>OY728140.1:623719516-626219516 GCA_963277665.1 Viscum album | reverse complement strand
GCTAGTTTATTTCTAGCAGAGGTGAGAGCCAGGTAGATACCACTAAGGTTATTCTTATCAAGTATAATCCATCAATGAATAAAATATGGTGCTTACTATTGTTAAGATATTCTTGTATTTATATTAATAATTTTATTATGTTGATTCAATTAATGTAAGATCAAGTATAATATATGTTTCTTATTCCTTATATTTTAATATTTTAATAAAATAAATTCCAATATTCTTATAATATCCTTGCTGTTCAATGATTAAATATGTTTTTATTATTGTTTTTAAAATAAAATTCCTATCACAAAGTGTTTGGGGTCATTTCATTGTGTACAATATGTAAAAATTATTTTTTTCATAGTCATAGAATAAGACTACCATATTTCATAGGATACAAGTTGGAATGTAAATCCAAAATCATACTGTCAGAAGGATATGACCAGAAATAGGGGTTATATAATTTCTTCACTTAATTGAAGTTGTGGCATCGATAGTGGTTTATTTCTGTTTTTTAAAATGAGGATTTTGAAAGGATGTGGTTCGGAAGGGACTTCATTTAAAATTATCAGAGAAGGAGGTGTTGTTTTAGATGTTATTTATTATACTTTTAGAAGTGTGTGAGTGATCAGTTTTGTATATTTCACTAGTTTAAAAAAGGTGGTGATCATGTAAATTATTTCTACTAGAGATCAACTATTGGTATAGTGTAATATACATACTCTAATAATTTTTTGAGGTTAGTGAAAGTAGATGAATAGATGATACTCTCTATAGAAGGAGGGAGGGACCCCTATGATATGGATGTGTTTTACATTTTGTGATTACTTGTCTCTACTAAACCTGAGTGACTTTTATGTCACTAATTGTAATGGATTATTTTTATAGAAATAAAATTCTATAATTTTTCTCATGTGGACATATAATTTTGAGTCTAGAGCTGGTAAAATCAATGTTTTCATTACTTGAAAAAATTTACATTATATTTACTTAAATGTTTCATATCTCATAGTGAATAAGAATAATGTAATGTTTTATAACATAGTATGGTGATTTGGGTGATCATTGTTTATACCATGTTCTGAAATATTATGTTAGGAGAGTTCCTTATAAAATTATATTTTTCCAAGTGATTCTAGAAAAAAATAATTTTGATGAACTATGTGACGAATAATTTTGTTTAAAGGGATTCTCAACAAGTGGTATTAACAAGAATGTTGTCAAATGGATTAGTATTTTTCTTATCAGCTCATTTAGTATTCATTTTCTTGTTGTTTTTTAAATTTTAGTGGGAATCATTATTTTTCATAGGGATAGAATTATTTTAAGGAAAATTTATGGTTTTCATGTTCCATGGAATATATTTTAGTTTAGGGAAAATTAATATATAAGATCATTTCATATATAAATATCATGAGATTTAATTGAAGGTGGTTAACACAAAGTAATGGAAGAAATGAATGAAAAAACCTATATCAAAAGGCTCTTTGTTTGATATGAATGTCATTAGTTTGGAATAGAGATGTAAATATTTAGGGGAAGAACACCATATCAGTGTTTATGGAATAACTTGATGATATGTATGAGAAACATCCAACACTGAATAATGTGTGATGGATATAGATGTTATTTAGAGTGAGTTTATCAAAAATAAGTTTTTTATCATATTATTTTAATGGTTTCTACGTAATCTAGATCCAATTGTAGTAGATAATTTTTACTTTAATATATGATTCTTGGGTGATTTTTTATCATATCTACTTGAGTCTTGAGAATCATTGGCTACATTACTAAGATTTTTTTAAATAAAAATGATATGGTTTTCACTAATGTTGAGTAATAGATTCAAAATATGGATTTATAAAGTAATGAGAGTATAACATCTTCTAGTGATGTATTAAATATGGAAGTAAAGGTGTTCTCAACACATTGAAATAATTTAATGAAGTTAGGGAATAAAAAAATGGAGAAGTTGACATGGAAGTATTTTAAAAGGGATCTTATTTATTCACACTATTGAATGATAGGTTACTTAATGAAATATTACCGTGATAGCAAGATAACTTTTGAATGTAAATCTTTCAAAGCATTTATTTTTCTGTGGAATTTATTGTAAATGTACTTTAAAGTGTTACTAATCAAGTGGAATACTGAATTATATATTTTCAAGCATCATTCAATCCCAAAATAGAAAAAGTATTCATATCAAATTATGTATCCTTAAATTTTGGTAGAGTGTATCTTACTGATGAAAAATCTATTCAAATTATGGGATATGGGGAAGTGATGGTGCTGTTGAATAATTAATATTTTCTTATACTGACTGATGTTTAGAATGATTTAGAACTTTTGAGGACCTGATTTCTGTGGGTTGAATGGATGATGTAGGTCTTAGAACGAGATTTGTAAAAATAGTATGGTTGATTACTATGGGTTCTATTATCATATACATTGTTGTAATAGATGATTCATTGTATCTAAATGGAAGAGAAATGGGAGATATATATTTCAAAATGATAACTTCCAGATGTTTAGAACTATGGAATAACTATTTTGGTAACCTCATTGATATATTAATAAAAATAATATATGATATATGATTTTTTAGTTAGATCAATTAGAATTTCATTTCTATGATATTTTTTCCCAATAATTCTCAAAAGTGTTCTATAAGTATATCTATAAGAATGCCAATAATTTGAATGTTAGAATTTTTTAATACCAATATTTTTGGGACCATCACTAATTTATTCTTACGGGAAGTCAAGGAAAATTATTTCTTTATTTTATTGTAATATAATAAATTTATGAATTTACATTCTAAATGTAAAATTAAGGTTATTGGAATCTTTTATCAATGTAATTATATGTTTAAAATAGAAACCAAAATCAATTTTATGCATTGGGTATAGAAAATGATAGTGAGTTTTATATAGAGTGTTTTTAGGACAATAGTATGAAAAACGCTTACTAACATGAGAATTCTATTCGAGGAACACATTTAAAAATTGTATAGTTGTGAGAATGAATTATAAATTGATGGATGTTAATAATAGTATACTATTACCTTCCAAAAATCCTAATGAATTTTTAATGGATGTAGTGGGAACAAAAAACTACTTAATCAACATGAGCCCTTTGATACTAGTTGGAAAAGGCTTAGAGGAAGAACTATTTTCTAGAAATGTTTTGAATGTAGCTTATCTTATAGTTTTTATGTGTTTATCCTACATACATGTTGATGATAAAGATAGTGATATGCTAGAAGAAAACTCCCTAGCATGTTTTTTTCATATGAGTTAGAGATAAAGACATTGGTTTTCAACTTTGAGATAATAAAAATAATTTTTTTTTAAAATTAAAGTGTTCTTTTCAAGGATAAGATATTATTGAATGATCAAAACTGTTAGGTAAATGAATTTGTGAAAGAATATTCAACTTCATTTAAATTTCATCTGAATGGTGGTTTTGGAGGTTCACATACTCTGGAATGTTCATATGTTTCATTATCATGGAAGGACTCATGTTCTAGAATACATTTTAGAGGGTTTTACTGAAATTTGGTAGATTCATACTATTTAATATGTATTATAATTCAAAAACAATTATGGGAGATATCTCAATAATTCTATATTGATTTGTTCTGAAAGGAATAGTTCTAGTAGGGGAAGTTCAAAAAGTTTCTATTTTGAGAGAAGATGAATTTTAGTTTAAGGTTTAATGAACTTCATGGAATAGATGACTGATGTCGAGGTAAGAGAATGATATGAGTTTCATAATTTTAATATATTTTGGAGAAATATAAATTTCATAAGAATTTCTCACTTTTACAGATTTCATAATGTGAGAGTTTGAAAATTTAGAGAATTTGGATTCACTAAAAGTCAATAAAACATGGGAACTCATAGAGTTACCACCAAGGAAGAAATAACTTAAAAATGATAATTTCAATTGAAAGAAGAGGTTTATAAAAAGAATATATATATAAATAATGGATATTTATAAAGGGTTTTCAATAAAATAAATTCATCAAATTATCTATGATATTCTCTTTGATAGTAAAACAAACTACCATTCAGACTTTGTTAAGTTTCATTGATTTCTAAAATATGTACGCTGAAAAAATGGATGTGAAGATATCTTATCATCCTATGGATTTAGAGGAATATATTTTTATAAATTAACCAATTGGTTTCATTGAAAATTGGAATCATGGATTGGTGTGAAAATGAAGAAGAAGTATTTATGGTTCGATATAAGAACCAAGATGTTGGAAGCAGAAGTTTGGTTTCCCTTTGGAATAATTTTTTCTTATAGAGTAATTATGATAGTTTTTTTTATAGGAATGATTTAAATGTAAATGAATTCATAATATTACGTTTTCATGTGGATGATACATTATTATTATGTCTAGATATTTAGCTAATTGCAAAGTTGAAGGACGAATTTTATGGTTAGTTTTAAATGAAATATCCTACTTTATCAAAAAAAGATCATGGGCATGAGGATTGAACATGATTAGAAAACCAAAATATTTTTTTTATAAAAAAATTATTACATATATAGTATTATTGAGAGATTTATAATGAGTGTACATAATTCAGCTTCAAATCATATTTTGTTTCACATGAAACTCTTTAAAAAGAACCATGAATAAAAGAATTGGATACATACATGCTGAAAATACTATATTCCTCAGCAGTTGGAAGTGTGATGCGTGATACGGTGTGCATATATACAGATATTTTTTATGTAGTGTGTGTGGATAACCAAATTATATAAAATATAGGGAAGTTTTTTTGGGAATATATTAAATATATTATATAATATATCAATAAAACAAAAGGAAAAACCCATTATTTCAAAGATGAAGAATTTTTTCTTGGGTTACTTCATGCAGACTTTGGGGATGATTCTGGTTCTTAAAAGAGGACAACAATATATGTCTAAATTTTTTTTGGAACTATGGTAATTAGAGTGTACATGCTTCAATTAATGAATTTACTTTCTATAATTGAATTAAAGAATGTGTATGTATTAAAAGAAAATAATAACATTCTACAATTAAGATGTTTATTTGTAGAACATGGTTGTAGTTTGGAGAATGATTATTATTATATGATAGTTAGAGTGTAGTTAATATGGATAAAAATCATTTATTTCATTAAATAACTAAACAATTTGATCTAAATTTCTATTATGTACAAAAGTTTATTGAAGATGTTGAGTTTTAGTTTTAGATGGTAGCTAGAAAACAAAATCCAATTTGAAATTTTTATTAGGAGTTTGTGTTGGGAAGTACTAAGTAAACATAAAGCCTCAGTAGGACATGGGTTAATGAAAGGAGGTTGAGGAAAATTGTAAAAAGTAGAATTGAATGTTTATTCTAAGGTTTTCCCTAAAGCAGTATTCAAGTGGGACATTTTTTTTGGAATTTGAATCCCACTTCAATTGATTAGAATGAGATTATCGAAATGAGTGGTTTTGAATGTTCTAAATGTTCTTCAGTTAATTGAATTTGTTGTAGTACCAACAGATAATTTTAGTATAAAAAATGAGGTATCAAAAAGGAGGTTTTTTATAAGGAAATTTATCCAATGTTATCTAAGAATTCAGTTTCATTCTATAAGTTTTTGTCACATACTTCTAGAAGTGTGTGAGTGATTAGTTTTCTTGGCTTTACTGGTTTAATAGAGGTGGTGGTCACACTAGGGATTACTAAATGATATCATAAGAAGTTATTGTAAATTAGATATACCTCCTCTCTTTTCAGAGATTGATATAGTTGAATGACTAGATGGTAATCTATATATATGGGAGATGGGGCCCTTTTTTACAGATTGTTTGTACATATTGTGATTACTTATCTCATGTAATTTGAAGTTTCTATTATGTTACTGAGTTATAAATTTTTTTCCTAGAGAAATAAAATTTTATAATGTTTATCCAATGGGTGTAATAATATCATTCTATACCACATAAAATCAAGGTATTCATTACATTCTAATATTTACTTTCACTAATTTGAATGTTATATTTTTGGATTAAATAGGGATTAGGTGGGTTATACAACTTATTGTGGTAATTTGGATGAACATTGATTCTAACATGTTCCCAAATAATTAGTTGCGAGTGATTATTCTAGAATCGGATTCTACCAAATGATTCTAGGAAAACTACATCTGATGAAGTATCGAATGGATAGTGAGGTTGAAAGTGATTTTTAATTAGTATGATATATAAAAAACTCATAGATTTCATATATTTTTTTAAAGATTTGATATTTGATATCATAACATAAAATTCAGTCCTAGAATTCAGAAAAATAGGTCATCGGGTTATATTGATGATATAAGAGTTATCATGATATATGAATTAATACTTGGGATATAACATATCATAGGTGATGATTTCAATCATATTTTACGATTAATATTCCACCCTACCAATTGTAAAATTTTATATATGATTTTTTTAAAATTTAATATTTTGATAAATTTTCTTATATTTTATACATGATATCTATTGGTAATTATAAAATGTGATTTTTCAGGCCTAAATTAAATAAGAAATGTTCATCTTATTTTTTTATAAAATTAATAAAGTGTTTATTTTTTTCCTTCATAAATTTCATGTTTATACATTGTTTATCAAATATTAATATTTTCCAGGCTTTCTTTATGTGATAAATTGATTCTTATATATTATCACACCATGCATTACATGCTAGGAAAAAATATAAGATTTGGTTTTTATTTACCTTGACCACATTTTTTAATTAATGTTATTTCTTTAATTTAGTTATTGAATATAGTTTATATATAAAACCTAATATATATATATATATATATATATATTAGGTTTTATAGTTATTATGAGTTTTATTCAACAACTAGTAATGTACACTACGGCAAAAAAGGCTTTTCGCGGCGGTTTTGAAAAACCGCCGCTAAATCGTGCGTCGGGAAACTATTTCGCGGCGGTTTTCAAAACCGTCGCAGAACGTTTCACGGCGGTTTTTTAGCGGTAGTTTTTTTAATTTTTTTAATTTTTTTACTTTGATTATTTTTTTAAAATTTTTAAATTTTTATTTTATATATTTATTTCGTATTTTATTTATTTATTTATTTATTTTATTTATTTATTTTATTTATTCATTTATTTATTTATATATTTTATATATTTTATTTCTTTATTTATTTTATTTATTTATTTTATTTATTTATTTTATTTATTTATTTTATTTATTTTTCGTATTTATTTATTTATTTTATTTCTAATTTATTTTATTTCGTATTTATTTTATTTATTTATTTTATTTATTTATCATATTTTATTTATTTATTTAATTCTGTAATTAATTTTTTTATTTCATATTTATTTTATTTATTATTTTTTATTTTGTATTTATTTTATTTATTTATTTATCCATGCATGCACATCCCATGCACATGCCCATGCCCATGCACATGCACATGCACATGCACATGCACATGCACATGCCCATGCACATGCACATGCACATGCACATGCACATGCCCATGCACATGCCCATGCACATGCACATGCACATGCACATGCACATGCACATGCATACCCATGCAATATAAATAAATTCTGCGTTTGGTGAGATTTGAAACCCTAACCTTTTGCATATTTTCCAAAGACTTTACCACTCCAGCAAGATCGCCATGTGTTTAATAAACAAAATTTAATATACTTATATATATATTAATTGAAAAAACAAAAAATACATAAATAATAAATATAAACTCAATAATAAAAAATAAAAAATAATAAATAATAAATAATAAATAAGGAATAATAAATATAAATAATTAATAATAAATAAATATAAATAATAAATAATAAATAATAAATAATAAATAATAAATAATAAATAATAAATAATAAATAATAAATAAATATAAATAATAAATAATAAATAGAAAATAATAAATAATAAATAAATAAATAAAATAAATAATAAATAATAAATTAATATAAATAATAAATAATAAATTAATATAAATAAATATAAATAATAAATAAATATGAATAATAAATAAATATAAATAAATATAAATAATATATAAATATAAATAAATAATAAATAATAAATAATAAATAATAAATAATAAATAAATAAAAATAATAAATAAAAATAAAAAATAAAAAATAAAAAATAAATAAATATAAATATAAATAATAAATAATAAATAATAAATAATAAATAAATATAAATAATAAATAATAAACAGAAAATAATAAATAATAAATAAATATAAATAATAAATAATAAATAATAAATAAATATAAATAATAAATAATAAATAGAAAATCATAAATAATAAATAAATATAAATAATAAATAATAAATAATAAATAATAAATAAATATAAAAAATATAAAATAAATAAAAAATAAATATAAAAAATAAATATAAATAAATAATAAATAAATATAAATAATAAATAATAAATAATAAATAAATATAAATATAAATAATAAATAATAAATAAATAAAAATAATAAATAATAAATAATAAATAATAAGTAATAAATAATAAATAAATATAAATATAAATAATAAATAAATATAAATAATAAATAAAAAATAAAAAATAAAAAATAAAAATAAAAATAAATAATAAATAAATATAAATAATAAATAAAAATAAATAATAAATAATAAATAATAAATAAATAATAAATAAATCTAAATAATAAACAATAAATAATAAATAAATATAAATATAAATAATAAATAAATATAAATATAAATAATAAATAAATATAAATAATAAATAATAAATAAATATAAATAATAAATAAAAAATAAAAAATAAAAAATAATAAATAATAAACAATAAATAAATATAAATATAAATAATATATAAATATAAATATAAATAATAAATAATAAATAAATATAAATAATAAATAATAAATAATAAATAATAAATAAATATAAGTAATAAATAGTAAATAATAAATAATAAATAAATATAAATAAATAATAAATAATAAATAATAAATAAATATAAATAATAAATAATAAATAAATAATAAATAAATAATAAATAATAAATAATAAATAAATATAAATAATAAATAAGAAATAATAAATAAATATAAAAATAAATAAAAAATAATAAATAAATATGAATAATAAATAATAAATAAAAAATAATAAATAATAACTAATAAATAATAACTAATAAATAAATATAAATAATAAATAATAAATAATAAATAATAAATAAATATAAATAATAAATAATAAATAGAAAATAATAAATATTAAATAAATATAAATATTAAATATTAAATAATAAATAAATATAAATAATAAATAATAAATAAATAATAAATAATAAAAAATATAAATATTAAATAATAAATAAATATAAATAATAAATAAATACAAAAATAAATAATACATAAATATAAATATAAATAATAAATAATAAATAATAAATAAATATAAATAATAACTAATAAATAATAACTAATAAATAATAACTAATAAATAAATATAAATAATAAATAATAAATAATAAATAATAAATAATAAATAATAAATAATAAATAATAAATAATAAATAATAAATAATAAATAATAAATAATAAATAATAAATAATAAATAAATATAAATAATAAATAAGAAATAGAAAATAATAAATAATAAATAAATATAAATAATAAATAATAAATAATAAATAAATATAAATAATAAATAATAAATAAATATAAATATAAATAATAAATAAATATAAATAAAAAATAAATATAAATTATAAATAAATATTAATAATAAATAATAAATAATAAATAAATATAAATATAAATAACAAATAAATATAAATAATAAATAATAAATAATTAATAAATATAAATACTAAATACTAAATAATAAATAATAAATAATAAATAATAAATAATAAATAAATATAAATATAAATAATAAACAAAATTAAATAATAAATAAATATAAATAATAAATAATAACTAATAAATAAATATAAATAATAAGTAATAAATAATAAATAATAAATAATAAATAATAAATAATAAATAACCATTTACAAATAATAGATAATAAATTAATTAATGTATATTATAAATAATAAATAATAAATAATAAAGGAAACACATGAAAATGTATGAAAAGACGTGATAAGGGATGAAAAATCATGAAAACGCATGAAAAAGGATGGAGAAGCATATGAAGAATGAGGCATTAGAAAAAATGAGAACGCATGAAAACTCGTGACAACTCTGGAAAACTCCTTAATAATTCAACATAATTATCATAATAACCCATAAAAACCCATTGATAAAGATAAAAAGTCATGGAAACCCAAATAAATAGTAATAAATGGAGCTACCGTTAAAACCCGTCAAAACGGTCATAAAGAGACAAAAATATTGGACTCACATTAACGGAGATAACTTATTATCCGTGAGTCCGTTTTAGATCCGTGACCTGTCAAATCAAAGATCCTGAAACGCTTTTCAACCTGAAAGGTGAAAGAGTCTGAATGGACAGACGGATTGGAATTTATGACCATTTAAAAAAAGCTGACGGAGAACGGGTGCTAGAAACGAGACACTGAAAAACATAACAAACCCGATACCCACTAAAAAGGCCATAACATATGATCTAGGAGTGCATGTGGGCGCCGCGACTAGTCAAACTGAAGCTCATGGAATGAGATATGATCTGGCAGGTGGAGGAGGCCAAACTAACATGCAGATCGAAAGTTAGGTCTGTTTGAAGACAAGTTCGACGGGACACCAGTGAAGGAAATGGGGTTTTGAAGGCCTTCAGAGGGGTTTTTGGGGTCAAAAAGCCCGACAAAAGAATACTCGTCTCATATTTGTGCGTAGCTCTCTTCGCTGGATTCGATTTTATATGTGATAGATCCGAAATGGACACCCGGAGCGAATGTTATGGCCGTTTGAAGTTGGAGAACTTTTTTCAACTTTTTTATAACTCAAATATCTTCCACACCGTAGACCGTCTCACGGTTTTGATTATATGTGCCTCTATATCTCTTCATGAGCTTCGATTTGACTGGTCGTGGTGCTTCAACGGACGCCCGGATCAAAAGTTATGGTCGTTTTAGTGATTTCGGGGTTTCTCACGTTTTTTTAATTTTTTCATTTCATTTAGCGGCGGTTTTACCGAAACCGCCGCTATTTCGCGGCGGTTTTTTAAAAAACCACCGCTAATACTCGAATAAAATTAAAATAAAAATTAGAAAAATATTTTAAAAAAATATTTTGTTATTCGTTTAGCGGCGGTTCTTAAAACCGCCGCGAAATGAAGACCCGAAAACGCGTTTCGCGGCAGTTTTTAAAACCGCCACGAAAAAACCGCCGCTAAATGGCGGTTTTCTTGTAGTGGTATCTATAGGTATAGAGGCTTTGGGATAAACATTAAATTGACCTGGAGGCTTATTCCTTGTTCTAGAAAGGTCATGGTTATCCATATATTGCTCCATGCTTACTCATGTGGTGATTATAAACTTTATATAATTATAAACCTTTACATGTAAAATTCAAGTTCCATATGTATGAGAATAACTTGGATATATAAAAATAGGTTTAACGTCTATTTTTGGGAGTAGATAAAAATATGGGTTCTTTAAAAAGATACATATTAATATAGTGTGAACATATAAATTTAGTTTTTGGAATAGGGATTCCAAAAAATATTTCATTATTAGCGTGAATTCACAAAATAATAAAACATGATATAATAACCTTTTTTGACATTCAAAAATTATGGGATTAATATACTTAAGGTGTATATTAAACTAAAAAATATTTTCATAAAAACCCCTCCAATACATATAAAATTCCTTCCCAAGAGTAACTTGTCTTGACCTTGGTCATTCAGTATTGGTGACCATAACCATTAGGTTCCAGTTATTTATCTTGTGTAATGAAAACAAGAAATTAGGTGACCATAACCACATGGTTCCACAATAATGGTCCTTGAATTGGGTTACAAAAAGCAGTGGAACCATAACTGTATGGATTCTTGAGAAATAGAGTTGAGAGAAAATCAATATGATGGATTTCGGTATAAATATATCTGCTCAGATATCCAATATTAATTTGTGATTTTATTGAAAATAGACTTCTACCAAATATAGTATTGTATTTTTTACATGACACCAAATATTTGTCTTAATTATATAGAAATGATATTAATAGTGTATATCATTTTTAGATCATTTATATGTATGACTTAAAAAAATTATAGATATGTATCCATGGATAAGAAGTTCACTCAAAGAGAATAATTTTGGGTATCAGAATGTAAATATTTGAGAGATGAATTTCTTTTACTCTGACTCATGAGTGTCTGATTCTGGGTGTGCATCAAAAATACTTGCTGATAAACACAGATTTAGAGATATAATAGAAATATAGAACAGTGAAGTATAACATCATATTGATAGTGTAGTACGAGTTTTTACATTGATGGAATTTAGTTAGGATATAAATCTATGCATTGGATTAGTTTTGGAATTAGAGAATTGTTATTATGTTCTAACTATAAAAATAAATCTATTTTTTATCTTGTATTCATAATGTTGAATTTTCTTTCATTATTAAAAACATGGTATTCTATATATATAATAATGAAATTTCTTTTTCAAATTGGAAATATGTTTAATAGTTTATAATTTCTACATATAGATAATCATGTTTATAAAATTTAGAATAAAAATGTTAATATTTATTCAAATACCACCTACCTTTGGAATTTCTAACGTAGATATATAAATTATTAATAAATCCAATGACTACATAGATATTTATTATTAGATCAAATTGATAATGAATTATTTAATACATGAGAATATTTTTTATTAGTAAAGATAACTAAAGAAATTTTTAAATGGAAAATTTGAAACGGCTAGTGGATTATTAGATCTTATACACAGTTATGTATATAGACTAATGAGTACACAATAAAGTGCTTATTTAAGATTATTCAATACCTTTACTCATTACATTATATGGTATGGTTATGTGTTTCTATTGAGACACAATTATGAATCTTTTGAAAAGATTAATGATATTTAAAATGAATTATAAAGTCAATTGAAAAAAGTATTATGGTTCTTCGATCATATCAGTGTGTTGAATAATTAAGCCAAGAAATCCATGATCATCTAATAGATTTTGTAATTATTCCCCAAATCAATCCTCTAAGAATACCATAATCAAATAGGGTGTCTAAGGGGAGGAATCATTCCCTTTTAGGTATGGTTTAATGGATTATTAATCAATGTTACTTTCTTATTTCATCATAGGATTAGAAAGTATAGACAAATATATTCCTACTAAACTGTACTCTATCTAAAAATTTAAATGATAATAAATATGAGATAAGGAATGAGAAACCTCTCTATATGCATTTTATAAATATTTTGAGGTTTGAAAAATATTTAAAACATTTGACATTAGATAAATTCAATTGTAAATAATAGAAATGATTATTTTTTTGTAACATAGATACTGTGGAATATTAATTTTATAGTGTTACTGAACATAATGTTTCTGTGACCTGTTGTGGTGTTTTCCTCGAGAAGAAGAATTTAATTAATAGATTTAGTGCATGAAAATTTGATATATTAAAAATTAATGAAAAAAATAGAATGTTTTCCTCAGATTAATATTGAGTCGGTTCACAAAGAGTTGTGGAAGAAGAACTAACGTAGGTTACACAAGAACTAAAAATCTCTCATATGATTTTTCATGAACCTAATATATATGGATTTATAATTGAAAATGTGGGTAAATTAATTTTTATAAGTGATTAACCTACAACACACTAATATGCCATTGATTGTTTTAATTTATTAAAATTATTAAAATACATGGAATCCAAAATGGGAAATATATACAGTAACAAAGTTTGGAACCTTATGGATTCACATGAAGGGGTGATTAATATAGGTAATGAGTTAGTTTTCTATAAGAAAACTAGAATTCATGGGGAAGATTATACCCAAAAATCGGTCTTGGTGAAAAAGGGTTATAAAAAATTCATGATATCGACTATGAAGATATCTTTTCAATTATTATTATGATAAAGTCTATTTAATTATAACATACCATAATTTCTTATTCTTAATATGATATATGTCAAATTGAATTCAAAACCACTTTCCAAAATGAGAATTTATTCATGGATTTTCATATGATATAACTTGAAGGTTCTGAAGTTCTATATGAGTCTTCAATGGTATTCATGTTGCAATGGTTTACTTATGGATTGAATCAAGCATCTAAATGTTGTAATATATTCATCAAGAATATTGATGATTAGATTTTTTATAATTGTATTAGTATGAGTGTTAATGTATTTATGATAATGTTTGGGGATGAGATACTTATAATCAAAAATGATATCCTAAATTTACACTATGTAAATATATGTTTGAGAAAATTATTCTCTATTAATGACATGGGTGAAATAACCAATATAATGGGTGTGAATGATTCTAGATATAGATCTATGAGGATACATGGAATGGTTAAGAACACATACATTGGTAAAGTTTTAAATATTTTTATCATGGAGAACTCAAAAAATGGGCCTCTATTATTTCTTCATGGAATGAATCTTAAGAAGATTCAAGATCCTTATTACAATTTAGAATGCATGGATAAAATCCCATTTGAATCTTCCATAGGATCTATCTTGTATTGCATGTTGTTTTATCAGCCTTATGTCACTTATGATATTTTCAGAACTAGATGATTCCAATCCAATCCCAATGAGAGTCATTAGATTTATATTAAGAACATTCATTAGTTCTTAATAAAAACAAAGGATATGTTATTGATTTTTGGAGACCTGAAAGAGATATTTATAAAAGGATACACTATTTATAGATTCCAATCTAATAAATATGACATGAGATATTAATTAGGTTTCATATATTTCTTCAACAATAGAGCTATCAGTTGGGTTATTTCCAATCATGCCCGTATATTTGACTCAGTAATAGAGGAAGAGTACATTACCATATTATATGTTATAAAAGAGTTTGGTTGGGTCAAGAATTTAATTCATGAACTTAGGTTGGTTCCTAAAATTTAGGTAGAAATTTATATTTCCTAATACAATAATGGATTCATTTTATAGGATAAAAAACCCTACTCTCAATAAAATACCAGAACAATTATCCATAAAAAATATTCTCATAGGAGATATAATTGAGAGGGGTGATATTATGATCTATTGGGTGGATAGAGAGGAAAATGTATCATATCCATTGATAAAACCATTACTATATCAGGATAATGAGTTTCATGTTGAATCTCTTGGTATATGATACACAAGAGATTAAATGTAATGGAAGTAAATGTATCATTTGTTTATTGTAAAGTAAATATTCAATCATAATTCATCATTGTGTGTTGTATTTTATTTTACATGAAGAATGGAATAATAATATCCCCTAAATGTATGGTTTTGAGTTGTTTCTAACAAATAGTCATCATCAAGTGTTATTGTATGTGATAATAAGTTAAGATTATCCTAAGTATATTCTTATACATTATACAATGAGTTGTATATGAATAATAGACTAATCAAGTAATAAGTTAAGAATTTTTAATTTTACAAACATTCTAAAATATATCTCATGTAATTTTATACAATCATAAATATACTTAGGGGTATATTCTTGTCATAAATTCCTATTAACTCTGGTTTGTAATATACTTAACATGACAACAATCATATTTTGAAACCATTTCATGAAATCCTTGAGGATTAGATAACCATGGGTAATTGGGTATGTTTTTGATCATTTCATCAGATTTATATCATGAATGATGATATTTTTCCACTCATATAAAGATATCGGACATTAAATCCTTTGATTTAATTATTATAAAGAAATTCATGTCCATGATCATTAAATTGACATATTATGTGTTCATCTACAGGGATGGGGGACATAATGTTTTTTCATCTACTATGTGAATTCCATGTGATGAATTTAATGACTTGGACTATATATTTTCAAAAATAATGATCAAATTAGATGGATTAATATAAATTGACATGTTATATGTCTAGTGGTCACTTAATGTCATAGAAAAAGGGATTATATTGGTATTTAGACGATTTATATGATATATCTTGTGGTGAATATGTTCATATGAAGATATGAGTGTGTTGGATTGATATCACATCAGTCTCCTTTATATATTGAGTAACACTAATGATTTGATAAAGCATTTCATTCACAAAAATATTTTAAATCATGATTTCATATTTGTTGGAAATGATTTAAAGACCTACAAAGTCACACATAAATTACTTTTTATAGGGTAAATTTTAAAAAAGTGTTGGTTCCAAGATAAGTTGAATTTTGCTAAACCATATCAAAAAGAGTTTTAAATGGATTCACAAAGAACTATAAATATTTTTATAGAAACCCTATATGTTTTTATGAAAGTTTAATATTGTTAGAGATGAAAAAATAGGGGATATCATATTTCATGTTATCCCAAATTCATTGTAGGTAATATTTGTTTGAAGATACATTTATTGTAGATTACTATTGATCACCATCGTAGCATAAATTGAACATGAAATATGTGATATCACATTTATAAATCCCTAAAATTTCATACAATAAGTTCATCCTGTTAAAAATCAATGAGATTGATTAATTAAATTTATAATCATTCATAATCATTTGAAATATTCAAATGGATAGGGATATTTATCAAAAGGATGTAAGATGAAATGAATACCATGACATGGGGGATGACACTAAAATACTTTGACTGTCTTAATTTAGTGACTACTTTCTGTTAATGGGATATGATACCTCCCATTGATGGAACCTTGATGTATCCATGTCTACGAAGACACACTCTCTTCTATCTCTTTGTTTATTCAAGGAAGTTGGTTGCACACCAAGGGAGATTACAAGGTCCTCTCATTACGAATGATGATCTGAGGTCATTGTATTTCCCTTTGAGTTGAGAGTTATTTGGATATTACTATGGTTATACCGATCAAGTGTACTGTTTTTAATAGTAAAAGATAGAGCTTTCTGGTATTATGGTAAGCCTTCAATTATATTCTCTATTTTAGAATTTTGATTCATTTGATGAAAGATCAAGAATATTAGGGATATTTTTCACTACCTAGTTCATTCAATGAACACCCTAAATTACATTAAAGAAAATAAATGAATATTTTTAGTGGAAGATATCTATTATAGAATCTTTATGTGGATTTCCATTTCATCCAATCACTTCCCAAAATTTTGAATACTCCAGAGTCACTCTTTATCAATGGGGTATTCCCAAATATCACATCCCTCAGAATTTTATTATATTAGAGACTAATTTAAAATGCACTATATTTATAGTACATTAGACAAATTTTTCTTGGGTGATTAATTGAGTTACTAGGTAGTCACTAGGAAATCTCTAAAGACTTAAATGCTCACTAAAAGGTAAATTCCCAACCTCGGAAAAGTTTAATTTGAAATTAGTGAAATCCCATAGAACTTTTTCCTCCTCAAATACCTATAACCACATGAAATTTCACTCCTCAACCTATACCATTACACCATATATTGTATTAATTAGAAAGCGTAAATAGGAATGTATATAATTTAAGAAGAAGTATAGGGAATATAATAAAATAAGTATGATAGCTAACTGAACATCATTCATTAAAACCTTGAAAATTGATATATAGATAAATAGAGAAGATTTTCATTAAAATATTAGGCTCGGGTTCGTAGGGAAATATTTTTAAAATGTATCATAAAGAATTATATTTCAGAAATAACCATTCTAAATACCATAAAACCCTCCTTTTCATGTCTTAATCCCAAGAACAAAACTATTTATAATTATTAGGAATTGGAATGTTACTGAATGCTATATATAATTAAAATATAATATATAAAATTAAGTATTCAGTATTCTACAATGTTCATACCTATATTGGACCTCTAATAACCCTCTATTAAACATTCCATAAAATATTCAACCATTACAAATAAAAAATATTGGGAGAGTTAATAGAGAAAAACATTTCACGTTATTCTTATACATATTGACCAACATAAATCAACTAGAGTAAATTATATTTAAATGATATAATATCCTTGATTTTAAATTCATTCAATTTTTGACTGATTGTAATCATCTCCCTATGTAAAAATATAAAAATATATTCATATAATTTTCCTTCTAACATTATATATATGTGTTGTATTTAGAAAAGCACATACATCACTTGATAAATTAAAAAACATATTGATATATTAATTTGAGTATTTTATATAGTGAATAAAATATCCATATGAATTCAGAGTATTAAAATGGGAAAAATAGTTATATAAGAAAACAATAATAGGAAAAATTTGATATACTTAATCCTAATGAATAATCGCTAACAGGAACAATATAATTGAAATGATACATAATATTATTATCTTAAATTTCAATTTAGAAGTAATGAAATATGAGGTAATTATAGAAGTTTGAGAACCCATATGATTGTTATAAATATGACGTTGCAATAGTGATATGATGCCAACGAGCCCATACCTAAGTGGTAAGGGCTCCTGCTTGGCATCGAAGTGACCCGGGTTCAAACCCGGGTGGAGGCGAATTAATGGGGTACTGTAGTAGGCGCTGTAGCAGGTACTGTAGCAGTACTGTATCAATTACTGTTCGGTACTATAGCATATGGAACTATTCAACCTATTTGGGCCTTCCGGCCTCCGGTTTGGGCCTACAGTTCTTCAGGGCCTTCATGTCAACCAAGGCCTTTGAGCCACATGGCCTTTGGGTCATGTAGACCATGGAGTAGCCCAATTCACACAGAACATGCCCTAGAAGAGGATTAGAGCAATATGAGTAGCATCCACCAGATATAGAGCTAACCAGATTGGAAGAATGAGAGGGTATGGTAGCCGCCATCGGGACCAGGCACCGTGCAGCTTTGTACGGGACAATGCTATCAAATCATCATTGCAAGGTGGGGAGCTAGGTGATTAATGACATAGAAATCTAGGGAGGGGCAGTTCAAGTGGGTTGGGCCTACGGGTCATGTATTGGGCATGGTATGCCTCTGGGCCTTCGGTTCATGTATTACAGGTTTGTCGGTCCTTGTGCCTTGGGACTATGGGTCATGTATGGGTTCCCTTTCAACCCTTAAAAGGGGGATTATCTATAATAAAAATAAAAAAATAAGCCCTTTGGGCCATTCCGAGTAATAGTGATATGATTTTTGGAATAGTAATATGATTGTGGGTACAGTTATCTAACTATTAGGAATAATAATATGATCATCAAAATAGTAAACTCACCTTTTGAAAGTTAAGATAATATATATGTATCTTATATAGTGAATATTTTATATATTTAAATCACGATACATGTAAATAAATGATTTCAAAATTATAAAATTATTGTTTATAAATTTTGTAAAACATATATGTTGTATTCGAATTATTATAAAGAATATAATGGTTTGAAAGAAATATTAATTTCATAATAGGATTTTAAATTAATATTATATCATATTAAAATGATAATATTATTTTCTGATACTGTAAGTAATTTTTTAAATAACCATAAAATTGACTGTGATATTAAAACTAATATTTTTCAATTAAATGGGGATTTTAATAAAAAATTAAAATTTGCATCTTTAGAAAATTATTTTCATAAAATGTATTTATTTATTTAATCTACATATTAAAAAATTATTACTTTTATTTTTTGGTGTATTTTTAAAATAGTAGTTTTTTTGAATATGGAAATATTGTAAAATATGGTATTTAACAAATTAGACTAAATTCATGAATTTTTGAGTCATGGTTGATTTAAGAACAAATTATTTTGAACATAAATACAAAAATTACTATATATATTCATAATAATCAATACTATTGGATATATTGAGCCAAAATATTATACTAATGAATATAATATTGAAAAACACCCCTCTCATCGCCTTATGAATACCACCCCCCACAGCCCCTTTTCCACAATCATTTTTTTCTTTTATCTAGAATCATTTATATAATATTCTATTCCCAATTCCCCCTACCCCATATTCTATTTTTATTGGTCACATCTAAATATCAATCCATGGATCCTTAAGGGGTTTCCAAGGAGGAGATAACCAAATGAAGATGTAAGATTCTCAACTAATATCTTTCAATTTTATTCCTCTTCTACCACCACTAAATGTTCCCTATCAGCCTAAAAATAGTAACATAAATATAAAAACTATACTAATATTTTATTATTATTGTTTAATATATATCTTTTACCCTCCATTACTTCATTCGAAAAGAAAAGAATGTTGTTTAAAATATGGTCGGTTCAATGCCTCTATGGAAAAAATATTTAGTTTCTAATAACCAAAATTTTGATAGTTTTAAATTTAGTTATAATTTTTTAAAATAACAAATTTATGTATATTAAATATTTTTTTTTATATTTTATAATAAATATATGTCCATAATATTAAATAAAATGAAAATAGTTTGCGGTGGTCTGTAAAACAACCCAAATGATATAACGGAATAAAGTAAACATTTTAACTAAAATAATTGTCCCTTTGTTAAAATGTTTATGGATATTTGGGACTATTTAATATTATAGAAGAAAAATAATACCATTTCATTTCACTTTTGGTGTTGTAGTTTCATTCAAAATGAACATCAATATTTATACACAAGTGATCTCACCGTGGAACCGTGAAAAAATGCTCATAGAAAAGAGAAATTAATGTTTATATATTTTTTAAATGGTTTTAAATGAAAATAATAAAATTATCATAAATATAATATAGATTTAAATTTTTTTTATTTTAATAATTACGTATTTTAATTTTATTATTCAGGACATTAAGTGCATATGAGGAATGATTTTGGAATATAAGTTAGGGGGTCTCTCATAACCATCATTTTTCATTGGGTTGTAGAATTTCTACCTCGAACTCACTTAAAATACCCCTATAATGTTATGTGATACCACTAAATGAATTATATATTTATATATCATATTTACCATAATGTTTATACCATATTTTTATAGGGTAATACATAACATAACATCATTTCTCAAATTCCTTCTTTAAAATAAAATTTTTTGAAGGGGTAATTTTCAATCCTTTATTTATTTTTATATAATGCTCATTTAAAGTATATATTACAAAATTAAAACCATATTTGGAGACATATACTTATGTAATTGGGAATTAAAATCCATAATATTTTATTCCTTCTTCTATTTATAATCATTTTAAAATATCCTTTAATTGTTATATGAGTTAAGATTATGATACCCGCTTCTTTAAATGGGTAATTATTTTTTTATGCCTTAGGATTTATTTAAATTTATAGAACATGTAATTATATACATGTTATAATGGGTTCACCCATATAACACTCTAATTCATTAAAAAATTACTTTTTCTCATTATATGATATTTATGGGATAGTGCAGTAAACCATAATAACAATGGGACTCTATTTACTATGTGATATTTTTTTGGAAGTTATCCTTAAATTATGATTATGTCATGTTTCATGTTTCTTTCACTTTCATACCTTTCCATGAATTTATGATACTATGTTCCTTATGTTATTCTTTATTGTGATTATTCAACAAAAATCTTTTTTAGGATAACATTTTATACCATTTGTCTTACTTTTTATGTGTTATTATCATGTTTTTCCCTTACTAGGCTTTATATCTCACCCTTTTTTTTATTTCTTAGGTTATACTAAGTTGTTTAAATTCTGGCATCATTTGGTATCATAACTTCATATCTATTCATGTAAATTTTATAACACCCAAAAAATTCACTTAAATCAATTCTCCAACTCCCATTATAATTTAAACTCCCCATAACTATATTAAAACTAAAGAGTTTATCATAATTAAATAATAAAATTTAACCACATTTCCCTGTCAATCACACTTTAATTAATAACAAACTCCCTTATCCACACAACTAAATAAACTAATAAATATTGGTGTTGAAAATATAATTACTAATTATTATAATAATGAATTAATTGATAATTTATATCAATTATTAATAAAAACATTGAATTTAATAAAAATTTATAATATAATTAATATTTTAATTTTTAATGTAAATAATATTATTTAATAATAATTTAATATTTTCTAATTAGTGACAATAAATAATTATATTACTACTAATATATAACATGGTTAATAAAAATTAGTATTGTAATTAATAATAATTAATAATAATTAACTACCATTATTATTAATTATATATAAATTAATTAATACTAATTAAAATTTGGTTAATATAATATATTTCTTAACAAAATATTTATCAATTTATCATGTTTTCCCATAATTTTAATTTATTACACGTATTATTTTTTCAATTATTTTTATATTAGATTATTTTTCATATAATCTATTTAATTTTAATTTTTTTGTTGTAATATAATTATATTTCTTGTTTTTTAAGAATTCAATGTTTTATATTTCATGTACTAAAAATGCAATGTTCATTAATTTTTAACGTATAAATGTTATTCATTGAAAAAATAATTATTTATACTATTTAATTAAATTTATTTATTATTTTTAAAAATATATTTTGATTATTAGTTACTTTAAACATTATAAGTATATATTTTAAATTTACGTTAGATTGTATTTATAATTTATATTTTATAAAATTTCAATGTTATTTAAATAAAATATGGGCTGTTATATTTTTTTTGTGAGAAAGTGACTTTAGAATATAACAATACACACTTATAAATTATTTATATAAACTAAGTTCATGACATGATATTATACATGAAAATATATAAATTAAAATATAAAAAACACTAATTTAAATATAGGGTAAAATATAATAATCCCAGAACAAGAGTAGTTAACAGGAATCATAATTTTTTAAAAGTCATGAAACATATTTTTTTTATAGATTGTGACTTTAAAAAATTTTCTAAATGGAAATAATACATTTAATCTAATTTAAAATTGAAACATATCGTTAACACATAAAAAATAACTGAAAATACATTAAATTTTGTTACAAAAATATATAAAACATTATTGTTTCAACACATAATATTTGTAATTCAAATTTTTTATACAACACACTTATTATTAAATAATTCAATTAATTATAGTTATCATACAATTCATAATACTTATTAGTTACATTATTATTATTAATATTTTAATGACCCAACTCCACTATAACCCCTCCCAAATTAGTAGTAAAGGAAAGTGTGACCCATGAAACAAATATTTTTTGAACTGTACCAACCATTGAACCCGTTGGGAGAGTCGTTCAGGGTCAGACCAATCAAATCTATTATGGAGGGTTCTTGAACCTATTTTATTATTTTATTGACATATAATATCATCATATTTTATATATATATTATTTTAATTATTATATATTTTTATTATCATGAATTAAATTCAATGACCTTAAATTAATTCATTTTTCATTATAAATACCACCATTTTATTTTTTATATTTTCTTATATACCTCTATTTTTTTTTCTTTAAATTAATTTGTTTTTTATCAATAAAATATTAATTTATTTGTTTATTTTAGTAGTGTTGAGGCCCATATTTAAAATAAAATAATAATAAAACATAAAAATAAACCAATAAAAGGATTTTGTTACATTACCTCATTAAAGAATCTAAAAAAATTCCATAAACCGACACAAGAGAATCAGTCCAGTTGGTGAGGACTTGAAAAGGGATTCCAAGAGACCCGAGTTCAAAACCAGGCAGAGACATATTTCCAGGTTACTGTACCAGCACTGTAGAAGTCATTGTTCAACACCATAGTTGCTGGAACTAGTCATCTATTTGGGCTTTCGGGCCATCTGTTTGGGCATCGGGTCCTTTAATGCCATCAAGACATCCAAGGCCTTCAGACCAGTAAGGTTTTCAGGCAACCTCAACGCGTTCGGGCCACCTCATGGCCTTCGGGCCACCTCAAGGCCTTCAGGACACTTGAAATTGTGCTTAAATCATCAGACAAACTCTAGAAGGAGTAGACTCCCATTGGGGTTTTAGAGTGGGAACATTAACTAGAGAATAAGCAAAGGGTATTTTTCAGAAATAGAGGGTTTGAAATTACTATTGAGACTAACTTATGCTTGCACGAGAAGCCTATCCGAACAATCTTGCGAAGGTGGAGAGATGATATCATGATGAAGAAGCTGGGAGGAGGAGTTCCAAGTATAGATTATATATTTTATAAAGACCTATGGTTCACGTATTCTCTGAGCCTACGAGCCTTGTAAGGCTTCCCCCTCATCCCTTGAAAGGATGGTTATCACAAATCCATAAAAAAGAAGGCCTTCAGGCCATTCGGGCATAAACCAATCTATTATAAAATAAGTGTATGAGAAGTGTTTTTTATAATACACACATATATATATGTGTGTGTGTGTGAATGAATTATTTTTGATGCACTAAATATTTATTAATTTTCATTATATATATATAATACACATATAATCATATTCACATAAATTAGAATAAAAAATTTGATTCTTATAAATAGTTTCAAATACCCATTTAAGAATGTCCTCACAATGTTAGAGAATAATATGCCTCTTTTTAGATTTCAAAAATCCATCCAGTGTTTTTCAATCGAACTTTTAATTCCTTTGACTCACTCAGTTCAATCCATTTTTTTTAAAATCCTGTGGTTGTCCTTGGTTTCCATGAGCTTCTATTGGGAAATCTCAGACAGACTTCAAAAATGACCCAACTATAAAAACAAGATTGAAAACCTAAATGACCACCATCATGATTGTCCAAAACAACTAGTTTTCGAAACAAAGCTCAAAGTCCACCTCTAATAATCCATTGGTTGATGATTGGGGTTGAGTATATATACCACGTGAAAAATAATAGGTATTACCCTCTTTTATCCTTATAAATTAATGAAATATACCAATCAATACTGGAAACCATAAATTTGATACAAAATTTATGAGTTATAAAATGAGAATTCATGTCATAAAACCAAAAACAACATAAAAAGAGAATACAAAATTAAAAAACTCCTAGGAAGTAAACAACTCCTCCAATTATAAAATATGTCAATGTCATGATTTATTAATGTTCTGACCAGTCTCTTACTCTATCTTGAAAATATATAAAAATAGTATATAGTAATAGGGGTGATTATACTTGTATACTCAGTGGATTTCACACCAATTACTCTTATTAATCATGCTAAAGATTCAGTGAATAAATACCTAAATTAACTTGTGTCCCATCCTTGTTCATTTATTACCCATCACATCATAATCTCAATCTCTAAATTAATATACAATATAAATATTGGAAGCCATGAAAAACTAAAAAACAGAGGTTCACCACACTCATTTACACAATGATATAGTTTCCCACACGTCCTTATTGAATTCATTCGGGTACTCACATACCTTCCCATATCCATGTAGGACAACCATAAATTTAATTTATAACCTTACCCAATACTAAAAATTCATTCCAAAACCAAATATCTAATCTTATTCCATGGAATACCTTAACCACTTTGAATATCACTCTTCAAATGAAGAGTGGGTGATGAGGAATAGTCAAATTTATACTCCCACTACATATTATATTTTGGGGGATCACATCATAACCAAAACCTTACATGGGTTTCATTTAGGATAACTAGCCCATTTAGTGGGTTATAATAAATAAAATAAGAAATATGATATATATATATATATATATATATATATATATAATAAAAATACCATATTAAGATCTACATCCCATTAAGAAACCTCTATAGCCATACCCCATCACCCATATTTTCACATCCATAAAACCTTCATTGCCACCACTAATAAAAAAATATGTTATCACATTAACCACAATGTTTAATTAACAATATACCACATATTTCTTCCAGTTCATAATTCATTACCAATTCCACACAATTTATCATCGAACTCTTTAAAAATCTATAATTACATTAATTATTCATCACCATACTAATTTATATTATCCACTAAATTAAAGAAACTACTTTAACACTTCATAAATTTTATAAAGTAATCAATTCATATCATATCCCATTTCTTATCATTATTTAATTTATTTTATTACTACCCATATACATCTAGTGAAATATATCATTAACATTATATGAACACGAATTCCATAAACTACTAAACCAAAATTCAATAACAACCTTATTATCTTAACGCACTAATATCAAGATGCATTATATTTAACAATACTACCTTATTAAAAAATAAAATATTACATAATAATAATGAAAAATTTACAATAATAAAATCATACAAACCACAAAAAAATAATTCCCCTATAAATTTCAATTACATTTAATTCAATTAGTCCAATATTGACCACATATTCAAGGATCCTCATTTATTTTAATTTTACATCAATAATAGTAATAAAAAAGAGGGATATCCCAAATCATATACCTCAACTTAATGATTGAATGATTATTTCAAAAAAATGGTGAATTTAAAGGTTTAAAATCTAATGTTCTCACAAATATTCTACAATGATTTTATCATCAACTAAACCCTTGAAAACATTTCACCACACCAATACTTCAACCAATATGAATAAACCCTCAAAAGAAAGAATTGGTTAATGGAGAAAAAAATAAGAGAAAGTTTACCTTTATATCCAGATTATTTTATCTCATGATATTAGGGACATATGGATCCACTAATGTAACTAAAAAATGACCCAAGGAGATCTCTCTATCATTTAGGGTCACTAAAAGGTTAATGGTTCAATGGAGAGGAAATGGAACCCATATTTAAATTAAAAGATAAGTAGACCAAGATATAGAAAAGTTCCTAAACCAAGTTTTTTTTTGGTTGGCCTAACATGATTAAAAAAAATATAGTTACTATGTTTTTTAACTCCTTAAATCTCAGTGAACATTTCTTATCCAAAATAAAAGTCATACAAAAAATAAACGTAGTTTACATAAATTGGAATGAGATTTAATTAAAAATTTTCTATCATGAGATGAAACCAAAATATAATTTACATAACCATGGGGTTTTCTCCAAACTATGATGAAAAAACATAATATAATATTTCCACATTTTCAATAGCATATCCAATAAAACACTCCTCATCCCACAACACAAATTATAAATATGTTTCTCAAACCACATTGCAATTTTAGAAACCACAACATAGATTTTTTTTTCAATGGTATCAAAAAAAAAAATACAAACTCTCTTACTCATACCATGGTCTATTATAATGATTAATTAGACAAAAACGATGAAGGAAATAAAACCATAATGTAGTGAGAACTAAACCATAATGTTGTTTATATAAAAAATAAAATTTCAGCTCACTTTCTAAAATTAACTACATAACTGACTCTTTCCTTCTACAAAACCTCATATAGTAGGACAAATAATTTCCATGTCTCCAGGTTAGATACTTATCAAATTATTATCATCCCTAAGAATCAAAATAAAACCCAATATGAATGAAAAAAACCTATGAATTAACTACCATGTTTGGAACTTCTCAAATACGAATTAGGCAATAAAAAGGCTCTAGCACTACCTAGAAAGTAAAAGAAAAAATTTAACACTTAAACTAATAACCAAATACAAATTTCAATATTAGAATCTTGGATAAAAATTAATTTAGGTATCTAACCTACTTTTGGGTCTCCTCCTACCACATACATTCTTTCAAACCACCATTCCTCCATAAAACGACTACCAAAGAATTGAATCACCCACACAACACCTTCTCTTGAAATTCATGATTCTCTATATCATAATATAAAAACATTATATTTCCCTCAATAACAAATTCATATCAGTAATTGACATACATGTCCCCATGAAGATATATTTGAAGTTATGAAATGTGGAAAAAGTTTTTAATCTAAACTATTTAGATTTGAAGTGACAAATTTTATAGTACCTCATGAATAATCTTTAGCACATTAAAGGCACCCATGAACTGTGGAGAAAAATAACCATCTATACTGAATCTCCACCATATATGATGAAGATAAACCTTCATAAAACATTATTATAAACATTTAATTCCAAATTTCACCTCTATGGTTTTTAATTTGACTTCTGACAAACCTAAGTAACTTTCATCCTCCCTTAAGTTACCCACACGTTCTCCATCAAAATACACACCAAAATTTACAAAATAATTGTCAAATATCTACTATTAATCCCTTTAAAATGGTGATCAATATGAACACCTATATAAAACCATAAATGGTACCTTGGAAATAGAAGATTTATAAATAATATTATAATAAAACATGGCAAAAGGAAATTGGTTTACCCATAAATCACCATAATTAATGATATATTCACCTAACATATTCAATAATTTTTTGAAATTATACTTCATCTATCATTTTTTAGGATATAACACTATTCAATGGAATAATTGAAATCCAGAATCACACTAAAATCCCTTTCATTCCCACAAAATGAAACAAGCACCTCAATCAGAGAAAATTAACCTCAGATATTTATAAATAATCAAAACCTCATCCATATAAAACCTCACTAACACAACCAAAGTTATAGAATCCATAATTTAAAATAAATGATATTAATTCATCATTAAACCCCAAAAAAACCTGATGGTTTCACAACCTCACAAAAATTAAGTAAAAACTATAATAAAAATGGATATATCCTCTAATTTCCACTAAGAAACATATACAGACTACAAATGACTAGTTGGAACTTGATTCATGGGTTTAACACATTAAAAAGTAAGGAATCGAGAAACAAACCCTATCAGAAATTTATATATATCAAGAAAACAAAACTATTCATTCAAGGCATGAAACATCTTAGAAATACTATGATTCACTACCATTGGTGTGTTATTAAAATCACTTTGAACCACCTATTTCATCATTTATAGAGATTTTTTTTTCATAAAATAGAACTCGATGCTTAATATACACAGCCTATTACACATAATAATCTTCATGGAGGATATTATCTCTCTAAACATCTACCCCCAAGACTACCCAGTTGAGATTTTTCTATCTACCAATGCAACAGAGAGTGCACAGTTTTCTAGTATAGAAAAAATACACTGTATTTCTTCTATATCACCAAATTTGAATCAATAAGCTCATACATCATCCCCTACTCATATTAATTCTTATGAGAAAAATCCATATACATCCAACCCAGTACATAATTTACCTAATTACCTTTTCCATGTGTGTAGAAGATTATCATTTCATAATCATATAAGAACTCCACCATCTCTAATAACAAAAATTTAACTCCAATTCAGAGATGATATACCAAAGGATTTTATAATATTTGAATACTATAAAGTAATATATGATTATGTGATTCCACCATAAATTTAATGAAATAAACTATTATATAACATTAATTCTATGGGTGGTATTGTTATGTGCATGGGAATGCAACTATCTACAATAATATGAGATCACCACCTACTCATGAATCAATATATATCTACAAACCAGATGATAAATGACTCAATACACATTAAACAAGAATAATGTTTCATGAAAGTAAATGTTTAATGCATTTATATGCTTCTCCTTCTAGTACTCAAACACTTCTTAACACAGATCAATCCATACAAAAGCCTAGTGTTTCTTGTTCAATGGGATCAAAGGTGTCGTAACCCACGGGAAATTGGATGCTAACATCATATAACATCCTTATATTCGAAATAATTTTTATGACTATATAATATTCTTATGATATGCCCATTAAATTAATATATAAATATTTAATATACAAATCAATAAATGTTATTGAGCATGAAATGCCTAATAAAATATAACTTATATATCGATAACATTCAATTGGATAACTATTAGATCTAATATATGTGTTTGGGAAAAAATAAGCAAAGGAAACAACAGTTCCAAATGGGTCTTATTCTAAAAGCACCTTCAGAAATCCTGTCAGCACCAAAGCTAGTGAAAATCCAAGGCCTTCTTTTCCCCCACCGCAGAGGAAAGTGATGGTCGACTACGTGGTTACGACGAACCTGATGGATGTATTCATGCCGCATAGGTAATAAGGTCACCTCCATGATTCTTTGTAGTTTTACGGAATCCTCAATAACTATAGTATATGGAACGAAGGAAGCCTCTGCACTGCGGAGGGGATGCAAGTCGACTTTGAAACTCCGATAAACAAAACGAAATCTACCTCTAATGGTGACGCGCAAGTTACTTTGTGTGGAACCCTTAAAACATCGCTCCCCCGGGCACCTATAGATACCCATCTGCCCCCATTCCAAGGGATCTGGACCCTAACCTTTCATCTTCTGAATTCCCAAATCATGAATAGTCCTTTTCTTTGTGAACCAACCCAAGAAATTCACTATTTGAGGTACTTGGGAATTGTGATAACCCTTTTCCTTTTCTCAGAGCCTCCCATATTTCATTAACGGATGCAATTTCCAAAGCATATTGGCCACCTAAAAGGAATGAGACCCCTTTGGGTACTTAAGACTTTGAGAAGCACCCAATCTTCATGAAGCCCCCTCAAAAAACATGTGTACTCCATACTTAAGTCGAGTCACTATGCTTCATAATGTTATCCTCATTGCGATGTCATATCCTCTATGAGACCCTATTATCTATGATCCCATGAGATCTGCAAAGCCTTGTGCTCTACGATTCCATGTTCTCTACAAGCCTGTGAGCTCTCTGAATCCTTGTCCTCTATGAGCCCCTATGTTCTGCAATCCCATGAGCTCTAAGAATCCATGTGCTATGTAAATCCCTATTCTCTAAAAACCTCTTAGTGTTGTTAATCCCCTCTCTACACTGCCTCTTTATTTGAAAACCCTTCTCCTATGCGGCCCTCCTACCTTTTAGGAAGTAATTTTAAAGTCTCCTAGGCGTTGCTTTATATTGAATTTCATTTCCTCATTCATCATTACATAGACATGTTAAGGGATGTTGATTATTCACATATCCATTCTAACATGATCCCCTCAATGGATCAATCTACAAACCCATCTCCATATGAAGATACTGCTTCCTACCCTTCACCAAGGGTTAATGTATGCCTGTTATGTTAGTCCAAGTGGTGAGGAGAAAATCCTCACCATTCGAGTCGTAGGATGTTAAACATCCAAGCACCAACTTCCCCAACACCTGACGAGAAACTATGATCACCAAATAAGAGATACGTCTATAGAGGATCGTGAAGGGGATGTTCACTAGTGCCTTCTCACTCTGCTCTCCCTATGATCTTTGTCACCATCCACACATCGATAAGTCTTCACGCATGCCCCGTCACTCTCTGATGGGATGATTCATATGTGATGACCATATCCTCCTCATACATCTGGATACCCTCCATTCTCATCAAGCGTCCCTCCTAGATTAAGTCCCAATATACATCTCCCTATATCACTCACCATGCGTAATCCCCACACCATTCCTAATGGATGTACCTTTCAGGATGTGATCATTAGGTCTTTATTGTCTGTTGTCTCTCACATAGAAAATGAATCATGTGGGATTAGAGTAAGCATCAACCATAACACCCTATTTTGGCCGGCTTAGTGTGTAATTCTCATCCTCCATATCCAAACTATGTGGGCTCTAATTTTTCCCATTTCCAAGAAAGGTATATAAGAAGCCTCCATGAGGTTCAATCCCATCACCCATCAGTCCCGACCACTTCACCTTAGTTTACCCTCATATGGAATGATGTTAAACTGTATTCCCCTTTCACCCCACATGACTCTAAATAGTATGATTTCAAAATATGTGGGTTTTGATCCCACTCTCTTAGACAGGGTATATTGGTAGCCTCTTTGAGGTTCAACCCGAAACATAGGTAAACATTGGTGTCTGCTTTACTAGGACCCACATCATTGGTCTACCATTTAGTGGTGTTAGACTAGTTCTCAGGAACTAATCATGCATAAGACCCACACTAAATCCATTCTCCTTGAACCAAGAGTGTCCCTCTTTCGAAGGGATGATAACCATGAGTAATATCGAGCATGTTTTTTGGTCACAGTCATTTGGATACACATTGATCCTATGCCCCCATAACCAAACTATGAAGAGATTGATTCCCTACAATGGGGATACATAGGAAACCTCCGTATAGTTAAATACCACCACTCGTGTACCATCCAGGTCTCCCCCTTGAGCTTCTGTGTTTTGGGAAGCTCATTCCCCAAACTGAAGGTTCTACTTCTTTCGGGTCTCATCTATACGTCCATTATCAAAGGATGTGTCCTTAGGTGTCCCAACACCCCACTGAACAATGTGGACTTTGATTCCCTACCAGTGGGATATGTAGGAATCCTCCTTGAGGTTCAATCCCCACAATACCGTCTTTTTCATGCCTGTTCCATCCCATTCCTTACATCCACTAACTTCAACCATCAATCATCCATTCTAATTCCACCCAAATAGCCTCATCCTGGTGAAATCACGCCATCCATTCAGGTATCTAACCATGTGTAAGCCCCATTCATCTCATTTCTCCTTTGTATCACCCTGGCTGCTAACCACGGGCAATCCACAACATGTCTTTAGGTTGTTGTCCATTGTGCACACCTTGATCTCATGATTCACCATATCTAATTATGTGGGTTTAGATCCCTTTCCTCTATATAGGCTTTGTAGGAGGCCTCTGCAAGGTTCAATCCCAACTAATGGTAAACCATGGTGTCCCCTTTGTCTGGACCAAATCATTATCAGTTTCATCCTCATTGGGAATCTTGATTCCCCCTTCTAGTAAACCTCTCATGTGCTCCTTCCTATGGTTGTACCCATCTGATCCACTCTCATTAGTGTTCTGATCTATTTGATCCATATCTTCTATACATTAAACTTGCAACATACCACGTGTTAAACATATAAAGGCCAAGGAAATAATTAGAGACATACATATGTCAAATAATTCCCTGAACTCGAAATGGGATGCCTCGGGCTTCTGCTACCTCGAGAATCCCTATTATAAGGGGAATAAATCTAGGGGTACCGGTGTTTCAGCAACCACACATTCCATCAATTCCCAATTTGACTACTATCCTGACTGAAGGATGCAACCTAGACATGACCCCCAAGAATGTCTTGATAGAAGCAGTATAATTAATAAGCTCCCACAGAGATATGGCATCAGGATGAGTTTCACAAAAAACGTCTTAATCCATAAGGGATACCCAAACTAGGCAACGAAGTCTGAGGAAGAATCCATTGATGGAGAAATCGGTATCCCATCATCCAATTTAGATCAAGGAGAAAATGTCCTCCAATAAGTGATGGATGTCACCCGCCTTTTGAAAGTGGTAATATGGGGAAACAAACAACCATCACATATTCTAAAGATGTATGTGTGTGACCTGATGATAGAGTTGGAAAACAATGGTGAACCCGATGTGAATTTTCTCCTCAATATAGATAATAGTAGCATTCCAAACATCAGAAGATAGGCATGTCATTGGATCCAGCAATCTGGTGCTAGGTCCCGCTAAGAAAACAGTGGGTTTGATGTGAAACTCAATAGGAGTTGGGGTAGTTAACCATTGGGCATCCTGGTCTATGACATTGTCAGCATGGATCCTTCTATCCCACCATGAAAGATTGAACAATGCTGGGGAACTGGGAATCACTTTCATATTTTCTTTATTGATGGGTGGATTTTTCTACTTTGCAGGAACCAATCTCATGCTATAAGAAATTGATCGCCTCCCACCCATGGATGCATGGGTAGGGGAAATGCCCACATAGTATTCCCACATGGCTCTATCTCTTATGTGGAAACTTCCACAGCCATAGCTATCAGGAACCCACACCCCATATCACCCTATGAATTTATTCATAAGAGGGTGATTAATAATCTTTTCTATCAATATGAACCAAATGGGATTATCCCGAAAAGGTACATGACCTATCAAGTCCTAGAAGCTTTTATGCCCCATCAATGACGTCTCCCCCAAAGGTTGTGCAGGGAGCCACAAATACCTACTCTAACCATCAATAGATTTTGGAGTTATCTCCGGAGCACTCTTACGATTCTCTCCCTCATAAAGATGATGTAAGGGATGGATGAGTCCACCTAGCTAGGGATTTAGTTAGGGATATGCTGAGGAAGGCTCCCACCCGGCCACCTCAACATTGCTAGTGGGTCCTACAGACTGAAGAGTAGGTGGTCCCTACCCCTATATAGCTGGATCTAGTATGGATAACCTAACATCAATGTTGGATGAGAGCTCAAAAGATACCAGCCATGGGGCATCATATTATGTGGGTCTTGTGGCCCAAACCCCCACTAGTACGGGCTATTGTTCCCCTATTATTGTCACATAGAATGATAACTTCCCTATCCCAATGTAGGGACACATCCATGCCTAGTCTGGAGTGAGGCACCAACCACCACATAAGAAGGTTGAGTTGACCTCCCAATCACCAATTCTAGAAGAAACCATCATGAGCTAATCCATGATGATGACATCTACAATGAAGGTCATCCTTGTACCCTCACTAGATAGAGTTTAGGTCCTCCCCACTCTCACATCCAACATGGAGGTGATTCCCATGCCACTATCATGAACTCTAATGGAGGCCCTCCCTTCTTCATCGACAGTCTCCACGATGTCCCTTCCCATATCTTGTATGGTCAGAACAAAGGCCCTCAGCGTACCTTTTATAGTAGATATAGTCAATTTGAATGCCCTCCCTATGCTATAGATGACCACCATGGAGGTCCTCCTCATGTGATTTCTAGCTCTAGTGGAGGCCCTCCCTACTAGAACACTTTCAATCATGGATGTCGTCCCAGTGTCCCATTTTACATTATCCCTGGTGGTCCTTGCACTATAGCTTATCCAATCGGAGGTCCTCCCTAATCCATAACCAACTCAAGAAGATGTCCTCCCCATTTCAAAAATATACCCTTCCATGAAGGACCATCTCGATGCAAGAGGTAGGGTCATCACTACTAGAATAAGAATCCTGAGATACCTAAAATTCCAATCAAACCCATCCACTTTCAGATTCTGAGGCAGTGTGTGTGATGGAAACATGAACCTAATCTATTGTGTATGGGGATGGGGCAGGAACAAGGCGTATTAGCCTCAAAATTCTTAAAACTGAGGACCATCATATCAATGCATCCCTTTGAAGACACATACAGGAAGAGGACGATTTGGACCCTTTCCAGGGTATGGCCATGCAATCATCCTTATCATTAATTGGATCATTATCTTCCTCAACTATAGATCCCTAGGAGTTGATCTAGGGACTGATAGAGGATGCACAATTACATGACCCACCACCAACGGCCACAACCCCTGTGCAAGAAGCAATGGTCATTAGTCTATCTTATAGGGATGCGGTGGCACAATCAGTGCATTCTTTGGAATACAACAAAAGATGTGGTAGCTTGTCAGCCTGTGCGTCGTACTCTCCACAAGACAATCTATTGTCACAACAGTCTTCTTCAGTTTCCTTACCAATCCCAAGACAACCACGATTCGATGAGTGGGGAAATGAAGGGTTGGATTCAAAGTCTGATCTGAGATGTTTGTGGGACATTCTCGTAGAGCACCATTTCCCAGAGATGTTCTAGCCAATTGCAACTGCTAACTTCAACATTCCAGAGTCCCTTACCCAAGATGAGGTTATGTTATTCCACAAATCCATAGGGGAAATTCATTTCTATATCCTTTATTTATGTTTATCTTACTCCAAGATCCTGAAATACTTCAATTACATCATCCAACAATGTTGCATGGCCGACTTTGTTGCACTTCCCATAACTATGTGCCCTGAGTCCCCCGGTCATCATCGGGCCATCCAACAATAATGCCTCCATAGATTCAAAGTTCTCTATATAATTATTAATAAGGATTCCCTCTATGTCCTAATATGTGGTTGGGGATGTTTGTTTCCCTCCTTTTTAGTCATATTTATTTCCATCTTAACATTCCAGGTGATATTGAGGATATGCCTCCATGAACAATTGCAGTTAACATGGCCAACCTATCAGTGGAAGAAACTGAACTTGGACTCATTGAGGAGAACTTACCCCCTGGGACAGTTCTAGAGCTCTTGGATCTTTTGGGTAGGCTTACATTCCTCCAAAGAAATTTATTGGGCCTTCCTGCACCCTCCGAGTCATTGTCCTTCAGTCGAGACCCCAATAAGGGTAAAGAGCACACCAGGCCGTTAAACCCTCGGGATCATCTAAATCAGTGAAAAAGATGTAAGATGACATTGAAAAGGATATGTTGAGTCAAAAAATCACAGAACAAGAAAATATGGTCAATGAACTTCCTGCCAAACTTCCGCGAAAAGGAACCCGATTACGGTAATCCTCGACTGGGGCAGTAGGGATAGGTATAGCCTCCACTCAACAAGTTGCCTCCATGTGACCTGGACCATCCTTCCCATGTAGATAGAGTAGAGACCATAGTTTATTAAATTGGGGAACAATATGAATCTCAAAATCCACATGAGTTGGGTGATAACCCACCTAGGGACCTAGGTCAAGTTCCCCCAGCCACTCCACATGGCGTTCCCCCAGCAGTCCTGCAAGTCATCCCACCAGCCACACCATGAGCCGCTGGGATTTCATACCATGTTGAAGAACCTACCAACACACTAGTGGTAATATATCTTCTTCAATACAAGAATACCCACCAAGATGATCTAATGGAAGCTCTTAATGCCTGCCTCAAGGCTTTGGAAACCTGAAAAGTGGCGATCCTACCTGATGAAAATCCATATAAGGCCTTGTTGGATGATCTGCCAGCACCCCTAGGTTTTGGAAATCCCAAATTCTACCCTTTTAATGTGACATCAAACCCCTTGCATCATCTGTCCCACTTCATTTAAAAATGTGGACCGATGTTGGGAACTCCAACACAACATAAGGCCTCTAAACTCTGGTGTTTTTTTCAAATATTCTAAGGACACATATTTGTCTGGTATAACCAATTACCCATTAGATCCATAGCTGGAAAAGAATATATACATAGATAGTTTCTTTACTAGTTCAGTTCCACCACTCAAAATACTATTATGATTGACCTCTTCAAATACAAGAAGAGGTCGGATGAGCGGGCCGTAGATTTCATAGTCAGGTGGAAGGGTCTCACCTATTCGCTTGATATTCCGCTGACTTAGGAATAACTGCTAACACTATGTGTGGGGAATGTGATGGCTAAACTGGTCCCTTATCTCATCACTCAAAACATCCCTGGTGGGTTTTGGGATTTCTATGAAAAATCTCATCATTTAGAAGATGCATTTTTGCAAGACAAGTAGGCACATCGATTGCCTCCTATAGTTGTGGTAAAAGAGCTATTAAGGCTAAGCCCGCTACAGTAGAAAAAATAAATGCCCCCATGCAGTTGGAATTTTCACCAATGGAGCCACTACCATAGATTCGTCTAGGTCCACCACCTTAGGCATAGCCCTTGACTGAGTACCACCCGCCTCAGAATTGAATGTCGCACCCACGTAATGCGCTACTACAACCTAGCAAAGATAATCTGATTCCACCTCCTTAACATGATCTACTAGCCCCTCAACAGGGCCATGATCCCAGATCTCCTTCCTCGTACCAGAGGAGTCGATCTTACTCATTCAAAAAGTCACAGGTTATCTGTTATTTCTGAAGTGCCTTGGACTAGGGAATCATGAAATTTCTAGAATCCAAGAGGCCCAAAGAGGTGGATTTCACTGATCACCAAATTTACAGCCCCTATCACCAGATCCTCAGGAACATCCTAAAGTAGTGCTATGTGTTTAAATACTGACTCCAAGACTATTTCAATAACAAAATAGTTAGGCTGGTTCCATCCTCAGCACATGTAGCATGTGTGTTTATAATGCTTGACAGTGATAGCGAGGGTGAATGACAGCAAGTTTCTAACCACTTTTCAGATAAATATGATTACTGGATGGATCAAAATTTAGTCTCCCATGACCATGGTATCATTTGGACTCATTTTATTTGGATGGAGCCTTCAAAAGTCACTGCGCTACCTTTGGATACTTCCTCTACACCAACATCTCAGTCATCTTCCTCTCCGGGGAGGAAGCACTGATGATGCAAGGGAAGACAAATCCATCCACCTATGGAAAATCTATCCTATAATATTAGATATTTAATGCCCTTAGAGATGTGTATTTTTACCATAATCTTCCCCGCAATAGATGATTTTTCATGTAATGACAAGGGGTATGCTTCGGTCAATAGAGTAGAGCTTGAAAACCCCTACATGGTTCCTAATGACAAAGAGCACTGAACATACCTTCCCAACATCCACAGTCAAATCCAATATCAATAGATACATGGGTGTATTAATCACCAAAATCCATTGGTCAGTGCTTCTAGCATTTTCATGCACGACCCCAAGACCATAAAGTGGGGCCAACACAGAGCTCATCACATACATCCTTCTCATCTCGTTTCATCATATTCAAATCTACTATTTTTTGTCCAACATGATCAGTAAAGGCCACTATGACCATGATTTTATCAGCCATGTTCTCATGTGTATGGATTTTAGTCATCTGACCATCTTCTGGTAGCCACTCTACTCGGTTCAACTAGTGAGCAGCATGACATTCCCAGCACCAGCCAGAATCTTTCAGTTCAACCAGTAGCACCCGTCACGCCTTCTACCACAGAGTGATTTCCTCTCAGTATAATTTTATGCCATGAATGAGAATATGATATCCTAAAGAATCTTTCTAGAATTACTGTAAGGCTCAATATAATCAAAGCTATTTTACTTCATGCAGATATGTGTGAAACCCTTACGTAGGCATTAAAAATCCCACTCTATTTTATGATAGATGTAGTAGCTGCATAAGTCATCCATGATGAGATAGTCGATTAGGAAAAATATTATTCCATCATCTATTTCTCTAGAGAAGATGAAGGTTCTCTTGTATAAGGGATAATCCTTTCAAGGTCTATCATTGTCCAGCTCAACGGCGTGGAGGTCTACTAGTATATTTTCTACATGGTATCTACGATATACCTTATCCCAACCTAGAAACTATGCAAGATAGGGCTATCTGAAACATATCTAAGTCCTTATTACCTAAAGATTTAAGGTTATTATAGGAAGGAGAAATGACAAGTCAGAAATATCCAAATGAAGACCTAGTTCGGTGGCCTATAATCCAACACTGAGTTCATGGCCATCTCACAAGACACTTCTTACAACACATTGATGGGTAGACCATGGCTCCACATTCTTGTGGAGGTCCCTTCCTCATATCAAAAATTTCTAAAGTACTTCATTAGCAGTCAAGTATGATAACTCTAAGGTGAAATGTCTCCCTTTTCCTCTTGTGAAACCCTCAACTAGATACCGACTATTAGAGGAGAAAGGACAAGAAGATTTAAACTAACAAGGTTGAACACACTACAGCTGTGACTGACCTATGGAAAGACCTGGATGATGCCTACATTTTCTCAATTCCTAAATTGGATGACATGACCCTAGAATTAGGAAAATGATTTGTTGTCTCGGGAATGGGGGGGGGGGGAATGCATTCCCATGTCTATGTAATGTCAAGAGATCACCTTGTATTATTACTAAAACCAAACTCTAGTAATCCTAGAGCCTCCAACCACAATAAGGTATAGAGATGTCTGCCCCATGGAAATAACAATACGTCATACTTTCTTGTTTCTACGGGCAGGGATAAACCGACTCAAGAAAACACACCAATTTGTTTTGAAATTATCAAACACGGTCCCTTTGTTCAAAGGCCATATGGGATCCAGTCAACAGCTTTCATCACCATGGATTTTATAGTGTAGGAGTCCCCCAAAGAGGATTCCACTACCACCCAGGCTAGCACCAGTGTCCCGTCATGATTTGTCGACTCATAGGAGTTGCCTCCTGCTGATGGTCTTATCGTAGTGGATGGAGAAGAGTATTTGAAGATTCTCCTCCCGCATTCGAAGAGGGTGTCTTCACTACAATCGATGAATTGGTATAGGTGAAACTAGTACTAAGAAGGATCTGAAACCAACACTGATCAGTACTACTATTCCTATAGAAGAGTAACATAGGTACATATATTTCTTAAGGCCGTATCATGATTTATTTTCCTATAGTTATGATGATATTATAGGGTTATATACTCATGTCTTCAAAAAAAATATCAACCTCCCATCAAATCATCATAGGTTTAAACTGCCTCCTAGAAAGATGCACCCAATCAAATTTCCATGGTTGAGGCTGAGGTTGATAGGATCATAAAATAAAACTTTATCAAGGTGGTACAATACCCCAAATGGTTAACTAAAATTGTTACCATTGAGAAAGAGAAAATTTATATTAGAGTATGTATTGACATCCGGGATCTCAACTTTCACTATCTGAAGGATGATCTTTCCATTACTGTGACAGAAATATAGATTGACACAAATGTTGGGTTATAGGATCTCTCCTTCATGGATGGATATTATGGATATAAAAAATTTGAAAGTCCACCAATGATGTAGAGTCTACCACATTAAGGGAACCACAAGGTACTTTCTTCTACAAGGTAGTGCCTTTAGTTCTAAAGAATGACGATGACACCTATCCACGTGTCATGCACCAGATATTCCAGCTGATCATTAGAACTTTGGTGGAATTCTATGGGGTTGACCTGGTGGTTAAATCTCACCAACATCAAGAAAATATCAGGGACCTTGAGAAATTGTTAAGCTTCCCTTGTTCCTTCCATCGGATAATGAACCCGTTGAAGTGTGCCTTTGGGGTCACCACTATAAATTTTCTTGTCTTCGTTGTCAAATACAAAGGCATTGAGATTGATCTAGAAATGAACAAGGCCATCAGTCAGAAGTCACCTTCAAGAAATATTTGGGAGCTCCAAGGCTTTCAAGGCCACATTGCCTACATATTCTGATTCATCAGAAATATGGCTGCCATGTTTAATCCCATTTATCGACTCAAGAAGAAACTATTAAATTATCAATGGGATGAGGAGTGTATGAATGATTTTGAGAAAATCAACTAATGCATGCTACAACCTCTGATTCTGATGCCACCCATTTTTAGAAAGTCGTTGGTCCTCTATATGAACACACTAAAATAGTCCCTCAATTCTATTCTCACCCAAAAAGAACAATGTGGGAACATAGAAGAGTTTATACCATCTCATCAATAAGATCCACGACGAAGAGACCAGAAATTATAATATTTAAAAAAGCCTACTTGAAATGGTATTCACAGCACAATAATTATGAAATTACTTGCAGCACCATGAGATATAACTTGTGTCTCAAGTGGATCCTTTGATGTACATTCTGAACAGTTCCATGCTGAGAGACCATATGTCTTAGTGGGAATTGATCCTTCAATAGTTCAACATCATGTTTGTCCCTTGAAGGCTATCAAATGACACACATTGGCATACTTTCTTTCCACCATCCATCTCTCATACAATAGTCTATGGATCATGAAATTATAGATGAGGCAATATTTTATGTGGATCAAGCTCAAGCATGTTGGAAAATTAACTTTGATGGTGCTTCCCAAATCAATACTGGAAGGAAAATCAATGATCACAAAATCCATAGTGTAGACCTGGGTATCATCATCATCATGCCTGTATAAGCTATCGTACACTATTTTTTCATATTTTCAGAGGGTTGCAGCAACAACGAGGAAGAGTGTCAGGATCTTATCACTAGTCTTGAGATGACCCTTGAGATTGATGTTCCCCATTTTCATGGGAACGGGGACTATGAACTAGTCATCAAGAATATCAACAATTCCTATGTGGTTAGGAATCTATAGCTAGTACCTCTGTTAGAGCGTACTCACCAGATGAAGGCCTAGTTAGATTCTTGTCCAGGAGTTACATATTCCCCTCGATCACTAAACGATCGAGCTAATACCCTATCCGGTCTTTCCACACCTCTTGTAGAGACTGACCAGGATGATTCAGTTATCCATGTGACACATCAAATATTCATCTCTCCCATTACTCTGGATAATGGTGATAGACTATATTTAAGTCATCTTACCACCCATGCCTCTACATCAGGACCTATACGTCCCACTACTATAGTACATGAACAGACTGCTGACTGGATGACTCCCTTTATCATGTATCTCTAGAATGGAATTATCCCAACAGACTAAGCCAAACCCTAGTGAATTCAATAGCACACAGTACAGTTTAGCCACCAAAGTATTCCTATTCTTGGGAATATCATCTATAGATATGGGTTTGATGTGATTCTCCTCCATTTAATTCAAGGAGGTGAAATTTATCAGGTTATTTAGTATGTTCATACAGATTCCTATAGGGATCATTAGTTAGGGAAGATACTTTCTCATCTGATCCATTGATTTGGATACTTTTGGCCCACCATGATCCATGACTACATTGAGTTTGTCAAGAGGGGACATGAGATCATAATCCATGCCAATTTTTTGCATCAATTTCTAGATCCTCTCCATATCACCATGTATTCTTTCCCCTTTTCAGTCTGTGGACTCGATGTCTTGGGACCATATCCACCAGCAACAACTCGTTAGTGCTGGTTCACCCTGATTGGTATGGATTTCTTTTCCAACTTGGTAGAGGTAGTTCTGCTCAAGGAATTTAAAGACCATTCCATCATTAAATTTGTGAGATCCAATGTCATCCAATAAATCAGAGTCCCTCTTTCATTCCATACTATTAATGGAACCAATTTCAGATCTGTTGGGATAATGAAATTTTACACAAAGTACAACATCTGTTCCAATCATTCCTCTCTCTATCATGTTCAAGAAAATGTGAAGATCGAGGCATTCAAAAAAACCCTCTCTAACATCATGAAAAAGATAGTTGGTTAAAATAACAATATTTGGCCATAAAAACTCCCAAATGCTCGTTGGGATTACCAGACGATGACTCATAATTCCATCTAGGTGACTCTATATTCAATTGTGTATGGAACAGAGGCAGTCCTACCCATTGAGATTCAGTTTCCCTCACTAAACCTAGCCTTATAAAAGCAACATAGACCTGATAATGTAACCAAAATCTGTTCGGATGACCTTGAAGCACTTGAAAAGAACATGCATAGTTCTTTTGGACAATCTAGAGAGGCATCATAACAATATTGTCAGGGCTTTCAATAAAAACGTTCACCTCCTCACTTTCTTACCAGGTGATGTGGTATTGTCTCTAAGAACACTAATGAGGAAGCCTCCAAAGATGGAGCCCAAATGGGAGAGAACATATTTTATTTACAAGGATTATCCTAATGGTGTATTCTCTCTGGTCATTGTGGATAGTGAGCGTATTACTCCTCCCAACAATTCCAACTTCCTCAAGCCATACTTTTCCAAAGGTAATATCCATCCTAGTGGATGTCAAACTATAAACGGTCTGAGATATACAACCCTAAACATAGATCACCTTATTCCCACATGATGGTAATCTACGAATGGTGAATTCACATCATGGTCTGAGCTCTATGGCATTAAAGTAAAACCTCCCTCATCTTTACCAAAAGAAGTTAAACTACACAGGTTCCACCTCCCTTCACGCATATTATCATTTGGATCTCTGTCATCTTTCACATCTAAAAGGACCCACTTAACATCCTAGTCTCTTGACACATAGGATCACCTAACGTTTTTGGGTCAATGTCCTCAAGGATCTTGAGTAAAAATTAGATACAAGTCTCACGTTCTTAATTTTTTAAGCATCCATTGCTCAATTGTTGTTCCCATTCAATAGTCACGACGATTCCCCTTTTTTTCTTCCCTTCTATCACACACACACGACTTTAAACTGGGTATCTATGGTCCAAGATCTATAATCTTAAACTAATATATTTCTACATATTTGTCGCAAGATTTTAAACCCAATTATATTTTTAGAACTATGTTTGATTGATTCCCATCCTTATAGTATACTTAGGAATGTCCGAACCATTTATCTGTGGCCAATTCTCATGTACCTCGACCTATTCAGCCTCTTGTACTAAGTCCTCTCTTAGTATTGTGCGGTGTAGTATGGACTCTATGTTTTCATTCCCATCAAGGTATTTTTTTCAATGCCACAAAAATCCCCTTAGACACTTCTACTTTCTACATCTTAACTATACGATGTTAAACTTCTCGATAATTTATGAACAATGTTTGGGTTGAATCCCTATCCTTATGGGATGCATTGTAATGCCCAAATATTTTTTCTTCAGGTATATCCCAAAAAACATCCTTTCCCCATGGGATTATTTCTCTTCAAGGGTTTCATATGGTTTGGTGTGTACTTATTCATCCCCCATTCATGTTGGATTTACAATAGCCACGCTGCGTACCTCACTCGAATTCTATCTATCCCATTTTTCTTTCATCCTTACCACAAGATGTTAAAATGTATGACATTTCAAGAACTACTTAAAACTTGAGTAGAATACTCCTAGGACACATTGAACACAAAGACTTTTTGTCTTCGAGTCCAGACCTAGGTCCCTCGATCTTTTCTGGCCCCTTGGCAAGAGGCCCCCCTTGGATTGTGCATGGTGTGGTGTGGGATTTTGTCCTCATTAATTCCCATTATCTTTAGAAAATTGTTATTCCTTAATCATCCAAGACATATGAATTTAAACTATGTTTCTTCATCTCACATGACCTTAAACTATTGTGTCATTTCCACAAGATATTAAAGTGAATGGGTTGGTCCTATCATATGATCTTAAACCGTGACACTATCATCCTTGCGGCATGAAGAAGAGAAACACCACATTGTGGTTTCCATTTGCGAGAAGACATAATTTTTGGAATTGGCCATCCACCATAAAATTTTTCATCTCCTACATTTGGATTTATTCCTATAGAAATGCTCAGGTTCTCCATATTGGGTTTGTTGCACAAAAAACACATACGAAAGAAAGAACAAGATCCATTAAATGCCGATTTTTTTGGTGCATGGTCCAGAACTGCACAACATTTTTGAACTACGTGTAACTTGATTACCTATTTTTATTGGATACATAGAAACACCTAGGAATTTTTTCTTCAGGTCTTTCCCCAAGTACCTCAAATCCTACGTTCCTTTAGGCCCTTTTCCTCGAAATCTATCAGAAGAACGTGGTGTAGTGTGGACTTATGTCCCCATTCACATCAGGTTTATTATAGACATTCCATGTGATACCCTTTGAGGATTTCCCTTCAATTATCCTCATTCTTACTGCATGAATATAAACTCCATGGAATTTCTAGAACAACATTTTTCATGATTCACATCCCCATGGGATAAGTAGGAACTCCCCAACATCTTTCTTTCGGTCCAACACTAGGATCATCTATCCATTTTTTCCATCTTCCTCCACTAACCTCCTCAAGTCATCCACCCTTAACTGAACCCCTACACCCTTTTCACGTCACACTAATGTTCTCATATGCACTATGGTTTAGGACTTAGAGTATTGGAGTTTACATGGACATTAGTTCATCCGTTCACATGCTTTAGGTATCCCTTTATTCAAGTTTCCATCATCATTCACATCCGAATGGACCCTCAGATGATATGGATTCTCGACCTTATATATCACCTACTGCATTAGGCTAACTTCTTGGAGGATTTTGAACAATATTATGAGACATGTTCTATGTAGAAAATTTGTTCAGTGGTCAACCCTCATCTGTTGTTCCCATTTTAGGTCACATGATATGGATTCTATGTTTCAAACATGGTAAACATTTATCCTCCATCAATATTTCACCCCCATATGCCTTAAATATTGGTCACATTATTCACATCACTTTCCCCTCCATCATGTTCAAGTGTAATTTCGAGACCCTTGGTGTTATCCTTCCATACACCTTTGTGCATTAAGAAGACGAATCAGTATCGTAGGGTCATCTTCGACTCTACACTATCTCCCCCTATAGAGTATTCCATGTGTTTTCCCGATCTTATCCACCCTTATTTCCCACACTGAGCATGGATCACATGGGCTTAGGGTTATGGGAACAGTTTTTTCCTACATTAAAGCACCGCACTTATATTGGTCCTAACCCTATGACCTTAAACTAAAAGTTCACTTCTTAAACTAGATGCCCAAGTCCAGGTATCATGACTCTAAACTATGTGTGTGTTCTCTTGGAAATTTTTATGCGGTTTGGACTTCTATGTCCTCATTCACATTAGGATTTCATTATAACACCACATTAAAAATATATTCCTTGGAAGTCTCACCATATGATCTGAGATCAATGACTATAAACTAATATCCCTTACATCCTTATCTTACAATGAAAAACTATTCCTTCTGTACCCAGGATATGTAATGATAAATTACCCAGGCCTATAGTTTTTTCACATGAGTGGACATCGCTCCATATCGGTATTGGTCGCTGGCCATACCAACTTCAAGAACTACATGTGGTTTGATTCCAATTCTATGGGATACATAGTGACACCCATACATTTGTTTGTGGTTCAGCCACATCACCATGAAGCCTCTTGTTCTATTTTGGCCTAAGATTCTTCAAAAGTATGTGGATTGGTGTGGACTTATATCCTCATTCTGGTCTGGTTTGTAATAGCCATGCCACATACCTCTCTTGAGAGTTCCCTATTTTATTCTATCATTAAAGCATGAAAATAAATTGCACAAGAATGAACCACACACATGACATTAAATTGGGCACCTTACGTTCCAATCTCTATGACCTTAATCTAAGATTCTATCCATTTATGTGGGCACGATGTCGAATCTTTATAGCAATTACAATATTCCACTTTAAAGGAGGACATCACACTCTTTCAATATTTGTTGCCTGCCACACCACCTTCAAGAAATATGTGTGGCTTGATTCCCATTATTATGGAATACGTAGTGACGCCCAGAATTCATGTCTATGGTCCAATCACAACCACTTTCTCCATTCCATCCCCTTTGGGCCTTAGTTCTCCCAAAAAGTACATGGTGTGGTGCAGAATTCTTGGGTCCTAATTAATGATGGATTTATAATACCACGCAATGTACTTCATTTGAGATTACCACTACATACACTCTTCCTGCATAACGCTTATACATCATAGTTAGTGTTTTCACTTCAAACATTCATTCATTTGGGTTTTCATTATCATTCAGATTTGAAGAAACCCCCTAACAATATGGATTCTAGACCTTAGTGATCTTCTACTATCCTGGGAAAATGACCTAATGGATTTCGAATGACATTATGAAACAAGTCCAGCATCTTGAATATGGTTAGTGGTCAACCATCATTTGTTTGTTCCCATCCAGGGCTTACGATAAATAGATTCTATGATTCGAACATGGTCAATAGTTATCCTTCACCATCATTCATCTCCCAATGTAGCCCAAATATCAAATGATATGAATCACATGTTTAATTCCCCCCTTTTTATGGATCTTTGACAACCATGGTGTTTTAACTAAGTGATTTTGTGTGTGTTAAGTAGTAATGTTTGTTCTTCTGAGATTTTTTCCACTTGACATTTCCTTTTCACTATTTCATGCTCTCTTTAGGCTGGGAAGTCCTGAATGTTCTTCTAGTTTCTTATCCCGCGAATGTATCGTGTATGCATAGGGGTTGTGGTAGGGTAATATCCATATATGAGATGGTGTGACATGTTGGTCTTTCTATATGACTTTAAACTATGATTATATTGTCCTCACCATATGATGCTATGAAAAATTCTTATCTTAACCATTTACATAAAGTAACAATATATACCATCTTAGGTCCATTCCAGTGAGGTCCATTCCTTGAAATAGACCAGATCTCGATTCAAATCGATATTCTCACCCAATATACTTTAATCATGGTGTAATAATTCCAAGAGTGTTGGAATTTATCCAAATAGCCTATCATTCCACCACTATGCTTTGTGTACTCTCTATTTTGGATCTTCATTCCCTCTAACAGCTGAAGGAACCCCTTATTGGTTAATATTTTCATCCTTAAGGATTGCCTACCATCCTGGGCCCACGTTCTAAAGGACATCAGATGACACCTTGACTTTAGCCCTGTGTTTTCGAATGTGGTCAGTGGTTGGCCCTCACTTTTTTGGTTCCAATATTAGGATAACATGAGGAGGATGCTTTGTTTCGAATTTGGTCAACAAATATCCTCCATCATCATTCCATCCTCTCTTACTTTTGAATTTTGGGTATCATAATTCACATTATTCATTCCCCTTTTTTCAACTTTACTCTAACACCCCTGGAATTATCCTACTCTTGCGGTAGATCATGTTAGGGGATAGTAGTTTGGCTATTTTGAGAATCCTATTTTCTAATCAGGGCCCCTTTTTATCCCCAGGAACTCAGAGTTGTAATTCATACCCTGAAGGTTTGGTGATTGGTTGGAACTCTTTTTTTAAAGGAACTCTTATATTCAAGGAACTCTCGTATTCAAGGAAAATAGTTATGTGCTCATCACATTTCCTCACATCAGGCACAACCCATGTAAGCTTAGAGATTGATTGGAAGATATTTCACAGATACGATTGAGATGAAGTAATCAATGCTAAAAACAGGACACATACACATAACCAAAATAACCAAGTAAGCATGAATGTATGTTTTTTTGTTCAAAAAAATTACAACCCCCATGGATTGGACCCTCCAATAGATGGATTGACCTATTAAATGGTGTGTCCTAGCTCCACCACCAACCAGCATATGAAATCCAGGATTTTCTATCACCAATTAATCTCTCACTCCTCTTCAATAACAGGGGGGAACTATTCATCATCCCTGATTCGTGCCTGATCCTGAATAGCTCAGATAATATCCATCTATTAGGAGGCTCACCTAATCGACAACTCAACCTCAACCATATGTTCCTTCAATCACGATATGAGTCCAAATAGTGCATCAAGGAATACAAAATTCCTATTCTTTCATGACCTAAAGTGTTGGATCTCTTCCTCAGCCTCCTGGTGTTACTTAATGTTGAAATTCTTCCTCCACTACCAACTCATACTGAGGAAACAGTCATGTTTCTAGATTTTCTATACCATATATTCTCGAATGAGAATATGAGAAAATTGGGAATCCACTACTCTAGTGCATAGTTCATGAAACCATGAATGAAGCCTCCCCAAATGGCTTATCCACTCTTCTTGTGGGTTATCCTTGATGAAGTGCCTGATCATTATCCATGACCGGTGATGGACGACCTTTCTATCATCTTCATCAGAAGAATCCTCTTCCTAGTCCTTTCATCATCATCATCAATTATTATATAAAGAAAATAAACCCAAAACACAAAAAAAATAACCAAAAATAAGATCCCCAACCACAAACCCCCAACCCATAAGCCTTGATCTAAGGAGGTTTGAAATGGTTAAGATTGAGTGTAACATCCCAAGTAAATAAAAAGTAATAAATTTTTATATTTTTTAATACTTGTGAATTAAATATTAATTTTACTTTAATGGGGATGCTATTTTGGATGGTGTACCCAACACGCAACATTGGGTCTCTCCGAAATCTCTTATTGCACACAAGGCAGAGTCATACTAAAAAATAATAATATAATATTATTTTAAATTATAGTTAACACATATCTGGTTTATCAGAAGGAATGAAAATAAAGATGTATAATATGATTTTACATGTTTGTTAAATGATTTTACATTTATCCAACAAATGTTAGTGGCCTAAAATTTGAATGGATCCAATTTTAATCATAAACCCTTTAATATTCTTTTAAAGGTCGATTTACCAGCTTTTGATGGAGAACCTTTTTTAAATCTAGTTTTTGTAACATCTATGTATTCTATATGACAAAATAAAATTCTTATTTAGAATCAAGACTTAAAAATTTAGTTTGGATGAAATTTTTTGTTTTATTTCTGATAATGTTCATTTTTTTAATTAATAGTGGAAAATACTAACATTTAATTCAAAACTACCTTTTAATCTAATTGATTTATAAGGTTTTATTATCTTTTTAAATGTTTTTAAAGTGTAATTAGATTATATTTTTATCATTTAATCTAATTTTCTTCATTTTATGTAATTTCACTTTGAAATTGGATAAAAACACATGTCAATCTTTTGAAGGTTATTATTTCATAGAAACATGATTTTTGGTTTTAACAACTAAATTAATTTTATATTATATAATGAAACATATATGTTTTGAGTTTGGTAAAATAGACATCAATTTTTATTTCATAATATCAAAATTATATTTGAGTGAATTTTTGGTATTTATCTAAAAACGTTCAATTTTTTATGAATAGTGAAAAAAACACTACATAGTAGTTAAAAACAGACTTTTACTTTTAAAATTTTTTTTACCACTTATATGAATTGAATTTAAAAAATCTATCATACATGGTTGTCATCAGTAAGAAAAATGTGGTTCAATAAGATGAAAATAATTTATGGTAAATAATATCTTTTGATTTTTATTTACCGTGGTTAAAGGTAAATTGGGTAATTCAAGGTAAAAATAATATTATATTAATCTAGAATTACCTTAAAACTTTTACTAACATTATTGGATGAGTAATGGACAACCAATAAAATCCTTGGGATAGACATTTTTCCTTTTATATCTATTTGGGCAAGATAATGACATTAAAAACGTTTTATTTAAAGTAAAAATAAAAATATCAGAAACATGTATTGTTTGGATAAAATGATTTTAATGTGGGGTTATATAATTTATATTTCTGACAATAAATTTTAATTAGAAATATGAAAATAATTCCAACATCATTGTATTTTATTTATAATTTTTAGACATAGAATAAATAAATATAGTTATGACACAAAGATGATGTAATGATTTCCTCATTAATGAATCTTTTAAATAAATGATATTATAAATATTAAAATAAATTTATTTTAAAACATGATTTGTCTTCCATGAATTTTATAGATTAAGAGGACTTGTTATATTTTAATTAATGAAGCGTTTTTGAAATAATAAACTTGGTTTGAATTTTTTAAAAATTCATGATATGAATGGTATTAACATTGACATAAAAGATTTTTCAAATTAAACAATATTTAATTAAATGATATAATTGTCCTAAAAATCTACAATTAGTCCAAATGAAATATACGATATTAAAAATTACATTTATGATCCATTTTGGAACTCTTGCAATTTTATTGTAAATATATTAACCATATAGTATGAATATATAAGAGGACATGGAAAAAGATAAATAAGTTAACAAGTCGTAAAATAAGAATGATAAGGATAAAAAAATATCCAAAACCGGTCCAATTTTTGTTGGATGATTTTATTTCGACTTATATGCACCATATATTCATATTAAAATTGTTTTGGGCCTTTTAAAACCGAAAATAATTTTATAATAAAATCATATTTTCAAACATTTTTAAAGAACCCATCCCCCCCTCATATAAAGGCATCACCTATAACCCATTAATCACACCTATCAATACCATTGTCTCATCCAAACCCTTCCAAAATAAGCCCCAATCATAAATCTATGCCTCATATATTCCTTATCTTAGGTACAACGCACTTTAAGGAATCCTTTTGGTTCAAACAAATGGGAGATACTTGATTTAAAAGGTAACATCTTCCCTAAAGTTCTCATCTTTTATTTTACTAATTCACTACATATGATCTTATTATTTATTGTTTACATAAAAAAATAGTATCCTAAATATACTAGCTTGTTTTTATGTGAAGGATTCGAACTTCACTTACACAGACCTCCATTTAATGGATACGAACATACCGTTTTTGTATACGACGAACTACTACCTCACGAAATGATGATTATTTGATTATCTCATACCACCTCTCATGGTGGCCATTATGATGTAAAAATTTATATATGTGATATATATTATACTTATATTGTTTCTATGTTTCTGTATTTTTCATTTTTTTCATACCTTTACGATTTTCATAACGGGTAAATACAATAATTTTATTTGAGGAAGTGCGGATTACCGCCCCCTAAAAGTGATATTAATCATTCATGCCTTACATGGAATGTATAAAGAATGAAGTTAATGAAATTATTTATGATATTATAATGGAATTATAATATACCTATGTATCATTATGTTTTCATTTCCATTAAATATGAAATAGAAATTAATGTAGCATTCATGCATACGTATGGTTAACCGTCTCCATGAATGGTGCATTTCATGTTTTTTATCCTCAAATGTTATGTAATGTTATAAATAAATACATATATACTGGATATATATGATACATATGATATATAATTCATTAATATCATTCTGGATGTAATAGAATTTTGACTACATGGACAAATTTTAATTATAAGATGTTAATTTTTGACTCAAGTACAAAAAAATCGACAGAACAACTGTTATTAGCTTAAATGATTATGTAATGTTTATAACATTGTAATGAGTAATATAAAAGGAATAATGAACTTTAAAAAAGTTCTTAATAAAGTATAAATCAACATTATTTTATTATTCATGAGATTAATGAATGAACTAGTCATGTCAGACATGAGGTAAGGGGACTTCTTAACCCAATTTCAATTATTTGGGTTGATTTTCTACATTTTGATATGTCATTCTATGATTATGTGAGATAAAATTGTTCATGTACTATCTTGTATTTATACTTTATTTTTGTTTATTTATTGTAAATACACAATATCAATCTATTTTATTTACAAAAATGATCTTTGTAAGGGGATTTATCTCAATCTCCTTTCATTAAGGCATATTTTGATTTATACATGACTTTCTTTTGTATGGTGTATAAACCCATTTGAATTTTCATTTTATTCAAAAGAAATATTTTTATACGTATCATTTTACTAAATGAAAAATGGAATGTTTCTTTTTAATGTATTCAGTGAAAATGACCTTTCCACCGTAATGAGTATTTTTTGATCTTGGGGTTCCATAACAAGTTGTAATGTTTTTAAAAGGAAAATAAATACCATACACTAGTTTACATATTTTGGAATTGAATGTGGTTTTTATAATGGATTGGTTAGGTAAAATTTTTAAATGATATTTTTTTTTTGAAATGTGGAAATGATATAATTCTTTTATGTTTTTTATGTGTTATGAATATTTTTTTGTTCTTGGGAACTATTTACATATACAGGTGGTTCCGTGATAAACCTAGGGTGGGTGATCTCGAGATTTCTCTCCATTGCATTGGTTAACATGAAATAGGTAAAATTTAAGGTTTAGACTAAGAGATTTATGGAATATACTATGATGGGTATTCTAAATGTAACTCCCTACATAGCTGTGAAAGCTACAATGTAAGTTTGATACGGATTCCACAAGTTACATTTATGATTTATGATTTCCAAGTGTTATTCATAAATCTTTTGATTTCATGAGGTATGTTAGAGAGCTTATGTTTTGTATGTATTGATGGAATAATGTTTTAATTCTTTATTTTATAACCCTTATTGAGCTTATTATGTTCATCCAATGTTTTTGAAATGTATTTCATAGGGTATAAGGAAGGGTAAGAGAAAGAAAGTATTCAAGAAGATTTATATCCAGAAAAGAATTATTGTTTTTTTAAAGAAATATTATTTTATTAAAAAATGGATACTGAGTTGAAGTGTCTAATTTTTAATATTTGAGATATAATGTAATAGTTATGACCTTATTATCTAAAACTATAAATCTAAAAAGATCCTCAATAGGAATTATTAACACAATTCAAGATTATGTAATGTTAAATGCTGGGGCCTTATAGTTGGTATCAATGGTTGGTTTAGATATCTTTAGGATTTAGAATATTGTTAAATTAATATCGAAAAATTAATTTAGTGTAATATTTATGTGATATATAATTTACGTATTACCATGTTGCTTTGCCTAAGATATTTTAATGTTCAGAATGTTTTTCTACGGACGAAACATGGAAACTATGATGGGATGACATTAGGAGGAAAAAAATCTTCCAAATCAGCAACATGAGACGGTCAGAATCGGAACGTAACAGTTAGTTGTAGTGATGGAACAACATAATAAGGCTATAAAATTTGGTGGTATCCATGCACGATATTAGCCAGATCAACCACAAAGGAACATGTCAGTAGTGTATCAGTTAATGAAGCAGCATCCCCCATTATTCGTTGAATCATCTGACCCTATTCTAGATGAAAGGTGTATTAATGTTCTTGAAAATATTTTTTTTGTCATGGGGTGTTCATAAAATCTAATGTATAGACTTTCTATTTTCCATTTTGAAGATGAACTAGATTCGTGGTGGTCGATGGTGAAAAATATCAGTGATAGTAAAAATATTGATACTATTTATTGGGATGAATTCAAATGTTTGTTTCGTGAGAAATATTTTCCCAAGGTGGTTCATCTTAGTATGGAAACAAATTCTTTGAATTGAGGTAGGAATATGACTCATTGGATACTTATGAAGCAAAATTCACTCGACTGGCTAGGAATTCTCCAAATTTAATATGAGATATTTACATAAAATCAACTGTTTTTACTCAGGATTAATTCCAAACTATCGAATGACATTAGATTCTCGTTTTTTCAAGAGTTATGAAAAACCTTTTTGATGTGTAGAGAAGCTGGAAATGGAGTTTTTCGACGATCAGGTGTTCTTTTTCAAGCAACAAAAATAAGGGTTGAGGTGGCATCCAAAAGGGAATAACTTTTCATAAAAGTCTAATTGTAAGAAATTTAAGTATATAGTTTGTGAAAATTTTGGTACAAATCATACCGAGGAATGTATTTTGAATTCTGATAAGTGCTACTGATGCGGTAAAATCGGACATAAGGCTCATAATAGAACAAAAAAAGTTTAGGGTAATGACAATACAAAATCTATTTTACAGTCAGTAAAATGTTTTATGTGCAATGAAATGGGTCATTATGAAAATGAGTTTTCAAATAATAATTCAACAGTGAGAAATTAGTCAGACTACTTGTTGAAAGGGGTGGTGAAATCCTTTGCAAGTACATCATTAGTTGTTGGCCCATTGATTGAAGTAGTATCAGGTACAATGATTGTTTATTCATATTATTCCAATGTGTTGTTTGATTTAGGATCTACACATTCTTTCATTTCAATAAATTTTTATTGTAAATTGGGAATTCTATCTCATGATATGAATCCTAAACCTATGGTCAAAATTTTAAGAGGAAATATTGAGACAAAAAGAAACTATAAGAACCTTCTTGTCATTTTCTATAGATAGAATCTACCTTCAAACATTATTGGTTTGCCTCTAGAAGAGTTTGATCTTATTTTGGGTTTTGATTGGCCTTCCGTTTATCATGAAAATACTGACTGCAGAGCTAATGTGATTTCTTTTGAAAAATAATTTTAGTTTGTGTACAAACAAAAACCCTTAATTTTGATAATATATCACGAAGATGAGAAACTAGAAAAAGGTGGAAGTGAATGTTACCTTACACATATTGTTGAAAACAAATGAACTATTCATATTATTGAAATTACAGTGGTAAAAGAGTAACTTAGTGATATTATTGATGAGTTTCATGGTATAATACCTGATCGAGAAGTGGAATTTACTGTTGACTAAGTTCTAGTTACAAAACCAATTTCGGAACCCCCTAAATTGAATGGTTCTAAATAAACTTTAAGAGTTAATGAAACAATTTCAGGAGTTGTTAGATAAAAGTTTCATTCGACCTATCACATCAACATGGGGTGATCTTGTCTTTTTTGTTAAAAAATAGATGGTTCAATGAGACTTTTCATTGATTACAAAGCATTGAATAAAATAACTTTTAATAAAAAGTATCTTCTTCCTCATATCGATGATATGTTTGATCAGCTCTAGGGATCTCAATATTTTTTGATGATTGACTTGAAGTCATGTAATCATTCGTTTAATTTGAAGTAATAAGACATTATAATGATCAGGTTTCATACTAGATATGTCGATTATGAATTTTTAGTTATGCATTTTGGGTTAACCAATCCACCTGCTATATTCATGGATTTTATGAATATAATTTTCTATGAGTTCTTGGATAAGTTTTTGGTTGTATTAATTGATGATATTTTGGTTTATTCCATATGTTACAAGGAACATGAAGTTCATTTATGGGTTGTCTTGCACACCTTAAATAAAAAGAAACATCACTGGAAATTCATAATGTTTGAGTTTTGGTTGCAAAAAATTTCATTCCTTGGTTACATTGTTTCAAAAAATGGCATAAAATTTGATCCTTATAAAACAGTAGTTGTTGAAGAATGTCCAAGACCCAAAAATATTACTAAGATTATTAGTTTTCTTGGATTAGAAGGTCATTAGCAGAGGTTTGTTAAACAATTATCACGGTTATCTATCCCAATGACTATGTCAACTTGAAAAGGTGTTAAGTTCATTTGGTTAGAAGGATGTGATGGTTGTTTTTAGGAATCTAAAGAATATTGTTGAATGAACTAGGTTTGTCACTCCTTTCAAGAAATTGTTAATTTGTAATCTATAGTGATGAAAACTTGAACGGAATTGGTTGTGTCCTAATGCAGAATGTTCACGTAATTTATTATGCTCCATGTCATTTGAAACCTCATTAGTTAAATTACCCTACACATGATTAGGAATTAGTTGATGTTACTTTTTCTATAAAAATTTGGAGGCATCATCTGTATGGAGTAAAATGTGAAATATTTACTGACCAAAAAATTTTGGAGTATATATTCACTCAGATAGAATTGAATATGAGACACAGAATATGGTTAGAATTAATCAAGGATTATGATTGCACGATCCATTATCATAAAAGGGTAGTAAATAACGTGGCTAATGATTTGAGTCAAAAATGTAATGCTACATTAACCATGTTACATTTTGAACAATATACTTTGATTAACGATTCAATGAAATTTTGAGAAGAATTTGTTGGGGCAAGAGATACCTCTATTTTATTTTAGGTTTTAGTGAAATCATCTCTATCAGATTGAATTAAGAAACCATAGAAGGAAGATAGTGAGTTTTAGAAAAAGGTAGAGTTGGTTCAGAAGGTTATTTTTCATGATTTTAACATTGATAATGATTTTGTTTTGAGTTTTGGAAAGTGATTATGTGTGCCTTATGATTCACAACTGAAAAAAGAGTAGTTATGTGAAGCTTATAGTTCTCCATTTTCAGTTCATCTTGGTATTACAAAGATGTATAGAGATATTCAAGAGTATTACTAATGGGATGGAATGAAATGATATACTTCTTACTTTACCATTAAGTGTTTGATTTTTAAATAGGTTAAAGTAGAGAGACAATTAGCAAAAGGGATGCTTCAGCCTTTACTAGTGCCAGAGTGGAAATTGGAAAATGTGTCCATGGATTTTGTCATGGGATTACCAAATAATTCTTGAGGTAATAATGCAATCTAGGTTATTTTTCATCGATTGACTAAATAATCTCATTTCCATACTATTTGAGATACATTGTCTCTAGATCATCTTTCTCAGTTGTATGTTAATGAGATAGTCAGGTTTCATGGAGTTCCCCTCTCTGTTGAATCTGATCATGATCCCAGGTTCACTTCTAACTTTTGGAAAGGCCTTCAGAAGTTGTTGAGTAATGAATTATATTTTATTACAACTTTTCATCGACAATCAGATGGAATGTCAAAATGAACAATTCCGACATTGAAATACATGATACGAGCTTTCCAAATGGATTAACAGGGATGTTGGGATGACCATATTTCTTTGATTGAATGTTCTTAATATAACAGTTTTCATTCCTGAATAATGATTGATCTATTTGAGGTATTATATATATAGTGGTTTCAAACACCTACTTTTTGGGATAATGTAAGTGAAAGGAAGTTGATGGGACCAAAATTGGTAGAAGTGATGGAGGAAAAATCTCAATTGAATCAGAAGTTAATGAGAATAGTTAAGAGAAGGAAGAAAATTTATGTGGATAACCATAGAGCAGATCTTTCTTTTGAGGTAGGTGATCTTGTCTTTCTCGGAGTTTCTCCATGGAAAAGAGTGATGTGTTTTGGTAAGAAGGGAATGCTGACTCTGAGGTTCATTGGACCTTACGAAATTATAGAGAATGTTAGATCATTTGACTACAGATTTTCATTACCACTAATTTTATCCTAGGTACACAATGTTTTTCATGTTTCAATGTTGAGAATTTATATACTAGATCCATATTATGTTTTGTGTCCATATGTAGTTCACTTGAAAAAATAATCTCTTTTGAGGAACAAATCGTCTAGATTCTTGACCGAAGAGAGAAAGTGTTGCAGAATAAAGTAATTCTTTAGGTAATGGTTTTGTGAAAAAAAAACATGGTTTAAGGGGAAACATGGGAATCTGAGAATTCCATGAGGGATAAATACCCCGACTTATTTGACAAGTGGATAAAATTACGAGGATGCAATTTTCTAAAGGGGGAAGGATGTAACATTTCAGGTAAATAAAGAGTAATACATTTTCTTATTTATTAATATTTGTGAATTAAATATCAATTTTACTTTAAAGGGGATGCTATGTTTGATGGCGTACAAGACATGCAACAATGGGTTTCTCTTAAATCTATTGTTGCAGACAATGATGTTTCATACTGAAAAATAATAATATAATATTATTTTAAATGGTAGTTAATGCCTAGCCATTATATTGGTGGGAATGAAAATAAATAACTACAATGTAATTATTCATGTTTGTTAAAAAAAATTACATTTTATCCAATAAAAGTCATAGGCTTAAAATGTAAATGAATCCAATTTTAAGCATAAACACTCCAATATTCATTAAAAAAACTATTTACGAACTTTTGATGGAGAACCATTTTTAAATCTTTTCTTTGTCACTTTTATATGTTTTAATTGAGAAAATAATATTCTTATTTAGAATCAATACATAAAAATTTACTTAGGATGAAATTGTGGTATTTTTCTGAAAATGTTCATTTTTTTAATGAATAGTGAATAATACTGCCTTTTAATTCAAAACCACCTTTGAATCTAATATATTTATATGGTTAAATTATATTTGTAATTTTTTTAAAGTGTAATTGGATTATATTTTTTCTGTTTAATCTAATTTTGGCCATTGGATATAATTTTACTTTGAAATTAGACATAAACAAAAGTCAATCTTTTGATAGTTATAATTTCTTAAAATGATGCTTTTTTTGTTTTACAATGGAAATTAATTTTAAAATAATTAACGAAACATATATGTTTTGAATTTGAAAAAATAGATATCATTTTTGAATTCGGAATATCAAAATTATCTTTTTGTGAATTTTTGGTATGTTTCTAAAAACGTTCAATTTTTATGGATTGTGACAAAAGACTACATAGTAGTTAAGAACCGAATTTTTCATTTAAACAAACTTTTACCGCTTCTGTGAATTGAATTTCAAAAATTTGACATACACGGTTTTCATATGAAAGTAAAATGTGGTTCAATAAGATGGAAATAATTCTTGGTGAATAGTAACCTTTGATTTTTATTTATCACAGTTAAAGTTAAATAGGGTAATTCAATGTAGAAATAAAATTATAATAATTTAAAATTACCTTAACACATGTTATAACCATATTGGATGAGTAATGTATGACCAAGATAATCTTTGGGTTAGAATTTTGCCATTTTAAAGCCATTTGGGTAAGATAATGACAATAAATACTTTTTATTTAAAGTAAAAAAAATCATAATCATGTATTTTTTGGCTAAAATTATTTTAATGTGGGGTAATAAAAATGATATTTTTTTACCATAAATATTAATTAAATATCTAATATGATTTCCCAAATCATGGTATTTTATTTATAATTTTTAGACATCATATAAAAAAATTCATTTATGACACAATGATGATTTAATGATTACGTCATTAAAAAATGTTTTAAATAAATGATATTATAAATATTAAAATAATTTTTTTAGAATCTTTTTATGATATCAAAAAATTTTATAGAATAGGACGACTTTTTATATATGAATTAATCAATTTTTTTCGAAACAATCATGTGGGTTTGTATTTTTTATAAATTCATGATATGAATAGTATTAAAATTGACATAAAAGAGTTTTTTAAATCGATCAATATTTTATTAATTGATAAAATAGTCCAAAAAATAGAAAATTATTACAAATGACATATATGATGTAACAGAGTTCATTGTGGATTCATTTAGGGTTGATTGTAATTTTATTGTAAGTATATCAACCATATAGTATGAATATATAAGAGGACATGTTAAAAGTTAAATAAGTTAACAAAGGGTTAAATAAGAAATATAAGGAATACAAAAATATCAAAAAACCTCTCCAATTCTCATTAGATGATTTTATTTTGACTTATATGCACCTTATCTTCGATTTAATTATGTTCTGGGACTTTTGAAACTGAAAATAATTTTATAATAAAATAATATTTTCAAATATTCCTAGAGAGCATCTCCTCCCCCATATAAAAATCCATCACCTATAACCCATTGCTCACACCTCTCAAGCCCTTTAACTCTACCTAACTCTTCTCAAATATGCTCCCAATATCCCTATCTTCCTCTTAAAAGCCTTATCTTCTTTAGAAAGAACTTCAAGAAAGTCTTTTCATTCAAACCAAAGAGAGTTACTCGATTTAAAGGTAACTGTTCTTGACTCTTTCGACAGGGTGCGCACATCCGTCTATGGAGGTCGCACAGCTGTTGCCCCGCATTCCCACTTTTCAAAATGGGGTAGTATCCATCACTTATTTATGGAAATTTTCTCCTTGATCAAAATGGTATGATGGTATGTTGGTTCTTCCTTCAATGTATTCCTCATCGCAACTCATCACCTAGTCCGGGTCTCCATTAAAGATTAAGTCATGGTTCATGAATCTCATTCTTGGTGCCATATTTTTGTGGATGCCAGTTAATTACAGTGCATCCCTTAGGGCATTCCATGGTGACATGACATGGTATAAACCTTCGGTTAGAGTAGATGACAACATCTGGAATATCAGGGCATCTCTGGATGCATGGACATTGGGGAACATGTATTATTCTTTATAAGAGGGCATCTCAAGGGGGCAGAACCCAAGGCATACCACATCAATCGTGGGGTATCTTATGCCCGAGGCATGTTTATGAGTTTTTCCTCAGCTTCCCCTATTTAACATAGCATATTTCGCGAGTTTAACGTCTTGCAGATACGGTTACACCAAATGTGTGTCTTTTGAGGTTTTCCTCTGGCATCTCATGTTTAACACGAGGTAGGCCACAAGTTTAATGTCATACAGAGAAAGAATGAGAGTGGTCAGAATGTCCCATAGATATGGATCAGATTGGTACATCCCAAGGAGTGAACACATGGAAGATGGATGGATTAGAAGGTCCAATGAGGAAGGATCTGAGGGGGTGCTTCCCGTGGAGGGGAGATGTCATACCATAATGGATGATCAGAACTCCACAGAGGGTGGATCTGGGAGAGAAAACCCTATAACGGGGGACACCAAGGTTTACCATTAGTTGGGATTGAACATCAGGGAGGTTTCCTATATACCCTGTACAGATGATAGAGATCAAAACCCACATAGTTCGAAGGGGTGATGAATTACACTGTACACAGAGGACAACAAACCGAATACATACTTGTTCTTATGCATGGAACGTGGCCCAAATACTTCTAGGATAAATGAGGAGGTGGATGACATGATCCCACTGGGATGTGGCAGCCCGGGTAAGAATTAAGATGCATGATGTAGAGTTGAATCAAGTAGAGGCAGAATGAGATGGATCTGATGTGAGGACGATAGTGATATTGGGATTAATATGTGAAGAGAATTCCTTTGTATCCCCTTGGTAGGGAATCAAAGTCCTCATAGTTCAGTGGGACAATGGTACACCTGAGAAGGTGGCCCATGAGAATGGATTCATGGATGGGTTCCATAAGAAATATAACCTCTAAGTTGGGGCATGATCTTCCCGGAATAGATGGGATGGAGAGGTAGATCGGGATGAGTCATGAGTGATTGGATTGAACCTCAAAGTTGCTTCCTATGTATCCCAATGGAAGGAAATCAAAGTCAACATAGTTCATCCGAAGATGGATTACCATCAATTAGGGACTCCAACAGCCTACTATTAATTAGGGGCTCAACGGCCTACCGTTGGATGGGGACACAATGGATTACCACTGGATGATGTCACAACGGCTTATCTCTAGATTGGGTTGACAATGACTTACCACTGGATGGGGTTGAACCACATAGTGTCTTCTTGTTTACCCTGTCTAGAAGATAAGGATCAAAGCCCATGTAGTTCAGTGTGGTGGATGATGTTTAACATCATACATGATGAAGGGGGGGGGGGGGGGGGGGTGCAGTTTAACATCTTGTGGGATGAAGGTGGTCTGATGTGAAGGGTGTTGAAACCAGTGCATGGTGGGATGGATCCTCAAAGAGGCTTCCTATATATCATTCCATTGAATGGATCGAAGAACACCTATATTAGGTGTGGTGGAAGGATTTGAAATGGTTGGAACCAATGTATGGTGAAATTGAACCTCAGTGAGGCTTCCTACATACCTTACCTTAGCAAGGATCAAAGACCACATAGTTTAGGAGGAGTGGGAACCAACGTGAAGATGGTCGGGACCAATTGGTGTTGGGGTTGAACCTCAGGGAGGCTTCCTACATACCTTTCCTTGGCAAGGATCAAAGACCACATTGTTCAAGAAGCAATGTGGGGCTTACACTCTTGGCATCCCATGTGAGTCGTGCTTGAAGTGAGGAACAAGAGGCAGTAGAGACCTGGCGATCACGTCATGAAAGGTGCGTCCATGGGAAGTGGAGTGGGGGATTATGAAAGGAAGCTACCCGGGTGCCACTGAGGAGAAGAAACAGTGGATAGGGATTATGCATGGATGTAGCCTAAGTACCGCTATGGAGAGGTAATGGGGAATGGGTATTAGGCATGGAAGTTAATCGAGCTCCTCTATGGCGTGGAAATTGTGCATGGGGAATACACATGGAAGCTACTGGTGTGCAACTATAAAGTGGAAATGGTGGATTTGGCTTATGCAAGGAAGCTTCCAGTAAAGTCTTCCTCAAGTCTGTCCATGAGGGAATCCCAACTCACTTGTGGGTTGATGCCCTAACCTATGCACTAGTGTGCAAGTGGGATAATTCCAAGGGCGTTGGAATCAATCCAAACAAAGTGAGATGAAAACTTTGAATCACATGCCCGACATTCGTAACATGGTGAGGGTGGTGTGGCGATTAAGGATAAATTTTTACCATGTTCGAAACACAACATCCATATCGTGTTAGCCTAAAATGGGGACAAACAAATGAGGGTTGACTGTTGACCGTTTTTGAACCACATGACCTGGATCAAATTGTAGTTCGAAGTCATTTGGGGTGTTGGCCCAGGATGATAGGTGAGATGATGTGGCATGAGACCAGGCCATTAGGGGGTCTCTTCAAACATAGACGTGGATGAAGATCCGAATGAAGGACAATCAAATCACGAGGCAGAGTGATAAAATGTTTGAATGGATTCCAATGCTCTTGAAATTACGCCACTGTAATCATGGAATGAGGTATCTTATGATTGTCACATAATCCATCTCTTATTTGGAACAAGAGGCATCCTATTATTGAATGATAGGGCATTCTACAATTTAAATTCATATAGAGGGGACTACTGGAACCTTATGCTTGGTACATAAGGCATCTTATGATTGGGGAAAGATGCATCTTGTGTTTGTCACATAGGAAGCACTCCAGTTTATAATCATGTTGAGAGGAATATTGGCATATTATGCTTAGAGAATAAGGCATCTCTTGTTTAAAGAAAGAGGCATCCTATGTGTGGAACATAGGGCATACTACATTTTAGAGTCTGGTAGATATGATTGTTGGCATCTCACGCATGGAGCATATGACATCTCTTGTTTGGAGAAAGTGGCATCCTATGTTTGTAACATAGAGCATACTATAGTTTAGAGTCATGTATATAGAACAGTTGAAATCTCATGCAAGGAGAATAAGGCATCTCTTGTTTGGAGTAAGAGGCATCCTATGTTTGGAACATAGGGAGTACTACAGTTTATAGTCATATAGATATGACAGTTGGCATTTCATGCTTGGAGCATAAATCATCTCTTGTTTGGAGCAAGAGGCATCCTATGATTGGAACATTGAGTGCACAATAGTTTTTATTAATGTAGAAAGGACAGTTGGCATCTCATGCTTGGAGCATAAGGCATCTCTTTTTTGGATCAAGAGGCATCCTATGTTTGGAACATAGAGAGCACTATTGTTTCTTTTCATGTATAAAGGATCGTTGGCATCTCATGCTTGGAGAATAAGGAATATCTTGTTTCGATAAAGAGGCATCATATGTTTGGAACATATGGCTTACTTCAGTTTAGAGTCATGTAGATATGACAATTGGCATCTCATGATTCGAGCATAATCCATCTTGTGTTTGGAGCAAGAGGCATCCTATGATTGGAACACAGGGCGTACTATAGTTTAGAGTCATGTATATAAGTTTGTTGGCATCTCATGCTGGGATCATAAGGTATTTCTTCTTTAGAGCAATAGGAATCCTATGTTTGGAACATTGGGAGCACTACAGTTCAAAGTCATATAGATAGGATTATTGGCATCTCTTGTTTGGAGTATAAGGCATCTCTTGTTTGGAGCAAGAGGCATCCTATGATTGTAACATATGTCATACTACAGTTTAGAGTCATGTAGATAGGTAAGCTGGCATCTAATGCTTGGAGCATAAGGAATCACTTGTTTGTAGGAAGAGGCATCTTATGTTTGGAACATAGAGAGTACTATAGTTTATTGTCATGTAGATATGACTTTTAGGCATAAGGTGCCTAACAATGGATAGTGTTGGGATGTATGCATGGGAGGCCCTTTCTGGTTCAATCGAGTATAGAAGCCAAGTGATAGGGTTTGGATGAGTTACTTTAGGAATGGTTTGACTCAAGGTACTCGGGGAATTGATTATGAGAATCTCAACTCTGGACAAGGGAAATGAACCAAGATTAATATTTTGACTCATGGTGTTTCATGATGTGTGGAGGAGTATATCAAATCATGGTATTCCATAGGTGGAAGGTGGTTTCACATAAGGGAGCAATGGAAAATGTCGACGTCCTGCCCCGAAGTGTTCATGATGCGACTCTCCATTTTTCATGGGGGTCACTGATGGTAGCAATGGGACCAGCCTAGAGGGCTAGGATCGCAGCCCGACATGGAGCCCGAGCAGGGGTGAGGTGGTATAGCCCCTGCGGCATGGACTGGTGGGTGCGAAGGTTGGATCCCTATAAAGGATAGGTCTTCGAAACGTAGTGTCGTGGAGAAAAGGTCTTGCAGAGCATGGGGTCTTGGTAAGTACCTTCACAAAGGAAAGATACTTGCATAGCATGGACTGGCAGAGCAGATTTGTGAAGGAACGCTACTCGAGGTGCCTTGAGAAACCCAAATGTGCTCCCTCCTTTACAAAGGGCATGATGGGAATCACTTTTGGGAGCTCAGGAGCTCCACAAAATGGGAGAGATCGACATCCCAAGGGGTGGCATAACTATCCATATGAAGGGGGTTGAGGAGGATATTTATAGGGGAGAGGCCCAGTGAAGAAAATCCCACTTGGAGCGAAAATATTGATCACTACATGATAGGTTTTTCAACATCAATGGTGTTCGCGGAGCATTGCGCTCCCTCGCTCTACGACAGGTTCACGAATGTCAAAGTGGTTCACAGTGCATCTAGCCTCCATGCTCTGCGGCGGGTTTGTGAACGTCAAAGGGGTTCGCAGAGCATCCATCCTCCTTGCTCCACAGAAGCTTCATGAAGGAGGATCTTTGCACTGACGTAGGGCCTTAGGGGATCCGTGAACAGGCTCTACGAGGTAGCCCCTAATTCTTTCCGTTTGTTCTTGTTCATCCCAAATTTAGGCACTAACATTAATATCCTCCCTCAAGTTTATTCTATTATTTTACATCTTCACTCTCAATGCTCTAATTTTTCTTTGTTTACATAACAACACCAGTATCCAAAATACACTAGGTTGTTTTTATGTGAAGGATTCAAACTACACTTACACAAACCTCCATCTAATGGATACGAATGAACTGTTTCCGTGTATGGAAAACTCATGCCTCACAAAATGATGATTGTTCGATTATCTCCCCCCACCTCTCATGGTGACATTTATGGTGGTAAATTATTTATATATGATATATATTATATTTATATTGTCTCTATTCATCTGTATTTTTCATTTATAGCATACCTCTATGGTTTCCATAAAGGGTAAATACGATAATTTCATTTGAGGAAATTCAGACTACCACCCCCTCAAAGTGGTATGACTCATTCATGGAATTTGTGGAACATATAAAGGATGGAATTATAGAATTTATATATGATATTATACTATAATGATAATATACCTATTTATCATTATGTATTCATTTCCATTAAATATGAAATAGAAATGAAAGTAGCGTTCATGCGTACGTACGGCTTACCATCCCCATGAATGGTGCATTTCATTTATTTTTTCCAAATGTTATGTAATATTATAAATACATATATATAATAGATATATATGATATACATGATATCTAATTCATGAATATCATTATATAGAAAATGAACTTTTAACCCCATGGAAAACTTTTAATTATAAGAAGTTCATTTTTGACTAAAGTACCAAATATCAACAAAATGACCATTATTAACATAAATGTTTATGTAATGTTTAGAATATTGTCATGAGTAATATAAATGGAATAATAAACATGAAAAATATTCTTAATAAAGTATAAATTTACTTTTGTTTGTTATTTAGAAGATTAAAGAATGAACGAGTCCAGTTAGACACGAGAAAAGGGAACTTCTTAAACCAATATCCATTATTTGGGTTGATCTTATACTTCTTGATTATGTCATGATATGATTATGTGAGAAATAACTGTTGATGTCCAATCTTGTATTTATTCTGGATTTATGTGTATTTATTATAAATACACACAATCGATCTATTTTATTTAAAAAATGATCTTTTTATGGGACTTCATCTCAATCTCCTTTCATTGAGGTATATTTTGATTTATACCTGACTTCGTTTTTTGTGGTTTATAATCCAATTTTACTTTTAATTTCATTCAATGGGAATATTTTTCTACCTAGCATTTTACTAAATGATAAAGGGATTGATTATTTTTAATGTACGCTATGACAATGACCTTTCCGCCACTGCAAGTATTTTTTGATCTTTGGATTCCATAAAAAGTCATAGTGTTTTTAAAAGAAAAATAAATACCATATACTCTTGTATCTATTTTGGTATTGAAAATGGTTTTGATAATGGATTGGTTATGTCAATATATTTAAATGATATATTGTGATTGAAATGTGAACATTTTATCTTTCCTTTATGTTTGTTTTATGTGTTATGAATATGTTATGGTTCTTGGACATTGTTTACAAATACTGGTGGATCCATGATAAAACTAGGGCGGGTGAGCCCGAGATAGCTCTCCAATGCACTGGGTAACATGATTGAGATAAATGTTAATGTTTATCCCAATAGATTTAGGGAATATACTATGATGGGTACTCCAAATGTAACACCCTAAATATATATGAAAGCTACAATGTAAGTTTTATATGGATGACATAAGTTACATTTATGATTTATTATTTCTATGTGTTATTCATTAATAATTTTATTTCATGAGGTATGATAAAGAACACATGTTTTGTATGTATTGATGGACTAATGTTTTCATTATTTATTTCATATCCCTTACTGAGCTTCTTATGCACATCCCACTTTTTGAAATGTATTTCACAAGGTATAAGGTAGGGTAAGAGAAAAGAATAATTCAAGAAGATTTATATCAAGAAATGAATTATTATTTTATTTTAAGAAAAATTATTTTTTAAAAAAATTTGATATTTTTTTAGAAGTGTCTATTTTGTTTTATTTCAGATCTAATGTAATTGTTATATACTGATTATCTAAAAATATAAACTAGAAAAGATCATCAATGTGAATTATTAAAACAATTCAAAACAATGTAATGTTTAAGGATGTGGCCCTATACCGAAATCATCCCCTCTAATCAATTTGACCCCCTGAGGTTTAAAGATATAGAATGTATGATAGAAAAAATCCTCTCGACTAGAAGTATCATTAGAAGTCAGGTGGTCGGCAGATTCATATGCTGGGAATGCCTCTAGAAATTCATCAGCATGATCTTCCTCTGGTTTCTGGTCGGGTAGGTTGGGTCCCATGTCTTTGGATTGATCCTCATCACTGTATTCCACCTCTATGATCTCCAATTCCTTCCTTATATCATCCATATCTATAATCTTGATCATTGTGGTTTGGTCAGCATGGGCATTGATATCCATGACAATCGACATTCCCCTGGGAAAGGGATCACTGGGAGCCCCAGCCATAATTCCTAATGCGGTCTATACCATTTGAAGAACTGTGAAAATAGAAATATAGAGATGTTAGTTGTCTAGGTTCAATGAAAAATAGTTACAGATTCTAGGAAGGAGATGACATATAGATATCAAATAATTGGTCTCTCCCTTGAGCTGTTGTTGCTGGAACCCTGAGGCATGGCCCGCTATATGTGATTGGGAAATACAAAGACTTTGGGAGAACCAAATTATGTTTCGCATAAATGATATATTTTTTAATCATTGTTATCACAGGTGAAGAACCCAAAGATACATCATCAATAGTGTGAGAATGGGTTTTACATATGAGTTTCTCCCGTATAGGTAAAATGTCAGTTGAAAAGACATTAGTGACCTAATTGAGGACCAAAGAGAAATGGTTTAGGGTTTACCTCAAGATCCTTATAAAACTCTCCCATATTGGTGGTTTCAACCTAACCTTCCTCTTTGGGGATTCGTATTCCAGCCTTTTTCCCCCATAAGGAATCATCTTATTCTTCGAGTAAGGGGAAATACTCCCTTAATTCGGTAGCAGAAAACTGCGGTTGGACTATTTCATTGAGAATCCCTTTCACCCAGCCCTTCATTGGATGTGGAGTACCCCAAGATTGAAAAACGTCCTCTAGATCAGTAATATATTTCTTTCCTTATGATTGAGACACCAGAAAGCCGACATTGGAAAGTCTGATCTCTGATAGATTAATCATTAAATGTTTATGATGGGTCCTCATTTGGGAAGGACTGAGGAAATGTCTGTTAACCTCCCATGTCTCCAAAGCCTTCAAGAAAATAGTGTCCTTGGGAATGTCCATATGGTGTAACATCTTCCCCAATGCCTGAGTGGGCCAGGTAACCAGAGGAAGATCATGCTGATGAGACATTCAGCACCAGCGGTAGATTCAGCTTCACCAGAATGCTCCTTACCAAATTCAAAGTAGTTTGTTATAAGTCTTATCTAGGTGGGGAAATAGGTTTGAGATATTCATAGGATCCCATGTGCACCACTATCCATTCATACAAAAGATGTACTGTTCTGCGAACGCTATGCTACTTCTTTCCCTCACTGATGTGCCACAACATCCTGTATATCTTGGCCATTAGTGTGATCTCCATGTTGACATGCTCCCCCAACTCCATCACGAATTCCATAATGAATGTGATCATTCCAACAACCATATTTGTTTCCCATACTAACATCATCTAGTCACAGATAACCACAAAATTGAACCCAGCCAGCCTAACCATCGGTCGTTTCTTAGTGTTGACATTTTTACCCCCACGACTTCTATTGTTTGTCCTCTAGGGGTCACTGATAAGAGTTCTCTTTACTCCTTTTCGATCCCTTGGATAGGTAGGAGGCCTGATTGGTAGCTTTCTAGGTAATTCACCCCCTTCAGTGGTAGGCATTGATCAGATGTTTATGAAATATTGAATCCAAAACTTGAAGTGGACATCCTTTAACAACTATTATTCCTCTCTTGGAACTAGATCCATTAGTGTCTTTTGTAGCCATGAAATATAATCAAGATCCTCCCATTCTTTCTTAGCAGGGAGGAACTCATTATACATCGCACCTAATATTGGAATCATTGAGATCTTTTGAAGGTCCCAGAGGCTGATGTTGACCTCCTTATGGTGAAGATGAAAAGTATTGGTCCTCGATGACTCACTTCTCAATAGCTCAAGCATCAGGTGTTTCAGTTGATAAATGTGAAATTGGGAGACCCACGTAGCTTCATACAACAACACTCACATCAGATCTACCACGAATTCCTCATAGGATGTACAAACCTAGTAAGCCCAGACCTAATCCTCCATAAAAGTACCGCCCTGTTGTAGATCCCAATAATTAGTACACCCCTTCTCCAGGTTCCCTAAAGCTGCCTTGAGGATGGTTTGGTACTATAGGGGATATTCCTATGTCTCCAACACCTTCCCATCAATATTTTTGACATGATTATATAGGGATTTAGCCTTGACAAGTGAATTATCTTCACATGTATGACTGTTGGAATCCCTGAACCACTGGCGCTAGCATGACATAATTCTGAATCAATAAGCTGGTTTTTCCAGACATTATTAAGGGATCAAAAAATCATCCCTCATACCCAATCCGTATAGAGGCAATCCTTGGCACATAGGATAGTTATTTTGGCTTTCTGACTGGAGAACCACAATGGATTCAAGGTCTGAATGACTTCACACACAATCCTCAATGCCTAGATTATTGGTAATCCCTTATCTTTGGTAAGCATCTACAAGGACCCCACGAGTAGCTTCTAAGTTGTCCATTATGTCCCAAGACATTATAATTTTTCTGTTCTGGTTCACAGAGCACCATCACAGATCTTGATCGCAGAGATCGATTACAAAGACTGGCCGTATAGTTCTACCACGGAGCTCGTAGACACAGCTCGTAGAGTACATGATCGCTAAGTCAAAGGACTCGTTGTGCGACAGTGAGAAAATGGGAACCTGGTTTGTAAAGAGAGATTGAAGAGTAAACAAAGATACACAAATATGTTGATAAAAGCATAATGTTTCAATGAAAGTGAGGAAAAAGAGAGGTCATCCTCCCCATTTTATAGGTGACGACTCCTGAGCTTTGCAATGCACCTGGCTACGAAACTCTTCTTGGTATTCTCCACCTGCACACTGCCTATTTGCATTGCAAAATGGTTCCATAATCCAGATTTACAAATATCCTAAAATTTTGGCGATCTAATGTCATAATTTCACCCTCATTTTTAACACAACTACAATTCTGAGGGGGGGGGGATTTTATGGTGCCGAATAATGTGTGTGGGAATAAAATAAGCCTAAGACAATATTGAAAAATTGGGATGCTTTGTGAATAACCTTCACAAATAACTTTAGCACCACAGTCAGTGCAAAGCCAAGGCCTTATCTGCACCCGCCATAGAGAAAAGTGATTGTTGAATCTGTGGTTATGATAAACGTGATTGTAGTCTCCACATCACATAGGTAAGAATATGGACTCCATGATTCTATGGAGATTTATAGAAGCCTATGAGACTACTTCAGAAAGAATGAAAGAAGCATATGTGTTGTAGAGGGGATGATGGTCGACTTCACATCTCTGTGAAACTTTAAAAAATATGGCTCTGATTGTGAAGAACATGTTACTTCATGGTGTTCTCTCAGATAATTTCTCTCCCATCACACTTATAAATACCTGGATCTCCCCATTACAAGGGATCTGGACCCTAAACTTTCATCTTCAAAATTCCCAAATTGCGAAGTGATCTTTTCTCTAAGAACCAATTGAGAAAATTAACCATCGAAGGTACTAGAGCATTGTCAAAACCATTTTCCATTGCTCAAATCTACCCCTGTTTCAATAAGAGATTCAATTCATGATGGCTATTCGCTAACATAAAGGAAAGGTACCCATTTGGGTACTCAGGACATTGAGAAGGTCCCAAGAATCATGAATCCCCCTTCAAAAAACATGTGTACTCCATGATTAGGCCGAGACACCATGTTTCCCATTTCTCTACACTTTGGAATTTCATATACTCTATGATATCATTTGATATGTGAGCATGTGAGCTCTGTGAAGCCTTGTGATTAGTGATCCCTTGTGCTTTGCGAGCCTGGGAGCTCTGTGAATCCTTGTGCTCTGCGATCCCCTATGATTTGTGAGCCCCTAAGTTCTGTGAAGCATTATTCTCTACAAGCCCATGTGCTCTGAAAAACCATAATCTATGTGAATCCAGTATCTGTGAGGCCTCTTCAATTGCAAACCATTCTCGGATGTGGCCCTAAATGTCTGTACAATGTGATTTCAATGTCCCCGGGGTGGTGTTTCATGTTGCGTTGCATTGCCTCCTGCTTCATCATATAGGCATGCTAATGGATATTTTTTCTTCTTATAGCCAAGCTAATGTGATACCCTTAATGGATCACTCCAAAACCCCATTTCCATATGGAGTTACTAGTGCCTTTCCAGGGGTGAGGAGTGAAGCCTCACCATTTGAGCAGTTGCATGTTAAACTGCGAAAAACCTACATCCCTGACACATGATGTTAATTTTTGATCACTGCATAAGTGAAATGTATATAGAGGACGATGAAGGGGATGGGAACTAGTTCCTTCTAACATCTCTCTCCCTCTGATCATTTTCTCTATGCACGCATCGGGAATTCTACATGTTATCCCTAACACCCTCCAATGAGATGATTCAGGTGTGATGACCATATAATCCTCGTACATCTGGACACCCACCGTTATCATCAGGCCTCCCTCCTTGAATAAATCCCAATATCCATCTCCCTGGGTCACTGAAAGTGCATAAGACTTACTCCATTCCCCACAGACAAACCACTCGTGAAGTGATCATCATGTCTTTGTTGCCTCTTGTTTCTCACACCGAGCATGAATCAGGTTGTCTTAGCGTATGCATTGACCATGAAACCCTATTTGGGCTGCCTTAGTATGTAAGACTCATCCCCCATATCCAAACTATGTGGACATTGATCTTATCCCTTTCCCAGTAAGGTACATAAGAATCCTCTTGGAGGTTCAAGCCCATCACCCATCGGTCCCGACCACTTCACGCCAGTGTACCCTCATTTCGTATGATGTTAAATAATATGCCCCTTTTATCCCAAATGACATAAAGTTTTATGATTTCAAATTATGTGGGTTTTGATCTCTGTCTCTGGGACAAGGTATGTAGGAAGCCTCTCTAAGGATCAAACCCAATCATTGGTTATGTTCGTCGTCCACTTTGTTGGGACCCACATCCTGGGTCCACCCCTTAGTGGTGTCAGATCAATTCTTGGGAAGCTTACCATGAGTAAGACCCATGCTCAATACATACTTCTCCAACCAAGAGTTTCCCGATTGCAACAAAATTCTAACAATGTGTAATCCCTTGTATGTTTTTAGGTTATTGTCCTTTGTGTACACCCGTATCCTAAGCCACCATCATCAAACTATGTGGAAACTGATTTCCTACCAAGGGGATACGTATGAAAACTCTTTATGGTTCAAGGCCATCACTCATGTCCCATCCTGGTCTCTCCCTTGATCCTTTGTGTTTCAGGGAGGTCATGCCCCAACCCAAAGGTTCAACTTCTTTAGGTTCTCATCCATGTGTCCATTCTCACAGGTTTCCTCCTCATGTGTCCATCCACCCCACTGAACTATATAGATTTATTCCCGACCATAGGGATACATATGAAGACTCCCCTTAGGTTAAATCATAGCATTATTGTTATCTTCATGTCAGTTCTATCCAATTCCTCCCATGCACCCCGTTCAACTATCCATCATCCATCTAGATTCTACCTGAGCCACCACATCCCGATGAAATCATGTCATCCATTCAGGAAGCTAACCATGTTTATTCCCCATTCATCTCATTTATCACTTGTATCACATAAGATGCGAACCACATGAACACACCATCATTTCTTCGAGTTGATCTCCTGTGTGCACACCTCGATCCCATGATTCACCCTCTCGATCTACCTGGGTTTTGATCCCTATATTATATACAAGGTAGGTGGGAGGCATCTATGTGCTTTAATCCTAGCTAATGGTAAACCTAGGTGTCCCCTTTGTTGGGACCGAATCATTCTCAAATCCATCCTCAATGGGTGTCTTGATTCCCCCAATAGTAAACCTCATAGGTTCTCCCTCCTTGGGATGTACCCAGTTGATCCACTCCCATCAGTGTTTCGATCAGTCCAATCTGTCTCTGTTAGAAGTTAAACTCGAATCATAGCCCATGTTAAACATGGGAGGTCAAGGAAAAACTCATAGAAATTAATGTGGAATGCAATTTATCACACTCAACTTGGGATGACTCTAGCTTCTGGGCTATCAAGAAGACTTATCATAAGGGGTAAAATCCATGTGTACTGGTGTTTCAATTCCTAGACACACTAGTGATTCACAGTGTTACTACTCAACAGACTGAAGGATGTTGCCCCGACTTGACCCCTTGGAATGTCTTTACATTAATAATTTAATTAACCAGTGCCCACAAAGATATCACATTGTGATGATTTTCATGAACAAGTTATTAATACATTAGGAATACCCAAACTAGGTGAGAAATTCCGAGGAGGAATCCATAGAAGGAGGAATTGATATCCCAGCATCCCATTTATATCAAGGAGAAAAAATCCCTAAATAAGCAACATATTTCACCCACTTTTGGAAAGTGGAAATTCGGGGTAACAAACAGCTAGTGCATCCTCCATGGATAGATGCACGTCCCACAATGAAAGCATCAAGAAACAATAATATTCTGTATAGAAAATTTCATCAAAGGATATTTAATATTTACCTACATAAATGAAAACCACCGAAAACTAATCATGGTTCTTATAAAACAATAAATTCATTAACCCCATGAGGACTGAAAGTAACTTTTATAAGTAATAACAACATCAATAAAAATTAAAAATTACCATAGAGACTTCTAAATATGGTAGTTTTAATGTATTCTTCTACCACTGTCATATTAAAATATTATATCCATAGACAAATCTTCTATATTTTTTAATCTCCATTCAATTGATTTAATAAATCATCAATCCATGGGAGTGGATATAATTTCTTCACCATCTCCTAGTTCAGCCACTAATAATTAATGAAAAGCAAAAAACCAATATTCACATTATTTATAAACAATATTGTTTCTCCCGATGTTGAACCAATGTGTTAAATGAAATACTTTTGTAATGGATTATCAATAAATATCTATTACTCTCACAACTATGTCAACACCATTTTATAAGGATCCATCTAAATAAGAGAAACACCTGATCATAAATTTATTTCTAAATCAATTTCACATCATTTTATTTCTTTCATAATGTATTGAAGAAAAATAAATTGGAAACGCAATATAACTCTAAAAAAGCCCTTAATATTTTTCATTGAAAAACTGAGTATCAATCCTTCCAACCATGACATAATAAAATAAAAATGTCTACAATTCATTTGATGACCTCTCTCAATAATAAATGTCACAAAAACAGGTTCTATATTACAAAAAAAACATCCTTATAATGGATATCATTAATATATTGTACTTATAACTCCAATCCAATTTATGGATGAAATCATATGGTTATTTGTATTATAAGAATAAGTCACCAAATTATCAATATTGTCTTATCATCATCTCACTCTATTGATAGACCTCCTTTAATATAGGTTGTCCTAAAATTTAGGTACATAACACTAAGGGTATCAAAGGGTTATCCACCATAAGATATAATTCTCTGAATAAATAATGTGAAACAAAGGATTGATGTGTTCTTGAGTTTATTAATACAAAATCCAACATTGAATACAATTAAATTATACCTCAAAAGATCCTCATTTCATCTAGAATAGGATCTTCCATGTCATGTAACTGTCCTTATATAACTCTTATTTAATATATCCTATGATGTCATTTATTCCCTTATGCATACTATGGAAGTGGTTCTAAAATTTATGAAATTGTGATGTACATGTTTTTTTAATGTAAGTACCCTTTTTATATTTGGTGATTTTTTGATTTTTTGTGTTTTTAGAGGTGTGGTGAACACTATATGGTTAGGATGCATGGTACCATTGATCATGAAAAATGACAATGAAGGTCACCTTTGGAGAAATAGGCAAGTTCAAAATTAGTTTATAGTCTAGAGTGACTATAAAGGGTCACCATATATCTCTGGTATTATTTATATAGGTTCCTAAATAGTCAATGCCTAGTCCTTTCAAAGTGTGTATCCTAACCAAGTAATCAAGTTTTCATTACATAATATAGATACTAAATCCCTAATTAACCTCCCATAAACCCCATTGGAAACCTTAAATATAAATAAGATTCCTTTTTCATTCCTTAGTATAAATATTGGTCTCCATCATGACGAGATTCATTTATCTATAGGATCGACCAAATTTCCAACGGTTCTATGGTTTGATCTCGATGATCATGTGTGTTCTTAAAAATTTCTACTTCCATATCATTCTATTTATTCACTCTGGGATAGATCTATCATTTTTTATTAAACGTACATATTATTATTATGGATTTAAAAAAAGAATGAAATAATCCTAATCCTGTATTCTTGTTATTATGTCATGGATAATCATATAATTATTGATAAATTTGGTATAGGGTTTTAGGATCCTGGTGAAATTGTTATCTATGGTATTTATCTCTCATTTATTTGTTATGAGATTATTATTATTTGTTATGTGATATGTTTCTTTTAAAATATTTTCTTATGTGCATAATTATCAAATAATTTCATTGAATTAATTTGATAATTTTTTAAAACCTAGAAGGTTTAAAATATAAACCTTGGAAGATTGTTTGGAACAACAGTTGGATATAAACCACTTGATTTTGGTTTTAAAAGAGTTTAATGAAAATAAATTTTAATACATCAAATTTTTTCATATTCAAGGCTTAGGATTTATGGGTTGATATTAACATACTATTTTTGGGATGAAAAATGGTTTTGGATGGTTGAATATGATTTTTTTGATCTATAATTGAATAATTTAATTTGTGGATGGAAATTCCAATTATTTATTATGGACGAGAAGTTCAATAAATACATATGATATGGGTGGGGATGGCCATGATATTCAAAAACCACTTGGGTGGGTGATGATCCATAATGGGCATATTATAAGATTAACAAAAATCATTTATGTTATACGCTTCCCCATTGATGATGTATACTTGTATTATATTTATTATATATTGGATTCATGTTGGGGTGGAACTATTAAGAGTTACCTTATTATGGGAAATAATTGGCTATATTATTTCTATATTCTACTTTGGTTTAATCTAGAATTGTGACAAAATATTTTTATTTTATATGTGCTAACATGTTTTCAATGGAATTTGTTATGTGGTTTGGAATTGGCCTTTATGGGATTGTATGAGAGTCTTCAGAAATACTACTGGGTATTAATATTAACTATTATTACATATCACTTAGTGTGAGTACATGTATTATATTGTAATGAAGGTAAAAAAAGGATTTGGTGGACATGGAAGTTTTCAATCGGATATTAGAGAAGTTGAAACATTCACATTATATTAACATCTTTTTTCTAGGTTTTCATTTCATATTCATAAAAGAATCTATTTTATATTTTCCATTACATCTGGTTTGGGTGATTTACTTTAAATGGTGGTTTTAAAGTTGGTTTTTTATATCAAAAAAAAATTTCATTTTTCTCATATTTTTGGTTGTTTATTTGATGTAAAATAATTCCCCAATTTTTTTTTCAACTCTCGAAACTAGTTTCCAAAATCTGGCGGTCAAGGAACACGTGTGATGTATTTTTTTGGTCGTAGATTACATCTTGGGGTTTGAGATCCTAGGTTGGGGACATCTCAAATTAGTGTCAGAGTGTTGATTTAATGGTTTTCTTTTAAGAAGTCAGTGCACATGAAGGATAGGTTGGCCAAAACAATTTTAGTTCATAAAAAAGGTGTATCTAACCTCTTTATGGAGAAGCACAATTTTTCAAGGAATTTAGGTTACAATATTGATTTTAAGGATCCATTTTATTATATTAATCTACTATGACCTATAATATTTTGTAATCATGGATGGTTGGGATGATAAGTGCATTCATGAATCATAATAGGCATGTGTAGGGATGACATACATGTGCATTGGATTTTGGAATAGTTTTATTATCTAAAAGTGGTTTAAATATGTTTTCAATTTTCTTTTCAAAGTGTTTTGATATTAAAATTATTTGGTTGAAATTAATTATAAAAAACAATTTAAACGTTTCACTAATGGAATCATTATAGGGTAAATAAATACACTTAGAAGTAAAATTGAGATCCCGTGTTTTGTGTTTACGGTTTAAGTAGGGGAAATTATACATATTTCATTGTTCGATTTTCTTTATTATACTATATTTTTATCGATGCATCTTTATGTAGTGAGAATTTTCTTGAGGAGGAGGCTATAAATGTGGCATGTCATCATGTGTGTTGGGATGGAAATAAGAATAAGGATATTTTTCTTTAACTCTAGAACATTTTGGTTCAACTAATCTATTTAATTTGAAGGGGACCATATGAGGAGAAACATATGAAAATGGATCATGCTTCAGAATTATAGAATTATAATCAAACCATCATTTGTGGTGACAATGTAGTGTAACAAGCTAAATATTATTTTAATTTAGTAAACATAGTATTTAATTTTTTTCACACACCTCAGACCACAAAGGTGTAGGTCTCTACATTCATACTCATGGGAGTCGCTCGTATGTGAAGGGAGAAAACTATACAGGCTGAGATTGATTAGGGTATAAGATGTGATGGATTCTAGAATATGTTTCATTAGGGGTTCTATGATAAAAATTTTATGATGATGAAATCAAATGATCTCTTGGAGATGGAAAATGTAAATATAAAGGTGATTGAATATTGTCATTTATTTATATATTTGATATAGTTTCTAATGAAATTGATCGCTAATTATAGTCTCAAGGAATTAATGTTTGACATGACCCTTCAACCTCAAATTTGATCATGGGTGATTTTTTTTGTTTTTACCACCCATGTAGTGGTGATAAAAAAAAGTTGATTGTAGTTGAAATGAAAAAAACTTATGATAAAGAATACATTTTTTCCCTCGATTAAAGGAGGTTTGAATTTTCCTATATTTAAAAGGGGGGAGGGATAATTATGAATTTATTGGTAGCTATAAGGGATTAGAGAGAATGGTTTCTTCTCTATGGAGGAGTAATCATAGGTGATACCAATGTGGTATGATGAAAAATTAAATGAGTGAGTGTTATAATATTCTATATACATCACCTTAGTGTGGGATGATTTTTCACATGAATGAGTTATGTAATTTTCTATCAGGAGGTGTGAAAGTTAGACCTTATAAACAGGAATAGGAATCAAGGATTCCAATGTTGAATCTAATATCTACATGAGATAATATGTAGGTATGGACCAGTGGGAATTCTTATCAAGGTTGGGATTAAAAGGGTTAGAGATAACAAATATATATGAAGCATGTGCCAGAGGAGTATAAGGCAGGATCTACAAAATTTAGAGGTATGTTGGTTTTCTTACCATGGTCCATATGTTTTATATGGGTGAATATAATTCATTAATATCTATATAGTTAATATACCAACTTAATTTTCATGTGGATGTAATGTATTATTCCTTTAATATTGACTATCCTCTTGGGGAAAGGATATAAATGGGGTTTAGGTGTCAATCTTTTTACATTGTGATAAGTGATGAAAAAATCATATAGGACATATGGTTTCTGGGATAGGTGGGTTCAATGTCATAATCAGGATTGACTGGATGCCGAATTTTAGAGCTCTATTTGATTGATTATAGTGGAAGGTTTCCTTTATTTCAGCCGACAATAATGTTCAAAATTTTTAAAGGGTGAATGTAAATTTTGATAATTAGGTAAGACAGATCATTAAATACTTAGGATTTTAACATATATTTAGGATAGTTAAATTATTGGATCCTTAAAACATGGGTATTTATTTAAATTTTTATTAGTGGTAAAGTATTTCTTGGACATGATTGTGAAATCATTCATTATGATTCCACCATAAAGGCATGTGGAGTTATCCATAAATTTTTTTACATATGAGTCTAATATAATTTTATTTATATCACATGGTTCTTGCAGAGTAGTGAGGTAAAAAAGATTTTGTTTCAGGATTTAGAGGGAATGCGATTTATCTGACCTTGAGTTTCTCTTTGGGTAGTTCTTGTTTTTTTGTCTCAGTAGAATTATAGAATATTGTTCTTTTAAATTGAATAATAAAAGTTAAATCAAATAAAAATGAAGTATAAGTACCATAAAACTCCCATTGATGATTGAATTTTTTTTAATGTATATAATTGGTTTTTGAAGATTATTTTGTGGTCAGGATATCACAAGCTATGGGTAAAGAAGACATACATCCCAAAGATAAAATTTAGGTGAATTTTCAATTATTATGGTTTTTTAGAAATTCAATTTAGGGTTAATATTTATCATGATATTTCGATGTCCCTGATGAATCATTTCTTCCATAAATACATTAAATTATTCGTCATGGAAGTTTTGGATAAAATTTTAATTTATTCTACATTAGAAGAAGAACATGCGAAGTAGTTGAAGACTTTGTTGGAGATGATGTGAGATCAGAGGTTTCTGGGGAAGCTATCCAAATATAAATTTCATTATGGTATGTGATGTTCATGTTGAATGTGATTACATATAGGGGTATTTAAGTTGATCCATATAAAATCTAGATGATGATGTCTTGAGAGTGGCCTAAGAATGTCTCTAATATTTCAAATTTTCTTGGATTTTCATGATACAACTGATGCTTCATTTAATACCATTTTGACGTCATAATATATGATAATGATGTTAACTTAGAAAGGTGTGGGTTTTGAGTGGGATAATAATTGTTAAGGATCTTTTGATGATATGAATAAGATGTTGAAATCTATAGTATTTTAAATCTTAATATGTTTAATGATGGTTTCTCTTTGGATTTTAGAAAATCTAAAACAGTACTAGGTTGTGTGCTCATGAAAGGGTAGAAATTGGTTATATGTGGAACAAGGTAATTATGACCCCATGAAAAGAACTATCCTCCCGAAGAACTTGACATAGTATTAGTTTTTCATTCCTTAATTATTTTGATAAATTTCCTATTCAGTGAGAGTTTTATGGTGGATTCTTATAATAAGAGTCGGAGGTATATATTTTCTTAGTGGGGTTTCAATATGAGAAGACAATTATGTGTGGAGTACCTAAATAATTTTTTTTATTTATCCTATAAACTATGTAAATATAATGTTGTGGAAGATGCCTTGAGTTAAAAATCTCAAGAGGATAAAGAATTAGAGGAGTAGTGGTAGAGGATGGGCTTGATGGAGAGTTTTTATTTGGATGTCCATGAAGCAAGAAACAACATGATGTTACATTAGATAGATGTCACTTATTCACTATTAGAGAAGGTATGTACATATTAAATAACTACAACGTTTTTAAGGAGATTACTGCTACATTAAATGGTGGGGAGGCCATAGAAGGGAAACCACTAGATGCAGACTCAACAATGTAAATTTATAATAGAGTGGTGGTTCCTTTGAGTTTGAGGAAGGAAATTATAGGTGTCTTCCGTTAATAAAATTTTGGAATTCATCAAGGGGAAAAAATATATCATTACATTAGATGATATTTCTCATGAGTATGGATGAAAGGGGGCATACCTGATTATTTACCTTTATTCTAAGTAGATAAATATAGTGTATAAGAAAATTGTGTGATTTTTTAGTCTTTCCCTATGCCGATGTGGAAAGGGAAGAGATCATGATGGATTCCATGAACAATTTCCAAAATTCATCCTAGAAGAATGACATGATATGGGTGATTATAGATTGAATCATAATGTTAAAATAATTAATTCTTACTTGAGATAAATTCATAGTTAATGCTTTGGGTAAGCTATATATGTATTAGGTGGTTAGTATTCTAAGAGTTTATATATCTGTCATATCATATTTTTATCCTCTAGGTACTTTGATATTTTTGAGAGGGAGGTTTTTGGGTACATAGATATAGATGAGTATGTCTGATGTGATCCAATATTTTTAAAAAATTGATAATCATTTCAATAAAAATTTCCCCATAATTGATTTCATACCTATTAAGTAAATTTATTTTATTAATATTAGAATAATATAATTGAATTACTAAAAGGATTAAAACAAGATTTTTACATGCTCTATTACATTTTCAATTTATTTGGAAGTCGTACTATAAAATGGGTGTTTTTCATTTCATTCTTAATATTATTTTATTAGTATGTTCCATTGTTTTTATTAAATTTTGGAAACAAATAGAAAAAAATTACACTATTTTTTTAATTTCATGGTTTTTCGGTTTTAAGATAGAAAAATGGAAAAGGAAGGATTTTCAATCATTTTTTTTGAGTTTGATGAGGACTTAATTTTCCTTCTATTGCTTTATAAAACATTTCAACCCACAAAAATTATTTTCCTCCATGTATATAATATTTCTTATTTCTAGAGTTGTGTAGGAAATTTTTAACTTGTTGCACATGAATTTCTTGGGGAAAACATGTATGATATTTTCGACCATCATGTTAGACTTATCTCTAGCATGTTTTAATTTTTCATCAACCATAAAATACTTTCATCTTTTGGATACCGATATGATATCCACCAAAGAATATTTCCTCTACATAAAATGGTTTCCTTTTCCAATTTCAAGTAACCAGGACTAAAAATATGAAATTTTTTATTTAATTTTATTTTTGACTAAATCAAAGGAATACTTCAGTAGACAACCCAAATTAGGAAAGAATTATCTATATATTCAATATACCACTCATCCAACCAAATAATATGGTTATTATCAAGGGGTTGATATGAGAATGTTTAGGAATCCTTGAAAATGGAACACTATTACCTTAGTGTTAATTCTATGAAGATCCTCATCACCCTTATTAATGAATTTGGTTTGTTAATGATAATTCCTTTTTTCCAATACTTATATTAGTTTTTCATTGAATAAATAGTTGAATATTTAAAATTTTATGTTTATTTATGTTCTTATTATCTCACTCTTAGTTTATTACACATATTCATCATGTATATTATTCACTCACTATGATGGTGAGAATTGGGTTGATTCAAGAGTAATTATAGATAACCAAATACTCAACTTGCTAAGATTAAATAGAGAAGTAGTCATTAAATTTGTCTATTCATGATGAAACCAGTAAGAGAGGGTTCTTAATGAGGTCTCATATAATTGTATATAAATAAGGATATTACAATTGAATAATTATTTAACTGGAATGAAAGACGATATATGAAATTATACCAATACTTTTAAAAAACAATTTTAAACATCTTATTGGTTTTATCAAATCACCCAACATAATTACTATCCTAAACCATAATAAACTCACATAATTCATGAAAAAACACACCAGACAATACCTCTTACCCAAATACATCCCAAGTCCCACAAATTTACAATATTGGTCTTTTGTTCAAAGAAAATGTTTTATTAGAGTTTCGGGAGAGGCTTCTTATAAACCTGGATCCATTTACAAAAAGGAAGGCTAATGTTTCTGTCATTATATTTAATTTTTTATTTTCATTTAAAATGATTTTTATAAATGGCTAGTTATTGTTAAAATTACATTATTGTTTTTAATTTTGAGGTTGAAATAACTATACTAGAAAGGGTTAGATATATAAGGATCACTAAGAATGAGGAAAGGGTGTTTTCCACAATGACGTTGATAGATAAATTTTCCCATTTTTCTTACTCTTCGTGAGAGATATACTGATGTAGAAATATAGAGAATAATTTAATGAAACAAAATATAAAGCTTAAAGATATTTTTTAATCTAATTTTAAAAATAATAAAATATATTAAAATTGTATAATAAAAAATATTATGATCACATAACTGGGATGACAACAGTATTTCCTATATTTCTTGGTTTTTTATGAAAATTTCAAAATATATATTTTAATTCATTTATGGATGTATAAAAAAAATTAAAACCTAGGGGAGTTCCTAAGGATCAAATCATCTAAAGACATTTCAATTGTCCTCCGAAGCACTATCCAAGTAATATCTATATATATATATTCAATTTGGGATAAATCACCTTCTAGGGTGAACATAAAATTGAAATCCTATATAAAATATCCCCTACTGAAATGAGTACCCAACTATGAAATAATAATTTTGGGATCATGCAAGAAAGTTGAGAAACTCATGATGAGTTTTGGGAGAAATCCCAGTAGGTTAAGTCATCATTCCCACCCTAAAGCTTTAATTACAACCATTGTTTGTAATTATTTTTCTAATGACTTATAAACAATGATAAAAATCTTTTAGATTATTTTTCTAGAGGATCCAAAATTGTAAATTCCCGAACTAATGCTGAGAGAAAATAGAGATGATATCACAAAACACTGAATAATTAAAAACAAGTTTTAGCACTACATGACTACATGAGGTAATGAAAAATAAATATAGATTAATAAAAACTAACTTCGAAGTACTAACATATTTTGTGAGATAGTAAAAATTGAATAAGGTTCAGAATTCATCACCTCCCACACCCCTTATGGTGTTCCAGATTCACAATTACCAAGAGAACATTACTAACAGATTCCCAAAATATCAAACAAGTTATGAAGACTTGTACCAAAGGAATTATTAAAAAAACAAAATTAATATTAAAGGATTAAAAGAGTACTATAAAATAATTTTGATTTTAAAAATAAATAACCTCAAAGACAACCTCACTTGTAAGATTATCTAAAACCTTTCTAACCACCTCTATTTTAGAGCCATAATTTAAATACATTAATAAGATTCTAATAAGGTAAGATAGAAGAAACTGTAATAAAATTTATGGGGAGAAATCTTGTGGAGTCTTAGGACAGCAAAAAATCTACCCTCACCACTCATGGATTAGATTATAAGGAGTTTAATAGAAAATTTCATCAGATTATATCTACCCAAAATAATTTGGTAAATCAAGGATTAGGTATTTTACAATCCCAAAAAAATCCTAACCCCATGGGTAATGTTAGTTTTTTTAAAGAGTATAAATGGGGTGATGATTAGTGATAATTTTCTACTCATATGTGAAACTAGAAGTGGGAAACCCAAGTAACATGAATAATCTATCCCTCAAAATAACCCTAAAAATAAAGTCTCAGTTAAAAAATACATGTGAAGAGAGATAAGAAAAAAAATCTAATATGGAAGTACAAAATTCACCCTAACCCCATTTCCTATAATAATAAACCCAACCAAAACAACCAGTGAATATTAATTACAATAATAGTTCATGAAGATATTCAAAAAGGTTTACACCAACATCCCTTTAGTGGATTCCATACACCAATTTCCATGATATGGAAAATTTCTCAAGGATATCTGTACTAAGAAGAGTATAATCCAATGAAATGAATAATTAATCTTATTTATAAATGTTTATGAAACAATAACCCCCAAAATATATAGTAAATTTCAATACCCAAGTACTTTTACTATACCATTAACCATAATAGAGCATAATTGTAATAATTTATTAAGTGATTTGGGATATTCAATTAATGTTATTACATAATTATTATATTCATACCTATATAAAGAAAAACTCAAAATAAACCAAGTAGTTTTCATAATTCTAACTGAACCACATCCTAGCTAGTAGGATTTCCATATTTAAAAAAATCTAAATTTTCATTTTTTGTTTTAGGAGTTTTTATTTCGAGTATGGGAGGTATTAGAGGTGACTCCATGGAAAATCTAGTTCGACCAGACATGGTGGTGGCTACAGTTAGATGCCAACTATCTAGATGGATTTTAATTTCCATGATTTGGAAACTGATGTGAATACAACATTCTTATATAGACACTAGATATTCGATGGTCCTCTAGTGAAAAACTAGTCGGTTAGACAGTATCCATTTCATTTATAAAGTGGATATCAACTATAGACTAGGATTTAACTAGCTCACTAATGGTGTGAATATAGTTTGAATTAGTAAGGGAAGAATAAAATTCTTACTCCATAAAAACCATCATTTTATTTCCTAATCCATCACCCCAAAAACTAATTTTACTAACACACTAAAAGAATACTCTTTGGAATTCATGGATCCCTTGACCATCTCTGATTGGCATTTTGATCTTAGATTGGTCAAATACCTTATAATTGATATGTTTGATCCATTTTATTTTGATCATAATTCTTCTCTATTATTTTAAGTGTATTTGTGTTCTATTGATTCGATCTATTTATGATGTGATGTTTACTTCCTTATTTCTCATAGTTCTAATGCTATATTGGTTCCCAGAGGTTGAATATTTTTTGTTATGGTAGGGATATCATTTTCTTTGATGTATGTGCTCTCATTTATTCTATTCCAATCATAGAATCACTAAATCTAATTTATGAAATTTTTATTGATGTTTTGTTCCCCCACTTGTCTTTTGTTATGATCTATTTCCTCTTGGTGCATTGATCCATTATTCTTACATAAAGAATAAGTGTTAATGTATATTGTTTTGTATAGAGTACTTGTTTTATAAATTTTATATAAACTTTATATTTTAATTTTTATAAATTTATTATTATATATACACGATTTATGAAATATTTTTATATTTTATTTTGATATAAAATAGTATTCCCATAGAAAATAGATATAAGAAAAATAATTTCAAAGCACCACTGCTTTTTTTGACGAAATTTGGTTTTGAAAGCACGGTTTTGATAATGGAAAAAGTGTTACTAAATTGTTTCTTAAATTTTGGTAATACCTTTGAAATGTTTTTATATGTATATCACATAATATCCTTGGATATGTAGGCGGGGTTTGGTGTCATTAATTTTCATTAATTTTTGGGAGAATAAAAAATCAGGGTACTCTTATACTACTTTGGAAAGAGTGTATGGTACTGGTTTACAAGAAATCATTCTAAAACATTACACATTAGGGTATTCCTCAACTCCTTTGGTTGAAATATCCAGGATAGTTTTATTGTACACAAGTCATGGTTGATAATTATACGAGAAACCTATCTTTCCGGTCCTATTTTTTCCTTGGAGAACCTCCATTGTGTTTGTTTTTTATATATATTAATTCAGGCTTTGACAAATATAAAATGGTTTATATAATGCTATTTGAAAACTATTTATATGAAATTATTTTTATCTAATAAAAGGAGAAATTTATATTTTTTTGATATAAATTTATAATTTTTTTATCATATCATGTTTTCCTTAAATTTTAGAATATCAGGATTAGTCTAACAAAGGCTTATTGTGGAACTCTTAGTGGGATCTTACTGGGATTATTTTACTCACACACTTAACATACCCATTGCAGTGTATAAACCTTTTATATCTGATGAAGGAATAGAAAATGTACCACATTATGCCTATAGAATCCCAAGACTGGTATATATATTTTTAAATTATTTTTTGTATAATTATTCAATAATCAAAACCCAAAGATCATGAGGCCTATTGTATTTGGATAACTAGGTTGATAATAAATAAAAAAGAAACTAAAACACAAAATATTAATTTTATTCTCTATAAGAATATTCAAAATCTGTGTATTCTCCAAAAACTATATAGGATAACCTTGGTAACACAAAAAAGAAAGGGATGAGATATAAATCAGAGTAAGGGAATAAACCTGGAAATAAAGTATACCATAGGAGTTGGAGAACATAACATGATATCATAAAAGAAAAGGTTCGTGAATTATCATATAGATGTATAATATAAAGAACATGGAATCATAATATCAAGTAAATATATGAATTAATAAACATCATATAACATGATGTAAACATAAGTCAAGGCTGACTGCCAAGAAAATATCACATGGTGAATAGAGTCCCATCATGCATTATGTTCACTCACTAATCCAATACATGGCGTCTCATGAGACAAAATAAATTTCCAAATACATTGGAGTGATATATGGGATCAAAATTAATATCATTTTCATGAGTATTTATAGCACAAAATGGTATCAATAATGATACATATATGTAAGAATTATATATAGAAAGAAATGGATTGCATAATCTTGCCTTATTTCAATGTCAAAGATGATTTCATAAAGTCACTAAAGAAAATAAGCAATTAAATATTATTTATGACCATATCTGAGTACATAGACATATGTCTCAAAATATTTTGTTCTTTTGGGAATAAAAACTTTTAATAATATTTTCATAAAATGATTAAGGGATAGATATGTTTCCTATAATCAGTTTTGATTTTAAATAATATACTTGAGAAAAGAACTTAAGGCATCTATATACCCATAAAATGAAGGGTTAATAATCTTATTATATATATTTAAGATACATAATTAAATAATTTATAATAATTAAATAATATTTAAGATAATGATAAATTGAGTTAGATAGATGAAGTTCATATCCAGAAGAATTGTGGATCAAAGAGATTCCTTACATTATGCTTCAGAATAGTTATGAACATTTAATTAAGGTTTTATATTATCAAATTTGATTAATTAATTACTTAATTTAGAACATTTAAATTTATATTTTATTCAATATAATTTTATTATATTCATTAATTACAATTTCTATGAGATATAAGTTTCAATTTCACAATTCTGGGGGCATTTTATTCAAAGTTCCAAGGTTTCATCACTTGTGGATAACTACTGAATCTATTTTAAAATGGGCCTAAAACTAAATAAGTGAAATAAACCAGAATTAATTGACATAAAAAATTGAAATATTCACAGTTATCCATTATTTTTCCAACTTATGGATGATTCATTTAATAAAATGTTAATGTTATTTTGATAGTTTATTCTGGCGATTTTAACAACAATCATGAACTAGTTTCATTTTTTTAAATATTATGTCCATATATTTATTCTATAATGTGGAAAAACATGAATATTTATTTCATTTTAAACAATTTTATATGAATTTAAGGAATCAATTTATGTGATAATAGGAAACAAAAAACTCATCGTCCACAGAGGAGGTGAACTAACAAAATACGGACAATGTTTTTATTTTTAGAATAATAGGATAAGAGGAGATTATGGATGATATATATTCCATTAAAAAATAAAAATAAAAAATATATATGATACAAGAGTTATTATTCCAAGACTAATGTATTTTTGGGGGATAAGGATGACGATAAAAATAAATGGCTTGGTTGGGGGTATTACCATCTCCTTTTGATGTATCTTCTTAGGAGTCCACTTAAGAACCTTGGATGGGTATTTTTCGAGAATAAAAGTAATAGGATGTGGGATGGAGAATTAATATGGGATTTTAGTAGGTTTTTATCAAGATTTAAGGCTTATAAGTTTCAAGGATAAGGGGTTGTGATTGGTGGTATTTATAAGGGGAAAAGAGAGGTGTTTTTGAATATTATGTTCATTAGTTTTTTAGTTTTTCACAATACTAATAATAATAATCATTGTTGTGGATATATATAAATAGTAAATTGTGCATGTGATTTCTATGTAATGGGTTCTTAAATCATCAATGACTCAAAAATTCCTGTTTTATATTATAATGTAAAATAGTGCATTTTACCGTATTTTACTATCCACTAAATATTATTCTATTTTATAAAAACAATCACCCTATAAATTTGTAGATTTTTATATTATAATAATGATATTATTTTTATTATTTTTATTATAAATATTATAAATTTAATTTTAAAATTAAATATTCTTTTATTTGAAAAATATCAATTTTAATATATTGAAAATTTTTCAGACTGTTAGAAAATATTACATAAGGTCGCCTAATATTTTATTACCATTATAATAAAACAAAATAATAATTTATAAATCTATTTTATGAAAGTAAAATTTCTTTTATGTTATTATATTTATTTTAAAAGTAAAATTAAAACATATGTTTTGATATAAATACAAACAAGTAATTTTACATTTTTTTAAAATTTATTTACTTATACTAGGCTATAAATATATCATATTTAAATTTGAAATGATACCAAAATATAATTTTACTCTTCCATAGGAGAGGTTTCTATTATAATAGTTAGGTAAATATTACTAATAGTTTGGTTACTATTCTAACGGATATGTTACTTTTCTGGTGGTCATATTATTATTCTAATAGTCTAATTTATAACGGTCATAAGGGTTCCCTACATCCTATAAATACTTTATATTCTAATAATTTTTCACTCTATTATATTTTTTCTAAAATTTATATATGTATATATATATATTAATACTACAAATTCATTTTGGATTGCTACTGTTCTGTTTTGTTTCTATAGTGTTGTTAGTGAGTGTAGTTAATATATTTGATTGAGAATATCCAAATTTTTATATTTTAGTTATATTATTTCCTATTTTTATCCCATTTTATTAATTTGAATTCTTATGGAAATTTTTATTATATGAATGTAATTTTTAAATTAATATAATAATTGTTTTGGGGTTTTATCATATGGTGTAAGTGAAATACTAAATTTTTCATATTTATATAATTATAAGGGAAACTCTATTAATAGAATTTAGGGTCATTACATTCACCCCCCTTAATAAATTTCACCCCCAAAATTTTAATTTACATAATAAAGTGAAAACATGGGTTGTTACTTATGCTTATCACTTCCTTCAGTTCCCAGATCGCCTCACTGTACTTATGGTTTCACCATAGTACTTTGACATCGTGTGTTGTCTTGTTGCATAGAAATTTATCAGTATAGTAAAAGATTTTCACCGGCTTCTCCTCATAAGAGAGTTCATTTTTTAACTATACCACCATTGAATTTTATACATGTTAGGGATATAGTAAGTAATTATTCAAGAGGTATATATGGAATACATCCTGTAATTGAGAATTTATTGGTGGGTGTGAAATTTTATAAGCCAGAACTCTAATGCGATCAAGAATATCAAAGGGGAAAATGTACATGGGACATGACTTTCCCTTCTTCCCAAATACCATGACTCTATTCCTTGGAGATATATGGAAGAACCAATTATCTTCAACCTCAATATCTAGGTCTCATTTTTAATTATCAAAATATCCTTTTGTCAACTATTTTAAGCTCTGATGTGTTGTTGAATGGTCTTAAATTTTATCACTATTTCCTTGACCATTACAAGACTCAATGTATTTTGTTCACCAACCTCATCCTAGCACATACATGTTCTATTTATATTCCCATAAAGGTATTTATATGGATACATTTGGATTATTGAGTGAAAACTATTATTGTATGATTACAAAACCCAATGAAGATGTTGATCGCATCCTCCTTTAAAGCCCATCGAGCTATCTCTCAACAAGACTTATATTGTTTAGATAGTCCTATAGGATTGGAAAAAATTTTGGGGGTGAAAATATGTAATAATGTTTAGTTATTTATTTAGATCTTGTTGGAGGAATTTCTAAAACATAGTGGTAAATCTCAAATCTCAATAAGATACAATGGAATGTGGTTTTCCATGAAGAATCACAACTTATCTAACACATATACTTGAAAGTTGATCGAGTGAGAAGTCCTCTTGAATTTCAACAATGTGAGAAGTCTTTATATGATGATCCACCATAACACATATTCAATTATTTACCCTTTATGAATTTAGAATAATAGTGAAATGTCCATGGTTATGTTTTCTCATTTCATTAAGGGTATGGGTAATGATTGCATCATCCCATTGGACTTTTCCTTTTAGCATTCACTTAATGACATAAAATGAACTTTTTTGTATATCACATGATCCCTTACCACATATTGTCCCAATAATAGTGCAATTGGAGGTCTTGAATCATTTTTATGCTCCCCTAGTGGTTGGAGAAGGTTGAGAAATGTGCATCATTCAATAACTCATTTATCTTAGTTTTTTATGGAATATAGTGTTTTGACTAAAATATTACATGTATTTCTTCATCAATTTTGAACTAGGATGATTTTAATTTTCCTATAGAACCACCTTAAACTGTATTTACACATCATATATTTGATAAACCATTATTTTATCTAGAATTAAAGGTTTATAAATCATTTTATAAAGGAATGATGATATCCATTCATTTATAATTCCCATGTCTATCATGTGCATGTCTATTATGATTTGATCCTTGTAAATTATTATTATTGATAAGGTTTAAAGATCATTTTTATGTAGGGAAACTTATCCATTGTTCACCTCCCAGGATGGTAGTGGATTGAGCGGTTATAAGATTTTATCAAATCTAGCCTTCTTCATTGGTGGATATTATGTTCCTTTTATGTTTATATATACTTGTGGTCTTATTATCATTAAATATATAAAAGATTTCCCCATATATAAAATTCCTCTATATTTCATACAATAATATCACTATATCTAACATCAGATCATGTGTTGGATACTTTTGATCATTCACATTCAACTACATTGATATGAATTCTATCACTTTATCATTCATCATTATTACACAGACCAAGATCTTAATTAAAGCATAATTGTACACCCTAAAAATTACCACACTTATGGTCATTATAAGTATTGATGTGGTTCTCAGCCACATACTCAATTACGTAAATATATATTTTCATTCGTCAATCCATTCAAACACTACTCCCTTATAAGTCAACTTGGTTAGTGGGTTTTAGAATAATGAGAAGTTCGTAAAAATTTATCAGTAATACAAAACTAGTCTAGGGAAGCGAAGAATCTCTATTGCAGATGTTGGTCGAGGACACTCCTCTATTACCTTTATCTTTAAAGCGTCTATAGATATCCCTTCACATGTGATAATGTGGCCTAATAATAGTACCTACTCTATATAGAAAAAAATCTTTTTGTACTTTTCAAATATATTTTCCTGTCACAAATTCTTTAGAATAGTAATACTCTACATTCTCCTCCATTATTTTGCAGTATATACAAATATCATATATATATACTACCATATATTTTTCTATGTAATCTATAAATAAAGTTTTCATTAAATTCATATAGATTTTTGGAGAATTAGTATGTCCAAAGGGAACCACTATGAACTCATATTGTCCATACCGTGTCCAAAAGTCAGTCTTGGGAATATCTTCATTATTAAACTTTAGTTGGTGATATCCCGACCAAAGGCCCTCTTTGGTGAAATACAGTCTTCCATGCATTTGATAAAACAATTCATCTATCTGTTCTAGTGGATAATTATTTTTTAATTATTATTTTTTATTTTTTTAATAATCAATGAAGAGGTATATTGACTCGTCCTTCTTCTTGATGAAGTGGAACGATGCACCCCATGGGGAAGAACTCAAGTGTATAAAACCCTTTTCTAGATTATCATATAGTTCAATCCTTAGTTGTTATAATTCAATAGTATATATCCCATAGGGGTTCTTGGATATGTGTATATATCTATGTATATGCATGTGAATTTTCCAATGCACATATATAGGGAGTGTCAAACCAGGTTTTTAGTAAGTCCACTTTTTTTTGCACCAGGTGATGATCCATTAAAATACTCAATTATCCATTTTTAGTTTATTTTCCTCATGTATAATTGTTCCATATCCACATCCACTTGAAGAATCAAGACATGTATGTAATTTCTTAGAAACCACTCGCTCTACATAACATTAAATTTCTAGGGTATTTTCTTACACATAGACATATCCAAAGGTTTATCACTAAATTATTCTAGTCCTAAGGATTATCACAAAACTATTTTATTCATATTACTCAAAAATAGCTTGAATTTTATTTGATACCAACTATAACGACCCAATACTTTTATACATATTATAATTTTTTTTAACATTAGTATATAATAAAAAGAACCCCAAAGATCATGAGGCATAACATCTATAAAAGAATATATTCATAATACATCAAAAAGAAATTGAACCATAGAATATTTATTTTATTCTCTATATGGACCTCCTAAATACAATTGAAATCCAAAAACATTATTGGACAACCTGGGGAATACATAAAAGAAAGGGGTGATCCATAAATCTCGATAAGGGAATAAACATAGTAATGAAGCATAACATATGAGTCAGAAGTAACAACCAGATATAATAAAAGACATGGCCAATAAATAATCATATGGAGGCATAACATAAATAACATTGAATTATAAGATCTTGGAATAAAATGAATTTGTAAATAATATATAACATTATATAAGCATTAGTCAAGGATAATCACTAAGACAACGTCACATGGTGAAGAGAGCCCCATCGTGGATTAGGTTCACTCCCCAATCCCATACAAAACATCTTACGAGATAAAAATATTACCCAATTCAATTGATATCTATCATGGTGCACCCATAATTACATGTACATGATTAAGTGTTTCAAAAAAGGAAATCAATCATAGGTCATAAACATAATAATTACCAATGGAATAAAATGGGTTCCATAATCTTTCCTCATATCCAAATCAAAAGAAATTTCATAAAGGTTTCGAAGAGAAGAACGAATCAAATATTATGAATGTTCATATCTATGTAAATAATAATACTTCTCAAAATATGGTGCTTGTTTGGTAATACATACTTTAAATCAATGTTACACAAAATTTGTATGTGATAGAAAAGATTCTCATAATTAGGATGGATTTTAAATAATTTATTTGAGTAATGAACTTAAAGAATATATTTCCACATCAATGGAATGGATAATAATATTGATATTTATATAAGATACATATATATAATTTATAATAATTCCACAATATTAAAGATACATATATAGATAGAGACAGATAGAGAGAGAAATAGAGTTATCTAGAGATATTTAATAACCTATAGAAAAAGTGTGGTTCAAAGAGATCCCTTGCCTTATATTACAAAACCTTTCTACAATTTCGCATAATATCCCGGATAATAAAAAATGATTAATAAATAACTTAATTAAAATAAAATACATATATATTTTCTGTTATATAATTTAAATTTTTAAAATTTTAACTATTTCTATGATATGTATAATGTTTAATTTGACTATTACAAGGGCGTTAGTTTTATGGTTACATGGTTAGATCACATGAAGATAATTATTTATGTTCATGTGAAATGGGTATAAAACTAAAAAACTAAAATGAAATTGTATTCATGGCATTAAATAAATTGAAATAGTCTCATGTATCCATTTTTTTACATATGGATGAATCATTTAGTAAAATGTTGATGTTATCAAGTTAGTTTATTTTTGTGATTTTACTGACCATCAAAAAATTGTTTCATTCTATTTAATATTGTGGAAATATATTTATTTTAAAAAGTTAAAAAGTATATAAAATAAATATTTATTTCAATTAAAGAAATTATATGTGAATTTAAACCTACCATGAAGGTGGTAATGGGAAACAACTACTCATCGTCCACATAGGAAGTGAACTGAAATAATAAAGATGATGGTTTCTTTTTTAGAATAAGAGGACATAAAGATATAATGGATGATATATATTACATTAACATAATAAAATTTAATAATATATTTGATATTGAAGTTATTATTTAATTATTAATAGTATTTTTTTAGCTGATGAGGAGGAAGAGAAAAATAAATGACTTATTTGAGGGTATTACCTTCTCTTTTGGAAGTCTCTTCTTGGGATTCAACTTAAGACACATTGGATTAGTATTTTTGATGAGACAAAAAGAATTGCGAAGTGTCGGGTGGTATTTGAAAGATAATTTGGAATAATTTTGATAAGATAAGAGCTTTATAAGGTGCGCGAAGAAGAGGTTGTGAGGGGTGGTATTTACAAGTGGTGGGGAGGGGTATTTTTTAACGTTATATTCATTATTTTATTATTTGTCTAAATTCTATCAATAGAATTTAATTTTATTAATATATAAATTAAGTGGCACATATTAATTGAAACTAATGGGTTCTTACCTCATCCATGACTGTAATATTATTTTATGTAGATTATAATGTCAAATAGCGCATTTTACTATATTTCACTATTCACAAAAAATTCATCTATTTTACAAAAATAAAAACTAATCACCCTAAATATTTATCAATGTGTAGATTCCAAAAATTAAAACAATTTTATTAAAATAGTTTTCTAAATATGAGAAAATTTATTTTTTATATCAAATCCTCATTTATTTGAAAAATATCACTTTTATTATTTTTATCAATTTTAAGACCCTTTGAAAAATTAATTATAGTCTCATAAAATTATATTATCATTATAAAACAACAAAAATACAATTTATAAACCCATTTATGAAATAAAAAGTTAATTTAAAACATAATAATTATTATAAAAGCAAAATAAAAACATTTATGTTTTATAAAAATACAATCATTTAATTTATCATTTCTAAAACATTGATTTACATGTACTTATATGTAAATATTTCCTATTATAATTGTAACACCCCAAGCATCCACAATACGCTTCTCTTTAAATAACACAGTAGCGTGTGTCGTACGCAACTTCGAGTTCTAACACACACCACAAAAAATTAAACTAGCCGTTATGAATAGTAATACCTAGTTTTGGAAATTTTATAAATTTTATCTTTCAAAATGGAATTCATTTTTGGATTTTTAATATCGAAATTATTTTAGTCTGAATTTTTGGTAATTTTCTGATAACTTTCATATTTTGATGAACAGTGAAATTTATTAATTTAAATAAAAACAACATTTTTATTCGAAATAATTAATCGTGATAAATAATGAATTTGAGTGATTTTAAAATATAATTAGATTTTATTTTTACCATTAATATAATTGTGTTCATTGGATATAATTTCACATTTATACTAGACATAAGTAAGTGTCAATCTTTTTATAGTTATCATTTCTTAAAAACACGTTTTTTGTTTTGACAATGAGAATTAATTTTAAATTAATTTCTGCCACTTCTGTGTTTTGAATTTAGAAAAATTTATTTCATATTTAGAATCAAGAGGTCCAAATTCTGTAAATAGATAACATTTTTTTTATACATTTTGAATAATTATTTCGGTAAATATTTTATTTACCATGGTTAAAGGGTAAATCTAATAAATAAGGGTAAAAAATAATATTATAATAATATTAAATTACCCTAAAACGTGTCCTAACCCTATTGGATGATACATGCCTAACCATGGACATATTTGGGTCGATTTGGGGACCCCATGGAGCCACTTGTAAGTGATGATGACACTTTATATTAAATAAGTTAGAGTAAATACAAAAATGACATAAGCATATCTATTTTAGAAGAAAAAATTACATAGGGTTATATATGTTATATTTTAGACTATAAATATTCATTATAAATATAAAACTATTTCTTACATAATTTGATTTTATTTATAATTTTTAGACATTGAATAATTAAATTTATTTATGACACAATAATTATGTAGTATTTTCCTTATTAATGAAATAATCAAATAATTGGTATTCTAAATGATAAAATAAATATAATTTGAAAGTTTTGATAACATCCACGAATTTTATATATTAATATGACATAATATAATTGATTAAATGAGTTTTTTATGAATTAATAAAGTGTTTATGACTTTAAAAAAATCAATTATTAAACAGTGTCAAAATTGACATAAAGGAGTTTTTAAAACAAATATTATATTATAAATTGATATAATATTTATATAAATTTAATGTTCTGACAAATGACCTATATATTGATATTTTTATTATTAATGGATCACTTGGGGGTCATTTGGATGTATATAGTACGTTTATTAACTACATAATATAAAAATACAAAGAGACATGATAAATGTCAAACTATTTAACTAAGAGTTAAATAAAAAAGATAAAGTTAATATAGTGACCCAAACCTGTCTAGAACCAATTGTTTTAGTGGTGTTTGACATATACCCAAATTATCCATTAAATAATATAGTTTAGAGCCATAATAAACCGAATATGAATTTATTATAAAATAATATTTCTAGCTTTTCCAAAGGTGCCCCTCACCACTCTTACTAAAGGGCACTCCACCATCCCTCTAATTCACACCATCAAATCCATTTGGAAAATCCAAAACCTACCCAAATATTCTCTCAACTTACCCCACTTCATCTTAGAGGCCTTCCTTTAGTCATAAATCCAACTTAAGGATCCCTTTTGATCAAATCAAAAGTAAGAACCTGAAGAAGAGGTAATTATTTCACCACCCTCTTTCAGGTTTTTTCTTTTTCCACATCTTCTTTCATTGTTATTTCCATTCTGAAATAATAACTCATGTATATTATATATACTATTATGTTATTTTAAATATCTTATAACCATTTTCATTATTCTATCCATCATTTGAATGACATGTCACTATACGTGTGTACGTACGGATTACCGTCTCCACGTCATGGTGTAATTGTTATTCAATACATCATTATTTGGATGGGTATAATAATGATGTGTAATTGAATTAAATAATAAATATAACAATATAATTATTCTGTATATGTTATATACCATCCAATTATATATTATTTTAATATCAATAGAATGATATTTTCGCTCGTGCGTACGTATGGACTACCGTCTCCACGAATGCGATGCGATTCATTCCTCATCCAAGAATAATTCTCATTTGATGATTAAAAATAATGTTTAAGGACTTTATATCATTCTAGATATGAATAAGATACAACCTATCCATAACAAACATGACTTATGTAACAAAACATATAAAATAAAACGCGTAAGTTAACACCTGGAATGACGATAATACAATGATATTATTAACAAAGAAATGCTAAAAGATCATATATGATATCATATTAATGTATATGATTATTGTATAATTTAATAACAAGTATTTCACAATTATACAAGAGGTTAACCTACCCTCTATGAAGGAAAAGTACAAGGTAATGGTAAATTTCACAATCTCTTTATTATCCGAGGTTGTTTTACGTAAGTATCTACTGGGACCCCTTTTATCATCCACATCCATGTTTCTTAAAAATACATTTCAAAACATTTTGACTATTTTCTAGACAGTGGATTAAAGTCATTTATACCCTTATTTGTTTTTAAATTAATCTTTCAGTCGTTTTCCAAACAAGGTACTTTTTGACCTTTTCGAGAAATTTAAGGTAAGAATGTTTTTTAACTTATACGGCTGGTGTGGCTACTTTATTCCATTAAAACATCATCAAATATTCCCTTAAAATATTATAATAATAATTTAAAAATAAATTTTTTCATTATAATTATTTGAATCTTAAATAATTTCAAATATGTAAGCGATATTTCTCTAAAAAGGGTTTTGATTTCATCTATGTCAACATCCTTTGATGGATTTTAAGTTTATTTGAAGTTGATTTATTATGATACAAAATTTTATTGAAGGTTTTATGATATGTTTGAGTGTGGATTTGCTATTTTTATACCATTCATTGTTTATGGTTAACGTATTGACATTTCTTATGGAAGTTTTAATACAAATGTTTATGATATGTTTAAACTTTTTCATATGAGGAGTGTATTAGATTTAGTAAGTGATGGGTGGAGCCCAATATTGATCCTCGATGAATCAGTAGGTATCATGAGACAACTAGAAATGGAATTGGCTGAGGCCCTTTAACAATTTAATATATGGTTTTGGCCAAGGTCTTAATCATTTTTAGACGTCATGGCTGAGGCCTTGACAAAATGTTTCAGAATGTCTGGCATTATAAATTCCCTCATTATGAAAATAATATTGATGGTTCATGTGGTCATTCGTCTAGTAGAATACCAATGATTATGATTTATTATGGCATTATTTACTCATCTCATATTCTTTACATAAAAGTATTCATTATTATTATTGGTGAAGGCAGGAAGTTTCAATTATTCACCATGCTTAATATTTATGTCATTTTCCACTGTATTGCTTACCCTTACTGGGCATTTGAGCTCACCGCTTTCTTATGTTTTATTTTCCAAGGATATAAATAAGTTCGATATGAGTAACCTGCAGGCATAATCTAGGAGGCATGAATGTTTTTAATGAAATATATTTATGTTGTATTTCTCTTCAAGTGGTTAAGTTGAACTTATGTATGAATCTTGTTTCCAATAATACTAAACTGATCAGTCTTTCGAGACATTATTTCCTTTTGATCATGCCAATGTTATGTAATAACGCACCAACTCTGGGTAACTAGGGTCAGGGCATTATAGTTGGTATTAGAGGGAGTTTAGTACAAACCTTGGAAGCTATATTTAGGTAAACTCTGATTAGAGCACATATACCTAAGATGGACTTTGAGGATTAGTATATAAGTACTTCCTAGAATTTTGGTATTGTAGAGATTTTGTGAGTTTTTCAAGCTATACATCCATGTCTGGATATGAGCTGGTAGATGTAGATCTGGAAAAGATGTACCTAGGGGTAAAACCTAAAAACACCTCTTTGATCTAGACTCGAACGGGAATTGGTGCACGATAATGGGCCTTGTTGCACTCTTGGTTACGGCACTCCTGGGGGATATGCTTAGGATAATTCTCATTTTCATTACAAACCACAATGATGTTTTTATGAGTATATAATTCTAAATGAATACATTTTTATGATTATGGATTATATCCATAAATTGTTCAATTCATGTTAAGGGTTTTACAAGTTTCGATTTATGTATTGTGATTTATAAACTAATCTAGTGTATGTCCGTGTTTAGAAATGGCTCCTAGTGGAAGTAATGGATGCTGTACCAATAAACACACTCTATATAGGGATTGACCTCCTGCTCAAGATAATAATAGTGCAGCTAGTGATTCAACTGGTGTTGATCATGTAATCACTATACTGGGACAACTCACTCAGGTTATGAATAATAATCTTACCCGTATGGAGCACCCAGATCCACAGTGTGGAGGATCAATGTTATATCACTTCATTAGGCAAAAACAATCAAAATTAAATGGGAATAAAAATCCATTAGTAGCATAGATATGGATAAATTCCTTAGTGAAAATATGCCAAGCCTTGGGGAGTAGTGAAACAGAAAAAGTTATCATGGAAGTTTACCGCCTCACTAGAGATGTTGGTCAATGGTGGTTGTTGATTAAAAACACAAAGGAAGATGATGAAGTATCAAATATGTAATGGAGGGAGTTCAAAGTTCTTTTCATAGAAAAATGAATTCCTCATGACCATCAAGCAGATTTGGAAAGAAAATTTATGAGTCTAAGGCAAAAGTAGGATAAGAATGTCGCAAAGTATGAGGCTAACTTTACAAGGTAAGAAACGCATGCTGCAGATTATATACATAACACAAGAAGTAAGATTCATCATTTATTTGATGGGTTAAAACAATTTCTCCATTGAGTATTAGTATCAAAATCCTTCTCATCATACGAAGATATTGTCTTGTGTGCTATCAAGACAGAAAATGAATTCTCTAAGTCTTATGACTTTAAATCAATGCAAGAGAAGAAGAGATCTTATGAACACTCTGAGAAAGGAAATAAGGAATCAGGGATGAAGGGAAGAATTGAATTTCTACCCTGTGAAAATAGCGGAAGGAAGCAACCTAGTTCCTATCTAAATGTAAAAGGAGTATGCTACACATATGGAATGAAAGGTTATCTAGCTAGTGATTGTAAAGGAAATAAAGACTCTACCAATTTTCAATGCTACAATTGCAGGGAGATGAGACATCATGAAAATGAATGTCCTAAGCGTCAGGGAAAATTACCCCAGAAAAGGCCAAGGGATCAAGGCCAAGATTATGCAATCACTACTGCTTAGGTTGAAGCCCTAAAAGACGTGGTGACAGGTAATTTAATGGTTTCCTTAAGTTTAGAAAATGCTTTATTTGATTCTGGATCATCACATTATTTCATATCTTCCCAGTTTTCTAAGAAAATTAAATTTATTTAATTTTATTTAACAATGGAGTAGTCAGTCAAAACTTCTATGTGAAATATTATTGCAACAATGTTTTGTTAATAGGTCCCCATTAGAGAACATAAATGTTCTTTATCTACTGATCTCATCGTCATACCCATGATTGAATTTGATATAATCCTCGGTATGAATTGGCTTTTGGACCATGATGTGAAAATTTATTCTATGAAGAAGGACGTTATGATTTTCGATGATGATGATAAAGAAAACCTTATCTTTAGAGCAGAATCATCACCATGTAATTTTTATCTAGATCCACCCCTAGTAGCTCAACTAAATTCAATTATTGGGGAGGAAGAGAATGCAATAACCGTGGGTGAGGAAGGGAATGTTCAAATAGATTATGTACTTATTTTGAAAGAATATGTAGATGTGTTTCCAGAAGATTTACCTGGACATCCTCCAGAACGATAAATTGAGTTTTCAATTGACATAATTCATGGTTCAAGGCCCATATTGAAGACCCCATACAGAATGGCACTATGGAATTAGTTTAACTAAAGAAACAAATAGAGGAATTGAGTAATAATGGATTTACTAGACCTAGTGTTTCTCCATGGGGATCCCTTGTCCTTTTTATTAAGAAGAAATATGGTTCTAGGTCGTTATGTATCAACTACAGGGAAATCAATGCTATAACAATAAAGAACAAGTATCCCCTACCTCGCATTGATGATTTATTAGACCAACTGCATGGATCTCATTACTTTTCAATGATTTACCTTCGATCTGGATACCATAGGTTGTGTGTGAAGAAGGAAAACATTCTGAAGACAGAATTTTGAACCATGTACGGGCATTACAAATTTACAGTAATGCATTTTGGATTGACTAATATACCCTCTGTCTTCATGGATCCAATGAACAGAGTTTTCAAGGAATATCTCAATGATTTTGTGGTGGTATTTATTGATGATATCTTGGTATACTCCAAAAGCTAATAAGATCATAAAAAGCACATGCGCATTATCCTAAAGACATTGAGAAGACATGAATTATATGGGAAGTTTAGCAAGCGTGAATTCTGGCTTCAGAAGATTTATTTTCTAGGCCATATTGTCTATAAGGATGGAATTTCCGTTGATCCTTCAAAGACCAAGGCAATCCAAGAATGGTTAGCACCAACTTGTATAACTGAGGTACACAGTTTTATTGGTTTAGCAGGTTATTATCGATGTTTCGTCTAGAATTTTGCTCAATTGCCTAACCCATTAAGGGGTTAAATTTGATTGGACAAAAGAGTGTGAAAAATTATGTGAAGAACTGAAGAGAAATTTATTCAATGCTAGTATTTTGACTCTACCATCAAGTAATTATGGGTTTGATATTTATATTGATTCATCAAAGAAAGGACATGGTTGTTTCCTTATGCAGAATGATAGGTTTATTGCCTATACATCACGAAAAAATCATATTCATGATCAAAACTAACCTACTCATCATCCTGAGTTAGCAGCTGTAATATTTTCTTTGAAGATTTGGAGACACTACCTCTATGGTGAAAAATGTGATATTTATACTGATCAAAAGAGTTTGAAGTATATTTTCTCACAGAAAGAACTCAACATGATGAAAAGGTGATGGATTGAACTACTCAAGGATTATGACTGCACTATACAATACCACCCAGGGAAGGAAAATAAGGTGGAAGATGCTTTGAGTAGAAAGGATCATTGAGTTTTGAACAAGATGAGAGTTGAAAAGAATCCTATATAAATGGATATAGTAAAGATGGATATTGTAATAACCATGAAAGGTGAAACATCAATAATGTTTCAAATGATTGTCAAACCATCTTTACAAGAATGGATAATGAGTTCTCACCACAGTGATGAAGAGTTTCAAAAGAAGATTAATGTTTTTATTGACGTGAGGTTGAGTAACTTTGTGTGTGAAGATGGAATTTTGACGTTTGGGAAGAGACGTTGTGTTCTCGATATACATGATCTAAAAAGAAAATTGTTGGATGATGCTCATAGTTCTAATTTCTCTATACACCTTGGGAGCACCAAAATGTATCGAGATTTGAAGGAACGTTTTTTGTGGGACAAAATGAAGAGGGAGTTTGCTGATTTTGTGTCAAGATGTATTGTTTTTCTACAAGTGAAAGCTGGAAGGCAACAGCCTGGAGGAGTCATGCAACCTCTTCCCATACCAAATTGGAAATGGGATAATATTGCCATGGACTTGGTCATGGGACTACCAAAGACTCCTAGATGGAACGATGCAATATGGGTCATTGCTAATCATCTTACCAAGTCTACACATTTTTTGATATAAGAGAAGACCTACCACTTGAACGTATTGCATGACTATATATTAATGATGTTGTAAGACTTCATGGAGTAACCCTATTGATTGTTTCTGATTGTGATCCATGTTCTATGTCAAGATTCTGGAAAAGTCTTCAGAAAGCCCAGGATACTGAGCTTCATTTGAGCACTGCCTACCACTCTCAAACAGATGGAAAATCATAACGAACTATTCAAACCTTAAGAATCATGTTGAGATCATTTTCACTTGACTTTCAGGGTATGTGGGATCAATATATACCTTTGTTAGAATTTTCCTATAACAATAGCTTCCATTCAAGTATTCAGATGCCACCATATAAAGCGTTATATGGAAAGAGATGTTGCACACCAACCTGTTGTGCTAATGTTGGGGAATGAAAACTCGTAGGCCCTGAACTAGTGGAGGAAATGACAGAAAAGGTGTAGGTAATCCAAAACCCCATCAAAGCAACTTAAAGTAGGCAGAAGATCTATGCCGATAACTGAAGGAAGGATTCAGAATTTCTGGTAGGAGATCATGTTTTCATGATGGTATCTCCATTGAAGGGTGTTATATGTTTTGGTAAGAAGAGAAAATTGAGTCCCATGTACATAGGACCATTTGAAATTCTAGAACGAATTGGGGCTATAGCTTACCATTTGGAAATGCTGCCAAGTCAGTCCAATGTTCACGTTGTGTTCCACATATCACTGTTGAGAAAATACATGCCTGACCCAACACATGTGCACACCTATGCAGAATTAGAAATAAAACCCAATATGTCTTATTTCAAAGAGCCCATCAGGATTATTGATATGAGAGAACAAGTTCTTATAAACCATATGACTCGTCTGGTAAAAGTTATATGGAGAAACCATAAGACGGAAGAGGCAACGTGGGAACCCGAGGAACTTATGATAAAGAACCAACCGAGCCTTTTCATGCGATAGTATTATTGAAATGTCGAGTGCGAAAATATTTTAAGTAGGGGAGAATGTAACACCCCTAGCTTCCACGTTATGCTTCTCTTTTAATAATACAGTAGCGTGGGTTGAACGCCACTTTGAGTTCTAACACACACCACAACCAATCAATCTTGCTGTTATGAATAGTAATACCCACATTTTAAAATTTTATAAATTTTATCTATCAAAATGTACTTTATTTTTGATTCGGAATATCGAAATTATCTTAGGGTGTATTTTTGGTACTTTTCTGATAACTTTCATATTTTGATGAATAGTGAAAATAAGTAAATTTTAGTTAAAAAACTGTTTGAATAGAAATAATTAATAGTGATAAATTATGAATTTGAGTTATTTTAAAGTATAATTAGATTATATTTTTACCATTTAATCCAATGGTGGGCATTGGATATAATTTCACATTTAAACAGGACATAAGTATGTGTCAATCTTTGGATAGTTATTATTTCTTAAAAACACTCTTTTTGTTTGGACAACGTGAATTAATTTTAAATTAATTTCTACCACTTCTATGTTTTGAATTTATAAAAATGGATTCCATAATTAGAATCAGGGGGTCAAATTTTTTTAAATAAGTAACTTTTATTTTTATACATTTTGAATAATTAAATCGGTAAATATTTTATTTACCATGGTTAAAGGGTAAATCTGGTAAATAAGGGTAAAATAATAATAAAATAATAATAACAATAAATTACCCTAAAACGTGTCCTAACCATATTGGATGATAAATGTCCGACCATGGTCATCTTTGGGTCGATTTTGGGTCCCCATGGAGCCACTAGTAAGTGATAATGACACTTTATATTAATTAAGTTAAAGTAAATAAAAAAATGACATAAGCATATATATTTTATAAAAACAATTTTTAAATATGGTTATATATGTTATATTTTAGAATATAAATATTCATTAGAAATATAAAACTATTTCCTAAATAATGGGATTTTATTTATAATTTTTAGACATTGAATAATGAAATTTATTTTTGACTCAATAATGATGCAGTGTTTTCCTAAATAATTAATGAATCAAATAATTGGTATTATAAATGATAAAATAAATATATTTTTAATGTTTGGATGCCATACACGAATTTTATAGATTAATATGACATGTTTTTATTGCTTAAATGAGTTTTTTCTAAGTAATATAGTTATTATGACTTTAACAAAAATCAATTATTAAATATTATCAAAATTGACATAAAGGAGTTTTTAAAACAAATATTATATTATAAATTACTATAATATTCCTAAAATAATATGGTTGACCAAAAGTACTTATATAATGATAGGTGTATCATTAATTGATCACTTGGGTGTCTCTTGGATGTATATAGTATGTTTATTAACTATATAATATAAAAATACAAAGAGACATGGTAAATGTCAAACTATTTAACTAAGAGTTAAACCAAAAATATAAAGTTAATATAGTGACCCAAACCTCTCTAGAACCTATTGGATATGAGGATTTATACCTATAACCATATCAAACTTTAAATAATCCACTTTAGAGCCCTTAGAAACCGAATATGAATTTATTATAAAATAATATTTCTAGCTTTTCCTAAGCTGCACCTCACCCTTCTTATAAAAGGGCACTCCCCCTTCCCTCTAATTCACACCTTCAAATCCATCTGGCTCAGAAAAAACCTGCCCAAATATTATCCCAACTTCCCTAAATTCATCCTAGAGTCCTTCATTTAGTCATAAATCAAACATAAAGATCCCTTTTGATCAAATCAAAAAGAAGAACCCAAAGAAGAAGTAAATATTTCACCACCCTATTTCAAGTTCTTTTCTTCTTCCACTTCTTCATTCATGGTTATTTCCATTATAAAATAATAACTACTGTATAGTATATATACTATGATATTATTATAAATATGGTATAGCCATATTCATTATTCTATCCATCCTTTGAATGAAATGTCACCATACGTGCGTACGGACGGATTACCGTCTCCACGTCGTGGTGTAATTGTTATTCAATACATAATTATTTGGAAGAGTATAATAATGAAGTGTAATTGAAGTAAATAATAAATATAACATTATAATGATTATTTATATATGATATCCCTTCCAATTATAAATTATTTTGATATCAAAAGAATGATATTTTCGCTCGTGCGTACGTATAGACTACCGTCTCCTAGAACGCGATGAGATTCATTTCCCATCCAAGACTAATTCTCATTTGATAATTAAAAATAATGTTTAAGGACTTGATATCATTATGGATATGAATAAGATAAAACCTATCCAAAAAAAGCACAGCTTATGTAACAAAAAATATAAAAGAAAACGAGTAAGTTAACACCCAAAATGACGATAATATAATGATATTATTAACAAAGCAATATTAAAAGATCATATATGATATCATATTAATGTATATGATTCTTGTATAATTTAATAACAAATATTTCACCATTATACTAGAGGTTAACCTACCATCGACCAAGGAAAAGTACAAGTTAAGGGTTAATTTCACAATCTCTTTATTATGTGAGGTCGTTTTTACGTAAGTATCTACAGGGACACCTTTTACCATCCACATCCATGTTTCTTAAAAATATATTTCAATACATTTTTACTATTTATTAGACAATGTATTAAAGTAATTTATACCCTTATGTGTTTTTAAATGAATCTTTCCGTCATTTTCTAAACAATGTACTTTTTGACCATTTTGACATATTTAAGGTAAGAATTTTTTTAACTTATACGACAAGTGTGACTATTTTCAGCCATTACAACATCATCAGAGCTTCCATTAAAGGCTTATAATAATATTTTCAAAATAAATGTTTTCATTATATTTATGTGACTCTTAAATGATTTCAAAATAGAAAGTGATATTAATCTAAAATGGGTTTTGATTTCAACTATGTCAACATCCTATGATGGATTTTAAGTTTATTTGAAGTTGATTTATTATGATAAAAAATTGTATTGAAGGTCGTGCGATATGTTTGACTGTGGATGTGATATTTTTATACCATTCACAGTTTATGGTTAATGTATTGACATTTCATATGATAGTTTTAATACGAATGTTTATAATATGTTTAAACTTTTTCATATGAGGAATGTATTGGACTTAGTAAGTGACGAGTGGAGCCCGCTATAGCTGGTCGATGCACCGATAGGTCTCATGAGACAACTAGATGTGGAATTGGCCGAGGCCCTTTCCTGATTTGATATATGGTTTTGGGCGAGGACTTAATCATTTTTATCCATCATGGATGAGGCCTTAACAAAATGTTTTAGAATGTCCATCATTATACATTCCCTCATTATGATAATAATATTGATGGTTCATGTGGTCATTAGACTTGTAGAATACCCATGATTATGTTTTATTATGGAATTATTTACTCATATCATATTTTTTCCATAAAATTATTCATGATTATTATTGGTAAAGGCATGTGGTTTCAATTATTCACCATGCTTAATATTTATGTCATTTTTTGCTATATTTCTTAGCATTACTGAGCGTTTGAGCTCACCCCTTTATTATGTTTCATTTTCCCAGGATATGAAGAAGTTGGTTATGAGTGACCTGCCAGAGTAATCTTAAAGGCTTGGATGTTTTTAATGAAATATATTTGTGTTGTATATCTCTTTAAGCTGTAAAGTTGAACTTATTTATGAATCTTGTTTCCAATAATACAATATTGATCGGTCTTTCGAGAAATGATTTCCTTGTGATCATGCTAATGGTATATAATAATTCACGGACTCTGGGTAACTAGTGATGGGGAGTTACAATAATTTTTAATGATAACTAAATATTATTTTATACTTCCATAGGTTATGTTACTATACTAATAGTCAAGTTATTATTCATAATGGTCATATTACTATTCCAATGGTCAGATTACTATTCTAATCGTCAAATTTCTAACAGTTATACAACTTCTTTCATATAAATACATCATATTCCAATAATTATTAATTAACATATTTTTTTATCAGATATATATATATATATATTAATTTTATAAATGAATATTGAATTACTAATATTTTTCTTCATTTCTACAATATTGTTTGCAAGTGCAGTTATTTTGGTGAATCAAGTATATCCAAAGATTCATATTTTAGTTATCTTATTTTCAATTTTTTATCCCAGTATAATAATTTAAATTATAATGGTCATTTTTATTCTCTAAATTAATGTTTAAATTAATATAATTAAATGTTTTCAATTTTAATATGTGGTGTATGTTCATTACTAAATGTGAAAATTTTATATAATCCGAAGGGAAATTGTATTGATAGAATTCTTAGTCATTACATTAGCAGTTGGTTTCATGGTAATCTGGACCTGGGTATCTAATGGTGATATAGTAGAATGTTTCCCACGTATTACAGAGAGTATATGTAAATAATTTGGTGTACTTTTTTTTTGGTTCATTGTTTTTGTATTTTGGTTTGGCTGGTTTAGACCTTGATTTGACACTACCATTATTCGTGTCTATCCATGTGATGATTTATTATTATTTTCTTAATCTCTTATATTTGAATTCCACTATAGTTTATCTCATAGGATGGGGGAAAATCATTCCAAAAGTTTTTTTGTGATGCTTGGGTGCTGTTCACTAGACCATGGGAATCAGTAATGCCTTTCAGGACCTGTCATGGTTATGGATTGGTTCCCAGGTAGATTGGTGATTAGGGTTGGTTCCAGACATAGAGGATGTATGGGTATGAGTAAAAGGACTAATGTTCCATGTAGACCTTTATATTATAAAAATGGAGGAATAAATAGGTAAAGATCATTCCCATTTCATTTTATGTAGGAATTTTCTTAATACTATTAACACCATAGTAAATGTTCATGATGGAATACTTTTAATGGGATTTGGGGATGATTCCATGAAATTTTCATTTTTGATACAATAAAATAATCTCATAATGAGAAACCAACTGTTACACTGACTCATTTTGAAATTCTTTATTGTTATAAGGAAGAAATGGAAATGTTTAAAAAAAAAATTTATTAAGTGAAATCCTAAAAAGATTTTATTTTTATGATTCCACTATAATTGAAAATGTGTTAAATATAGAAACATTTATATGTGATGAAATTTTTAAAAAGTTAGATGAATTTTATTTTGATAAGTTACAAAAATATACCTCCGAAACTTCTACCATAAATATAAAATTTACAAACATAGATAATTTTGAGATGAATCCATCACTGTATAACCTAACCAAATTGTAACTAATGATTCTACCCTCTAATAGTAAATGTGATATTAATAATTGTAATATGAAACATCCTTCCATAATTTAAATAATGAAGAACCCAATAAATTAATCAAACTAATATAAATTATTATAAAAAACACTAATTCCATATGAGAGTCATTAAAAGCAATTCTAATCATTAATCCAAAAATGTTTATGAATTTAATTAACCATGAATGTGAGTCTAAACATGTTAGAAAACCCCAAATAAGACCTAAATTTACCCTCATGGTTTAAAAAAACTGAATGATTTTAGGAGTTGGAATTATATACCCCATATTAAACACCCAATGGGTGAGTCCCATTTATATTGTAAAAAAAGTCTAAATGCATCTCTGTATAAAATGAAATTAATTTTCAAGTTCCCACTATGATCATGAATAAATGGGGGACTTAATTTACTATAGTAAATTAATCACGGCACATCAAAAATAAAATTTCCCATCCCTTTTGTAGATCAGAAGATGGAGAGACTAGTTGTGAAAGGTCATTACTAGTTTCTGGATATATTTTCTAGTAATGTTTAGTTTCCCATATCTTAGAAAAATATGATAAAACCACCTTCAGAAATCCTATTGAAGCATTTTCTTACTAAAGGATTCCATTTGGATTTTCAATTCCCTATGGACCATTGAATATTGTATGATGAGTATATTTCTATACATAATTGATAGCTTCTTGTATGTATTTCAAGAGGATTTTCCTATTTAAGAAACATTATTTGAAATTTATAATGAAAAAATTAAAAACATTGTTAAGATATATATTGAGAAAAATAAGGTTTTAAAAATTAGAAAATACCAGTTTGTGGTGGAAAAATAAATTTTTTCGGATATATAATTTATAATAATTTGATGTAAATAAGGAAAAGGTTTTCATTATTTCTACACTACACTATCCCTAAAATATGCTATATATTATGTCTTTTTTAGGCCATACTATATTATATAGATGGTTAATTAAGGACTTTAGAAAACTTTCATTTCCTATGGATAACCTACTCATGAAGGAAATTGATTTTCTGTTTGATGATTCTTGTAGAAAAACCATTATCAGAATTAAATAAATCCTTACCATTACCCTTGTAATCTGTATAAGAGTCTGGGAAATTCCATTTGATGTACTATAAGATTTCTCTGATCAACAATTGGGAGAATATACATCCTTGAATTATAATGGGAACTCAAATTTGGAATCCAATACCCCATAAAAATTTAACACATTAAAAATAAACTACACAATAATAGAGTAGAATGTTTTTATCCATCTTACATTAAATAAATTCCATTCATAATGGTTAAGAGGAAAAATATTTATTTAATCTAATAATAAAGAGATAAAATACTCCATAAATATGATATATTATAATATAAGATTATTAATATGGATGTTACTTCTTCATAAATATGAATTAGAGATCAATGTTAAAAATGGTTGTGAGAATTTATTTTTAGATCACATGTATAGTTTAACCAAAATTGATAAGGTAAAATTGCCAACTAAGGTATCCTTAAATGATTCCCTACCAGTTGAGAAGTTTTTTAATGTAACTAAGGTATCCTGGTGTGCTAAAATACATAACATACTGGTCACACCAAATGTAACCCCTTCGTTTTCAACCATAATACACCTAAATAGAAATATGAATGAAAATATTTTTTTGGATTATCCTTATTGATAGACGATTTATTGTGAAAATTTTATTATGAGATATATCCCTAAAGAAGAGGTAAAATATTTTCTTTCAGTTTTGCATAAAATTACTTGTAAATTCCATTTTTTCCGGAAATATAATACAATAAAGTTTTAGAAGTTTTTTTTTCATTAATAAAATATTAAAGACTCAAATGATTTTTGAATTTTTGCAATACTACCAATTTATTTGAGGGACTTCAAAATGATGGTAAATTCAACTAAAAATAATTGATTTTATATGAAATATTTTATGTAAGGGGATTATAATTCATGGGAAAATTTATCTTCCACATTGGATTTTACTATATATTTTTAGTATTAGATTATTTTTCTAATCATATTATGTCATAATAAACCCTAACTAATGATTCCAGAGTTTTTATTGAGATTCTAAAATCAAATATTTTTTGTAGGTTTGTAGTACCTTAAGAATTATTCTGTTATTTAGGTACACATTTTTCTAATAAGTACATGGAATCACTCATGAAATGATATGGAGTACACTATAAGACCTCAACTACCTACATAAAACAAAAAAGGGTATGTTAAGGTTTCAAATAATGAGATCAAGGGTATTTTGGAAAGAAGTGTGAAACCCAAATAGAATGACTATGAAAAAAGATAGAAGATTCATTATTGGTATACATGTATACTTTTATGAATTTCCTATTTATGTCCCCTAATATAATTGTTCATAGAAATAGTTTTTTCATACCATTTAATATGTAGCACAAATCTGAATTGGCTACGAATAGAGTGATTAGCAAGTTTGTATTGAAAATAAAGATCCAAATTATGGAAGTTGGGAATATGAAAATGGAAAATTATTATAACTCCCTAATATACATGGATATGTCTATATCCATATATGATATACAAATATATAAAATATACATCCAGCGGTAGATAAATTGATTCTATTATCCTCATGGATGAAGCTCGTACCTGGTAAGCTTCATTCTCAGTGGATTGGATATTTTTAGTGAATAGTATATTCCTATTTTGTTTTGTTTAAATAAAATGATTCGAATTATAATAACCATTTAATGTAAATTTTTACTATCTATAGGGATATAATAATTTTTTTTGAAAAATGTAGTGGAGTATTCTAAAATCCTCCCTTATTCTTATGATTTCGGACTATTAGGTTGTATCTTTCCTTCATACTAGTTTAGATTCCTAATTTTTATGTCTCTTGTTCCTTTAGAAAAATGAATATTTTAATTGATTAGAGTGTTTATAAGATACTAATAAGGTATAAGATAACATTTCTTATAATTTATCTATTCTTGATCCATGTAGTCAATCTTTATTCAGTTTTGTTTGTTTTTGTAATGAAATAAATAATACTTGTTGTTGACGATTATTTTTTTAGAATCTGTAAATAATTTCAATTAATGTTTTTATTTGTTTTCATTTTAGTGTATTTATTTTCAGAAATTTAAATTTAAATATATTATTACATTATGTATTAATGTATGATAATTAAAAGGATTTAATTGGTTATAATTTTTTTTAAAATTAGATTATTACTGTGTAAATTTTACAACTGATTTCATGGATGATTTTTCTTTATAACTAGGGAATGGGTTGTCAAAGAAAAATATCCTAGTGGGATCATAATAATATCATGAAGAATAATGACTATTGGAATTATACATATGTTACCTATATATTCTAATTAATTATCACCATAGGGAGTCACTATAAAAGGAATTTGGATATCTTATTTGAACTAGAGTAAAACAAGAATATTCTAACTAATCTATAAGGTTTTCGAAGTCAATATAATCACATTTGGGTGTGTTTTATAATCCAAATACGAGTTAGATTGACTTAATATTTTTATTATGGAGCATTTTATATATTCATTGATTATTAAAATTAGTCAATGGGGATAGCAATTTTCTTGTGGTATTTTAGTTACCAATTTAACTCCACTCATGAAATATGTTATCTGTATAAAAATTGATTGGAAAAATAAATAAATGATAATTGAAAATGAGGATTAAAACATATACATAATTAAAAACATGGTTAAATATAAAATATATGATATATTTTAATGTCATTTAAAAAGTATCATGGATGTTTAAAGGGATTTTGGCGATAAGAATATGAGGGGATACGGATTTAAGAAGGTTAAACTTGTTAAAATCTCAATTCGAATAACATATATTATGTTTAAAATCCTAGAAATATTACTGTTTCTTAAATTTAAGTGATAAAAGTGGATAGGAATCATAAAGGGGGATTGATAATCCTAATATTAGATAAACATTTTGTTCATTCATTTCTGGAATGGGTGTTTGGATCTAGGTAGGGTTGTTTTTTAATATGTTAAGAATCATTGTATCAACCAAATGTGAAATTGTGTAAATGGAGGGGGGGTGATTTTAGTTAGTATTTTCAATTTTTCAATTTTATTTTCATAAAAAATTACACCTGCAATTTATTTGAAAGCTATAAAATTAATTTATTTTTTATTCTATTTTAAATCTAGAATTCAATGAATAAATTGTTGAATTTTTTTACTTGTTTTATTTATTTGGAATTTATTCGGAATCCATACTATGAATTGGAAATTTTTTAATAAATTTTAACAGTATTTTAATATCATGTTTTATTCATTAAATTCAATTGTTGAATAAATTCATATAAAACCTACATTAAAAGTTTGATTTTCAAGGTTTTTTATCAGACGCTGGAAAAAATCAAAGTGGAATGAGCCATAGTCATTTTGTATGACATTAATAAGGATATAAACTTATAAAACCTCAAGTGATATTTAAATCCCCCATATGATATCTTCCTCTATAAATATGATATTTCCTACAACTAGAGCCACATATGATTCATTCACTATGTACTGCAAGTCTTTCCCAGGGCTATCTTGTAAAATAATTTCCACAATCTTGTATGAATATCACTATCCTAATTTTCCACAAAACGTAAGATAGTTTCAACCCTGTAAAATATTTTTTCTATATAAAAAACTTTCATTTCCACTTTTGGGAATTTGGGACTCAAAATATGAATTTTTTTATTTAAGATGATTTTGACCAAATCAAAGGAATTATTACTTAGTATACTCAAATCAAGAAAGGAATCTCTCAAGACTCCACATGGTAATCATACAACTGAATAATGTGTTTATGATCATGGATAACATCCCAGTTAATATGATAATGTTTGAGTCACCCAGATAACGAATCTGAACCCTCAACATGTAAACATGTAGACAATCAAATTATAGGGAGTTGGGAGCTAAATTTGAGGAAAATTTGGAATTTATTTAATTCATTATAGGAATAAAATTAGGCCATTCTACATTTAGGGAATAGGAATATGCAAAATTGCATGAGGAACCATTGAAAACTTCTAAAATTATGTTATATACCACTAAAATAAGAGTGTGACTATTAATCAATCTATTGATGTTGAATTATAATTTCATTTATTTTTATTTTTTATAATTTATCTATTGATGGAACATTGGACCCTCAATGGTAAAGAGTAGGATATCCCTCTAATCCCTCTAAATAAATTTATCCCTCCATTAAAATTTATTTTCCAATATTTTATCTAAATGTGTTTAAATTCATATTTATTAGGAGATTTACATATTTTTTACTTAAGTTCTTCTATCACTCTCTTTTATTCACACACAATCCACCCCGATCTTCTTAATAGTCTGTGATGGTGAGCAGTGGACTTATTCAAGAGTAATTTAAGATATTCAATTACTTGGTTAGGTAAGTATATTGATATAATTATTCATTTATTTTCTATATTCAAGATGAATCAACCTAGTGAGGTTGACCAATGATGGCTCAAATGATTAGATAGAAAACAAGAGAGTAAAATTGAATATTGGTTTAATAGCTAAGGAATGAGATATTTGAGGTTAAGATACTAATTCTAAAAAATATTTTAAAACTCCATATTGCTTATCTCTAATATCACAACACAGTTTCTTTCATTAACCACAATGAACCCACATAATTTAAGAAAAAAGACACTCTAGAAACTCACTTCTCTGCATAGATAAACAGAATCCCCTTATTTACATCATTAATATTAGGTTAAAAAATTACTATGATAACCATGATGGGATCCTTCTAAATTTCTTTTACCCTTATAATATGAGCATACATAACAACCCATAATATCCATGGAGGATATTATTTAATATTGTGTAATATATTTTTTGAGGACATGGGAGGACTATATGACTTTAGAGGAGTTCATTTAGAACAATAACTATCACACAATTATTCAAGTGAATATTTACAATGTGATATATAGACTACTTTATCATTCATTATTTTTCTATTAGGAATAAAAATATATATTGATTTTGGTAACAGGCATGGTCCATGTGCTGAAAAATAAGGTTCACCAATTTGATAAGAAATTATTAACATCTTATTATTAGTATAATTCTTTGGCTTATTTCCATCGATGATCAATTGAGTTTCTGTTTAGAAATCGATACTTTTTTTGAGTTTCACCATAGTTGGAACAAAAATTACATTAAAATTAGGGGATTTTGGAACTAAATATATTCGTTTATTTTAGATTTTTGAATGAATTATGGATGAATGTGTCCACTTGGAGTTTCTGCGAAAGTATTTTCCAAGACAAAACATGTTCCTTGAATTCAAGATAATGAAGTACAAAATAGTGATATATCATGTTATATTTGGAAATTTGATGGATTTATAGTTTTACGTGACTTTTATGGATTTTTAGGTGATGATTTATTTTAGAAAGTAGAATAACTTGATAGGGACTAATATTTCTCTAGTGGTAGTATTTATGAGACTTGGTCTGATTCAAGAGGAGACTTGTAAGAGAGTGGATAAGATACAGTAAAAATGACCGGAATTATTTGAAGATAATGAATCCTAGTTACTTTTTAGGGTTGTAAATTATTATATTAAGTATAATTTTAACATCCATGGAATGATATGGATGTTCTTCTTTTTAGTTTTAATGATTTATGTTTTTTATTGAATTTTTATGGTGTAGTGAAGACTACAATGTTAGGGTTCCCAATTAATGGGACCATACAAAATCCTCATCTAAGTCACATAGGAGGGATAGGTGAGGGCATGGTTGGGGAAAATCTTTAGTGACTATGAATGGATACCATGAAGCTTTGTGTTTATGGGAAGAGTTTCTATCACAATTATTGCATGGTCTTAATTGACTCTGTAACCTGATAGTGAAATTAGGTTCACATTATGTTATATGGATTTTAAAATCCCAATTAACTTCCTATAAGACACATTGAACACCTTAAATCTACCAAGGATAACACTAGTGTTCCATGGGAGAAATATTGGGGATACCTAATCAACAGATGACTCTTTTTCTCTCGGATCGACATAATAATGTATACAAGGATTATTCATTATTATCTCACATGTTCTTTGATTTCTCTCTTTCTCAATATTTACATTTCATATTCATTGGATATACATACAATCTTTAATTAGATATAGGTCATTAGATTATGGATTTAAAACATGACTATAAAAATCATGATCTTATGTTCTTGTTTCATGGTTTTGTATTATGAAATATTTATTGTTATAACATCCCCAACTATTTTCACCTATACCTTGATCAAAATAGAGAATATATTGACTAAATCAAACCTTTTTGTATACTATAGGATACAAAATAACTGTGAGGATCTATTTATATTAGGGGTTGACTATACTCACTTTGGAAAAAATAACAATAAATCACAATGATGGAAATAATAATATTAATCACAATGAAAAATAAAAATATAGACATTATAGTCAAGGGATAACTATATATAAGTATGATATCAAATTCTTTAAATAATTATCTATTGTAACACAACATGAGGTATAAATTAGTATATAAGATCACAAATGGGATGATAATATACAACATGGTCTAAAAAACATACGAAAGGAGACATCCTCAAAACTGGTCCTGAGTCCTAGCTCGACCTTGTTTACCAACTACATCAATACAACCTAGCTCATCAATTTAATATATGGTCATTTAACTTACTTGAAGAACATAATATGAAATATTTACATGAACTGAGATGCTTGTAAAGTGTATGAGTAAAACTCAGTAGGATAACATTGATAGTGTCCCTATAAAATCATGTATATATAGTTGTATACTATTAGTGATATTCCACTAATAATAACCAACAATAAGAAAAAATATGTGTCACACCCTAGTGATATTAACTAGCCACACCAGTGGAAACCATACCATCCTCTACCTGTGAAAAAATGTCTCATAACATATCTTAATAAAAGCATGCAGCCAATGGAGAATTATGTTCCCATGCCTATAAGGATCACATCCCAAAAGGGATTATTGAATATTTCTCATGACAACATAAATATTATTAGAGAGGTCATCCCATATATATTTCAATCACATATCAAATAAATCCAGATTGATGAATGTGATATAAGGATAGTGGGAAAAGTGACCCTCACTTATTGAACGTCAACCCTATTATATCTCGACCATAGCTTAATATAATATAAAACAATCGGAAGGAATTATATAACTAGAATGATCAAAGGTATCTCGACCCCTATTTATCAAGAATAAGACAAATTATAATGAAACAAAAGTTAGAAATAGTCTTGAAACATAAGAAACTTGGCCACCGGTCATAATAGTTATAAGATAAATTGGAATGGAAGCCCCAGATCTATAATGATCTTATCTCTCAGGTGTCTTAGCTCCAAATCATATATGTGAAAAGACAATGGGGATATTCATTCCCATGTCTATATATATCTCAATTAATTAGTATTTTGATGAATCTCATAATATTACAAATAAAATGGGAACAGATTCCCCATGTCTATAATGATCTCATCATTAAATAAAATTTATATTAGATTAAAAATGTAAAAACAAATGGGAAAGGTTTCCCCTATCTATATTAGCCTCAACTTAAGGATTATTAATCCCTTTTATAATAACCCCTTAGGGTACACCCAAATAACCTTTGTTATGTATAAATACTCACAACAATGTTTGGTGCAACACATGAAACCATCCATAATCAAACTTTGTCGGTCCCCACATACAAAATAACTTTCTCTAATTTAACCCATGTATATAATCCCCTTATGATACTTAAATAAGAGAAGGGATACACCAACCCCATTATATATGCCAAAAAATATAATAAAGTCACATAAAAACCCATACACTCACTAAGAATGTAACCTCATATAATCTAGAGGGTATGCACACATCTCCCTTCTTAGAGGAAGATAACATATATATAATAAGGTTTACCCCACGATAACTTAACTTTATGGGAACTCAGTGGGTTAGGAGTACAAGAATCAAAACATTAGACACAAAAATGATTCTATCAGTGGCATTAATGAAAAAAAATTCAAGGAGGTTCTATCATGGCCCTAGACATCCTTACCCAACATATATAGGTTATATGAAATAAATTTAGAATAGTTTTTGGTTAAGAAAGTGTGGATGGTGTAACCACATATCACGCATCACAAGATATATTTTACAAACCAATGGGAATGTATTGACACCACAATCCACAATATACCAAAATTACTATCATTGATGATCACTAAATAAATTTCCTTCAATTGGAGGATTTCCCAAAAATTTACACACCCTAAATTAGGGCATAACTAGTGAAGGATTATTAAATTTTGAGCGAAATAAAAAATAAATGAGAGAGGAGTGATATCCTCAACCTAGGTTGTCTCACCCAGGATGTATTTTTCAGTTATTGATTCTTAAATCTGTTTATATTTAATATTTTTCTTTTATTTTTGGGTCATATAAAACTGAAATTTGATAATTTTGGGAGGTAGTAGGTGCCTCATGGCTGGGGCATGGTTAGTGAAAGCTGTGCATATACTTATATTTTATCTCTATGATCTCTACACGATTGGATCACGATTTTTCAAACCATGTGACAAAACTATGTGGAACTACATAGGATGTCTAGATCCAACTACATGGTTGTTGCATGATTTGTAAAACCCTAAAGCTTACCCAGTTTCATTAAAAAAGAAATGGCCAAATTTTCCCTACTAGTTTAAACACCCCCAATCCTATCATTTCTCCCCATTACTAACTCTAAGCCCTTAGTCATGTTATTTATTATATTCTTATATTCCATTTCATAATTTTAGTGTGATTTTATTAAGGATCTTTTAGAAAAATATTAAGAAAGTGGATTCTTATTTCTTCAATGGTTTCCTTATCCATTCCTCTAGGGGTTTCTCCTTACCTTAAGGTGATGGTGGTTTAGGGTTTATACTAGATACCCCTAATGTGTGTGGTTATCAGGTGAATATTTTATACTACCTTTTAAGGATATATTATTCACATTTTAAATTTGTTAAATTTAATTATCATCATTTTAAATGAATTAAGTTAGGTGGTTTCATAATTTTAGATTATTTTATGATCCCTGAGTGCTTGAATGTTTTTAATGAACATTTAAAATTGTTTTAAGTGTGTAATTTAATATTTGAAAATTGTTATATATGATATTATTGTAAGAAATTTTCCTAATTGAGGTAATCAAATTTATTTTAAAATAATGTTTTTTATGTATGAATGAGGGTTGGGTTATATATGTTTGATTTAAAGACCCTGTTCAGTGGTAATTTATTCAAATGAATGAATTTAATTTTAAAAAATGGGATGGAACCCGGGAACTCTGGGTACATAGGTTAGAGGACAAGGAAAATAAAAAATAATAAAGATAAGAACTCTCTAACCTTTTATTTACACAACAACACTAACTAAAAATCACAATGATATGGATACAATACCACTTTCTAGAGTGGACCCATTCTTCTAGGAATAGATATTTTTATCCCATGATTTATGAACACAATTGGTTATTATTAGTTTGATCACTGAGATAATTTGGGGATTTTTGGGTACCCCTAGGCCAAGATACCTTTGGGATTTCCCAATGGCACATTATGTAAAAAATTCTTCTAACATGGATTTTTGTCTTTTTTAAAATGTTATACATTTTATTACGGTCAGTAAGCTTTTAATGATAAAATAATATTTTTATATTTTATATTTTTAAATGATAAGGTTATTATTTAACTAAAAAATGATTCATATGAATCACTTTATGGGATCTCATTGGGCTATCAATGTTTACTCACTATATAAACCCTCAGGGAATATATAGACTATATTTTGGCTGATATAGGAAAATAAAATATTCCACTTGGTAGATATGGGTATTCTTGTTAGTGAATCATGATTTGGGGGTGTTTACATGATTTGATTGGGCCCTCATGTCACAATTATATATTCAACAGTCTTATACTTTTTTGGTTCACTTTTATAAACATATATATTTGTATCATTTATTTTGATTCATACCCAAAGAATATTGTACATGTATGTTAAATTACTCATATTGGATATGTTAAGGATCATGTTCATATTTCTGTATGATGTTATAAATTTATTTTTAATATTTCTATATAATGTCATCATAATAAGTTGTTATTTTGGATTTGTTACATGGATGCATAACATTCGAAAATATGGATAGGTCATTTAGGGTTCTTAGTTTGGACCCACTTAAGTAATTTTTTGGGGGATACCATTCTATAAGAGTGTTATTAATGTCCATGAAATAGTTTTCATCCTATAAGGATCCAGAATGTGCTTTATGCCTTTCTATGAACTTGTTTGGATCCGTGAATTTGAGGTAGTCCAAGTGGGTTCATGGAATATATAATATAGTTGTATATATAGTTGATTATTATAACAATAAAAAAGTGATAAACAAGAGTTGGATGAGATAAAATGAAGAGAAGATACATTAGGGGCCTTGTAGTTAGGTTGGGGAAAATAATAAAATCCTCAGTTTTATAAAATTGTAACTAATTAAATTAAATAAATTAATATTAAAAATAATATCCTAGTACTAACCATGTACTTGATCACCTATCACCGAGTAACTGGTTCCCTAGATTCATCGGACAGATGGTGGTCCTTTATGTGCTACCCCTTTTATTCTCGGTACACTGGGTACCTAGTACAACTCATCAAGTACCTAGTCATTTCTATAAAAATGAATGAACTCTCACATCAGGTTTGACTTCATAAAAAAGTACTCCAACCACCACCATCTCTTCTAATAACAAAAATCCATAGAAATATACATGGTTTGAAAAACATTAATCAAATTCATACCTCAATATAGGTTGTGTATTTCAAACTCTGTAATGCCTCAACCCCTCTAGAACAGAGATGGGACATTATAATGTTAATTGGCATGGTTAGAAGGAATTAAAATCCAGAAGGAACAATCAGATTTGTAGTCTTTAAGAATATATATACATATATGTAACTAAAATTACATTGGAAAATATTAAAAAATACAGTACCTAACAAAAACTAAAAATTGCAACCACAAGAACTCAATAAATGATCTCCTCTTCCTCACCTGTTGAAAGTAAACAATGAAAGGGGTGAGCTCAAACTATCAGTAAGGATTATAAATAGTGTAAGTATGAATAAAATAATATGTTAATCATAATGAATATGACATATTCAATATGGCATGTTCAATGAATGAAAAACTCACACCATTAATAAACTGAGAATTATACTCCATACATAGATTTTTGTTATAGTGAAAACCTCATGGATACTAATAATTGATAATGAATAAAGAGAAGGATTATTAATATGTCGTCATTTATCTAGAACATAAAACCATAATACCATTAAAACGTTCTAGTCATGTGGGTAGAAACCCTTCAGATTTTTAGAAACAAACTCGAAGGGTTTACTACCAAACTAATTACCTCATGAGACCTACCGATGAATCGAGGGGGTGATAGAAAGACCCACCCACCTATGCATCCAAAGAATTCATTATACATAGATTCAACACAAGAGAAATATGAATTTACGTAATCTGTATAGAAAATAGGATACCGATTCATAAATAATTCCACAGTCAAAACAACATTCAGAATAAATATTGTATGTAAGATGGTATACAGCTTAGAAAATAATAATATCCATGATTTGATAATATGGACAATTAAATGGAATATAATATAAATTTAAAAGTTATCTCAAATGGGAAATATGTACACTACATATGATAGACTAGGTGAAAAATACCAAGAAAGCCACAACGAAGTGAAAATTGAAACAAAGCACTTTACTACATTGTATTCAATTGAGTCAGATTAACAAATGTTAATAACCACCGAAAGAATAAAATATTACCATGAATATAAATAGAATCATGATAACATATATCAAATAGAAGTAAACCTATTCCACATATAAGAAATAAGAGGAAAACTTTGGAAATCCCACACAATTGAAAGTGAGATGAGAAAACCCCTTACATACATTTCAGCATCGTAACATGTGATCTTATGAGGGCTTAATTAGAGGTAAAGGGGCATCACGTTATTTATATGTCATAAGGGAAGTATGGTGGAGGTGAAAAAACCTACATCATCATTATGTATTAAAAATTAAATGGCCCAACATAGGGAAGATGATTGAATAAAATGGAGAGAGAAGATCCCTTACCTTATGCTCGAAGGTGTTCTTGATTATTTATAATGACCTGAATAATCAAATTTAGATTAATTGATTAATATATCCATAAACTCGTCATCATTTAATTGATATGGTATTAACTTATTAGGTTCATTAATGGTATTTTTTATGGGTTTATGATATTCAATTTTATCGATTTGGAAGCATTTTCTACCTTGGATTTCATGATTCGTTTACTTGCATTCATGAAAGGAAGTTCGTTTGAAATGTGGTTAAATAACCAGAATTGTTAATATATATTATTAGTAACATTAAAGAGATATAGATGATCTTATAATGATGTTGGTTTATATACTTGAGAATTAATCATTTGTTAAAAGTTATTGATAAACCCATGGATTTAGCTCAACAGTTTTGTGCACAAAAAAAATCATTATGTATTATTATTCCATATTATGAGTGTGTAAAGATTAAAGAACATTAAGAAAGATAAGATACATATATTATGATCTGGTTAAACAATTTAAAAAGGTTTCATGATGAGTATTAAATATGTTAATGCAAATTTAAAACCCATCTTCTTTGTGTGTGATAAATTTACACATCTCAGACGATGTTTGCATTTATTGTATAAAAGGAAAGAAAGAAAAGAGATTATGATGAAATATTAGATTAAAATATTGAAAACCCAGTACATGTATGGTACTGGAATTATCATGGAATTTTAATGAGTTGAGGGGAAAAGATAGATCAAAATAATGGAACTTGTTAAAAGAATTGAAAGAAGAAGGAAGAGAGGTTCACCTCTTGAGTACTCCTCCTTGAGAAACTCTTTAAGGCCTTTGTTTTTTTGGACTTTTGGTGAGACCTGAATGCCTTGTACTTGAGAAGAGGGATTGGGAAGAGTATGTGGAATAATTTGGTAAAGGATTGAAGATTTAGTGGTGTTGGAGGAAGAGTAGGTGAGGGGTGGTTTATATAGTGTATAGGAGAGGAGTTTTATATATATTATAATCATTAATTACTTATTTCCTCTCAAGACAAGAAATAGTGAGTATTACATAACTAATAATATTAATATGTTCATATGAGTTCTATATTTGGGTTCTTACATCACTCATGATTCTAGGAATAGTTAATTTAGTTTATAATGTATTTATACTGTGAATTAATGTATTTTACTACTCACCAAAAATTCATGTCTTTCAGAAAAATAATAAAAATTCACCCTAACCATTTTTCAATGTGTAGAATCCAAAGATGAACACCTTTTTTCAAAAATAAATTTATATATATGATTAGTTAAATATTTAATTAAATTATTATTTAATATAAATATATAAACACTTTAAATATTCATCTTTATTTTTAAGGTTCCTAAATTCATTTATACACTCAAGGGTACAGATACCATTTATAAGAGTCATATTTATATTCAAAAGGGTCTATAACTATTCTTAAGGTCATGTTAATAATCATAAGGGTAGTTTACTATTCACCTAAAATTAAGTTAATTGTATCATACTCAAAATATCATCTTGAACACAACCTTGTATGTCGGAGTTTCAAAATTCAAATCACAGAGCAGAGAAATTTACGTTTAATTGCAAGGTTAGGTCTATCTCCTATAAGTAACCATGTTTTGATCCATAGAGGCTCAGTGATTCATAAAATAAGCTATTTTATGAATACATTTTATTTAAGAGAAAGATACTATATAATGTTTGGGGTGCTAAATTATTCCCTCTTTTAGAAATTGCGTCCTTGAAATTTTATGTATAAAGCCCACCAAAAAGATGTGGGTTGTTTCTTATTCATAAAAACTTCATATTCCCATGTTTCTTCCTCTATATTCTGGTTTCTCCAAATATCCTTTACTAGATGAGTTGTCCGAATTTTCAATACCAACTCCCTTGTGTCAAGAATCCGGGTAGGCTTTTCACTTTATGATAAATCAGGTTCAAGTTCAATTTCATCATAGGCGAGTACATGCGTTAGGTCTGGCATGTATTTCTTTAATAATGACACATGGAACACATCATGAACTATGGGAAGATTTGGCGGTATTACTAAATGGTAAGATACAGATCTAATTGTTTCCAGAATTTCCAATGGTCCGATGTACATAGGCCTCAGTTTCCCTTTCTTACCAAACCTTAAGACACCCTTACATGGAGATAATTTAAAAAATACATGATCTCCCACTTGGAAATATAAATATTTTATCTAGTTGTCAGTATAACTCTTCTACCTCCTTTCGGTTGCTTTAATATGGGATTCAATTGCCTTTACCTTTGCCATGGTCTCTTCAATAAGTTCTGGGCATATATGTTTCCTCTCACTAACATCATTCCAAAAGGTTGGAGTTCATTGTCTGTTTCCATATAATGCTTCATATGGAGCCATTTGAATACTAGAATAGAAACTATTATTGTATGAAAATTCCACCAAAAGGAATGTATTGATTCCACATAACGTTGAAGTCATGAGAGAATGACCTCAGCATGTCATTTAGAGTTTTAATATTCCTTTTAGTCTATCCATCGGTTTGGGGGTGAAAAGAAGTACTCATACAATGCTCAGTATTCAAAGCCTTCTGGAGAATTTCCAGAAATTTGATCTAAACAAGGGATCTCGATCGGACACAATCGATTGATATGCACCATGAAGTATTAGAACTTCATTAATATAAAGTCCTTCTATGCACTCAAGTGGTAAATCCTTCCTTATTGCAAGGAAATGTGCTGATTTTTTGAGATGATCGACAATTACCCATATTGCATCATTTTTCTTGGAGTCTTTGGTAGTCTAATGACAAAATCCATTGTAATGTCGTCCCACTTTTACATAGGAATAGGTAGAGGTTGTATCAACCCTCTAGGATGTTGTCTCTATGCCTTTACTTGCTGAAAAACTAGGCACCTTGACACATATTAAGTAATTTCCCGCTTCATATTATCCCATCAAAACTGTTCCTTCATATCTCTACACATATTTTTCTACACATCTGTGTAGGGAAATTTGATCTATGAGAATTGTCTAATTGTTCCCTTTTTAGCTCAGGTACTGATGGAACACATTACCTCTTCCCTAATTTCAGAACTCCTTCTTCATACATTAAGTCTTCCAATCTCCCATCCTCGACAACATTAATTTTCTTATGAATATTCTCTTCATCAAATAGAGAGCTTTTTATCTTCTCTAATAAATATGGTTTAGCAATAATTTAAAAGTGTAATGATATTTCCCCTTCCATAACAATTTAAATATCTATCTTTAGTAGATCAATGCATATTGGATCTCTCTCAATCCTCATTTGTTTCAGAAGTCCATGATCTTTCATTCTTAATGCCTCTTCCACCTTATTTTCCTTTCTAGGGTGTTATTGTATTGAACAATTGTTATCATTGAGTAACTCGACCTATCTCCTTTTCCTCATGTTGAGTTCCTTCTATGTGAAAATTGTATTTCAAACTCTTTTGATATTTTTATATCTCAAATTTTTCATCATAAAGATAATGTCTCCAAATTTTCAGTGCAAAGATTACTTCTACTTACTCAAGATCATGAGTTGGATAATTTTTCTCATGATTCTTAAACTGTCTTGATGCATAAGCAATATTTTTCATAAGGATTCTACCTAGTTCATTCTTTGATGAACCACTGTATATTACAAATCCATTATTTTTAGAAGGAAGAGTCAAAATTGGAGTATTGATCAGTCTTCATTTCAATTATTCAAAGCATTATGCAGATTCTTTTGTCCACACAAGCATAACTCCTTTACGTGTGATCATGGTTAGTGGGTTAGACAGTCGGGCACAATTCTGAACGAAACACTGATAGTAACCTACTAATCCAATAAAACTGTGTACCTCAATTATGTTTGGTGGCATGGGACAATCTTGGATTTCCTTTGTCTCTACAGGATCAACTAGGATTCCATACATTGATATAATATGGCCTAAAAAACTGATTGATGCCAGAATTTTCACTTTATAAACATCCCATATAATTTGTTTCTTCTAAGAGTTTTCGAAATAATCTACAAGTGATTCTCATAGTCTTCATAGATTTTTGAGTATACCGGGATATCATAGATGAATACCACTACAATGTTATCAAGATATTCCTTGATAACTCTTTTCATTAAAACCATGAAAAAAGAGTGTGCATTTGTCAGTTCAAAAGGCATCACTGTAAACTCGTAATGCCCATACATGGTTTGAAATGTTGTCTTAGGAATATATTCCTTCCTCATACATAGCTGATGATATCTTAATCGAAGGTTTATCTTCGAAAAGTATTGATCCCCATGAAGTTGATCAAATAAATCAACAATTCAGGGTAGAGGATACTTATTCTTTATCATAATAACATTGATTTCCCTGTAATAAATGCATAGTGTCATGGATCCATATTTCTTCTAAATAAAGAGGATATGGGCTCCCCATAGAAAAACACTAGGTTGAATAAATCCCGTTTCACTAAATTCCTCTACTTGTTTCTTTAGCTCCCCAAATTCCATAGTGGCCGTTCTACAAGGAGTCTTTGATATATGTCATTCACCAGATATTAAATCAATAGAGAACTCAATATCCCGCTCTGGAGGATGTCCAGGTAAATCCTATGGAAATACATCAATGTATTCTTTCACTATATTCAAATCATCAATTTAATGATTTCGTTCCTCACACATAAATATTGGGTTCTCCTCCTCTCCAGGAATTGCATTAAATATATCTAGTAGGGGTGGGTCAAGATAAGAATCAGATGGAGAGGTATTTTCTCTTATGATAAGAGATTCTACAGTGTTTTCAAAAATTGTAACTTCCTTTTTCTGGAAATAAATATTCGAATCATAATTTGACAGCTAATTCATACCGAGAATTATATCAAATTTAGTCATTGGTATGACAATAAGGTTAGAAACCAAAGCACATTTATGTGTCATGATAGGGACTAGTCAACATGCCTTTGATGCAATGATGCATCACCTAAGAGTTTTAACTGATAACTTATTTATTAAATCCAATTGGGCATGTCTAAATTTCATTGAATATTGGGATGATATAAATAAATGCAATGATCTAGAATAAAATAAATAATTGGCTATGTTTAAGGAAACAATTAATGTACCTACCACCTCATTATCATGAACTTCATCTTCTACAGTTATAATCGCATAATCTCTTCCTTACTCTCTTGGATTTTTCTGAAGTATTTCTCCTTGGAACTTAGGACACGAATTTGCATACTATCCCCTCGTTCTAAAATTGTATCATTGAACAACATAAAATTGTTTCTTCACCTTGGATTCATGAGATAGATGACCCTTTTCTCCAGAATTATAGTAGAATCCCAAGCCTTTCAAGAATTTCTTAAGATGAATCTTTTTACAGTTCTCAAATAATGGGAATTTCATCATTCAATTGTTCTTATTTGGTGCTTCACCTATCCATTGGTTATCAAAGTACTACTTTTTATCTTTGTTTCCCTTGAGAAAATTTGATCTAGCAATTTCATTGTCTGTTTAGATGGGACTTGATACAATTTCATCATATGATGAAATTTTTTGAGAACCAAGTTCCCTTCAAAGAGTTGGCTTAAGACCTTCAACGAAAGGATCAATCTTGTATGATGAGTCACGTACGTAATCTACGGAATACTTGTCAAGCCATGTGAAGGTAGCCTCATACTTTTCAACGCTATCTTCTTCCCTTTTCTTTAATCCAAAGAGTTTCTACATTTTAGTTCATTGCTCATGAGGGAAATATTTTTCGACGAATATTTCCTTAAATGTCCTCCATTCCATATCTTATATTTCTTCTCCCTCTGTGGTATTCTGAATCAATGATAACCATTGATCAACATCTCCCTTTAGATAATATACTCTTAGTACTACCTTTTGATTTTCATTGCATCTGAATTCCATGATTATATTTTCAAGGGACTTGATTCATTGATCAGAAACCACTGAATTAGTAGTCCCTCTGAATTATGGGGGCATTTTTTCCATGAAACAATCCAACACCGGTGTGGAATGGTTATTTTTTACAACCTGACTGAGTTGTCCCAATATGGTCATCATCTGATCTTCTCTAACATTGACTATGTTGACTTTCTCAGTGGGGAGATCCCTACCTTGCCCAAAAGTATTGATTCCCCTTCTTTCGTTAGACACTATTTCTAAATAATGTCACACACTATATTAGGGTATGAATCATAATGTATAATCTTATCATGATAATATACTTAGTATAAATTGAGATCCTACGCATGGCTAATCCCATAATAAAATAATAGTTTATTTGAGGAATAATTTACATTTAAATACTTCATAATGGCTTATAAAGAAAATTAAATTATCCTAAGAATATCTCCCAGGAGTGTCATAGCCAAGAGTGAAACAAGGCCCGTTGTGGTGTACCAGGATACTCCAGGTCATGTCTGAAACTCTTTTTTGGTGCTTTCACTCCTAGGTACATCTGTGCCAGAGCCACCTCAACCTACTTGTATTAGAACATGGATGTATTTGCTAGAAATATTCACATAATATATTCCTTACCAAAATACCAAGAAGTTATTGTACGTTCATCCTCAAATACTACCTTGGGTATCTATTCCCTAATATATGTTTTCTAATCTAGTTTCCATGTTTGCTACTAAACTTCTTTTGATACCAACTGTAACACCCCGACACCTCTAGACTGGAGATGGTGCATTACTAAGTACATTTTCATGGATATAAGGAATGAAAATACCAAATGAACAATCATTTTAGTAGTGTTGAAGAAACTATAAACATATATGTAACTCAAATTACATTGCAAAAGGTTACAAAACACAATACATATGAAAAACTAAAAATAGTATCCACAAGAACTCAATAAATGATCTCATCTACATCACCTGTTTAAAGTAAAAAATGAAAGGGGTGAGCCCAAATTCTCAGTAAGGGATAAAAATATCGAAAGCATGAATACAATAATAAGTTAATCATAATAAATTTGACATAATCAATATGGCTTGGTTAATAAATGAAAAACTCACACCATTAATAAACTGAGAGTGAAACTACATCGATAGATTTTGTCATAGTGAAAAAAACATTGATTGTAATAACTGATAATGAATAAAGAGAATTCTTATTAATTGGATGTCATGTATCTGGAACATGAAACCATAATACTATTAAAACTGTTTAGTTCTGTGGGTAGAAAACCGTCTGATTTTTGGAAACACACTCAAAGGGTTTGTCGCCAAACAAATTGTCTCATGAGACCTACCGAGGCCTCGAGGGGCTGTAGTGGGCCACACCCACCTCTGAATCCAATGTTTTATTTATACATATATTTAACAGAAGAACAATATGAATTTACATTATCCGTATAGAATAGAGGATACAAATTTATAAATAATTCCACAGTAAAAACAACATTAAAAATAAATACCGTATGTAAGATAGTATACGACATAGAAAATAATAATATCCATGATATGAGAATATGGAAATTTAAATGGAATATAATTTCAATTTCAAAGTTATCTCTAATGGTTAGTAAGTACACAACATAAGAAAGAGTAGGTGCACAATACTAAGCAAGTCATGATGAAGTGAAAATTGAAACAAAGCTCATTACCATGTTGTATACAATTGAGTCATATGAACAAAAGGTAATAACCACCAAAAAAATAAAAGAATACATTTAACACAATAACGATGGTAATAAAATATATCAATTGATAGTACACCTTTACCACATATAAGAAATAAGAGGTGAATAATGGAAATCCCACAGAATTGAATGTGAGATGAGAAAACCGCTTACATACATTTTAGCAAGGTAAAGTGTGTTATTGCGAGGGATTAATGAGAGGTAAATGGGTATAACATTATTAATATTTCATAATAGAAATATGGTGGAGGTGATAAAACATACCTCATAATTAGTTATTAAAATTAAAAGGGCGCAACATAGGGAAGATGATTGAATAAAAGGGAGATAGAGGATCCCTTTCCATATGCTCGAGGGTGTCCTTTATTGTTCTTAATGACCTGAATATTCAAATTTAGCTTCATTAATTAATAATTCAAGAACCTCATAATAATTTAATTGATATCTTATAAACTTATTAGGTTCATTAATGGTATTTTTGTTGGGTTTAAGATATTAAATTTTATCATTTTAGAAGCATTTTTTTCCTTGGTTTTCATGATTCGTTTACTTGAATTCGTGAATGGAAGTTCATTTGAAATGTGATTAAACATCCAGAATTGTTAATATAATTTAATAGTAAAATTATTGAGATTCAAATAATCTTATAATGATTCTTGGTTATATACTTGAGGATGAATCATCAGTTAAAAATTATTGATAAATGCTTGGATTTAGCTCGGTGGTTTTGTGGCCAATAAACATGTTTTTTATTATTATTACATATATGAGTGTCTAAAGATTTCATAACAATAGACAAGATAAAATACATATATTATTATCTATTTCAAGTACTGTAAAAGGTTTCATGAAATTTTTTAATGACGGTAATGCAAATTGAAAACTCGTCATCCTCGAGTGTGATAAATTAACACATCTCGAACGTTGTTGGCAGTAATTGTATAAAAGGCATCGATGAAAAGATATTATGATGATATATTACATTATAATAATGAAAAAACTAGCACGTGTATGGTACTAGAATTATCATGTCATTTTGATGAGGTGAGGAGAGAAGAGATAATAGAATAATGGAACATGTAAAATGAATTGAAAGAAAAAGAAAGAGAGGTTCACCTCTTGAGTACTCCTCCTTGAGAAACTCTTTAAGGCCTTTGTTTTTGGCCTTTTGGTGAGACCAATAGGTCTTGGAAGTGGGTAGAAGTCTTGGGAAGTGTATTTGGTTGAATTTGGGAAAGTCTTGAATCTTGAGTGGTGTGGGAGGAAGAGGGGGTGAGAGGTGGTTTATATAGTGGAGGGGAGATGAGTTTTCTTAATATTATAATCATTAATTTATTATTTCATCTCATGAAAAAAATAGTGAGTATTCCATCAACAATAATAGTAATATATGCATGTGAGTTCAAAATTTTGGTGCTAACATCACTCATTATTATAGGAATAGTTTATTTAAATTAAAATGTATTTATACAGTAAATTAATTTATTTTACTATTCACCAAAAAAATCAAGTATTGCAGAAAAATCCCAAAAATCCAACCTAACCATTTTCTGACATGTAGAATCCAAAAATGAAGTCCATTTTTCCAAAATAATTTTCTAAATATGATTAATTAAATATTTAATTGTGTAATTATTTAAATTAAATATATAAACACTTACAATATTTATCTTCATTTTTAAGGTTCCAAAATTCATTTATACACTCAAGGGTATGCATAACATTCATAAGAGACATATTACCATTAATAAGGGAAAGTTACTATTCATAAGGGTAGGTTAATATTCATAAGTGTAGGATACAATTCACTAAAAATTAAGTTAATTCTTTCATACTTTAAATATCATCTTGAACACAACCGTGTTGGTCAGATTTTTCAAATTCAAATCACAGAGCAGGAAAATTTATGTTTAATGGATAGGTTATGGCTATATCATATAAGTAAATATGTTTTATTTCATAGAGGTTAATTTATTCATAAAATATAGGATATATAATGAATATAATGTATTTAAGAGAAACATACAATAAAATTTTTGGGGTGCAACAAACTCACCCTCATATAGTAGATCACAAATGATATCAACATCAAGAATCAATGGTAAATTTTTTTTGCCATTATTCTTGCATATTGGCCTTCCACCCCTATGTCTCCTCTTGGATATGCATGTACTACCACTACATGCATACCAGACGCCCCATATTCCTACTTAGGTTATTTTCACTCAATTACTATATAAAATTTTCATTTCCCGAATGAAACTATTTTTTATTTCTTATGTTCCCACTAGCTTATTTTGGATCTTCCATGCCTCACATGACTCTCTTTATTTCAAATAGTACATGATGTCACAGTCACATAGGATAATGATTTTGAGACCTTTTACCAGGTTATAATATGGGAAAGTGATTCATCCCTTATGTTGTTTTGATGCCAAGTATGAGACTCTCTTAAATGTTTAATACATGTTCACGAGTCATTCTTTGTAATAATACTGGTTTCTGGTATAAAAGTTATTGATCTAAGACATGTGTTTAAGAGGAAATTTCATGTGGGTATAATAATGTATCTCATTTGATCCAATTATTTGGACACTTTTTAGTTTTGGAGTTGTATAGGTTTTCTATATACAATTTATATTCATTCATGGAGGCATTATGATCTTATGAAAGGAGTCATGAGCTGTTCTATAGTTAGTAATGGGCCTATGAATGGGGTTTACTATGTATCCCTATAAAGGGTAAAAAAATCATGTAGTTTGGTGTATCATAATGGGACACATAATACTTTTTAAGTTAATGTTATAAAGACCATAATGGTCCATTTTAAGGCCTTGAATCGATGAATACTTCTAAATAGTCTAATATTATATAGACTAGAATACAAGATAAAAGGTATTTAGAAATGGTTGGTGAGGGAATTACACATGAGTGACTCTTTCTGAATTACTTTGGAAAGTGAACTTGGTGGAAGCTATTTTTTTGGAAAACAATGAGGAGGATATCAACTCAAGGAATATGATGAATCCCATAGGATAATATCAAATCAATTCATATAATGAAACCAAGAGGAGTGACTTGACTAAATGAGTGTGACTTTTTTTAAACAAGTTGAGGTCCTAACCTTATTTATTAATTGAAATGTAAGAGAGTCCCTTTTAATAAGAAAAATTTCAAAATTGAGTAATAGTAAACCAAATTTTACAAGCTGGTTGAATTTTTAAAAGGGGAAGCACGTTCCATAAGATGATACTGTTGGTGTCATAGAACCAACTTTTTGTACTTTATATTACAAGTATATTCATATAAGTAATTATTTATTAAAATATATAATTAAATATAAATCATAGATCTATGTTTCTTTAATGGAATAATGACTTAGAGTATCTATCACATTGAAAAAGGAATTATAGTTCTCCTCTAGGATGACAACCTTGAAATGATATAGTTATATTATTCAAACTTTTTCTTTATTCAGATTACATAAAATGATGGGGGACATATTCTCTTGAACATTATCTATGAGTACATGTAAGTGTATGAGAATTTATCTCATGAAGTTCACACTTTTTAATCTCCAGGACTAGGGATTATGAGATCATACCCGCCTATTGGAATTCCAAATGTTTATATGTCATGGGATATTACTATATACTTGTGAAGGTAAGGACACTTATACTTTAAGATTATTATTAATCCATGTAATGAATTTCCCACTTTTCTATATTACTATAAACCTTGATAAAATATGATCACAGTGAAGTTTGTTACATTGGGTTCATCTTGAATGATATGTTTTTAATAAATAAATTATGGTTGGTATTTTCCCATACATCTTTATAGAAGTTGATATCTATACCCTTTGATTGGAATGGAAATATAAAACTAAATTCTAAGGCCATGGTGATGTAGACATGTTCATTCAAGATAATTAAAGGAACATATGTCAAGAATTAAGGTTGATAACACAAGTATGAAATATTCTTGATAAGATATCATGAAAAAATGGATTGTATTATATAATGGGCGTTCATATGTGGTTTTTTTTGTTGTGACCTATATTACTTTTCGTTGAGTGCCTTAAGACTTTTTTAGGTAGTAACAATGGAATTTATGCAAGCCTCTCTAATTCTATTAAGGAAGAGTCTAAAAGGGTCAGACACGAATTGGTTAATTTGATCTCAATTAAATATTATTTATATTTGATAATTGGAATAAATATTAGTCTGCAGTCTGAGAATAAATATTTATAAAAAAATAAATTTTTTGAATAATATTAAAAATATATTTATTCACAAAGTTATTATTTAATTACGTGAATATATAATATTTATTTATCTCTTTTTACTCACACAATAAGAAAAATATTTATTAATTAAGTAATTTTTTTATTGTTATAAACATATTAAATAAACCTTTATTATCTAGTTTGTGAAGGTAATATTTATTTATTAAAATGATAAATAATTATTTAGGAATTCAATAACATTGTTGAGTAAGTGCGGACCAAGAGTAGATTTGGGGATAAATATTAATTTACATGATGGTAAAATAATATTTACCATTTCATCAGTTAGTAAATACCATTAGAAGGTATTATTATTTTTATTTTATTACATGGCATGGGGTCTCATATGGATATAATAAATTATTAAAATTCCTTTTTTTAATAAATAAAATATTAAACCCTAACCCTAAGTCTATAAATAGATAGTTGTCACATTATTTAGTTTTTTAGTCATTGTAAAAAATATATTCCTCTCAATATCATGGTCCACATCTCAACCTATGAAGAATAATAATAATAAGAGAGATCCATTTAATCATTAAGGAACCTGAAGTGATCAAAAGTGAAAAACGCAGGACAATCAATTGAGCACACTAGTACCCAGTTATCCATTATCATATTCGGAAGTTCAATAGAGAACATATGGATCACCACTAGAGGGGATCTACTTTAGGTATTGTAATGTAGAGATGTTATACCAATCAGGTTATAAGGATCATCATCCTCAATGAATAAGATCTCAAGATCTTGGTAAATTTATTTCCTAGGATTAAAATAATAATAAAATTGACATGGAAGTAATTCCTCTTAGATCTAGTGATTTATTTATAAATATTTAAAAACAATATTTTTTGGGAATGCCATTTATATCATTTACATTGATAATGAACTAAAAAATCTAAAAAAGACGAGTTTTCCGTATGCCCAATTGGTTCTTCTGTTTCATATGGAACTAATAGTTAGATTACTATGAAAGGTTTATTTCATTTTAAAGGATGGTTTTTTATAGAAGGAGACATGGATATCTATAAATGGAATCTTTCACGAAGATGCTTATTATTTTTCAAATCATATATGGACGGTTACCTTTGGAATGAGGGATACATTCACATTTATAAGCACTAATTTCACATAATATTGGATTCTTTAATGAGTTTTTAGGGTATAAAATTTTTACACGGTTTAAATGATTATATTTCAGGAAGGAGTTATGTGAGTGTCCCTCCATATAGTAATTTCATGATAATCCTTCATAGAGGATTTAAATGGGAGGATCCAATATCAATGGAGTTATTCACGTGTTCTCCATTAAGGAATTTCATGGGAATCACTATCAAAAAAGGATCTACCAATAATATAGAACCATTGCTATAGCCCCAACTAAACCATTGGTATATCTTATACAAATAGTTTGGATGACAATTGGGTGATTCTATATTGATATAGACCTATACCAATGGGTTGACCAAACTGTTATTATAAAATACCTACCCCAATGGTTCTCAAACCTTTGGTATAAAAGATTTCAAAGAAAAGACCAGTAATAATATTTTTTTTCAAACCAATGGTATATGTCCTCTATTGAAAAAAATTTCAATACTGGGTATTGATACCACAACCACCTGCTTATATTCCAACAACTTTACCACAGTCCTACAACATCTTATATGTTTATACATAAAAATATATATAAATATAAATATATATGAAAACATTTAAATTGAAATATTTATTATTATTATTATTATTATTATTCATAAATAATGGCAGAACCTATACCAACAGTTTGGGGAAACCATTTGTATAATTGTCCAAAACAATTTGCTATACCAAAGGTAGTGTCTAGAACTCAGGTATTGGTGGAAATATACATACCGATACCAATGGTTTTCCCAGACCATTGGTATTGGAGTCTTGGAAATTTACATATACAAATGTTTAGGTCAAACCAGTGGTATAAGTGGTGATATACATACCTATACCAATGGTTCTTCCAATATTTGGTATAGCTCATATTTACACTTGTGAATCCTTAAAAAATAACTTATTCAAGAGACCGCATGAATTTCTTTCATGGGGAAGGAATTTCCATGATGATCTTATATTGTTCCATACACATCTCTCAACCATGAACTCTGGAGTTACTTGACAGATTTCTTCAGAGGCATGTAAAACATAAATACATCACAAATGATGCGATTTCTCCCTTGAATGTTGTGTCATAAATAAAAATATTTTCTTTGATATATGTGCATATAATTATTATTAATTCAATGAAATTAATGTCATTTATTTATAGGCAATGCTTCATAAACACCTTCATAGTATATATGGTCAAATAGGATGTCTATGGTAAGGAATGAGTTACACGACCACAAAAGAATACTTTGATGATGAAAGGAATGAATATTTGGTTACCATGAAGTATCATCATTTTAAGGTTACAAATTAATATAAAACCTTGAATATGTCACATGTCCATGAAATATTACTATCACGAGGTTGTAAAGCATAATAATGTTGTAAATAAATTTGTGACTGTAAAGGATTCGCACCCATACTTCATAAATTTTTCCATAAATTAGACCCTCTTATGTGTATGTGAAGGATTTATTCCATGGATTCAAAAATTATTTCTATTTAATACATGAGTTTATGTGTATACATATGAATAAATTTTAAACAAGTATATGAATACTTGATGTAAATTTTTCATTTTCTATATTATTCATTTATGCTAAATGAATACCAACAAAAAAGGATAAAATCATCTAATCTATATGACTATTTTGGATCCACAAGTAGTTAAATAAAATCATGTTAAATTACATACTCCCATAACTATAGGATTCTTCTATATCATTTTTAGGAATAAAAAGTTCACAAATACCCTTAAAAATGGGTTTTATGGTCTTGATAGCCTTTTTCTCCATTAATGGATGCCATACATGGATTAATCCTAGAGGGAGGTTATCACCCCCTTGTTACTAGAATGAGAATTTTTTATGGAATTTTTATCTCTTATTGAGTGAGAAATCATTTGGCACATTTATATCCCATTATTTTCATCTTCATGAAAAATGATTTTTTCCTGCTCACACATTAATTGTATTATTATACTAATGATCGCATTGTATGTACCATGATAAAGAACATGGCATAGAGTTTTTGATTTTAGAAGAAATATCATACTCCATTCATAGATTTGGATCATATGAAAGGGTTGGGGTGGTATCTCTTCAGTTGAGATACATGAAACACTTTATTCATAATGAAAAATCTATAAATAATTTCTTTCCAGAAATCCATGTTATTTATCCTCTCATAAACATAAAATGTTTCCAAATTCTTGGATACTAGTAATATATACCTCTGAATATAAACATGTCCCAATAAAGATTAAATTTTCAATAAAACCTACTTGACCACCTAAAAATAAAAAGGATTATGTCTCTTGTTTTCATATGATCAATTTTAACTCTAGGAAGTCCCCAATCACATCCAAATTAACTAGATGTATTATGAAATCTCATATATATAAATTACCTCAACAACATAAGAATCCCTTGAATTTATCCATCGTAGAGTATATCATTGTGTCATTTCATTCAAGGACTTAAAAGGTTTTATCTTAATTAATGTATGATAACTATTGTTATAGTTGAACATTGATAAGGTAAGATGAATCTACCATGAATTATCAAAATATATCATAAATTCCCTCAAAATATCCCCTAAAATCAATATTGTGGGCATATAATACCCATATTCCCCAAAAATGTATGTTGTACTAAAATTCACATCATTATTATGTACTCTATTTTAACACTTCTGGATGTGAGATATGAATCAAGAATCCTATGGGAAATGATACTAAAAAGATCAAAATGAAACTAAGCTATCTTCGAGATATACAATCAACCCATCACTTTAATATACTGGGTCACCTTGATTCGTAGGAAATGAAAGACCTTAATAAATAATTATATAATACCCGATAACACATTTCTACCTTATGGTGTCCTTGAAGATATTGTCACAAAATCCATCCTTACAAATATCAAATTTCCACTCAGGAATGGTAAATGGATGATGAATACCCATTGGTCACTCATACTTGACCATTATCCATAGATAGATATTTAATCGTGTAAAAAACCTGCAATATCCTTTTTTTTATCCCATTCCACCAATACTATATATAGATTTTATGATATATAATCATATTCTCAAAAATAATAACCCATGATGATGTGTGAGAATACTATATTTTCTCCTCATGTATGATCAATGGGAAAATAATTCTCCTCAAACATATAATATCTCATTATCATCATGAGACTAATCTAATTGTGACACCCAACTATATGTAATATCCCTTATAACTGAACTGTTAGATTCAGACTGTTGATTCTCCTTCACTCTCTAAATAAGTGAATAGGTATTAGACAAATATGCAAGGGTAGATCTACCTTGATTATCTTAGACATTTACATACACTATTGAAGAGTCTCCTCAAATCCCACTCAATACTAGCCTCATGAAAAACCAGATACAAATTCTTTCAACATGGTGAATCATCCATAAAATTATTCTATCCAAGGGTATATGTGATCTCATAGTTGAATGAATAGAGGTACTTAACCCACCTCTATTATTTAAGGTTCATGTATTGCTAGGAAAAAATATACTCCTCATACAATAGGTTGTGATGCCAATGTCTCATTGTTTTCACTACCACTTCCTCATATTGATCATGAATACATTAATTCTTCTGAATATTCTTCAACTATCTTGATCTATAAGATACTAACCACTTATATTTCATTAAAAATTATCCAACCATACCTTAATGAATCACCTTACATGGTATACATCTTACCCACCTCATGTAAGGTAAAAATAATTCTGGAATCCATCCTACCATTGAGTTCCTTAAAGGCTCTCTTATAAAGACCAAACCACCGATTCACATCCCCCTTCCTAGCATGGTCTTTCACTGAAACTTTTTATTAGGTGAAATCATGAATGAATATTCTATAGTATCTTACCAATCCCAGGCAGTTATATATCTAAAATACTTTCTTTGGTATCTAACCAGAATTCATATACATTGAAATCTCAAAGTCTACTTATTTACCTTACTCTATTATAACATTCTCTAAGAAGTGAACCTCTTTGATCCAAAACAAATACACTTTTAAATCATTGAATATAGATGATGATGTCTCAATCTGAGCAATAAAACCTCCAGATTTCAAGCATTATCCTCTTGTGTCTGGGAGTATAACAAAATACTATTAACAAAAAAATCTATATATGGATGGAATACCTAATTAATTAGGTTAATAAACATTACAACAACATTTTTAAATTAAAATATAACCCCTTCAAAATCAAACATGATATTTATTCTCCAAAAAGAAGAAATAGGTATATAATAAGGCCTCATCCCCAACTAATAAAATTTCTATATCAATCTTACCTTGGAGAACCAGTTGGATCCTCTAAACTATTCAAACTAGTTATTTATACATGGGTGAAGATATTTATTATTAACAGTCACTTAGTTCGACCTCTTATAATCTACACATAATCAAAAATAAATATATTCATTTTTATGAAATAACACTAGAGAGACCGAATTGGAAATGCATCGGTGAATATAATTCTTTACCTCTAGGTAATCTATCTAAATCTTCATATCTCTAATATATATAGGAGTTTTAATGTATATAATAAGGGTTATGGGGTATATAGAATTAATCGGATCAATTTTGAACTCATACACTCTCCCAGGAAACATCCATGGGAATTCCTTCAGAAATACTAGATGAATGATTAACTAACATGTCTCATAATTTCAAAGAATAAAACTATTAATATAGGTTAAAATACTCCCTAAACGTATATGGTATGGTCCAGAATGACTTACCTTCTATCCCCACTCTTTTATGGGGGTATTAAAACCACCCTCAATAGACATCAATGATACTAGTTTCTAATATAATTTGATATGTTATTGATATAGAGTCAGCCAATCAAATCCAATGATCACATGAAAATCATGAATCTCCACTAAAAATAATACTTAGATGATCCTATATCCACTGATCATGATAAAATACCTTGGACATATCTAAATACTCTCATATTGAAGCCCTGAGGGAGTTTTGATGGACATCAAAAAATATAGTTATTCAATTTTCTATCCCAAATCCTCAAAAAAATGAGAAACTATAAGTGATTGTGATACACCAATTTCCAAAAAAACATATTAATGGTCTGATTCCACTAGAATTAAACCTACTGGTGGTCCCTCACGATAATTATTAGGAATCTATTCAATATCTTGAAGTTGGCCTACCCCCAAGCCTCTACCTTGGAAACTTATCAAATGAACTCCTTAAGGATAATGACTCTACCACCACTTTGGACCTTGAGCACCATGATCTCCTCCATACCTTGATTAGAACGTGACACCTCAATGACCTCATTATGGTAACATAACACTAAATTGGATCCCTAAGCCTGACCATCCACATGGCCCCTAACAATATGATAAGATCTCTAAAAACAGTTTCATAAGTCAAATATTACCACAATATTGGTACAACATATGTGATATTTTGTATAATGGATGGTTATGAAACAATCTACCATATTGATAACATACATGGGGATTCCTCCCATGGAAGGAAAAAATAAAATACATAATCTTGACTAAACTACTTATCACTACTTAACAATATTCATCATATTACTACTTTATACTACTACAGGGTCAGCTTCCACATCCGAAATATAATCTATAATACTCTAGAATAACTCCACTTAGAAGGTTCCTTTTATAAATGATGGTCTATTTAACCACCTCAGTTAATGAATTGAGGTATAAAATGATTATTAAAACCCATATCATATAGTTTGAACCATTTTAAAAATAGTGTTCCATGAAAATATCACCACTTATTAGAATTGAATCAAACCAAAGTCAATTGGGTAAATGAGTCGTATAATCCATAATTAATATGATCCACTAAGCTAGATGATTAAATTATCAAGCCCTGTCAACTATCAACATGTTAATAAAAGACATACCATAGATAGTAGCTCCAAATGATTTCTAGGATGACCCTATAGAATGATCTTCCTAAATGAGTACATCCATCTAGTGATTTTCGAGCCATATAATTATATACATATCAAGATTTACCCACCCCTCATGGGGAGGCTCAAGATGTTAAAAAATAATTTTTATAGACATTAACCAAAATTTTTCTTCCTATGGTATACCCTCTCCACTAACTAGATGTGGATGCAAAAGATGGAACTCAATGATTAGATATTACATGGAAATATCACCTTTCATATTTTGATATCCTTAAGACTATATAATTACCATAAGAATCTTATAAAGTCTTTTCCTATAAGAGGTATCAATGCATTATTAGGCTCGTGATAGACTACCAGTATAGAATCCTCATCCCCACCCTCCTATAATTCAACAAGAATTCATCATGGTTTCATGCCACTAAAATTCCAAACACATGACATAAAAAACATTTCTGTCTTAGGTATTTATTTTTCTGATAGGATAAGAAAAAAAGTAGTGTATACCTCTATGAAATATAAACACTCCGAATTTCATGGGTCTCACATAACATAGACATTTTCTATAGTCCCAACTTCCCAACCAAAGAGGCATACCTCAAGACAAATATATGATCCACACGAATTTTCATAATAAAATATTAAAATAATAATAATTATTAGTTTGGTTATGTTCATTATAAATATCATGTTATATAAGAAAAAACTATATAAGATATTGATGTAAATTTAAATAACTAAACCTCATATCATGATCAAGGTTCCCAATCATTAGTAAGAAATAAATGTCATTTAAATCCAATGTTTCAAAAATTATTCATAAACATACACCCTCTCATCTCCTCGGGCCAAGAGTAAAATGATAAACCATAAATAAAACTTCATTCTATTGAAAATAATGAAATATTAATACTCTAATACTAAGAACAATTATCATGTACATATTACCATAGAATAACCTCCAATGGGGTCTTGCTAGTCCCATAAATAAGGTCCAAACCATTCTCAACAAAATTGTACCTATAACTTCCATATACCACATAATAAGACAAAAATAAACAAGGTTATAATAACACTTTGTAATAATACCATCCTAGTTCACCTCCATCATGAAATAACAGAAGTTTTGTGTACCTCAAGTGTAAATCCTTATACAACAGTGGCTACTGAAAAATGAAGAGGGTCTATGTATAATATGGGAGACTATACTCTCTTAGTGTAGATGACCATAAATCATAGTGGGAGTACTAATAATAATATAAATAAAAATATAAAAGTATAATATAGACTTTTTAACTAAGATATGACCATATATAGGTAGTGTATCTCATGATATAAAAAATATAAGCTAATATAATGTCTCATTATTCATACATAAATGGAAAAGATTGGTTGTGGAATGATCATATGAAACATTGTCTAAAAATAAATAAAATAAAACTAACATCCACAAACTGGTCCATAGTCTCATCCTAGTTTCATTACCATACATCAACCAGAAAAATTAATCTATCAATTGTAGGTCCCTTTCCATTACCTATTTCATGAACCATGAAATAAGAACTTGCAATGGGATTCCCATGTATGGTGTGACTACAACTCAATAGGCCACCTCTAAAGGTGTTCCTAAATAAATCCCGAATATACAGGTGCATATTGGTAATGATATTCTAGAAATAAAAAAATAAGAAAAATAAGTGTAACACACCTAAGTGCTCCAATAACCACCTAGGGAGTGACTATACCAACCTAATCCAGTTCCATAATGTCTTTAAACATATCAAAAATAAAATTATATAGATGATAGAAAAGTGTGTTACTAACCCTATAAGAAACTCGACCTTCAAAACCTATCAACCACTACTAATGATAATGTAAATATAATGGGATAGGTGACCCTATGTCTATATTGATCTTGTTAGGATCGTATGGGATATTATAAGAACAATGGTTTGAATTGGATTTTATTTTTATTTATCCCTAATTCCCAATTGCGCTCTTGCTTATCCAGAACAACCCAATTAAACTCACAACAGTTTATAAAAGTAAAGTAATAAAACCAAATGATGATTTTTCCTATAATATGGATAACTACATACCCATTATATGGTTATTATCCAATTTCCATATAAATATCCATTTATTATTATGAAAATTATACCAGAAGTGGTAATGAAATTGGGTCTACTAAAATTTCTAGCACTAAAAAAAATTAAACAAGTAGTAACCTATTATAATCTATTAATATCCTACTATAAAAAATAAAACTTCTTTAAATAATAATCAATAATGTAATTTAATGTCACAAGGACCAAATAGATGTTATCTTCTTCTATATCAATTGCTTAAACAACCATTTATTGTCACACACACCTCTTTATTTGATATATGGTTTCTTATTCTTAAATGTATTATCAGATCATCTCACACTATATCAATTTTTTTCTCAAATTTTATCATTTTTAATCATGTGAGTATACCTTCAATATTATATTATGAAACACCTGTAGAATTTTGGTAACCTAATCATTTATATTATTCTTCATTTAAACTACTCAAAAGATCTTTCTGATAAAATATCTAGTTTGTAGTCATGAAAATTGATTTCAAATATTTTATTTGAAATCCAAAAAATATCATCCAAATACCCTCTAATTTAATCTCTATAGAACCCATTGGAATTTAAGATCCAGGTTTGTATGATAATATATGTTTATAAAATCATGATGTAAAATTATCCAATGAATTTCTCTTCATTGTGCACCATAGTGTGGCCTTCTCCTTGTGGGATGACTATATCATAATTCAAATAACTATACCCTATAGGTATTTAATCCTCAGAATACATAAAATATTATTCTTATATTTATAACACGAAAACCATAATCATTATCCATGGTTGTAATTGTGGATTGATCATCAATATGGGATGTTAATGAATTGATTAAAAACATAACAAAGCCATTCTTAACCCCCATATCTATCATAAAAAAACTCAATAACTTAGTGAATATTTTATAAACTGATATACCCTTATATATCACAGTGTGGAACTATGTATTTACAAACAAAATATTTCACCTCTTTGGTTACCTTTACATATTCTTCATATGACTATTAAATATCATGTAATGTCCCTATCTTTATCAAATCACCATTCATTATTTCAAATTGATTCTTATGTAAGAGTTCAGTGAATCTTATATAACTCAATAAGATCCTATAATTTTTTAAATTTAAAATTAAAACGAGTCTTATGTATTCAACAGTGTTACCCTTACATATTCACTACCTTTTTAAATTTTATACACCACATTTGTAATGAATCTTATTAATTCATGTAACTTCCAATACTTTGTTAATTTTCATCCTTGAACAAATAATTTCTTAACTCATCAATTAACCTTAGAACATGTTCAAATGTTCCTAAGGATAACCAAATCAGCCCAAAATAACTCTAAACAAATGTAAATGAATATTTAAATTTTGAGAATATTAGAAAATATCTTCATATCCATTTAAAAATACATAAAATATATATGTACTCAACATTGCGTGTTTTATTATATCTATAACAATATTCCCAATCATAAAACTCATTCACATGTATTGGAAAGAAATAAAATATCATACTCACGTGGGTTCAACAATACACCCCTTTAGATTTTTTGTAAATACATTACATTATAGTTTCAATTAGAATATGAAATCTACATCCCTAAATCTATGAAATGTTACTAAAATTTGAACCTTATTTTCTCTCCCTTATTAACAATAAAGACAAATATAGTCTTTTTAGTGGGTGGTATCAACCTAAATAATGATTTAATCAATTAAATAATCAACTCTTCATCAACCTAATCTATATATGTGTATAAAACAAGAGTTATTTATTAATACATCAAAGATATCAAAGAATTTTCTAAAAAATGATACCAACTCAAAATTGAAAATGTTCAAATTTGAAAAACATTTTCAGCACATTCATTCAATCAATTAAGAAAAAATATTAACACATTTTAAAAATATTATTTCCATCTTTAGGAACCCACAAATTTGGTGTTGTATTTTTTTGAAAATATAAGTGGTAGAAGGATGAAGGTTCAGTGATTGAAAATACATATCGAAAGTAGACTATAAAGATATTTTGAAAACACGTCATTAAGATGAATGATGTGATTCATATAGAATTTTTATGGATTCATTAAATCGATATGGTTTGAATTAAAATGATAGTGGATACTAGAGAGAAATATCTCTACTTGATAGAAACTATACCCTAACAGCTATAGTTTCATTGTAGAAGAAGTTTTGTTGGATTTATCATTCTAGAAGATCAAATCTGTATAAACCATAATGTGGAACCACATGAAATAAATTTAGTAATATGCTGTAATTGAATCTATGTAAGGGAAACCAAGAAGTATATATCACTCAAATAAAGGTATCCAAAAAAATACCAAATATAAATAAGAGTAACCTAATTTTTCCTAGGATGTGGTGTAGTGAGATACATCATAAAGGTCATACGTGAGAGTATTAATGTAAGGGTAATATAGATCCCATAATATCGATCAAGGTAATGATGGGTTTTTTTTACCTTCATAAGGATTGATGATCAACCACACTACACAAGCTTGATCCATTTCATTAAGGTAATAATATTGACTAGATATGATTGATAAATATCCCAGATAAGTATTATAACACTAAACCATAGTATATGTAAGGGTTATGATAAGTGAAATAGACAACTTTTAGGAGCCACAACATAGACTATTTCATATTAATTCTAAAGAGGTGTTGTACACACCCTGAAAAGGTATGTGGAAGTTGCGTTTTTGATAGAGAAATATTCCAATAGTTTCTATGTGGATAGGTTTATACATTTTAGAAAATAGACTACACCATAGACAGTTTAGTGTTTAATAGAATTTTAATGAGATAATTATATGATCATGGGTGAAGGAATGATGCAGATAACTACTCTATAGAAGATGGGATCACGTTTTAGTAAATTATTTTTCTAGACTAGTTGAAAATTCATCTAGTGAGGTTTTTTCTTGAGATTTTATTTCATTAACTCAAATTTAATTTCTCTAAATAAAAAAACTAAATGATTGGAACAACAAGGGAAATCCCAAAAGGAGTCGATGGAGGATTAATTTGATCAATCAGATTAAGGGATACTTGTTTATAAAACTACCTACAGTAGTTTTGGAAAAGTATATGAATATAGTTTTTATTGAGAGTTCAAAATTATTGAGGATAAAGAAGGGTATTACTATTGTGCATCAAAAATAAAGATATTGAAACTCCTTGGAGAACATGCCGATAAAAAGGAGAGATAAGTATAGTGTAGTGAAGAAGAGTAATTCAAAGTTTATCTTGGAAATGGAAGGAATGTGATTACATAACACTCATAGAAAGAGGATAGTGGTCATATGGGGATATTTATAGTAATCTGTAATGAATAAATAGAGTAATAAAGGAACCCATATCAATATTGTGTAATATATAAAAAATAGGTGATAATATTCTTGTATTATGGGATAACTTATTATTATTTTTCTTGTATTAGTGAGAAAAGAGATGAACTATGAGGGAATTTATCCCAAGTTGATAAAGAATTGATCTTGAATGTTTTTAGGGTAGTGATACTTAGTAGGAGTGGCCTAGCTAAATCCCCAACAAGTGATCATTACTAATTCAGTGCATCGACAAATTATTGATCACATCATCCTTATCTTATCTTGTAGTGGTGAAACAAATATAAATTCTCATGTTCATGTGAATATTTATTTTTATACAAAAAATGTGGTATAGACATTACAAAAGAAAATTTTGTAAAGGGTTGGTCAATTAAAAGAGAATTAAAACAATTATTCAAAAAGGTAAAAGGAGGCAACCCTTATAATTAAGAGTTTACAATCATTATAGAAGTTGTAGTTTAATGGAAAAGTGTTTAAATTGGAAATGAGTTCCATAACCTGATTCACCCCCTTAAGGAATCTCTCATCTAAGCCCCTTGAGGGTCCTATAATTACTATATGAGAATACAGTTATATTTTTTAGATTTCTTTTATCATACATGATCGGACATTTCTAAAAGGAATGAAATCTATAATGAAATTTCCTTTGTTAAATAGAAATAATTTTTCTAATTTTAAGTAAGTATTCATTGCATACATATAAGGGTAAGTGGTTTTTCATCATAATGAATTGATGGATGGATTATTTCTTTTAATATGGAATGGAATAAATTTTTAAACATATTAATTAAATTTTGATATTGATCCCAATTGAAATAATTCCTTAATGGATGCTCTAAAAGAATATTCATTCTAGAAATCTTCTCCATCCTATTATTCAAAAAATATATGGATTATGTTGGAAAATTAATATTTAATACAATATATATTAAAATAATTCCATGACTCTCACCATAAAGATAATCCTATATAAAAGTCTAGTGAAAATCATCTTAAATATATATAAATAAAAATAATGGTGAAAATATGTTTTTCTAGAGAATTAGCTCCCTAACCGAGGTAAATTACAAATCTCCTATACTATCTAGCTCTAATCATAGTTTGAATAAATCATGTGTCTAAAAAATAACGAATATATATCAAAAATATCAAAATAGGATGTGATTATATTGAAGAAATTGCAATAACATTAACTGTAAAATCCAAGGAGTGTTCATATAGCCACTAAGAATAGATTCAGTGATAACAAGAAGATGTTTATTATGGTGAAGCTATAAAAAATGTGTATCTTCCGAAATTTCAACTTGAATATTATGTGAACAAGTATAAAAGATCAAAGTGATCAACTTGAAGAAATATAATAAGAAAAATAAAATAAAATTGATAGATAATAGGAATTAAAGGAAAGCATTAACTCTCAGTAAGATCAAATATAAGAGGGGAGATGGACTTGTATGAAAACTACCTCAAAAATAAAAAAGGATTCTTTTAATATTATGAAGAGAAATGAGAAAATCAAGGAAATTCAAGAGTGGATAAAAACCTATGATGAAGGGAAGAACATTCCCTCCATGACATTACAAAATTGTATTGATTAGAGAATTAAGATCTCAATTTTGGAAATAAAAGAAATCATGAATATGAAATTAACCAAATTTGAAATCTAAGAATAAAGAGAATATATTTATAATGGTGGAAGAAGAATGTTATAAAAGTAGGTAGCTAAAATTTTATACAATTATGGATGGTTTCAGAACATCATAAGAATATGTTTTGAATAGGTTGATGTACTTATCACCATTCCATTATTTTAATGATCAAAAACATTATTTGTTTTTATGATATTTAATTATTTATTTTTTATAATTATATTATAATTTATTTCATAAATATTTAGCAAATTATTAATATCATTTTATAGATTTATTATAATTTTGTTTTACTAAATTATTCATTAATTATTATTTTATTATTTTTCTTTTTATTTATCATTACATTTAATTATTTAATTATTCAACATATTTTTTTTAGATTCTATCCTATGAAAAGTAAACTTTTAAAAGATCTATTTTACCCTTATTTATATTATTTAAACTTTTTTACATTTACTTAACTTATTTGTTACCTTTAAACATATTTATTTTACCCGTAAATGAATTATCTTTCCCTGATATGTAGCCAATAATATTTCATGTTTGGTCCTAGATCGGCATGTATTTAACCATGGCATGATTTTGGAGACCATAGAGTTCGGAGGAGGCTTGGAGGAGGTCTAGAGGGAATTGGCTTCAAAAAGAAAGAATTAGGGAGCATTCACATCATGATAAGATATTATGTGGTGTTAAAGAGGAATTCATGATGTATAATTGTTCGGGGATCAAAAAATTAAATATTGCGAAGAGGCAATGCATTTTTTGTAGAAAACATACCCTAAGGCATTACATGACGTAAAATGGGATTTCACATTGTGTAATAATTCGATGTTGTTTGTTTTAATACAATTAAACCACTCATGTTTGTCAAAACCAATAGTTTAATCAACCCAATCTCTCATCCCAGGGGGCATAGTAGTCTCCTATTTGTCATTTTAGATATCACTTCACCGAGGATTGATCGCTGGCTTCTATCTTCAATCTGTCTTCGATCCAAGGTGTGTTTTTCCATCGTTTTCAAGCAGTTTCTCCCAATTTTATATTTTTACCCTCACATCCTCTCATTATTCAATATAGGATGATATAATACGGTTTTAATGAATTTTATCTCAGTTATTTTGGTGCGGTGGTGCTGCAACATCTTTAAGTGGATACAGTTGTCATGGGAGATGTGATCAGGATACTTTTCATTGATCAGTTATTGTGAGAAGAGTGTGGAGTACCTTTTGAGGTAGGGGATTCATTGTTTACCTTTTTATTTAAGTGAAATATTATATAAATATTTACTTATCCCCTTTTTTATTAATTAAATTAACCTAATAACGATTGTAACTTGATTAATAAATGGATATTAATCATATAGCGATGCGGGTTCATTGAAAAATGATAATAGTTTACCACTGGATTTTAAAGATTGTGTGATATATATATCTTTCTGGGTTTAGTATGATTTTCATTATTGAAATTGGTAAAGACCATAAACTCAGAATTAATTGACAATAAATTGGCTAAAGGATTAAAGAGGCATGATTAGGGAATGTGGTTGTTGTTGTTGTTGTTTCAATTTTATGATAATCAAATTGATACATATATGATTGTTTAATTGAACATGTTTATCAACATAAAGAATGATAATGATTATTTATAAGGAATTAAATTATTGTTAAATTAATTGTTAAATTAATTAGTACTAGCTTTTGATAGATAATTTCTTAGGCTGCCCAGAGCTGGAAGCTGTGAATAATGAATCAATTAATTCAAGATGTAATAAAGAACGGGTTGTGTGATAAAGAATAATTACGTTTTTTGGAATGAGTTTCCAACTTTATTTTAAAGCCCAAGTGACTGGTGCTTTGAAGCAATGAGTGCTCATTGTGTGTGAAGGTTTAATGCCTTGTTTTTGGGACAATATCGTGTTTACTTTTTTTCCCATAGATTCTGATGTGACGTGAGACTAGGATAGCTGAGACTAAAAGGGAAGTTGTAATTATTGGGTAGGTAGTCCTGGTTGTGACATGGGCCTAATATAGCTAATTCTGGAGGGTTGTTTTAATACATGGGGCCAGGAGTCCCGGTTTCTATAGCAGAAGTTAATGCATGGATAGGCGCCCTCCATCAATTTATGCATGTGGGTGTCGAGGAGGACATAAAAGATGATGGAACTGGTTAAAGATGGGCTTACCCATTGATATTAAAATTGGAATCTTATTGAATCTGTTTTTTGTTGATCTGCTATACTCTTCCCACTACATGAGGAATATGGTTTTTCTTACACAACTTCCAAGGGAGGAAAAAACACGAGGGGTATTCCACATGCTTTCCATGTTTATCTCTTCATGGTTGGATGTGTCTAAGCTCCTACTATAGGTGGAAAAGACATGATGAGTAGTTCATCTACTCACCGTGTTGATCCCCTTGTGTTTGGTACCCAAAGATGATTTTATAGAATACCTTGAATTATAGAAAATTTTAATGTTGTTAAATAAATGAAAAAAAATGATGTTTTACTGATGGGATGGGAGCTTTCTAGAATGCAATGTTGATGTTACATTTTTGAGAATCCCTAGACTCAGTTTTCTCATTCCTGGAGGGAATGGATCTTTTTTGTGATTCTAATTAAATTTGTTGTTTAATTTCTCAATGGTTAATTAATAGTTGATATATTAATTAAAATAAATTGAAATTGATAGAAAGGGATAATTTAAAATAATGTTACTCTTTAAATGGTGATTTTTTATAGTATATCCAGTCTTAGCAGTGGTAGTCGAGAGTCTAAGAGAAATTAGCTGCAACAGATTCTAAGAATAGGTTTTTCCCATAGTGTGGTTGGGAGATATATTTTATCGTGTTCTTTTTTGTGTTTATATAGGCTACTCCACCCTATCAGTTAGGGTAACTGACACCCTAGTGATTCTGAGCCCTAGGGGGTTTTCCCAAACATCCATGTTGGAGGATGGATGGATGACTACCATTTTGACCCCACTCTCTTCTCTTGGTATTTACTTGTGATGGTATGTACGGAGGTTAGTTTTCCCCATATATGATTGTAAAGATATATAATTGAATGTGGTTATTTCCCAATATATTAGTGTAAAGATCTATAATGGCATGTGGTTATTTTAGCAATTCATCCTTTTTCATGTGTTTACCATACCATTGGTGTCAGTCGCCTTCTCAGGGCCTTCTGGAGGTGGGACATGGGGTCACTATCATTCTTCTCCCATTTATGGCCTTGGATGGGTACACTATGTGGGGATGGGGTCCTAAAAGAGTGGTATCAAAGGATTATTTGAGGGATAGGATGGGGATTAGAGTTTTCCACATGTGAGGTTTCAGGGGTTGTTAGAGAAATTGTGTCAGATATGTTTAGAAAGCACTATAAACATGGGTTACTGGCTGAGATGCATGTATTTAGGGTTCTCTGTGAAATAATGCATGGGCCTTTAAGATTAAAATGGTTATTAAGATAATTTATACAGGTTTTATGGTTAATATAACACCCTAAAAATTTTCAAATAAGTTTATTATTTAATGTGTGAAACACTGAGTCTCTAAAAAACATAACTTTGTTACAACCTAGTGAGTAAACATAATTTTTCCTCCTCTGTGATTTGAATTTCAAAAAAACTAACATACACAGTTGCGTTCATTAAGATATTTAGAGTCTGATAAGACAACCATATTTTTTGGTGAATAGTAACATGCCCTTAATAATAGTAATATGAACTTTATAAGTAGTAAGTCAAATTAATATTTTATATTCTTAATTTTATAAGATAATGAGATATTGATTGTTTATTCAAGGTGACATAAAACAAATTATAGTCTCAAATTTTTATTTTTCTAATAAATTATGATTTCATTTAAAAATTAAATTAATAATATTTAGACAATTATTATCAAAAAACAAAGTTCATTTTTGAATTATACAAATCATAAAATGGCTAGGGTGAATTTTTAGGATTTTTCTGAGATACATGAATTTTTGTTGAATGTTGAAATTTGATATTTTTCAAAGAAGGCTAAATAGGTAAAATTCTGCATCATTCATGAGTCTTAGATGATGTAACTTGCCATTGGTTTTTACTCAGATGCACTTATTACTATTTCTTTTGTAACAGGAATCAACACTATTGGTTGTATTTCAAAAAATAATAAAATAATGAGTAAAATAATAGGAAAACCCTCCTCTCCTCCACTATAACCCCCCCCCCTCACTCCCTCTTCTATTCACTAATTTAAATCCTTGTTCCTTACCTCTATACTTTACAAATATCCTCCCAATATCGTACCTTAAATCCCAAATCCCTTTTTCTGATAAAAAGACCGAAACCTCTCCCCTAAAGAGGCTCTTAAGGAACATTACTTCAAGAGGTAAATTCCACTTTTCATTCCTTTTATTTCATGTACCATTCCATTATTTTTTGTTCCAAAAATCCTTTTATAAAAATGTTATGATGAATCAAATACCTTACATTTTATGGAATAATTTTATTATAAAGTAATAATTCTTCATCTTCTCTCCTTACCCCGAATTTTATACTTTAAATGAAAACATTATCTGATATGTGTTAATTTATCACATTCAAGGATGAAGAGTATTAAATTTATATTAATGTCTTCAATTCTTATCATGAAACCATTTTGATGGTAGACACATACTATGATATATTTATTAAAATTTTTATGTTTCTTAAAATATTTTTTACACATCATTATAATTTATAAATCATAATGAGTACGATGCGATCAAAAACCACCAATTAACTAAAACAATTTTCATTAAAGATTTATGTAATGATTCGTCTTCAATCCCAATAACCAAATAAATTTTATAAACATGAAATATTCTGGATGATCAATAATAACATTTAACTTCATTTCTAGACAACCATTATCATTGTACATGTTTATCCGTATATGAACATATGTAAACCGATCATGAAAACCCAAAAAGAAAATGCTCCCAAATGATGAAATTGAATCTATTAACCCAAAAAAGGAAATGAATGAACCTAAAAATGTTATAATAAATCAATTACATGTAGATTATATTTTTTAATTATTAATTAATGAACCTAAATTTGATTATTTAGTTAATTATTATCAAGTGTGGAATACCTTCGGACATAAGGTAATGGTTTTCCACCCGAACTACCATTTTCATCCGGGTTACTCTTATTGTTTACATAAATCAATGAAATTATTATGTACACCTCATAAATTATATGTGAGTGTTATAAATATGTTTATAAATAATTATCCTTCTTTATTTTATGGGTATTTATATGTTTTAAAAGGATCTTTCAAAATTATTTTGAAAATAAAAACTCGATTCAATAGAATTATTCAAATTTTTACAAATTTTCACAGTAAAAATATCATATATTTTTAGAAAACATTATCTTAATAAAATCAATCATTTTATTATAAAAATATTATCTTACTTTAATTATGGTTTTATACAATGACTTTTCTAAAATAACTATTATTTTCAAAGTAAAAGAGTATTTATCTCAAGAATTACTTAGTGATTTTATAATAATATATTCATCTATTTCAACACTACTATTTACTCATATGTATTATTGGGATTATTCTTTTATGATATGATATATAATATTTAATTGAATAGTTCATAATTATTTTAACAGTGGATGATCTATCTTGAAACCATTCACCAATTTCCTCATAATGGTTAGTGTTTATGCTTAATGTTTAAGAAACTTTATTTACCTTCCATATGTTAGTTTCAATATGAATGTATATGTTGTTTATCCCCAATAAAATGGGGAACAAATTGACTAATTATGTGATGGGTGGGGCCAGCTACAACCCATCTATGCATTAGTGGGTCTAATGAGACAAATAGATATGGACTTGGCTGAGACTTTTCCCATTGTTAAATATCATTTGGCTCGAATCCTTAATCATTTTTAGATGTATTGGATGAGGGATTTAATGTATACTTTAGAATGTTTGGTATATTAATTTCCCTCATTATAAAGCTATAAATTCTTATTTCATGTGGTTATTCAACTAGTAGACTAGGCATGATTATGTTTTATTATGCTAATGTTTAGTCACATCATATTCCTGCCATATTATGTTCACGCTTATTTTTAAAGGCATGTGTTTTCAATTATTCACCAAGACAAATGTTTATATTTATAATATATTCGATTTTATTGTTTACCCTTTCTAAGCATCTGAGCTCACCCCTTCTTATGTTTCATTTTTCCCAATACATGAAGGGGTATATTACTATTGACTTGGAGTGATAATCTTAGAGTGGTGGATGTTCCCAATGGAACTTTTATGTTGTTTCTCATTTAAATTTGTAATGTTGAACATATGTATGTATCTAGATTTCCAAATGTACTAAACTATTTTTCCGTCTAGGATATAAATTTATTTTAATTATGCCAACGTAATGTAATAAGGAATTGGTTCCAAGAAACTGGGGTTGGGTGTTCAAAGTTGGTATTAGAGGACATTTAGTAGAAAACCTAGAAACTAGATTTCGAAAATGTAGATTAGGGAACAAACCACTAAGATAATATTTGTGGTTAAACATACAACAACATCCTAGAATTTTGTTATGGAATAGATTATATGGATCTTTCTAGAAAATACTTCTCTATCAGGATACTACAGGTGGACGTTGTTTTGGTACATATGTACTTAGAAGTGAAAACTCTAACAAGGAGTTTTGTGCTTAACCCGGGGGATCCTGGTATATGACAACATGCCTTTCTGTGCACCTTCTTTGACACTATACAAGGATATTATTTGGATAAATAAAATTTTCTTTATAATCAAATATGAAGTATTTAAATGCAAATTTTTCCTCAAAGAAACCATGTTTATGATAATAGGGTTATCCATGCATAGGATTGCAATTTATGTTAACTATTTTTCAATGTCGAGATAGTACATTATGATTCATAATCTAATATAGTGTATGACATTATTTTTAAATGGAGCCTAGTGTAAGAAATGGAAACAACATTAACGTGTGAATCACATGTAGGTATTTCCCTCTTATTCAAGATAATGATGTTGTCTCTAGTGCTGTGATTGGTCCTGAGAAACTTACAACTATACTAGGATATCTTACTCAAGTTACTACCAATAACCTTATGTGTATGTATTATTTGGTTCCAAAATGTAGAGGATCTATGTTAGATCACTTTATGCGACAAAAGCCTTTATAATTTAATGGTACTAAAACCCATTCAGAGATAAATAGTGTATAAGTTCATTAGATAAGGTATTTCTCCTCTTGTGAAGTAATGAAAGGAAGAAGTTTGTTATGGATGTTTATCATCTATCAGGAGATATTGATCAATGGTGGTAACTAATTCAAAACAAAAATGAGGATGAAGAAATAGAAAACATAGAATGGGGGGAATTGAATGAACATTTCTTAGATAAATACATTCCCCATGAACATTGATCAAATATAGAAAGGTAAATAAGGTTGTGGGTGCATTGAGAATGAAGGATCGTGGAGTCCTAATCAAAATGATGATTGAATATGATCCTATGTTTATGGATCTTGTAAAGATAGATTTGTGAATTATCAAAGATGATGAAACATTACTAACTTTTAATTTGGATTCCCAACCATCTATGTGGGAATGGATTAAAACTTCTCAGTATAATGATGAGAATATTCAAAAAAAATTAAAGGTGTGAATGATGGGAATTTGGCTAACCTCATGTGTGAAGACTAAATTATGAAATTTTGGAAGAGGCTATGTCATCCCTCTATTACTAATCCGGAAAGGGAGTTATTGGATGATGTTTATAGCTCTAATTTCTCTATACACCCTAGTAGCTCTAAAATGTATAGTTATTTGAAGGAACATTTCTGGTGGGATAACATGAATCAAGAAATTTCTGATTATGTATTGATATTTATAGTCTTTCAAATACTAAAGGGTGAAGGAATACATCCTAGGGGAGTCACGAATCCTCTACCAATTCTTACATTTAGATGGGAATACATCACCATGTATTTTGTCACTAGATTACCCCAAACTCCTAGGACGAATGACACGATATGTGTAACTATTTTTCGACTTATAAAATCTTCAGATTTTCTAACAATAATGGAGGAATTTCCATTAAAGCACATAAGAGGACTCTATATCAATGATTTTATGAGACTTCATGAGAAACATCTCTAAATTGTGTCTAATATTGATATATTATTTACATAGAAATTTAGTAAGAGTCTTCAAATATATTTGGATACTGAGCTTTGATTGAGTGCTTCTTATCACACTCAAACTGACATGAAATCAGAGAGGACAATGAAAACCATTGAAGACATGTTGAGATCATGTTCACATGACTTTCAACATACGTGGGATCAATATTTACCTTTAGTGTTGTTTTCCTACAGTAATATTTTCCATTCAAGTGTTCAAATATCACCATATAGAGCATTTTATGGGGAGAGTTGTCGCACACCAACATGTTGGGATGAAGTTGGTGAAAGGAAGCATGTGGGCCAAGAGCTTATAGAGGAAACAACAGAAAAGGAAAACCCAATTCAAACCCATATCAATGAATCTAATGTACGCAAAAGAGTTATGCTGTTAATCAAAGGAATGATTTTTAATTTCTAGTGGGATATCTTGTTTTCTTGAAAGTATCTCCATGTAAGGGTGTTATAAGATTTGGGAAAAAGGGAAACTGATCCCTAGATATATTGATCTTATGAAATTATAGAGTGAATTGGAGCTATGGATTATCATTTGGAAATTATTCCTAGCCTCTCTAATGCACACAATGTGTTCCATGTCTCATTATTGAGAATGGACATGCTAGACCCAATGCATGTCCTCACTTCGATAGGTATAGAATTTGAAACTGACATATCATACAATAAAGAGCCTATCCAAATTCTAGACACTAAGGAAAATATGTTGAGGAATCAGATGACACGATTGGTAAAGGTAATTGGGAAGATTTATATAATATAAGAACCTACGAGGGAGAATTAAGAGCTTATGATGCTGAACTACCCAAATCTTTTTGTGAGGTAACATTTTTATAATTTCACGGTTTAAATTTTTGTGAGGTGGGAGAGAATGTAACACCCCAATGATTTTCAAATAAATTTTATATTGAATGCATGAAAAACCTAGTCTCTACCGAACACTACTTTCTTACAACCTTTCCCGTAAACATAATTTTTCCACCTCTGTGATTTGAATTTCAAAAAAATGACACACACGGTTGAGTTCCGTATGATATTTAGATTCTGAATAGAGAAAATTAATTTATTGGGAATAGCAACATACCCTTATGAATAGTAATAATTCCTTTAAAAAATTAAATATTATCATTATTTTATTTTATTATGGTTATATGATAATGTGATCTTGGTTAATTTTTTAAGGTGATACCATACAAATAATATTATTAATATTATTATTTTTTGAATAAATTTTTATTTTAAATAAAAGTTTTTTTAATAATATTTAAAAAATTATTTTTTTAAAAATGGAGTTTATTTTTTTAATTCTATATGTTGAAAAAATGGTTAGGGTGATTTTTTTTTATTTTCCAATAATACTTGAATTATCTGTGAATAGTGAAATTCAATAATTTACAAAATATGCTAAATAGGTGAATTTCAGAATCATTCTTGAGTCATAGATGATGTAAATGACCATTATATTTAACTCACATGCACTGATTACTATTTTTGGTCACAATATGCAACACTATAGGGTTTCTTTGGAAAAATAATAAAATAATTAGTAAAATAATGGGAAAACTCTCCTCTCATCCACTACAAAAAACCCACCTCGCTACCTATTATCTTCACTCATCTAAAGCCTTTTGTCTTGCCAATATTCTAACCAAATATCCTAAAAATATCCTCTTCCACATTCACAATCCATTGGTCTCCTAATAAGTTAAAAACATCCCCCTAAAGAACCTCTCAAGGATGATTCTTTCAAGAGGCAAATTCCTCATTTCATTTCTTTTATTTCAGGTCCATTTCTTTTCATTTTCATTCCTCGCCTCGTTTAATACAAATGTTATGATGAATCCATTATTTTAAATGTAATATAATTTAATTATGATAAAAGAATAATTATTCATCATCTCTTTACCCCTTCTTTTATACTAGAAATGAAAACACCATCTGAGATGTGTTAATTTATCACATTCAAGTATGACGAGTTTTCGATTTTTATTAATGTATTCAATTAGGGTCATTAAAACATTTTTATTTCTGAAATAGTCTATAATATATTTATTATAACTTATTTTAGGTATTGAAATCCTTTTTTACACATGATAATAAGTTATAAATCAAAATGAGTTCATTGTGATCAAAAACCACCAATTAACCCAAACAACTATCATTAATGCTTTATATAATGATTCATATTAACTACCAATAACCATATAAATTTTAAGAATATGTAATATTAGGTACGTCCACTAAGAACATATTACTTCCATTCTAGACAACCATTATTATTCTACATGTTTATCTTTACAGTAATCTAAGTAAATTGATCATGAAACCCAAAGATGAAAACACTCCCAAATGTTGAAAGAAAATTTATTAACACATCATTATTCAATAAATGAACCTAATAAGGTTATAAAAAATAAATTACATGGATATTAGGTTTTATAATTATTAATTTACGAACATAAATTTCATTATCCAGGTCATTAAGATCAAGTGAGGAATAACTTCAGACTTATTGTACAAGTTTTCCACCTAAACCACCATTTTCATTTAGGTTAATTTTATTGTCTACATAACTTAATGAAATTATTATGTATTATTATGCACTCCTCATAAAATCTATTTCACCATTCTATATATGTGTACAAACCAGAATCATTCTTTATTTTATGGGGTGTTACATGTTTTAAAAGGAACTTTCAGAATTCATTCCAAAATACAAACCGATTCAAGGGAATTTCTAAAATTCGTACCTATTTTCAAGGGATGTATATAATATATATTTAAAAACCAATAACTTTATAAAATAAATAATTTTATTATTAAAATTCTATCTTACATCAGTTCTGGATTTATATAAATACTTTTCCGAAATAACTCTTTTTTTCAATGGAAAAATGTTTTTATCTCAAGAATTACTCCAAGATTTTATAAGAGTATCTTCATATATTTCAACACTCTTGTTGATTTTTATTTATTTTTGGGATTAATATTTTTTTATTTCATATGAAATATTTAATATAATGGGTTATGATTATTTTGACTTTTTATGAGCTATCATAAAACCATTCACCAATTTACTCTGAATAGTTAGTGTTTATGATTAATGTTTGGGAACCGTTTTTTACATTTCATATGTTAGTTTCAATATGAATGTATATGTTTTTTTATGAAAATTCATATGAGGAATGAATTAGACATATTTTTTTATGGGAAGGGTCTTCTATATCCCTTCGATGCATTAATAGGTCTCTTGAGACAAATAGATTTGGAATTGGCCGAGGCTTAGCACATTTTTAATATGGTTTTGGTTGAGTCCTTAATCATTTTTATATTTCACTAATGAGGCATTGATAGTATGTTTTTGAATGTTCATCATATCCATTTCCCCCATTACAATGCTAGAAATTCACTGTTCATGTCTTTATGCTACTATTATAATAAACATGGTTATGTTTTATTAGAGAAATGTTTACTCAGTTTATATTCCTGCCATATTATGTTTATGTTTATTTTTCAAGGAATGTATTTTTCAATTTTTTACCATGCCTAATGATTGTATTTATAATATATTCTATTTTATTTTTTATCCTTTCTGACCATATAAGATCACCAATTATTATGTTTAATTTTTACCAAGACACGAAGAGGTATATTATGATTGACTTGTTGGAATAATCTTAGAGTGGTGGATGTTCCCAATGGAACAATTATGTTGTTTTTCATTTCAAGTAGTAATGTTGAAATTTGGTATGTATTTGGATTTCCTAATATAGAAATCTATTCATTTCTTCAGTATATGACTTTCTTCTAATTACGCCAATTTAATTAATAATGCACCGAATCTAGGAAGCTGGGGTCTAGTATATAAAGTAGAGACCTAGGAAAGGATCATAACTCATTCTTGTTAATGTCTGTGTTTGAATCGGTAGATATTCGGATAGGATAACCTAAAACATATAAAAGAAAACATTTTATTAATGTTAAATTATTCCATATTCTTGGATAATGAGATCTAACTATTTTTTCTTTTGAAGGAATGGCTCCAAGTCGACATCCTCATTAGGTTAGTGTAGAATATGTTCAGTAGGTTGTACTATCAGATCACCATAGAGTATAGGTTATCAATGATAAAATTTGGAGGAGGACACTTTGAGAGATTCAGATCTAGAGTATGTCAAGGTATGAGGGCTCCATTTTAGATGCAGTCACAAAAGATTGGTTAGAGAAGGTTGATATAGCCTTCAGGTCGATCTGTTCTCAGAAGAAGTACAAGGTGTCATTTTTTGTGATGATGTTGTTTGTTATAGTAAGGTAATTGTGATTCTTATTACTCTAAGTTATCTAGGAGTTGGTAATCTAGTGGGAGGAGTTCTAAATTCAATTTATTACTGAGTTTATGTCTTCGACCGCAAAGGTGGCCAGTCGCTAGGAGCTGCTTGCCCTTCTGAGAGGGAGATACTTTGTTCGAGAGTTAGGAATACATTTTAGGAACCTTCTAAGATATTATTCATACCTGTTTCTAGATGTGGAGGATAGGGAGGGGAATTCCGAGGAAGATTTGAATATAGATATCCAGCGCTAGGTCGTTCCGTTTATTCTAAAAACTTTTCTTGAGGTGCTGGATTTATTAGAGGTCATCTAGAGGACATTTTCCAGATCTAAATCATCCTGAGTGGGGAGTTTTTTATATTCCCATGGAAGAAACTTTGTGGTATGGGGTTCCCAGTTTTCAGAATAGAAGATCTTTCAATTAGTTGGGGGCAGGTCCCATCCCTTAAGTATCACTTCTCTATTGGAATTGAATCTCGTACTTATACCTAGGGATCAGACAATTGTTTTTCTTGTGGAGGACGAGGTCATCCGTAGAAAGATTTCCCAACCTTGTTAAGAATTCAGTGTATGCCAGCTGTTCGGCTTCAGTTTCCTTCGTTGAGTTAGTTCCATCCAAGGCATCATCAGTTAGTTGAACTATTTTTGTATTAGCAGAGAGAATATTAGGTAGGCAGAGGATAGCCATGGTATGATCCTCATCCATATATAGAAGAGAGTGTCCATGGAGGGGGTATTCATCAGGGTTAGAGAGGATATAAAGTAGTTTGTGGTCAGCATCATGCTTTAGTGTTGCAAACATCAAGCAAGCCATTCATCTTTAGAGGTAAAATTTTCTTGTTTTGTACTTGTGTGAAATATTTGTTTGATCCAGGAGTGACACAATTCTTTATACCACCTTCCCTAGTCTATTATTTAGGACTTTACGTAGAGAGACAACCATTTCCCTTGGCTTTCACTATTCCAGTTAGAGGTCGAGCTGGCTTGTTTGAAGTATGTAGAGACTATGATCAATTTCTATGGAAGTACCATTCTTAGGGAGATTTCCTATAGTTTTGGATGCAACTATATAATGTCATCTTCATCATGGATTAGTTGTATCCAGTGCAGGCTACTGTGGATTTCTTTAAAAGAAATTTTTTTCTTTAATTCAGATGGAGAGCTAGTAGTGTTTGTTGGTGAGAGAGACCCACTTATGGGTCAAAGACGTATTTTGTCTTTATCATCCTTGATGGATGAGTAGATGTTGAGTTCATCAGAAGATCAAAAGTTGGTGTTTCAAAAGGTCATGGAAGAGTACCCTATTTTCATTCTAGATGAGGATGTAGTGTTACCCCATAATGGGAGACCGTCTTTGGGATCAAACTATAGTTAGGAATTTCTCATATATCGATGTATCTATGTAGGATGGAAACATATGAGTTACAAGAGTTGTGTGTATATCTTTATGGTCTCTTGAATTTTTGTTTTGTTCGACTAAGTGTGTAATTGTGTAGTGCACCATTTTAGTTTGTGAAGAAGTCCAAGGGAAGTTTGTGGTGGTTTATCAATTATTGTTTCATGAATAATGTGAATGAATAGAACCATTATCCTCTTTCATGTATTGATGAATTATTTGATCAACTAAATGGTGAAAGTTGGTTATCAAAGATCAATTTTTGATCCAAGTATCATCAGGTTCCTGTAAATGATGAGTATATTTCAAAGACTACTTTATGTTGTTTTCATGGGTAGTATGAGTTTATTGTGATGTTGTTCAGTGTGATGAATGCTCTAGTTGTGTTCATGGGGTTAATAAATTCTATGTTCTATGGCTTCCAAGATAATTTCATTATGGTTTTCAGTGATGAAATCCTTGTTTACTCCACATCTGAGGAGGATCATGTATAGAATCTATGTGCCATTTTGGGAGTACTTTGCCATGAGAAGTTGTTTGGGAAGTTATTTAAGTGGGTGTTTTGGGCTCGATAAGTCTATTTCATGAGGGCTTATAGTATCCAAGTAGTGAGTAGTTATGCATATGTTGAAGGTTGAATCAGTTGTGTCTTGGACATTCCCCAAGACATTGGTAGAGGTACAAAGGTTCCTCGGTCTTGTAGGATATTATAGGAGGTTCGTAGACAATTTATCTCTATTTACGACTTCTCTGATGTGGTTGACTATAAAATATTAGGCATTCTTGTGGACTGATAAATGTTAGGTAGCTTTTGAGTATCTGAAAGAGAATTTGGTTAGTGCTCCACTTCATTTCTTTCCAACATAAGGAGTTCAGTTCAAGTTTTTCAGTGATACTTCGTGTCTTGGTTTGGGTTGTGTTCTTATTAATATAATATTGGTTGTTTCTTATGGTTCTTTGTAGGTTCATCCCCGAAAACATAACTATTCCACCCATGATCTTGAGTTGATGATGGTGGTGTTTGCCCTTAATTTATTTGGGACATTACCTCATTGTTGATCACTTTGTATTATACACCAATCATAAAATTCAAAGGTATGTTTTCTCCCAACACGACATGAACTTGCACCAGTTTTGTTAGATGGAGTTCTTACAAGATTAAAACTATTAGATTTGTATACACATAGAAAAGGGAATGCTATGAATGATGCATTGAGAATGATGTTGCACGGTGATGCAGTGAATAAATTTGGTGATTCTTAGAGAGTAATGGAAGAACTTTTGAAATTACATCTATATATGGGAGAAGTTGGTGGTAGGGTTTGTGTTTTTCATATGACGGTGCAATCCTATCGAGTGTAGTATATGGAGGAATCCCAGTTGGGGATCTTGAGTTGGATGTCTGGAGAGACCAAGCCATTTGTGACGAGGCCCTTGATGGTTGGTCTGTGGATGAACAACACCAAGTGTTGTTTCAGGGAAGGCTTTTCATTCCTTCAGCGATACATGAGATAATACTTAGTGAGTTCCTTATTTTCCCCTTAGCAGTACATTCTGGTGTGATAATTACATACTGAGATTTGAGGATTTAGTTTTGGTGTCCAAGTCTGAATCCTACAATTGCAAAGTTTTTGTCTCAATGCTTGGTCTACCATAAGGTGAAGGTCGAGAACTGTGTTCTCGTTTGTTTGCTTCAACAGTTAGACGTTCCTCAGGGGAAGTGGGAGGACATCTTCATGGACTTCATTACTAGTTTACCTCAAGATAACGGAGGATATGATACTATATGGGTTGTATTAGATCATTGGATGAAATCGGCCAACTTTATATAGATCAAGGAGTTGAGATCAATATAGATTATATTGAGGCAATATCTAGAGGAGGTGGTAAGACTCCACAGATTCCTATGGATGATCATTATATATTGAGATCCTCGTTTTACCCCACAAGTGTGGATAGGTCTTCTGTAATCTTATATTTATAAGATATTAATATTCACTTCTTTTCATATGTAGACAGATGGTCAGATAAAGAGGACTATCCTTACTTTAGAAGACATTTTTCACTCTTGCGATCTAGATTTTGGAGTTTCATAGATGATGCAATTGGCCTTTGTAGGGTTCATTTACAACAATAGCTTTCACTCCACCAAAGTTATGGATTCATTTGATGCCTCGTATGGCCATCCTTGTCATTCTTTGTTGTGGTTGGATAAAGTTGTTGAGTCATAAATTCTAGGACCAAAAATAGTACAGAATATGATAGAGAATGTTCAGGTGTTTCGGGAGAGCATAAAAGTAGGGTAGGATTTTTAGAAATATTATGTTGATCATAGTAGAAGATCTATGGAGTAATACATAAGGTATCATGTGTTTCTAAAGGTGACTCCCCACCGGGGTCGCTGAAGGTTTTGTTGTGGGATTATGCTTTCTCCATAATTTTTTTATCCTTTCTTGGTGTTGGATCATGTTGGAGACATAGTGTATCGGATATTTCTTCCCTCATGGATGAGCTAGATACGTGATGTTTTCCATGTGTACCGTATCTATCATTATCTTCATGATGAATCTCCTGTCATCGAATGGGGAGATATCAAAGTTGAAATGATGCGACCTGTGAGGGGTGGCCTATAGAGATCTAGGACCACCAGGATAAGGTATTGTTCAGGCTTAATATCCCCTCAGTTCATTTCATGTAGAGGCACTGTGATGTGGAGGATGGTACAAAGGATTCTGAGTCGTAGATACATGCTTTGTACCCTAATATGTTTTCTATTTAGCACATCTCATGTAACGTTGTTTTTAGTTGTTTAGACCTTTTCCTTATAATTATATGGATTTATCTTGTTTCTTGTTGGGTATTTCTCTATATTTATAGGTATCTCCATTGGGAGAGTTTTTGGGAGATGGTTACGGTTGTCGTGTAGTTTCGTGTTGTTCTTTCGATGAAGCGGTTGAACTCCTGTGGTGGCGAGAGCCTTGAGAGGTATCTCATGGGGTGGCTATTCGAATGATTAATTTTTCATTTTCACTCTAGGTGTGTTTTGGATTCTAAAGGATGAAAATCTTTTCTTTGGTATCTTATACAAGGTCATGGATCTATGTGGATCGAATCTTTCCATGTTTTCGAAGACCAAGTTTCTCAAAGGATTCTCAAAGGAGGTCCAAAGGGACATGGTTTCAAGAGGCTAGATGAAGGGATCTTTCACATCATGAATGGCCGTTATATGATGTGGAAGAGGGTTTCACAATGTGTAATACTTTGGGGTTCAAAAAATAAAATAAAGAGAATTGGAGAAGAATTTTTTTGTGAGAACTGACTCTAAGGAATTACATGATGTGAAAGGGGATTTCATGTCATGTAATATCGTAATGATGTATATTTTTAATGTATTTTAGCTTCCCAGTATTTTTAAATTCTTAGGCTTTAACTCCCCTCTCACTCATCCCAAGCGACCCGATAATCACCTCCTTGGTGTTTTAGAGATCCCTTCGATGAGGATTGATCATAGACTTCAATCATTGATGTGTTTTTGATCTAATGAGTGTTTTTCCTTTATATCCCAACAGTTCCACCCTATTTGATCTTTTTTCTTCTCAAATCCTCTCACCATGCTATGGTGGATGATCTCCTGTAGTTATAATGGATTTTCTCTTAGTTTTTGTTGTTATGGCGGTGCCACAGTGTGCTCAGATGAATGCAGTTGTCATAGGAAAGGTGATCAAGTCCTATGGCATTGATCGATTCTCATGAGAAGAATTTTGAAGACCTTTGGATTTATGAGATTCATTTATTCTGTATTTGTTTATGTTTAGTCATAGAGATAGAATGATTTAGGCACTTGGATCAAAATAAAATTAGTATCTATCACATAGAGATATTGTTTCTTTTTACCATGGCAACAGTTTACCTCTTGATTTTCTAGATAGTGTGATATCTATGCCATTCTTGGTTTAGCATGTTGTTCATGATGAAAATTGGTAAAGAACATAAATCTAGAATTAATTCACTAAAGGTTTAAAGAGGCATGTTTAATGAATCTGATTTTTGTGGTTGTTCCAGTTATTTCAATTTGATGATAATTAAATTGATGTAGATATGCATGTTTAATTGAATTGGTTAATGAACCTAATGCATGAAAACACTTGCTTATAATGAATTAAAGGCATGTTAAATTAATTATTTTATAAATTTTTATAGCTGGTGATTTCTTGATTCTTAGGTTCCCAATATTTGTAACTAGTGGATAATGAATTGGTTAACACAATATGGAATAATGAATTGGTTGTGTGATAATGATATTGCATTTGTAGGGCCTGATTTTCCCACTTTCTTATAAAGTCCACGTGTCATATACTTTAGAGTTGAGAGAGATCATTCTACGTGAAGTCTAAATGCCTTCTTTTAGGGCCAAGATCCATGTTTCTTGTTTGTTTCCAACTATTTGAGATGTAATGTGAGCATGATATGGATGGACATAGAAGTGTTGTTGTGATCGTGGGGAAGGGAGGCCCGATTGTGACGTAATCCAAAAATGGTTCAGCCTGGAGGGCTATAGTAGAATGTCAGGTAATGAGGCCTAGTTTTTGTGGAAGTAGTTGATGCTTGGAGTAGGGAGATGCATCAGTTTATTCATGTTTTTCTTGGGGAGGAAAATAGAGACGATGGAATAGGTTGAAGCTGGGATAACCCATTGTTATGAAAGTTGGAAGTTTGTTGAATATGTTGTTTGTCAATCTTCTTTACTCTCCCTATTTCTTGAGGTAACTAATTTTCTATCTCTCTTTCCGAGGAATGTGAAGATGTTTGTTGTATTCCATGTGATTTAAGTGTTTATCATTTCAGGATGGGATGGGTCTATGATCCTCATATAGGTGGGAAAGAATCAATGAGTAGTTCATCTATTTGTCATGTTGAGCCCCTTGAGTTTGGTAGCTTAGGATTTTTTTCTATAATTCCCATAATTAGGGAAAATTTTAATGTTGTTAAATAAATTAATGAATGATGTTTAACTTGGGGGGCTAGAGATTTCTGGGATGGAATACTGAGGTTTAATTTTTGAGAAGTTGTGGACTTAGTTTCATTATTACTAGGGGAATGGAACATTGTTGTCATGCTAATGAAATATGGTGTGGAATTTTTTGAATTGTTAATTAATGGTTAAATAATTTATTAACATAAATTTCCACTAATGAAAATGGATAAGTAAAATAATGTATCTCTTTAAATAGTTGTGTGCTTAGAGGATATCTTGTCTTAACAGTAGCAGCTAAGAGTCCTAGAGACATTAGATGAAGTCAATTCGAAGACTATGTTATGCCCATAGTGTGGTTGTGAGATATATTATATCATGTTCGTTTTTGGTTTATTTACACTACTCTTCCCTTTTGGTGAGGGAAACTGACACCCTATGGATTCTAAGTCCTAGGGGTTGTTTTCCCCTACTTCTTGGGGGGAGGATGGATGGGAGGCTACCTCCTTTGGCCCTACTCTCTTCTCTTGGTAGATACATATGATGGTATACAAGGAGGTCAGGTTTCACCATATATGTGTGTAGAGTGATATAATGTATTGTGTTTATTTTACAGTCTTTTATTATAGATATAGTATCTTAAGGACTACTGTAGGAATGACGTGTAAAGGCTATGATGGCTTGAGTATCCTTACTCAGTGTATGGGTTGTAATGTCTTATGGTATAATACCTGATGCATTATACATGTTATGAAGGCTATTGTGGCTCTTGGAATCTATCTGGTTAAATTTTCTTATATGGATGTGGTGGTGTGTTGCACGAGGTGCATGTTTGGGTGCTTCACCAAGGTGTCTTTGGGCTAGACTTTTTGGTGAGAGACGCTCATGACATGCGATGTTGGGGAAATGTGGAAAACTAGTGGGGAAGTGGTAGTAGGATACCCTTACAGTACTTTATTATATTATATTCTCTTGTATATTCAACTTTCTGTGACTATCCATGGTAAGGCTGGGAACTTAGTATACATATTTAGGAGAGGAGTCAGTTTCACTTATTGTTCAATGTGTCTTAGTGTGATTTTGCAACATTTGTACGAGAGGCTTCAGGAAGGATTCTACTAAGCATACTTTTATACTCACCCTACATTATATAAACTTTTTTTAGGTTATATGGAGTAGGTAGGAGATCAGGTTGGTTCCTACTAGCTTGTGGGTTTTTTCATGAGTTTTTTAGGCTTCGTTGCCACTTTCATCTTTAATTTTCCACATAAAATTTTCTTTTTGGGTTGTTGAATTTATTTCATGACATTACCTTTGTGTACTTGGGATTCTTTTATATTGTATAATGATTAGTTTTTGGTTGGTTTCTATCTTATATCTCTCTTCCACATGTGTTCTCTTAGAGGGTATTTCCTTACATTCATGTGTTTACCATACCGTCAATGCTAGTCACCATCCAAGGGCCGATTAGAGAATGGACTAAGGGGTCACTATATTTCTTCTCTCATTGAAGACCTAAGAGGGGTATATTTTGTGTGGAGGGGGTTCTAACATTTCATTTCTACCATTACATAACAATTCTATTAACTTTACATAATTCATTTCATAACATTACACATCTATTATATATTCTCTTTTACCTTTATCCAATGACTAATATTTCATGTTACAATTACAAAACTCTTTCATTACCCTTATGCAAAATATATAAAAAGGCCATTTACCCATATACATTTTTATTTATGAGTCATTTTTTTACACATCTACCTTTATATAGAACACGGATCTTCTTTTCACCATTACACTATGTTAATTATATGGATACAAAAAACTCTCTTCTGTTAAATATTTCCCATTAACTTTATAAAACATAATTATTTTATGAGTTACCCTTATGATTTTTTTTAAATATTTCTTATCAACTTCATGTAGCAAGAAAAATGACCCTTATGTAAACCTTTTTATCCAATTTATTCTATTTTATGAATTTTTATGGTATATTGAGTTAATTCCAAAATATAACAATTGTATAATATTTTATATGGATTTTATAAATTCATATAAATGTTTTAGATCAAAAGAGAAGTATTTTTATAGTGTTTTAAAATATTTTATATAATAATTAAATTTTTTCTTCGTTCACATATTTTTTATAGTATGAAACTCAAAAAAAATAATTTCTTATTTTGAGATTATTTTTTTGTTTTATTCTTTATGATATCATGTTTAATTGAAATAAATTTATTCAAACAAGTTTTGTGGGTTTTAATCATGTATATTTAATGAATCAAATTATCATAATCTAAAAAATTTAATGTTTATTTTTTTCTTGAATTTTATAGATGCGAGAGTCTGGTTATTTTATTGTAATATATTTATGGACTTTTTTAAAAAATCCTAATGAATGTTTTTGAAATTATTTGAATTGATTAATTTTTTAAAAAAAAAAAATAAAACAATAGATTTCTCAATAATATTATATTCTCCTTGGTAATTGTAACGTTGTATCATTATTATTTTGATTATTAATTACCTATCAATTTCATTAGTATTATTGATTTTATTCTCCATTAAATGGGATTAAGAATGAAGAGAAATAATTCTAGTCAATATTCGCGGAATGTAGACTTCAATGACATAATTATCTAAAAGATCATAGAACCTTTCCAAAGTAATTGAATCCTATATATCGAATCCTTTGGAGGTTTTGGAAAATAATTGATCTCATCTACAAAAGCTTGATCATCATTTATACCAATGATAATAAAATCCATTCAATCTCTCAAGGCTCTATATTTTCTAAATACTTTTCTTCTATAAAAGAGTGTGTTCCAAATATATAATTTCTTTATCAATCTATCTATATTAAAATTCTCCAATTGTGTTCATCCTATTCTTTAGGATAATTGAGACTAATCTAAAAGGATTTTATTCAATATATTTCTTATAATTTTCATTTCATACTAACATTAAATTAAGGGACTAAGGTTTAATAGTATTTTTTATATTCAAAAGACAATAGACTATTCTTTTGAGGTTTAAATCTTCACCATCAAAGAGTCAGTCTATTCATATCAAGTTTCTTACTACAACCAAAAAATAAAGTGATTGTTCTAGTAATTAACCTATAATTAAATCTAACTAAATAGTATACTTAATACATAAGAAATTGAGGTGGCATAAGTAGGATTTCCATTTTGTACTATTACGAAACATCCTTACCAAATATAATTCCCAATTTACTTTCTGAAATTTCAATTTATTTCTCACTTATAATAATTAATTTCATAATTTTTTTAATCCATTAAACATGATTAATTAGTTTATTCTCAAATTTCCATTCATTTACTTTATCCACTTTTAATTTTATTGTTGCGATTTCATTACTTCAATTATTTTATTTTATTCAAAATGTTTTAATATCATTGATATTATTAAAATAATTTTTTTAAATTGGGTTATTTCATTAACATTTTATAAATTAAAATCCAACTCCATCATTCCATTTTATCTCCTATCGCTGATACAGACTTGGTATCAAAGTAGTTTTTTTGTATAATTTATTTGTTTTTAAATTATTTCAATGTTTTTATTTTTAAAATATTTAACAAATTTAATAAAATAAATATATCTTTTTAAAATGTATTTTTGAAATACCCGTGGTGGTCCGAAAATACAGTCATTGGGTCGTGCATCATTTTTTATAGAACAAATTTTTGAAATTATAAATCTAAAATCAATAATTTTCTAATATTTAGAGGTTTTGTCTTTTATAAAATTATTATGAATGGTTACCATCTTTCTTCAGTTAAAAAATAAAAATAGAACCCTAGTGATATGTCAGTTTTTAAATTTGACAGTAAAAAACAGATGGTTTAAATTTAGGTTTAAATGTTGATGAATTTAATATAGTTTAATCATTTTCAACATTATACAAACTCATGTAATTATTAGATGTTACACATAAAGTTATTAATAAATTAAAGGATACTAGTGTTGACATGTTTTGGAAAGACATTGAGTGTTTCACTGGTCATTATAATAAATCAATAACATATATGTTTAATATATTTATAGACATTTGTAATAGAATAAATGATGTTAGTGAAACTCTTACTAAGAACCATTTTTCAAGAAAATAATTTGGTTTTTATGAAGTATTTTTTAACCAAGATTTACCACTATAGAAGAGACCAATGATGTCAAAAACGTGAATGTATATGAACTCAAAGGTTCTATCATGACATATGATATATCCATGAAGAGATAAGATGAAATAGAGTCTCATACGGTCAAGGAAAAGAAAACAACTATTGTTTTTAAATAATAATAAAAAACTCATATAGGAGTGACTATATCATTTCAAAATTTACCAAGATGATGGACAACTACAAGAGAAATAAGTGATCCACTCAAAAAAATCAAGAATTTGAGGCAACATTCCTTAGTTTACAATAGATGGTCCACATCAAACCTTATCTTCCCTTGAACAAGATGAAATAAAATGATAAGAAAAAAGGTATGTAATATCTAAAATTATCTACTTGGAGCACTAGAAAGGACTTGATTTCAATATAAAAATCAAGCATTAAAAGTCCTAGGTGTATTATAAAACATGGTTATGATGGAATTTATGTTAGTTTTAAAACTAATATATCATTCTAATTCCAATTCTTATTTCTCTACATCTACTACATATTATTTAACTTATAAATGTCTTATCAATCCTAAAAAATAGTTTCAAAATGTGTTTTATATACATCCAAAATTTAATGATCCTATATGTAAATACTAACTTGTTTTTTCTTAAAAATATAAAATTTTAAAATAAAAAGGGAATTATATTTTCAAATTAAAAGACCAACTAAATAATGAAAATTTGGATTTTCAAATTAAAAATCATAAAAAATCTCTTTCTTGTTTTATAAAAGTATTAGAAAATTTAAATAAAATTTTGGTTTCTCCAAACATGTTTAGAAATTGTTATTGTTTTGGATTTTTAAAAAAATCATGTTTTCCCACAATTTTAAAAAGACTATTTTTATAAAGGGATTTTTCTCAAAACAATTTTTTAAATTATAGTATGAAAGTTGGTCATATAGATTATGAATTTAATTTTAAAAATAATAGATATGGTAGACCGAAACCATTTAACTTTTTTATGAAACTTATTACAGAAATACTTATACCAAACAAAATTGGGTTAGAAAATATTTATTAGCCAAACTAGGTTGACCCATATTTTTTTACCATCTCAATGTTTATTAACAATCTTAAAAAGTCCCAAAATGTGGGTACAAAAATAAAGTGTTTCTTAATCATTCATATATAAAAATAAAAACTATTGAAAATAAATGGTATATGGATATTGGGTGCTAATGAAATATGTGTGGTGGCTCTTCTTACTAGTATCATCCTAAATAATTTTATGGAGGAATTGTCACCATTATAGATGGTTAAGAATGTAAAATTACTAGTGTAGTTATGATTTGTTTACCTAACTATACTCTTATTAAAAAAATTTACTCCTCAAAGTCATAATGAATAACATACTAACTATTAGTCAACTATGTGATAGGGTTTCTAAAATTTCTATCAAAAGTAATTATTTTAATGTTTTAAATTCTAAAGGAATGACTTTATTTACCACATCCCATTTTAAAAATGTTCACATTATTATTTTAAAATATATATAAAGTCAAAATATTATGTTTCTTAGTGCATAAGATAATGAATCTGCGAATTATAAAGAGTGTCTTGACCATTAGATTATTCATTATCATATCGAACTAATCCATAGTATACTAGTAAAAGATTTATCAAAATTTTCTTTTTAATAATATGTATGTTTTTAAAAATTTAGAATATGGTAAAAAACCTCAATCTACCTTAAAACATAAAAAATAATCTATACTCTTGTAAATCCCTAGAATTAGTCCATAATGAGCTATTTAGAATAACTTAATTTGATAATATCAGAGGATAATATTAAAACTTTTTAATTATCGGTGAATTTAGTAAATTTACCTAGGTTTTATTTTTAGCTCATAATAATGAGATTATAATGTATTTATCTTATTTTTATGGAATGGTGAAAATGAATAAGGAAACAAACCCTTTTCCCTTAGGATTGACCAATTTTGAGAGTTTGATAAAAAATACCTTGAAGAGTTTTGTGCTTCTCAAGGTTGTCATCTTCAATTCTCTTCTCCTAAGACACCTCAGAAAAATAGGGCAATTGAGTGATGAAGTATTACCCTACAAGAAATTTATAGGACTTTCCTTAATGTGTTTTTCTTTCTCGATACTTTTAGGATGAGGTGGTTAATGCCATATGATTTATCCTTAATCATGTCTATTAAGACCCATCTTAAGAAAAACAGATTATAAACTTTTGCAAAGGAAAAATATCAAAAAGTTTCATCTTTAGAGTATTCAATTTTAAATAATTTATTTGTAATACCAAATGAAATATTTAAAATTTTTAATCTACATCTAATAAAAGATTATTATATGGGTACCTAAACTCATGCAAGGCCTTATATGTCTTAAATATAAGGACCAAGAACCTATAAGAGTTAATTCACATCAAATTCCTTGATAATCTTCTTAAATAACATCTTCAAACTAATGTTGATGTTAACCAACCTAGTTTGACCGAGCCTCAATCTCAATATTTTAAAATAATTGATGATGACATGGAAACCCCATCCTCTATTTTACCCAAGACTTTGACCCAATCTAAAGACCATCCAATTGAAAAGGTTATTATAAAATTACAATCTAGAACTCAAACTAGATTGTTACTGTGATATAAGATTGAACATCAATATTTTTTCTCTCAAATTGAATCTAATTCCCTTAATGATGTAATTAATGTTGAAAATTGAAAACCTTCCATGAAATAAGAGTTGAAATGCTTCAAAGGAATAATGATTGGACTCTTATGGAACATCCTGATAATCCTCATATTTTGGGAACCAAGTGGGTTTTTCAAAACAAACTTCACGAATAATGACTTGTTATCTGTAATAAGGACCGACTTATTGCTAAAGGCTATAATAAAAAAGTACATGTTTATTATGGTGAAACCTTTGAAACCATTTCATGATTTGAATTTATTTTAATATTTATGTAATTCACAGGTCATTTTAATTTCAATATTTTCAAATGGATGTCAAATGTTATATTCGGAATATTTTTTTTTATGAAAATATTTTTTTGGACCGACCAACTTGTTTGAAAAATCAAGAATTCACAAATATTCTTTCTAGATTAAAAAAATATCTATAAAGATTAAAATAATCTCTATGTTCTTTGTATGAGAGGTTAACTAAATTTATTTTATCGAATAAATTCAAAATGAGAAAATAATATTCCTCCATTTTTCATAAAACATTTTTGAATAATTTATTAATTGGTCAAATCTATATTGATGTTGTAATTTTCATCTCAAAAGAATTATTTCAATGAATATTTTGATTCAAGGAATAAATAATTTGAAATGAGTTTTATGGGATAATTTTAACTCTTACTTGGTTTTCAAATTTAAATAATTGTTTTATGGAAATTCTTTTTCCAAAGTAAATACACTAATGAATTTATAAATAATCCTAGAATGGATGATGATAAAAAGATTATAAAAACCTTGAGTACAACCCAATATATAATGTTTTATGAAGCTAGTATAGAGGTTAATAAAATGAATTATAAAATTATTATTAGATGTATTATTTACCTTATTACTATCTATCTGGAAATTATGTCCAGTGTATGCCTTTATACTCTTTTTGAATCCAATCCAAAGGAATAAAAATGAAAATCCCTTATAATAATTTTGTATTATTTTAAATTAACTATAAAATTGAATTATTTTATTATATGGAAACCTATTTTGAACAATATGTATTTTATAATGATGATTTTGGACAATCCCAACTAGATAAGAAAAGTACTAGTGGAACATGTCATCAACTAAAAAATATCCATCTTTTCATGGAGTAGTAAGAGGAAAAAATTCACCTTCTACATTAATAGAAGAATACACAGTCTCTAGATGTATTGAGGCCCATTTTAACGGATGAAACAAAATCATTGGGAATTTTGGATAACATATTGTAAATACCCTAGCCTTAGTAGCCCAGATTCAAAGGTAAATTTATTACATTATCTTAAGATAAAAGATATTGAATCCCAACTGACCAAATTGTTTAATAATATTTGTAAACTAGATATATACATGAATCTCACATTAAATTTGAATACCAAAAATTAAACACATTAAATATAAATATTTTGTATCGTTGAACTCATTCAAAGATTCATTCTTCATATTCTAGGGAATGGAATCAAAATAATGGTTAGTTCAAATTATTAGTAAGGGTTACATATAGTAGAATCAATCATGATTAAATAATTACTAATCATTATAGGAAATAAATCAACCAAAAAAATCACATTTAATAGATAACTTGATCATGATGAATAATATGGTAAGAATAGATTCTAATCAAATAATGATATATAACTAATAGAATGATCTTGAAACTTATACATTGATATAATAACTACACAAATAATTCAATGGATATAAATAAATAATAATATAATGAGGTATTGAAAAATGTCAAACATCATAAACATACTATCAAGGCTATGTTCCATGACATCAAAAATAAATGGGTAAGGCCTTAGCCAAATACCCAAATAGTTTCTCATGTGACAAATAAGTGCATTAAGAGGATATAGTTGTACCTTATTATCAAATACTATATATAATTAATTTATCATATGAAAGGGGTGAATAATAATTCAATACATAATCATAATAAACATTAATATTATAAAACTATCATATGAAATGTTTATATTTCCAAAAATAAATCTAATCATAAACCATCCATATAAAGAATAAGGATGCTATAATAAAATATATCCCCAATATGGAATAAGTGAAATGAAGGATTTTATCATAGATTAATGTAAATACCATAATAGGATCATTCAAATCATTTTTATGAAAATACACTTTCTAATTTGAAAATTTATTTTGAAAACTAAAAAATTCATAATATTATGAAAAATATTTTATTTGAATAGAATTATAGATACTTTTAAAATAAGCTTAAAATAATTTAGTGGTCATGATAGTGGGAAAAATTTGTTCATTCTGAGTATTTTAAAACAAATATTTCTTTCGCATTTTTGATAAAAAGTTATGAATTAACTTATTCAGAAAACAACAACAATATTATTTATAAACTAGTTTTATAATATTAAAACATGGGTAAAAATGTCTTTAAAAAATCTTTGGGTAATATAATAATATATTGTTTAAAACATTTTAAGTAACATATAAGTATGTTATAAAAATATTCTCAACCAAGTAGAAAATTAAAATTCGGGTTTCCTTAAAAACATTCTTTTGGTCTCTTGAGTACAGATAAGAGGAAACTAGAAGAAAAATATATAATTTTAAAAAATAATAAAAAGAGAAGAAAACATATTTTGTTTAAGATATAATTTTCATATTATTCCTCTCGTGGAGACATAAACATAAATAATCTTAAATATTAATGACATTGTGAAATAAAACCTCACCATTATCATAACTGTTGAATCATAATATCCTTGAATGAATAAATTTTACTGATTCTTTAAGTACCACAAATAAAAATATATTCATTATATAATTAATCCAACAGGCATTATATACGCCTTATAAAAAAATAGGATTATTATACAAAATATATATCGATGGAGTAGATATTGATAAAAAATCTCTAACAAAGATAAAACTATTAATGTTCTATTTCATCAGTGAATTTATTATGTGTAAAAAATTTTAATCCATATAAAATCAGAACAAATATTGAATAAAATAATAAAATTTCATTACACATAGAATATTTGGAAATCAAATCCAATGAAAATTCATAAAACATAAATAAAATAAATTGAGTTATCAAACCCCTAACCAATTTGTATCTTTTAAAAAAAATCTCCTTGGTTGATATTAAATGAATTATAATATAAATAACCTTGATTTATAAATTATTAATGATATAACATGTAATAGGAGAAGTATATAATCTATATAAATGAAATTTGGTGCGTAATATCAAATTATATCTCATTGAATAAAAATTGAGACGGAGTCCCTTACCTTAGGTCTGAATCGTCCCATATGTTTTTTATCTTAGTAAGAAATAAAATTATATCATGTTTTTACTTTATTGAGAAAGACGTTAAATTTAATTATTCCTTTAATTTTATTTATTCTCATGTTATATTTAATTAATTAATCTATTTATTTTATGTGAGTTGTTTTAATGATATGTGGCTCACATGTCTAGAATGAAATAGGTAGGTTAAATTTGGTGAATGAGGTCATAATTATAACATCTCTATAATAATAATGATGTAATGTATTCATAAATTATATTTTTAAAACCAACGTGGTATATGGTTTTGAAAAAGAAACTCTATTAGAATAATGGAGTTGGTAGGTCATAAGTACACATGAGTAATTTTTACAGTTTTCCACGATCATTATGTTAAAAATGTAATTATTATTTTATCTTAAAACAATTATCATTATATCATAAATACCATTTTAATTCTTTGAATACACTTATATATATAATCCATGTGATGCGATGATGTATAAAGAATCAGATCGCTTCATGGATGTGGTAGTCTAAATGTATGTATGAATGATGCACTTCTAGAAATTTAAGCTATAACCCCGGGTTGGAAAACTATAGATTTTATTTCCGTCAAAATTGGGCCATGGCTATAGCCACAGTTTTAAATCATGGATATATGTCTATATCCATGGTTCCAAATCATTGATATTGATATAGACACGTCATATTATATCCATGTTTTGAAACTATAGCTATAACTTTCAAAAAATGCATGAAAGAAATTTCCCAGACACACAATACTCCACACAAAATTGCATCCACACTAACAGGATAATCAAAAGTGATATCAGAACATTACAATTATTTGTTAAATAGTATAAAAATTTGAAAAAAAATCAATGCTTGATTTACTTTTATTGGGAAGTGGTGTGAAATGTGAAACTATACAAGGTGAGTTGTGGTGTTTATTTTCACCATAAAACAATTGTAGTGAAAACATGAAATTTATGCATTTCATAGTATTAGTTCATAAATATAGAACTGATTTAGGATTAATTTGCTGAGGGAAAATAGAATATATTAGCACATTCAAGTAATTGATATGAATAGGGAAAACCTATTCTGGATAAACATTTTTGTGTCATATGGTTGTAGAAATAATTTGGGAAATTACTAGATCAGGCCCCCTATAAGTAAAAATGGATTTTCTTACCATTTTAATTATCTCTTGAGATAAAAAATAAATTATTTCCTAGGGACCCACATTTTTCAAATGATAATGTAAACATAGATGGAAAAACAAAGACAGATGGACATGTTTCATATGCCCATCTGGACAAGCACAGGACAAAATTGAAGAAAATTTCCTAAAAATTTCTAGAGAAAAAGAAATTTTTATGAGACACTTGAGGAACCTTTGAAATCTTCAATTTTTATAATGAATCTGCAAACATTAGTTTTACATGTTTTAAGGTAACCCAAATAATCATGATCCAAATTATCAGAAAACATTTCTAAAAATGTTTAGGGTTCCTGTTCTATAATTTCATTTAGCTCATAACACCAACACTATGTGTTCAAAATAGAACAAAAAAACTAAGACATATATCTGGAAGGAAGACCAGATGAAAAGAAAGAAACAGATAAAAAATAAATAATCAATACAAGAAGATGTTATGGTTCCCCTTGTACTATCCCCCCTCCCCCAGTACCATCACCCCCTCCCCACCCCAACCCCACCTACACCAGCCCCCTACACCAGCCTTCCCCCTCCCCCAATTACTTGCCCCCCACCAACCATCCCCCTCCCCCTGCATCAACCCCTCCCCCCTGCACTAGCGTAACATCCAAACAACCCCTTCCCCTAGAACTACCTCCATCCCCCATGCACCACACCTCCACCACCCCTTTGCACCATCCCCACTCCCCCACCTTCACCACCCCCACACCCACACCAGCTTCCCCCCCCCCCCCCACAATAGGCTCCCCTCCAACCAACCCCTTCCCCCTGCACCTACCCCTACCCCCTACAACTTCCCCCGTCCACATAGACACACCACTAAACTAGTCTGCCATCCAACCACCCCTCCACCATCCACTAACCCCCCCCCCCTCACACACACACACACTCACCAGCCCCCCTCACCACCCCACCCCCTGCACCACCCCCAGCCCCCTGCACCCCCACCTACACTAGCTCCCCTCCCCCTGCCAACACTATCCTGCTATACAATACTTTTTTATATGAGTTCTACAAGATCATGTCTGAGACTATAATATGTACATGTATATTGAAAAAATATTATTCATGAGTTATGGTATTCTATATTGATAAAGTCTTATATAATAGTGTTTTTAAGCTTGTTGTGTAAAATATTAGCATATTCTTCATATAGTGTATGGACTTATTTAATTTTAAGTCCTAGTATGTTATTTTCTCCATATCCCTTGAGTAAATACTCACGTATGTATTATTAAAATAATGGAATCCTTTCATGATCTAGACTTATATGTATTCGATTGGATAAAAATACAAATTGACATAAACTAATTCCCTACACACCCACGTTTTATGCAGTCAATTTACCACATGATAATTATTCATGAAACCAAATTTATGATGTAGGATGATTCTCTATGTATGAAAATCCATTAGGTATAAAAATATCCTTACAAATCCAAATTCTGAAAATCTTCCCTGCATGAAATCTCGTTATTCAGTGCATTTTTAAACCCTTTAAAAAGTGGATTTAACTATATATCCTTTTTTATTATATTTAAATACCTTTATAATATTTCAAATGGATCAAATAACTCCTAAATATGACGTATATATAATTTTATATCACTAAATAATATAAGAACACATAATTTGGAATAACCGCAATAGGATAAAATGTATTGCAGAACATAAGTAAATTTTTTAGAGAATCCAAACATCTGATTCGAACTTCATCATAAATGAATTAAATGTATTTTAACATATACACCCCATGAACCCTCACCATGAACCCTCCCCATTCCCCTTGAACCACATGCACACCCCATACCTCATGGATATCCCCTTCCCCTTGTACCCCTTTAGACACCTCGTTCACCCCCTACACACCCCTTCACACCCCATTCACCGTTGCACACCCCTTGCACCCCCATTCACCCTAAACACCCCCACTACTAACCCATTACGTCCCCCTGCACACCCCATGCACCCCTTTCCCCTGAAGGATACTGAAAATATAATAACATGATTCAGAAAATGGTGATACTCAAATCAGAAAACACCAATTGAAATTATATAATGAAAAGAAAACAGTATGAAATTCATTGTCTTACATTGAGTTATAGTTATAGATAAATAAAGTGAGGTTCATGTTCTCTATCATCCCCTATAATGGTTTCACCAATAGATGAAATTAATAATATGGACCAATAAGGGGGATAACTAATAGTAGAATGAATAGAATTATAAAAAAATTTAAAATTTTACTACATACCGTTGGAGGTGCACTGGAGGAGGTAGGGGTTGCCATAGAGAGGTTCGTCTTTACAATGCCTAATAAAATAAGAAGAACACATAAACGATCATACCAAAACCCTATTCCTTATTCCAATCATAAACAAAAAGTCACCACATACCAAATAGAACCCAAACACACTAAAAATTTATATAATTCCCTATACAATCATGAACCATGTCTTTCCTTCCCAATTAGACATACCGGATGTGGTTACAAACCACATTGTTTAATTTTAAACAGAAAAAATAGTTAGTTTTATCCATCTGACATCAGAAAAATGTACTTGAACAAAGAAAATGATACTCTATGAAGTCCTCAATTATGGTTTATTATGACTTTGAGGAATTGATAAGTCATTCCATCATCATTATTAAAATATGAGCCCAATATAGAATTAATATTCTATATTGTTTCACCTTGAACTCACACCGTCCCTAAATCCCTTAAACATACATGAGTTCACCACTAATCTAACTCACTCTCAGATTATACAAATATCACACATGTTCTGATTCCTCCATTAATCCATTATTCAATTCCATAACTGAATCAGTCATCATGAATTGTTGAAACATTATCTCTAAAATATTTGAATGCCACATGTCCACCATCTCTAAAATTTGAATAAAAAATTACAAAACATAAGCCTCTAATTCCATTTTATTACACCCCCAAAAGAACCATTATATTCAAACCAATATATTACAAGAAATTAAGACCCCATACCTACACACCCCGCATGAACCCCCCGGCACACCCCTTTCCCCCCAGACACACCCTGACCCTTACACAAACCCCCTTATCCACCCCTTGCACCTCCCTGCACACCCCTACTCACCCCTTTCACCCCCTACACACCCCTTGCACAACCCATGCCCCCTGCACACCCCCAGCCCCCTGGACACCCACCCAACCTACCCTTTCCACCACCCTACACACCCCTTTAACCCACTTCCCCCAGAAGGATGCTAAGAATAAAACATCATGATTCTAACAAAGGAGATACTCAAATTTTATAACACAATTTGAAATTATATATTGAAAATAAAATGGTATATGAAATGGAGGAACTTACATTGAGTTGTGGTTCATGATAAATGAATTGATGTTCATGTTCTCTGTCATCAACTGGAATGTGTTCACCAATAGAATAAATTAATAAGAGGGTAAAATAACGGGGAAAAACCAATAGTAGAAAAAGATAAAAACTATAAAAAATGGAAAATTGGAATACATACTGTCAGAGGTGTTCATTATGTTATAGGGGATGCCTTAGAAAAATGTTGGTGAAAAGGTTTTATGGTTGGATAGAAGGATGATACAATTCAATATAATAATAACAAAACTTATCTACTATAGAAAATCATAAACATAAATACACAATAATTCAATATATGTATAAATAGAGAGAAACACCGCAATACAATTCCATATTATAGTAATCAAACTTAAATACATTATAAAATAACACATATTAACAACCCAAAAATAAAATTTAAATCTATAGTGAGTCTCAATATCAGTATCATCAAAAAAATTATAATCCTCATCCACACCTCGTATAATAAAACCATCAGGACCTATCAAACTACTAGCATCATCATCACCATCGGCATCAGTACAGAAACCGACACCGGCACCAGTACGGGCTCAGCTCCCACTCTGGCTCTAGTTATGTCTCTAGATCTGACATAAGAATCTGTATAATCAGAACACATCAACATCCAATAGGCATCTACTACTACATCATATTCAAGTGAAATTTTAGAGTAAAGGGAAGTCATAACTTTCATCATATTTTCGGTTATCACCTTTTATGATTTTTGAGATTATTCTTTGATTGAGACATTCATTTTTTCCACTACGACTAAACCATAATTGGTACTCTTAGAAACATTGTCTGAAGACCGGAATCAAAATGGTACAATATTTTTCCCAGGTTGAAAACACACTCTTCCCAGATGCTCATCTTATAATACCTGATGTAAATGATCATTTGGTCCCAAATTTTCATGATCTATTTCTGCCAATTTCCCCAAATAATTTTCTTTATTGATATATAATATAAATTAAAATTATAAAATAATATGTGTAATAAAATTCAGTAAAAATGAAATAAATTTAAAAATACATTAAATCGTGTTCTCGGTGTCGATAGTTCTGATAGAACCATCTTTATTTTTTCTGTTTGTACATAAAGAAGTAGATCAAGGATAGAAACCCTCGAGATTCAATGCATTTTTCTAAAATAAATAAATAAATCCAAATTAGAAGTTAAAAAATTACACTAATCCAAGTTGAATATTATAAATGTTATATTAAAAGTGTTTACTGATGATCTGGGAGTGAAGTGTGTCCAAGAGTATAAACATGTTTCATTACACTCTTATTTGTTTTATTTTTATCTGATTTATCTTGTAAACAGATAATTATATAATTTCATTAACATAAAGAAAACAATTTATTTATACATTAAAAATAATTTTCAGAAAAATGAATGAATATATATAAATTTAACAAATACCTTTAACCTTGGACTCTGCCAATAGAAAATCATCTATTTGTATTGTGATATTAGTCATTCCTGATTCACCAGTATTTCTCCAGGATCCATTCAAAATCTCATTTTCCAACCCAAATATAAGTCATGCATGTACACTTGCCACATTTCACCTAATTCCATTAACCTTGAAGCCTTGTATTTTTTTTCTATCTGGAAAACTATATCGGATCTGCAATGGAAAAAATATTTGTTACGAAAATATTATAAATTTATATATATATATAAGGGGATTAAAATTAATTACCGAAATCTCTACCTAGGCAGTGCAGCTTATTTTTTCTCTAACGTTCCTGCAACTTATTTGTTGAACCAAAATTATATTGTTGTGTTTAACAAGTGTTCCTATTAAGATTTTACATTCCATACCATTTTTTTTCAATAACAACATTGTCCTAATTGTATTCAACCATGATTCTCATATGTCCATTCCAGGCCTCTTGAATTTTTGTGTGACCTCATTATCTGATACAGGATAGAGGTAATCATTAAAAATAATGGAAAATAATATATATGAATTTTTTATTAATCAGTAACATTAATATTCAAACACATACTAGTAGTTGGGGGGTCTGATAACTCTTGAAGTGATGCATCTAGAAAAGAGGGAGTATCCTTTTTGGTGGGGGGGGGATATCTACAGTAGGAGTACTCTTTATAGTAGATGATGAAAAGTGTAATAATGGAGGAATAAAATCTGATACATAACTTAGTACAGATGTGGGGGGATATGGATATAGTGGTGGTATAATAGGGGTGTAGTTCCCTTTACATTGGATTGTGGTGATAGAAAATAAGGAAGGATGGGAGTCTGAAAACTAACATAAAATGTGGGTGTGGGTGAGGGAGGAAAGCGATATAGAAAAGGTGGGTGTGGATAATAATAAGGAGGTGACATAATTAGAGGATGACCTCATGGTTACTGAAGAAGCATAGTAGTCGGCTATATAGTAGATTTAGTCGTAGTAGTATCCCCCATTATACTACCAGCCTCAGTGGAATATTCCAACTATCTCCTCATTGATGTAGCCTAAAATAAAATAGATTGTAAAATAAAATTAATGATAACAAGATATATAATATGATAGACCGTAATATTCAAATAAAAATTGTACTTATAGTGGTCGCTCATGGATGATGTATTCTTATACTCCTGGTATCATTATAATAATACATTTTGACCTGGAAATTTCAAATAATATTATTAGATAAATAGAAATAATGAAAAATGTTAAATAATAAAATTATATCATAAAATAATGGGATACATTTTTATGTTTTATATTTATATTGATAAAATATCAAGACTTATCTATTTTAAATAATTAAAAGATATGTTCTTAATCATAAATTGGTCATGATATTAATAGTTTTATATTACAAAATGGAATAAAACATAATATAAAATTTGATATCATGTATAAATGTTAAAAAACACAAACAATATTGTGATGATATCAGGTAAATACTTACAAATGTGTCCACGTTATGTGTGAACCGTGGGAATTTCTGGTTCACAATATTTTCTAACAATTGAATCATCTCTGTTACCAAATGAAACATCTTAATAAATTCTGATAGGTTTATCCACAATATCATCTTCATCTAATATATATCGTGTAATTAAATTAATAAAAACATAAAATTGTTGTTGAAATGGTTTTGTTACAGAAAACACATGTCTAGCTTGTGATCTAAGAATATAAGGTTCATCGGTATGAAAATGGCAGTTCATACCAATCACAATAAAGCCATATTTATCAATATACATTCCTTGTCCTTTCTTTTAATCAATCCTCCTGAATTTCATCATTGAAATATGACTTTGTGCATAGTAATCTAATAAAATGATTCTTTTAGCAAAACATTAATATGATATATTTTATGATCAAGCATTTCTATCTGATTCACTCACATAAAAATCTGTTATGGAACATATTGTGAAACCATTATGATATATTTCCATTTTTCACAACTATTTATAAAGAATTTAAATCTATTGGAAACTATTTACTTACAATCACATACCACATCATTTTTACCAAAGGATAATGATTTTATTTCATATGATACTTCATTCGTTGGTTGAGTTAAAACCTAAAAGATACCAACATTGAATATTAAATAGAGACATGTGATTAAGTTATGAGAAAAATATATATTACCATTGATATTATACCAGAAGAAAATTTTTTGTTTTGAAATGATTCCTTCCTCTCAATAGATAGAGAGTGATGTCTTTGTTTTAGAGTTTTACAATATTATCTTCATATATGAGTTATTTAAAATGTTAGAAGATATGAAGAAATCACACAATAAAGAAAATGAAAATTTATTAGTTTACTTATTTGATATATTCATCATGCACACAATAGTTGAATAATATAGTCTGATGATCCAATCCCCACTCTTCTCTGTTTAAAGTACTTAATGAGTATGATCCAGATATCCCACTAATTTCTGTAAGTGGAGGAAATATGGGCTTGAAGGGATCCTATTTACCATATATAGTTCATGTTAGATAATTAGACCTCATAGTAACATTATCCAAGTACAATAAACCGAAATCCATGCATTCTTTTGCTAAATATCATTTCATCATAGAGTCTTCAGGATGATATTTATTTCTCAAACAAGTCTTCAATGTAAAAAAAATTATTTCTACAGGACACATCCACTAACTCAAATCAAGATAAGAAAAAAGAACATCTATGGAAATATGAATAGTCACATGTATCATACATGTGAAAATGATGGTGGATAAATTTTCCCCAAGTCACAAACAATAGTCAATTCACCTCTCTTTGATTTATGAACAAAACGTTTTCTCCATATTTTGGCATAATGGCCATAATAAAAATGACATAAATTAATCCCAAGAACTGTAATATTACGTGATAGTAAATGTTGAATTGCAATGGAAATCAACTCATGTACCAAGACATGGTAATCATGGGTTTTAAGAGATCCTAGTTTCACATCATGTGTATTCACCCTTTTTGAAATATTTCTTGAATAACCATTCAGAAACATTAAATATTCTAGGACATAGATAGATTGTTTGTTCTCCACATTTATCATCAAATAACAGGAAAAATGGACTTTACACTTATTTTTACCAATTGACACTAGATGAAATCTTGATCTTATACCCCAATCTACGAAATCATGATGTGGACGCAAATCATCTTTTTTTTCATTTGAAATTTGAAATAGTATCATGTAATCTCTCACAAATAGTTTTCTTGATATTCAATAGATCCAAACAATGATTCAATAATTTTGATGGCCAATATGGAAAATCTATGAAAATGGTTTTATTTCCCCAATTGTTATTCGAATTTGGATTAACATTATTTTTCTTTCTGGTATTTGATTGACTATTACAAAGAACATAATTCAAATCATCATATTTTTTTAACAATATCATTACTTGACATTTGTTGATGTGTCTCATATCTCTCGACAACATTATTGATCTCTCTCCAATTTTTCTAGTATGGATGATATAGGGGTATAAATCGACGATTCCATATGAAGATGAATTCTCATCAAATAATTAATATTCAGGAATGTGTATTTTTCATAAAAATATGGTAGGATAATTTCCGATTATTTATCCATATGGGAATCATTCCGTAAGCAGGAAAATCATTTATCATCCATAATATGCTACATGAAACATAAATTACTCTTTTCTGATTTCATCGTACGCTTGTGCACCAACAATACATATATCATTTAACTAATATATTAATGGAATCATGTATATATCAATATCATTTCTAGGACCACTGGTTCCTGATATCAATATACTCATGATAGTAAATGGCTTATTCAAACACATACATGAAGGAATGTTATACATGTGAATGAAAAAAAGACAAGTACTATGTGTAATATTAATTTGGTGAAATGGGTTGAATCTATCATAGTATAATCCCAATCTAAAATTTCATGGTTCAACTACAAAATCAGGATGTAAACTATGAAATTTTTTCCAAGCCATTCCATCTATAGGTTGCACTATTTCATTATTATCATTATTTATAACAATTTCATGCCATTTCATATTCCTTTCCATTTGTTCCGACATTAAACGTTTTTGAACCCTGAGAATTAAAGGGAAGTTCCACATCAATTTCTCTAGTATTGAGATTGAGTTCTGTCTTTAATTGTATTCCACCATGATGTTCCATGCTATTTTCAGTAAATCACCTCTTCATTTTACTTCTATAATAGACAATCGTCTTGGGGTCCAGAATGAATCTTAATATATGAATATCCAAAAGTTTAAACCCACTTTGATGTCATGTAACCATTTTCTGGTATACATACATCATCATATAATAAATCCTCAAAAAATGTAAAAAATATAATTGAATGAATTATTACTAAATAAATATATTGTTTTTCCATGATATGATCTCATTAAAAATTCATGTTTTCTCACTTCTTCACTTGCTTGATATTATGGGGTATTCACATCATCTGTCAACATTATAACACACTAAAAATCATCATATTGATTAATAAATGAAAACTATATTCTAGTATTCATTTCCTCTTGTACTGGTCTATATAAGGAGCTATCTTTAGAAAAAAGGAAACCGATCAGAAATCTGATTTTTCATACAAATCCATTCGCTTGAATCAATGACATTATCCACTTGATCTTTTTCTCTATTGATTAACCACATGTGATAATATTTTTCAAAACCATGTTTAGGGACATGGTAACTCACTTTGTAACGAGTTAACCTTGGTCTTCCAGTATAATCTAAACATGACCATCGAATCAATCAGCAATATGAATCATTAGTGAATGCAAATCCCAAAAACAAATAATGTAATTACTTTTGAAACTCATCAGTGATCCGGTCAATTTTGGAAATCCAGTATATACTGATTATGAGGAATATAAAAATACATTAAATAAATAATCTATAAAACAACATAACTTGATATATGTAGTCTCATAAGATAATAATTAATCATAAATAAAATTTTCCTAAAAAATGATAACAAATATCCTAAAATTGTGGTTTATGGAATTTATAATTGTTTTAAATTATACAAAATCATGAATAGTCACACATAAGTTACATGAATGAGGCTTTTTACTATGAAAAATATCTTATATAGCATATAAGGGATAATAATATTCAATTTCCAAAAGATTTTGGATAGATTTTGTAACACCCCAGGTAAATAATGAATATGAAATCTTTATATTTATCCATATTTGTTAATAAAATATTAATATTAATTTAAAGGGGATTCTATGCTTGATGGCATACCCAATATGCAACAACAAGATTTTTGGGAATCTTACGTTGCACTCTAATAATAAAATAATATTATTTTAAATGGCAGTTAACGCCTAGCCGTTGTAATGGAGAGAATGAACAGAACTAAGTACAAAATGACTATATATTTTTGTCAAATATTTTTACTCTTTACAATAAATGTTAGAGGATTAAAAATGCAAATGAATCCAGTTTTTAAGCGTAAACATTCTAATATTTTTTAAAAGGTCGATTAACCGCCTTTTGATGGAGAACCCATTTTAAATCAACTTTTTGAAAATTTTATAAGGTATATTTTTCAAAATAAACATATTATTTGTGATTGGGACATTGAAATTTACCTTGGGTTAATTTTTGGTATTTTTCTGACAATGTTCATTTTTCAATGAATAGTGAAAAATACTGCATTTTACATCAAAACTGCTTTTTCATATAATTTAATTATATGGTTATATTATCTTTTTAATTTGTTTTAAAGTTTAATTAGAATATATGTTTACCATATAATTCAATTATGGTCATTGGGATTAATTTCACTTTGAAATTAGGCATAAAAAAGTACCAAACGTTTCAGAAATATTGTTTCAAAAAACCCGGTATTTGTTTTGACAACAGGAAGTTTTTTAAATTAATTATTGCAATTTATGTGTTTAGTATTTGTTAAAATGAATTACATATTTGGACTCAGAATTTCCAAATTATGTAATTAAGAATCTTTTGTTTTTGGACATTATGAATAGTAACGACGGTAATTATCTTTAATTATCTTGATTAATGAGTAATCGGGTAGTTAATGAAAATAAGATAATATCATAATAATACAAAATAACCACAAAATGTGTCCTAAGGCTACTAGTTGTCTCATGGACGACCATGGGATGCCTTGTGCCAAACTTGGGGGCCCCATGGAATCACTTTTGGGAGAAAGTGACTTGTAATCTTTTTATTTTTAAAGAGTGTTAAATGTAACAAAGAATGTATCACCTAAGTAAAATATTTTAAAATTTGTCTACATAAATGATCGTTTGGAATATAAATATTTATTGAAAATATAAAAAGATTTCCTACATCATAGTATTTTTTTATAATTTTTAGACATTAACTAAATTAAATTATTTATGACATCATGATGATGCAGCGATGACCTCATTATTTAACGATTTAAATAAAATGGAAAGATAATGTAAAATCTAAGACATACACTTGTCCAAAACCTATTGTATGGGTGGATTTAGAACCCTTATCACCTTAGACTCTAAACACATCAATGTGGGACCATTAAAATCTGAAAATAATTTGAAAATAAAGTTACATTTTATACCTTTCCAAGAGTGCCCCTCCTCTCCTCTTATAAAAGGCCCCCACCTCTACCTCCTTACCCACACTTCCAAAGCCTTTGGATCGGCCAAAACCTGCCCATTTTGTCTCTCCAAATCTCTCTCTAACTCCTTGAAGCCTCACATTGGGCATAAGTCTTCCCAAGAAAGCCTTTGAGATCAAACCAAACGGAGTTACCCGATTTTAAGGTAATGTCTTCACTTTTGTTCTTTTGTTTTATTTTGCTTCTCCAACCCACTAAAATCCTTTTATTCATTTATTTGGTAACAACTACAGTATATTAAGTATAGTAGGATGTTTTTATAAGAATAATTAGAGCTACACTTACACACACCTACATCAAATGGTTAAAGAACATAATGTTTCTGTAGATGGAGAATTTCTGCCTCACGAAACGATGATTGTTCAACATTCATATAACACATTAAAAGGTGGCCATTAAGATGCCACTATATTTATATATGATATATAATATGTTTATGTTTCTGTATTTTTCTTTTGTGGCATACCTTTATGGTTTCCATTGTGGGTAAAAACGATAATTTCATTTTAGGAAGTGCAGACTATCGCCCCCTCAAAGTGATTTGATTCGTTAATGCCATATGTTGGATGTATAAAGGATGGATTTAAAGTTATTATATATGATTTATGTAACATATAAATGATTAATATTATTCTGTAATTAAAATATACATACCTCTCATTTGGTTTTAATTCCATTAATATGACATAGAAATGGAAGTAGCGTTCATGCGTACGTACGGCTTACCGTCTCCATGGACGGTGCATTTCATTTCATACCTCTAAATGATTATGTAATATTATAAATACATGTATATTATGGATATATATGATATATATTATATCCAAATCATGAATATAATTATGGATATAATGAACATTTGACCACACGAACAACATGTAATTGTAAGAAGTCCACTTTCGACATAAGAACCAAATATCAACAAAACAAACATTATTAACTTAAATGATTACATAATGTTTATAACGTGTAAATAAGTGATATAAAAGGAATAATGAACTAGAAAAAGGTTCTTAATAAAGTGGAAATTAACTAAAGTTTATTATTCAGGACGTTAAAGAACGATCGAGTCAAGTCGGACCCGAGGTAAGGGATCCTACTCCTCTCTTTCTTTTTAGGTACACTCTTTTTTGTCATTCCTTCTAAGCTCATCTTACTTGTTATTGGGATGTTAATTTATATTACTCTTACTATAATTTTTATGTTCATATTATGAGTGACCCTATTCTCTCTCATCAATCCATTTTGGATGTTTTGAGTGGCGCCGTTAGGCTGCCGAATTTTCATAATAGATCCAACCTATCTCTTTCTCTTTAAGTACTCTCCTTTATGTCACTTCTTTTAAGCTCCTCTTTGTTATTATGGGGGATGTTATTTTATATTCCTCTTGCTTTAAATTTTATTGTAATGTGATGAGACACCCTATTTGATCTCATCAATACATTTTTTGAAGTTTTAAGTGGTGCCGTTAGGCTGCTGAGTTTTCGTAAGGGATTTTTCATCTCACTTTTATTCCCGTGAGATTTATGATACATTTGCCACAATTTTATTTGAGTGGTGTATGTACTGACCATTATTTTACTCATTTTGTAATATTCTTTCATTTATTATTATTTACATCAATGTTGAATTATCCTTCTTTCATGGGGCGTATGTTTCGAAAGATACCCATGTCGGTAAGGGAACCTTCCATCCTCCTCTTTTTAAAAGACTTATTATGTTATGTCTTTTCATTCACATAATATTATTTTGGGATATGTTCTTATATATCTTTATTGATTTAAATTTTATGTCCAAGTGATGAGATACCCTTTTTATCTCTCATCAACTCTTTTTCTGAATTTTGAAGTGACGCCGTTATGCTGTCTAATTTTTGCAAGGGAAATTCTTAACCCAATTACGATTCATTGGGATAAAATTATACACCTTTAATATGTTGTTCTATGATTATGTGTGAATTTCCTCTGATTTTTTTACACTTAATACCCACTTATATTTCATGTATTCGTTTGTCACACATAGTTATGTAACTTATGTATCCTTAATCCAAGGATATCGTCTTTGTATGAGACTTCGTCTCAATCTCCTTTCATTGAGGCATATTTTGTTTTATACACAGCTTTCTTTTATACGGTGTATAAACCCCTTTTACTTTTACGTTTATCCAAAAGGAATTTTTTTTATATGAAGCATTTTACTAAACGACAAAAGGGAATGTTTTTGTCTTACGTATACGGCGACAACGACTTCTCCGCCGCCGTGACCATTATTTGAGTTTTGGATTCCTCTACAAGCCATACCTTCTTTTTAAAAGAAAAATAAATACCATGTTCTACTTTTCTTTTATTTTGGTTTTGAAAATGGTTTTCATAATGTATTTATATCAATGTGTTGTATTGATATCCTGTTATTGAAAGGTGGAAATGCCATATTTCCTTTATGCATGTTTTATGTGATAAGATTATGTTATGGTTGTTGGGAATTGTTATGAAGACGGGTGGTTCCATTATAAATTAAGGGTGGGTGAGTCTGATATAGCTCTCCAATGCATTGGGTAACGTGAAGGAGTGAAACGTTAAGGTTTCTCCGAAGAGATTTAGGGAATATACTGTGGTGGGTATTCCAAACTTAACAAAGAGGGTTACTCCCTACGTAAGAATGTTATGAATGCCTCAAGTTACCTTTATGTCTTATGATTTCTATGATTTATTCATGATTTTATGAGGTATGTTAAAGTGCTTATGTTTTATGGGTAAAGTATGATTTAATTCTTATGTATACATGTACTCATGTTTCCTTTCCATATTTTTATATCCCTTACTGAGCTTTTTGTGTTCATCCCATGTTATTGAAATGTTTTTCACAGGTCAAGGGAAGGGTACATGATATGATGATAGTGTCAAGGAAGTGTCAAGAAATAATCCATGTATTATTTTAAATATGTTTCCATTGATGGGAAAAATGAATACTATCTTTTATGTAACCACTTTGTTTAAATGTGGAATGTAATGCAAGTTTTATGATCTAATTCTCTAAAACTCTAAACCTGAAAAGATCCTCAATGTGTAATCTTTTAGTAACTCAAGATTAAGTAAGGTTTATGGGTGGGGCCTTATATTTGGTATCAAAGGTCGGTTTAGATAACTTTAGAGGTTAGGGTATTCTTTAAGCATAAGTGACATTACCATAATGGTTAAGATTTCAGAAAGAGTCCTAGTTTTAGATAAAGGGAATGAGTAAGTATATATTAGTGTTTATCTTCCTCATTAGTATATGATGGTTTTGTTGATATACTCACACTAACGTTTCTAGTTTTCGTAAATGGCTAGATATAGTAGGCACCAAAGTAACAGTGGATGTGAAGGAAGCTGTGATAGTTTTTTTGAGCAAGCAACTAAATGATATGGGAGCTGCAATGAGAACTCTTGCGATTATCCTCAACCAACTATCTGGAGTCATGATTGATCACCTAAACCTTGGTGATTTCTCTAAGGCATCATATATGCGAGAAACAAATCCCTACGGAACTACAGGTAATAATCATAAAGGTAAGTGTGTTCAAAAACCTATGTGTCCAAAATGTGGAAATAAACACCTAGGAAAATGTTTCAAAGGGACATAAATATGCTATAGATGTGGAAATGAAGGTCATAAAGCAAGAACCTTCCATGGAAAAAGGAAGCATTCAATTGACTCGAGGAACGGGAAATAAGTTCTTTCTGAGGGATCAATTGAATGTTTTAAATGTGGTGTGCATGGTCATTATGGAAACACATGTCCTATGAAGAAGTTTTGTGAATGGGATCACCAAGATCGTACAAATGTTCGTTTACCATTACCTAATGCCATTCTGATTGGGGATGAAGAAACTGAAAATGACCAATCAAAGGTATGGATTATTTCATAACTATTGTTTTCCTATTTTGTAATCTTAGGATATGATTCACGATTTTGTTTGTAGGAAAGAAGTATTTCAGAATAAGTTGGAAAGGAATGGTTAATGGGTCATAAAGAATATTGAATGAGTAAGATGTCAACATATAAGGGCTTCAAGAGTTACAGTGAAATTCTTAAGAGTATTAACTCTCTTTTGATGATGGGGTTACATTAGAAGACTTTTTATAGTATGTGTAACCCTGATGTTTAATATATGAAAATTTTATTCAAGGAATAGTTATCTATTATTTTGTAGACATTGTTATAAAGAACCATTTGGGTTTATATGATCCTTACTTTTGAGGTAATTATGGGTTACTATATGTTATGATGGAAGTGAAAGGCTTCAGATAAAATTGAGGTTAAATTATGTTAGGGTTATTTTTGATGATTTTATCTCTTTTTGGGGAATTATGTGAGAATTATATAGTTTTGGAAAAAGGACAACACGCAGACCGTATGATAACCCGTCACGTTGGACAAAGCTGTGGGAATCGAACCCACAACCAAAGTGCAACTGGTATTTATCGCCTACCACTGGACTACGTGAAGTCCCTGGTTAGTTTGACTAATTCATTTTAGTTAGATGATTTTATGAATTAAGAGTAAGTTGATTTTGGGTTATCTATGGATATTTATTAACCTATCATGGAGGATATGTGATTAGGTTAATTACTTTTCAATACAAGACATTAAGAGCAACTGATGTTGTTTGGAGATAAATGTTACGATTTAACTTGGATGACTATGTGACTAAATCCTTCAAATATTTGGGTTTCAATATTAGTTTGGTTTACTTTGAAGAATTTTATGGAAAAATTGATTATAGAATGGTCCTCGTTGAACTTTGGGTTTTGTTGGACAAATTTTGGTGATTAAGAATAGATTTTCTTTTTATAAAGGGTTATCCTTTTCTGGATTATCTGATCTTGTACTAAACTTTTTGGTTTTGGTATTGGTTAATGTTTAAAGACATGGTAAGTATATAGTTCTCTTTTGTGTATTAGGTGATTCTCTAGAAGTTGATTATAGTACTCTTAATGTGAACAAGTCTTCTTAAATACTCGTCTTTTGGAGAAAATATGAGTTTGTGTAAGGAATCTAATAAAAGTTGAAAGTCAACATGATAAGTGATTATGTTTCCTTATGAATAAATTCCTCAATAAAAAGTAACTTAAAAAAATGTTGTCTATTAACTTTTCCTACTGGGGAATCGAATACCATTTAACCCATCACAAGTTTGTGATTTTCTTGTAGTTAACTTTCTCCTAAATATGTTTTCTATCTCTCTCCATCAGAACACGACCCTTTGTTTTTTTCCTGCATGTCCATATTTTCATACTTGGAATCCTAGTATGGGTTAACTCGGGTGACCATTGTACTTATCTTTCTTTATTTTAAAGTGATTGTTTTACCGACTCTTGTTCCGATGTGGGACTTTAAAGGATGTTTCCAAGCCCAATTTTAAAATTGCGGGGACACAATTCCCAAAAGGGGGGAAGGATTTAACACCCCAAGTAAATAAAGAATATGAAATATTTATATTTATCCATATTTGTGAATAAAATATTAATATTACTTTAAAGGGTATTCTATGCTTGATGGCATACCCAATACGCAGCAACGAGTTTATTGGGAATCTTACATTGCACTCTAATAATAAAATATTATTATTTTAAATGGTAGTTAACGCCTAGCCGTTGTAATGGCAGGAATGAACTGAACTAACTAAAAAATGATTATATATTTTTGTCAAATATTTTTACTCTTTACAATAAATGTTAGAGGATTAAAAATGCAAATAAATCTAGTTTTTAAGCGTAAACATTCTAATATTCTTTAAAAGGTCTATTAACCGCCTTTTGATGGTGAACCCCTTCTAAATCCAATTTTTGAAAATTTTATAAGAACTATTTTTCAAAATAAACATATTATTTATGTAATGCCCCGACCCCAGTTGCCCAGAGTCGGTGCATTAATTACATAACATTGGCATGATCACAAGAAAGATCAAATCCCGAAAGACCGATTGGTTTAGTAGCCTTGGAAACACTAGATATAATCATAAAGTTTTACATTACATTTCAAAGTGAAAAACTACTACAACAACAAAGTCTTCATATCCACACTATTAACCCCTCATAATATCCCTGCAAGTCATTCATAAATTACTTCTTCACTACCTGGGAAAAATAAAACATAGAAAAGGGGTGAGCTCAAATGCCCAGTAAGGATAACAATATAGCGGAACATTCAAAATAAGCATAAACATTTAAGGCAATTAATTACTAAAACAAAAGCCTTTTAAAATTGAACTTCAACATAGTATGGCAAAAGTAAAATGAAATAATGCCATTTACTTGTTCACATGGATATTCTACTAATCGAATAATCACATGCAATATCAATAACCACTTTCATAATGTTGGAATGCATAATGCCAGACTATCATAACCACATAGCCAAGGCCTCGTGCCAAGACTACAAATAAGATTTTGTCAAGGCCTTGTGCCAAGACACTAGTTTGTCTCATGAGACCTACCGATGCATCGAGGAGCTATAGCGGGCTCCACCCGTCACTTATTAAGTCCAATGCATTCCCATATGAAAAGGTTTAAACATAACATAAACATTCGTATTAAAACTAGCATACGAAATGTCAATACTTTCACCATAAACTATGAATGGTATAAAAATAGCACATCCACAGTCAAACATATCACAAAACCTTCAATACAATATAGAAGTTTTGTATCATAATAAATCAACTTCAAATAATCTTAAAATCCATCAAAGGATGTTGACATAGATGAAATCAAAATTCTTTTAAAAGAAATATCTTCTTTTATTTTGAAATCATTTAAGATCCATATAAAATAAAACATTTTCTTTGAAAATATTCTTATAAGCTTGTAAGGAAAGCTTTGACGATTTTATAACGGCGGAAAATAACCGCACCCGCCGTATAAGTAAAAAAAACATTCTTATCTTAATTCTATCGAAAAGGTCAAAAAGGACCTTGTTTTGAAAACGACGGAAAGATTCCTTTATAAACCTCTTACAAAAAGTCAAACAAGGGTATAAATGAATTTAACCCATATTCTTGTAAATAATAAATATGTTTTGAAATACATTTCGAAGAAACATGGATGTGGATGATAAAGAAATCCCAGTAGATTATTACGTATAAACAACCTCGGATAATGAAGAGATTGTGAAATAACCCTTACCAATTTGGTAGCTTATTAAACATAAAATCCATGAAAGAGTTATCATACAATGAATATGTAAATACACATAAATTAGAGTGTATTACACAACGAATATAATTATGGGCAGTACATACACCACACAAAAGGTGATGGTGGCAATATGACATGAATCTCACGGGAATAAGGAGTGAGATGAAAACCCCTTACTACGTTAATCAACTGAGTCATATGGCCAAAAGTTAATAACCACCAAATGATTTACAGAATAACATGAATATAATGATAATCATGATAATATATATCAAATGGCAGTACACAATACAACACTTTCAATAATTTAGTGGCGAATAATGGAAATCTCATGGAATTGAATGTGAGATAGGAAAATCCCTTACCTTGTACTTTTCCTTGGTTGTGGTAGGTTAACCTCCTGTATAATGGTGAAATAATTGTTATTAAATTATACAAGAATCATATACATTAATATGATATCATATATGATCTTTTAATATTGATTTGATAATAATATCTTAGTATTATCGTTGTTTCGGGTGTTAACTTACTTGTTTTCCTTCATATGTTTTGTTACGTAAGACATATTTGTAAAGGATAGGTTGTATATTATTCATATCCAGAATGATATCAAGTCCTTAAACATCATTTTTAAATCATAAAATGATAATTATACTTTAATGGTTACGATGGAGAATGAATCTCATCGCGTTCGTGGAGACGGTAGTCCGTACGTACGCACGAGCGACAATATCATTCTTTTGATATTAAAATAATATATAAATGGATGGTATATCATATATACAGAATCATTAATATGTTATATTTATTATTTACATGAGTTACACATCATTATTATACCCATCCAAATAATAATATATTGAATAACAATTACACCACGCCGTGGAGACGGTAAGCCGTACGTACGCACGTATTGTGAAATGTTATTCAAAGGGTGGATAGAATACTGAATATGGTTGTACCATATTTATAATAACATCACAGTATATAAATGATACTGGAGTCATTATTTTAGAATGGTAACAACAAAGGAAGAAGAAGTGGAAGAAGAAATGAACTTGGAAAAGGGGTGGTGAAAACATTACCTCTTCTTCGGGTTCTTCCTTTTGATTTGATCAAAAGGGATCCTTAGGTTGGCTTTCTGATTAAACTAAGGCCCCTAGGTTGTAGTGAGGGATGTTGGGAGAGTATTTGGGCAGAGTTTGGCCGAACAAAAAGGCTTTAGAGGTGTGAAGAAAAGAGAAGGAGGAGTGCCCTTTTATAAGAGGGGTGAGGGGCACTTTTGGAAAAGCTAGAAATATTAATTTATAATAAATTCATATTCGGTTTCAAAAGGCTCCAAAGTTGACTATTCAAAGGATGAGGTGGGTATAGGTCGAAAAAAACTCATCCAATAGAATTTAGACAGGTTTGGGTACTTATATTAACCTTATCTTTAAGTATTAACTCTAAGTTAATTAGTTTCACTTTTACAATGTCTCTTTGTATTTTTATTTAATATGGTTAATAAACTTACTATATACATCCAAGAGACCCCCAAGTGGTTCATTAATAATTAACCTATAATAATATAAGTCTCTTGGCCGAACCTTAGATTTTTAGGAATTTAATATCAATTAATAATATAATATTTGTTTTAAGAACTCTTTTATGTCAATTTTGACACTATTCAATAGTTGATTTTTGTGAAACTCATAACAGATTGATTACTTCGAACAAAGTCAATTAAATCAATCCTAACATATCATATTATCCTAGAAAATTAGTTTAATTCATTAAAAGTTTCATATTATATTTATTTGGGTATTTATAATATCAATTATTTTAATTTTTCACTATTATAGTAATTACTGCATCATCATTGTGTCATAAATTAAATAAATTATTTAATGTCTAAAAATTATAAATAAACTATCATTATGTAGGAAATCTTTTTATCTTTATAATGAATATTTATAATCGAAAATCCAACATGTATAACCCTATGTAAAAATTGTTCTTCTAAAAGATGTAAGCTTATGCCATTTTTATTTTTATTTTAACTTTATTAATATAATGTGTCCCTACCACATACAAGTGGCTCCAAGGGGTCCCTAAATTGACCCAAGGATGCTCATGGTCGGGTATGTGTCCACCAATAATGTTAGGACACGTTTTAGGGTAACTTTGTATTATTATAATATTATTTTTTAACCCTTATTTACCGGATTTACCCTTTAACCATGGTAAATAAAATATTTACCGCAGTAATTATTCAAAATGTGTAAAAATAAAAGTTACCTATTTACATAATTTGTACATCCTGATTCCAAATATGGAATCCATTTTCCTAAATTCAAAACACAGAAGTGGCAGAAATTAATTTAAAATTAATTCCCGCTGTCAAAACAAAAAGCGTGTTTTTAAGAGATAATAACTATCAAAAGATTGACACTCGTTTATGTTCGTTTTAATTTTAAAATTATGTCCAATGACCAAAATTATATTAAATGGTAAAAATATATTCTAAAAATACTTTAAAACCACTCAAATTCATAATTTATCACTATTAATTATTTTGATTAAAAAAGTTGTTTTTAATTAAAATTTAGTAATTTTCACTATTCATCAAAATATGAAAGTTATCCGAAATGTACCAAAATTTCACCTTAGGCTAAATTCGATATTCCAAATCCAAAAATGAAGTCCATTTTCAAATATAAAATATATATAATTTCAAAAAGTAGGTATTACTATTCATAACGGCTAGTTTGATTAGTTATGGTGTGTTAGAACTCGGTGTTGCGTACAACACACGCTATCACATTATTCAAAGAGAAGCGTACCGTAGAAGCTTGGGGTGTTACATTCTCCCCTCCTTCAAATAATTGCGTCCTCACAATTTCTAGGTTATTACTGCATAAAAAGAATCGGGTGGTTCTTCATCATAAGTTCCTCGGGTTCCCACATTGCCTATTCCATCTTATGATTTCTCCACAAAACTTTTACCAGACGCGTCGTCCGGTTTCTCAGTACTTGTTCTCTCGTATCAAGAATCTTGACGGGCTCTTCGCAATAAGACAGATCGGGTTCCAGTTCTAATTCCTCATAGGTGAGTACATGTGTCGGATCAGGCATGTATTTCCTCAACAGAGATACGTGGAACACATCGTGAACTTTGGAGAGACTTGGCGGCATTGCCAATCGGTAAGCTACAGCCCCAATTCGTTCTAGAATTTCGAAAGGTCCGATGTACCTGGGACTCAATTTACCTTTCTTTCCAAAACGTATGAATCCCTTCCACGGAGATACCTTCAGAAAAACATGATCACCGACTTGAAATTCCAAATCCTTCCTTCGATTATCGGCATAGCTCTTCTGCCTACTTTGAGCTGCTTTGATGTGATTTTGGATTACTTTCACCTTTTCCACCGTTTCCTCCACCAGTTCTGGGCCTACAAGTTTTCTTTCACCAACGTCATCCCAACAGGTTGGTGTACGACATCTCTTTCCGTATAACGCTTCATATGGTGCCATCTGAATACTCGAATGGAAGATATTGTTATAGGAAAATTCTACCAAAGGTAAATATTGATCCCACATACCCTGAAAGTCAAGTGAGCAAGATCTCAACATGTCTTCTAAGGTTTGAATAGTCCGTTCTGATAGTCCGTCTGTCTGAGGGTGGTAAGCAGTGCTCAAATGAAGTTCAGTATCCCGGGATTTCTGAAGACTTTTCCAGAATCTTGAAGTAAAACGGGGATCACGATGAGAAAAAATCGATAGGGGTACTCCATGAAGTCTCACAACTTCATTAATATATAATCTTGCTAGACGTTCTAGAGGTAGATCTTCTCTTATAGCAAGAAAATGTGCTGACTTGGTAAGACGATCAACAATAACCCATATTGCATCGTTCCTTCTAGGAGTCTTTGGTAGCCCCATGACAAAGTCCATCGTAATATTGTCCCATTTCCACTCCGGTATGGGAAGAGGTTGCATGACTCCTCCAGGCTGTTGCCTTCCAGCTTTCACTTGTTGACAAACCATACATCTTGACACAAAATCAGCAATCTCCCTCTTCATGTTGTCCCACCAAAAATGTTCCTTCAAATCTCTATTCATTTTGGTGCTCCTAGGGTGTATAGAGAAATTGGAACTATGAGCATCATCCAGCAATTCCCTTTTTAGATCAGGTATATTGGGAACACAAAGTCTCTTCCCGAATTTCAAAATTCCACCTTCATACGCAAAGCCTCTCAATCTCCCATCATTCACAGCTTTAATCTTCTTTTGGAATTCTTCATCATCAGTATGAGAACTCTTAATCCTTTCTAGTAAAGATGGTTTGGCAACCATTTGAAAAAGCATTGATGTTTCACCTTCCCTGGTTATTCCCATGTCCATCTTCACTAGATCCATGAAAATTGGATCCCTTTCAATTCTCATATTGTTCAAAACTCCATGGTCTTTTCTACTCAAAGCATCTTCCACCTTGTTTGCCTTCCCCGGGTGGTAGTGTATCGTACAATCATAATCCTTGAGTAATTCAAGCCATCTCCTTTGCCTCATGTTGAGTTATTTTTGTGAGAAAATATACTTCAAACTCTTGTGATCAGTATAAATCTCACATTTTTCACCATAGAGGTAGTGCCTCCATATCTTCAAAGCAAAGATCACAGCTGCTAACTCAAGATCATGAGTAGGATAGTTTTGTTCATGAATTTTCAACTGTCGTGATGCATAGGCAATAACTCTATCATTCTGCATAAGGACACAACCAAGTCCTTTCTTCGATGCATCACTATAAATAACGAACCCATCATTCCCCGATGGTAGAGTCAATATAGGAGAATTGACTAATCTTTTCTTCAGTTCTTCGAAACATTCTTCACACTCTTTTGTCCAAACAAATTTAACCCCTTTACGTGTGAGCTTCGTTAATGGGTTAGCCAATCGAGCAAAATTCTGGACGAAACGTCGATAATAACCTGCCAAACCAATAAAACTACGTACCTCAGTTATACTCGTAGGTGCTGGCCATTCTTGGATTGCTTTGGTCTTAGAAGGATCAACAGAGATTCCTTCTTTAGAGACAATATGGCCAAGAAAAGAAATCTCCTGAAGCCAGAATTCACACTTGCTAAACTTTCCATATATTTCATGCCTCCTCAGAGTCTTCAAGATAATGCGCAAGTGATTTTCATGATCTTCGTAGGTTTTGGAGTATACCAAGATATCATCAATAAATACCACCACAAATTCATCAAGATACTCCTTGAAAACTCTATTCATCAGATCCATGAATATAGAGGGTGCATTAGTCAATCCAAACGGCATTACAGTAAACTCCTAATGCCCGTACCTGGTTCGAAATGATGTCTTCGGAATGTCTTCCTTCTTTACACACAACTGATGGTATCCAGATCGAAGGTCAATCTTTGAAAAGCATTGAGCTCCATGAAGTTGGTCAAATAAATCATCAATACGAGGTAGGGGATACTTGTTCTTTATCGTTATAGCATTGATCTCCCTGTAGTCGATACATAACCTCATAGATCCATCTTTCTTTTTAACAAAAAGAACAGGGGCTCCCCATGGAGAAACACTAGGGCGAATAAATCCCTTATTACTCAATTCCTCTAGTTGTTTCTTTAGTTCGACTAACTCTACAGTGGCCATTCTATAAGGGGTCTTCGATATAGGCCTTGATCCAGGAATCAAATCAATGGAAAACTCAACTTCTCGTTCTGGAGGATGTCCAGGTAAATCTTCCGGAAATACATCCACAAATTCTTTCACAACAGGTACATCCTCTATTTGAACATTCCTTTCCTCACCGATAGTTACTTCATTCTCTTCCTCCCCAATAATTGAATTTAGTTGAGCTACCTGGGGTGGATCTAAATAAGAATTAGGTGGTGACGATTCCGCTCTAAAAATAAGGTGCTCCTTATCATTATCATCAAGAATCGTAACCTCTTTCTTCTTACAATAAATCTTCGCATCATAGTCCGAAAGCCAGTCCATACCGAGGATTATATCAAACTCAATCATAGGTATGACGATGAGATCAGCAGATAAAGAAAATTTATGTGCTCTAATGGGGACTGATTCACAAAACTTTGTTGCAATGATACTTCCCTTAGGAGTTTTAACTGACAACTCCCTTATTAAATCAAATTGGAAATATCTAATTTTCTTAGCAAACTGGGAAGATATGAAACAATGCGATGATCCAGAATCAAATAATGCATTTGCTAAACTTGAGGAAACCATTAAATTACCTGCCACCACGTCTTTTGGAGCTTCTACCTCTGCAGTAGTGATAGCATAAGCCTGGCCTTGATCCCTTGGCCTTTTCTGAGGTAAGTTCTCCTGACGCTTAGGGCATGCATTTTCATAATGCCCCATCTCCCTGCAATTGTAGCACTGAACGTTGGTAGCTTCCTTCTTCCCCTTGCAATCATGAGCTTGGTGGCCTTTTTCACCACACTTGTAACAGACTCCCATTCCCTTCAGGCAAGCACCGGGGTGTTTCTTCCCGCACTTACCACAAGATGGATATTCAACCTTTCCCTTCTTCCCCTTATTTCCATTCCCAGATTGATCAGCAGGTCTCTTCTTCTCTTGCTTTGCTTTAAAGTCATAAGACTTAGAGAATTCCTTTTCGGTCTTGATAGCACATGAGACAATGTCTTCGTACGATGAAAAGGATTGTGAGACTAATACTCGACGGAGAAATGGTTTTAACCCATCAAAGAAACGATCAATCTTACTTCTTGGGTTGCGAATATAATCACCAGCGTACCTCGCTAACCTTGTAAAGTTAGCCTCATACTTTGTGACATTCTCATCCTCCTTTTGTCTCAGACTCAGAAATTGTCTTTCCATATCTGCTCGATGGTCACGAGGAAAGTATTTTTCTAAAAACAGATCTTTGAACTCCCTCCATTCCATATTTGATACTTCATCATCTTCTTTCGTATTTTGAATCAATGACCACCATTGATCAGCATCTCCAGTGAGGCGGTAAACTGCCATGATAACTTTTTCCCTTTCACTGCTCCCCAAAGCCTGAAATATTTTCTCTAGGGAAAATATCCATTGCTCAGCTACTAAGGGATTTGTATTCCCATTGAATGTTGGTGGTTGTTGCCTCATGAATCGATCTAACATTGATCCTCGACGCTGCGGATCAGGGTGCTCCATACGGGTAAGGTTATTATTCATAACCTGAGTAAGTTGTCCCAGTATGGTGATTAGCTGATCAGCACCAGTTGCATCACCAGCCCCACTATAATTATCTTGAGCAGGAGGGCAATCCCTACATGGAGTGCGTGCATTGATACGGTTTCCATTTCTTCCACTAGGCGCCATTTCTAAACAATGGCATAAACTAGATCAGTTTATGAATCAAAATACATAATCCCATACTTATAAAACACTTAGCATAAATTGAACTATTTATGGATATAATCCATAATCATAAAAATGTTTTCTTTGAGGAAGTATATACTCATAAACCCTTCATAATGATTTGTAAAGATAGTGAGAGTTATTATAAGCATATCCCCCGGGAGTGTCGTAACCAAGAGTGCAGCAAGGCCCGTTGTCGTGCACCAGTTCCCGTTCGAGTCTAGCTCAAAGCGGTGTTTTTGAGTTTTACCCCTAGGTACATCTGTGCCAGAGCCGCCTCTACCTGCTCGTATCCAGACAGGGATGTATTGCTCGAAAAACTCACAAAATCTCTACAATACCAAAATTCTAGGAAGTTCTTCTATACTAATCCTCAAAGTTCGTCTTAGGTCTACGTGCTCTAATCAGAGTTTATCTAAATCTAGCTTCCAAGGTTTGTACTAAACTTCCTCTGATACCAACTGTAACGCCCCGACCCCAGTTGCCCAGAGTCAGTGCATTAATTACATAACATTGGCATGATCACAAGAAAGATCAAATCCCGAAAGACCGATTGGTTTAGTAGCCTTGGAAACACTAGATATAATCATAAAGTTTTATATTACATTTCAAAGTGAAAAACTACTACAACAACAAAGTCTTCATATCCACACTATTAACCCCTCATAATATCCCTGCAAGTCATTCATAAATTACTTCTTTACTACCTGGGAAAAATAAAACATAGAAAAGGGGTGAGCTCAAATGCCCAGTAAGGATAACAATATAGCGGAACATTCAAAATAAGCATAAACATTTAAGGCATTGAATTACTAAAACAAAATCCTTTTAAAATTGAACTTCAACATAGTATGGCAAAAGTAAAATGAAATAATGCCATTTACTTGTTCACATGGATATTCTACTAATCGAATAATCACTTGCAATATCAATAACCACTTTCATAATGTTGGAATGCATAATGCCAGACTATCATAACCACATAGCCAAGGCCTCGTGCCAAGACTACAAATAAGATTTTGTCAAGGCCTTGTGCCAAGACACTAGTTTGTCTCATGAGACCTACCGATGCATCGAGGAGCTATAGCGGGCTCCACTCGTCACTTATTAAGTCCAATGCATTCCCATATGAAAAGGTTTAAACATAACATAAACATTCGTATTAAAACTAGCATACGAAATGTCAATACTTTCACCATAAACTATGAATGGTATAAAAATAGCACATCCACAGTCAAACATATCACAAAACCTTCAATACAATATAGAAGTTTTGTATCATAATAAATCAACTTCAAATAATCTTAAAATCCATCAAAGGATGTTGACATAGATGAAATCAAAATTCTTTTAAAAGAAATATCTCCTTTTATTTTGAAATCATTTAAGATCCATATAAAATAAGACATTTTCTTTGAAAATATTCTTATAAGCTTGTAAGGAAAGCTTTGACGATTTTATAACGGCGGAAAATAACCGCACCCGCCGTATAAGTAAAAAAAACATTCTTATCTTAATTCTATCGAAAAGGTCAAAAAGGACCTTGTTTTGAAAACGACGGAAAGATTCCTTTATAAACCTCTTACAAAAAGTCAAACAAGGGTATAAATGAATTTAACCCATATTCTTGTAAATAATAAATATGTTTTGAAATACATTTCGAAGAAACATGGATGTGGATGATAAAGAAATCCCAGTAGATTATTACGTATAAACAACCTCGGATAATGAAGAGATTGTGAAATAACCCTTACCAATTTGGAAACTTATTAAAAATAAAACCCATGAAAGAGTTATCATACAATGAATATGTAAATACACATAAATTAGAGTGTATTACACAACGAATATAATTATGGGCAGTACATACACCACACAAAAGGTGATGGTGGCAATATGACATGAACCTCACGGGAATAAGGAGTGAGATGAAAACCCCTTACTACGTTAATCAACTGAGTCGTATGGCCAAAAGTTAATAACCACCAAATTATTTACAGAATAACATGAATATAATGATAATCATGATAATATATATCAAATGGCAGTACACAATACACCACTTTCAATAATTTAGTGGCGAATAATGGAAATCTCACGGAATTGAATGTGAGATAAGAAAATCCCTTACCTTGTACTTTTCCTTGGTTGTGGTAGGTTAACCTCCTGTATAATGGTGAAATAATTGTTATTAAATTATACAAGAATCATATACATTAATATGATATCATATATGATCTTTTAATATTTATTTGATAATAATATCTTAGTATTATCGTTGTTTCGGGTGTTAACTTACTTGTTTTCTTTCATATGTTTTGTTACGTAAGACATGTTTGTAAAGGATAGGTTGTATATTATTCATATCCAGAATGATATCAAGTCCTTAAACATCATTTTTAAATCATAAAATGATAATAATACTTTAATGGTTACGATGAAGAATGAATCTCATCGCGTTCGTGGAGACGGTAGTCCGTACGTACGCACGAGCGACAATATCATTCTTTTGATATTAAAATAATATATAAATGGATGGTATATCATATATACAGAATCATTAATATGTTATATTTATTATTTACATGAGTTACACATCATTATTATACCCATCCATATAATAATATATTGAATAACAATTACACCACGACGTGGAGACGGTAAGCCGTACGTACGCACGTATGGTGACATGTTATTCAAAGGGTGGATAGAATACTGAATATGGTTGTACCATATTTATAATAACATCACAGTATATAAATGATACTGGAGTCATTATTTTAGAATGGTAACAACAAAGGAAGAAGAAGTGGAAGAAGAAATGAACTTGGAAAAGGGGTGGTGAAAACATTACCTCTTCTTCGGGTTCTTCCTTTTGATTTGATCAAAAGGGCTCCTTAGGTTGGCTTTCTGATCAAAATAAGGCCCCTAGGTTGTAGTGAGGGATGTTGGGAGAGTATTTGGGCAGAGTTTGGCCGAACCAAAAGGCTTTAGAGGTGTGAAGAAAAGAGAATAAGGAGTGCCCTTTTATAAGAGGGGTGAGAGGCACTTTTGGAAAAGCTAGAAATATTAATTTATAATAAATTCATATTCGGTTTCCAAAGGCTCCAAAGTTGACTATTCAAAGGATGAGGTGGGGATAGGTCGAAAACAACTCATCCAATAGAATCTAGACAGCTTTGGGTACTTATATTAACCTTATCTTTAAGTATTAACTCTAAGTTAATTAGTTTCACTTTTACAATGTCTCTTTGTATTTTTATATAATATGGTTAATAAACTTACTATATACATCCAAGCTACTCCCAAGTGGTTCATTAATAATTAACCTATAATAATATAAGTCTCTTGGCCGAACCTTAGATTTTTAGGAATTTAATATCAATTAATAATATAATATTTGTTTTAAGAACTCTTTTATGTCAATTTTGACACTATTCAATAGTTGATTTTTGTGAAACTCATAACAGATTGATTACTTCGAACAAAGTCAATTAAATCAATCCTAATATATCATATTATCCTAGAAAATTAGTTTAATTCATTAAAAGTTTCATATTATATTTATTTGGGTATTTATAATATCAATTATTTTAATTTTTCACTATTATAGTAATTACTGCATCATCATTGTGTCATAAATTAAATAAATTATTTAATGTCTAAAAATTATAAATAAAATATCATTATGTAGGAAATCTTTTTAGCTTTATAATGAATATTTATAATCGAAAATCAAACATGTATAACCCTATGTAAAAATTGTTCTTGTAAAAGCTGTAAGCTTATGCCATTTTTATTTTTATTTTAACTTTATTAATATAATGTGTCCCTACCACATACAAGTGGCTCCAAGGGGTCCCTAAATTGACCCAAGGATGCTCATGGTCGGGTATGTGTCCACCAATAATGTTAGGACACGTTTTAGGGTAACTTTGTATTATTATAATATTATTTTTTTAACCCTTATTTACCGGATTTACCCTTTAACCATGGTAAATAAAATATTTACCGCAGTAATTATTCAAAATGTGTAAAAATAAAAGTTACCTATTTACATAATTTGGACATCCTGATTCCAAATATGGAATCCATTTTCCTAAATTCAAAACACAGAAGTGGCAGAAATTAATTTAAAATTAATTCCCGCTGTCAAAACAAAAAGCGTGTTTTTAAGAGATAATAACTATCAAAAGATTGACACTCGTTTATGTTCGGTTTAATTGTAAAATTATGTCCAATGACCAAAATTATATTAAATGGTAAAAATATATTCTAAAAATACTTTAAAACCACTCAAATTCATAATTTATCACTATTAATTATTTTGATTAAAAAAGTTGTTTTTAATTAAAATTTAGTAATTTTCACTATTCATCAAAATATGAAAGTTATCCGAAATGTACCAAAATTTCACCTTAGGCTAAATTCGATATTCCGAATCCAAAAATGAAGTCCATTTTCAAATATAAAATATATATAATTTCAAAAAGTAGGTATTACTATTCATAACGGCTAGTTTGATTAGTTATGGTGTGTTAGAACTCGGTGTTGCGTACAACACACGCTATCACATTATTCAAAGAGAAGCGTACCGTAGAAGCTTGGGGTGTTACAATTTATGATTGGTACATTTAAATTTACCTTGGGTTAATTTTTGGTATTTTTCTGACAATGTTCATTTTTCAATGAATAGTGAAAAATACTGCATTTTACATCAAAACTGCTTTTTCATATAATTTAATTATATGGTTATATTATCTTTTTAATTTGTTTTAAAGTTTAATTAGAATATATTTTTACCATGTAATTCAATGATGGTCAATGGGATTAATTTCACATTGGAATTAGGCATAAACAAGTACCAAACCTTTCATAAATATTGTTTCAAAAAAACCTACTATTTGTTTTGACAAAGGGAAGTTTTTTAAATTAATTATTGCAATTTCTGTGTTTGGAATTTGGTAAAATGAATTATATATTTGGAATCAGAAGGTCCAAATTATGTAATTAAGACTCTTTTGGTTTTGGACATTATGAATAGTAACGACGATAATTATCTTTAATTATCTTGATTAATGAGTAATCGGGTAGTTAAAGAAAATAAGATAATATCATAGTAATAAATAATGACCACAAAATGTGTCCTAAGGCTACCGGATGTCTCATGGCCGACCATGGGATGCCTTTTGATAAACTTGGGGGCCCCATGGAATCAAATTTGTGAGAAAGTGACTTTTTATCTTTTTAATTTTTAAAGAATGTTAAATGTAACAAAGAATGTATCACCTAAGTAAAATATTTTTAATTTTGTCTACATAAATGATATTTTGGACTATAAATATTCATTGGAAATATAATAATATTTCCTACATCATAGTATTTTTTTTATAATTTTTAGACATTAAATAAATTAAATTATTTATGACATCATGATGATGCAGCGATGACCTCACTATTTAATGATTTAAATAAAATGGAAATATAATGTAAAATCTAAAACCTAAACATGTCAAAAAACTATTTGACATGTTTATTTTGAACCCTTATCTCTTTATACTTGAAACACATCAATGTGTGACCATTAAAATCCGAAACTCATTTGAAAATAAAGTTACATTTTATACCTTTCCAAGAGTGCCCCTCCTCTCCTCTTATAAAAGCCCCCCCACCTCTACCTCCTTACCCACAATTCAAAAGCCTTTGGATGGGCCAAACCCTGCCCATTTTTTCTCTCCACATCCCCCTCTAACTCCATTAAGCCTCACTTTGGGAAGAAGTCTTCCCAAGGAAGCCTTTGAGATCAAACCAAAGGGAGTTACCCGATTTTAAGGTAATGTCTTCACTTGTGTTCTTTTGTTTTATTTTGCTTCTCCAACCCCATAAACTCTTTTTATTCATTTATTTTGTAACAAATACTGTATCTCAAATATACTAGGATGTTTTTATAAGAATCATTCGAGCTACACTAGCACACTCCTGCATCAAATTGTTAAAGAACATACTGTTTCTGTGGATGGCGAATTTCTGCCTCACGAAACGATGATTGTTCAACACTCATATTTCACCTTAAAAGTTGGCCATTAAGATGTAAATATATTTATATATGATATATAATATGTTTATGTTTCTGTATTTTTCTTTTTTGGCATACCTTTATCGTTTCCATTGTGGGTAAACATGATAATTTCATTTTAGGGAGTGCGGACTACCGCCCCCTCAAAGTGATTTGATTCGTTAATGACATATGTGGGATGTATAAAGGATGGATTTAAAATTATTATATATGATTTATGTTACATATAAATTATTAATACAATTATGGAATTAAAATATACATACCTCTCATTTGGTTTTAATTCCATTAATATGACATAGAAATGAAAGTAGCGTTCATGCGTACGTACGGCTTACCATCTCCAGGAATGGTGCATTTCATTTCTTACCTCTAAATGATTATGTTATATTATAAATACATATATATTCTGGATATATATGATATATATTATATCCAAATCATGAATATAATTCTGGATATAATGAACATTTTACCACACGAACAACATGTAATTGTAAGAAGTCCACTTTCGACTTAAGAACCAAATATCGACAAAACAAACATTATTAACTTAAATGATTACATAATGTTTATAACATGACAATAAGTTATATAAAAGGAATAATTAACTAGAAAAAGGTTCTTAATAAAGTGGAAATTAACTCATGTTTATTATTCAGGACATTAAAGAACGATCGAGTCAAGTCGGACCCGAGGTAAGGGATCATACTCCTCTCTTTCATTTTAAGTACACTCTTTTATGTCATTCCTTCTAAGCTCCTATTTCTTGTTATTGGGATGTTATTTTATATTACTCTTACTGTAAGTTTTATGTTAATATGATGAGAGACCCTATTCTCTCTCATAAATCCATTTTGGAAGTTTTGAGTGGCGCCGTTAGGCTGCCGAATTTTCGTAAGAGATCTAACCTCTCTCTTTCTCTTTATGTAGTCTCCTTTATGTCACTTCTTTTAAGCTCTTCTTTGTTATGATGGGGGATGTTATTTTATATTCCTCTTGCTGTAAATTTTATTGTAATGTGATGAGATACCCTATTTGATCTCATCAATCCATTTTTGGAAGTTTTAAGTGGCGCCATTAGGCTACCGAGTTTTCATAAGGAATTTTTCATCTCACTTTTATTCCTGTGAGATTTATGCTACATTTGCCACAATTTCCTTTGAGTGGTGTATGTACTTACCATTATTTTACTCATTGTGTAATATTATTTCATTTATGATTATTTACATCAATGTTGTATTGTCCTTCTTTCACGGGGCGTATGTTTCGAAAGATACCCATGTCGGTAAGGGTACCTTTCACCCTCCTCTTTTTAAAAGACTTATTTTGTTATGTCTTTTAATTCACATAATATTATTTTGGGATATGTTCTTCTATATCATTATTGATTTAAATTTTACTTCCAAGTGATGAGATACCCTTTTTATTTCTCATCAACTCTTTTTCTGAATTTTGAAGTGACGCCGTTAGGCTGTCTAATTTTTGCAAGGGAACTTCTTAACCCAATTTCGATTCTTTGGGATAAACTTGTACACCTTGAATATGTAGTTCTATGATTATGTGTTAATGTCCTCTGATTGTTTTACACTTAATACCCACTTATATTACGTGTATTCGTTTGTCACATATAGTTATGTTACTGATTTATCCTTAATCCAAGGATACCGTCTTTGTACGGGACTTCGTCTCAATCTCCTTCATTAAAGCATATTTTTTTTATACATAACTTTCTTTTATACGGTGTATAAACCACTATGACTTTTACGTTTATCCAAAATGAATCTTTTTATACGAAGCATTTACTAAACGACAAAAGGCAATATTTTTGTCGTACGTATGCGGCGACAACGACTTCTCTACCACTGTGACCATTATTTGAGTTTCAGCTTCCTCTACAAGCCATACCTTCTTTTTAAAAGAAAAATAAATACCATGTTTTACATTTATTTTATTTTGGTATTGAAAATAGTTTTCATAACTTATTTATATCAATATGTTGTATTGATATCTTATTATTGAAAGGTGGAAATGTTATGTTTCCTTTATACAGGTTTTATGTGATAAGATTATGTTATAGTTCTTGGGCATTGTTATGAAGACGGATGGTTCCGTGATAAACTAAGGGCGGGTGAGCCCGATATAGCTCTCCAATGCATTGGATAACGTGAACGAGTGAAACATTAAGGTTTCTCCGAAGAGATTTAGGGAATATACTATGGTGGGTATTCCAAACGTAACCAAGAGGGTTACTCCCTATGCAAGAATGTTATGAATGCCACAAGTTACCTTTATGTCCTATGATTTCTATGATTTATTCATGATTTTATGAGGTATGTTAAAGTGCTTATGTTTTATGGGTAAAGTATGATTTAATTCTTATGTATACATGTACTCATGTTTCCTTTCCATATTTTTATATCCCTTACTGAGCTTTTTATTCTCATCCCAAGTTTTTGAAATGTTTTTCACAGGTCAAGGGAAGGGTACATGATATGATGATAGTTTCAAGGAAGTGTCAAGAAAGAATCCATGTTTTATTTTAAATATGTTTCCATTGATGGAAAAAATGAATACTATCTTTTATGTAACCACATTGTTTAAATGTGGAATGTAATGCATGTTTTATGATCTAATTCTCTAAAACTCTAAACCTGAAAAGATCCTCAATGTGTAATCTTGTAGTAACTCATGATTAAGTAATTTTAAGGCTGAGGCCTTATAGATTTTCAATGAGTTGTGGTGTTCTATATTTATTCTGTAAAGATTTATTGAAATTTAGATACATTTTGATAATTTAAACCATATCATATACTATAGTTTGATGAACGATGCCAATATAAAAGTTTCTTAGTTCCTTGAAACAAGTTTTTTAGTTTTAAGAAACACTATTTCCAGGCAGTTTATAACTACACTTATTTTTATTACACACTTAAAAATGATTTATTACATAAAATATTCACTTTATACAACATAGAAGATCAAGAGGTCTAGTGTCTTTGAGGTTTAGGAACATTTCATAACATATTATAACATAAAAAAGACAACATATTTATTGAAAACTTCTTTTACATGACCACTACGTTCCCTCGTACTTAGCATTGCATGGGATAACATGAGGACATGCATAAGAAAAGGGTGAGATATAAAGCATAATAAGGTAAGAAACATGGAATAACATGAAGAATACAATACGTGTTAGAAAATTGGAATACCAATGGAACCTAATAGAAACATGATCATAAATGCTTGACAAAGCATGATAATCATGTCATGGAAATGTGGCAACAACACTAAACATGTAATTAGCATGATCCAAGGCTCATTGCACATGAAGCATGAGTAAACCCTCATTTCACATGAAGCATGAGTAAAACCCTATTTCACTTGAATTACCAAAAGTCAACACCCATTGCACATGACGTATCATGATAATAAAATTTACCCAATGCATTGGAGCACTATCAGGGCACACCCTTCTTAAAAATTTAATTTCAGGCATAACTGTGCCACATGGATCATATAACATGGAATCAATCAACATCATAAGTTATTACACGATTATGTAATGTGGAATAAATACATGAAAGTACCATTAAATAGTTTTATGTGAATAAAGGTGAATAAACTTTATAGAGACTTGGGTGTGGTATTCACTACACAATAATCTTGGCCTGGAAATATGTGGTGCAATTTTGGTAGCATAACGGCGTGAAATAAGGATTAATGAAAATAGATAATGAGATAGAAAAGGGTGTATCATTATATGTAAATGAAATGGACATGAATTGGGTCATATGGATACATATCCCAATAAACGTAATTTTATTAAGATTAATAATACCAAAGAATTACTTAGAGGTAAAAGAGATAGGGAAATCCCTCACGGAATTTCGGCATGGTAATTGGTGTACATTGGGGGATTAAATTAGAGAGAAAGGGGTATCCCATGATACAAACATAAATTGGAAAGTATGGGAGAGTTTCTAAATCATACCCCAACATTTGTAATAGAAAACAAACGGTCATAACATCTTAAGGAAAATTATACAAAAATGAGAAAGGAAGAAATCCATTACATGGATGTGTGACACCAAAGGCATGGGAGAGGCTTGAGAGAGGCTTCTTGGGAGCTTGGGGAACTGTGTGAGAATTATAGAGAGAGGAGGGAAGGGTTTGGTTGAACTCCAAAGAATTATAGTGAATATTAAGTTGGATATTGGGTGGGTTAATATAAGAAAGGAGAGCGAATTCATTATTATTTAGGTTTGGGACATATCACATTAAACTAATCAATACCGCAAACAAGACCATGGTTTTTTCCAATGGTTTTCACCAAAGGGCAGTAGAAAATAATATTTTATAATGCCAATGGACGAAAATTTTAATATAATAGGGTTTCTTATGTGGAGGTTAGTCACACTCTCAAGGAAAACAATTTAAAAAGACAAAACGTTTTATAAATCGTTGAGTGTATACAAAAGCTTTGTAAAATAAATCAAACAAATCTAAAATCACATTATTTTAATGATAAAACATATATTGGCCAAACATAATGTTTATAGTATTTTAGTACCTCACTATTGGTTCATTATGATGTCATAAAACACAATATATATTTAAAAGTTATTTAATTTTTACCCAAAACTTCAACTGTCCTATAGAATAATGAAAAATTAACTGTTGGATAATTTTGACATTCTGATTCCAAAAATAATATTAATTTTATCTTAATAATTTTATAAATATGTGAATTTTTACTTCTAAAATAAAAACTGACATTTACCAAAAATTCATGGTTTTTGACAAAAACAGCTTTCAAACCTTAATAAAAATTACATTTTCATTCATACAATAATATTATCATTTATATTTAATAAAATATAATTTAAAAATAATATTTTATTAAAAAATCCATTAATTCATTAAAATAGATTTCTTAGTTGAAGATTATCTCAAAATACTATTTGTGCTTTAAAAAATATTTACAAAGTAACAATAACAAAATGAATACACATTCATTATTAAAAAATATTGTACATTGTAATAGTTCTATGGTCTTGTTACATAACCCCATATAACACCATCATAAGACCGAAGGCCAATGAGTGTGATAGTGAAAAACTCTTGGGGTGGCTTGGATAACATCACTCGGGTGGTAATCTCTATTAACTTCCACTTCTCCCGTAGTCGGTTCCGCTAAAGTGTAACGTGTTCAAGATCGACTTGGGCTTGGTCAAAAACAATGCCTAATTACTCCACATCCATTTTGAGATCTGACAAATGGTATTCATACATGGAAAGCCTTCTGGATGAGGCCATCTCTTCATTTGTATGAGTAAATTGGATTTGTTAAAGCCCTATATTTAACCTAATCTTATGATCAATGTTCAATGACTATATTGGAAACAGTCACAATTCATAAAAGTATTTTAAAATATACAAACATAAAACCAATTTTGTTTACATTTTATATAAAAATATCAAGACATTTAATTTTATCAAGAGGAATTTTCATTAATTAATGTTTGGGTCATTACAATCTTCCTCCCTTAGGAAATTTCACCCTCGAAATTTCTTTTTTCCAAACTAAAACAGATGTGGGTGACATTTATTCATCACTTCCTCCAATTCCCATGTATCCTCTTCAAACTTGTGGTTTCTCCACAACACCTTGATGAGGGGCATTGTCTTATTTTGTAAAACGTTTTCTCTACGATCTAAGATCTTCACTAGTTGCTCCTTGTAAGAAATATCATCCTCTAGTTGTACTACCTCTGAAGAGAGAACAAGTGAAAGGTCTTGTATGTACTTCATTAAGAGGGATTCATGAAAGACATCATGTACTTTGGCCATGGAATGAGGAAGTGCTAGTCGATAGGCCACCGCCCCAACATGATCAAGAATCTCGTAGGGGCCAATGTACCTAGGACATAACTTCCCTTACCTTCCAAACCTCATGACCATCTTCCATGGAGATATTCATAGAAATACCATGTCTCAAACTTTAAAATCAAGGTATCATAAATGGTTATCTTGATAACTCTTCTGTAGACTCAAGGCTTCCTTGATATGCGGCTAAATGGTTCTCACCTTTTCCATAATTTCATCGACCATTTCTAGTCCTAGAAGCTTACACTGGCTGACTTCATCCGAACATGTCTGTGTTCTACACCACTTCCCATACAAGACTTCATAAAGTACCATTCAGATTTTTGAGTGGAAACTATTTTTGTAGGATAATTATACCAGTAGAATATGTAAGTCTTACCCTCCTTTGAAGTCCATAGAACACGCTCTCAACATGTCCTCATGTGTTTGGATAGTCTGCTCGGTTTGGCCTTCAGTTTGAGGATGATAAGTCTTACTAATGATTAGCTCAGTATCTAGACCATGTGGTAGACTCTTACAAAACATATAGGTGAATCTCATATCTTGATCGGATATTATAGATAGTGGTACTCCATCTTGTATTACCACATCCCTGATATATATATGTTCCCACTGATCTAATGAGAAATCCTATCGAATTGATATGATGTGTGCTGACATTGTATGACAATCCACAACAACCCATATTTCATTGTTTCCTTTAAATGTCTTTGGATGTCCGGTGACAAAGTCCGGTGTTATGTTTTCCCGTTTCCATGTTGGTATGGGCAATGGTTGCATCATCCCCTTAGACTTCTTCCTCTCTGCCTTCCCCTTCTGACACACCAAGCACTTTGATGTATACTCAGCGATCTCCTTCATCATATATTCCCACCAATAATGCTATCGGATATCTCGATACATCATTGTGTTCCCTGGGTGAATAGAGAAATTTGAACAATGCGCATCATCCAAAAGTTTCTTCTTCAATGCCAAACATGAAGGAACACATAGTCTTTTCCCAAATCTCCAAATTCCTTCTTCATTAACATTGAACTATGAGGATTTCCCTTTTTTGATAACTTCCAATCTCTTTTGAATTCCCACATCATCATTTGAAGCATCCATTAATCATTCCAAAAGTGATGGTTTAGTAATCATTTGTGAAAGGATTGATGATGTTCACTTCTTTATGATTCCCATGTCCATCTTCATCAAATATAACAATATTGTGTCCTTCTCAATTATCATAAATGATAGAATTGCTGGGTCTTTTATACTTAGATCATATGCCACCTTGTTGTCTTTCCTAGGGTGGTAATGGATTGAGCAGTCATAGTCTTTGATAAGCTCTAACCATCTTCGTTGGCGCATGTTCAACTCTTTTTGTGTGAATATATACCTGATGCTTTTGTGGTCAATATATATTTCACACTTCTCCACAAAGAAATAATGGTGGTAAATTTTTAAAGTGAAGATCACCGGAGCCAACTCGAAATCATCGGTTGGATAATACTACTCATTTACATTCAACTTCCTTGAATCATAGGCAATGACTTTGTCATGTTTCATCAACACACAACACATGCCCTTCTTCGAAGCATCAATAAATACCACAAAAAGTTCCCCACCTGTGGTTAAAGTGATCACAAGTGTATTCATAAGCTACCTTTTTAACTCCTTGAAGCTTTATTCAAATACATCACTCCAAGAAAACTTTACTCCCTTACTAGTTAGCTTAGTATGAGAGTTGAATAATCATGATACATTTCTCACAAATTATTGATAATATCTAGGTAACCTCAAGAAGGTATAGATATCTGTTACCAATGTTGGCCTCGAACATCTCTCAATTGAATCATTTTTTGGAGAGATCCAAATATATCCCATTGCTTGTGATGATATGGCCCAAGAATGAGACCTCCTTCAACCAGAACTCACACTTTTGGTACATTTTATAGAGATTCTCCTTCCACAAGGTCTCTAGTATAATTATTAGATGCTCCTCATTTTCTTAATTTGTTTTAGAGTATATCAGAATATCATCTATAACTAATACCACAAATTTTTCAAGGTAATCCCTAAAGAATCTATTCATCAAGTCCATGATGATTTCTGGAGCATTAGTGAGTCTAAAAGGCATTACAATTAATTCAGAGTGCACATATCTTGTATGAAAAGTAGTCTTGGAGATATCTTCATTCATCACCCTTACTTGATAATATCCTAACCACAAATCCACCTTGGAGAAGTCATTTGCTCCATACGGATGATCGAAGAAGTCATAAATTCATGGTAGAGGATACTTTTTATTTATTGTGATTTTGTTAAGATCACGATAATTGATGCAAGGGAACATTGACCCATTCTTCTTCTGTATGAGGAGGACTGGTGCACCCCATGGTGAATCACTTGGGCATATAAAACCTATATCCAGATTCTCATGTAGTTGTTTCACCTGGTCCTCAAGCTCCACAAAAACCATTCTATATGGAGTCATAGATATTTTCAATGCCCCAGGTATAAGATCAATTGAGAATTAGACATCCCTTCTAGGAGGAATACCAAGAAATTCCTTGGGGAACACTTCAGCAAATTCCCTCACAATAGGCATTTCTTCAAGGATGGTTTCCTCCTTAGAATCGATCATCTGATTCAGATACACATTCTCATAGGGTAGTAATATCCACACTTGAGATGATGGAGCTATAGAGGATTCACCTTCCTCCTTGCACATGTATAGAATCAGGGGTTGATTCTCAACATGGAGATTGATTTCCTTCTCACAACAATTTATGTTGGCTCTATATAAGGAAAGCCATTCCATTCCAAGAATTGCATAAAATTCCACTAGATAGACAATGACAAGGTTCAATGGGAAATTAATTACCTAGATTATGATATCGGAGGAGTTATATTCATGGGATTCAATGATTTCTCTATTTGTTGTACTCATCGACATCTTTACTTCCATGATTTGATGCGGTGCTGTGATTGTTCTTCTAAACTTTTGGGATATAAAAGAATGCACAGAACCTAAATCAAAAACTATGTTGACTATTATTGAATGAGTAACTAGCGTACCTATCACCAATTCATTGATGGGGTTCACTTCAGCAGTAGTGATGGAAAAAGCTCCCCCTTGGTGACTTGGAGGTTGTTGGTTGCCTCTGAAAACCCTTGTCTTAGGGCACTGTTTTGCAAGATGCACTGGTTATTTGTAGTTGTAGCAATGAATAACATGTTGAGGTTCTAACGGAGTGTTCCTATCCTCTGTTTTAGCCATGGGTATTACTTTTCGGCAGTTAATAGTGATGCACCCTTCTTTTCCACACCTAATTAATTTCCTCGTCCCCTTCAATTAATTTCTAGGGTGCTTCTTCCCACACCATTGGAAAGTGGGGTGTTGGATCTTCTTATCATCATTGGATTTATCCATCTGACCACCAAAATTGAATTCCACCTTATTCTTATTATCCCCATGATACCCCTAAGATTATTCAATCTCTATTTTTCCCTTGAGGGAACATTGGACAATTTCCTCATAGCTGTCAAGGTCACAGATTTCTAGAACTTTCCGTAGGCTAGGTTTCATCCCCCCAAAGAAGCGGTCAACCTTGAATTTGAGGGTAAAAAAAAGCCAGAGGCATATCATGCAAGCCTTATGAAGTTGGCCTCATAAGATTTAACAAATTCGTTTTCTTTTTTCTTGAGGGAAATGAATTCCCTTCCCATCTTATGTTGGAGGGTGCCCAAAATTATTTATAAAAAAACATCTTCCATAAATCCTTCCATTCCATCACCACGATCTCTTCCTTGGGATTCTTATTTTTGATCAACGTCCATCATTGATCGGCTTCACCTTCCATATGATAAATAGCCATAATAACCATCTCTTGTTCGGAAAATTGAATGATAAAGAAGATATTTTCAATGGATTTTTTCAATTGTTCAGCCATCAAGGGATCAGGTGATCCAGTAAAAGTAGGAGGCCATTTTCTCATGAATCTCTTGATAGTGACTTGCTCTTTATTGGGGGGGGGGGGGGTCGAATGTTCCTCATGACCCAGTTTTTTCTTCAAATCTAGAGTTTACTGAGAGAGAATCATGACAAAGTTCATGATTCCCACACCCATTGGATTGGGAAACTCATTTGCACAGTCATCACATTGATCTTCACATAATTTGTTAGCCCGAGTCCTCCAATTACTGGCCATTGCCTAGAATAAAAGGAATGTTAGGGTTAAAACCTACAGGGTAATCTAGGGGAAAAACTGGTGACTTATAAATAACTTTGATTTCATTAACTTATGAATCCATAAGATCAAATCTATTCTATCCATGAACTACATTCTATCATATATTCTTAGAGGCATTTTTTTAAATTCCCTTAATAAGGGTTCATACTAAGATTATGAATTTACAAAAACATATCCCACAGGAGTGTCATAACCAAGGGTGAAGGAAGGCCCTTATTCATGCACCAGTTACCATTTGTGTCTTTCTGAAAGCGGTGTTTTCGAGGTTTACCCTTGGGATACATTTGTTTTAGAGCTGCCTCTACCTACTCGTATCTAGAAAGGGATGTATTTTCTTGATAAAAACTTACTAAATACTCACCAATACTTAGGGATGTTTTTATTATACTTATTATTTTCTATAAGTCTTCACTAGGGTTTTCTAAACTTATTCCCAAAAATAACTTAACCAATCCTCTGATACCAACTGTAACAACCCTATTTTTTATTATACACTTAAACCAGATTTATTACATAAAATCTTCAATTGATACAAAATAGAAGATCAAAAGTTATAGTGTATTTGGATCTCATAAACAATAAATAATATCTTAGAACATAAAACACACAACATATTCAATGAAAACTTCATTTACATGACAACTACAATCCCTTGTACCTAGCATTACATGAGATAACATGAGGACACACATAAGAAAATGGTGAGCTATAAATCCAAGTAAGGGAATAAACATGGAATACCATGAGGAATACAATACATGTTAGAAAATAGGCATATCAATGGAGCACAGTAGAAACATGAACATGAAGGCATGATAAAGCATAATAATCATAGAATGGAAATGTGGAAACAACACTTAACATGGAATTAGCATGAGCCAAGGCTCATTGCACATAGAGCGTGAGTAAAACCTCATTGCACATGAAGCATGAGTAAAAACTCATTTCACTTGAATTATCATGATTAAAAACCCATTTCACATGATGTATCATGATACTATACTTTACCCAATGCATTTGAGGGTTATCAGGGCGCACCCTTCTTAAACATTTCATTTCATGCATAAGTGTGCCATATGGATCTTATAACATGGAATCAATAAACATAAAAAGTTTTTACGCAATTAAGTAATGTGGAATATATACATGAATTTACAATTCAATAGTTATATGTTCATAAAGGTGAATACCCTTGATTGAGACATGGGTATGGTATTCACTACACAATGATCTTGGATTGATAAAACGCGGTGCAATTTCAGCAGCATAATGGCGTGACATAAGGATTCATGAAAATAGTTGATGATATTGAAAATGGTGTCTCATAATATGTACATGAAATGGATAGTAATGGGTTCATATTGATATATGTACCAACAAAAATAATGGTATTTAGATGCATAATACAAAAGAATTACTTGGTTGTAAAGGTGGAGAGAGAAATATCTCATGGAATTTTGGCATGGTAATAGTTGTACATGGGAGGCATTAATGGGAGAGAAAGGGGTCTCCCATCATCCAAAAATAAATATGACAGTATGAGGGAGGTTTGAAATCATAGCCCAACATTTTTAATTGAAAAAAGCGTGTAACAATTTAAAAAAATTAGACAAAATGAGAATGGAAGAAATCCCTTACATGGAAGTGTGATCCCAAAGGATTGGGAGAGTCTTGAGAGAGGTTTTGTGGGAGAATGGGCCCCTTTTTAGGATTCTACAAAGAGGAGGAAAGGATTTGGTCGAACTCCAATGGATTTTAGTGAAGAGGAAGTGGGAGCTTGGGTGGGTTTATATAGAAAAGGAGAAGGAATTCTTTATTATTTAGGTTTGGGACACTTCACATTAAACTAATCAATACCAAAAACCAGACAATGAATTATGCCTGTGGTTTTTTAAAAAGGACACTGAAAAAATATATTTTATAAGCTAAATGTACAAACTAATTAGAATAACAGGGTGGCTTATGTGTAGGTGAGTCACACTCTCAAGGAAAATAATTTAAAAAGACAAAACGTTTTTTAAGTCTTGGAGGGTACACAAAAGCTTTTTAAAATAAATAAAAAAACTAAAATAACATTATTTTAAATCTAAAACATATATTGAACGAACATAATGTTTATATTATTTTATTACCTCACTATTGGGTCATTATAATGTCATAAAACACATTATATATTTAAACGGTATTTAATTTCTACCCAAAAATTTGACTGTCTCAGAAAATTATGAAAAAATAACCATTGGATAAATTCAATGTCCTTATTCCAAAAGTAATATTCATGTTATATAAATAATTTTATAAATATGTGATTTTTTACATTTGAAATAAAACCCGACCTTTACGGAAAATTCAAGGGTTTTGACAAAAACATTTTTCAAACCATGATAAAAATTACAATTACATTCATAAAATTATATGATCATTTATATTTAATAAAAATTAATTCAATAATAATATTTTGTTAAATTATTATTCAATTAAAAAATCCATTTATTCATCAAAATATTTTTCATAGTTTAATATTAAGTAAAAATACAATTTGGGCTTTAATTTTTTTTAAAAAGTAACAATAATAAAATGAATGCACATTCATTATACAAAAAGAATCTACATTGTCATAGTGCTAAAGTCTTGTTATGTAACCCCTTATAACGTCTGCATAAGAATGATGTGTATAGTGTGTGATGGTGACAGACTCTTTGGGTGGCTCAGATAACATCGCTCAGGTGGTAATCTCTGTTAACATCCACATCTCCCATAGTTGGTTCCGCTTAAGCTTAACGTGTTCAAGATTGGCTTGGGCTTGGTCAAGAGCGAAGCCCGATGATGTCACCTCCATTCCGAGCTCCGAAAAATGGTCTTCATACAAGAAAAGTCTATAGGATGAGTCCATCTCTCCCTTTTTCTAATTAAATTAGATATGTTAAATCACTATATTTATAGTAATCAAGTGATCACTGCTCAATGACTATATTAGCATCGATCACAATTCATAATGGTATTTTAAAATCCAAAAACATAAAAACAATGAAGTTCACATTTTATATTACCATAATAAGATATTTAATTAGATCAAGATTAATTTTCATTTATTAATGTTTGGATCATTACAAGGTTTCCATTCGATTTATTTATGGAACAGAAAACTTCCAATAGTTCTTTATCCAAAGGGGACCTACTTTCCAAAGGCAGGTGTTTATTTATTTTGAACATTAAATTACTTAAGAATGTGTATTGGTTGAGATGATGGGAGGTCAGACTTATCACACCTTTTTTTGGGGGAATTATTGTCTATTCCAAAGCACTCTTTTTAAATTTATGATATTTTCATGAATCCTTATTAATTCACCAATTATATCATAAGTATCTCTCATTATTTATAATCACTTATTAACATGTGTAAAATTTGAAATTCTCAGTATGAATTCAAGGTTCTTCATTAATGAAAATATATGTATGTACTTGAGGTTTTCTATCAATGGTATCCTCTAATATAATTCTTATAGATTCTTTTATTCATCATTTGTGATGATACTAGTTTTTAAGCCACTCAGTGAGGCACTCTGGAATTTTATTGTCATCCAGGGAGACAAAGGTTTTTTTTATTTTGGGATCATGCCTATAAGATATTCTACCTACGTATCCTTGTGAAAGGAATCATAACCATCTTAGATCAGTTCTTCTTAATAGGACACATCATACCTTTCAATTTCATGAGATAAAGACCTCTAAGAGAAAGATGTTTGGTCAAAACATAGTGTGGGACACATGCTGATTTAGCCCAAGGAACATGAAAATGATATGGGTTTCCAAGTAAGATTAAACCCTACTGGGAATATAGCCTAATGAGAACAGGGTTGATTTGAAGTGTTGGGTTTGAACCTCAGGGAGGATTCCTACATATCCCACAAAAAATGGGACTTATAGACCACGTAGTTTGATACGTCTCATAAAATAGTTTGTCCTTTCGAGAGAGTTGAGTTTGGGCTCACATACTGAAATTTATTCCATGATGATTTGGGATTTAATTGGTGTATTATTCCTAAGGAGGATTCCCATATTAAAGGAATTATGATTGGGTTCTTGAGGAGGATGTCCAATGAACTTGGGCCTTGAGATGACTTCCAATGTATCATAGTTATGGTGGAAATCAGAGTTCTCATAGTTCATTCCAATGAGTGTTTGTGCACATGTTGTAACTATCACATATCTCTAAGCCCATGAGAGTCATGCTCGATGTGAGAAAAAAGATGACGTGAAAGATTTAACAATGACAATTCTCACATTTCCTCCTCCGCTGATGGAAGAGGGCACGTCGGTCGTGGAAGAGGGAAGGGGGGCGAGCCTTCCCTCTGTTCTATTTACATTGGACAAGGGTCGAATGTATGGAAGAAGGGATGAAGGTTATGGGGATTACACCAGGATGGCTTCCCTTTGAGATTTTGTATGGGGGCTTACTCTTAAAGAGGATTCCCATATGAGAATGGTTGGGACTTAATTTTAATGAGGGTTCCCATTTTGGAATTTGTTGGGGATTACTCCTAAATAGGATTCCCATTAGAGGATTATCCTGGCATAAGAGTCAGGTGATGAGGTTTGAGGAGTTTCCTAAGGATTTCATCGACTCTAGGTACTTGAGGAATCAATAAAGAGTGTCCAAAATCATAACATATGAAAGGAACCAAGAGGAGTAAGTTGAATCAAGGAACTTCATTGAGTGTGATGGAGTGTCTCGGATAATGGTATTCTATGGTTATAAGTTGGTCCACAAAAAGGAAGAAATGGAAATTGTCATTGAATGGATCAAATAATTTACGGTTAAACCCTCCATTTTCAATGGGGGTCAGTGACCGATGCGAGGGGAGTGACCCAGAGGGTTGGTACATGAGCACAACATGAAGATGAAGCAGGGGTGCAGGGGCATATCCCCCATGATATGTACTAACGGGGCCATACAGGCGCTCCACCAAAGTGCCTCCCATTTGTTCTCTGTGTAGCTCCCCTACGGTGGTGCTCTGCATAGGTGCTCCGCATAGGTGCTTCGGGTAGGTGCATCATGCAGGTGCGGTGTGTAGCTCCATGTGTTCTAGACCTTGATGGGTATTTGAACCATGTTTCCCCACTTAATACTATCTTGTCTCATGTTTTAGAGAGCTACCTGAGAAAATTTGGGAGATCTTGGCGAAATACTTATGCAACAGGAGCTTTGGGACTTCTTCCAACATTTTCCATTGTCGAAATGGGGAGCCCAAGTGTCCATTTTATAGGCATGGATGGGGCCTGGTTGAAGGAAAGTTGTATCCGTAGTTCCTCCTCATAGGTCCTCTATGTAGGTCTTCCGTGTAGGGGTGTAAAAATTCATTTACCTCATAGGTCCTCTGTGTAGGTTCTCCGTGTAGGCCATCCACGTAGGTCCTCTATGTAAGTCCCTTTGTGAAATTTATCTATCTTAGAAGTGCCATAACTTTTGATCCGTATGTCATTTTGGGCTCTACGACTAGTCAAATAAATGATCTGGAAGGGATCTATACTTTGTGAGATGGTAAAAACACCATGTCTTCTCGGAAGAAACTTAAAAATTGAATTTAATGTGTTGACACCTTTTCATCATCGATCCTGGAGATCCACTACATACTCTTATAAGGGTGAATCATTCCACTTCTACATCGGGTATGGGGTAGTATTTTAGCACATAGAAATCCAGCCTACAACTTCTTTCTTCATGGTGAAAACAACTTTACTCATACTTGACATTTGTTGTCTATGTGAGAATAATATCTTCACTCTACGAATAAGTACATGGAACACATTTAATAGTGTATACAATACCATAGTGTGTTTAATGATTCCATTCCATTTTTTATTATTAATCATGATGTATAACACTACATCATGGTGAAAATAAGAATGATATTGGATAACATTTGATTAATTTTTCTAATTTTATTATCTTGTGTTATTCAATTATCAACACATAAATTGGAAATTTTTCAAATACAATAAAAATATATAAAAGTTTTGGAGTTTGATTTAATCAATACTGTGTAATCTAATTTGTTTGGTAGTTCTGTAACATTGGTATTATTTTTCATTCTAACAGGCATGTGAATTATATGTATGTGATATATATAAGGGGATAATCTTTTCTTAGTTTAGACACTAGAAACTATTATAAACAAGGGAAATACCTCTAAAATTTTCAATTATCTATTCTCCTGTGTGGATGATCTATAATTACATTTAAATAAAATATTTTCTACTTATGAATTATGTGATTTCAATGTCCTATGGATATCATCAATGGAAATAACACATTATCTGATTAAATTCTCAACGTTGAAATGTAAATGATACCAATAATGGTTTTAGTAAATAAATCAATGAAGTAAAATTATTAAAGGGATAGACATTGATATTAATTATTGATCCCAAAATAGATATTTTCGAGAGTCTATAGAGTCAGAGAATATACTCAAATACGATTTTAAACCAAAACGCATAATTTAATGGATAATAAGAATAATCATTTTAAATATAAACAATAAATGAAATTTTAGTGTGAAGAGTGTATGAAAAAATAATTAATAAGAGTATATAATGATTTTTACAGTAGTTTCATTCAAAAAGATCCCAAGTATACACCTTACACCTCTTAACTCCTCTATAGAATGATATACACTGAATAGGCCTCAATTTTGAAGGACATTGAAAACTATTTATATTTTATTTTATATTACCCATCAACCAAAAAACGCTATCTTTTTCACACTTAGAGGAACAACCCAAACACCTACATTTTTTCGAAGGATAAGGTATAACCTATGAACCAATTTTTTCCTATGTTAGCATAACCAAAACCAAACCTTTTAATGGGGGCACAACCATGTGTGAGTTGAGTGATTACAACTCGATTAAAATTTAAAACATAATATAAATTAATTGTAATTAAAATAACATTTTTAATCAAATTAATGTTGTAGATGATTATTACTAATGTAGTATATGTAGATTCGTAACTTCATAAAGTAGATATATAACAATTTATCTTGGGCATTCCTGCAAGAGAAATGAGTAAACAAAGGATTTCAAACATTAACAGTACTTTTGTCTCAAGAAAAGAATGTGAGTAAATTAATATATGAATGTTTTAGAATAATAATTAAATCATTAAAATAATATAATAATATGTTTCTCTATAATTCTCTCAATAATCTCCTAAGTATTTCTAAAATATCATTAGTTGACCATGAATGATATCCTATATAATAATTATAACATAGATCAGCATTAAAGTCTTCAATAATTGTCTTCATTTAAAAACATTGACTAATTTATGTAATCTTGTGAAACAAAGCCTTCAAAACACCTCACTATATTAATTTTTTATATTTTAAAATAGTTTTTTAATCATAACATATGATAGATAATAAATCATAAATAATTATAAATAATATTCCTTGCACTGATAAAGTATTCTCCATGGATTTTTGATCTTCTAATGGCATAAAACTTTTATATATCTCATCTTATTGTGTACAATCACAACATAAACTGATTTATATTTCCAAATAGCCTAGAAAATTATTTTCATGAACCTGGTTCATCATTCACTTTTGAATATCACAACATGTTTTTATGTATCTTCTATTATCTTCAAATAAAAACTTCTAATAATGAAATAAGATTAGTATTCATAGAAAGAGTTAATATATAAAAGTAATATCCAGAATCCTTGTAGTACGTCAATGTAAAAAATAGAATATTTAAAAGTAATGTTTTTAATTGTTCAATGAAATTTCTTCATATATAATGGTAAAATGTTCTTCTCAAATCATATATAACAATAAACCATTAATGTGTAAGATTCAATACATGATATGTAGAATTAAAATCTTAATATTCAAGGGTATTCTATGAATATGGTTGATATAAAAAGTTGGGAAATGGATAAGTAAGGTTATTTACATCGTGAAAATCCTAACTTTTGGAATTTATGACTAAAATATCCTACTTTTGAATCCTGTAACTTTAAAAAATACCAAATCTATTACATATAAGACATGTACTTTTTCCCTTTCACAACCCAATTAAAAAAATTCTCAACAAAAAACATTATAAACCTAACAATTTTAGAATAATAAATACATAAAAGATTAATTATGAGAATAAACTATAAACCATGAATACCAGTCAATAACATATAAAATAATATTATATAAATAATAGATAATAGTGGACATAATAAATACTGGACACTCATCTGATGTGAAAATAAATATAAACAAAGAGACATAAAATTGGTTGAAAGTATTCAAAGAAGTAAAATGGTTCCAAAAATGCACCGAATGGAGGAGAAATACCTAAATAAAGGTATGGAGGATAAGTGGAATGCTTCGTCTGGTGCACTGAAAGGATAAGGAATGCTCCAAGTAGGAAATAGAGAAATGTCGGAACGTTCAAGGGATATAATAACCACGGATGGATTAGCCAGTGAGGGAAGGAAGAACCATGAATGGAGAGGACGTGAATAAGGAAACCTCACTATGAATGGATGAACCATGAATGAAAAATATTGTGAGGGATAAAGGAACCAAAAAGGAGAACCCGACAATGATCTAACGAGAGTTAATTCAGTCGGGCGACGATTAGAGGAATGTCCCGAGGAAGAGGAGAACGTTTTTGAGGGTTAGTGGGTGAGCAAGATAGGAATGTTGTGAGGGAGAATGAAAATAAAGGGAATATTGTTTCCACAATAGATGATCTTTGTGGTTATATCTCATCTAATGAAATAGTTTTTTAATAACTATGGTAATTTATTAACCTATATCCATAGAACCACTAATTCGTGGATATAGGTCATTTTTCTATTAGTGACGTTATCACTTTTCATTGAATGAAAAGGTATGAATGTAGATGATATATTATATTTTCACAATGATTAATATTTTAGGAATATCATATATAAAAATTAAATAAATCCTTAAAACCAACCATAATAGGAGGTGAGGGAATCCAAATTACATTGGTTTATGAATTAGTAGTTCGACATACACATGAAGGACAATTTAATTTCATATTTGATGGAAGATGAGATTGATACATGGTATTACATTAAAATAATAACATATAAGTATGTGGGAGACAATTATTTTATTATATATTCATGGATGAATAATATTTTAATGACTTTTAAGAAGAAATAACAAAAAATTATCAGTTGAGAAATATACCTCTTCTTCAGACAACCAATTTAGGTTTACCCAAAAATGATTCACTAGGTTTGTTTTACGATCAAAAAAAGTCTCCAAAATATGGGGAATGAATTAAGAAAGGGGTTTGGGTAGGTATTTGATGAAATGAAATAACTTTTAAGTGCAATGAAATGAGAGAGGATGTAACCTTTTATATGTGAGAAGGAGTGATATTTTTCTAAATACCCCAAACTATTCAATAAATTCAAGTCACTCTAAATTCAATTGATTCTAAAATTTATATATAATAGTGTTCAGGAATGATAATATTGAACCACACCTAAGAAAATATGTTTTAAACATGTTATTATATAAACCTCTAAGGTTAATCTTTTTTTCCATTTTTGTTTTCACCACGGTAACTATTTTTTTAGCTAGATAATTTATCATTTAAGCCTAAATAAAAAGACACTTTTTTGATAATTTGGAGCAAATATTATAAATATTTAATAAATTATATCAAATAAAAAATTTTATGTGTGAGTAAAATTAATTTTAACTTAAGCGTATGTGACGTGAAAAACATTTTTTTAATGTTTACTATCTTAATAAAATTTTCAAACTGAGAGAGCAAACATTTTACATATAAGAAAAAAATCGGATCATAAATGGAAAAGAGATAATATTTTAGACCATTTATCATAAAAATTTTCATCTTTAATTATTTTTTAGTATTTATAAATAATTTAATAAAATATTATTTTACATAAAATAATAATAATGATAATTTTGACACTATTCATTTAATTTAACCTTAATGACATGAAAATAATAAAGAATTTATAATATAACCCATTTAATTATTTAGAATACGTCATTATTATCTATGAAATTATTTTTAAACCAAAAATCATCCAAAATAAATTACCTTTAATGTTTATAGAATTATTTAACAAAATTTTTCTTATTATTGCATAAGTTTCACTTCACTATTGTATAATCATTTAAGGTAATTATACAATAACTACAAATTAAATTAATTCACCATCATGAAAATAATTTCATTATAATAATAATAGCCATTAATATTTTTGCAGCAATTATTTTTCTCTCAAAAACATAAAAGTTACATTTTAAGGAAAGAGAGTGACATTTTTCCTTTCCATTATTAAAATTATTATATATCTCACATTCCTAGATGAGTGTCTCATAAATAATTTAATTTTAAGTATAAGGTGATAAGGTTTGAAATAAATTCATTCAATAATAATTAAGATTAAAAATGGGGGCCTTATTACCTAGTTCCATCCTAGGATATGATAATTTAACCTTTTACTATGGAGAGAGGTTTTACCTTATTTTACTATTCATTATGACCAAAATTTATGTTGAACTTATTATCAATTTTTATTTTTGAATATTAATAACATGTAAAACATTTTATTAGATTCAATTTACATATATGGAAGAGTGTAATTAAAAAATGAACCCGCAAAAAGTTCTGAAAAAAGCATTTTCAAGAAATGTATTATCAAGAAATAAATTATCTTACATTAACTATATGAATAGTGATCATCATCAGATGAATTTAAATTCATAGAGTAAAATATATAATCATTAAATTTAATTTATATTATTAATTATTAAATATTATTTTAATTAATTTAAAAGGGCATACCTTATGAATTTATAACAGTTTTTAATAGAAATAAATATTATTCACTAATCGTTGAGAAATCCAAATTTGTAGAAAAATCCCCAAATACAACAAAAGATAATTTTCATAAAATTATTATGAAAATTAAAATTATTTTTTTGAATGCATTTTCTATATGTGGAATAAATTAATTGTATTAATTGGTTCAAAAAACAAATATTTCAATGTAATTATGTTTATTTTTATCAATCTAAAAAAACCAAAAAAGGTTAGCACAAGTTATGAAATATAATACATTAATCTATAAAATATCAAGAGTAACACACATGGTTAAATATATTATATTCCATTGTTATTTATAAATAAAATAATTCATATTACTATTCCAAAATCAAAATATTATTCTTCCCAAATATTCTTTTATGTTAAACCTAAAGTTTATATATACCTTAATCTAGAAAAACGTTACCCTAAATATCATTAATCACCTAAAAAATAAATATTTTCAAAAATACATTATCTTATAATATTTTTCACAAAATCAACATAATATTTATCGATAACACCATTTTAGTAAAAAAAAAACTCATAATAACCAAGGCATCACAATGGCCAGTGGTTAGCATTGCACCCTTGTCGCCATTTGGTTGTTGGTTTATACCTTATGCAATTTATAGATGTGATAGGTTTTCACCTAGTATATAGATTGTCATTTTTATAAAATTTGTTAATACAATTAATATAATGTTCCCAAGAAAATGATGAACATCCACATAAATAAAATTAATAATTTAGTCTATTTTTAACCAATGAGGTTTTCTATACAGATTATTTTTTTACAAAATAAAATAGTCAGAACAAACTATTTTTAACTCTATATAAATGATCATATTAACCATAAAATAAGTCAAAAAGGTTAATCTTATGTGAAAAATATAAAATCATTATTCTTAAAATAATCATCCCACTAAAAAAACAATTAAAACGTAAGGGTTACATATACCCCGAACATATATTAAAACTCAATAAATCTATCCAATGTACTTCCACCACATAAAACCTCGAAAAGGGGTATATGTTCCTTTAAACTTATAATCAAACTTAGAATTATTAACCCATGATGGTACCTAATAATCATAAACAATCCCCATCTGAATCATAAAATTAGTCTCTTTAGGGAATTACCTCATAGTCTATCTTATTGTTTTTTACTTTAATCAAAACTTTTATACATCTACTTCTTATGGTTTCTACTAAAATTGATCTCATAAAAAATAAATATCTCAAACCCTATATCCAACTATTAATAGTCACATTATTACATTGGAATAAGATAAAATAGATCTCATCCCAATAGATGAAATATTGTAGGAGTTTTGGTAAACTGAATATATACTTGAACCTCCCATTAAATTTTAAAACATAAAATTCATTATAGTGAAAGTAAATATTCTATATCCTTGAACTCATTAAAATATTCCTTCGTCATATCCTAGTGATAGAAAAATAATAATTTTATGATAAAATTTTATTTTGTTTTATATAAATGTAATCTACCATGAGAAAGTAATGTATAATCAATATAGAAAGGTTAAAAACTGAAAAAAAATCCATTGAATTAATAACTTGAATGGGAAGAATAATATGGATGGAATAAACACTGATCAAATAATTCAATATAAATACTTACATGACATTGAAACATATCCATATATTTTATAACTGTTCAAAAAAACACATTATCATAAATAACTAATATCATAATGATAGAATACATAATATCATACATCATAAAAAACCATTGAGGTCGCATGCCAATACATCTAATATAATTTGCTAATGACTTAGAAAAAAACAAAATTAGTTTGTATCATGTGACCAACCAATGGATTTATGGACTATGGAAATACACTCTAATAACTTATTAATCCCAATGCATTCATCATATGAAATGGGTGGATAAAAAATCAATACACAATCAACATAAAAAATATTATTTAAAAACAATCATATTAAATTTTAATAATTACCCTAATCTAAATATTAATAAACCATATATAGAAAGAATAAGGATGGAATAATTACAACATATCCCCAATGGATAATAAGTAAAATAAATGTTTTTTATCTTTATGAATGGATATACCCTAAAAGATCATTAAAATACTTCTAAGAAAAATATCCTTATTTAATTTGAAAATATATTTTTAAAACTAAATATTTCTAGAATATTACAAAAAATATTTTCATTTAAATGAACCATATAAAAGTGTAATGTATTCTTCAAATAACATAGTGGTGATGACAATAAGAATATTTGATTCATACTGAATAAGTTAAAAAAAGATTACATTCAAATTTTCTGTAAATAGTAAAAAATTACCTTGTTGAAAAAAAAAGAAAAGAATATTCCTTTTAATCCATATTGTAAAATGTAAAACATTAGAAATAATTTCATTAGAAATAATGAGGAAAAAGTAAAATATATTTTATTAAAAAATTTTATGGAATATATATTCATGGATTTAATATATTCCTCACCGAGTAGAAAAACAAAGTTGGGTTTCCTTAAAAACATTCTTTTAGTCTCTTGTGTACATAAATTAGGAAAATGAAAGGAATAATTATAATTTATAAAAAATAATTAGATCAGAAGAAAATTTATTTTTATTAAGATAGAAACATCATATAATTCTCCCCATGAATATGTAAACATAAATAATCTTGAATAATTATGAGATTGTGAAATAAACACTTACCACTTTCTTGACTTTTGAGTCATAACCCCCATTAAATAATAGCATCAAATGAAAAATTAAATTCCATGAATATAAATAGATTCAACATAGTATATATCAATGGGTAATTAGATTCACCTCAAAAAAAAAATATGTGTATAATACCAAATAAGTCTTAACTGAGTGGAAATTGAGATGAAATCTCTTACAAAGATCATAATATTGAAGTGAGAATTAATAAATGAATTAATTATCTTTATCAAAAGTAAATCAACATAAAATAAGTGTAAATAAAAATAAATTTATTAAAATTCATTAGACAAATAATCCTAGAATATCAAATACATTGAAAAACTAATATAACATAATGAAAAAATTGCATTATGAAATCCCTTACCACTTGGTAACAAAAAAAATTACCATTTAATGAAGTGAAATGTATTGTAACTTAAAAGTCCAGGAATTATGAATTATGAATTATTAATGATAAAAATTTTAAATTGGGAAGTAAATAAACAATATAAAATAAATTTGGAGCATAAAATAAATATATGCCTCGATGTAAGGAAATTAAAATAGAATCCCTTACCTCAGGTCCGACTAAAAATGCACTTCGTTTATATTACGGTGTAATTAAATTATGTAAATTATTTAATTTCTTAAAAATAATTTAAAATTTATTATTAACTTTATGTTATTTATTACCATGACATACTTAATTACTTGATAAATTAAAACAATGTTAGTTGTTTTGATGATATTCGGTTTAGATGTCCAAAATGGCTTCAATAGATTGACTATGGTAAACAAAGATTTTTTTAATCACATATAGAATAATAATAGGAAAATTATTATTATTATTGAATTAAAATTATACTTTTTGATCCAATAATGAATGATATTTAAGAAAAATAAGCCATGTTACAATCATATATGTTGGACTCCTCATGTATTAATCATGTATTAATTATCCCAGATCCTATTAATTCTATAAACCATGTTAACTCTATGTAATCTATCTCACATAAAATGTACAGTTGTTTAGTAAAAGATATCCATGGATATTTTGTTCTATACACTCAGTTTGGTTACTGCACACAATCATTTGTTTTACATTATAATTTCTTTGACAAATGATTAAGCCTAACTCATTCTATGAATATCGTTGCATAAGTCTAAATACAAATATTTGGCTAAGTATGGGACACCGTGAATGAGACACCATAAACCATGAGACACAGTGAACGAGACACCGTGAACGAGACACCATGACCAATCCAGACAGGATTTGAAGGAGACACTGTTTCCATGACATACCGTGACACCGTTTCTTAACAGGCTTTTTTAATTTAACAATTTACACTCTAATAGTCATATTTGAAGATTTTAAATGCACTAACATAATTAATGTTTTTTAATTGACATTTCTCATGATAGTATGAGGTACTAATACATGAAACCTTTTGACTCCAACACATTCACTCCAAGATAATAGTGATGTGCATCCTAGAAACAAGACATTGAAAAAAAAAATGAGGTAAACGACAACAGGACGATAACGAAGAACACAGTCCGAGAATTTTTGATGAAATAATTTTCACTTGCAACTCGACGCTGCTGAAGAACACACGAAGAATACTTTAATTCCAGAATCAAGAACATCTTCACACTGTTGAACATCACTAAGAACACACTCTAGATGTGTCTGACTTGTGACACTCGGCTTTCTATTCGAGGACTTTATTTTTGCATCTTCTTCATCTCCGATGTCCAGAGCTAAAAATACTAACACTCAACGCACTTATAAACTTTTCTCAATTTTTTCTGATCTATTGTGTATCATTTTCTTAGCTTTAATGTGTTGTGTGTATCTGTATAACAACACACTCTGTCTCCTGCATTAAACTGAAGTATACAAGATATACTTTCTTGAACATATTTTTACACTTGTATACCCACAAATAAGTATTGAAGAGGTGCCTATGTGGCCTGGTAGTTTTTACCCATGAAGTATTGTAGAAGAGGTCAAGTGACCTGGAAATTCCTTTGTACTATTTTTAACCCCGATCCATGGCATGTATCAAATTTATTTATATATACTTCTTGGTGGCAGGTAATCACCAAGTGGAGGGCATTAAGTCTCAGCTTGACACTGAACAACTTGTTTTATATCCGTTTTGTAGTTTAATTTAGGATTCTCTTTTTTACCGCTATACTATATCATTCATAAATCACTAAATTTCTTTGATAGTTAGTCTTGGAAAGAAGTTATAATTTCTTTACCTTAGTTGAATAACTTCAAAAGTAATCTTAATTACTCATCTTTAGATTACTGAGAGTTAATCAATCTTCTAATAGGAAATTCAAACAGTCAAACTTTCATAATAGTATAACCTTGATTAAATGGGGTACATTTAACCTTATTATGGAAACCTTTTTACTAATACATTTAAACCAAAAAATTTTATAGATATACAATTCACCCCCCCCCCCCTCTTGAGTAGTCTACTCCGACCAACATTTGGTATCACACGATATTTATTAAAGACTTTGTTTAACCTTATTCAACTGTTACTGTAATTGTACATTAATGATATTTAAATTTCTACTAATTATAATTTTCTTATCTCTTTCAATGTATTTCTTTCTTATGGATAATATATTGGAGGGTTCTGCAACCAACATACCACCATTCTTTAATGGAACCAACTATGTTCAAAAGATAATTAAAATGAAAATGCATTTAGAAAATATGGGTTTTGAAATTTGTTCTTCCATTATAGAGGAATATAATATTCTAGCTACTGATTGAATCACTTGGGATGAACCTACCAAAACTATATATTATAACAACTACAAAGCTATGAATGCTTAATATTTCTCTTTAGGAGATAATGAATTCAATAGAATTTCTTCTTGTAAAACTGCCAATGAAATTTGGGATACCTTGTCTATTTCACATGAAGAAACATATAGTGTGAATGAAATGAGACTTAATACATATAACATTAAATATTATAACCTTAAAATGAAACATTATGAGTCTATCTATGAAATGTTTTTTATGTTCAATGAGATTTTCAACACAATTATTTCTATTGGATGAGAAGTCACTACTATGGAACAGATCATGATAATTCTCAGATGTTTTCCTGACAGATGGAGAGGAACCTCTGTCACTATTAAAGAATCATGTGACATCAGCAAGATACCAATAAAATAACTCATTGGGAAATTGATGATGTATGAAGAAGAGCTAAAAGTCAACTAGGAAGAGGAGGATGAACGAAGAAGGAAATCTGTTGCATTCAAGGCCACTACCTCTAAACACAAAGACAAAGGTAATTTGGAAGCTTCTATATAATGTTCCAATAGTGAATAGTCATCACCTGATAGTGATGAGGATATGGCTCAATTAGCAAGAATATTTAAATGATTTTACAAGAACAAAAACTTCTTCAAAAATCTTAACTTGAAGGGAAGATATGACCAAAAAGGTGTAAGAGTTGATTTCCTAGAACCAACTGGGTTTACTTTGATTTAATGGATATTTAATGTATTATTAATTATTGTTCATTTTTCTGCATGATTATGATGTAATAATGTCCTATATATTTTTCCATTAATAAGGTCATGGTTGTTTCCTATTATGACGATAACCATGACGTTATATTAGAATATTCTTAAATATAGTTATACAGTTGTTTGACATGCTATGATGGGACACATATCATGCAGACTGTCAGGTGCGAGTACCCGTATTCCGATGAAACTTCCTCTCATGAAGTTCACCCTTGGTAATCTCTATGATTGGAGATTATGAGAACAGACCTGCTAGTTGAAATTCTGTATGTTTTGGTGTCATCAGATATTTCTATCTTCCATCATGTATAATGATCCTTATACATTAAAATTATCATTAAAACATGTCATGATTTACACACTTTGATTTACTGACGAAAACAGTCACGTAGATAGTTGGCTGGAAGTATTGTATGTTGGGTGCATCATATGTGGCCTGTTATGAATGGATAAGTTGAGGAAGGATTTTTTCCTTTACATTTAGAGAAGTTGATATCTCAGCACTTAATTGAAATAAAATCATTGTGCAAAATTCCATGGCCATGGTGTAACAACGAGTTTATTTTAGGCTGTCAAAGAACAACATATCAAGAAAAAATATGATGACAAAATCATGAAACCTGTATGATGAGATATTGCAACAAAGGGATTATATTACACAGTGAGAATTCTCATGTGAATGTCATTGTTGAGACATTACATTCTTTCTCTTGGGTTCCTTGACCCATTGCTAGATAGTACTCTAAGACTTTAGGTATGCCCGCCTAATTCCAATGAGATAGAATCTGAGAGGGTCACACACTATGTGTTTTTGGGGGTCTTGGTTAAATTATATTTGAATTTAATTAATGAAATAAATATTATTCTCAAGACTATGGAATACTTTTATTCATGTTGACATGATCACATAAATTAAATAAAATATATTTATTTATTTTATTGAACAATAAATATATATATATTTACTAGTTTTTAAATAAAATATTTATTTATGTGAATAAATTTTTTATCTATTTATTCGGGAGTTCAATAAATGGAAGTGGATTTCGAGCAGACTATAGTCAGTCCGGTAGTAAAATAATTATTTTCAATACTATAAATAATTATTTAAGTTCTTGGCACAAATTAAAATAACACTTCTATTATTTTGTGATGCGAAATTTTTTTTCTAATTCCTTTTTTCTCTCAAGTCAGCACACTATAAATATTGACACTATATTTTTATTAAATGCCTTAGTTTTCTCTAATTTCATAAATGTATTTAATTTTTGTTATGAAATTAAATATGGTATCTGAAATTCCATGTGTATAAATAGGCACATACCCCTATTGTTCCATACACCACACCACATGCCTGGTGAATTTATAATTGTTGAGCCAAACAATTTCTCTCTCAAATTATATTCTCTCCCCTCTCAAGAACGAGATACATTCTTCATGGCCAAAGAACAAGCGATCAATAACGATCAACACAAGACACTCTCTTCACCACACTAGCACCTGTAGAATGAGGGGTGTCAATCGGAGGTCATCGGAGCACGTGTGGATCACTGCGAGAGGGATTCTAGTTTGGATCCTTATAACTACAACAAGATATTATGGCAGGGTCAATCCTGATGATCAAAATCATCAATGGAGAAAAATACAAAAGGCATCGATATTATTTTTCTTTACGAAATTAATTTAATTAATTATAAACATGATGTGCAATATCCTCTCTAAAAGTTTTGGGCCTCATTTTTATTTATCTAAATCATTTATTATATTTCATGGAGACTAATGTTCAACATTCTATTGATCCTAGAATAATCATTGATCATGCTAAAAATAATAATTGGGTGCCGCTCCAAACCGCTCTTATGCTGCACCCGGAACCTTCAAGTGGTATCAGTGGGGTTACATAATAGTTTATAATTATTGAAATATTTCTTTAAGGAATTGCACATTTAATAATTTATGTGTTTCAATTGAAGTTAATCGTTCTACAAATCTGAATTTCGAGATCTATTCCTCCTCTTCCATTTCTTGTTCACCTTACAAAAATAATTATTTCTATTATTTTTTATTAAAATAAAATATAGGATTTCATCTGGAGGTTCCAAACGTTCATGGACATACAAAACCAGAATACACAGTGTGTATTCGGAAGTACATGTCGTGTAGTCTAGGTTCAATGCATTGGACTATTCTGCCAAACAAATCCATGTTTTGGATTCTTTCTAAGTCTTAAATGACTCCGTGTATTGACCAGGAACATGTGGCATATGGTTTCTAGATTACATGCCATGTGGACCATGGAACACGACATGTAGTACCTTCGGGTTAGGGTTGGACAGTGTACCCCATACATGGCTTGCCCAGCTGGAAACCGTGTAACTTGGATAATAGATGGTGTGTGTCCTATTGAACATGTCATGTACTCCAAAAATTTCTGGAGTACATCTACACGCCATGTCCTCGAGCGTATACTTCAGATGGATGGTGAGAAAAAATACACGTCATGTAGTCCGAACTACATGTCGTGTTCTCATCCAAATTATGAATATATATTAAAATTTATTATTATATTATACAAACACTTGAGACGTGTACCATAGTGCAGGTATAAAGTTGAGGCACAAAACGTGATAAGTGTTATATATATATATATTTAATTTAACATCTGTGTAATGTTCATTTTTACTCATTGGGAAGTTATGAATAATAATTCACCAGGTTTCCTCCATGGTACAAGTTACGTAAAAAGATAATTTTAAAAAAAATTATTTGTTTAAAATTATGATGGATAAGAATCTCAAGGAAATTCCAAAAAATGGTTTGAGATAAAAGGATTGATTAATTAAGTATAATTATTTGATTCGAGCATGATTTATCTTAAACAAGAATTATTAAGGAATTGAATCCTAGTTTTATTTATGCAAAAATATCATTGCATGCATGGATGATCATGAGTTAGACCAAGACCTTTTTATGTGAATTGTCTCTTTTTATTAATTTATTTAAATTAAATTGGTTTTCATGTGAGCCTTCTCCTCATTAATATGTAGTGCATGCATGCCCCATGATTCATTTTTTTAAAACCTCTTTTACCCCTCACCTACATGTGAGATAAAAGCATATGTAATGGGTGAATATCCTAAGCTAATGAAGGAAGCTCATGTTAAGAGCCAAGGTGAAACAAATACAAGAAATAAAAAGGTAGACAGGTGGAAAGCTATAAACATGAACCCAAAAGGGTCAATTTGGTTCTCCCCTAGTTCGGGGTTAGTTTATCAAACAATAGATAAAATAACCATTAGAAAATCCCTTAATCATGCCATTTACTTTATTTTATTTCTTTTAGTTTCATGGTTTATCATTATGGATGTGTTGTCACGATCTCATAATTAATGAATTAAACATGAATGCAATATGGAACTAAAATAAACCTAACTTATGCGTAAATATTGTCAAGACATGATTAATCACTTAAGTTCCACTTAATATTAACAAGTGTGTGATAATGATAATAATAAATTCATGCATAAGAGATAAAAATCCATCATATAAAATATTATTTTAGAACATGACTTCTGTTACTTCATTAAAGGGAAATACTCAAAAAACTATGTGTTTGATCAACCATTGTTGGGACACATACTTCTATATACGAAGACCTTATGAAAGGTTTTGGGTTTACATAACCATATTACACTAAGAGGATTAGCCCTTTCTAGACTTGGTGTAATATTTGAGGCAATAGTTGATGAAATCCATACTCCTGATTTCATGATTGGGGAGTCCACTCAACGTATCATGGAGATGCAAGCCCGTATTTGTAAAAGACCTGCCTACCTAAATACCTTCTAATAGCTTGACCAAGCCTTGTTGGGGTTATGTGAAGGGGAATATGGATCCAATACACTAGAATGTCATAGCAACAATTCATTTCGAGTTCAATGGTGAGATCCATTAAGACTTGATAAAATAATGATGGACTTAATAAAATTTATTACTTCTCATAAAATGTAATCAAGAAAGTACTAATGATCCATTATTTTAATAGTAGAATAAAAATGACAAGGTCATCAACCACACTATCCCTGTGATAAATTTTGGAAAAATACAACATCCTCACCGGAAGTAACTTCCATGAATGGATTAGATGAATTTGGGTTATCCTACGCCATGAACAAAAGTCTTATGTGCTGGAGTCACCATTAACTGATCCGCTTTCCAAGGAGGTGAGTGATGATGATTTCCTGGTATATGAGAAACATATGAATGATGCAGCCGACATTCAATGTTTGTTTTTATCATCAATTTCTAGTGATATCATGAAGTCTCATTAAAACATGGATGCTTATATCATGCTCGAGCACCTCTATGGTCTTTACCATGATAGAAAAATACAGGAAATGTTTGAGATATGTAAGGAACTTTTTCAGAGTAAGCATGGAGAAGGTTCCCCATATGGGCCTCATGTATTAAATCTCATTGGCTACATTGAGCGCCTGGAGTTTCTATGGTTTAAACTCCCCGATGAACTGGGCACCAATCTCATTCTCACATCAATCTCTTAGATCTTCTCAAACTTTGTTGTCAATTCCAATATGAACAGAATTGATAAGTCTCTATATGAACATATTTTCCTCATTCTCCAAGTGGAAAAATATATGAAGCGGAAAAATCCTTTTGTCCGAATGGTGAATAAGAGGAATGTAAATGAGAATAGCTTTAAGCCCAAATATTTTTATGGCCTTCCAAGAAAAGGAAGATCAAAGGGGTTTTAAGGAAATATGAGGCTATTTGCTTTGCATGTGGTAAGAAGGGCCACTAGAAGAAGAATTGAACCCAGCCTAAGAAGCACGAGGATGCTTCAGGTGTGTTTTTTATTTAATGAAATCTATTTGTTTCTACAAATTGGGTAGTAGATATAGCTTTTGGTGATCACATATGTATCCAAATAAAGTAACCAAGTAGATTCAAGAAGATTGATCGAGGGGAGGTAGATATATTAGCATCCAATGAAGCTAGAATTTCTGCTATAGATTTCTAGGACTACCAGCTCACATTGCCAATAGAGATGATCTTGGTGTTAAAGGGTAGTTATTATTTGCCTTTTTTTACTAAATACATTATTTCTGTATCCTGATTAGGTACAAATGGAATTTTTTTGATGTTTGAAAATGAATGTTTCTTCTTTTACAATGATAGAATTTGTTATAGTAGGGCACATTTATACAATTAACTTTACATGATGGATCACAAAAAACAAGTAATGTCAATCGTTAACAAATATACATCACTTGACTCCTACCACACCCGAGTTTGGCAACACTGGCTAGGTCATGTACACAAAAAACACTTGACAAAGTTACATCAAGATGGATATTTATATTCATTCGAACTAAAACTACTTGGAATATGTCATGCATGGTTACTAGGAAAAATGACCAAATACCCATTTAGTGGGAAAGGTGAAAGTGATAAAGAACTTATTGAATTGGTTTATACGGATGTTTGTTGACCATTTCTAGTTGAAGCAAGGGGAGGGTACCCAAATGTCATATCTTTTACTAAAAATTTTAGTAGCTATGGATATATCTACTTAATAGGGTATAATTCAGATTCTTTTTATTAGTTCAAATAATATAAGAATGAAGTTGAGAACCAGTTTGGTAAGAATATTAAGAAACTCGGCTCAAACCAAGGTAGAGAATATCTTAATCAAGACTTCATTGACTACTTAAGGGGGTTGGGGATCCAATCCAAACTCACTCCTCCAAACACGCCACAGTGGAATGGTGTGAGTGGAAGGAAGAACCACACTCTTTTGGATGTGCTGAGATCAATGACGAGTCATGCGAGTCTTCCATTATCCATTTGGGGATATGCATTACAAACAACAACACTATTACAAAACCAAGTACCAACTAAATCGATAAATGATACTCCATATGAATAATGGAGTGGATGAAAATCCATGTTATCGAATTTACATGTGGGGGGTAGCAAAGCGTTTTTTGAGGCCTCTTCAGGTAACAAACTCGCACCCCGAGGCACAAAGTGTACCTTTATAGGATACCCCAAGGAAACGAGGGGATATTACCTATAAAACCCCATAGAAAAAAAAGGTTGTAGTGGAAAGAAATTCCATATTCCTTGAGAGGGAGCACCTATTCAATATAGACAGTTGGAGTGAGATAGACATCAATGTCGTCAAGGCTCAATGTGAAAAAGAGTTGGTACATGAATAGATTCCACAAAGCCCGGAGGAAGAAGAATCTGTTCCAGAGACACACATATTGTGTAGGAGTACAAGAGAGGATAGAGAACTAGAACAATATGATTTTCTAGTTAATGTGGATGGTGACTCATTATTAGTTGATAATAATGATCCTCTAACCTACAAGGAAGCATATCTGGAACATATGTTTCCATGTTTCAAGAATCCATGAATTTTAAAATGGATTCCATGTACCATAACCAACTCTGGATTTTTGTAGATCCTCCAATTAATGTAAAGTCTATTGGTTGGAAATTGATATTCATGATGAAACTGGACATGGAAGGACAAGTCAGTACCTATAAGGCATGACTGGTTGCAAAAGGTTTTAAACAGCAACAAGGAATTGAATACGATGAAACCTTCTCACCAGTTCCAATGCTGAAATCCATCATAATTCTACATTCTATTATTTATTACCATTACTATGAGATTTTGAAAATGGATTTCAAAACAAAATTCCATAATAGGACCATTAGGAAGATGTCTACCTGAAACAACCTGAAGGGTTTGTGACTCCAAAGGATTCCAATAAGGTATACAAGTTGCAGAAATCCATTTATGGATTAAATTAAACATCCAGGTCATGGAACATTCCTTTTGATGAATCCATAAAAGAATTGGTTTTTATCAAAAATGAATGTGAGCCTTGTGTCTACAAACGGTTTAGTGGGAGGGAAATCATTTTCCTAACAGTATATGTTGATGACATATTACTCAATGGATATGAGATACCAATCTTGCAGTCTATTAAAGCATGGTTGAATCAATACTTCTCCATGAAAGACTTGGGTGAGGCAATATATGTTCTACGGATCAAGATACACCGTGATAGATTGAAGATATTACTGGGCCTAAGTCCAAGTACATACATTGATAAGATACTGAAGAGATTCATTATGGAACAATCCAAGAGGGGATTGTTGCTAGTGTCACATGGAATTCATCTCTTGAAGAAAATGTATCCTCAGACACCTGAGGAAATAATGATAATGTAAATGAATCAATACACATATGTGATTGGGTCAGTCATGTATGACATGCTATGTACCAGTCTGGATGTCGTCTACACATTGAGTGCGGTAGGAAGATATCAAGCTGACCCTGGTGACCACCATTGGATGACAGTCAAGACTATCCTAAAGTATCTAAGGCATAATAATGATATGTTCTTGGTTTATGGAAGAGATGAGGAACTAGTCATCAGATGATATGCAGATACCAGTTTCCAAAATGATCAAGATGACATGAGGTCGCAAATGAGATTCATCATCACTTTGAATGGAGGTTCAGTGAGCTGGAAGAGCTAAAATCCGAGTGTGGTCGTATCTTCTATAGTAGATTCTGAATATATCGCTCCTTTTGAGGTAGATAAAGAATCAGTTTGGATGCAACGCCTTTTCCAGTAGCTAGATGAGACACCTAAAAGTAATGATCCCATCACGTTGTACTATGATAATACTACAGTGGTGGATCTCGCAAAAGAGCCAAGGTCACATCGGTGGAAGAAGCACATATATTGGAAGTATCATATCCTGATGGATTTTTCTCAGAGAGGTGAAGTTGCAGAGACCATTATTTCAACAGAAGACAACGTGGCAGACCCCTGGAATAAAGCCTTAACTCAATAGAAACATGATCATCATGTGAGGTCTAGCGAACTGAAAGTCATAGGAAGTTGTCTCTAGTAAAAGTGAGAGTTTTTAAGAATTGGTGTCCTAGAACCAACTGGTTTTACATTGATTACATGGATATTTTATGTATTATTACTTTTTGATCACTGTTCAACATTATTCTGATGTAATAATGTCCAAGAGTATTTTTTGTATTGATAAGGTCATGACAGTTCTCTACTATGATGAGAACATTTAAATGCTATAACAATATTCTTAAATATAGTTCTACGGTTGGATGACATGATATGATGGGAAACATAGCCTGAATACCATCAGGTTCAAGTACTCATAAGCAGATGAGACTTCCTCTCATGATGTTCTCACATGGTAATCTCTAAGATATGAGATTACTTGAACATACCCACTAGTAGAAATTCTCCATGTTTTGGTGTCAGTGAATATTTTTATATGCGATATTGTGTCATGATTTGTAGACTTTAATATTATCATTAATACATTTCATTACTTACTCTCTTTGATTTACTGAAAAAAACCATCACACATACAGTTGGCGGGAAGTAGGGTACATTGGCTGTGTCCCGAATGGCATGCTATTAATGGATAAGACGAGGAAGGATTTCTCCCTTTTATTTATGGATGTTGATATCTCATCCCTTTGATTGAAATAGAACCATCATGAAAAATTCAATTTCCATGGTGTAACAACGAGTTTATTCCAGGTAGTCAAAGAATGACATATCAATCATTAATGTTGAGGACACAATCATAAAACCTAATTGATGTGCTATTGCGACAAAGGGATTATATTACACAGTCAACGTTCGTATACGGATGTCATTGTTGTGACTTTACCTTCTTTCTCTTGGGTGCCCTGAACAATTTCTAGATGACAATCGTGGACATTAGGTATGCCCTCCTAATGCCAATGAGAAAAAATCATAGAGGGTCACACACTTTGTGTTTTTGGTGTTTTCGGTTAAATTTTATTTAAATTTAATTAATGAAATATATATTATTCTCAAGACTGTGGAATAATTTTATTCATGTTAATATGATCTCAAAAATAAATTAATATTTATTTATTTAATTTATTGAACAATTAATAAATATTTATTTACTTGTTTGTAAATAAAATATTTATTTAAGAGAATAAATTATTTATTTATTTATTTAGGTGTTTAATAAACGGAAATGGAGTTTGAGCATACCAAGGTCATTATAGTAGTAAAATAATTATTTTCAAGATGTTAAATAATTATTTAACTAGTTGGACCACATTAAAATAAAACTGCTATTAATTTGTGATGCGGAATTTTATTTATAATTCAGTTTTGTGCAAGTGGGTGCACTATAAATAACGACACTGTATTATTATTAAAAGCAATGGTTTTCTCTAAGTTCATGAATGTATTTAATTATTTCTATCCAATTAAATATTGTAACTAAAATTCCTTGTATATAAATAGGAAAGTACCCCTATTGTGCCATACACCACACCACGTGACTAGTGAATTGATAATTGTTGAGCCAAACAATTTCTCTCTCAAATTATATTCTCTCCCCACTCTAGAATGAGAGACGTTATTCAAGGCCAAAGAACACCGATCATGAACGATCAAAACAATACACTCACTTCCCCGTGATAGCACCCAGAGAATTAGTGGTGACGATCTGAGGCCATCAGAGCACATGTGGATCACCGCTAGAGGGATTCTAGTTTGGATCCTTACAACCGCAACGAGGTAATCCAGAAGGGTCAATCTGGATGATCAAAATCATCAATAAATAAAAATACCAAAGAAAAAAGTATTAATTTTCTTTATGAAATTAATTAAATTAATTATAAAGATGATGTGCAATATCATTTCAAAAGGTTTCGGGCCTATTTTTTTTCTTTTACTAAATTTTTTATTATATTCACTGGGGACTGATGTTCATCATCATATTGATGCTGGAATAATCATTGATCATGGTAAAAAAAAGGGCGCTACTCCAAACCATGCTTTCGCTATGATTGAAACCTTCAAAATGAAGTTGCAAGAATGATTGGAAAAGAAGTGACAAGACTGATGAGATTGTCTACTATAAATGTAAGCATAAATGGCATATCAATGCTAACTGTCCAAAGCTCGTGTAAAAAAATAGATATGAGGACAAGGAAAAGATGTGTAAAAAGGAAATGAACGCAACCTGGAGTGCGTCATAGGACAGTTCAAGTGATTTAGAAACATCACATGTTGAACAGGCTAACAAAGTCAATATGTGATTTATGACAAACACATCTGAGGTAACACTGGGGTCTATACATAATTCATACTATTCTGGTGAAAATAGTGACTCTGAAAATATGACTAATGAAGAAATTATTGAATGTTGTAGCATGCTTGAAGAATCATTCAATGAACTAAATAAAAATATAAATCTTTGAAGAAACAATATGCTCTTACTCTGACAGTTAAATCGGAACTCACAACTGAAAAATAGAAAAATTCTCAACTGCACAAATAGAACAATGAATTAAAAACATCAAATGAGCAATTCAAAAATGAATTTGAAAAGTTTAAAAATGGTAAAAATACTCTTACTAAAATTTTGGGTAAACAATTTTCCCCTAATACCACACTAGAATTTTTTATCAACCTGGAAACAGACATCTTGGTAGAAAAAAGTTTTTTTCTAAATCTAGGACATATAGTTTTACTCCCAGTTCTATACACAAATTTATTAGTTCATGTTATGATATACATTCTACTGTTTTATGTTTTTTTGGACCGAATGAAGTTTATTTTTCAAATATTTTACACAATGCTTATATGAAACCTATGAGGCATATATGGGTTCTTAAAGAACTTTTCACTAATGTTACTGATCCCAAACAAGTATGGGAACCAAAATATGTTTTTTCTTAATCATCATGCATGAAAGCTGCTTAAATTGTTCCTATAAAAGTTTACGGTACATGGACAGTGGGTGTTCAAGACACATGATAGAAGATTACTCATGCTTCAAGAACCTAATAAAAATAGATGGAGGACATGTCAAATTTGGTGAAAATTCCAAATGAAATATTATTGGAATTGGCCAAATCGGCAACTCTAACTCAGTTTTGATTTCTAAAGTATTGTTTGTTAATGGTTCAAAATATAATTTTCTTAGTATCTCACAATTATTTGATGATGGATTTCATGTTAGATTTGAAAATGATGCTTGTAATGTCTTTAATTCTAAAGAAGAATTAGTGTTTTCTTCACTAAGAAATGAAAATGTTTATTTTGTTAACTTAGATTCTTTAGTTTCAAAAAATGCTTCTTGCATAAGTGTATTTCATAAAGTGTCTTGGCTTTGGCATAGGAGACTAGGGCACTGTAATATTCAATCCATTTTAATGTTAACTATAAAAAACCAAGTCAAATACTTTACAAAACTTGTGTTTCTATTTTATAAAGTGTGTAATCCATGTCAAAATCCAAAACATCACAAAATTTCCTTTAAGACAATGAATGAAGTGTCAACTTCTCAACCTCTCAAACTGGTTCACATTGATTTTTTTGGACCATCTAGAGTTTCTTGTTTAAATTGGAAGCACAATGTTCATGTTCATGTAGATGACTTTTCTAGATATACATGGAACTTATTTATGGGTCACAAAAGTAAACCCTACTATTATTTTAAAAATATGCCTTGTCTATAGAAAATATTATTGTACTTAATATTAAATCCTTAAGAAGTGACCATGGTCACGAGTTTTAAAATCATGATTTTGAATTCTTTTTGTCACAAAAGGTTATAGTCATAATTTCTCTGCTCCTAGAACACCTCAAAAAAATTGATTCGTAGAATGATGAAATATAAATCTCCAAGATATTGCTAGAACAATTCTCATTGAATATGATCTTCCTATTTATTTTTGGGCTAAAGCTATAAATATAGAATGCTACAAAATCAATTGAGTGTTGATCAGACATATTCTTAAAAATAATGCTTATGAGTTATGGAACAATCAAAAACCCAAAGTTAACTACTTCAAAGTTTTTGGTATCAATGTCAATATCACTAATACTAAGAAAAATCATGACATATTTGCATCCAAGAGTGATGAAAAAATATTTTTAGGATATTCTATTTCTAATTGAACTTATAGAGTGTTCAGTGAAAGAAATAAAAGTGTGGAAGAATCTTTCCATGTAAAATTTGACGAAACAGATCCACGTGAGCCTAAAAACATTCTAGAAAACCTGTTGGATGATGTATCTTATCTGAACATTAATTAAAAATTCTCAAACCATTCTGTAAAATAATATGTGAAAACTTTTAGTTCTACAAATTCCATAGATTCAAGTCACAATTAACCTAAACCTGTTGATGAACCTTAAATCACTAGTCCTTCCTTCTCTAGAGTTGTTAGAACTCTTAAGAACCATTCCATTGATGCTTTTGTATAAGATCTGGACAAAGGAACTCATACTAGAGCTTCTCTTAGAAACTCGGTTGAACATCAAGTCTTTTTTTTCACAACGTCAACCAAAACAAATTAGTGATGAAATCATTGATGAATTTTGGGTGATGGCTATGCAAGAAGAACTTAACCGGTTTGAAATGAAGAATGTTTGAAAACATGTAGAATAACCCAAGGACACATTCACCATAGGCACTAAATGGGTGTTTAGAAATAAGGTAGATGAAGTTGGTAACATAGTTTGAAACACGTCTAGATTGGTTGCACCGAGCATTAGTCAAGAAGAAAGAATATATTATGAAGAAACCTTTTCACCCGTAGCTAGACTTGAAGCCACCAAAATCGTGAATGCCTATGATGCACATCTAAATTTTAAACTATATAAAATGGATGTTAAGAAATCATTTCTAAATGGATATATTGTTGAGGATGTATTTGTTGATCAACCTCATGGTTTTACAAATCCTCATATTCTTAATCATATCTTTAAATTATCAAAAGCATTATATGGTTTAAAATAATCTCCAAGAGCCCGGTATGATAAGGTTAGTACTTTTATTATTTCCAATGGTTTTACAAAAGGAATAGCTGATCCCACCCTTTTTATAAAATGAATTTCTAATGTTGTTTTTTGTTGTTCAAATATATGTATATGACATTATATTTGGATCTTCAAGAAATTATTTATGTATTAATGTTTCTAAAATGATGCAAAATGAATTCAAAATGAGTTTAATGGGTAAACTAAAATTATTTCTCGGATTTGAAAATTTTCAAAATAATGATGGTATTATTTTAAATCAATGTAAATACACCAAATATATTCTAAATTTTTTTGGATTAGATAGAAAAAAATGGTGACACTCCAATGAGTACCACACGTAATTAGGATCTTGTTGAAGATGGAAAATCGTTTGATCAAATCACTTATAGAGGATTCATTGGAAGTCTACCCTACTTTGCTGCTAGTCGACCAAACATTATGTTTAGTGTCTGTGTGTGCTTGTTTTTAAGAAAATCATAAGGAAACTCATTTAAATCCTGTAAAGAAAATTTTCAAATACCTCAAGCATACACTCAATATAGAACTATTTTATCCCCTTGGAAAATCATTTGAATTAGTTAGTCTTTCTGATGTTGACTTCAGTCGCTGTAAGTTAGATAGAAAAAGCACCACTAGAACATGTCACCTCTTAGGCAAGTCTCTAGTATCCTGGTGTAGTAAGGAACAAAATTCTGCTGCATTATCAACTATAGAAGCTGAATATATAGCTATTAGTATCTATTTTGCACAAATTTTGTGGATGAAACACACATTATTAGATTATTGATATCAATTCAGGCTTGCACTTATAAATTGTGACAACACAAGTGCAATTAATATCTCAAAAAATCCTATTTCACACTCTAGGACAAATCATATTGATGTAAGACATCACTTTTTGAGATATCATTATCATAAAGGTGATATCACTCTGGAATTCCTTGAAACTGAATATCTTCTTACAAATATATTCACCAAACCATTAAATTTGGAAATAATAGACTACAACATACATGAACTAGGCATGATAAATCTTAAGTAAATATCTTACTACTTTATATCTTACTCTTTTATATCTTACTTTTTTATATCTGACTGTTTTATATCTTACTGTTTTATATCTGACTGTTTTATATTTTAATGTTTAATGTCGTACTTTTTTATGTCTTACGTTTTTATATCTTTCAGTTTAATGTCTTAGTGTTTTGTATCCTAATGTGTAAGGATTATAGTATCACAGTAAGTATTTCTTGGATTCTATTTGACACTTACTGTCTCTAACAATACAATCGCTCATTTTAGAAATCACTTATTACTGTCTCACTGTGAAAAAATTGTTATTGTCTAACCATGATAGTTAATTGCTGTCTAACCCTATGTATGTCTTATTATTTTTTATATAAATTAGAACCCGTATCGAGGTAATTACTTATTTATTTTTTGCGCTATTGTTTTTACGATGTTTGGTATTTCTAAATGATAAAATAAAAGGTAGTTTCACTTGTTCATCACTAGAGAACCCTTCTATTATCCCAAAGTGTAACCCTTATTCAACCATTAAACACTTATCAATCTCTAACCTTTGGTGAATGCCCATGATGAAACGACCTCTGTCAACGAAAACTAAGAAACATAGTTCAAAGAAGAAGAACATCATGCTTAAGTTATCTCCCGAGGGTCCGCTGAATTGAAATCTGGGGAACCAAACTATAGTACCTGAGAAACAGATAAGCCCTAAGTGGCTTCTATCATGTAAGTCATTATTTTTTAATGTATTAAAACAGAAAGTCTGGTTATAATGGTTTTCATAAGAATATAGACATATCAACCCGAAACTAGTCGCACAATTTTATCAGTTTGTAAATTTTTTGTTTGATTTAGAAAGTAGATATGTTGTATGGAGTTGGATAAATGGCTAGAGATGATCTTTTTCTTCAAAGTTATGGGCTGAATGATTAGGATATCTCATGATGGTATCTGTGAGGACTATCAGATAGTACCTCCACCTCTATGTGAAATCATTGTTTTGGAAGATTCTTTGAAAAATTTAACCAAAAATGGAAGTAAGAGGAGAGCTATTGCTGCTGGACTAGATGAAGAATATAGATATATTTTTATGTTTATTCAAAACATTATTAGCCCCATAAAAGTTTACTTTTATGTACTTAAATATCCGGATATATTTTTGATTCATCTAATTAAAAGTGGACATATGATCAATCTATGTAAGTTTGTTATACACCATATGTGTGAATTGATCAAGACCACATCCATGTCAACCTCTCTATTCTATTCTCGGCTTATCTCACCCATGATATGTGCTAAAGGATTGGATGGAACAAATGAAGAAGTTATCAAGGATCATTAGTTCTTTCTTTAAAAAGTCATTATCAAAATGATGAAGATAAATTGGAATCCTTGTAAAAAGGCATGGGTGGAAGAAAATGAAAGGATCTATATAAAGTCAAATCCTGTGGAACATCCCTCAAGACCAAAAGGTATTTATAATCATGGTTGAAAATCAGATGAATTTTTTGGGTATTCTGAAGAAGAAGAGGAAGATGCTACTAAGCCTACCAGAGAAACTACTTTTGATAACGAAGGCACTACTCTTGTTCCTCACGTAGTAATTGAAAAAGAAATACCTGCTCTTAAAATCATTACTGATATGGAAGATCAACCTGAATTTGAAAAAGAATCAATTTCCAAAATAAATTGAAAAAAATGCTATGGAAGAACGTATAGAAGAATAAATTCTTGTTATGAGAGAAGTTGAGCATGGGGAACTTTGAGTGGAACAATCTGTTCCTAAAGTTATTCCTTCGGTTGAAGAGAGGATGAAGCTAGATTTTCAATTAGGTAGACTGTAAATTGGTGAGGAACCAAGGGATGAATTCATGGAGATAGATCGATATCCTAAGATTCTCGGTCCTGAGAAAGATGAAACAATTGAGGGGGAGAAGCCCCCTCATCTGGAATCTGTTGAAGTGACAAACTCGATAGATCCAAGATCAGCAGACACATGGTATAAATTTCCTAGTTACATTGATGTGATTGACTCTGAGAAAGTCTCAGTCCAAGGTCTTGACCACTCCACTATGTTTTAGTTGAAAATGACATCTAATCCTAAAGCTATCTCTTTCAAATAACCTGAGCCTATCTCAGTCTCTATCTCTGAACCATCATAAGAACAACCCACCATGGTAAGAAACGATGACCTGAAAGAATCTGGAGCTACCCTTTTGCTTGGGGTTGAAAAAATCATGAATTCCCAACCATATCTGATAACAAATCTAAGTGAGAAAGATGAGTCACTATTTTTGAAAAAATTCATTTGAAATATTCAACACAAAATGCTTCATGAGATTTATGATGTTAGTGATGGGAATAGACTTCTTAGTGATGAAGTGAAGACTCTCAAAGGTAATAATTAACACATGCAGAAAGTGATGAATTTGATATCATAGTTTGCTTCTTAACCTGTTGACCCTTTTATTCCTCAAACCCCACAAGATATTTCGTCTCTGATTCAACCTCATTTAGAATAATTAGTTGAAAAGGTATCTGAAAGAAACAAATAGATATTGAAAGAGATGTGTGAACTTTTTGTTGGTCTTAACAAGCTCATTGATGAGTATAAGGGGTTCCCTCAAAAAGTGCTATATTAACTGAAATATCTTAACATAGATATCACTACTTCTAATTCCTCTTGAAAATCTTCCCAACCTTCCTTAGACAATGAACTTCTCAAAATTGTGGTCAAAGAAGAACATCAGACTATTCCTAGTGGTCTCCATAAAGATTATCTATCTGAAGTTATCAAGAATAGTGACCAAATTCTTGATCAGGTCCAAATCCTTTCCAACATTTCTAATTATTCTCATCAAGAAATTTCCTAGAAAGTAGACTTCGACTTCAAAATAATCTTATCAAAGGCTGACATGACCCATCACTTCATATACCTTGTAGAAAATATAAGTATTCATCTTGTTACTCATGCTTTCAAGACTCAAGTCTAAATGCTCAGTGAGTTCACTCGTCTATTGGAAAAGTTTATAAAAAACATGGATGACATTGAGAATGCCATTCTGTATGGTAGAGAGATCATTACTAATTTTATCATGCTTCTGAGTCCCTATCTTCATGTTCTGAGCTCGACCATAGCTGCTCATTTGGCTGCACCTCTGAGACCTAGTTTTCCAACCTTTACCTCTGCCTTAGCCTCCACCTCTATGTCTGTCAGTTATACACTGAGTCAGATCAAGACTGTAATCCTTGATTAACAATTTTATCGATCTTATTGTACACATACACTAGCTACCTCTGTCTTGGAAGGTCTTCCTTAAGCTTCTCTATCAACTAGCTCAATCGCTTCTTCAACCTCAACCTATGCTGTTATGGCTTCTAATTCTAATACAGCTGCTAAGGGAAAAGGGAAGACCATCTAGTGAGGAAGAATAATGATTATTCTACATTGATAGGAATATTGTTGCATTTAATTGTTTTATAGTAATTTTATCTTTCTCTAATGTAGTGTGCACTTTTATTGTTTACTAATTATTCACTCTTTTTGAGAATCCTAAAAGGGGGATAAATCTCTATGAAAAAATGGGATCAAAATCTATATATTTTATATTCACATTGGAAATATGTTTCTGGAAAAAATATACACTCTAAATATACATGATTTGTGATCATCAAAAAGGGGGATATTGTTGGACTCCTCATGTATTGATCATGTTATAATGATCACAAATTTTATTCAGTATATAAACCTTATTAACTCTATGTAAACTATCTCACATCAAATGTAAATTTTTTATTAAAAGATATCCAAATCTATTAAGTTCTATACCCTTAGTTTGGTCACCGTACACTATCTTTTGTTTTACTTTATAATTTCTTTGACCAATGATTAAGACAAACCCATTCTATTAGTATCATTGCTTATGTATGAATAAAAATATTTGGCTAAGTATGAGACACCATGAATGAGACACCATGAACCACAAGACACCTTGAACAATGAGACACCATGAAACTTGAGACACCATGAATGAGACACCGTGAACGAGACACTGTGACCCATCCAAACACCATTTGAAGGAGACACCATTTCAATGACATACTGTGACACCGTTTCGTAATATGCATTGTCAGTTTTCAATTTACTCTTAAACAACCATATTTGAAGCTTTTAAATGAACTATTTACTCTTAAACAACCATATTTGAAGCTTTTAAATGAACTAACATAATTAATGTTTCTTTGTAGACATGTCACCTGATAGTACGAGGTACAAATACATTCAACCAGTCAGCTCTAAAACATGCAATCCAAGATAAAAGAGTTGTGCGGCCCAGAAATAAGACTTAAAGAATGAGGCAAATAGCCAAAGGATGATAATGATGAAAACACTCAAAGAATTTTTTATGAATGAATTGTCATATTCAAATCGACACAGTTTAAGAACACATGAATCATACTTGAATTCTAGAATAAAAAACATATTCGCACCATCAAACCTCACGAAGAAGATAAGTTGGATCTGTCTACCTTGCGACACTCTGTTTTCCATTAGAGGACATGATTTCTGCATCTGCATCATCTCAGAAGTCCTGAGATAAAATGACTAACACTCAAAGAACATCTAAACTTATCTAAATATTTATGTTCTGTTGTGTACCATTTTATTGTCTTTCATGTAGTGTGTGTATTTGTATAGAAACACACTCTGTCTCCTATATTAAACTGAAGGATACAAGATATCCATTCTCAAACATCTTTTTGCACTCGTATACCCATGGATAAGTGTGGAAGAGGTCCCTGTGTGGCCTGGTAGTTTTTACCCACGATGAACTATGGAATAGGTCATGTGACTTGGACAGTCTTGTGTACTGTTGTTAACCCCAATCCTTGGTGTGGAAAATATTTATTTATGTAAACTACTTGGTGGCAAGTGATCACCAAGTGGAGTGGATTATGTATTAGTTTAAGATTTAACCACATGTTTTATATCCATTTTTCTGCTTAATTTAGTCTTCCATGTTTTACTACTTTACTGTATAATTCATAAATCTCTAAATTCACTTTGATAGTTAATCTCAGAAAGAAGTTAGAATTGCTTTTCCTTAGTATAATAACTTCTACTTTAATCATAATAATTTATCTTATGATTACTAAGAATTAATCAATCTTATATGAAGATATTCAAATAGTCAAACATTCATAACTGTATAACTTTGTTTAACTAGGCTGCATTTAACCTTATTGGGGATACCTTTTGAAGAATAATTTTAAACCTAAAATTTTTATTGACACTCAATTCACCCCCTCTTGAGTAATCTACTCCGACCAACAATATAGATGGTAGCTCATACGTACACATGAGTAACATTTTTATTTTTCAATGATAATTATGGAATGAATGTATGTATTATATTATATTTCAATAATTATCATTATAAAATAAATATAATGTTATTTATTATAATACACTTATATATATATATCCTCCCTGTCATGTGGTGATTTAGAATAGATTTCATTGTTTCAGGGTGGTGGTAGTCCACATCTACCCATGATGGATGTTATCATTTTTTAGTGTGTAACACCCCGCGATTTCATAGTGTGTTATTTGTTCAAAATAATTCAATAACTTGCACTACACGCAACGCCGAGTTAAAGCACACCATGACTTACCAAACTAGCCATTATGAATAGTAAATAACTACTTTTTGAAGATTTATAAATTCTATCTCTCAAAATGGACTACATTTTTGGATTTGGAATATCAAAATTAGCCTAGGGTGAAATTTTGGTACTTTTCGGATAAATGTAATATTTTGATGAATAGTGAAAATTACTAAATTTTAATTAAAAACAACTTTTTTAATAAAAATAATTAATAGTGATAAATTATGAATTTGAGTGGTTTTAAAGTATATTTAGAATATATTTTTATTATTTAATACAATGTTGTTCATTTGACATAATTTCAAAATTAAACCGAACATAAACGAGTATCAATCTTTTGATAGTTATTATATCTTAAAAACACGCTTTTTGTTTTGACAACGAGAATTAATTTTAAATTAATTTCTGCCACTTATGTGTTTTGAATTTGGAAAAATGGATTCCATATTTGGAATCAGGATGTTCAAATTGTGTAAATAGTTAACTTTTATTTTTAGACATTTTGAATAATTACTTCGGTAACTATTTTATTTACCATGGTTAAAGGGTAAATCCAGTATATAAGGGTTAAAAAATAATATTATAATAATAACAAATTACCCTAAAACGTATACTAACCTTATTGTTTGATCCATGTCCGACCCTGGGCATCTTTGGGTCGATTTATGGACCCCTTGGAGCCACATATAAGTGATAATGACACTTTATATTAATTAAGTTAAAATGAATACAAAAATGACACAAGCATATATCTTTTGGAAAAACAATGTTTACATAGAGTTATATATGTTGTATTTTCGACTATAAATATTAATTAGAAAGCTAAAAATAGTTCCTACATAATGGTATTTTATTTATAATTTTTATACATTAAATAAATTAATTTATTTATGACAAAATAATGATCCAGTAATTACCATAATAGTGAAAAATTAAAATAATTTATATTATAAATACACAAATAAATATAATTGGAGACTTTTAATTAATTAAACTAATTTTCTAGGATAATATGACATATTAGGATTTGTTTAAATAATTTTTTTCGAAGTAATAATTCTGTTATGATTTTTACAAATGTCAATTATTGAATAGTGTCAAAATTGACATAAAAGAGTTTTTAAAACAAATATTATATTATTAAATGATATTAAGTTCCTAAAAATTAAAGGTTCTTACAAGATACTTATATAATGATATTTGTATCATTAATGGACCACTTGGGGGTCTCTTGGATGTATATTGTATGTTTATTAACTATATAATATAAAAATTCAAAGTGACATGGTAAGTGTCAAACTAATTAACTAAGTGTTAAAACTAAACGATAAGGTTAATATAATGACCCAAACCTGTCTAAATTATATTGTTTGATTAGTTTTTGACCAATACCCACATTAGACTTTAAATAATCCACTTTTGATCCATTATAAACCGAATATGAATTTATTATAAAATAATATTTCTAGCTTTTCCAATGGTGCCCCTCACCACTCTTATAAAAGGACACTCACCCTTATCATTAATTCACACCTTCAAAGCCTTTTGGATCGGACAACCCCTGACCAAATACTATCTCAAATTCCCTAAATGCATCCTATAGTCCTTACTTTAGTCAGAAAACCATCCTAAGGAGCCCTTTTGATCAAATCAAAAGAAAGAACCCAAAGAAGAGGTAATGATTTCACCACCCTTTTTCATGTTCCTTTCTTCTTCCACTTCTTCTTTATTTCTTATTACCATTATAAAATAATTAATCCAATATCTCCTATAAACAATAATATTATTATAAATATGGTGCAACCATATTCAGTATTCTATCCATCCTTTTAATGACATGTCACCATACGTTCGTACGTACGACTTACCGTCTCCACGTCGTGGTGTAATTGTTATTCAATATATTGTTATTTGAATGGGTATAATAATGATTTTTAATTAATGTATATAATAAATATAGCATGATAATGACTCTGTATATATGATATACCATCCAATTATATATTATTTTAATATCAAATGAATGATATTGTCGCCCGTTTGTACGTACGGACTACCGTCTCCACGAACACAATGAGATTCATTCTCTATCGTATCCATTCAAGTATAATTATCTTTTGATGATTTAAAAATAATTTTTAAGGGATTGATATAATTCTGGATATGAATAAGATACAACCTATCCATGACAACCACGGCTTACCTAACAAAACATATAAAAGAAAATGAGTAAGTTAACACCCGAAACAACGATAATTCTAAGATATATTGACAAAGTTATGTTAAAAGATCATATATGATATAGTATGAATGTATATCATACTTTTATAATTTAATAACAATTATTTCACCATTATAAAAGAGGTTAACCTACCCCCAACCAAGGAAAAGAACAAGGTAAGGGTTTTTTATCTCACTCCTTATTTCGTTGAGATTTATGCCATATTTCCACTATTACCTTTTGTGTGGTGTATGTACTACCCATTATTGTATTATTTGTGTAATAAACATTAATTTATGTGTATTTACATATTAATTTTATGGTACCTCTTTCATGGGTTGTATGTTTCGTAAATTGGTAAGGGTTTATTTCGCAATCTCTTCATTATCTGAGGTTCTTTATTCGTAATTATCTACTGGGATCTCTTAATCATCCACATCCATGCTTTTTAAAAATGTATTTAAAAACATTTTTTCTATTTAATAGAAAATGGGTTAAAGTCATTTATACCCTTATGTGTTTTAATGGAATCATTCCCTCGTTCTTCCAACAAGTCACTTTTAACCTTTTGACAAAATTAAGGTAAGAATGTTTTTTTAACTTATACGGCGGGTGCAGTTATTCTCCGCCATTATTACACCTTTGAAGCTTCCTTCACAAGATTATAAAGATATTTTCAAAATAAATGTTTTCTCTATAATTATGCGACATTTAAATGATTTCAAAAAAAGAGATATTTCTCTCAAATAGTATTGATTTCATCTATGTCAACATCCATTGATAAATTTTAAACTTGTTTCAAGTTGATTTATTATGATACAAATCATCCATATTTTATTTAAGGTTTTGTGATATTTTTGACTATGGATGAGTTATTTTTATGCCATTAATAGTTTATGATTAAAATTTTTACATTTTGTATGTTAGTTTTAATACGAATGTTTATGTTATATTTCATCCTCCTCTTTAAATGAATGTGTTGGACTAGTATATTCCGGGTTGGGGACTGGTAAAAGTAAGCCCTCCGGGTTGGTGTCCGGTTATTAGAGGCACTCTGGGTTGGTGTCCAGTTATTAGAGGCACTCCGGGTTGGTGTCTGGTTATTAGAGGCACTCCGGGTTGTTGTCTAGTTATTAGAGGCACTTCGGGATGGAGTCCGGTTATAGAGGCTCTCCGGGCTGGGTTCTGGTTATAGTTATCCCTTAGGTCTTGGCATGAGTCCTCGACACAGAAATTAAAGTTCGACATCATGTATTCCATCATTATAAATGTGTTTAGTGATATTGTATGTGATTATTCTATTATTAGAATATCCATGTGAATAAGTAAATGGAATTATTTCATTTTAGTTCTTCCATATTATGTTGAAGTTGAAGTTTAAAAGGCTTTTGTTTTAGTTATACACTGCCTTAAATGTTTATGCTTATTTTTTGAATGTTTCCGCTGTATTGCTTACCCTTATTGAGCAATTTAGCTCACCCCTTTTCTATGTTTTATTTTTCCCAAGATTCCAAGAAGTGTAATGTGATTGATATTCAGGGTTAATCCAAGGGAATAATGGCATTCATAAAGATTATTTATGTTGTTTTGTACGTTATAAAGTGCAAATGTAACATTCATGTATGTGATCTTTTTTTCCACGACTGCTAAACTGATCGGTTTTTCAGGACTTGATTCCTTGTAATCATGCCAATGTATTAAAATAATGCACCGAATCTGGGTAACAGGGGTCAGGGTGTTACAGTTGGTATCAGAGGAAGTTTAGAAATAATCTTGGAAACTAGATTTAGATAAACTCTGATTAGAGCACATAACCCAAAAATAGACTTTGAGGATTAATATAGAAGAACTTCCTAGAATTTTGGTTTTGTAGAGATTTTGTGAGTTTTCTGAGCAATACATCCCTGTCTGGATACGAGTAGGTAGAGGCGGCTCTGAAACAGATATACCTAGGGGTAATACCATAAAACACCGCATTGAGCTAGACTCGAACGAGAACTGATGCACGACAACGGGCCTTGCTTCACTCTTGGTTACGACACTCCTGGGGGATATGCTTAGGATAATTCTCATTTTATTTACAAACCATTATGAAGGGCTCATGAGTATATACTTACTCAAAGAATTTTTTTTTATGATTATGGATTATATCCATAAACTGTTCAATTTTCATTAGGAATTATTTATTGCAATTCATAAACTGACCTAGTTTATGCTATTGTATAGAAATGGAACCCAGTAGAAGGAATGTGAACTCCAGTAATACGTATGATCTAAAGAGTAAGAAGGATCGTATCTTTCATGGTATTATGACATCATTTAGAATGGAAATAGTCTCGCAAGTATTATTATCACATGAAGAAATAGTATCATGTGTGGATAAGATAACCAAAGAGTTTATTGAGTCCTATGGATTTGAAGGGAAGAAATAGAAGAAAAGGATGGAAGAGAGAAAGATGGATAAAGGGAAGAGGGAAAAGAATAATTTCCCCATATGTGATAACTGTGGGAAGAAAAACCCTGGAACTTGCTTGAAATGAATTGGAGTTTGTTATAAGTGTGGAGAAAAAAGGCACAAAGTACGTGACTGCAAGGGTATGAAAATGGTTTCAAATGTACAATGCTTCATTTGCAAGGAGTTTGGACACAACGCGGACATATGTCCCAGTCATCAGACTCTGCCGCAAATAATGATATTGGATAATAATCAAGTTATGATACTACCACAGATGAAGATGAATGATTATAGTTCTTATGTTGATTATTTCATTTGAGTGTTGTATCAACAATGTAACTCTTCTAATAATTATGGAGTATATAAGGATAGTACTGCAGTACTATTTCATTAAGGACTTGTGATTGTGTGGAACAAAGAAAAGTGACTCAATAGTAGGATAAATTTTTGGAAAATATATGGATGAGAGAATGATAAACCATAATATAGTTCTGATACCGAGGTAGTGATTTTGGAATAATACATGATTTATTTGGGTAAATTATATTAGATATTCTTGACTACCTTGAAACTGATTAATGATTTGTATATTTCATCATTGTTGGGGTTTACAACATTTTTGGATTGAAGGAGTATATCCATTATTATTTAAGGAATAAGGGTTCATGAATGTAATCAATAAGGTTTTATGGTAATTCAGGATGTTGCAGTGTTATAAAATAATAAATGATGAAGGTGTTCACATATTATTACACAGAAAAAAGGATCTTCATTTTTGGACTAAAGCATTTTGGATAGTTCTAGTTTGGATTATTTTTGGATTTCCATAAAAGGACAACCCGGAGGTTAGGCGGCAACCCGTCACATTCGGCAAGGCCGCGAGACATGAACCCACAATCGAAGGGCAACAAGGGTGTATCACCTACCACAGGCCCACGTAATGTCCGGGATTAAATAATGTAGTTTTTTTAAAAATATCTGGTAGATGAATTATAAATTCATTTTTTAACCCTATATGATTAGGATAAATAGAGTATTTTTGAGTTGTATTATGTTTTGGGGTGAAAGATGAGTTTGTGGTAGAAATTTATTAATGGATAAAACTCTAATTATAAAGTAAGTATATATCATTTTGATCTTAGCCAATCTCATAAATAAATTCCTCAACATTAAGAAAAGGAACTTAGAACAAAAATGTTGACCTAGATGGTACCTTAAATCATCACTAATTTATGGATTTGGGATTGTTGGGCTTTTCATAGCAATGTTCTCTACCACTCTCCATCAGATAAATGATGGTTATATTTCTCTTCCATATCCATATTTTCCTACATGGAACCCTAGTATGTGTTATTTTCGGTAATCTGCATAATTTCCACTCTTTATTTTAAATAGAGGCCTCATTAATTCATTTCTCCAATGTGGGTTTTCCCACAAAGATATTTTATATTTTCAACCTTTTATTTTCGAAAAACAATTTCAAATTGTGAGGATGCAATTTATTGAAGGAGGGGAGAATGTAACACCCCAAGATTTCAAAGTGTGTTATTTCTTCAAAATAATTCAATAACTTGCACTACACGCAACACCGAGTTATAGCGCACTATGACTTACCAAACTGGCTGTTATGAATAGTAATACCTAATTTTTGAAATTTTATAAATTCTATCTCTCAAAATGGAATTCATTTTTGGATTCGGAATATCAAAATTAGCCTAGGGTGAAATTTTGGTACTTTTCGGATAACGTTAATATTTTGATGAATAGTGAAAATTACTAAATTTTAATTAAAAACAACTTTTTTAATCAAAATAATTAATAGTGATAAATTATGAATTTGAGTGGTTTTAAAGTATATTCAGAAAATATTTTTATGATTTAATTCAACGTTGTTCATTTGACATAATTTCACAATTAAACCGAACAAAAACGAGTATCAATCTTTTGATAGTTATTATATCTTAAAAACACGCTTTTTGTTTTGACAACGGGCATTAATTTTAAATTAATTTCTGCCACTTATGTGTTTTGAATTTGAAAAAATGGATTCCATATTTGGTATCAGGATGTTCAAATTGTGTAAATAGGTAAATTTTGTTTTTAGACATTTTGAATAATTACTTCGGTAAATATTTTATTTACCATGGTTAAAGGGTAAATCCAGTAAATAAGGGTTAACAAATAATATTATAATAATAAAAAATTACCCTAAAACGTATCCTAAACTTATTGGTTGATACATGTCCGACCATGGGCATCATTGGGTCGATTTTTGGACCCCATGGAGCCACTTGTAAGTGATAATGACACTTTATATTAATTAAGTTAAAATGAATACAAAAATGACACAATCATATATCTTTTGGAAAAACAATTTTTACATAGGGTTATATATGATGTATTTTCAACTATAAATATTCGTTAGAGAAATAAGACTATTTCCTACATTATGGTATTTTAATTATAATTTTTATAAATTAAATAATTTAATTTATTTATGACACAATGGTGATGTAATAATTACCATAATAGTGAAAAATTAAAATAATTGATATTATAAATACCCAAATAAATATAATTTGAGACTTGTAATGAATTACACTAATTTTATTGGATAATATGACTTATTAGGATTGAATTAATTACTTTTTTTCAAAGTAATAATTCTGTTATGATTTTTACAAAAGTCAACTATTGAATAGTGTCAAAATTGACATAAAAGAGTTTTACAACAAATAGTATATTATTAATTGATATTAAATTAATAAAAATCTAAGGTTCTACCAAGAGACTTATATCATGATATTTGTATTATTAATGGACCACGTGAGGGTCTCTTGGATGTATATTGTAAGTTTATTAACTATATAATATAAAAATACAAAGTGACATGGTAAGTGTCATACTAATTAACTAAGTGTTAAAACTAAAAGATAAGGTTAATATAATCACCCAAACCTGTCTAAATTCTATTTTTTGATTAGTTTTCAACCCATACCCACCTTAGCCTTTAAATAATACACTTTGAAGCCATTATAAACCGAATAAGAATTTATTATAAAATAATATTTTTAGCTTTTCCAAAGGTGCCCCTCACCCCTATTATAAAAGGACACTCACCCTTCTCATTAATTCACTCCTTCAAAGCCTTTTGGTTCGGCCAACCCATGCCCAAATACTCTCTATAATTCCCTCAATTCACCTTAGAGGCCTTCATTTAGTCATAAAACCATCTTAAGGATCCCTTTTGATCAAATCAAAAGGAAGAACCTAAAGAATAGGTAATGATTTCACCACCCTTTTCAAGTTCCTTTCTTCTTCCACTTCTTCCTTATTTCTTATTACAATTCTAAAATAATGAATCCGGTATCTACTGTATACTATAATATTATTATAAATATGGTGAAACCATATTCAGTATTCTATCCATCCTTTCAATGACATGTCACCATACGTTCGTACGTATGGCTTACCGTCTCCACGTCATGGTGTAATTGTTATTCAATATATTATTATTTGGATGGGTATAATAATGACTTGTAATTCATTTAAATAATAAATATAACATGATAATGATTCTTTATATATGATGTACCATCCAATTATATATTATTTTAATATCAAAAGAATGATATTGTCACTTGTGATTATGTACGGACTACCGTCTCCACGAACGCGATGAGATTCATTCTCTATCGTATCCATTCATCTATAATTATCATTTGATGATTTAAAAATAATTTTTAAGGAATTGATATATTTCTAGATATGAATAATATACAACTTATCCATGACAACCACGACTTAGGTAACAAAATATATAAAAGAAAACGAGTAAGTTAACTCCCGGAACAATGATAATTCTAAGATATTATTAACAATGAAATGTTAAAAGATCATATATGATATCATATGAATGTATATCATAATTTTATAATTTAATAACAATTATTTCACCATTATAAAGGAGGTTAACCTACCCCCAACCAAGGAAAAGTACAAGTTAAGGGTTTTTCATCTCACTCCTTATTTCCGTGAGATTCATGTCATATAGCCACTATTACCTTTTGTGTGGTGTATGTACTGCCCATAATTGTATTCTTTGTGTAATAAAATTTAATTTATGTGTATTTACATATTAATTTTATGGTACCTCTTTCATGGGTTTTATGTTTCGTAAATTGGTAAGGGTTTATTTCGCAATCTCTTCATTATATGAGGTTCTTTATACGTAATTATCTACTGGGATCGCTTTATTATCCACATCCATGGTCCTTAAAAATGTATTTAAAAACATTTTAACTATTTAATAGACAATGTATTAAATTCATTTATACCCTTATGTGTTTTGAAAGTAATCTTTCCGTCGTTTTTCAAACATGTAACTTTTAACCTTTTGACAAAATTAAGGTAAGAATATTTTTTTTAAATTATACGGTGGGTGCAGTTATTCTCCGCCGTTATTACACCTTTGAAGCTTCCTTCACAAGATTATAAAGATATTTTAAAAATATAGGTTTTCTCTATAATTATGCGACTTTTAAATGATTTAAAAAAAGTGATATTTCTCTCAAATAGTATTAATTTCATCTAGGTCAACATCCTTTGATAAATTTTAAACTTGTTTCAATTTGATTTATTATGATACAAATCATCCAGATTGTATTTAATGTTTTGTGATATTTTCGACTATGGATGAGTTATTTTTATGCCATTAATGGTTTATTGTTAAAATTTTGACATTTTTTATGTTATTTTTAATACGAATGTTTATTTTATATTTCATCCTCTTCTTAAGATGAATGTGTTGGACTAGTATGTTCCGGGTTGGGGACCGGTAAAAGTAAGCCCTCCAGGTTGGTTTCCAGTTATTAGAGGCACTCCAGGTTGGTGTCCGTTTATTAGAGGCACTCCGGGATGGCGTCCGGTTATTAGAGGCACTCCAGGTTGGTGTCTTGTTATTAGAGGCACTCCGGGTTGGTGTCCAATTATTAGAGGCACTCCGGGATGGAGTCCGCTTATAGAGGCTCTCCAGGTTGGGTTCCGATTACATTTATCCCTTAGGTCTTAGTATGAGGCCTCGACGCAGAAATTAAAGTTCGGAATCATGCATTCCATCATTATAAAAGTGGTTAGTGATATTTCATGTGATTATTCGACCAGTAGAATATCAATGTGAATAAGTAAATGGAATTATTTCATTTTATTTCTGCCATATTTGGTTGAAGTTCAAGTTTAAAAGGCTTTTGTTTTAGTTATACACTGCCTTAAATGTTTATGCTTATTTTTGAAAGTTCTTGCTGTATTGCTTACCCTTACTGAGCATTTGAGCTCACCCCTTTTCAATGTTTTATTTTTCCCAAGATTCCAAGAAGTGTAATGTGATTGATATGCAGGGTTAAACCAAGGGAATAATGGCGTTCATAAAGATTATTTATGTTGTTTTGTACATTATAAAGTGCAAATGTAACATTCATGTATGTGATCTATTTTTCCAAGACTGATAAACTGATCGGTTCTTCGGGACTTGATTCCTTGTAATCATGCCAATGTATTAAAATAATGCACCGACTCTGGGTAACTGGGGTCGGGGTGTTACATAGTGAATGGAATGTAAATAATGTAAATGATATATAATATTATAATAATTATAAATATGTCATAAATATTTCATATATATAATAAATACCTCATTACAACCATCTATAAGTGGAGGTAATAGAAAATGAATTATCTCGTTTCACGAGGTAATTGTCTTCCATACAAATGAAAGAAGGTTTGCTTTTCTACTTTAAGGATAAGGATATTAATATTGGGTGTGCAATTAAAAGACGACTAAATAGATGTGATATACTAATTTTATTATATCATAATGGTTGAATAAGGTTTTGAGGAGGTGGGAAACGAAATTAATCAAAACACCTGGTAAATAAAAATACATGTTCTTCAAAAAAACTCATTACTTTTACCACAAACTATTCCAGAGGTTAGATTTAGGATAAAAATAACAATTCGAAATTGTAAGGGAAGTAAGAAAGGTATTTTCTTAGCACTTTGATGAACTAAAATTCCATTGAAGTGTGAATAAAGGTAAATAGTATGTGTCCTTTTATAAGTAATAAGGGGATACATTTTTTAAATAACCAAATCTATTCTATTATGGGAATTAAATCTAAATAAAAGTTCCCAAAAAGATTAAAAATAAAATATTTTATGTAATATAAGATTTTTAATCACGCCAAATAAAATAAGAAACATATCTTCAACATTTTATTTCCTTAACCTCTAACGTTACTCACTTCCACCCTTCTATTCATCACTTCTATATGTAGTTTTTTTACATATATAATTTATACATTAAGACTAAATAAAATGAACCTTGTTAGATAATTTAAAACAAATGATTATAAATTTTAAATCAAATTTATCAAAATAATAATAATATTTCTCAGGAAAATTAATTTTAGCACAAGTTAATATAATGCACAAAACACTCTTTTAACATTAATTATGGTTACAAATCTTTCAAACTAAAAGAGTTATTATTTTACATATAAGATAAAAATTATATTATAAATGGGAAATGGGTTAAATTTTAGACCATTTATTATCCTAATTTTTCTATTTCATAATTTTCTCTATTTTTAGATTATTTAATTAAATTTTTTAATACAAAATATTATTAATGTACTTTTGGAAATTATTCATCTGAGTTGACATTAAAAACATTAAAATAATAATAAATATATAATATAATCCATATGAACATCAATAATACATTATTGTTAAAAATAAAATTATTTTAGAACCACAACTCATCCCAAATACATTACTTTTAAGGTTTTTAAATTTTTTTACTTGGTTTTTTCCATTGTTTTCACAAACAATGTGTCCACAATTTTTTATGAATTTAACATAATTATATAATTACTAAAAATTAAAAATAAATTAAAATCATGAAAATAATTAAATTATAATGAAAATAATCTTTTTTATGAATAAAAAAATTATTTTTATCTTTATTTTAAAATATAATTTATATTTAAAGGAAAGATAGTGACAATTTATCTTTTTCATTACTTAAATTATTATATAGGCCAACTCTAGAGAAAAGTGTTCCATAAATAATTTAATAAAAAAATTATGGTGATAATAGTTGACAAAAATTCATCCAATAATAATTATGATGAAAAATGGTGGCCTAATGATTTAGTTTTAACCAAGTTTAACACGATTTATCTTTTTAACGTGTTGACAAATTTTTAAATTTTTTACTATTCATTATGACCCGAAATTAGTTTCACCTTATTACCTAGTATTAATTATAATTAATATAAAATTTGAATTAATTTTATCAAATTAAATTCAAATAAGTGCTGAAATTTAATTTCAAAATTAACAAGTTGAAGATAATAAAAATCCATTTTTCTAGAAATAAAACTTTCAAGTAATAGATGATCTTGCATTTACTATATGACTAGTGATAAAATTTATATGTATTTAAATTCATTATGTAACATATTTAATATATAAAGTTCATTTAAATTAACAATTATTCAATTTTTTAAAATAATTAAAATATAGAGGCATTATGTATTTGAAAACAGTTTTCAATAAAGAGAATTATTTTTTACTATTCAATAAAAAAATCAAACATTTAAGAAAAATAAAAAACATTAACCATAATTTAAATTTAATACGATGACTTAAAAAATTATGTTCATTTTATCAAATAAATATTCTAAAATCATAATAAATTAATTATTCTTTCCCTTCATAAAAAAGTAATAAAAATAATGTTTAAATAAAACGTATTTCAAATGTATAAAATGGCTTTACTAAAAAATATTTTCTTAATTACTAAAAATTAATAAATTAATATTTATTTATTAGGAACATTATAAATATATATTTCATAATATATTTAATTATGTTTTTACTCTTCAATTCAATTTCTAGGTTATAACAGTCATATTTAGTTAGTTTATTTCACATGAAATTTAAGGTCGATGTTACGTGTCATATACAATATCAAACATAATGATATTATTTTAAAATATTTTCGTGTTTCACATATTATTACATTCTTATCACGTGTGATAACACTAGTGTGATTAGAATTTCTAAAAATCATTTACAACACACACATTCTTTGAATATTGACGTTAGACACCGTTTTTTACAAGATCAATTTCGAAAAGGTGATATAGTTCATGAATTTCTATAAAAAAACATAAAATATTTGATATATTTATTAAACCATTTTTATATTAATTTTTTAATTCATAAAAGTTTAGTTGGGTGGGATATACTTGGGATATTACCTATTAAATTTTGGAACCTTGATTTGTTTATTAAGAATAGTTTTTTCAAAGTTGTTTTCCCAAAAATATTAGAAATTTATTTTATAAAAAATATGTTTTTTAAACATTTCAAATTTTTATAATTAATGTTAGTATAATAATCAGAGAAAAAAAATATTTCTAGTTACATACACGTTGATGTTATTAAAACATTAATTCTCTAAGGGATTTATCCTCAAAATAGTTGATTGACTTTTCTAATTCTTACTCCATCACACGAATAATGAGTGGGCCTTAATGGTAAAACAATTTTGAAACACCTATGGAATTTTTTATGGTTTATTAATAAAATAATTAATAACTCTTAATAAAGAAAACAAAATTTGAAAATATTTATTTTCTACATCCTCTCTTTATTTTTGTTTAGTTTAATATATATGATCCCTCTAAACTCTCCCATTGAAATAATTAAGGGGGAGTAAATCATTTTAATAATTAAATTCTCATAGAAGATAAATTTTATTTTTAAATTTTTAAATTTAATTTTTTTTTTCCAAAAAAACATATTTAAACATTTTAAAAAAATCAACATTTATTTTAACATATTATTTTTTTAAATATATATATATATATATATATTGTTTTCTAAAATCTTTTAACGTTTTAAAATTTTATTCTAAACATTATATTTTTCTATTATGAAGGATCATTAATGATAAAACAAATTTAATTTTTATCACTTTTTCCCTCAAAACCTATGTTTAACTCCCTTTTGATAATCTCAAAGTAGGAAAAATATCTGGTTTGTGGATAAACATATAGTCTTGTTATTAATATTTTTTAGTGTTTTATTCTATATAAAAATTTAATAATTACTCAAATATTTGTGATCTTCAAAAATGGGGAGATTATTGTGCATCTAACTATTATTTGATTTTAATTATCCCAAAAATATCTTTATTTTTATTATATTTAATTAGTTTATGTCTTTATAATTACATTATAATATATTTTCACATGAGCCTCAGCCCATTTGGTGAGGTATATTTAAGTGAATCCACAAGACATAGGTTAAAAAACACATAGAGGCATATTTCTAGGGTACTCTAGCAGTTCTGTAGTAGGAATTTTAGCAGTATTGTACACTATGCGGGTACTATAGTAGGCACTGTAATAGTTACAATGGAAGATATTGTTCGTCACTTTAGCAGATGGAACTATTCACCTTGGGCCACCAGTTTGGGTTGGAGTCCTTAAGGCTTTTGGGCCACCCAGACCTTCGGGTCAGTAGGGCTTTCAGTCCACCATTAAGGCATTCAGGCAACCTCAAGGCCTTCGGGCCACATGCAGTTTCCCTAGACACACTACAAAAAGAGGAGCATCCCCAGAAGAGATTCAAAGTAGGTAAACTCACCAGAGCATAGCCAAATTGATTGGTCAGAATGAGAGGGTATGACTATGCCATTAGGACCAGCCTGTGCTCGCAAGTGAAACCTAGCCAGATGGCCATGCAAAGGTGAAGAGCTAATATCATGATGCAGATGTTGGGATGGGTTGTTCCTTGTAGATAGTGTGGTTGAATTCCCTAAGCCCTTCGGGTCATGTAATCTTCTTAGCCTATGGTACATGTAATATCTGAGCCTATAGGACTTTTAAGGGTTCCCCCCAATCCCTTGATAGGGGGTTATCAAAAATCAAAAAAAATGAAGGCCTTCGGGACATTCAGGCATTATACTATATTTTATTATTTATTTTTGGGTAATTATTAATATCATTATTTTTTTATAGTAATTTTATTATATTATATTATTAGTATATATTTTTTATATTTTTTATATTATTCATATTATTTTTTTAATTATATATTTGTTATATTTATTTATTTTTAATTCTATTTTATGAAAATTTAATTTTCATAAGTTTTCTTTTACCTTGAAATATATTGTTTTTACTTTATTTTACCTTTATGAAACATTTTTATTACCTTAATTAATGTCTATTTTAACCTTATGTGATTTATCTTATACCCATATGAAAAATCTTATATTTAATGTTTACCATTATGTAACCATTCTGTTACTTTTACATAAGTCCTTTATTATATAAACTAATCTTTTATAAAATCAAATTTATATCTATGCAGTGCCTAATTTCTCATCTTACCTTTACACAACTATTTTATTACCCTTATGAAAGCATTATAAAATTCTAGTTACCTTTACACAATTACCTTTTCAAAACATACCTTTACAAAACAACCTTTACGTAGTGCATGGATTTCCTATTTACTAGTATGCAACATTAATTCTACCCCTACATGAGTTTCTCCACCCTTATGTAGCCCCTAATACCTTTACAAAAACCAGGTATTTTATAAGTTACCCATATGTATTTTTATTATATTTACTATTCCCTTTAGGCATCATGAAAAATGAATCTTATATAAACATGTCTATTAGATTTACGCTATTTTCATGTTTTTCATGGTATACTGAGTTGTTACATGGATATAAAAATTATTTAAATTTTTCAAATGATTATATAAATTCATGTTAATATTATAAATCCTAACAAAAATGTTTTTATAATGTTTTAAACTATTTTTTTAAGGAATAATGATTTTCGTTAATCACATATATTTTCACTAGCGGAAACTAAAAAAATAATTTTTTTTATTTCATATTGATTTGTTCTATTAATGGTTATAAAATAATTTTTAATATAAACATATTTATTCATACATTTTTTTCATTTTTTATGATGTCTCTATAAATATTGATATTATCAAATGATTTAAAATGGATAGTTTAATTTTTAATTTTTTAGATGTAATATTTTTGTTATTACTTTTATCCATCTTCATGATTTTTTTGTAATTCCTAATTAGTATTATTGAATTGATTTTAATTTATCAAATGTTTTGAAATTTAAATGATATTTTTATCAATAATATAACTATTTTATTTCATAATTTTTAATTATTATCATATTATTCTCAATATTAATATTCTTAATATTACATTGGTCTTATAGATTATATTTTTAATGGGGATTAGACAGTAATAGAATTAATTTCGGTCAAGATTCGTGGAATTTTAAATACATTGGCTTCCAGATACAAAGGATTCTAGAACACTTATGATAGAATTGAACCCTATTTGTAGATTCTTTTAAAAGAAATGAAAAATATATAAATCATATATAATAACATAAATATCATTTATTCTAATGATCTTTAAATATTTTCAAGATCTAAAATGTCTAACCTTTTAAATCCACTTCTTCCTTCAAAGATTGTGTTCTAAATTTTTAATATCATTCTCAATCTCTCTATGTTCTAATTAATCCCATGTGTAAATCATATTCTTTTAGATAATTGAGATTAATAATAAAAATATTATATTCTAAATATTTAATATAATTTTTTTATTCTTACCACCATTAAAGTAAGGGCTAAGGTGTACTTCAGTTCTTCCTTTCTATAGACAAGCAAGTATTCTTTTGAGGATTTTAGCTTCATCATTAAAGAGTTATTGACTTTTTAACCGGTTTCCTACTATATCTAAAAAGTAAGGTATATCTTTGATAACTTTTCTACCACAAAATACAAGGGTCTAATACAATAAATCCTTAAGAAATCATTATTGGAGACTTATTGGTACATTTTCATACTATTTCTGAAATTCCTCTCTAAATATCATGTCATATTTAATTTAAACAGTTAAATTAATTTATCACTTCCTTTAGTTCATTTCATAAAATTTTTAATCAATAAAATTTGATTGGTTGATTTATTATCAAATCACTATTTGTTTAGATATTCCACTTTTCATTTTATTGTTGTGTTTTCATTACGTTGATTATTTTATTTTCTTCTAAAGTAATAAATATTTAATCTTTTTAAAATATTTTTTTATGTTGGATTTATTTCACTTAAATTATTTAAATTGAAATTCTCCTACATATTTCAATTTTTCTCTTATCTCTGACTTACGGACCCAAGGACTAACTAAGATTAAAAACCTATTCTATTATCACATCACTCAAAAGGATACCACACAATGTATGGTTTTTATGGAATATGGTTCATATGTTCTTAACTCATATATTTGGAAAGGCATCACAACATGAAGAAATAATGTAAGGTCATTGGGAGATCCCACACTATAATAAAATACAAGGGGATAGTTTATCCTAAGAAAACATAATTAAATACGAATGCCTTAGTGGTTTTATAGAAAACACATTAAGGAATAACATGAAGATTGATTTTAGTATGCTTTATTAGAGAAGAAGGATTAAAAACCCCACTAATGTTATGACACAATAATAGAATTTCATCAGTGTAATATATTCCAAACATATGGGAAAACCCATGTTGTGGAAGAATATGAAATCTCCAACTAAAGAATAAATTAGTATGATTTGTTTCACAGTAATAAAATCCATTGTTAAAGGGTTAGTCAAACTTACTACAAAATATTTTCAAGAAGAATAATAAGTTGAAGATGTGTTGGCCTTTAATTCCCAAAGTATATCAATGGGACAATTAAAGTGTAGATATTAATGATTAATTCATTATGACCATCCCCATTTCTCATTTTGAGTAAATATAAGGTAACCCTCTCCCTATGTGATTTAAATGATTCAATTTTTTTGAAAAAGGTCTATAAAATTAAGGGAGATACAATCCTTAGAGTAATTATACTAAAAAATAAAATGAGTATGAAGAAAAAGAAGATCTATTTATTAGATGGTTTTACATGATACAAGGTGTGTTATGAAGTTTCCAATAGCTAATATATAAACTACTTACATAGGGTAATTTTCATGATTAAAATTCATGGAAAAGAGAATAAATAATTGAAGAGAATGTTTCAAATCCTGTAACAAATAATCAATTGTATCTTGAAAATTATAGTTTATTACATTGGGAATAAGGATGAATATAGTGTTTAAAAAGTGATATTAGGCTATAAAGAATAGTTTAATATAGAGAAACAATATTTTTATAAATAAATAATATATCATTTAATATGAATATTCTATATATAACAATATCAACCCTGAAAAAACAGAGAAGGATTAGTGTATTTGTAGACTAAACATATGAACATATTATTTAGATATATTATTCAACATCTCCAATATTTTTCATATAAATTTATAACCTTCTTTACATACCCTAATTAAAACATTTTTCATAATATAGGAAAGGAAACATATGAAAATATGATATCTGATATTTTGAAAGGGTAAACATGGGAGATATGAATCAATGATCATATGAAAGAATATGATGAGTATAATGGTATAAGACCTTGACTATAACTTATATAGTTTATTCAAAATCTTCCAAATAATTTTAAAATGATTCATGGAATAAAAAATTATCATTTCAAAATACATGAATCATATGAGTGAGAAATAATCATAAATCAATCATGAACTATAAGTTTGTTTCATAAAATTTTGGAATTATCATTAGTATTGAAACCATTTCATATTTCAAGGTAAACTATTGAGATAATTAAATAACTGTGGATCAGTAATCCTCACATGTTTCCTTTAGTGGATCAAGCACATCGACTTGTTTCTTATAATGGATCAAGAACATCATTGTCTTTCCTATAGTGGATCAAGCACGCAAACATGTTTCCTATTATTATATCATGTGATATAAAACGTTAACCAATTAATTAGATGGATATATAATCTTTGGACAACACATAACATAATTAATACCATATACATTTGTTCAATAATATTATAAAACATTCCTCATATCATAACACTTGAAATGAAAATGGGTTTCAAAAACATTTCATAAGTTCACTATAGCATAACCCAACTAAAATAAATGGGTTTCTAAAAAATTTAATCAATTAAATAATAAACTACCTAGAGAATTAATAATGATGTTATCAATAGAATATATTCCCAGTATAATGTAATTTCAATCAAAGGATGTTATCATAGAAAACAATTTCTTTAAAATAATCATTGGATTTATTCTTGAGTAAAATACCCTTTTTTCTTAGAAATAACAGAAATAAAATATTAAAAATTCCTAAATATGGTGGAAGATGTTTTATTTGAATATGAACAAGAAAAATGTTAAATGAGGATTAAAATTATTGATCATTCATGATAGTGAATTTTTGTATTTCGTATATGTTAAAAGAAAACATTCGATTCAAAAATATGTAAAAATTCAAAAGTACCTCATTCAGAAAATGAAAAGAATAATCCTTTTCAAAAAATTATAAATTTATTATCATGGGTAAAAATTAATTTAAACAATAATATTTTAATATTAAAACACTATTGAATACATTTTTATAAAACCATGATACATAAGAAAACTATTTCAGACATGATAGTAAAACATAGTCAGATTTCCTTAAAAACAATCTTTCAACCTCATTAGTGCTTAAATTGAGGGAATTTAGAGAAAAAAATGTATTATTAGATGACAAATATAGGCAAATAAAAATGGAAGTTATTAATTAGAGAAGTACCTTATCATTTCCTCAATTCGTATTTAAGTATAAACAATTGTGATTAAAAATAGGATTTAAAAATAAATCTTTTACTTTAACTCCCATATGTCTTCATTCTTATTAGGTACTACTGTATAATAAATATATTATTATTATAAATTTATTTTCATTCAATATTAATATGTATCATACCATTTATGTTTTACTTATAACATGTTATCACTTATTTATTATCAATTTGTTATTAAAATCATTATTTGTAGTGACAATCACTTCATCTTCCATGCATGTTTCCTTCCGAAAATCCTAGTACTTGTACATTGATCATGGTTACATAATATGAATATATTTAAAAATTGTATATATAACATATATATTCATTATATGTATATATATTAATATATAAAAAGTAGAGAGATAAAAATTAATTTCACAGTTTATGGATATGCTAAGTTCTACATAAGCCCGAATATTGTTTTCACCTTTTGAAGAATGGAAAGAAAGAAATGTAAATAATAATTAACATTTAAAGAATGGTTATTAAATAAAATCCAACATATATATTATTTAAATACTTCTTTATAAATATCCATGTAAAATATAAAATAAAATAAAATCACATCATGTAGTGGAGGTTGTTGACCACACATACGCTTGAGCGACATTATCACATTCCAATAGATTCAAATGTTAGAAGGTAGATAAGATATTATAATTCAAGAAGAAAATTATTTCATAAATATCATATTTTTTTTGAAAGGTGGGGGGGAAGGCCCCAAAATATTTTATTAAAATCAATGTTTGGAGAGACATCAAGAACAGCCAGATACAAAATAAAACAAAACCAAACAGTGTTTTCAAGAGACCCTTTCTGGGGAACCGATGTTCTTTGTGATTTTATCCGAAATGATCTTCTCCTTGTTCCACATATCATTCCAGAGATCGATATTGATGCACCTACACCCACGCCCACGCCCTCTCCATCTATTGTATTCGGCTTCTATTTCCACAGCTTGTTGTAGCAAGGTTTCAATGTCCTCATGAGAACTATCCTCTTGTGACATCTCTCTTCTCTTCTTTTCATAAATTCTTTTATCATTATTCTTTTGGCTTCTTGTTCTAACAATCTTCTATGAATCCCCTTGTATCCCATCATTTTTATCTTTCCCTTTCATTCTCCACTTCTCTTTCATAGCTGGGGTGATTCCCTGCACACTAACCACAGTCTGGTGATCATATGGGACTTCTATAGATGTACTCACCTTCTTATCATCCTAAGGTTGATAAGCCTCCACTTCTGGTAAATAGAAATGTTAATGAGAGGCCCTTTTGGATGAGGTTTCTATAACTAAGGAATGGTTCTGAACATCCCCAGCCACATCCATTAAATATGGCGAAGGAAAATGAATCGTGTCTCTACATAGATAAGGTATGTCGTGTTTATAAGTTGGTGATTCTTTCACTTACCATTTGATTGAATAGAGGTTTACTAAATGTTTTTTCAAAAAAAATAATATAATTTAATAATATTTAGGATAATAATTTTTTTATTTAATTATTAATGAAATTCAATTAGAGGAATTATAAGAATATTCAAATTGAAAGAGGTTGAGTAAGATAGTTAGCTCTCTTTTGGTTGGCATCCTTTAGATATTTTCTTAAGAAATCATGGAATAGTATTTTATGAATAAAAACACCTATAATTAATTTATATGGAATATAATAAATAAATTTTATGATTTGGTGAATCTTGAAGGTTCAATATCTTGTAATGAAGGGAAAGGATGGGTGTACTACTATAAGGGGGAGAGGACACACATGTAATTTCATAAAAGATTAAAATATAAAAAAATCATTATAAAAAATAATACTCTGAAATGAACATGATTTGACATCAAAATATTTTACTGTATAAATAATATCATTCAATTAAATTAAGGTAGGTTTGGTGTCTTTTTAAACCATATAGTTTTTATTATGGCTTTCGCTAACCATTTTAAACATAAGAATGTTAACAACTATTTCAATATTAAAGGGTTAATAATGTTATCATAAATGGAAATATGATTTATAAATGGACCATGGTATATATATTCAACCGTATTAAATTAAATTGGATTAAAATAATATTTTTATTAAATTTAAACCATTTAATTATATATTATTTAATATAAAATAACATTAATGTGAACTCTGAAACTATTCATTCAATTTGAAATTAAATGAACCATGAAAAAGAATTTATTAAAATAAAATAATAGAAAAAATCCCAAATATGTATGAATCTTAACAATCTTTATAACAAAATAATTTAGTTAAATTGTACTACGTTTAATATTTCTAAAATTATTTATTTTATTTTTCTACTTATTGAATAAATTCTATATCAATGTTTCATAATAGTTTAAGGTAATTACTAAAAGAATAAAAATTCTAAATAAATTAATATGATCAAAATAAAAAAAAATATATAAAATTAAAACTAAAATTATTCTCTTTTTAACCTTATGTAGAATAATTATAGATATTAATGCCAATTGGGTTACATTTTTTATTTATTTTTCTCTTAAATTAATATTAAGGTTATATTCGGATAACTTGGAAACAATTGGACATATATTTGAAATTAGGAGGGGAGTGGAAAAAATAAACTCATATAATATAAAGTATTCTTTTGTTAGGGAAATTTTAAATCCTTATCCCAAGGTTTTAATTCTATTTTACAGAATTTACCCTTATCGAGGTGACAAAAATTCTATATGGTTAATATTCATATTGGCCTAAAATAAATGGCAAATATTTACCAAATTTTATTCATAGGCTTAAAAATAGAGAATCCATTTTCAAGATTCAATTTCTAAATTTATTATAAATTAATTTTAAATTAAATGCTCAAAACGTGAAGAAAACCATTTGATTAAATAATGTTTTAAGCATAAAATAGGATTTCTTCTTCACTAATTTAAAAAAATATTAAATTTATGTTAAATGTTTTTATTGAATACAATATGTATACATTTTAATAAAATAATTCACAAATAGTGACCAATTAAATGTGTTATGATAAAAATATATTATGTGCATAAAAACATAATTTCATCAAAACATCTCTTTTACTTTCAAATAATTGTTATTTTAATTTTTAATCAAATGATAAAAAATTAAGTTATACTATACATACATTTTTTCATAATTTTGTTATTCCAATTCACACCTTTAATATAACTACTAGGTTATACTATTTTTCTATATTACATTTTATTTATACAAGGGGTTGCATGTTTCATATGTTATCAGAAATATATTTTGAAGAGAAATATATATAATAAAATATCATGGTGTTATATTCCATCCACCCATAAAGTGAATTTCACCCTAAAAATTATGTAACTCTGATAAATATAGATGTGCATAGCTTTACCTCCTCACATCATCTCGTTCACAATAAAATTTCCTATAATTTATAGTTTCAACATAATATATTGACCTAGTTAGTGGTCTTGATTCATATCACTTTCTCTCCATGATCTAGAATCTCAACCGACTCTTCCTCATAAAGGAGATCTTTATCTAGCAGTATGAAAGTAGAGATTACTATGTAACACACTGATATTTTAAAAATATGAATTTCATATTCAATATCATGTATGAAAAGAATCACCTTTTGTATAAGGTAATCTTACCTCTCATGACATTGCTATATATTATTTTCAATCACTTAAATATTATAAATTGTAAGAAACACCTGTTTTGAATGAAACATGACACTTTATTAAAATATTAATATTAAAAAAACCAATATAACCTTGCTATTAAATTTAAGGGTATGGATTATATTAAAAAAATATAAAAATTATATGGTTTACACAAGTATAATATAAATAAAATTGATATATATTTATTAGAGATAAAATTAAAACCGTTTGAAATGAAAAAGAAATATTTTCAAAAAAATGATATTTTTATATAATGCGATTTATTTTTTCTTTGCGTAAAACATTTATAATTAAATTTTACTACTTTTAAAAAATGAAATTAAAAAAACTATATTTTTAAAATCATCATATAAAAATTATCTTTGTGTTAATTTTTGTGAATTTTTTGAAAGGATTCATTTTTTGTGTATAGAGAAAAATACTAAAATTGAATTGAAAAATACCATTTTGTATAAATTTTTTATAATGTAAATTTATATTTTTAACAAGTTTTAAAATTTAATTAGTTCAATTTTATATCAATTAATCTAATTTGGTTCATTGGAATAATATTTATTTTGAATTTCGATATTACAACATCGTTAACTTTTGAACATTTTCTCTTTGAAAACCGTCTTTCTCATCACATCTATGATATTAATTTTAAGAACAAAAATTATATGAATTGAATTTTTAAAAATGGATTAATTATATTGAATCAAAGTGACTTATATTTTATAATAATTTCAAATCATTTTTAACAAAATTAATTGTGAAAAAAGTAAAAATCAATTACCACAATTAAGGTAAAAATGGATTTTCCCATTGTTAGACTAAAATTATAAGGGTTAGATTGAGCTAAAAAAATCTATAATATATATTTAATGGTCAAAATTTCAACCAAATAATATATAAGGCCAAATAATACACCATTTGTTTTACCAATTGTTAAAGGGATGTTTTTTGGTAAACCTTTTTCTTTCCCAAAATTACAAGTGTGCACTCACCTCACTTAAAATTAGACACCCACTTTCAACTCTGGTTCACAACTACACACCCATTGGAATAAAAAATACCTTCCAAAATCACTTTCAAACATATTTCCTGTCATCCTTGAGTCCTTACATTCATCAGAAATCCAACTTTTCAATGATTTATTATAAACATAATGAGGTTACCTAAAGAAGAGGCAATGTTCTTAAATGAGCATTTTTATTTATTTATTCTTACACCTCCATAAATTATTATCAAACCATGATGATATAATAACCACATTATCATCTATATAATGATAATTTTTTTTATAATTACAGAATTTACTATTACCACCCTCACTTCGATCAAATGGGTTCTGAAATCATCATTCATGTGTGTGGTTGACTACCGACTCATGAACTGATGTCATTCATTTTCCAATTACCTCCTATAATAGTTGGTAATGATGATGAATATATAGTAAAAAATTTGATATTTATAATATAATCGTACCTTTTGAGTCATTATATCATATATCTATTTTCTTTACATTTCATATGTGATAAGATAATGTTGCTTATGTGTACAGTGGACTACCAACTCATGAAGCGATGAGATTGGTTTTTCACTAATGCTTTACATAGAAAGTAATAATGATAATGTTAATGAATATTTATAATATAAATGAAATGATTATAAATTTTATGACATATTTATTTGAGTGGCTCTTTCTTCTCATACTTGTATACTAAATCATGTATTAGGAATATTCATTACATTACATGAACACATGCCTAAGGGCTACAGTATTTTAGTGTCTTTGGAATCATGGAACATAATCTTCCAAAATATATAAATATATTCATTTTTTACCAAAACGTCATCTATTTTTGTTACCCTTAATTCATACATATTTTCATAACCAGGGGAAAGGAAACATAAGAATGGGTGAGCATAGATTCTCAGTATGAGTAAATAAAAGATACATGTAATCCTAATATGGACATAATGGTATGAAAACATGATCATATCAATTGAATATCATACCTCAAATATAAAATATTATAATCATGATTCATATAATGAATATTGACCAATCATAAGACATGAGTCATATGGAAATAAAAGAAAATTATTCAAGGGGGCATAATATTGGCATAAGACATTGACAGGTGGCATGCACATCAATATATGACATTGTAAACATGTGTAAATACAAACAGGTTCAATCATTAAGATAATTACATGAAATCATGATCTCTCATAAATGTATGGACATGCAACAAAGTCTACACATATCATTATATACATGAAATATTGGTCCACTCAAGACATTTTTAACATGTAATAAGGCTCACATGTAATATTAGAAACATGTAATCAGGTTCACACATAACATTATGAATATGTAATAAAGTTCATGTATAACATTATGAATATTTAATAGATATCTTGCATAAAATTGTGAACATGTAATAATGTATAGTCATTAAATTGTTAATACATAATAAAATTCACTCATAACAATGTGAGCATGTAATCAGGTTCACGTATAACATATATAGTCATGATTTATCCATAATAACCCAATTCATTATAGGGAGATATAGGTCTCACACATCACATGATGAAATATTAAATATATATTCCATAAGATAATAAACATTCATCATATCATAACCAATTAAATGTAATGGGTATCAAAAAAAATTATTAATATATAAACCTTTGGAAAGAGGCAGGTATCGTAATCATTACATCAACACATAATCTATGAAAACAAGAAGGTTTCATATGAATTTTAACATGATATTTCATGTGGAAGATAAATGAAAGTCATAGACAACTTATCATCATAAATATAATCCATTAAAATAAATAATAATAATGGTGTCCTTGGATCAGATCCCTAGTATAGAATGAACTATATCAAATGATTTCATCTTATATGGAGAAGGATTTTGAAAAATAAATTTGAAATATTTTTATGGAAAATAGCCTTTCTTTGAAAATAATTTTTTAAACACAAAATAGATTAAAAATCCATTAATTTTAAAAAACATTTAAAACATATGAATAAATATTTTAAAATCGTTTAAAAAATTTCTTTAGGAAAATATCCTTTTCTAGAAGAGAAATTCATTTTAAATAATAAAACATTTTGAAAATATATTTCTTTGAAAACTACCTTGATATATTATAATGGAATATTTGAAAAACATTGTAAACACTTTAGAAAACATATGACATTATTAAAATCATTTATATTGAAAATTTATTTAAAATATCATTTAAAAAAATTTGTAAATAGTTTGTAGAAATCACTATTTTAGAATAAAACAAATTTCAGACTGAGGAGAGAAATAATGTTGAATTTTATAAAAACAATTATTATTTATCTTAAGTAACAAAAAGTGGGAAATGGTACCTTTACTTGAAGATAAAATAAATAAATAGAGGATAATAAAATTAATAATAATATTTGATATATGGGTCATAAATTTTCATGAAAGGGTGAATTATCATAAAAAATAACAACAAAATACGAGATTTTAGAAGTAAACTCTTAACAATATGGTAGCATTTAATCACAACAACCATTAATTAATATAATTGAATTAAGCTTAAAATGAAATTAATATAATGAGATTATGGATATATTATGTCTAAGGGGAATTATATAAACCTTTTAAAATAATGAATGCACATAAAATAACATATTTTTCAAAGAATTCATTTTGAGAAAAAATTCTCAGACCTCATTGGAAACGTTTTAACCAAATACCCTGTGAAAGAGAGATAAAAAATGGATATGTAAATCAAAATAATTCTCACTAAAAGAATTATAAGATAAAAACATGTGAATTATACAGACCAATCATAATGAAGATGAGGTGAATAGAGTATCTATCACATAGAAGTTAAAAGTGAGTCATAAATCTCTTAATTCTTGAGTAACTTTTGAATATTCTGATATGTGCAAGAATAACATCATTTAAAACCTTGAATAACATGAAATAAATGAAATTAAGTATATAAAATTTCATAGGGTAGTATATAAACCTATAAAAGGTTTGATTTAAGAATATGGAATATGTTTCAGAAAAATAATTGTGATACTAGGAATCTCCTTACCTTATGTCTTTACTTCCTTCATACACATTCAAACCTAATATTTTTCAGGTATCTTCTTTTGGATTGAAACAAGGTACTTCCTTGGAAAATTTCATACCAATTTAATGATTCTATGATAAATTTAGGGAATTTGGGATTGTATTTGGGTTGGTATTGGATTATCCAAATGGCTTGGGAGGTGTGAATAAGTGAGGGGTATGAGTTCCCTTTTATAGTGGAAGAGTGTCATTCTTGTAAAAACAAAAAGGTAAACATTATTGTGAGGTCTACCTTAAATAATGTGCCTCCAATAATGAATCCTTTTAGATCCCATATGGTATTTGGTCTAAATATTTCCATTCAATGGGTTTTGTATAAGTTTAAATTTAATTTTAGCACTTATGATTAATGTTTAGTACTTTAGTAAACTCGTTTTTCTCTTAATCATTGTGATTATTTTTAACTGCTTTCACAAATAATTATACTCAAAAATTAATTTTTACATAATATAAGTTATAAATTATTATGATTCCAAATATCTAATTTTTTTTAAAAATTCCCATCACATAACTTTTTGAAATTAATTTAAAATTAATCTTGTAGATGGGATGAGACAAGAGGTTTTTAATGAAAATAATTTCAAAATATAGATATGTTTTTATATCCAATTTCAATGTAAAATTGAATCCAATGACCTATATTAGATTAATATATGAATAATTGAACTAAATTTACTTTTAAAATAATTTAATATTTAATTTAACACTATATATAATTCAAAAATTGTGGTTTTCAATTAAAATTCAGTGTTCTTCCCTATTCTTCAAAAAATGAAGCTTCTTAGAAAAATACCCAAAAATTAAACACTGAAATTTTTTAATTCCTATTTCAAAAATTTAATTTATTTTTTCAAATTTGACTTATTAAATGGTCAAAAATTGGTTTTAAAATAAGTTCTCCATTAAAATGTAGTAATACTATCTTTTAGAATATAGATCTTTTTATGCATAAAATTGTAGTTATTCTTACCTACTATCTGAAAAAAAAAGATAAATGTTAAATATTTTATTGAATATATATATATATATATTTCATTAAAATCATTCACAAAAATAATTTTTTATTTATAGATCTAAAATGTGTTTGTGTAGACAAAAATAGTTATTTAGAAAAGTAAATTTACTTATTTTCAAACATTTCCCAAAATAATTTCTAAATAACTAGTACCAAAGAATTTATTTTATATAAATGATTAAACAATATTTTCAAAATTTATTTAAAATTATTCTTAAATTTCATTACAACTAATTGGTGATAACAACACTAATGTTTTTTTAAAAATTTAAATATTATATTTTAGTTTGGTAAACCCTGGTCTTATGTGTAATATAAGGTATAGAATGAACGTAGTATTGCCTGTATGGTAAGCTACACTAAGTGATTCAAGTACCAAAAGAATAACATACTTTATCTTACAACACAGGACAACAAATAAATTTAATTTATCTAAAAATATTAATTTATAAACACTCAATGTGTGATATTTTACCCAGATAAAATGAATTTCTCCATCAAGATACATCTGGGTCATCAAAGGTTTATCACTTTAATGTAACCTTCATCGAAATACACATTCTAAAAAATGAATAATAAATCTTCCTTTAAAAATTTAAAGTTAGAAACATAATGGTTACCTAGGGAATCTCATAATTAGGTTTCCATATAGGATAAAATAGGTTGGATGTAAATATTTGAAAATGGAAAAAAACATAATTAATCATAGTGAGTGTTAAATATCACTGGTCAAAATAAATTTGGTCTTCTATAGAATGTTAACGATTGAAAAACCAAAAAAAAAGAGGTGTGAAAGAGTTCATTTATATCATAAAAAATGATGACAATAAAAAAAATATATCAATATCCTTTTCCTAAAATTAAATAATTTTATTGAGAAAATACACTCTCTTGATTTCATTCCATTTCATTAATACAATATCATCCTTAGGTTATCACTTGATCAATTTTCACTTCTTCTCTTGCTATAATAAATCATGGTGGATTGGTTATGCCTAAATCACTAAATGAACATGAGTTTCATAAATAGGATGAGAAGTGATTCCATCTATCATTAGATATCATGACACAAAATATTTTAGCATAGGTTATCCAATATGAAAAAAATACTCATATAGAGAGATAATACTTTAATATTTAAAACCTTATCTAGTGTTTAATATAAACCAGTCCAAAAAACAATTAACCTTACAACCCATCCTAAAAATGAAAAATTTAAAACATTATAAAGAAGGTTGCTTTATTTCTCAAAATAATCTTAACATTGATCCCCCATATATGATAAAGTAGATATTGGTTGTCAAATACCAAACATGTGAATACATTCATCATTTATTCTCTTAAAACATGTTAATAACCTAAGATACCATAAATCCTTTTGGAAAACATGCATGTTTTCTTTTTCAAAATATTATTGTATATATTTCTTAAATAAAAAAAGTTTTTAAACAAGATACATTATAGCATAAATCACTTTTTAAAAAACCATTAATCTATTTCCATGGAAATCAGTAATATCCAATTTAATTTATTCGTATCAAACATATATTTATCAAAACTAAACACCATTTTATCGACATCCAGAACATAGTAAGGGTTATCTTCACTTAATCAAAATACTACATTTCCATTAAATAAAATTTCTAGTCCATCAAAATCATTAAAAATATTATTTCCAATCCTTAAGGAAAAACCAATGATAAATTATCCTTATATATTTTACAATTATTAATTCTTTAATCCAAATACATAAATACACAAATACTTCTACTTTAATGATTGGAATGAGATATTTCCTTCCTCAGTAAAAATTTTAATTCATTGTTCTCTACTCTGAGTTAGGTAATTCCTATGTTCTCCATAAACAATACATGGGACTCCTCAATATGTTTCCACTCTATGGCCCTTTTCCCAAAAATATGACATATTTCCTTCCATTTGACATATTCATTTAGGTTTTTTCTTCCAACATTCTTGACATGTAGAGAGCCTGATATTATTTTATATATTATCATTATAACATGAAAATTTATAAAATTCCATCATCCTATTATTTAATGTGTCTAGAATCTCACTAATGTTCATGTTATTATCCATATATCATGATTGGTGACTGGGCATAACCACAATATCTTTCTCTCCATACATATTTAAATTCGTTCTTCATAATCACAAAATATTACATCAAATTCAATGTTAAAATGATTCATTTTTGTTCAATACATTTAATAAAATGAAAATAATAGTGTGAGCAACAATAATCATAGTGAAAAATCACATAATCATGAAAAATCACTTATATTATGTCTAAATCATAACACCCCCTTTTAAACATACGACAACCTAAGTTCATCCTATGTTATTAATAGTCATTATTTACTCAAATACTTCATGATGGATTATAAAGTGTCTATGAATTGTCAATTAATATCTCTTCAGAGTGTCATTGTAGGTGTACGGTAAGGCCCGTTGTTATGCACCATGTCCCAATTGAGTCTAGCACAATACAATGATTTGGGGGATGTTATGGCTATGTATATATATTACCGATCCACATCCACTAATAGTTTCTACAGAGGGATTTAATTTCTTATAAATAACTCACTCTATACTTTAAAAAAATTCTCAAAAATTTTCCTAAAATTTAACTCACCCTTATACGCATCATTTTATACATCCCTATAAATATCAAAAGAAATATCCCAAGAGAACTCACTAAATATTTCTCATCCTAGTTTCCAATGGTTAAATAAACCATTCCTTTGATACCAACTAAATAGACCCAGGCTATTTATACATAGATATTACACCATTTTTTATGAATATTCATTACATTACACAACCCATTCCTGAGGAACATAATATTTTAGTGTCATTGCTAACCTAGAATGTAGTCTTCTAACATATAAAAGGATCTCCAATGTTTCCCACTAAGATCTTCCCATTTATTACACCTACTTAAAACCATTCTACATAACATTAGGAAAGGAAATATATGAAAGGGAGAGATATGATTCTTAGTAAGGGTAAATAAAAGAAATATATATAAGAAAAAAATAAATATAAATGTATGGAAAAATGAGCACTCAATTTGATGATCATACCATGTATAAACAATATCATAATCTTGAGTCATGTAATAAATATTGACAGTTTATAATACTTAAATCATAAAAAATAAAATAACATGAGTCATGAGAGCATGAAATTTTCATAAGAAATAGACTTGTGAAATAAACATCATATTATAACATTGTGAACAAGTATAAAAACAAACTAGTTCACTTATTATGTTAAGGATATTAAATTAAGCCCTCACATAAACTTAGGGACATGAAACCAGGTCTAAAAATAATTATAAACATTAAACATAGGTCCACTCATAATATTTTTTAACATGTAATTAGGGTCAAATATAATATTTTGATCATGTAATCAGTTTCATGCATAACATTGTGAATATGTAAATTAGTTTAAAAATAACATTGTGAACATGTAATAACTTCCCTGAAAGACATTGTGAACATGTAATGAGGTACAAACATAACATTGTGAACATTTAATAATGTTCAATCAAAATATAGTGAAAAAATTTTCAGGTACATGCATAACATATATAGTCACGATTTATCAATAGTTATCGAATGCACTGGTAGAAGATATAGGTCCCAGCCGTCGGATAATAAAATCGTACATATGCGTGAAACAGGATCATTAACATTCATAATATCAAAACCCATGATATTAAATGGTTATTATTAACCATTTACCATATCATGACCTGTGGAAATGCGATATGTTTTATAATCATTTAATAATAGCATAACCTATGAAAAGAAATCGGTTTTATAAGCATTTTAATATGATATAGCCCACGGAAGAAAAATTATTTCCAAAAAAACTAGTCATATTAAATGTAAACCAATAAAATAAAGAATAATAATTTTTTTCTTGTATCATATCCCCTATAATGAATGAAATATATCAAATTATTTCATCTTATATGGATGAGGATTTTGAAATATCTCATGGAGTGTTTCTTAACTGAAATATCCTTTCTAAGAAATCTATTTTTTAAGACATAAAACATTTTCAAAATAATTTTATTTTAAAACCAATTTGAAAACATATGAATTAAGATTTAAGAAAATTTAAAACATTACTTGATGGAAATATTCTTTTCTATTTTTAAAATGATTTTAAAATTATAAAACATTTTGAAATGATTTTTCTTTGAAAATAACCTTAAAAATGTATAAAGGAAGCTTTGAAACCCATTATAAACACTTTTTAAAACATAAATTTTTTTGGAAATTCTTTTCCTTGAATGTGAGAATCAATTATAATTTAAATAAAATTTTAATGAATATTTATAAAACATGGTTTTTAAATTAAACACAAATCTGACCGAAGAGAAATAAACAATGCTTTTCATAAAAACAATTTATTAATAATTTTTATTACCAAAGAGTGTATAAATGGTACCATTAATTAATGATATTATAAATAACCATATGAGACGAAAATTAATTAGAAATATTGATATATACGACATAATATTTTATCATTGGAATTATAATTATAAACAATATCATTAAACGATGTGATTGAAGCAATAAACTCTTACGAGTTTGGTAACATTGAATCATAATACCCATGAAATAATAACATTTTATGAAGATTAAAATATCATGAAAGTAATTATATTAATTATATAACATGTAAAAGTTAATTATATACACCTCATAAAATAATTTAGGTTTATGACATAACATTTTTATCAAATAATGTTAATTGAGACAAGATTCCCTTACCATTTGGGTAATGTTTTAATAATAAAATCCTTGAAAGAAAGATCCTTAAATGGATATGAAAATTTCCATAATTCTTATTAGAAGAATCATGAAATAAATCCCAGGGTAGTACACTCACCACATAGAATAAATAGGTGGTGAATATAGAATCTATATCACAAAATTAAAAATTATAATCCAAATCCCTTACTACTTTAGTAACTTTTGAATCATGAGATCTGTGAAAGAATAACATCAATTGAATCTTTTAATATCATTAAATAAATTAAATTCATGATATAACATATCATAGTTAACAATATACACTAAACACAAAAGTTAGCAGTTAATATAGAATAAGTATCAAAGAAATAAAAGTGAGACTATAAATCTCCTTAGCTTAAATATTTACTTCATTTGTACACGTTAAAACCTCCACTTCTTCGGGTATCACCTTTTCGTTTTCAGAAAAGGACTTCCTTAGTTGGATTTTTACCCAATGGAATGATTATATCATGATTTTAGGTAATTGTGGAGGTTATTTTGGAATTTTTTGGAGGATCCATACGACATGAGATTTGTAAATAAGTGAGTGGGTTGAGTGCACTTTTATTGTGGAGGAATGGCCTTCTTATAAATACCAAAAAGGTTAACACTATTACAAGGACTTCCTTGCATAATGTGACTCCAATAATGAATCTTTTTCAATATAAAAATGTATTTCAAAGAAGTATGTAAATCCAATGGGGTTTTCAAAAGTTTATTGGTAATTTCTTCACTTAAGTTTAACGTTTAGTCCCATAGTGAACTAATTTTTTTTCTTAATCATCGTGATTAATTTTAACTCTTTTCACTAAACAATTGGGTAAAAAAAATTATTTACTATAAATTATAAATTATGATTATTGAAAATTTAAAACCCCTTTTCCTAAAATTCTAATTAGAAATGTGGTATAAATTCATTTAGAATTAATCTGGTAAATGGTATGAGACGACGTGTTTTTAATGTGAAAAGGTTCAAAAGATTGAAATGATTTTATATAAAATTTCATTGTGAAATTGATTCAAATGACCAAAATTATATTAAAAATTTTAAAATATATCTAATTTTACTATTAAAAATTTTTATATATAACTAGATTATATAAATATTGTGTACGAAAAGTCAGTTTTCAATTAAAATTCAGTATTTTTCACTTTCCATCAAAAAATAAAACTTCTCATAAATATATAAAAAATTAACTCTAAGGTAATTATGATATTAAAATTTAATAAATGATGTTTATTTTGAAAAATATAATTTATAGTTGTAAAAATTAGTCTTAATATCAGTGTGCCATTAAAATGAAATAAAACAACCTTTTTGAAAAATACATCTTCTAATGAGTAAAATTGGATTTATTCTTATATTCTTTCTATAAGATATATAATATAAATGTGAAATAATTAATTTAATAATATATATATATATATGTCACGTAAATCATTCACCAAAATTGTTTTGTTAGTTTATTAAAATAAAACGTGTTTGTGTATAGAAAAATAGTTTTCCATGGAAGTAAATTTCATTCTTTTCAAATAGTTGATACTAAAATTTATAATTACTTGGTAACCAAAGATTTATTTTTATATACCTTTTTAGACCATTTTTTCATAATTTTGTTAATATTTTTCATAACTGACTTTCCAACAGCTAGCTGATAACAATAAAAATACTTATATAACAATATTATTAGTATATTGTACATTGGAAAAACAAGGTATTAGGTATAAGGTAATCTATCAAAGGAACTTGGTATTATTTTTACCATAAGCTAAACTCAGTATTGCATGTACTCTTAGGTTAAATTGGTATGGTGTATAAATAAAACCATCAAATAATTTTAAATTATTCAATAAAATTAATTCATCAAAACTCTAGGTTTTACGTTTATCATTATTAATAAATAAAATATCATTTTATTTTTACACTAAAAAGGATAACACTATTCATATATGTGTGGAATGCCACTATCATAATGAGATATGACCCTATTTTATCACCACACCACTTGGATTATATATATATAAGAATATTTAGTGAAATAATATAATGTATATGATATTATGATCATTCTGGAATGTTAAAATATTACTTAAAATATTTATATAATGATCATTGAATGATTGAAATGATACTAATGTGCACATACATATTATTATTTTCATGAATGTAACATAGTTAATTAATGATAACTATCTTTCATGATTGGATTTAAAAAAAATAGTTTATGTATAAATATAATAATTATATTATGAATATTATTCTAGATATCTTGGATGTATATATCCTTTTTAGGAACCATATCATTCATGAAAGAACATGTGTGAGAAATTAGATAATTAAAACCTAGAACAATGAAAATTATGAAAGATTATAAATGTTTGGATGATAAGATGTTATAAAATGATCATATAGGATATTATACATATTAATATGATTCTTGCAGAACATAATAAAATTTTCAAAACCACTATATATGTCTTTAAAGTACATTCAACCAAAAGGAAGTGTAAAAAATAGATTCTCATCTAACTTATACTTCTATGATATATACATCATATTCAACAATTATTTCTCTTATGTTGTGTATGTATTGAAATTTTTGTATGTCATATCATGAAATAATTTATTTTAACGGTATTTAATGTCTCATTTAATTTTTTTATTTCAGGGGGATCGTAAATCAAAAGTTACTAATGTGGTAGGAGTTTATAGCATAATATCATCATTATTCAGGATTATTTTTTTAAGTATCCGTTGGTGATATTATTTGATATTTATATCTTAAAATTAATTTAAATTCTTATTTTACTATTTTATATGATCAGTTTATAGTAATAGTACCATTTTTCTATCTTTTTTACTAAAAATTATTAAGAAAACTTTTTTAAGAAAATCTGACTATATTTCAATCATCAATTAAAAACTCTTTTCCTTCAAAAAGTGTTTTTTTTTTCAAAAAATTGATTAAAAATGGTTTCTGATTCTTAAAATTATTTATTAAATTCATTTATACAAATATTTTGTGTTAAAATATGTTTTTAAATTAGTCTTATAGTCATTTTCTGAATGAGTCACTTTGTTATAATTTTTACAGCACAAAAGGAATGTTATTTTTATCTTATACAACATTTACGGAAGTACCCATTGTCATTGCTGTCATTTCTTTGAAGAACTCATTGTAATTTTACAATGTTATTTTTAAATATTTTTTTACTAATATTCAAAAAATTATTATTTTTTGAAAGTGATTTTCCAAAGAGAGGTTTTTTGATAATATTTTATGAATTTTCAGGTTTTAAAATAAAAAGGGTGATTTTTAAATATAGGTTATTTTCCTCAAGATATGTTCCATGTGATATTATGAAAATCATTTTATTTATATGATGAAATTCAATGATATTACATCAGTTTTAAGGGGATATACACTAATTATGTCATCCTTATTATTTATCAAGATGGTTTATGATCAATTTTATTGGGGATATACTATATTAATACCATTAAATTTACTTTGGATGGTTAATTTATATTTTTTATTGATTAGGGATAGTATTATCATTTTTTCGATCAGTTTAAATGTGAATATTTGTATTGATTATGTTTCAACCCTTTCATATTTCGAATGAATTGGACATTGTAAGTGATGATGGGGACCGTTATAGCCCCTTGATTCCACATTATGTCTCACAAGATAAACTAAATATGGTTTGGGTTGAGGCCTTACCCATTTTTATGGATGAATTAGCATAAGTCCTCGAATATATTAGATATCTCAGAGTAAGGCCTTGAAAATATGTTTTAGATGCCTAGATTTATTCATTTCATCATTATGAAATCTATTATTGATATTTCATGTGATTATTAGATAAGTTATAATTTCAATGGTCGTGTTTCAAGATCATGTGATTATTTATAAGGAATTATATTATGATATTGTATTCCCACTATATTATTCTCAAGTTTTTGATTAAATTTCATGTGTTTAATTTATTTACCTTTCCATATTGATTATTCTATATTAACTCATAGCTTTCATTATATGCTTTCCCTTACTAAGCATCTAAGCTAAATCATTTTTTTGGGTTTTATTTTTCTTAGGATACCAAGAAGTATTTTGGGATTGATATGATAAGATATGATTAGGGGTATAATGTAATTATCAATGGAAATTACTTGTGTATTTTATTTTTTAACAATTAAATTGAATTTCAATTATATATCTACTTTACCAAGACTACTAAACTATTTGGTCATTCTGGATGTGTTTCCTTATATCATATTCCAATTCTATAAAGTAGACACTAGCTTTGGGTTACTAGGTTAGAGTAACTATAGCTAGTATTATAATAATTTTAGATAAAACCTTCAGAAATAGATTTAGTAAAACATAGATTAGGTAAAATAACCCTATTATAGACTATAATGATAATTATAGATGAATAACCTAATGTATTGGTAAGGAATAGACTATGTATTTTTCCCTTGAAAATGAATCCCTTTTTGGATATTAATTATAGATGTGGATCTATAATAGTTATACCAATGTATGATAACTCCTAAAAGGGAACATTAGGCTTGACCAGATCATCACCTGGTGCATGAAAATGGGGCTTACTACACATCTATTTTGATACACATAGGGAATATTCTTAGGATAAATCCCAATTTTTTACATGCAATAATATAATAGTTTTAAATAAAGATTATCCCAAAGAAACCATGTTTATTATTATGAGATTATATATGTTAAGTGTTTCACTAGTTTTGGGATTGTACCTTATGTTTCATAATGTTATGATTTATTCTAGTGTTTGAAATTATTTAGAAATAGAGGATAACACAAGTAATAGTGAAAATATAATTACACCTTCTTTAGGTAGGTATTTCCCTCATGGTAAATAAATTGACGTCAGAGTAGGATCTACATTTGTTACTGATCAAATTATAACCATGATGGGGTAGAAAACACATGTTATGAGTAATAACCTTTCCCATATGGAGTATCCTACTCATCCACCATATGGTGTAATAATGTTAAACATATTCATTAATAAGTATCATACATCATTAAATGGGACTAAAATAAATTTTTAACTAAGAAATGGATAAGCTCCATAGAGAAGATATTTCTCACTCTAAGAAGTAGTTAATGGGAGAAAGTTTTCATGCAATGTTATCATCTCTTATGATATATTAATCAACGGTGGTCTTTGATAAAAACACTGAGAATAAGGAGGAAATAGAAATCATTGGGAGGATGTATTTCAAGGTAATATTCTTGAAAAAATAATTTCCTCAAGAGAAACGAACAAATTTTGAGTGTCTTTTCATGAGTCTAAGGGAGTGAGCTGAGTAACATATTAAAATGTATAAAAAAAACTTTATATGGTTAGTAAATAATTCTAAAAACTATATATATAATACAAAGAGAATTATTAATGGTTTATTTTGTTTGATTAATCCAATCCTTATAAGGTAACTAGTCTCCAAAACATTCTCATCATACAAGAAGACAATATCATATGTTATCAAGACAAAGAATTAAGGATCTATGCCTTCTTCCTTTGAAGGGAATCAAAAGAAAAAGATGGAAGGAGAGAAAAAAATGGTAAATAGAAGAAGGGGATGAATTATTTTACAACATGTGATACTTCAGAAAAGAAAATTCCATGGTAGATATTTAATATAATTTACTAATGTAAAATAATTAAATTTTAAGGAGATGGGGCACTGTGAAAGTGATTACCCCATGATTCAAGAAAAAAACCCACAAAAAGAGTTAAGTGGTCGATATTGAGCTTATTATACTACTACATATGATGCTGAATGATTATTATTCGTGTGTATTTGGATCCAAGAAATATATTATTAATTTATTTTATCAATGAAATTCTATAAATGTATAAGGATTTTTGTACATTAATTTTTTATTAGGGATTTAAAATAATATGTTGAGTGGTACTGATGAGCAAAGAAAATGATTCATTGGAATATTTAATATAATGTAGAATGCATTATTGAGGGAAATATAACCATTAATATATACCTAATGTTGAGATAATGATGTTGGGATAAAAATATGATTGATATGGATAAATGAAACTTGATAAAGCTAAAAAATAGTAACTTATTAATGATAACTTGGAAAGTGGTTTATATTATCATTGAGGGAGTTAAAAGTCATTTTTTATTTAAACAATATATCCTATAAATTTTTGTTGATTTTTTAAAAGTGGAACAATTCATGTTCTTAATAAGGTTTTATAGTAATTTAGGTCATTATTATATCTCAATATAATATATGATTAAGGAATTCACAAGTTTGGTATGTGAAAATTAAGATCAACTTCATGTTATTTGGGGTATTATTTACATGTTCACTTCGGAAATATAGTGTCCTTTTTTCTATTTTTTGGATATTAATCATTTGGAAGGTTCATATGGATAAACATTTATGAAAGGGTTTATGTTGAACTTTGGATGAGCATTTATATATTAATGTACAAATTAACCATATTGATATTTATTCATATTTGATAACATTTTCAAACCATATTTATTTTCGAAAAAAGGTTGATATGGATAGAAAGACTCATCACTCTTTTATGGATCTTATAATCTTTTAAAAGTGAATTTTCAAGCTACAAGAATACTAATTAATTTTTCGGTATTCATTTCATGAAGTGATGAATTGAATATTTCTCTATGAACAACTAATGGATGAAATTGTTCTTTTAAAATATAAATTTATCAAGTTTATTTCTTAATATTCTTAGATACTAAAACAATTCATCATCTATTATAAAATAAAATTGAAAAAATGTTATCATATTACCTTCATATCTAATGAATCATATGGTCTTTAAAATCATCACATATTTACGGTTTTGATGTCCTTAACATTACATTGATCATTCAATTTCTTATTGTTAATTATATTTATCACACTTTGTAATTATTTATCATTTCTTCCATGTCCATGTTTTCATTTCCCACATATGTTCTACTACATGGAAACCTTATTATATGTTATTATTAATGAAATTTATGCATAATTTTCTATCTTATTAGGAGGTTATTTAATTAAATTTTCTCAAGAAGTTTGGTTTCAAGAGGGGTACTTTTATAAGAAAAATCCTTTTATTACTAATATCAATATTAAATTTTGAGGATGCAATTTATTTATGGGGGTAGAATGTAACACCCCTAGATTTTAAAATATGAATACAATAATGGATAGTGTCTATGATATGAAACAAAAAATGTAGAAGGGAATGTAACATCCTAAAAAATTATGATATATTTATTTGCAATCTCTTTCAAAGTTTTTAGTGTAAAAAACCGTAGGTTTCAATGAAATCTGATACTTTATTAAAATATTTTTATTTTAATATTACCATTATAACATTTAAGTTAAATTTGTGGGAATTAATATTATTAAATAAATTAAGAAAATTATTTGGTTTAAACATATATAAATTAAGTAAAATATATATCCTTAAATTGTATATAAATTTAGGACCATAGGAATGAAAAATAAATGTTTTCTGAAAAAGGTATTTTCTGATAATGTGGTTTAGTCATGCTGTGCACACCTAATTTATAATTAATTTGTACCTATTTTAGAAATTTTAATTGGAAAAATAAAATTATTTTTTAAATCAACATATCTAAATTAAATTTTGTGGACGTTTTTGTACTTTTCTAAACAGATTCAATTATTTATGAAGAATGAACTGTATTGAATTTTAATTGAGAACTTATTGTTTTTAAATTATTTATAAGGAAAAGTCATGTTTTTAATTGGTTTTAATGTAAAAATATATATTTTACATCAAATAAATTAATTTAGGCTACAGTAATGATTTTATAGTGAATTTGGGTATAAAAACATTGTAAACGTTTTAATAATCTCTCTTTAAAAGCTTGTTTTCACATAATTCTTATGAAATTAAATTTAAATATTTTCCACTTATATGTATAGAGTTTAGAGAAATGGATTCGATATTTTGAATCAGAATAATTTATATTATTCAATAATCTCAACCTAATCTTTTTCCAAAAATAATAGTGATATAGTAAAAATTAATTTTTGTGGTTAAGGTAAAAAAAGATTTACTATGTTGGTTAAACTAAATAGATCAGGGTAAAATTTAAAAAAATTGTTAAATATTTTTTATAGCCATATTTAGATTCTATCATGTATAAGTCCCTATAATTCTCTATTTGGGACCTATTTTGAATGTTAAAAACATGGGAACCCCTTTTTATATCAAAACATTACAAGTGTTCCACTCACCTCACTTATAAAAGGCCATCCGCTTTCCACTCTTCATAAAACCAATTTATTTTGGAAAATACCTTCTGATATAACTTCCCAAATTCCCTCCCTTCATTTGATAAGGTGTAGTTTGGGATGACAACCATTATTGATAGGATTTAGTGCAATCCTAATGTGGTTAACCAAATAAGCAGTAATGTTCTTAAATGAGAGTTTTTATTTTATTTCTTCTTCAAAATCCATAAATTATTATTTCAAATTATTATTTAATAACTTCATAATATAATTTATACTTATATGTTTTTATAATATGGTAATTACATACAAACTTCCCAACTTCCATCAAATGGGATATGAAATCAACATCCTTGTGTATAATGGACTATAACCTCATGAACCGACTTCATTCGTTTTATCATTTCTACATATCATAGTTGGGTATGATGATGTTTATAAAGTCTATATATTTTATGTATAATATAATTATAGCTATGGATTAATTGTATCATATATAAATTTTAAATTTCTATTCCCTATGGGATATCAAAACATTTATCATGTGTATGGTGGACTGTCGCCTCACAAAGCGATGTGATTTTTGTCAATAATTCTTTAAATGGAAGGTAATAATGACAATGATAATGAATATAAATTATAGAAAATACATAAATTGGTAATTTATAGAATATTTATCTTTTTTGGAAGGATAATATAATACTACTTTACACTAAAAAGGATAACATCATTCATGTATGTGTGGACTACAGCATTCAAGAAGCGACGTGAGTATCTTTCATCAACACACCACATGAAAGATATATATATATATATATGTGTATATTTAAATAAATAATATTGTATATGTAATATTATGGTCATTATATAAATATAAAATATTACTTATCTATTTTCTTTAATGATCATTGAAAAATGGAAATGTTACTAATGCATATGTATGACCTACCATTTCCATGATTATAACTAAATTAATTTTCCATTACCACATATTAGTATTGGATTAAAATTTATAATTGACATATAAATATGATAATTATTTGATTATTATTATTATTTATATCATGGAACTAAATAATATGTGCAATAAACAGATCCATTATGAAAAAAACATGCATGGGAAAAAGTTAATTAATTCTTGACACAATGAGAATCATAAATGATTATTAACGAACAAGTGATAAGATGTCATAAAAGAATCATATTTGATATTATAGATATTAATATTGTTTTTTAAAAATTTAATAACAAGTCTAAAACAACTATATACAAAGTTAAAGTATATTCAACTAAAAGAAAATGTGAGTTAAGGGTTTCTCATCTCACTTTTACATTCATTAGTCATATGACATATTGACCACTAATTTTTATTGCATGTTGCATATACTACCATTATTTTATTTTATATCCGTAATTAATTTATCTTCAAGGTATTTGAACTTTTAGTTAAATTTATTTCCTTCACTGGTCATATGATTCAAAATTTACCATTGTGGTAGGTGTTTATTTTATAATATCACCATTAGTCGAGATTGTTTCAATTTTAGTCTCCATTGGGGAAATTATTTGATATTGATATCTTAAAATCTATCTAATTTATAATCATTTAGTTTTTCATGGAATATTTCAAGTAATATTACCATTTTCCATTATTTGGTATATAAAATTATTCGGAAATTTTTTTATAGAAATTTTACTTTATTTCTCTCATTGATTGAAAATACTTTTTCTTCTAATACATTGTTTTCAAAAAAAGATATCAATTTTTTTATTCTCTAAATGATAAAATAAATTCATTTTTACCCATGTTTTATTTTAAAAAAATGGATATAATGGAGTCTTCTTATCATTTTCTTAATGAATCACTTTTCACACATTTTATAGTGCAAAATGAATATTCTTTTTAACTTATACAGCATGAAAAAAATACAAACTTTCATTAGTATTATTTATTTTAAAATTAATTTTCAATTTTTTTCAATTTTATATATAAATATTTTTTTTACTAATATTATATAAATTTTTCGTTTCTTTTGTGATTTTCAATGAAATTGATTTTGAAAAATGTTTACAAATTTTCATGTTTTAAAATAAAATTTTATTTTCAAAGAAAGGTTTTTTCTTCAAGAAATATTCCAAATGATATTTTAAAATTATTTTCCAAATGTTAATAAATTATTTGAATTTAATAATGCTTTAATGGGGATATGGACCAATAATACCATCCATATTATTTCTAGAGATGGTGTATGATCCGTTTGATTGGGGATGTACTATGTTGATACCATTCATTTTACTCAAGATGGTTTATGATTATATTTATTTACTGGAAAAGGTATTTTAATTATGTATAATAGTCTAAATATAATTTTTTTATTGATTATGTTTCACCCCTTTCAAATGAGTAATTCATTTGACTCTGTAAGTGACTTGTGAGGCCAAATATAGCCCCTCGATGCATCAGTAGATCTAACGAGGCCAACTAGATAATGTTTTTGTTGAGGAATTAATAATTTATATAAATATATTGGTACAAGGCCTCAATGGTATAAGATGTATTTCCACAAGGCCTCGATGATATGTTTAAGATATAACATATTATAAATTCCATCATTATGAATTTATTTATTTATATTTCGTGTGATTATTCTATTAGTTAGAATATCCATGGTCAAGTTTCTAGATATTGTGAATATTTATATATAATTATTTAATAATCATTTATTCCTTTCATATTATACGAATGTAATTGATTAAATGAAATGTGTTTTAGTTATTTAACTTCCATATTATTTATTCATTATTTATTCATATCTTCTTCTGTATGATTACCCTTACCATGAATCTGATATCACCACTTTAATATGTTATATTTTCCAAAGGATTATAGCAAGTTTTTTGTGATTGATATTTAGGGATACACTAAGGGAAAAATATAATTCTAAATGAAAATTCTTGTTGTATGTTTTTTAAAATGTTATGGAATTTCATGTCTGTTTATAGTTTACAAAGACTCCTAAACTATTATGTCCTTCAGGATGTAATTTACTGTATCTTATGGTAATTTTATAATGTAGAAATTTTCTCTAGGATACTGGTGTTGTAGAGATACAACATATATGTGAAAGATTAGTTATATACTTCCTCATGAGAGATACACAGAACACTACATGAACTTGATAGAGATTTTTTAAAAGTGCCAAGATATAATCAATAATCCCTACTCAATCAAGAATCTCAAAGGGGCCCATATAACTAGGGATCATCATTCAGTTATTTATGAATCTCATAAACTTCTTTTGTTGGGAAATTCATATAAATTTATTTTCATTTACTGTGAATTCCATATTTCTTCAATGATTGTAAGTATAAATTTTATTCTAACATTGAGACACCCTTAAGTAATACTTAATAGATCTAATAATCTCTGAAATTTATTCATATAGATCACATCACAATAGATTTCATTTTCTAATATTATCCTATAATTTTGGAGTTCATCAGTTATTTCCATATATGGATTCATAAGGATCCATCTGAATTCCTGTGTGAAAACTATTATTATAATAAAAATCAATTATAGAAAGGTGTTAATCCTGAAATAATTTTAATTATTTAAAACATGATATTAATATTTCTTTTATATTTTTAATGTTTTTCTCAAACTAACCATATATATGCGAAAGATAAGTACTGTTTAAAGATATCTATATATCTATATCATGATTAATACTTCACCAAAACATCAAAGTAAACCATATATCCTGATCATATATAAAAGAATATGGTACTCCAAGTAACCTTACCACTTCTATAATGTATATTCTATAATTCTTATCAAATGATAAGTCTTCTATAATGATAGTGATGTGTGATGACATCATAAGTAAATCGTCTATACCCCAAATAGTAATATTCCTTTAATTTGTTTTGGGGATTCAGACAATAAAATCTATGTTAATGATTCCCACTTCCATTCAGGTATGAATAATGGTTTAAACATCTTGTTTGACTTCTATCTATCAGAATCAACTTTCTGACACACTAAGAATCGAGATATGTACTCTGAAATATCTCTTTCCATGTTATCGCATCCAAAATACTCTATCATTTATCTACATGTCTTGGTAATTCTAGGATTAATAATGAATGGTGAAATATAAGCTTTATCCAACAGATCCTTCTTCAAGTATACTTTTTATGGAAAAAATACATCATTCCAAAACCTTATCATTACATAAAAATAAAATATGGACTTAGGATCATTATTGCCTTCTTCTATTGTTCAACATATAACTTCTGGGCCTCTTTCATCCTCACATGGTTAGATGGTTAAAAGCTCTTTTGAGAATGAAATTATTTCAAAAATTCCTTAAATATTTATAGATCCATTTTATAATCCAAAAATATTGGATGTTTTGTTATCCATATAATAGAAAAGTTAGAATGATCCTTAGGGATCAAAAAATTAACCACCTTGTCTGATTTCCTAAGGTGGAAATGTATTGAGAATTTGTGGTCATTAGTAAACCCCAACCATATTTTCAAGAAAATATTAAACTATTTCAAACTGAATATGCACTTTAAACCTTTATGATAAGTATATATGTCACACTATTCTCTATAAATATAATTACTCTATATCTTCAACAAAAAAATTACCAATGCTGGCTCTAAATCATGAGTCAGGTAATTTTTTTCACGTGTGTTCAACATGTGTGTGGTATTTGATATTACAATATCCATATCTATGAGGATATATCATAGTACCTTATTTTATGTAGAATTAAACATTACAATCCCGTATCCACTATATTGTAATGTGATCTTAGGTTCACTAACCAACCTTCTTTTAAGATCATTTCAATTCTCTTCACTTTTATCTTTACACAATAACATTACACACTTTTGAGTAAATATAGTGATAAGAATATATCATCATTAATAATATTTTACAATGAAATGGTAATATATATCCATCCTAAGAAAACTATGGATTTTGGTTATCCTGGTTTAACTATACTATTGTTCAATAACTTGTCACATTGAAGGATCCACTGATATACCCTTCGTTGAGATTGTTTGACCCAAGAATGAAACTTTATGAAACTAAAATTTACACTTGGTAAATTTTTATAAAATTATTTTTTTCTCATGGTCATCAGCACAATTCTAAATTGAAATTCATAATCTTCCTTGCACTCTAAATATGTAAGAATATTATCGATAAAGACTACAAAAACATCTCATGTAATCTCTAAAGACACTATTCATTAAATCCATGAATATGGAAGGGGAATTATTTCATATAAATGAAATCACTATAAATTTATAATTAACAAAACTTCTATAGATAACTGCCCTGTGCATACCCTCTTTCTTGAAAATACATATTTATTGATTTTTATTCTTAAACAAAAGATAAATTGAACCCCGTGGTTATGATCTATGAATATGAATCCCTTATCAAGATTCCCTAAGAGTTTCGTCTTCAATTAATAAAACTCACTTAGGTACAATCTATATGAAGTCATTGAAATACATGTAACATTAGGTATGAGTTCCATTTAAAAATTAACATCACAATTTAAAGGAAGAGTAGGATTTTATACAGAAAAAACAAAAAATAAATTCCTATATAACATGTGTATCTTCAATATTGAATTTCTCCCCAACCATTTGAGATAGATACCCTTCATGGATAGGAATTAAAATTCACAAGATAGAAGTAACTTCTACAAGAAGTTAATATACCCCCCCTCACCAACAAAAGATTAGAAATTTGTTTATAATATGAACTGTGACTACCCTTCCTTAATAATTAATACTGAAACCAAAGAAAGAAATCCAATACATGCCTAGTATCACAACAACATTCCACTAAAGGGGGAATAACAAGATTTATAGGAATCAATTTCCAATAAACATAAATAAGAGAGGAACTATAAAATTTTTATGAAACCATCATACCATTAGAAGTTTTCATTACTAACTCAATATCCATTCATTGAGTTGGTAACTTGATACCCTTATTAGATTCTTTATATATAAAAGAGTGATTACAACTAGAATCAAATAACACATTGGCAGTTCTAGAGTGGATGAAACTTGTACCTTTCACCACATCATTATTTTACCCCATATAGTCATTTGTGAACACATGATATTTCACTTTTCATTGGTATTAAGAGGTTATTTATGATGATCATCATGAAAATCTTTTGTATTTGTGTGCTGGTTTGTATAATTCAAAACCTCCTTACATATGAAGCATTGTAACATGAGTGGTTCATTAGTTTGTGTATTTTTCTCTTACTATGCATTAAAATACATATTCATCACCTTTTAACATTAATGAGATTTATAACCCACCTTTATACATTTAAATAACGTCCTAATTACATTCTAGAAATTTCCTCCATATTTCTTCCCACATTTCTAACATTTAAATGGATGGAATTTCTGTCCACCATATGATTTATTTGAGTATTCATGAGAATTCATCTTATTTTTCGTTTTAAAACCCATTGGAATAGTTATAATATATAATTTACATTTCTTCCTTGTGTGTACATTGTATCACCCCGAGACATTACAATATTTTCATTTCAGAAAAAAAAATAAATTTTTTGATTTTTTTACGCAACACCATGTTTAGCATACACTACATGAAAATTTATGTTAGAGTGTGTTACACACAAGAGTGACCTTCCACTGTAGCTTGCATTGTACACATAACATTGTCTCACTAAACAATGCTATATTATTAAAATATTATTTTTTAATATAATGAGAAATAAACTAGCTGTTATGAATATGATTAACAACATTTTGAATTTTAATAAAATTTATTTTTCAAAAAAGTGTTCATTTTTGAATTTTTAATATACAAATTATCTTAGGGTGATTTTTTGGCCTTTTTAAAAACATTCAGTTTTTGATAAATAGTGAAAAAAACTACATTTTCTATAAAAACTGACATTTTTGTTTTAAGAATTATATTACATTAAATTTATTTTTTATTAAAAATATATAAAAAATACATATATTATTCCAATGTAGGTCTTTGGGATGATTTTCATAATAGATTTAGATATAAAATTTATTGAACATTTGAACATCTCTTTTACCCGCTTTCTAGGCACACTTAGAAATTAGCATTAAATGTAATTTTACCGCTTCTATGAATCGAATTTAAAAAAATGGATATACATGGTTCTATTTAGTATGAAAAATTTGGACTACTAGGATCAAACAAAAAAAATTTAAATAATAACTTTTGAATTTTATTTACCACACTTAAAGTTAACTAGGGTAATTAAAAGTAAAAATAAAATTATAATAATATAAAAATACCCAATAATTTTTAATAACAATATTTAATGAGTCATTTCAAACTAATAAAAACCCCGGTCAGATCCTTTGTCCTTTTAAATCGACGTTGGTGTGATTAAGATATTAATTGTATTTAATTTCATGTAAAGGCAAAAATATCATAAATATGCCTCTTATTACTTAAAAAGAATTATATGAGATTATATAAGTGATATATTCAACTATAAATAGTTTTTAGAAATATAAAACTATTACCTACATAATTGTATTTTATTTATAATTTTTATACATTAAATAATTAATTTTATTAATGAAACAATTATGATGCAATCATTGATTTATTAATGAAAGAATCAAAAAAAATTTAATATAAATATTAAAATAAATATATTTTTTAAATATTTTAGGTCATCCACTAATTTTTTGGATGAGTATGACATTTTATGATTGATTTAATGTATTTTATTCTAATGAATCAAGTTGTTATAAATTTTTTAAAAAGTAATGTATGAATAGTGTCAAAAACTAACATAATTCATATCATAAAATATAAAAAAGTTTATTAGTTGTAATAAAATTCATAAACATATAATATTTATCCAATTGGTTTGGATAATACCTAATATGGCATAAATTATTCTTTTATATGGTCATTTGACAGGTTATGGTAATTAAATTAACACACGAAGTGTAAATAAAATGATATCAGGACAATTATGAAATGGGTAAAATAAGGGTTAATCAAAAAAGATAAGGATTAATAAAATATTAAAAACTTGTCTAATATTACATTTATGATACGCATTTGATCCAAAATCATCTTATATTTTAAATAAATTAATATGGGAACATCTGGAATGGAAAATGAATTATATTAATTTAATATTTTAAGAGGTTCCAAGCGTTCCCCTCCCCTATCCTATAAAAAAAGTACCCACTCTTATCTAATAATCACACATGAAAAAACTTTTTTTTTCTCCCAAATATGAAAAAACCAAATCATAAAATCCCTCCCCTCATCATAGAGTCCTCTCTTAGGACATAAATCCTCTCAAGGAATCCTTTAAGTCTAAACCAAAAGTAGTTTCCTGATTTAGAGGTAACATCTTCTCTCATACTTTTTAGATTCATTCCAATTTTCTACTACATATACTCTCCTTATTCAGTGATTACATAACAAAACAAGTATTTTAAATATAATTTTATTTTTTAATCCTAATTATTTTCCTGTAATTACAAAAAAATCTATTTAATAGGTAACAAACATATTATTTCTGTGTATGGCGAACTATTACCTCAAAAATAATGATTATTCAATTTTCCCTACCACCTCTCATAATAGAAATCATTATGGAAACTATATTTATATATGATATATATTATATTTAAATTGTCTCTATGATTCTATAAATTTTACTTATAAAATACCATTATGCTTTCCATCTTCTGTAAATATGATAATTTCATTTAGGGAAGTATGGACTGCCCTCCCTCAAAGTGATATGGCTTGTTCATTCCATACATGGAATATATGAAAGATAATTAAAATACAACTATGAAACATATATAACTTATATATTGTAATATAATTTCAATATACATATTTATCATTTAGTTTTAATTCTTTTAATTAAATAATAGAATGATAGTAATGTTAATGCGTACACACTGTCTACCGTCTCCATGAACAGTACACTTCATTTATAATATCAAAACATTATGGACTTTTATAAAAACATATTTAATGAGTATATAAGATAATAAGATAATTATTATTATTATATAGATACTATATAATGACACATTTGACCATATTTGACCTAACAAAGTCGATTTTTATACATTAATAGAATTAGGTTGGAACACCCAATGTAAAATTAATGATTTATGTAGTTATAAAAAACATGGTAATAAGAGAAATAAAAATAATTATAAACATGGAAAAAGTTTTTACAAAGTATAAAATTAATATATGTTCATTATATAGGAAGTTAAAAGACGTTCAACTGAAAGGAAACTCAAGGTAAGGATTCTCGCCTCACTTTTTACATCTGTGAGATAAATGTCATTTAACCACTAAATTATTTTTTATGTTGTACCTACTACCCATTTTCATATATTATATCATCAATTCATATATAATCATGTTATATAGATGTTTCATTTGATTCAATATTTCATCAGTTATATTTCCCCTTAATGGTCAATTGAGCTCACCTTTATTATGGTTATTTCCCTTGAAATCTAAGAAGCATACTATGAAAGATATGTAGGAATATAATAGATGTATTAGAGATTATTCTAAATGTTTTTCATGTAAGGAAAAAATATATTGTAATTAGTGATTTTTTTTGTAATAAAATATTCATTTATGTATCTGGTTTACAAAGACTACTAAATGGATTGGTCCTTCGGGGATTGATTCATTTTAATAATGCCAAAGTATTTAGTAGTAGACACAGACTTTGGGTCATCTAGGGTTGGGTCTCTAAATTTGGTATCATAGGAGGATTAGTGGCGACCTTGGGGACTAGATTTAGGAAAGCCTAGATCAGATAAAATAACCCTAAGATGGAATATAATAATAAGCATAGATGAAATCTCTAGAATTTTGGTAAAGTATAGATTATGTGGGTCTTCCTATAAATACATCAATATCTAGATACTACAAGTGGACATTGTTCTGGAATAGATGTTTCAAGGAGTAACAACTATGACAATGTGTTTCAAGCCAGACTTGGGGTATCCAAGTAAACAACAATGGGCCTTACTGCACACATAGTTTGATACTCATGGGGGATATGATTAAGATAATACACATTTTCTATAAAACTCATTATGATGAATTTGAATAGAAAAGGAAAGTGAATATCCTTAGTTAAACTGAATGAGTTTCAGATTGAAGATAAGGTATCATGATTAGAAAGAATACAAATGATATTATGGATAATCCTCAGACAAATGAAGGACCTATGTCCAAATAAAATAAATGAAGTATTCATGTTGTATTAAAAACCATAGTTCAAAGGAAAATTAATGATTAAAATTATTTCAAGAGTGTAAATAATACTTATTTTGGAAGTTATATTACTTTTATTTTAAATGAAATTAAAACCTACATGTTAGGTGACAATCAATCAAATCTGGCAAGGCTGTGGGTCTGGAACCCATGACCGAAGGACAATAAGGGCTTCACAACAACCACTGAACTACGTAATATCCTTATCAATTTTTCATTTTTTTCATAGTTAAAAATTTTGATTAATAAACTTTAATTAGGAACTAATAGTATCACTTTTAAAGATTAGGGATTAATCTAGTATGAATAATAGTTTTGGGAAATTTTTCTGGACAAATAGTTATAATTTTTACACCAATGATCATTTAAACGTTTGGTTCAGTTCCTCAGGCATTAAAAAAATAAAAATAATGTAAAAATTCATTAGTGGTAATTAAAATATATGAATTAATCAGAAATTGATCTAAGAAAAACCAAAATTTAGGATTGTTCATATGGAATCTAATCCTATGAAGTTAAAATATATCATTATATTCATAGTTAGTAAAATATTTACTCCATATTATGATAATTATAAAAATGTGCATCTTCCTAATATCATACTTTCTATAGAACCAATGTTCTTATAAATAATATCATATTTGTGGATTTGACACCCAAAACATTCAAATGATAAATTACTTTTTTTTGACTGATGACCTAATTCACTCCCTATAAATATTTATGTTTTTCCTCCAAGTACGTATCTCTACATTCCACTAAATCTATTTTATTTGAAAGCCTAATTTGTTGGTGGACTTCAAATTTCCCTTTCCCTCTTATTAGGATAATATATTGTTAAACCTATTTTTGATTTGGGGTTTCCTCAAAGGTATTTTTTAGTATCACGCTTTTATTTTCTAGGTGCATTTTTAATCTATAAGGATGATACTAATTGAAGGTGGGTAGAAAGTAACACCCCGAGAAATTATAATATTTTCATTTCTGAATAAATTTAACTTTGTTGATTTCTTGGTTTTTTGGAAACACAATGTTAATCATACAAAATATGAAACACAGTGTTAGTGTTTATTACACATAAGAGAGACCTTACTTAATAACTTGCGTTGTACGGAAGACCGAGTATCACCAAATAAAAATATATTATTATAATGATATTATTCAATATAATGAGATATAAATTTGTTGTTATGGATATTATTAACCATAATTTAATGTTTTACAAAATTTAGTTTTCAAAATAGACTTCATTTTTAAATTCTAAATATCAAAATTAAGTTAGGGTGAATTTATGGTATTTATATGATAACTTTCACTTTTTGATGAATAGAGAAAAACACTAAATTGTTTACAAAAAACAAAATTTTAATTTAAATAATTATTTTACTTTAAATTTATTTTAATGTAATTTTAGATACATGAAATAGTTGATAACTACCACAATTGGAAGTTTTATAAAATTTAGTTTTCAAAATAGACACATTAGAAAATTATCAATAAACATAATTTTCCCACTTATTTGAATGAAATTTTTAAAAAAGGATATTCATGGTTGTAGTTTGTGTGAAAAATTTGGTCTAATTTGGTCAATTTTTTTTACGTATAGTAGATTTTGACTTTTATTTAACACGGTTAAAGATAAATTGGGTAATTAATGGTACACATAATATTAAAATAATATAAACCTACCCTAACACTTTTTCTGACATTATTGTGTGAGTCATGGATGACCTATAAAATCCTTGGTCTAATCTTTTGTCCTTTGGAATTCATATTGGTGTGATTAAGACAATTATAACATTTAATTTATAGTAAAGGAAAAAATATCATAAATATGTCTCTTATTACTAAAAAATATTAAAATGAGATTATATAAGTTATATCTTAGACTATAAATTGTAATTATAAATCTAAAAAGATTACCTATACCATGGTTTTTATTTATATATTTTATACATTATATAATTAAATTTATTTATGAAACAATGTTGATGAAATAATAGATTTATTAATGAAACAATCGAAGAAATGATATTATTACTATTAAAATAAATAATATTGGAAATACTTGATGTAATAAACGGATTTTTAGGTGGAATCTGACATGTTAGGATTGATTTAATATTTTTTTGAATGAATCAAGTTTTTATGAATTTTTAAGGAAGTGAATTATGAATAGTGTTAAAAGTTGATATAATTCATAACATTAAATATTAAATAGTTTATTAATTGTTATAAAATTCATAAAAATACAAGATTATACCATGGGTTTATAATAAGACCTTATATGGAATATATGACACTTTTTAGGGTCGTTTGACATGTTATGGTAATTACATTAACTCACAAATTATAAAAACCATGATATTACATTATGATTAAAAAGGGGGAAATTAGTTTTTAAAAAATAAGGATTAAAAAAATATTCATAACTTGTCTAATTTTAATTGGATGATTTTTATTAGAACTAACATCATCTTATATTCGAAATAAATGTGTTTATGTCCAGTTTTAACCGAAATTGATTTTATATTAATTTAATATTTTAAGAGTTTCCAAGGGGGCCCTCCCCCCTCCTATAAAAAGGTATCCGATATTATCTGATACTCACACATGAAGAACCATTTGGTTCAGAAAACCTCTACCCAAAACTCCTCCTAAAAAACCTCTCCTCATCCTAGAAGCCTCTCCGAGATATTTGACCCTCCCAATGAAGCCTTTCATTGTAAACCAAAATAAGTTACATGATTAAGAGGTAACACATTCTCTTAGGCTTTTCAGTTTCATTCCCATTCTCGACTACCTATACATTACTTATTCCCTGATTATATAAAAACAAAAGTATCTTCAATATTCTTGGAAGTTTTTATTCTATTTTTTTGACATACACATTTACACAACTCCATTTAATGGGTAATGAATATACTTTTTCTGTGCACGTTGAACTGCTGCCTCACGAAATGATGATTGTTCAATTTTCCCTACCACCTCCCATAGAAGCCATTATGAAAAAAACTGTATTTATATATGATATATATCATATTTATATTTTTTCCATTCTTATATAATTTTTATTTAAAATATAACTTTATGCTTCCCATGTTCTTTGAATACGATTATTTTGTTTGGGGATGTGTGGACTGCCGCCCCTCAAAGTGATATGACTCATTCATGTCATACATGGAACATATAAAGGATTATGTTAATAAACCTATGTAACATATATTAAATAGATATTATACAATTATTATAATATACATATGTATCATTATTTCTTAGTCTTTTAATACAATAATAAAATGAATGTGGGGTTCATAAGTACGCACGACCTCCTGTCTCCATAAATGGTGCAGTTCATTTCTAGTATCCAAATATTAAAAAATAATCTATAAACATATTAATTGATTATATAAGATTGTAATATAATTATTATTATTCTTTAGAGATTATTTAAAGACCCATTTGACCATAGATGACCAAACAATGTTGATTTTGAAACATTCACGAAATTGGGTTGAAACACCCGACGTTAAATTAATTGTTTATGTAGTCATAAAAAACATCGTAATAAGGGATATTAAAGTAATTATAAACATTAAAATTGTATTAAAAAAGAATAAAACTAATATAAGTTTATTATAAATAAAGTTAAAGGTTATTCACCAGAATGGAAACTCACGGTAAGGATTCTCACCTCACATTTTACATCTCTAAGATAAATGTCATATTCAACACTTATTTATTTTATTGGTGTAACTACTACCCATTTTGATATATTATTGCATTAATTCATCTATATTAATTTTAATTAAATGTTTGATTTTATTCATTATTTCTTCTGTTATATTGTTTCTTTACGGAGCCTTTGATCTCACCCTTATTATTTCTTTTCCCCAAAGAATCCAAGAAGTGTACTATGAAATATATATAAGAATATACTAAATGCATTAGAAATTATTCTTAGAGTTTTTAATTTATAATAAAATAATATTATCATTAGTGAATTCGTTTGTAATAAAATACTCATTTATGAACCTATTTTACTAAGACTACTAAATTGGTTGGTTTTTCAGGGATTGATTCCTTATAATCATGGAAATATATTTTTTAGTAAACACTAGCTTTGGGATATCTAGGGTTGGGTGACTACATACATTAAACTATTTCTTTATAGATAATAAGGTTTCATATATCTAACACTCTTAAGAGACATGTTTTTATGCCATAAATAAATAAATCAATTTCTCTTTTGGGATAATGATTAAACTGGGATAATATCTTTCATGTATTGTAAAATTTAACTCATAAGAAATAATACATTCATCCTAATTTTTCTTAATATCAAGTAATTCCTTCTCCATTATTGTACAAAGAATACAAGTAACGTACTTACGAAAAAATATTCTATTAAACTCATAACATTACATGGATTCAATTTATTCTTATTGGTTTATATTTTTGATAAGATTCCACATTAAATATACTTCTCCATTAAAATGATAAGTTACTGGCATAACATTTTTATGTTATGATTACTAGAGAATAGAAAACAAATCTATGGTTTTAATCGATTGTCAGTCCCTAGTGGATTAGAATACCCACAAAAATAAGTTTCATGATACCTCATAAAATATTCAACAATACATTTTTCTCTCCCTTGGTCATTAATAATATCATCATTATTCATGGCCTGAGAAAGTTGTGTGATCATTTCTATAAGATTCTGTATTCTATATCCAACAACATTGGGTTTATGAGGTGGATAATAGTTTCATTTTCGATCATATTCATTATTACCAAGTTTTATTTTAGTTACAACCATTGAAAAAAAGAAAATTTTAATCATCATGTAATAATAAATAGAGTGAGATATAAAGTAATCATGAAGTATCATTCATTGGATTTATAAATCATGAAACATTCTCAATAAATTGAAATTTAGGATTAATCTGTGTTATCTATGTTCATTACCTAATCTTTAGGATGATATCCTATACATAGAAATATCCTTGTGGTATTTCATTAAAGTTCTCTAATCTGAATCTCTAAATATTAACTAAACCCCACTCTGATACCATCTATTTTGTTCCTATATTTTTAAATAAAAATATTTCATTATTTTAGATGAATATTACATATATAACATTACGAAACATGGCATAAAAATTAAGGTTTAATGTATTTGGATACTAGAAAAAATTATAATATATTGATATTTTCTTAACCATCTCTTAAAATGTTCTTCCTACTTTGTACCCATCTTTACATACCATAGTTAAAATAATATTCATGTCCCGAGGAAAGGAATCATAAGAATGGGTGATCTTAGATGCTCCAAAAGGGTAACCATTAGTAATATTGATCAATAAACATATGAAATTATAATATAATAATAAGTGTATGATATCATTACCATAAATTAAAAATCTCATAACAAATCTATCAAATATTATAATTATGAGTCATGGCATAAATCATTATCATTTAAAAAGAAATTAATCATAAGACTATGAAATATAACTAAATCAATCATGAACCATAATTCCATGACATAAAAGTGTGTAAATATAATATTTATAGAAACCATTTCATATGTAAATGTTATCTACTAAGACCATAAAATCATAGTAGATCAAGAATCATCACCTGATTTTCATAATTGATGAAGTACATCAAAGGTTTTTCCATAGTGGGTCAATCACATAGCATTGTTTCCCATTTTAGATCAAGCACATTGACTTATTTTCTAAAATTGTCACACGATAAATAAATCATAACCCAATTCATTAGAGTGTAATATAATTCCCATCCCACCCAACAGATAATTAAAACCATACATATGTGTTCCATAAGATCCTAAACCATTCATCATGTCATCATATAATGACCCATGAAAAGAAAATGGATTTCATTAACATTTTATTAATTCATGATAGGATAAAACATGGAGAATAAATGTTGTTGGAATCACAAATGAATGTCGTTTATCCCTACATGACATGGTTATTGGGTAAAGGGTACATATCCCACATCAGAGACTTAGGGGTCTTGGGAATCATATATAATCTTTATCTATCCCCCCTCACATAACAATTCCTTTTCATTAGGGGGATGACAGTGGTCCACCCTAGGGAGCATTGAGACCTTCTAAAAAACAAACACATGAGGTAGTGATCCATAGAGGACAATATTGTGATGTATAGCCCTGTAACCCCAATGTTAATCCTATAATTCGTATCAGAGTGGGTAGAAAATCCATTGATATGTAGGGAATGCACTGGGGGAGATTGTTGGAATCCTAAATGAATGTATTGTGGCCATATGGGTCAGGGTTGTTGGGTGCTGGGGTCCCCTCCCACATTAGATAATAGATGGTTTTGGGTACCATATATAAGCCCCAACCATACCCCTCCCATAACAAGTCCCTTTCATAAGGGGGATGATAGTGAGCCAACCTGGTGGGTAGTGAGCCCTACTGAAGAACAAATCCATGTGTTAGAAAACCAAAGAAAAGTATATTGTGAGGTAGGGTCCTGAATCATCAATTTAGATCCTATATTAATTCCCAAAATGGGAGTAGATTCCCCAATAGGGTGGGTGAATCATGGAATGGATATTCTTTCTTAAATTCTTTTTACCCAACTATATCTTGACCACTTTATTGTAAGGGTCATTTTATTTTCTCTTTTGTTTTTTATGAAGATCATATTCATTCATTTTCTATCTGTTTACAATACACTAAAATGTATATAAGGAACAAAATACCAAGGATATATGAATGTTTTGTTCTTTACCCTCACTCAGCTACATCTAAGGAGAAAACAATGACTATGTACTGATGTACCAAATCCTCTATGGATCACTACCAATTCAATATTCGGTCTAGATAACTTATATGCCCAAGCTCAATACCTAATAGGGTTTAAGGATAGCTCACTACCTTTATATGGTTAAATGCCTAACTCTCTTCTTATGGCTCACTACTGGTGTAATGGATCACCTTATTCCTCTACATTTTATCTCTACTCTATAAAGGCTTCACATATGGTTTATAGGCATGTAGTTCCTTTCAATAGCCATAATAAATACATACTAAAATATTGATAGATAATCTATTTAAGACCCTCTTTCATTCACTTGATGAATATCACCTTACCATAGTTTTACTGGGAAATCCCTTTTGGTTCACACAATCTTATATTTCACACAACCGTTGGATGTATTGTGCACAACATTATCACCTTGAGTGTAATATTTAACTTTTTCATGAAATTCAAACTTGTACAAAAAATTTGAGTTTAGGTAAAAAAATCACAACCTCTAAACATTACATTCAAAAAACCCTCTTGCACACAAAATTTATTCTTTTTTTCAACTCCCTTAATGCACAAATCCCCTTGTGTGAAAATCTTACATGATTGAATGTCGTGATTTTTGTTTATGGTTGAGCTACTTAAGTGAGGGGGTAAACAAAAATTTATAGACCTATCTAATCCTACAAAAGAGATCCTTATGCATATTTTACTTTATAATAAGTTTACTCTGAGCATAGAGGGCCATTTATGATGTTGGATTGGACACTTAACTCTCTTTCACACCGATCACTTCATCATTATTTCACAAGTGCGTATAACTCTTCTTTTTTATGCAAACTCTTTTTTCATGTACATTCAAAACATTAGTGAATTGTTTTCCTTTTCCATTTTTAAGATGTGATCCAAAATATTGACTGGCATGACACTTTTTGAATCATCATCACCCTTGCGTGCAACATCCTTTTCAAAAAATTATCAATTCTCCAAATTTTGAACCAAAACATTTGGAAGAAACATAGAAGCAGAACCCCCATGTATATACAATGTTTTTACTACCTCAGGAATATCCATTCCTTTTCCTTAATCCATTGTCAAATTACCTTTTCAATAATCTCTCTAAAACACTATAACTAACCATAGAAAATTTTATTGTCAACAAACACAACCAACCCAAAAACACTACAATTTTATCTTAAGGTATGTTTTCCCGACAATCTCCCCTTTTGGTTTTTTGACAACTATTAAAATTTTATACCTTGTTAAAGATTATTCTATATTATACCACCATTCCATTATTGAGATTCAGATAGTGATCAAATACTTACTCAAAACACACTCTAATCCCACATTAGCCATGCTTGGCATGAGATATATGAGTCTTGATATATAACCTTTGATCAATCACCTTTAGAATCATCACATTTAAATCACCCCCTACTTCACTGCTTAGGTTCTCATTATTTGGAATTCTTAAAGACGTCCAAGATAAGATCAAATAGCCATGAACTATTTCCATATAGCACTAAAATCTCATCACGTCATTGAGTAATTGAATGGGTTTTCCAAAAACTGCAACATTTTAAACATTTAATCTCACCCTAAATCATATCTCCACCTATCAACTTCTCACTATATATTCATTAATACATTTTCTCCCCATTAATAGCCATTGTTTCTCCCCCATTTTCAATGAACATAATGGTCACCTCTTTTCTGTCTGCAAAAGGGTAAAGAAAACAGATAGGCACATTAAGTAAAAGTACACCATATCTTAGGGATATGGGTCCCACATCCAAACTCTTCCAAGTATGGGGATTCAACTAAATTACTTGATCCAATTGATACTATTCAATTTCTTATTTGTGTATGTCCTTTGTCAAAATTTCTGCAACCCAGAGTTCGGTATGTATATACTCCAATTTCACATGACCATATTCCACCTTCTCTTTGAAAAAATAATAAACTAATTAAATGTTATTTGTCCATGAGTGACTGACTAGATTTCGTCTAAGATTTATAATACATGAATGATCACAATAGTCTCTGATCAAGGACATCACCTGAACTCTTATATAAAAAACTTAGTGCTTTATCCACAATAATAGCATGAATGTATGAGTGGATGAAATATATTGAACTTCCTATAGTTCTCAATGAAATTCAATCTTTTTTAATTATTAGCTAAGAAATAATAAAAAAAAAAGATAAAATGAACCACCTAACATTGATTTTCTACAATCTGCTAATCCGGACCAATTTTCATTGGTATAAACCAATAATTTTTTTTTGAGTATTTTCATTATACAAAAATATTTAATCCATTTTTCCTTGATATTCCAAAAACCATGAACATTAGATTAATATAAATCTTAAATACCATTTTATATATTATTTCAGATGTTGAATTAATATTGAAAGCAGGGTGACTACTTGTTGGAAACTCTTTAAAGCTTCAATATTATCTTCAAGAAATCCTAAAAATAGTCATCATATACCATATTGTTAGAAAAAAATAGACAATCATGAAATATATGAATGTTTTTGATTCTCCCCAAATTAGTCTTCTTGAGGTTAAAAAACATAATATTTAAACCCTTATATACCTTTGACACATTTCAAGTGATTAGAAGATAGAATTCTACCCCTATGATATGCATCACTGTTTTTTGTTAGGCCCACTATTTGGACAAAAAACATTCTTCTTCTCATGTATCATTTATACACATATGACTATAGGTTTGAGAAAATTCTATCGCTTAATAAAATTTTCTAGTTGTAGCTTCCATCAATAATATTTTTCGTGGATGAAATAACCATTTAGTAATATGATATCAACAAAATCCATAATCCTACTAAGTCAGAACTCTGTGAAGGAAATAAGAGATAAAGTTAGTAACATCATCACTATCAATTTTACTCAATTACATCCATACATATCAATCATCTAAAGACCACTAAATATTTTCAAGGAATTCATTTTTATTTATTCTTCAACATTGGTAACTAGTTTTAATTAGTTGACATTTGGGAACACATCACATCACCACATTGCATCTTTTTATGAAACATGCCCATAAATTGTATCTCCCCTAAAACATGAAACAATTGAACTTAAATTAATTGATTTTAAACACATAAGTAAAAGGGATACATCTATAATCCTTAGGAATATGTTTGGGGTCGATCACGAGGGATCAAACCTTTGATACTTTCTTATAAAACACTGTACTTTTAGTGTTGTTGTTCCAACTACCTAGCCAACTTCAACTATTTTGTCAATATGACTAAATATTCTTTACCCACAAGAAAATCATTCATTTAATATTTAAATCCTCTATACATGTAATTTTTCTTAATTTTTTGTTTAAACCCATTATTAGAAATTTGTATTTTTGATTCTCCACTAATAAGACATTTTTAATGATTCTTTCGTTGACTAGGAATCTCTCTACTGGTCATTTGCTCTTATTTTAGATCTATTTGAGTTCATGTTCTCCTGCCTTTACTTCTCAGCTTATGAAATAAAATATTTTTTTTTCAAGGTATTTTTTTTTTCATTTCACTTTTATCGGTTATCTGATTCACATGACTATTTCTTACTGGTGGTGTCTCCTTCACTGAACATACATTCTTCTTACTTGAAACTAGAGTAGATACTTCATTTTCTTCCCAATTTATTCACATTATTTCCAAGAGATATTTTGTGAGTGTAATAGAAGAGGTGCTTGATACACCTTTCTCTAATACCCTTGTGTTTCCTCTAAGGCATTAAACCAATTTTTCAACTTATCATTTTTCCTTCCAGTATTGGCTTTATTGTTATACACCACTGGATTTAGGGATCGACTTTTGAGTACATTTCCCTGACCAAATTTCTTCTAACTACAATATCATTTCAAATTACCATTTTTTGAACATATAAAACAACTACTATTAGAAGCATACTTCATGTCATTATTTCATGGATGGTATATTGATGCTTTGATAGTTCTTTTTCTAATGAATTTGACCCCTCAATATTCTTAACACATTCTCAGATAGTGTCCCAATATTCCACAATAGTATAATTTCATAGTTACATTCTTCTGGGATACATTTCATTTAGATTCCCCTAGAAGATTTTATTTATTCGTATATTTAGAAATATTTCTATCTTCATAGAATGAAATATATTCTAGAACCTCAAAAACAAACATGAATTATTTCAATGAATCCCATTGAAATATCATATATTGTCATCCCTTCATGTGTAAGTCTTTTTACACCTGTTTGAAACACCTACATGATTTTCCATATTTATATAATTGTTCATAGATCTCTTCCTCTACTTCATGGGATATGCTTTATCATATCTAATAATATGTTTTACATAACTATATTTCATTTTGTATGAGACAATCATTTTTTTGTTTTTCCTATGAAATAGTAAATTTCCTATTCATTTTTGTATCACCTTCCAAAGTGTAGTCACATATTAAATGTAAATCATCCTTCAATTAGAACTTTTCATTTTCTTTATATTCCCCCACTTCTTTCTTGACTTATTCTTGCTCTCATTCAAATTGTTGAATAATCTTGTACCTAGATTCATGTTGATAATTATATTGTCTTATGAAATTCTTCACACTATTTATCTCATACTCCAATTCTCAGGGGTCTTATCTATCATGTCATATTGATCATTTATTTTTAAATCATTATGGGAAATATAATTATTACATCATGCATTCTATTGTTGTATTCTCTGGTTCTCCTAAACCAATTCAGATAGTTGGGTAATAAGATCATCAATTTTGGCTTCCAAATTTAGAATTTAGCCTCTGTGTATGGAGTTTCAATTATCATAAATGTTATGTTTTTCTATCTTTATAGACATATGTTTTTGTTATTTGTATTGGGAATCATTGTTATACCTTATATTAGTATCCACATCAATAAGAATTTGATTTAATATTTCTATCTTGTTAACCTCAATTTCCAGTACTTGGATACAAATATCTTGAGACTTGATTTTTTATTTTAATTTTTAATCCAATTCCTTTATCATGCTGACAACATATACTACTTGATTTGATGGAATTTCATCATCACTTGTAGTTTCAACATAACATGGAATGTATGGTTTATTATTCATTCCTACAACATCTTTTAATGAAGAATTAGTCTCCCAATATGATGCGTTGTGGTTTTCCTTCAACAGAATCAAACTCTTTCCATAGATACTTCCACACTAATAAATTATACGAGACATCTACATCTTTAAATTTGTTCCCTTTTCCATTTCAGAATGAGATAAGACAAAACTGAAACATCAATTTCAAAATCTACTGAAGCAAGTTTGAGAAAACAAATCTGATAAAAGAATCCATTGCTCTTATAGAAATTATTAGGATGGAAATGGTTCGTAGCCTGAATGGCCTGGAGGCCTTCTTTTTTATTTATTTTTAATAACCCCCATTTTAAGGGATGATGGGAAACCCTTACAAGGCCATAGGATCAAATATTACATGGTCCATAGGTATAGGATATTACATGACCTGAAGGTCTTATGGAATATAACCAGATTATCTACAAGGAACTGCACCTCCCCAGCATCTGCATCATGATTGTATCTCTCCACCTTCACATGGCCATCTGGCTAGGCCTCCCGTGCAAGCACAGGCTGGTCCCGATGGAAATAAATTGTTCTTAGATACCCTAAGACGGGGTGTATCAGCGTATGGATATTCATTCTTAAATTATTCATGTCCAATTGAATCATTACCTCTTTAGTGTATGAGATAATTTATTTTCCATTAAGTGTTTCGGATGATATTATTCATCCCTTCTTTAACTCATGATGAAGTACTAAAAGTAAATCATGAAATAAAGAATAAATTCACATAGATTTATACATTATTCACCCTCTTTTTCATACATCCAAGGAGAATACAATGACAATGTGTCGATGTACCAAATCCAGGAAGGATCACTTCCAATTCAATGTTCAGGATAGATAAATTTTATGCCAAATATCTCTTCCTTATAAGGTTTTGATATATCTCACCACCTTCCCAAGGCTCACTCCCTATCCCTTTTCTGAGGGCTCATTATATGTGGAAATGATTAACTTCTTCATCATCCTTTTCTCACCACTCTAGAAAGGATCCACACACAATTTATGGACATATAGGTCCCTTAATTAGCAATAATGAATACATCCTCAATTATAGATAGATACTCATTTGAAGTCCCATTTTCATCCACATTATGAATATCACATTACCATAAATTTATTCATAAATCACTTTAGTTCACATAACATTATCTTTCAGGAAACCTTTGGATGTCTGGCGTGAAAATTGATTACCTTGCGTGCAACATTTAACATTATTTTCAAAGTCTAATAGGCATAAAACTTTTTATTTTATGTGTATAACTCCTAACCTCCATGAAATATTTGTGGAACAACATCTTGTGTGAAACTATTTATGTACAACTCCCCTTGCAAGCAACTCTTACAAAATTTAGAGCCCAGATTTTTTATAAGGGTTGAGCTACTGATATGATAGTGTAGCAGCCAATTTATAGACCTGTATGAGCCCACACACATGATCATTATGCATCTTAGGCTTTACGTTTATTATTTCCCCATGTTTGGATGGAATGTTTTGACGTCGCATTGGGCGCGTAACTCTCTCTCTCACAAATCAATTCATCTTTATTTCACGGGTGCATGTAACTCTTGATTTGTTTTGTGAAAACTCATATTTCACGAACATTAAAATATTTAGTGCACCTTTATCCTTATCCATTTTTTGAATTTTGGATTTTAAACCTTGAATTGTGTAATACTTTTTAAATTACCATCACCATTGTGAACAACGACCATTTCCGAAAACAAATTCATTATTCTCTAAATTTTTTACCCAAAAATTTGGGAACCTCTAGGAAAAGGGGCCACCTAGTATACATATTTTTTGTACTGCCTCTGAAAAATACATTCCTTTTTCTTGTACCTTTTTTATTACCTAGTCCATAATATCTCTATTTGGTTAAATGGACATGGAATCATACTTAATCAACAAACATAATCAACCCAAAAACAATGTTATGTTACATTGGGGTTTTTTTAGAAAAAATGAGTTTTGTAAACATTTCGTCATTATAATAATAAAATATCCATATTAACAATAATTATGTAATCATTGTATCAAATTCCTAGTAAAACATATTTATCATAAATGGATGTTATCATATATGAAAGTTCCTTTAAAAGAATCTATAGAATATTTCATGGGGAAAATAACCTTTTCACAATGAAATAACATAATTAAACTTTAAATAATTTAAAAATATTATAGAAAACATTTTCATTTAAAAAAATTGAAAACATGTAAATTAATCATCAGATCATTTAGTGGTCATGATAGTGGGAAATTCTATTCAAGCATTATAAGTTAATAGAAAACTATCATTTCACTCCTTTTTAAAATGAAAGAAAGTACCCCATTCAGAAAAATAGAAGAATACACCTTTTAAATTACTTTGTAAAATATAAATCATTGGTAAAAATGAAACTAAACAGTGATATAAGAATACTAAAAACATTATTGTGAACAATTTTATAAAATATTTAAAAATGTTTTTAGCCTCTTGTGTACCAAAAGTGAGGGAAATGAAAGGAAAATATGTATTCTACATAAATAATCATTTGATAGTAAAAATTAAATGGATTTCTCTGATAATGATCATATAATGTCATTAAATTAAATTTAAGAATAAATATTCCTAATTAAAAATAGGATTGAAACATAAATCCCCTACCTCATGTACCCTATTTCTTCAAATTCATTCGAACATACATAATAATAAATGTATATTTATTATAAATATATTCCATAAGAATAATCATATCTATCATACCATTTATTATTTACATGTAACATATTATCATCCATTTATTAACAATATGTTATTAAAATCTCTGTTATGTATGATAACTGCTTCGTTTTTCAGGAATGTTTTGGTTCAGAAGTTTTGTCCCTTATACTTTGATCATGGTTCTATAATCTATAGAATTATGATCATGATATTTATATAAAATATATATATTCTGCCATAAATTGTATGTATATATAATTGAATTACTCCATTCATGGAAATAATAGACTATATGAGGACATAAATATTGTTTTCACTTTTCAAAGGATGGAACAAAAGAAATGTATATAATAATTCAACCATATTGAATAATAATTAAACCAAAAAAATAGTATATAATCTCTTAATCCATACTTATCACCATCCATGTAAAATGTAAATGAGAAAAATGACACCGATACACGGAGGTGGAATTCCACACGTGCACATGAGTGGCATTATCGATTTCCATATGATTGGAATGTAAGAAGGTTGATGTGATTTTATAATTAAAATAGTGTAATTATTTTATATATTTCATATATAAACATTAAACACATCATAATACTCTTCTATAAAACATATTAATGGAAAAATAATTATATCTCCATGTGGAGATGGTAAATCATACATATGCACTAGTTAAGATTCCTTCACTTTCAATTTGATGAAATAGAGGATGAATAAAGTTTATTTCATAAAAATAATTATATTTTATTATATTTTGGATAAAAATGTTTACTTATTTTTGTAATTTTCACTATATTAGTAGAGGAAGTATAAGAATAATGAAATTGAAATAGTTCAGGTAAGACGATAACTTCTGTTATAGTTTTCTTCCTTTAGATCGTTTTTAAAGGAATAATGAAATGATATTTTAAGATGAATAGAGCATAAAATTAATTTTTAGAATTTTTATAAGATAAATTGGTTGTATTTGTTTTGAACTAGAAGTCTCAAATAGATGTACAAAACAGAAAGTATGGGTTCTATTTTATAAGGGAGGGAGGGAACACACTTGAAATTTTGTAAAAGATTAAAATATAATAATTTAATTCTCAAGGAAAATGGTTCAAAAAATGGACATTATTATGATAAAATAGTCTATGACATAAATAATAACATCTAATTAAGTTTATATAGGTCATCTTAAAACTAACCTTTTTTTAACTATTTCATTAACCATTTTGTCTATAACCATGGTAACAACTATTTTAATCTTAAACACTTAATAATGTTAACATTAATTTAAATAATACTCATAAATACCCCAAGGATGTTATTTTAAACAATATTAATATCAATTTCCCAATGTTAGTATTTTTAATAATTTAAAATCATATAATAAAATATTATTTATTATAAAATACCATTTATTCAAATTTTGGTACTATTCATGTAATTTGATTTTAAATATAGAAATAATAAAATAGAATTAGAATATAAGATTTTAAAAAATCAATAATATTATATATATATATATATATAATTAATAGAACACAATAAATATATTATATTTTATTACTTTGGTAAATTTTAAATTCATTTCTTTTATTTTCCTATTAATTGAATAAATATTATGTCAGTGTTTCATAAGAATTTAAGGTAGTTATTAAATTAATAAAAAATAGAAATAAATTACTATTAAATTAAATTAATTTTTAAAATAAAATGTATAACCATAATTATCCTATTTTTATCCTCATATAAAAAATTTAGAAGTATTTAATTCAAGGGAGTAACATTTTTTGTTTTTATTCTTTTCGTAAATTAATATAAAGGTTATATTCAAATAGATTTAGAACAAAGGTTAAATATAATTTATAATTGGATGGAAATGTAAAAAATCACTCTTCTAATATAATAAATGTATGTTTATATAAATTTTAAATTCTTATCTTGAATTTTTAGCCTTTTTTTACCCATTTTTTCACTTAGAGGGGTGAAAAAAATCAATATGGTTACTAATCATGTTAAGCACAAATAAAAAGGACCTATTTAAAAGAAATTTCATTTTGATTCCAAATATAGAATAATTTTCTCAATATTCAATTTCTATAAGGGATAAAAATTACATTTTAAAATAATCGTGAAAAACATGATGAAAATCATTTTGATAAAAAAATACATTTGTATGCATAAAGATAGATTTATTCAAATCACATATTAAAAAAAATTAATGAATGTTAAAACATTATATTTAATATATAATATATAAATTTCATTAAAATCATTCACCAATAGTGATAAATTTATTTTATTAAGATAAAAACGCATTTTGGGTATAGATTCTTTTCTTCTGAAATACATATATTTTATATTGATTTTTTTATATTATTTTATAATCAATTTATAACCCAAGAATGTATTTTAGAAATATGTTTTTTAATAATTTATTTATTTCTATTGATACACTTGAAATTTAATAACAAGGTTATAATAGTATAATAAATTATGGTTCATTTGGACTCAGAGTAATGTGCTTTGGAAGATATCTAAAAAATTATTTAAAGTGACATACATATATATATTAAAATGTTAGGGTTTTACATGGAATCTGATAACTAAAAAAGAGAATAGTTAGATAAAAAAATTAAGATGCATGGATGAAAATATTATATATCTTATATGTTTTTTTTATAATGATCTATTTAAACATATTATTTTTTAGGATACCAAATGTTTCCACCCAGGGAGATTAATTGAAATAAACGTGATATCCCCAGGATGGAAGGTATCAAAATAATTGTTTTTAAAACATGATTCTATATTTCATGGGGTGTTGATGATGAGTTTTCAATGTCTTATAATCCATATATTTAAATAAATAATTATATTAAGTGTTATATTACAAATGTTATCAATTGTTTCTTCTAATGGTATGTCTCACCCTAATTTGTTTTCAATATTATACAAGAGGAGTTTGGGAGAATATAATGGAGAAGTAAAAATATCAATCTATTATAGTTTTATTGGTATTTTTGAGTGACTTGAATTACTTTTTGGATGTCAATATAGACTCTTATTTACTTCACCTATCTCAATGATCAGTTGGATTAAGGGACTTATAGAGATCCCAAATGCTATTTGGTTAAAACACATAGTTTATTTATATGAGTTTATAAACCATCTATAAGAACCTATCCTTAAACAATTATATAATATTGATTTAAGTCAAGAAATTTACTTTATCTCACAATGAGGTTCTTTTAAGGAATTCAGTTTTATAGAAGTAGTCCATAACTCATATATATAAAAAAGAATAAAATAAAAAGTGTACACTATTGAATAATATCAATTTCTTCCATAATCTAAAACTTTTAAAATAAATCATGATATCTTTATTGAAAACTGTTAAATATTATCAACATGAATTCCAAAAATCCCTTACTCATCCTTAAGCGTTGTGAAAAACATTAAAAAAGTGGGTTGATAATAAAGAGATCAGTAGGGGATATAAAAACAATGAAACTATTAGTCATTTTTAAACCTTAAAAACTTATGATAACTTTAACATGATGTGATACATATCATCTTATAGTTGTACCTACTTTGCTATAATAATAATCTCATTTCGTACATTATTTAATTATAATATTACCACAAAACCCATAACAAAAACAAAAAATATATAATGGTATCTTGGAATATCATTATACTATTAAATATTATAAATGAAATAATCATATATTTTACTTTTATACTTTTCACTCTTATAAATGGAATAGGAATGCGGTCTACATCCAAATCAAATGCATTGGAGCGATGTCACAAATCCCCCAGTTTTTGGTTTATAATAGAACCACCCATCATTATTTTCTTACAAAACCACCAATTAAATTAAAAAGTATAATTTAAATAATAATAACATATATAAGATTACAATTTTCAATATTTCGCTCAAAAACATTCATTTGTAATCATGAGAAAAAATTCAAGATATTAGAATAATCAATCCATTTTAGAAATAGATTTTAAATAAAAAAAATACAAAAAATAAAATAAAATATGGTTTTTTGTTAATAAAACATGAAATATTTAAATGTAAGCCAATGTTAAATAATTTCCTCTATGGTGGAAAATTCTTTGCCACCTTGTATGTAAATAATAGAACACTCCATTTTTATTTTTAAAAACATTTCATATTAAGCACTTAAAAAGTTTACTTTAAAAAAAATATTTGAATGAAATTAAAAATAGACATAAAATTTCCTTTATAATAATTTTTATATCTATATAAAATTACTAATAAAAATAATATCAAGAATATTGACATGAGGAAAGGATTGCATCTTTAATCATTCAAAGCATCCCATACCACTTTGATCATTTAAATTTTAAATTAAATGAAGGAATAACGTTTAATAAAAAAATAAATTACATTATAATTGAAACAAATATGGATATATAGTGTAAAAGGTTATTTAAATACAAATTTTAAATGAATAAAGGTGTATATAATCCAGAAATTCCTCAATGAAAGGAGATTGAGAAAAAATCCCTTACCTTGGTCCTGACTTGCCTCGTGTGTCTTCATCTTCATAATTAAAAAAGTTATATTAATTATATAATTTCGTGATAAATTTTTTATGTTTATTTTTAATTTCATTTCACTTATTACAATGCTTTATAGAACTACTTAAAAAATATGTTTAGGTCAGGTGTTTTGACTATATTCAGTTTATGTGTAAAAACTACATTGGAAGTCAACTATTGTCAATTGTGTTCTTATATTAACATATAGAGAATAATAATCATAAAAAGTTACCATATATATAAATAAATTAAACTTTTAAAACCAATCCTGAATTACGGGTATGAAAAATGAACCAACGTTACAATGATGGAGATGGAAAGTCATACATACGTATGAGTAGCATTCTTATTTTTCAATGATCATTATGGGAAGAAGGTAAATAAAAATCTAAATTTCCATAATGATAATTATATCATATATACTTGAATATTTAATTTTTGTGATTTAAAAGTAATAACATCTCTTTGAGGAGGTAGTAGTCCACATATCCACGAAAATGTTATCACTTTTTCAGTGTGTGGAGAAGTTTTAAATAAAATGACGTGTTATGATTTATGAAAGGAAATTATGTCATAAAGATCAAATAGTAGTTGTTTATATAAAATATATTTATTTTAGCCCATAATTAAATTGTTCCATATAGTGGGTGAACTTATCACATCACTTTTAGGAGGTAGTATTCCACACTTCCACAGACAATGTTATCTTATTTACACAAAATGTAGTGTATAAAGGTATGTGTCATAAAATAATTAAAAAATCATAAAGACAAAATAAATATTATATGTATAATAAATAAATAGTGTTTCCATCATAATTCTCAACCATGAAATGTGTTAATGTAAAAAACGGACATCATCATTTCGTGAGGCGGAAGTTCTCTGTACACAAGAATGGTAAGCTCATTACACATTGTATGGATATGTGTGTAATTTTAGGTATAAATATCATCATAAAAACACTGTAGTTTTTTTAGGATACTAATTTTCTTATTTATGAATGGAATAATAATATTTTAGGGAGTAGATAATGAAAATAAAATAAAATATCTTTGGGAAGGGTGTTACCTCTTATTCTGGTATATCCTATCAATTTTCACCAAATGGTTTCTTGGACATATTTTTCCCAATGTTAGTATACTATGATAAGGGGGGATTTTTAAGAGGTATTTTGTTAGATATTGGTTGATAAAAATTGTTTTTATGGGTGATAAAAATTCGGAGGAGAGGATATTTTTTATAGTCGAGGAGGAATGGAACTCTTGTTGATTTTTTAAAAACGAATTTCACCCACGTTTTTCCATTGAAATCCACACAAATAATGGAAAATATTTGATCCAATGGATTATACTGTTGAAATATTTCCATCCAATGGACTTTCACATGTATCTAGGTTATTTGGTCCCTTATGTTTAAGGCTTAGTCCCCTGTTCAGATATTTGTTTTCTTAATCATTGTAATTGATATTAATCACTTTCACTAATATTTTTTGTTGAAAACTAATTTAACTCATTATAAATTATAAATTATTATTTTTTCTAAATATTGAATCCATTTTTCAAATTCCAATCATTGAATTGTTATAAATTAATTTAAATTTAATCTCTTAGTTGAGATTTGAAAGTGGGTTTTTAATGTAAAAATGTTCAAATTTTTGATATGTTTTTATATTCAATTTCAAAGTGAAATTGATTAAATTGAACTAAATTGGATTAATTGATATAAAAATAAAACAATTCAACTAAAAAACCATTTAAAATTATAATTTATATCAATAATAAAATTTGAAGAAAAAAACAGTTTTGATTTAAAATTCATTATCAGTCAATATTCATTACAATTAAAAAATCACAGACAAATACAAAAAATTCATACAATCCTAATTTTTATATTTTAATTTAAAAAATGTAGTTTATTCTAAGATTAAAAATCAATAAATTTTTAGAAAATTGGATTTAAAATGTGTTCTCCCTTAAAAGGTGTTAAGACTACCTTTTTAAAATATAATACTTTTTATGCTTGGAATTTAATCAATTCTTATTTTTAGCCAATCAAATTTATTGGAAGAATATAAATTTTTTAAAAAACACGTGTAAATATAATATATTTAGGTCTATTTATTTTCTATGAAATAATTAATAGTCAATAACTACAACATAATTGAATTTTATTTACAATATATTATTTTTTAGGTATAACTCAATCTTATGTGCAATACTATATTTCAAAGAAACTCATTGTTGAGTGTAGGGTATACTATCAAACATAGAATCCATTTTAAGGTAAAATAAATATCTATTTTCTAATATTAATAAATTTTAAAAATTAGTGTTCTATATTTACCTGTGATGTTACATCCTTCCCCATTTTGAAATTTCATCCTTGAAGTTTTATTTAGTTTCCAAATAAGTTTGGGTATTTTTCTATCATAGAATTTTTAGATTCCTAAGTTTCATTTTAAACAATATGATATTTCCATCATTACATAACATGAATAAATTCCATATTCCATAAAACATTCTCTCTATTTTCAATAACCTGATCTATTTATTCTTTATAAGATATATTCTCTTCCAGTTGAACTACTTTCGGTATCAAAACATGTGATGAATCTGGTACATAATTCATTGACATTGATGCATAAAATATGTTGTTCACCTAAGATAAACTCATAGTTAAGACCACTAAGTAGTAAATTGTTCCATATTTCATTAGAAATTCATACGGTATAAATAATCATGGACTCAGCTTCCCCTTCTAACCAAAACACATCACACTATACATGAAGAATATTTTTAAAATATAATCATCTTTCATTAAGGAAATAACCTTTCTCTGGTTATCCGCATAACTTTTCCTCCAGTTTTGAGCATTCCTCATGTTCTACTGAATTAGTTGAACTTTCCCTATTGTTTACTCTACCAACCTTGGTTCCATTAACTTCCTTTCTCCAGCATCATCCCAAAAATCAATTGTTCGGCACCACTTACATTATAATGACTCGAAAGGTGTCATTTTTACACTAGAATAAAAACTATTATTGTAAGAAAACAAAAAACAAGAAATATTTTTATTCAAAATTTTCTAGAAATACATTGAGTAAGAACAAATAATATCATCCAAGATCTGAATCGTCGGATTATACTATCCATCATATTGAGGATGAAAATTAATACTAAAATTTAACTTAGTTCCCAATGACTTATAATGTTGTTTCCAAAAATTAGATATTAACCTGGGATCACAGGTTTGATATAATGGAGATAGTCACTCTATATAACCTCCTAATATCTATTAGATACAGTCTAGAAATATGATCTAAAGACATAATATCTTTAATGGGAAGGATATATGTAAATTTAGTTAATCTATCAAAAATAAACCAAATCTAATTATTACCTTAATCCTTTGGAAATCCAACCATAAAATCCATTGATATATTATCTCGTTTCCACTCTGGAACTGGAAAAGGTTGAATCATTCCATATTGTAACTGTCAATCTACTTTAACCTATTGACAAGTAAAAAACTTCATAGTAAATTAAACAATATATATTTCCATTCTATCCAACAAATTATACTTTTGAAGGTATATATATATCATATTGTTTCCTAGATGAATGGAGAATGGAGAACTATAAGTATTAGTCAATAACTCTTTCATAAAAAATGATTTACAGGGCACATATATTCATTTCCAAAATAATAAAACACTTTATTCATCAATAATAATATCAAAAAACATACCACTATTAATGGATACTACATTTTTATTGCATTAACTGATGCACATTCTTATATGTCGTAATTATTTCTCACAAATATGGCTGCACCGAAACCTAAAACGAAATAAAGTATATCCCTTCTTCCAAAACTTCTTGAAAAACTTTCAGGAAATAATTAACCAAAGGTTCATGTTATAAAACCTAACATGGTTATTGTAGCATTTCGTTTTTGTCTCAAATCATAATTGACCATTCTTTATTTCCTTGGATTTTAATGAATCAAGCAGTCATAATCCTTGATTAGTTTCATCCATCTCCTCTATGTTATGTGGAATTCATTCCTAGTGTATATAAACCTAAAAAGGTTATGATCGATACATATTCTATACTTCACTCTATATAAATTATGCCTCAAAATTTTTAATAAAAAAACAATAGAATCTAATTCCAAATCATGTGTAGGGTAATTTAACTCATATGTTTTCAACTGGTGTGAAGTATAAAAAAATACCTTATCATTTTTCAGTAGGATACAACCATGTACCTTCATTGAAGAATAATTATAAATAATGAATTCAAAATTTTTGGATGGAAATGCCAAAACTGGTGCATTGACCAATATTATTTTCAATTTCAAAAAACAAAATTAACATTCTCTTGTTCATATAAACTATAATCCTTTTTTAGTTAACTTATTCACGGGGCTAAATAAAAGAATTTTTTTTAGCAAACCTTATTTAATATCATTATAATCCAAGAAAACTTTGACTCTCAGTAACATTAGTAGTTATTATCCACTCTTCAACAACATTTTTTAGAATGGTCAATTGTTATGTCATCTTTAAAAAAAATATCCATTGGATAAAATTTTCTACCACCAAAATTCACTCTTACTATACATTCCATACCGTTTCATTTATTTTAATGTTTTAAAAAAATCATTAAGTTCCTTTCATGTTCCTCATTGTTTTTAGAATATTCCAAAATATCATCTATGAACACAACTAAAAAATATTCCCAAAAATAATGGAAGACTCTATTTATAACATTCATAAATACAGTGGGTGCATTATATTACCCAATGAGAAAAACTACCAACACATGATGTGCATATCTTATTTGAAATTTTGTCTGTGGAATATCATCCTCATTCACCTTATTCTAATGGTTTCTAAGCATCAAAAAAAACTTCAAAAAACACAGATCTACCTAAATTTGATCAAACAAATCATCAATATGAAAAAAGGAAACAAGTTCTTAATGGTGATGTTATTCAAGGCTCTATAATCAATGAAAAGTATCATGGAACCATTATTCTTTTTCAAAAATAAAACATGATCAACCCATGGGGATGTGTTAGGTGGAATGAATCCTTTATCAAGAAATTCATGAAATTGGTTTTTAAATTCCAAATGTTCTACTCAAGAAATAATATTATGAGGTTTAGAAATTTTATTAATACCAAGAAATAAATAAGTAATAAATTCAACTTCTTAATTAGAAATAACACTAGTCAATTCATTGAGAAAAAATATATAAATTCATTCACTACTAGGATTTCACTAATCAAAACTATTTCTTTCTTTTCAATAACATGAGCTAGAAAATAGTAACTTCCATTTGTCATCAATTTCTTAGCTTTTTATTATGTTATCAAAGGGATAAAATCATTAAATAAAACTCTCTTATATTCTTTATAAATTTTAACATGATAAACAAAAATCCAACCCATACCAAAAATGATATCAAACTAAAATATGGTAAATTCCACAGGTTTTTTAGGATAGACCATTCTTTTAATTTGAAAATGAAGGTTAATATAAATATTGGTTTCTCTTATAATTCAACCAAGATTTTCACCAAAATTTCAATCTTACTTTCATGAAGTGATATTTATAATTTTCTAAAAAAAATTCTAGAAAATATATAATTAAAATATAAATAAACAAATATAGTTTTGGCATAATTCGAGAAAACCAGTATCATACCTATTAAAACATTTTTTTATGACCCAACATTAACTACAGTAGTAGAAAATGATTTTTTATGCACATTTTCTTTCTATATTTCATCTTTACACCTTAGGTACTTATCTTTGGACACACATTATAATAATGGCCTAAATAATTACAACTAAATTATCTTAATTATGGATTTTCATTTCATGTTTAATTTTCTAACTTATATTCATGAAACATATGACCAATATTGGAACATTAAAAGCACTTCCCATGCATTGAAATACATCATCCAAGATTTTTTTAAAACACTTTTCATAAGATGAAATATTGGTTTTCTTACCTGAAAACTTCTTTGATGAATTCATTTCTCATTGTCTACCAATTATACATCTTTTTTGAATTGTTTTCTTGGGACACATGATCATCAGAAAACTCTATTTCTACATTCTCAACACATAAAACAAGTTTTACATAACACTTGATCTCATAAATAGTCAATGCCATTAGATATCTTAGATTCAATTTTGAGTAAAACCAATTTTTATTTCTATCAATATATCATATAAAATTTGGGACATATCAAGCGAGTAGAGTAAATTTTTCTTCATATAAAGCCTGTGAATTTTGCTCATTTTCTCTCAATTCCAAAAATTGATTTTATAATGTAGGTTGAACATCATTAGGATACTATTTCTCAATGAAAATAATTTTAATTCATCACATTCCAAACCATCAATCTATTCAATTTCCCAGATATTCTTAACTATTGACCACCACTAATCCTCTTCACATTTAGAGCAATAAAATTTAAGAGTTAGCTTTGGGTGATCCAAACAACACTTGATATCAAATATATTTTCTAGTGCTTTAATACATCATTTAGTTATCATGGGGTTAGATGATCCTTTGAATTATGGGGGATGATGTCATAGAAAATGATCCACTGTTATCATATTCCTATGTGGTAGATATGGTTTCTCTCTTACATAGACACCACCACCATTTATAGCCTGAGCTAACTGGGTTATCACTAAAAAAACTCAGTTCTAATTCTAACTATCTCATGATTTTGATTTAGAAGGATATTTTCCTCCTAGTTCCTTCCCACTACAACATCCTTCATTACTCTGTAGATAACCATTCTAAACAAACATACATTAGGTAAAGAAATATGTTAATCTTAAAATTATATATAATTTAAAATTATCCATAAAATAAAATCTTCTAGGGTAATGCTACTAATATTATCTTAAACTCTAAATTTATCTAATCCTTTCCTTTATACCAACTATAAGGACCTAGTCCTAACTCATTATATAATATTAAGTTAAGTAAATAATTTTACTTTATCTCACACTGATTTTTTTTTATGTTTATAGTTTTGGAGAATTAATCCATAACACATATATATAAAAACAATAAAACCCAAAGTGGAAATTTCTGAATAGTATCCATTTTTTCCATAATCTAATACTTTTAAAATAAATAATTATATCTTTAATGAAAAATATTCATGACTATTAACATGAATTCTTCCAATTTCTTATTCATACTTAATCCCAAGGAAAAAAGATAAAAATACTTGGGGTTAGCATAAAAATCTAAATAAGGCATATAAAAAGAAGGAAATCAATGTCTTGTTTATAAACTTTAAAAAAATATGAAAATTTTAACATAATGTGATACTTTTCACCTTAATAATTAATAAATACTTTTCTTTTTTAATAATATCATTTCATACTTTTTTTAATGAAAATATGACCATAAACCCCATAACAGTCATTTAAAATTCATAAATGTAACATGGAACATCATTATACATGTCACTCTTAGAAATGGAATAACCTTACAGTTGACTTCCATACATGTCACTCTTTCATATTGAATAGACAAATGGTCACCACCCATAACCAATGCATTAAAAGGAAATCATGGACACACCCATCATTTGTTTATTAGGAAACGAGCAGTCCTTGGATTATTATGGAACCACCCTTAAAATTTCCTAGTAGAATTTATATAATCATAACATATAAAAGATTTCAATTTTTAACATTTCACTAATAAAATTTAATTTTTAATCACAAGAAAATATTTCCAGATATTGGAATAATAAATACATTTTAAAACCCCATTTTGATTAAAAAATACACAAAAAATAGAAATAAGGTTTTTCAATTAAGAGAAAATGAAATCGTGAAAATGAATCTAAAGTAAAATAATGTCCCTAGCGGTGGAATAGTCATTTTGTCCATGTATGTAAAGACTATAACATTCCTTCTATTGTTTTTAAAAATAGTCTATATAAAGAATATAAATAGATTCCTTTTAAAATAAATTAGAGTGAAAATAAAAATATTCATAAAATTTCCTTTGAAACCATTTTTATATCTATATAAAATTAATATGAAAATAATATCCAGAATATTGACATGAGGAAAGGATTACAGCATTAAATATTTAAAGATTCTCATACAACCTTTTACATTTAAATTAAAAATCTACATGAAAAAAATAACATTTAATAAACCATAAAATAACATGATAATAGATACAATAAGGGTTTGGTATGTAGAATTGTTTGTATATAAACCTTCTAAAAGAATTAAGGTGAATATAATAATGAAATTACTAAAACATTGAGATAAATTTCCATGCCTTGTGTCCGACATGTCTCGTAGGTCTTTCAGTTCAAAAATACTAAACTTTTATTGATTTTATAATTTATTGAGAACATTTTTCATTTATATTTTTACTTTTATTTCACTTATTAAATTTGTTTATACAACTAATTAAATAATTAATTTTATGTGAGGTGTTTTGACCATATTCAGTTTATGTATCAAAACGACTTTGGTAGGTCTACTATGATAAAAGGGGTTATAATATGAAAATATTAAGAATAATAATCATTAAATTATTATCATATGTATACATAAATTACACATTTAAAACAAATCATGAATTATTTTTATGAAATATAAACCAATGTTACAATCATGAAGACAGTATGCAATACATAATGATGAGTAACATTATCATGATTCATGATCATTATGAAAAACGGTAAATAAAAACTATATATAGATTCATATATGATTAAAAAATTATCCAGTATAATCATATTTTTATGTGGTAGATATGGTTTCTCTCTTACATAGACACCACCACCATTTATAGCCTGAGTCATCTAGGTTATCAAAAAAAACAACTCGGTTCTAATTCTAACTATCTCAGGATTTTGATTTAGAAGGATATTTTCCTCCTAGTTCCTTCCCACTACAACATCCTTCATTACTCTGTAGAAAACCATTCTAAACTAACATACATTAGGTAATGAAATATGTTAATCATAAAATTATATATAATTTTAAATTATCCATAAAATAAAATCTTCTAGGGTAATGCTACTAATATTATCTTAAACTCTAAAGTTATCTAATCCTTTCCATTATACCAACTATAAGGACCTAGTCCTAACTCATTATACAATATTAAGTTAAGTAAATAATCTTACTTTATCTCACACTGATGATTTTTTTATGTTTATCGTTTTGGGGAATTAATCCATAACACATATATATAAAAATAATAAAACACAAATTAGAAATTTCTGAATAGTATCCATTTTTTCCATAATCTAATACTTTTAAAATAAAAAATTATATATTTAATGAAAAATCTTCATGACTATTAACATGAATTCATCCAATAGCTTATTCATACTTAATACCAAGGAAAAAGATTAAAATAATTGGGGTCAGCATAAAAATATAAATAAGGGATATAAAAAGAAGGAAATCATTATCTTGTTTATAAATATTAAAAAATTATAAATGTTTTAACATAATGTGATACTTTTCACCTTAATAAGTAATAAATACTTTCCTCTTTTAATAATCCCATTTCATACTATTTTTAATGAAAATATGACCATGAACCCCCTAATAGAAATTTAAAATACATAAATGTAACTTGGAACATCATTATACATTTCACTCTTATAAATAGAATAACCTTACAGTTGACTTCCATACACGTCACTCTTACATATTGAATAGCCAAATGGCCCCCACTCATAACCAATGCATTAAAAGGAAATCACGGACACACCCATTATTTGTTTATTAGGAAACGAACAGTCATTGGATTATTATAGAACCACCCTTAAAATGTCATAGTAGAATTTATATAATCATAACACATAAAAGATTTCAAAATTTAACATTTCACTCATAAAATTTAATTTTTAATCACAAGAAAATATTTCAAGATATTGGAATAATTAATACATTTTAAATCCCTATTTTGATTAAAAAATACCCAAAAAATAGAAATAAGGTTTTTCAATTATGAGGACATAAAATCTTGAAAATTAATCTAAAGTAAAATACTGTCCCTCGTGGTGGAAAAGACATTTTGTCGATGTTTGTAAAGACTATAACATTCCATCTATTGTTTTTAAAAATAGTCTATATAAAGAATATAAATAGATTCCTTTTCAAATAAATTAGAGTGAAAATAATAATAGTAATAAAATTTCCTTTCAAACCATTTTTATATCTATATAAAATAAATATGAAAATAATATCAAGATTTATGACATGAGGAAAAGATTACAGCATTAAATATTTAAATATTCTCATACCACTTTTTACATTTAAATTAAAAATATACATGAAAAAATAACATTTAATAAAACATAAAATAACATGATAATAGATAAAATAAGAGTTAGGTATGTTGAATGGTTTGTATATAAACCTTCTAAAAGAATGAAGGTGAATATAATTATGAAATTCCTAAAACATTGAGATAAAATTCCATGCCTTGTGTCTGACATGTCTCGTAGGTCTTTCAGTTCATAAATACTAAACTTTTATTGATTCTATAATTTATTGAGAACATTTGTAATGTATATTTTTACTTTTATTTCACTTATTAAAATTTTTTATACAACTAATTAAATAATTAATTTTATATGAGGTTTTTTGACCATATTCGGTTTATGTCTCAAAACGACTTTGGTAGGTCTACTATGGTAAAAGGGGTTATTATATGATCATATTAAGAATGATAATCATTAAATTATTATCATATGTATACATAAATTACACATTTAAAAAATCATGAATTATGTTTATGGAATATAAACCAATGATACAATCATGAAGACAGTATGCAATACATAATGATGAGTAACATTATCATGTTTCATGATCGTTATGAAAAAAAGGTAAATAAAAACTTTAACTTTAAATAATGATAATGATATCATATAAAACAATTTTTTTAATCATATGTGAATCTATATATATATATTTTTGTGGAAAAGTCTTAAAAAATTAAGTCATTAGTTTCATATATAATTTATTTTTGTGGAAAAGTATTAAAAAAAATTAAGTCATTAGTATCATATATATAATTTTGGTGGAAAATTCTTAAAAATTGATGTGGTAAGCTTAAATAAAGTTAATTAAGTCATTAGTATCATATATAATTTATTTTCTTCATATATATTTAATTTACATAATCCTTAATATGTTCTATGTAGCGTGTCAATGTATCACATCGGTTTGAGGTGGACGTAGTCCACACTTCTACAAAAGATGTTATCATATTTACAAAAAATAGAATGTATAATGGTACATGTTATAAAAGAGTTAAATAATCATAAATGAAAATTAAATAACATGTATATCGTATATAAATTGTGTTTTCATCATAATTCCCAACCATTAAATGTGGTAAAGGTAAAAATGAACAACATCTTTTTGTGAGTGAATAGTTTACAGTACACAAGAATGTTAAGTTTGTTACCGATTACATGGATGTGGGTGTAAGTTTAGTTTGAAAATTTATAATAAAAACTTTAAATTATATTTATTATACTTATTTTATTATTTATTTATGTAATAAGAATATTTGAGGGTATGGAAAATGAAAATAATATAAAAGTGCTCGAGAAAGGGTGTTTCCTCTTATTCCGGTAAATCCTTTTATTTTGCCAAAAAAGGGATTCTTTGAGTGGATTTCATCACAAATTGAGGATTCTAGTTTGCAGGTAGGTATTTGGAGGAGCTATTTGGGTAGATCATGGTCTATAAAACGTGGGTTTAGAGGTGTTAGTATGTGGGTGGAGAGGAAAGAATTTTTAAAATGGAGGAGGAGTGACACTCTTGTACATTTTGGGAAATGGAGTTCCACCCACATTGAATATAATGATATTGGTTCCAATAAAAATTATATTAAAGGGAGTATAGGGTATACTAATTTCTATAGAATTTATTTTTAACAAGTTTTGAGGTTATTTGGGACCTAAATTTTAACGTTTAGTCCCTAATTAAGATAATTTTTCTCTTAATCGTTGTAATTGATTTTAATCAATTTCAATAATATTTTTGGTAAAAAACTAATTTAAAATTATATGAATTATAAATTATACTTGTTCCACATCTGGAATGAATTTTTCCAAATTCAAATCACATAAAATAAATAAATGAATTTAAACTTAATCTCGTATATGGGACATGACAACCGTTTTTGAAAGTAAAAACAATCAAATGTTTGCTATGTTTTTATATTCAATTTCAAAGTGAAATTGATTATAATGAACAAAATTAGGTTAATTAATATATAATAATCTCATTAAACTTTAAAAAAATTAAAAATAAATTTTTCCTTATAAATAATTTTTTGAAAAATCATCTTTGAATTAAATTTCCTTAATTTTTTAATATTCATTAAAAAAATGAAACTTCACAAAAATGTTCTAAAAACTCACTAAAACATGATTTTTCTATTTTTTTCTAAAATGATTTTTATTTTTTAATTTAAAATCAATTAATGGGCCGATAATTTGATTTAAAATGGGTTCTCCATTAAAAGGTGGTAAAAATACATTTTAAAAATATAAAGCATTTTATGCTTAAAATTGGATCGATTCTTCTTTTAAGTATATCATATTTATTAGATGAATGTAAAAACATTTTATAAACACGTTTTAACATTATATAGTTAGATCAATTTAATCCCACCGACATAATGGTTAGAAAAAAACTACCACATAATATAATAATATGAACAAGATATTATTTTTCAATATAAATCGGTCTTGCATACAATGGCTGACTTTGAATAAACTAATTGTTGTGTGTTATGTATGTTATTGAACAAGGAGACCCTTTTATGTCAAAATAACAATCTAATTCATATTATTCATAAATATAAGAAATTCGTATTCTATAGTTTCATGTGATGTTACACCTTCAATGAATCGTCTCTTAAAGATTTTCTAGAATTGGAAATTATTGGAAAATGGTTTTTCGAGTGATATCTAGATATATTGAATGGTTATTATTTTTTAAGAGGGTGAAATATCATATGTGGGAAACCTATTATATTCAAATGAAAATGAAGAATTTAAACCAAAATAATGCTATAATTTCTTCTCATGTAACTCATAGCATTTAAGGCATTAAAATTTAATGTTCTATAAGGATGTTGTCCACCAACTAAATTGCATAAAAAATATGGTATTGAATACTGTTTCTTAAATATGTATCCCTATCTAAAACGGGGTGAAAAATTAATTTATATTCATAAAAAATTAAAAAGCAGGATTACTGGAACCTTTTGAGTTGGTGTTGTTTTTGTTGACAATATAAGAAGAAGATGGCCTGAGTTGAATTTGTTGAAATAATATGTGAAAGATATATTAAGAATAATTTTTTTAAAATATTATTATGATGACTAAAGTGATTCTTGGAGGATGGCACCTGTCTCTCCCACCCCTCCCCCTCCCGATCACAGCTTCACCTAGGTTTTCCTTAAGAACCCCCCTAATGTGGGGTTGACGGTGCGTATGAGCATTGTTTTATCCTTCCATTTTCCTTTTCATCCCCTCTTCTCACCTCCTATATATTTCTTCCTTCATAGAGGTGTGTTTTTCTTAGTGTTTTTCTCACAAGTTGGATATTTTCATTCCATTGAAGGCTATTGCTGTGGAAGGCTCCGACTGCTTCTACCCTACTCGGGCCTCATTTTCTACCACTCCTCTCTATGTCAGATCGAGAGATTTAGATTAACTGTGGTTTTGGGTTAATTGGTTTTGAGTTTTTTGGGATTTCAGGCACTACTTCACTAGTTATTTCTTATCTTTGGATGATGGTATCAGCCCAACCGTGATGCCTCTATTTGGTACCGTAGGCTGTTTGAATCTCTGCCCTGACATCAAGTCTCTCTTCTATTCTCCGAGTCAGATCAGGAGCGGTGGTTCCCTAGAGGTTTTTGGAGGTGGGATGTAGTAGCTAGCGGTTCTCTCAGCATTTTTTTTGCTCTATTTTTTCTTATATAGTGATGGTTATGTTTTCTCAGTGGCTGTGACAATCTCCGACGGTCTCCAGCGATTGGTTTGGGTTTTGGGCGGTGAATATAGTGATGCCAATGTTCACTATGGATTTTCGTGTGAAGATGGTATCTGTCTTTTTATGTTTATGGATTCGGTGATTATATCTTGTGCGGTGAGATTGTCATCGAGGGTCTACGATGACGATGAGGGTTTTTTTTATGGGAACTGTGTTTGGATGTTCTCTGGTGGTGGCTCTGGTAGGGAAGGAAAACAACTACAATCATTTGGTCTTCCTAACTATGATGGCTTATGGAGACGATGGGATGGATGATCTGGTGCCCCATGGTTCATTCCACCTCATTATGTATGTCATATTTTGAAATTCAAATTATGTCTTTGGTTTCTATTTGGAAATGGAGTCGATCAAATCAGGTGGGGTTCTTTTGATTTTTGTTGATATCATGAAGTGGGTTTTGTTATGAAACTTTACCTAAAGTGATTCTTGGAAAATTATTATGGATTCATTAAATCCATAAATTATAAACAAAACTACTAGTTAATGTGGAATAAAAATAGTTTCAGACGATAGAAACCAAATTTTAAAACATGTTGTTATGATATAGAATACGTTTCGTTAGAATTATATTTTTAAAATATAAGAGTTTTCAATTCTATAACATTGAACCATATCAGAAAAATTTAGTATTACGAAATAGTTGAGGTTGTGAAATGGAAACTAGGTATCATGGTTGACTCGTATAAAGGTAGCCATGTGAATATCGAAGAAAAATAAGAGTAGATAAAATTTTCATATGTCGCAGTGTAGTGGGATACACTATAAGGGTCGTGACTAAGTGTATTTTAAGGGTAATGAAAATCCATTGATATGAATCAAGTAAAATAGATATTTTCATAATTTATGTAAGGGTAGATCATGAGATCATACTATAGAACTGGATCCATGGATTGAAGGTAACAATGTAACTTGAAAGGATGTATAAACGTCAATCCCAAAGAATATAAAGGTAAAACATAGTCTACAAAAGATTTTTATGAATAAAAACATCTAAATGTCAGGTACGAATTCATTGGTTATGTTGTATTAATGTTAAATGGTTGTTTTACTAGCCACAGAATGACCATTTGATGTAGAGGATGAGTTTTTAAAAGAGTAGATGTTTTTAGGATTTTTAATTCGGAAAGAATCCACACAATATAAAATAGAGTTTGACTCAACTTCTTTAGTTATTTGAGGATTTTTGTGGAAATCATGATGTGATCATGCATGATGGAATGAAGATGGCGAGTAAACCCTGGAATATGGGATCATGTTGTATTTAAGAGGATCCCTATAAATGATAAAAATTCTTAAAAGGATTTTTTTACTAAGATTCAAGTGCCTTAAATAATATTTAGTTTCTCTAAATAGATGAAATAAATGTTTATAAAACCAAGATAAATCTCATTAATGGAGAATTAATGTTGATTAATCCAATCATTGTATTAAGAGCAACAGTTTTATAAAAATATATATTTTAGTTCTGGAAAAGTAATTGTACATAGAGAATATTTAGATATACAAATTTAAGAGGAGATAAAAGGAAATTGATATTTTATAAATAAATTATGATCTTTGAACTCATTGTAGAAATTTATAAATAAGGAGAAATCATTGGAATACAGTGAAGAATTGGAATTACAAACCTATCCTAGAATTTTAATGAAGGTTATTCCATGACATATCATAGAAGGATGTTGTTTCTTATATTTTCAAATTTATATTATTCTGTTAAAGAGAAATAGAAAAACAATGTCATATAAAAATACACAATTCAATCATAAAATAATAGGTTATATTGTTCTTTTCCAATAAACCAACTTTTTATTCTTTCTTATAGTAGTGATAAATGAGGGGGGAGTTGTGAGGAATGTAATCCCAAGGTGATAATGAATCAACCCTGAACATTGTAAGACAAGAGATCCCATGAATGATCAACCTATCCAAATTTCATAGTTAAGATATTTAGTGATTCAGAGCATCAACACATTATCGATCACATGATTGTTTTATTATCATGTAGTACTGAACTTTGTAAAAAAATATTCTGTTCATAAACATTATTGTTTTCCTATAAAACTAAATGCGATATAAAAAATCTTAAATAATATTTAGTAACATTCTATTCAAGTTAATAGGTAATCATTTAAATGTATCAATATAAGAAAAATATTTGACCCATATAATTAAGAGCTCGATATCATTAGGGAAGTTAGAGTATAAAAGGAAATGTGTTTAAATTAATAATGATTTCATTGACCATAAATACCCACTTTCATAGGGTATCTCTAATCTAATACCGTTGAGGGGCCTAAAATCTCCTGGAAAAAACATTGTCCACAATTTTTTGAAATTTAATTACAATTGGAAGAGAATGGGAAACTCAAAAAGGAACATATAATAGTGTGTATAAGTGGGATGAACTTTCATTTATAGCCTCAACATCTCAAAAGACTCAGTTAGACGTAGATTTGAAGGAATATAAACAATATTAACATTATATGGAAAAAATTACAACATCAAGATTCATACCTCTTCCATCTCATTTATAAAATGATATTTGAAATAAATGTGAAATGTTCTTTAATGCTTCACAGGATTCTTGGAATGATTTATAGAAATTTGTTTATCCCAAAAAATAACCAATGTGTATCCAAAACATGCATTCATGACCTGGAGTTATATCTCTATCCCAATCATCTATGTATATTCCTATAATGTATCCACATACTCTGTTTCAAAGGGTATGAAAGAGACTAATGATTTATTCTTAGTATTCCATGGTACACACCTTTCACAAATATAAAATTATCCATATGATGTGGAATTTTATCATGAACCCCATTATTCTAGTCAGCATCTATAAATCAATTTAGGTTTAACCCACCATTATTCATATAAAAATATATATAACTAAATATATTGAAGACATATTTCAAAATTCCCTTTTTTAGGAGATGTGATTCTTTTAGATTGGACAGACATATGGTAATAATAGTGACCACATAGATATTGTATGTCCTTGAAGCAATCATCTATAAGTTACTACTAATAAAATTTATGAATTATTTCTCATTTAAAGATTTAACATCATCATCCTTAATCATCATGGTTCCTATATGTATTGGTTTAGAGGCTCCTCTTAATTGCACCTTAACAAATATCCTTAATAACTCATTTTCATATTTTTTTAGGAGATGAAAATGTGAAAAACAATTTCGTTGATTTGTAAACCTAATAAAATATTTATTTTACAATGTATGGATATGAAAAATTTATTTATTAGTTTGGAAAATTATTCACACAATTTATTCACATTACTAGAAAAGATATTATCATCAATATATATAATCACAATGCGTGATGTGATGTCGGTCCTTTTAACATAGATGTTTCTATTCACATTAAATTTCTTGATTACCATTCTTCTCAAGTAATTATACGTCATGAAATACCTAACTCTTGGATCTTATTTTAATATATAAACATCATTTTTTATTATATATACCATTATATATTCTATATCCAACATGTAACCCCCAGGTTTCTCCATATATCTCTCTTTATTTGTCACACCATTTAGAAATGTTTTCTTTAAAAACATTTGGAAGACTTTTACACATCTTAATACTATTATTTTAGGAAAATATAGATGGTCCAAAATCTATAATAAGGTTTAAATGTCTCATCAAAATAAACACACTATATTTGCGAGTATAACATACACCTAGACCTTTCATTTTTTTCATGCTACATAACCATTCTCATTTAAATTATTCCAAGAAAACCATTTTATGATAATAAGTTTCTTATCCATAGGCCTTGGTGGAATATCCCATGATTTATTATTTATCATTTGATAAAACTCTTCATTTATGTGTTTAATCAATTTTTTTCCACTAAATATTTATCAATATTTGGGTTTTTTATAGAAAACAAGTATAGATAATTTCCATGATTTTTTATCTTCATTGTAACCCTTGCCGCCTATAATATGTTTAGTATCAACCTATATTTTAATTATTTATATCATCCTTGTGGTTCTCAAATTTATACACACATCATATGAATATGTTGAATCAACAACATCATCTGGAATTTCTATATTTTATTTAATGTGTATAGTAGGTTCAATGGTGAAAACATCATCATACTCAACATTTGTAATTGATTTATCAGTAACTTATTCATTCTCAAATATTATCATATCATCGTAGTCCAATATACATTATTATTATTATTATTGTAACATATATATATAACTCCATTTGGTTCATAAACAACAAAAATTCAATTTTAGTTTTTTTCTTCAAATTTGCCACTACTTCTACTTTTCTTATTAATTTAAAAAGTTCACCCAAACACTCTAAATAAGATTAGATTAATATTCTTCTTTAAATTAATTATATTGATTATTATTTAAATTTTTTACTTTATAAAAATTTGGTTATAATAATTCTAATAGTAGTAATATCTTGAAACTAGAATTATTTTGAGGTCTCATGCTTTTTTGCATGGTTCTATCCATATTGAAAAGGCTATTATTCTTCCTTTGAGCCACTGTATTTTTTTATAGAGATTTTGGTGAATTGAACTCTTGTATAAATCCATGATTATCAATATATTATAAAACATTTTGTTGGAATTTTCACTACCAATTTCTGATCGCAACCTTATGAAATACAAATATAATACCTCAGACCCTGCTATAACATGTAAATTGTATATCTAGAAACTATTTGACAATGTGAACCCCAAAAATCCTTTAGTCATGAATTTATTTAAAAATTTATAGTTTTTAGTTTTAATTTAAATAAATTAACATTATATTTTAAATTCTCACATCAAAATTATCTTATGATGATCTTGTGTGACTATTTTGAAAAAAAATGATTTTTAATTAATAAAAAAACAAAACTAATTTTTATAGTACTATAAAATTTTTAAAATTATCATAATATAATAAGGAATTAAATGTTATTGAAAACTTTTTTATAATATATATATATATATTATAAAGTAAAATAAAACCTTTAAAATTATTATGTCGTATTTATAAAACCATGTATATCATTTTGGAATCATATGTAATATTTCACTCAAAAAAATTGTTTTTATGCATTTATACATAAAATAAATATTATAAAATATAAGAATATAATATAAATAATGAAGTTAATATTAAATATCAACATATACATATTATGAAATTGGTTCATTTTCATTTTTAGGTATAAAAAAAAGATTACTATGATTTAAGTTAATCATTGTGACAATGGTAAAATATTTTTTCTTAAAGATTTATTTTATTAAAATTTTATATTTTTTATCTAATTAAACAAACTAATCACTTCTCAATAAAGATATTAATATTATTTTTAGACCTATATATAAATATATTGTCTATTCTGTGCTCGAATTAGATCACTCATACGTAACCTGACCCAGTTGGCCGCATGGCCTCAAGAATAGCTCCATATCTTCTCGAGGCTCTCAACTAGCTGTAAGGGTCTATGATGGTATGGTGGAGAGACTATACACTATTTATATGAATACAGAACATTGGTGACAGTAATAGATTAGTAGTGGAAATAATAAAATGGAATCAAAATTAGTAAATCATCCAGATGATTATAAAAAAACATAATTAATATTCTATTTCATATACGAAATGATGATATTATGATGTTGTAAAAAATTTGAAATAAGGTGAATAAGAAATTGGGTATAAAAAAATACCTGCTCGACAAAAATATACAAAAAAATCGAAAATTTAGACTCTAATATCATCATGAAGACTAGCTCGGTTTGATTCTCGACGCTCCATTCTAGTATATAAAATCACACATCTACAGTAGTGGGATTCCCTTTTCCCCTACCTACGTCCATAATTTCTATCTGGGTACCAATTAGTAGACCGAATAGGGTGTGAGTAAAACATAGTATGCCACCACCCATGGTGTTTATAAAAAATCCAGTATATGCATATAATTTGTAACTGTGTGTAGGTATAATAGAAATATATTTGTAAACTGATAAAGTGATACAACCCAGTCTTCAAGTTATTGCTATATCAGATACAGTCTTTGAATGGGGAATAAATATATATTGATGTAAACCATCAGCTATGCAATACACTAGATATATCAAGTATTAGAACTACATCGGTCAGGACCCAATTCCATTAACTATGTAATCATCCTCGAGTCCAAGGATCACATACAAGGTAAACTAAGTTTGATGTATAACTACAACTAGCTAAGAAGCCAAAACAAACAGATGAAGCATTATCATAGACTCTATGGATAATATCTAAGGTAAAATTATTATAGACTTGAGTAGAGACCAATGGGCAAATATAAGGTTGTCCAAGAATGTAGATTCCAAGGACATAATTCGAGGTATCTAATTATGGAGTATTTAAGTGGGTCATAAGTTCCATATAACAATATCCCTCATCATTTCCATACTAAATTTTATATGGTTAAAAATATTACATAAAGGGTTCAAATGGTCACATTAATGTCCATTACAAATTATAAAACATTTATTTAATAATTCATAATTCAATTAGTAATTATAACCATTTTAAAAAATAACATTTCATCAATTTAATTTCCCTTTTTGTTAATAAATAATAAAAGGTCTAATCTAGGTATTCAACCATTTAAATATTCATTTAATTTGTTTCCATATTCCACTAATAAGTGGAATTATCCACTCACCCCAAAGGTGGATTGGTTGTATACATTTAATCTAACCCTCCTCAATGGGTGGTTTGGGTTGAGTTCAAAAACCTCCAACCATTTCAAGTGGTCTAAGGAACATAAAATCATGGTTTAAATAATTAATTTAATTTGTTACGTAATTTAAGATTTTTTTTTGGAAATTATAGTGTGTGTTACAAAAGTGACACATTATAAATAACATGACTTTTATGGAAAAGGTATAGACCTCCTAACATAGATGGGTAGAATACACCTCATCAAGTATCGACCATTAATTTGGGATGGAATGCAATAAATCAAAAAAAAGATAAACATATTGAATGTAGGGAATATTATATTTCATGAATATAAATTTAACAATAGTAATATAAATTGGGAAAATATGTAAGAGGACTCATAGATTTATCAAGGGTAATCTAATGTGGCTAGGGATGTTCCATTCTGAGTCCAAATGAGGGATATATCTCCAGGACTAGTTGGAGAGACAAATGGGAGATCAAGCTAGATGTTGTGTGTGAAATGGGAAGAAGAAAGGCTCTATTAATGTTTAACAGAAGTGGTGGGGGGGGGGGGTAAGTACTAAAATTTCCCATTTTAAAGGGGTTCGCAGTTTGAAATCATGTTTTAGTAAACCGTGTTCACATGGCATACTCTACTCAATTCCAAGCCTCAAACACCAAATTTCTATGTTCGTAGTTTATAAGAACATTCCACACACTATGTGGCTTCACTATTCAATTTTTTTAAAGTATTATCATGGGTGTTTGGCCTCCTTATCATGGTTAAAAAATCCTTGAACATTATACTATTTTTCTAAACAAAATGGGACATCAGAAACCAAACACACCCCACACACCCCATAACCCTTAATTATACCATAATCAATTTTCTTTAATATACAAAAAGAAGTTTAAACTAAAATTAAAAGGATATTTTCCTCATTGAAAAATAGGGATCTTATAACCAACCCTCCATAAAGTTAATCATCTCCACATGTCACTTCCAAGGGTTGTTGTGATGCATTTGGGAATAACTCCGACTACTGAGCACATAGATTGAACTCTCCCTCTCAGGTCTCATCCTATACAAGGCCATTATTCCATGTAAATTTAATAAATAAAAATTAACTTCATTATACATCTTTCATGATATGATCAATGATATGAACTGGATACTCTTCAAAAGAAGCGTTGACATCTAGATCTACCTCATCAGGAGAAAAGGCATGAGATGGTTCAGAATGATAATGAATAAGTTGTGAATTATGGGAGATTTCCTTTATTTCATGGTATCTTTGAAATAAATTAACCTGATACCCAACCAACTAGACTCTCTACAAAATTTTGAATTGTACAAAAAATTACGCCATCATTTTACATTTCCTCAAAATTCATTGATAATCTAATTATAGTAAAATTGGTAAGAAAACACCATCTCTCCACTCATACTATAAAGGCTAGAAGTGAATATTGGAATAAGACATATCACTAGAATAATCTGTATCATTATGATTCCTAGAACAATTTACATGCTCTTGTGTCTCCTTAACAAGATCAATTCCCATAAGTGTTTCCACCCTCACCTCTAACAAGTACAGAGGTGAATGGTAAGGCCTATCGTATATGGACACTTAAGGATACATATATATAGTTTCTTGGAATATTTTAATATTAGAAAACTAATAAAGAGGTGATTTTTTTTTCATTAGAACTATACAAATCCTGGATACATACTCAAATCATGACATCCAACACTTGTACAGTATTCTCTAATAGACCATTAGTCTAGGGGTGGTATTTTATACTCAAAAGTACCTATAAACCTAATGAATTCTTTAACCCCTACCTGAACAATGATGTAAACCAGTGTCCCTATCAAATATTATGGTATTTGGAACACCATTATGTCATAAAATCTATAGAATGTAAATCCATCCTTGATCATTCACTGTGAAGGTCTCCAAAGTAGGTAGGGAGCGGGTTACCTTCATCAGCCTATCCACGATCACTCATATAGTGTCAGAACCATGAGGAGATTTTTGAAAACCTTTTTATACATCTATAGAGATTTCATCCATTTTATACCACATAATGGGTAATTTCTATGAAATCCAAGTAGTCCTCTTGTGTTCCACCTTTACCTAAAAACAGGTGGAACCCATAGTAACAAAATCAATTATTTGCATTTATATACCAGAACACCAATACATGTGGCATAAGTCATGGTACATCTTGGAAATTATAGGATGAAATGACCATTTTCAAGCATTATATTCTGATATCATCTCCTCTCGCATGCCCCTAGTTACCCATAAATTCCCAAGAATACTGTGGATCTCATTCATGTAAATGACCCATCCAAGAGGTAGGTCATCACCTGAAACACATTCCCTTTGGACCAAACCATCAGGATAAGGAATATATGTCATAAGTACCTAATTTAAAATTGAATAATTCAATTTGAAATACATAATAAATGGATACTTGTAAAACTCTCAAATCGTATGATTCATCTTAGAAAAAGTAGCCATTAACTATTATTTAATATTTCCATGATGAATATATTGGACCTGAGTCTTTTGGAAAAGAGAATCAACCAATATATGACCTTTCCCATGTTTATTATCAATCTATAATTTTATATACTATAGGCATTCAACTCATTTTTACAATCTGATGTTCATGTAACACTAAGTGAATATGTATTTAAGGATTTTTGTTGTTTTTTATAATATAAAATGTTCTCCCAACAAAGAATACCTCAAACCACACATGAATTGAACAAATATAGATAGATTTATATCATGTGTCAGTTTAATATATTCATAAATCCTCAAATGGTGAGACCCATATTCCATGACTCATTACCCTTACATCAAAAGTTTTCCAAGAATAACATGTGATGCATAGTAATAAATTTTGTATATTTTTCCTAGATCTTCCATAATCCAGATTATATCTATGGTTATCCTATAATTCAAACCCTAAAAGTCCTCTTCACAATATTTATATCATGTAAATTTAACACATTTCTTGGTAAAACCCATAATATGTGCAAAAATGTGTGATACATTATGAATAAAAAAACCTATAATATTCAATAATCCCCAAGAAAATTCAAAAATCAAAGACATTATTAGTCTTATCCAATAAAAAAGCTCTTACATTCAATGGATCCACATATAGTCAAAATTATAATAAAATGTGACCCTTCTATGTGGTATGTCATAGTTTCTAACCCTTACCTTGTGATAGTTTGAGTTCAATTCAAACATTGAGAAAAATCTATCCCGTTGAATCTAATCAAAGGGACCATCTACATATAAAAGTGGGTGTTAGTTGTTAATGGTAATCTAATTCAACTACTATTAATCGAAAAATAGTCAAAGTGTTACATATCCTTTCTAGGTAAAAAGAATGGGTAAACCCCATGGATATATACCGGGTCATATAAACACTTTGGTTTTAGGCACTCCAACTACATATTATGTTCCAAATTCTTAGTAGGATCCATCTTGTATGTTAGAATTGATATAGTTGTTTCTCTTAGAACAAGATAAATGCTGAACTCCACCACATTATCGGTAGGTAATCTATAAATATTATCATGAAATATGTCCCCCAAATCGTTCCACCACTAGTGAAAAAATTGATTGATATACCCCAAGATTATCAAGAATAATATTTGAAATCTGGTCTTACACTCTAGCCTTCCCATGGGGATTAGTTCGCAGTAAACATTCCAAGACATCCTATTCACCTTTATGAATATAGATATCATTTTTATGGGATATTATTGAAAAAAATAAAATGTTAATAGTAAATATGGGTTTGATAAGTAAACAAATAGCCAATCCTGATAATCACATCAAAACCCATGACATCAAGGACAAAATGATTCCAAATAATATGTGAGATACTAATATCAGGGGAAACACCTTGCATTAGTATAAACATTATAAATGTAATCATAATGGATTATAAAGAGTCATAACTCCACATATGTACTCAATTTTGAGTCCGATAGATTTATATATATATATATATATATATATATAATATGAAGCACATATTTCAAATAAATAGGACACTAAAGGTAAAGTTACTAGGATTGTACCTCACATTGTTGATGGATCTAAACTATGCTCCTCTAGTATAGATTATACATTATATAACTGGTATGATCTTTAACCATGAGAAATATCATGATAACCTTGAACGGGGTTGGTTTGCCGGTGCTCTATATCACAAGCGTTTCCTCATCCTTGAATGTTACCGCCCTCGACTAAATGACTCATATTAATTCATCTTTTATCTTTTCATGGTAGTTCTGATCCCTCCTTTGAAGGTAGAGCTAGTGGGGACCCTCTTTCAATGTACATGGGTTGAAATGCATTAAAAACCTATAAATTTGGCCTATTCCATTATGGACTCATCACTCAATTAGAGCTCTATCACACTAAGGATTTATATGACACTACCTTCCACACCGATATCACTATATAAAATTGTGAGTAAACACACTCTTATTGGTACTTCCCTCATGAGAATGCTCAAATATATTCTTCCTTCCAATAGAAGAGGAATTTTCAAGCTTAGAAGATGAGACATTATTCCCAATACCTTTATCTTATCTAAGATTAAACTTGGGGATAATATCCTTTGTAACTGTCTTAGATATTGTATATTATCGAAATAAATTCACCTGAGAATAGATGGTGTACCTATTACCAACCTCAAAATGTCCCACTCTTGACATTTTGACACCAGTAATATTCATTGAATAGTTATGGAGCTTAGTGAAGTGAGCAAAATATTCCATGATGGACATAATACCATACTATAGATACACAAACTCCCTAGCTCTATTAGCCATCGAATATTCTAAAAAAAATAAATCATATTGACTACTATGAAATCCATCCAAACCATGCACTAGTGCTGATATTCCGAGTTTAGAACATCTCACCATCACATAGTGGATCAACAAAGCATGTTAACTATGATGTTTAACCTCATTTACAAAGGCATCTTAATATGATTCAAGATATATAGAACAAATTTTATCCATGACTGTGTAGCCTGGGGGCCACCATCTCCCAAGAAAGCACATGTATGCTACTATTTTACGTCTCATGATAACTCTAACAACATTCAGTAAAAATCATGGATCTACCTTCATATACTACATGATTCACAAGAAACTCTCTGGTGGATTTTCATCAATACCGTGTTTTGGTGTAGTATGAGATACTACTAGAGGTGACATATGTGGCACAATAGGAGTGTTAGGTCCCAGAACGTTAGAAACATAGTCATTACCACCTTCTAGGTGTTTGACCCAAGGCCATCATGGATGAATATATATATAATTATAAGTAAAAAACCAAAAAATAGAAATGGGTATGACATATGGATAAGGAATAGAGATGGTATAAAGCCTCACTATCCCAAAAATCATTATCCCAACTACCCACTAATAAGGAAAGTGTATTGGTAAGATTCCATGTTTCAATCACATTGGATTCGTTATATAGAGTGTCAATTCCATTTTATAGAGGAAAACACCCTTAAAGTGGAAATCAGAATTCCCATTTAATGAAAAAAATTTCATTTATTAATTAAAAGTCCGAAATTTCATATTTATATATACATATATCATGGAGCAATTAGATGTGTTACCATTACCAAATTATAAAGACCTAATATCCATAATTAACAATGGGATCTTCATATAACAATAAAAAAACCTCCAAAACTGTTCTCATGATGTAAAATTTTATAGATGATATTTTCTTTATAATTATTAGAATTCCAAATCATATAAAACAATATATTTATAAATTCCAAATGAAATATATTTAATCAAGATCAACTAATAAATCAACTTGTGTAACCTCAATTACACATCTCAAACATGTCATAATCAGTTAGTAATGGTGCCACTATCATGCAATGTGGAAAAACCATTTAGGTTGATGCATAAAAATCAAATAAACAATTATTTATCCCTTTTTATTGCAACAAATAAATTTCCAATTACAAATATAATAGTCATGGAACCGTCAATATGCTGTAGTTAATGACCACAATAAAGTAAACATGGAATTGAATATGCATGACATATAATCACTCAAGTTCTTATAATGATTCATGAATAGTTCTTCTTTTCAACACTAGGACATGGTTAAAAATCTATAATCAAAACAAATTTCATAAATCATGTGCATCACCCTTTGGTGAATTTAGTAAAACTGCAATAAGATAAATAATGTACAAGATATCCCATCCCATGAAAGTTATATTTTCCCTATACATGGGTTACATACTACCAAAATTATGATCTTTACTAAATCCATACACTTCCAAGTATCTTATCTATCCAACCAAATATAATAATACAAGGAAGATAAAATAAGGATCTGATACGACATTGTGATGTCCCGGACCCGATTCACTCATAAGGAACCTAACCTAGTTAGTGACATGTCTACAAGTTCACTTCCTTATATTCTAGTGGCTAACAACTAGAAATTAGGGTCTACAATGGTATGATGGGGAGACAATACCCCCATTTATAAGAGGGGTTCAAAATAGCAATAGTAATTAATAAAAAGTAGAAAAAATAATGGGAAAATGGATGTAAATCATCCAGATAATAATAACTAAACATAATAAATCTCATATGTAATATATATGATAATAATATCATCATAATTTATAAAAAAAATGTTAATAAGGGTAACGTGGAAGTCGTCATAGAACCGTTTATTCTAAATAACAATATACAAAAAATGACAGAAACTAAACTCCAATAGCATCATGAGCACTAGCTCGGTCCTCTACTTTTGTACTCCAACCTAGTATATATAATCATTCATCCATATCTGGGCACTGCCCCTTGTCCCTACCTACATCCATGATGTTTTTTTTTGGTATGAATCGGTGGGCCAAATAAGGTGTTGGTATAACTTAGTAGGTCACCACAAAGAATTTATATACAAAATCTAGTCTCTACATATAAGTTATAACCATGTGAATGTATTACAAGAATAAATCTATAAAATGATAAAGTGATCCAAACTATTATATATGTACAAGATATACCAAAAACATTACATGAATAGGGAAAAACAATATACCCAAGTAAAAAAATTATATATTTCATATTCCATATACATCCAGTATCAGACCTACATGGGTTGGGATCTAAGTCCATTGACCAAGGGATCCTTCATGAGTCTAAGGAGCTCATACAAGGTAAACTTGATATGATGCAGACCTATAATGGGCGATGAACCCAGGTCCCAAGGCTAAGCTGTCCTTGTCATGTCTTAGGATAATGTTCAAGATAAAGTCAGTAAATACTTGAGTGTATCCCAAGGAACAAATCTGAGGTTATTTAAGCAAGCTTGATCCAAGGAGATAATTCAAGGCCTCAAATTTCATAATATGTAAGAAGTTCATTGTTTGTATACCATGAAATAACTCATCAGTTCTATACCACATTATCCATGGTCCAAAATATTATATAATAGATCAACGGTTCATGTTAATGTCCATTCCAAATTACAAACCATTTGATTAAATAAGCATAATCCAATAATTAATCCTTTTAATTTAAAAATAACCATTTAGTCAATTTCATTACCCTTTTAATTTAAAAATAAAATGGAGATAAGTGAGTTATTCAACCATTTAATAGTTCATTTAAATAATTTATGGATTTCACTAATATGTTTGAATACCTACTCATAAAAATGGTTGAATGGTTATAGATATTTAATTGAATCCAACTCAAGGGATTTTTTGGTTGAGGTCGAAAACCTACAACCTTGTCTTGGGATTTAACGAACATAGAGACATGGTTTAAATAATTAATTTATGGTACTATTTTTTTAGGAACAACAAAGGGAATTCTCAACATGTGTAACAATGATGATAATTTATATAAAACATGAAATTTTAGAGAAAAGGTATAAACCACCCACATTATATGGTTAAAAGACTCCTCATCCAGAAACAACCATTAATTGGGTACGGAATGATAGAAATCAAAGAAATAGATAAATACCCTAAAAATTAGGAATATTATCTTGAATGAATATATCAATTTTTTGTGTGTGGAATGGGAGTAAGAAAATCTATATAAAGGTTTAGAAGAAATAGGGGTAAAATGCTAAAATTAAATTTTTAAAAGGGGTGCACATTTTACCTGCACTATTTGAATAACCATGCACCAACCATGTGTTGGCCACATTGAAGGAAAAATACCCACACATGGTTCATGAATATGGGTTGAAAAATTATGTTCACACTATGAGATAAACTATTTTACAAGCCTCACACTCTTCACATCTAGGTTCATGATTTATACAAACCATAGACACACCATGTGACATCCCTTTACAATTTATTGCAGGTTTCACAAGAACTTGTGGCCTCCACCATATGGTCAAACAAACAATATTACTCTATTTTGGTCTAAATTTTTACTACTATCCATTCTCTAATCATGTTCCTCGTGCCATTTCCTTATGAAATCAGGGCTCTGAGCTCCAAACAAGGCCCAACACTCCTAAACCCTTTCTTAGTCCTTTAAAACTTCTCATAAATAATAAATAAGGGGATAGAAATAAAATTATAAGGATTCATACCTTATCAAAAATTAAAAATATTACATTGAAGCTGATTAATTTATTAATCAATACTAAATATGATTAAGAACACTTAATTATGAAACAATCATTTTTATAAAAAAAATTGAATTATATATACATCATTTTTATAATTTAAAAGATATTTTATCTTATTAATAAATTTAATTTGATTACATAGAGTCTATATTTTGGTTCATCACACCAAATTTTATTAAGAAGGATACATTATAGTATTAATGGAATATAAATTACACTTTTAAAAACTATTTACCAAGGTAAAAAGAATTGAAAAAAATATAAAAAACTTATGGAAAAAAAATTAAAAAGATGTTTGAAATATGTAGAAATTAGTTTTTAAAGATTTATCAACAAACTATCACCCTAAAATCTATTATTTCTATCTTTTTTAGTCATTGAAAATTTAATATTGTAATGATATCATTGAAAATTAAATTTTATTAACAAAAGATTCCTTTTCTTCACTTATAAATGAAAAAAAAACATCCTTAACATCATAGAAAAACTATAAATTCTAATTTATTCTTCAGAATATTCCATATTGTTCTTGCAATTACCTTATCCCAATTCCTTATGCCTCCTTTAACCATTAGTTAGCATAAGGCCTCCATTTCAAAGGGTATTTCTAAGAGAAAACTCAATTTCATGAAATAAGTATTATATTCTTCTTAATTTGTGTCTTAATATATCTCATAATAACCCCTTATATCCTTAAAAGAATAATTAAATCATTATAATTATTATACTGTTATGTTATTATATAATTGTTCCCACAATTATTTATTCATATCCATTCATTAAAAAATGGATCCTTACTGTGTTTATTGAGACTTCCACCTATAAGAATCGACATCTTCCATTTTTCATACCACCGCTCATGGTTGGATTTAATGATGAAATATTTGAATAAATATGATATCTATAATAAAACTATGATTCACGAATTTAAAAATATATTTTACTTTAATTAACTCAAATTATTTGAAAAATGAAAATGTTAATTGCGTGTTGTGGTGACTACCACCTCCTTGAAGTAAGGTATCACATTTTTCATCTAGTTTCTATATTATTTATTAAAAAATAATTAAATATGACTAAAAACCTTAATAGTATCAATATAATATTACTATTATCCTTTAATAATGATATTTTTTCCAAATGAAACCACTTTTATTATCAAAACAGTTCATTAATTATAGTATGTTAATGTTTTGGTCGGTCTAACAGTATATGAATATTATTATAAATATCTATAATGGATAAATATGAGAAATAAAATACTGATATTATTATAAGTTAAAAATAAAATAATTATTTTCTAATAGTTCTAGAAATTTATAATTAAGTATTTAAATTATTAATAAAATTTCATCTTCGATCTTTAAAATTAGAAAAATAAGTTGACACTGATTCCACTTCCCCAAAACATAACTAAAAATAATTATCAAATGAGATAATGTATTTATAAATAATCTCCATTTATTTATTCAACTACGTTATGTTATCTATTAATTATGAACTTAGGGATAATAATAATGAACAACCCAACTATTATTCAAATAATTCAAAATGATCAGGATTACTCACAACAGATATTGAAAAAATATAATAAATAACTAATATATATGTATGGAATAATTATAAATGATGTTTAAAAAATATTATATGTATGAATAAGGTTTTGAAATATGTTATTAAGATACATATTTTTATTGTATATGATGTGAGACCTCTTTCTTATATGGCGGAATAATTTTTTCATTTCTTTGTCTCAAATTTCAATTACTTGAGATATGATTAAATTACGTACCATGATTTTTATTATATAGTGTACAGACTACCCCATTGATATTTTAAATCACAATTCTCTAATTATTCATGATATTTAATTTTATATTTTAAATTATATCCTTCAAAGTATTTTGATTGAATTTTTTCATAAGCTCTTATAATTGCTAAAAAACCTATATTTTGGTATGTAAAATGTGTTTGGTTTTTCTAGAAATTTGAGACCTATTTTGATACAGGTATGTACATATGGTTGTGACATATATTCAACTCATAATAATCACCCTAAAAACGTTTGGTTGGGTATTAAATCAAACTTGACTTGGTGCATAATGAGTGGGCCTAGGACTACATACCTGGAAATACACTCTTAGAATACATGATTTTGATAATTCACATGTTCTTTGTGAACATTAATATAGGTTTTTTCTACAATTTCACTATTCTACTACCCTTTTAAAATACTAAACACCATTACTGTCTTCTATTTATAACACAACACTTTGAAAGTACACTATGCACCACCTTATATTTATTTCAATGAAAAGGGTACATCAAATTACATTGAAAATACCCTCTGGGATCTAAATAGATTTTTTTGTTATTCTATTATATAGAAACATTATTGCATTTAATGGGGAAATATTTATTTTATGTATTTTCATCATTCAAAAATCCATTATTCAATTTTTTGACAGTTATATAAACATTTCCCTAGGGAAATTTATTAAATTTCCCGTTGAATCAAATGATAAATGTATTTTACCTAATTATAAATGAGTGGTTATTGATATAGATATACCCAAAATTAATTAATATTTATTTTGAGACAAACAACCTAGGGTGTTGGAATATAAATTACCCATTTATGTTTGATTTCTAGGCACATGTCATTGTTTTAATTTTTATGATGTCTAGGAATATGCATTCCATCAATATGAGGTCAGTGATTATTTTATATGTTTTTATTTATTACCATGGTTATAGTATACCCTCAATTTCATTTGATTATGGAATATTTTAATTATTTTAATTCTTTCGCAAACAATCTATTCTATGCTTATGTTATGATATATTTCATTGTATGTTACACCTTACTTATAATTTAATCTCAACCATAATTATATTTCCTTTCCCAAGGAAAACAAGAATAGAAGTATGTGTAATTTTTAAGGATTGACAAGAAGGGATAACAATTTTATCTTGGACTTTTCATCTATATTATATTTTCTCAAGTGTATTGTAAAAAATATGTATTTATCAAGTATTCTAGGAATACTAAGCTATTAGATAATTTTAGAACTCATGTATTCTATATCAATAATATAATATGAGTACTGGATTAAGTTTCTAGTTTTTTGGATTTTACACAAACATATTTTCTTTTATTCTAGCCTTATGAAACATATATTCATTCTTAAGGCTTAAGATTTGTGATACATGAAAAAAATTCATATTATTCTACTAATGTAATTAATAAAAGTGATGAAATATTTTAGGTGAACCAAATATTGAAAACATAAATATTACATCATTTTAAATGAATGTTCAATACACCACATTATAATACATTCCTCCAAACTATAAAGGTATAGTTTCTCTGAATACTAGATACATAATCATCTTATTTTGTGAAATATCCCCCAATATATTCCACAATGTTCCTCCTATATAGTTCACTTCTTAGAAAAAACCCTACTAAAAAACATTTCATAACATATTAAAGGAAACAAAAGAAAGGGTGAACTTAGAATATCAATAATGGTTAACATGTAGATATCAATAAATGATCATATATAAGTATATAATGATAATAATGTTAGAAGAACATGATATTAATATTTAAAATTCATAGCCAAAAATTCATATATCATAATCATGACATAACAATTTGCAAAATCATAACACCTGGATAAAAGAAGAATCAAATATTATTATCCATTGGAGAATTTCATAAGTCTAATAACATTTTATAGAGAGGGGAATAAATTTTTTGGAATATTCATAATAATATAAATCTTTCTTCAAGGTTAGCCACAAAGACATTTATCACATTTTAGTCTTCAGCTGACCACTCGTGTACCTTCATTGGGATTAGGATACCTCCCACGTACCCTCTTTTGGGGTTTTAATAACCTTGAATGTACCCTTTTAGCTCTAAAAATTAATCATTTCACAATTAATTTGAGGGATATAACATACCCACCAATCAAATAATCATAGTCCATTCATATATATTCCACATAGTTATGTAAACACTTAATGTTTGATCATATCTGACCCTATAGAAATGAAAAATACAATCATCAATATCTCATAATAATAATAATAACCCATAAAAATAATGAATAATATGATATCATTGGACAATTATACAGTAAATCATAATTAAAATCAACATATTTTTTCATGGATGAGAATACCATTAAAATATATCTAAAAAATAACTTGAGGAAAATGACATTCTCATTTAGAAATCACTTATTTAAAATCTAAAAATTTAAAAAATATAAGGGAAAACTTTTTATTTAGAAATAAAAATGTAAAATTGTAATGTATTATTCTAATAAAATAGTAGTCTTGATGGTGTGAAACCAAATTTGTGTGTTATATGTTAAAAAAATTATTTGATTATATCCTTCTGTAAAAAGTTATTTATTTGAAAAAATAAGAAGCGTACTTTTAAAAAATCTTAATGAATGTAAAACATGTATAAAAATTAATTTAATCAATCATTTGATAATATTAAAAATGTTCTTGACTACATTTTAAAGAAAATATTGAAATGGATGGAAAATATTCCCAATCAAATAGAAAAAAATATTTGTATTCTTTAAGAACATTATTTTTTACATTGGAGTACATAGAGATAGAAAAATGAAACTAAAATATGTAATTTTTATAATTAACCAAATTATAATAAAATATGTAATATTTATGATAAATATATCATATAGTTTAATCATTTTAAAATTTTACCATACACAATCATGATCAAAAGTGAGATCATAACATAAAACCCATAAACTTTGGAAAATATTGAGTTATATGGTTCATTAAATAAATAACATTAAATCAAAAATTAAATACATTAAACATAATTATATTCATTATTCAACATATTAAAAGGGAATTAGATATTTCACATTAAATAAAATAGGTATATAACATAACATATGTCCCAATGATGACAATTTGATATGATAAACACTTACAACTATGTTATCTTTTGATTCAAAACCCACAAGATGAAATAATTTGAATTAAAACATTAAATAACATGAATTAAGAAGGATCCATGATATTAATTTTAAAATGGTAGTATTTACTCCTCATATAAATAAATTGGTGCATGGCATCCAACGTGTCTCATCAAAACAATATGGAGGTAAAAAACCATTACCTATATTATAAATTAATTTGTAAGTGCTTTTAACATTATATATAATAAAAATTGATTTATTATAAATCTATCAAAGAACTATATTAATACATTTAATACCATTTATAATTTATCTATAACATCTTATCACCCAATTATTAACAATTATTTATTAAAATAACTTTTATGTGCGATAACGATTTCGTTTTTCATGCAGGTTGGGGTATGAAAATTTTGGTACATTGACATTGATCATGGTTCTATATTATCAATAATATTAATCATTTTATAAGTATCATAATTATTCATTTATTCCTTTTTATAAAAATTTATATAAAGTGTAAATAATAAATTAATTAAATCACTTTGTGGATATATTAATTCATATGTACTCACAGGTAGTGTTTACACTTTTCAGTTGATTGAAAAAAGAAAGATAAATAATAATTAAACATTATAATATAATTATAATATCATAAATATCATATATATTCATTAAATATATCCTTATTACCAAACATATAAATTGAAAAATGTAAAACTAATCGCATCACTTCATGGAGGTGATAGACCACATGTATGCGTGAATGTGTTTGTTGATTTCAAAAAGATGGTAAGGTAAGATGATAGATGCGATCTCATAAAATCCAAAATAATAATTATCTCATAAAAATTATATATATTTATTAAATATATAATAATTCCCTACAATTATTAATGTTTATGGATATTTAATCATATTTCTACTTGGAGTAGTAATACCCACGTTCATATTAGTGATACTTTCATTTTCCATTTGATGGAAAGTATGTGTAAAATGGTCATCTAAAAATCATAATAACAACATATTATATTTATGATAATATATTCATCATTTTAGTAAGTAAATAATATATTTATAGGATGTTTATTAATAAAAAATCATCGACTGATTCAGGTAAGACTATTAACTTTTCTTTGAGACATAACCCTTGGCATACAACTTAAGATTTTATATGATAATATTGGGGAATAAATAGAAGTTTTTTAATGAAGATAATGAATTTAGGAATATACTAGGTCATTTTTTTATTTTAATCTCGAAGGCTCAAACTATGTTCATAATGAAGAAGAGGAGGATCACTTTTATAAGTGAGGAGATGACATAATTGGAATTATACTATAGATTTAAATATAAATAATATTTTTCAAAATTATAATTACTCTAAATTTCCATGTATTCAAATAAGAAGAATCTAAGTTTGAAATTTAATCTTAATATAAAATTTATATAGGTTTAGGTGTCATTTTAAAACTAATCTTTTGGTTTAACCCCTTCATTAACTATTTTTATCTTTTATCATGGTAACACATTTTTTTATCATTTAAGGGCCATAAATTTACTTATAAGGTAAAAAGTGGAAAAAATGGTTTATGGATAAAATTTTATACTAATTAAAATCAAACTTGTCCCTTATAATGATTTTTTTAATTTTTAAATCATTTAAAAAATTATTAGTTATCTTAAAATATCATTAAAGAAAATTTTGGAGTAATCATTTAATTTTACATTAATGAAATCATGGTAATAAAATAATTTCATTATACACATATTAACTATCAATGAAACATTATAATTAACTTTGAAATTATTTTTATACCATAATTTATCTAAACTTTTTTAATTTTATTATTTTTAAAATCATGCACCATGATTTTTCTACAATTTTCACAACCACTATATTAGTTATGCGTAAGAATTTAAAGTAATTATATCATCAATAAAAAATTTAAAAAACTATATCGTAAAATATTATTTATTTTCAAAACAAATGTTTAGATTCTTTCATAAAATCATTTTATCTTTATGAAAACATGTCATATAAATTGAAATCAAGAAAGATACATTTTGTATTGATCTTTTACTTATAATTATATAAATGTTATAATCAATGTAATGTGAAAATAAATTTCCATAGTTTCAAAAAAATGAAAAATTTATTTGAAAAAACAACTCATTTAATGGTAAATGTTCATTTTTTTGAGAGATTTTAGGTCGTGTATCATAGTATTAATCATGTTTAATTCTTTCTGAGTTGACAAATATTTAGATTAGTTATTATTCACAATGAAAAAATTGAAAACTATTTAACAAACTTGAACTTCCTAATTAAAAATATGGAATCCAATTTTAATGAATTTATTCCTATAATTGAAAAAAATACATTTTAATATGAATCCATAAAATGGGATGGAAAATAGTTGTTAGTAGAATGAGTTTTTAAGATTTAAAATAAAATCATTCCAAAATAATGAATAAATTTGATTCCTATGAAACTTATAAGATTACTTGTTATATAAATTTAATAAAAAAATAAAAAAATAATGAGACTTTTAAATTCTTTGGTTTTATGAAAAAAATGATAATATTACAATAATCATTATTTTTCACTATGCAATTAAAAAAATAATTTTCATAAAAAACCCAATAATCCACCCAAATATTATATTGAAATGATTCTATCAAAAAGGATATTCATTTCATAAAATACAATTTCTAATATAATGGTAGAAATTAACTAAAATTTTGACATATATAATGCAATAAAAACTATTATTGACTGAAAATTGACTTTTTATTAACATATACCCCCCCCCATTTTAATGGATAAGGATGAACCCAACATTACTTCTAGACTAAAAACAACAACCATTCCCCACGATCCAAATACCCATAGAAACAAAAAAAATAAATTCTACAAATTAAAGAACCTCACCAAAATCAAAAACCATAATACCATCTTTTACCTTCTTATTGCAACTTGGATAGCTATCTCTTATAAGGATACACAAGCCTAGTATAACTAGAAAGAATCATATCCTCTCAAATATCCAACTATTAAAAGCAATGTTCTCGTGAAAACTTCCTACTCTAAACCAATTTTGGAGAAGTCCCTTGAGTAGAACTGGTCACATTTCCCCATGATCCAGAGACCACAGATCCACAAAAAAAATTATATATAAAAAATTTAATTATCATACATAATATGGTTATTTGGATTGATATTTCCAATTTATCGGAAATTTCATGGCACTTTTTAAGATTTTTATTATGTTTTAAGAAATATATTGAAGAATTTTAATTTATTTAAAGAGAAATATATTATTAAATATCATTTTTCTACATTCCTGCCCCTTAAATAAATTTTCCCCTCTCAATTTTAATTATAATTTAAAATAATTAGTGTATCATGACATAGTAATAAAATATTATATATATTATATCTTGATAAATAATTTCAATTTAACTAATAGGAAACTTATTATTTCTTAATTATGTATTTCTAAAATCAAATACGTATCATTATAAGACTTGTGAGTCTGAAATACCATACCTTTATAGATGAGTGATATAGGACACATAATACTCTATTGATTTATCTTCCTCTTACAAGAGTTGAGGAAATATTTTTCCATCAAGGTAGATAATATGTGATAATATACTGACATGATTTGTTTTTATACCATAAGCATAATTTCATCAGTTTATTATGATTCGAGCAATTTTGTATCCCATCCCTATATTATTTTCAATGTGATAACTCTTCTTCATGTATGATTTACTAAAATTAACTTATATTGGATCAAAATTTCCCAAAAATAATGACCCTTCATTCATCCTATCATTCGATATTTATTAAGACTAAAATTGTTATCACATGTCATACAATATGAATAAATAGTTATACCCCAATATCCAAAATATATATAATAACACCCAAAGTTTAACTTAAATCAATACATAAATAACTAAACATAAAGATATTAAAAATATACTAGAACAAAATTGAAACATAAGGATTATAATGATTTGATCACATATTCTTCCATGATTTACTTAAGAATTATCTCCCTATAATTTCAATCACTCATAAGTTCATATACCAAAAATATATATTCCCTAATCATATAAACCTTAAAATATGATTATTGTTTCCATAAATATCATAAATAAATATTATTCCCCAATTAAATAATATATTATTACTAAAATTAACTCAACACAATCTATAAAATATATTATGTAATTCAAAAAAAGAAATATACTTAAAAATATATCACATTATCATCAAATCACAAATTAATTTCAAGGTCACCAATGCAGTCAAATTTTATTTATCCAAACCAATTAGTAATTTATCCTAACTATAAATTATTATCTCACCATCAATAATATATTAAGGTTTATTGATCCATCAATAATGTGTTTTTATAAAAATAACCTTATCATTAAACCAATTTTTTGTTCATCAATACCATTGAACATATGATTGAAAAATCCATAGAGAAAAACTAATGAAGAAAAATACTTAGATGTATCGTGATTATTATAACCATAATATCATTGATAAAAGACTTATTAAATATAATTATAAAACCCTGATAAATAAAAATGTCAATCATTTTATGTTAATAATTTAAATAGTACAGTCCCTTTTTTGGTCTAGGAATTATCCCGTGGATTAGATCTTGACATGAATAATTCATAAGTTACCCACACATAGTACATTAAACTATAAATTCTATATTAGGATTTCTATTATTTCTATTAATTTAACTCTTCATTTTTCATCAATAATTAATTTCTTTATTCCCCTATTTCCCATACATAAAATATCTTCTCCCTCCCGTGAGACATTTCCCTAGGTGCTTATTCTCACATTCTTAACATGTAGAAATATGAATCTTTTTTATTATATGGTCATAATGAAACTCCATTTTCCTCATATTTAGTTCCTTATGAAACATACCTATGTTAAGGATTCTAATCATTTATTAAGATATATGGTTAGGCATAATCATAATCTATTATATTCCATCTCCCATTTTATTTTGTTTCTCATGAGTACAATCACTGCATTGTTCAAAACATTCAATACATAAACAATTCATACTAGTTTCACAAATTCACTAAAACATCATAGTGTGAGAAACACTAATCGTTATGAGAAATCATATAATCTTTAAAAACCATTCATAGGATGAAAAAATCATGAGACATTATTTTCTATCAATCGCAACATAGGTTTAACTGAGATTAACCATGATCCATATCAATTCAAATACTTCATAATGGTTTATAAATAAAATTTAAACTAACCTAAGAATATTCCATATGAGTGTCTAGAAAAGTATTTATAATTAGTCTTATTTATTGTGAGTTAGTAAGGATCGAGTTAATATCCAATTGGACCATTCTAAACTTATTAATTCTAGGTGATTCTATTCCATAACTGCATCTAATTACCAATATATAAACATTTATGTAAATTCACAGAAAACAACAAATCTTTAATTTTAAAAAACATTTGAATGTTATCATATACTTAGAATTATCCAAAAAATTTAAACAAATTTCTCCAATCCTACTCTGTAAAAATAATGAAATTCTTATTTGATAACAATTAAAGTGTCCCCAAACATTACATATATAATTATTTTATCATTTTTGATGAATATTCAATACAAATCATAAAAATACATGCCCTAAAAACATAAAGGTTTATTTTTTTTGAATACTAGAAAATTTATCATCTTATTTCATGAAATATATACAAAATTTTCTCCAATATTATTCTCATATAGTACACTTATTATACATTCCCTACATAAATACCATCTTCATATCCTAGGGAATTGATACATAAGAAATGTTGAACATATATTCTTAGTAAGTTTAAAAATGGTAGATTTCATTCAATGATCACATGTTAATATATCATGATCATAAGGGTATTAGATAATGAGCCTAACATTTGAAATTTATACCCAAAAATTCATAAATAATAATTATGACATTAGTATTTGGATGATAATAAGGCATGTACCCTATAAGAATAAAAGATCATAGAAACTTTGATCATATCATAAGTATAATAACATTTAGTATAGAGTGGTATTAAATGTGGGTCATAATCATAATTATTGAAATATTATATCAAGGATACCCATCAAGAAAATTTTATCAAGTTTGGTTTGCGGTAAAACCTGTGAACCTACTTCTGGCTTGGGATAATATTATATGTACACACTTTTGAGCATGGGATAACCTCCAGTGTACCCTTTTATTTCAAAAACATTAATAATTACCCAATTAATTATATTTATATAATATAACCACCCAGAACATAATGATAATACATTCATATGTATTCCATCAGATCATGAAAATTTTAATCATTTTTTCCAACCTTAACACTTAGAAAAATAAAATGTGCTTTATCAATATCTCAACATTAAAATAATAAACTATATAGTTAATGAATAATATGGTACCATTAGATAATATCCTCAAAAAATCCTAGGTAATATCAATGAATATTTCAATAGATGAAAAAACCGATAAATGATCACTATAGTATTTCTTGAGAAAAATATAATTTTCATTTTTAAATAAAATATTTAAAATATTAAAATTAATAAATTATTAGAGAAATTTTTTTGATGGAAGCATTGTGACATTTAAATTAATCATCAAATAAAATAATAATCATGATGTCCTGAGAATTTTTTGTAGTATACATTAAAATAAGGATTTCATTCAAACCTTTGTTAAAATGTACCCCATTCAGAAAATAAAAAGAAGATTCATTTTATAAATTTTAAAGAAATTCAAACATGGGTAAAAAATAATTTAAACTTTAACATGATAATATTAAAATAATTATTTAATTCATTTTAATAAAAATATAGATATGGAAAAAAATATTAATGATCGAATAGAAAAGCAAAGTTGGTATTTTGTAAAAATGTTCTTTTTAAAATATTGAGTACATAGAATAAAAAAAATTGAAGGGAAAATATAGTTATCATAAATAAGAAAAGGGTTATAAAATAAATATTATTTATGAGTTAAATATCATATAATACCATCATCATTATGTTTTATCATAAACAATCTTGTCAAAAAGTGAGATCGTAACATTAACCGTTACTGCGTTTGTATCTTTTGATTCATAAGTACCATGAAAGAAATAACATAAAATGAAATTTTAAACTCCATTAATATAAGTATATAAATTATAAAACAGATAAAATTAGAAGTATGTAATCCACAAAACATATTATAGGTGTATAACATAACATATGTCTTAAAGAAGACAATTTGAGATGCTAAACTCTTACCACATTTGTAACTTTTGAATGCAACCCCTTGGATTAAATAATTAAAATTGTAAATTTAAATACAATTAATTAAGAAGGATTAATGATATCATATTTCAAAGGGGATGTATATATACCTCATAATCATAAATAGGTCCATAAAATAGAATATAACTCAATGAAATAATATTGAGATAAAGAACCGTTACCTTAATTATGGATTTCTCTGTATTCACTTGTAAACTCTTTTAAAATAAATATTTTTTTATTATAAATCCATTAAAGAACCATATTTATACTAATAATATTATATATTATTATTTAATTATAATATCTTATCACCTTTTTATTGATAATACATTATTAAAATAACTATTTTGTGTGATAGCTGTTTCGTTTTTCAAACATTTTTCGGTTCGGTAATTCTGCCCTTCTATAATGATCATGGTTCCATAATATCAATAATGTTAATAATGTTATAATTATGATATTTAATCATTATATACACCTTTATAACTATTCATATAAATTATCAAGGAAAATTAATTACATCACATTGTGGAGTGAGTAATACGTACAAACACACAAGTGATATTTCCACTTTTTGAATGACAGAAACAATAACATGAAATAATAATTCACATTTACATAATAATTATTATATCATAATTATTATATATATTTATTAAATATTTCATTATTACCATCCATTAAAAGAAACAATAAAAAACATATCATATCACTTCACGGAGGTGGTAGTCAACACGTACGCACGAGCGACATTATCATTCTCAAAATGATTGGATGGTAAAAATGAATATAATATATTATAGTTAAAGAAGTATAATAATTTAAAAAATATCCTATATAAATATAAAATCGATTACAATGTCTAATCATGAAATATAGTGATTGAAAATTAATCATATTACAATGTGGAGGTGGTAGTCCATACCATCGCACTAGCACTACATTCATTTACCATTTGATGATAAGAAAATGGAAAATGGTTTTCACATAATCATAATGATATATATTTATATTTATGACACTATATTCAAAATTTCAGTAAATATATTATATATTTCAAGGATTTATAATAAGAAATAAAAATTGAACGAGTTGGGTAAGAAGATTACCTTTTCTTTGAGCTTTTTTTGTATAACACATCAATCATAATATAATCATAGGTAAAGTAAAAAAGATCAATAATTAATGGAATCAATATAGGAATGTTTTATCTTAGGAATTGGTAAATCTATATGGATGAAACATTGTGAAAAATAGAGGTTTGAATGATCCCTTTTTAAATGTGAAGAGAAGACACACATGGAACTACATAAATGTTCTAAATAAAATTCACTTATTTCTCATTTATAATGATCCAAAATGGGTCTTTATTAAAATAAAATGAGTATAATGTATAAATATAATTATTTAATAAATTATCAATACATTGTGGTGTCATTATATACCATATCTTTTGGTTTAAAACCTTTGTTTACAATGTTTACGTAGTTTTTAGCCTTTAAGGGTCATAAATTTACTTTAAAGGTGAAATGTGGTTAAAAAAGGTCGTTGGATGAAATTATTGACAATTTTATATAAAAACTATCATATTTCGTGTTTTTTAATTTTTAAATCACTTAATAATATATTAGTAACAAATTTTATCATTAAATTTATTTTTGAGACTATTCATTTAATTTAACATCAAATACATCATGAATATAATGGAATTAGAATATAGACAAATATATTATACTTTATAATTTATAATTACCTATTAAATCATTTAAATACAAATGGTAAAGAAAATATTATAATATTATTGATTTTAAAATCATTTGCATTGATTTTTCTACTACTTACTCATGCACTATATTAGTGTTGTATAAGTGTTTAAGGTAATTGTGTCATTCCTAGAATTTTAAAATAATTATCATAAAAATAATTTATTATTTGTAAAAATTACTTATATATTTAGTCACAACATCTTTTTATCCCTATGAAAATATATACAAGATATTATAATCTAGAAAGTGGAATGTATTTTTTAAAATAATATAAATGTTATAATCAATGAAAAGTGTAAATGAATTGCTATATTTCAATATCATGTATGTATTTTATTTGAAAAAAAGTCCTATAATAGGATAAAGTTAATCATTATAGAGAATTGTAGGCCTTATCTCATTGTTTTAATCATTTTTTACCCATTTTATCTTTACCGAGGTGGAAAATATTTACCAATGTAACAATTCATAATGATAAAAAAATAAATGGGCCATATTTACATAAATTGAAGAATGTAATTAAAAATATATAAACCTTTATTCATTATTCAATTTAAATTATTAAAGGAATTTAATTTTAATATAAATGCATTACACTCAATGAAAAACAGTTTTTTTTTAAACATTTTTATCCTAAAAATGAAAATATTCCAAAATCAAGTATAATTTTTACTCATATATAATTTTTTAGATTATTTATTATTTTACACTTATATAAAAATCAAAATATAACGATACTTTTATACTACTCAACTTAACAATATGAAATGGCGGTATTACAAAAATTAAATTTTTTTCTATTTATTTAAAAATAAATCCTTTCATAATTATCCAAATAACTAAACCCAAGATAATATTTGAAAGATTATTTCAAAAAATATGTTAATTTTATAAAATAAAATTTATTTAAAATTGTATAAATTAATAATAATTTCCATAAACAAAATTCTATAGAATTCATTTATGAGGAAAAAATATTATTAAAGAATAAAACGAATTTAAGAAAAAATGAGTTCTTATTTATTATGAATAAATAAATATATTTGAATTATATAAAACCATTATATATATATATACATATTTCATAATGTGACTTTTCCATTTCATAAAACCTATTTAATGGGTAGGTTATAATTAATATTGATTCATTTTAGGCTCAGTGATATATGTCATAAATGTTATCAAATGCTTAAAATTTATTTAAACATAAATATATTCCAAAATATAGGGGTGTTAAAATATCTTTCTCCACTTATTTATTTAGATCTAGAAAAATCATAGTGAACTTTCTCCAATGGTCTTTGATTTTATAATTCAATGCCCTTATGACTTATAATCAATATATTCCTTTTTTCTTTGTTTTCAATTGCTGATAGTGTATTATTTCTAAAAAGGAATATTTATCATATCCTATTATATGAATAATTTATCAATGTTATTTTTTCCATTATGACCAATATTTATGTGCAATAAATTATTCCCATGTTTCATGATCATTTTGGAACCATATTTGTATTATCTAACCTGAAATAAATTTATTTGGGTTATTTACCAACTTATTAATGCCACTATATATTTTTGTGTTTTTACAAAATCACTATTCATTCAAAATATCAATTAACTTTCATCATCAAAGATTTCATATACGCATAATAAATTAGGATTCAAACTATAAATAAATAAGACATTGTTAAATGATATATTATTTTTCCCAATTTGATCCACTTCAACCCATTTTAATATTTATTGGATTATTACTACCAAAACTAACAAATATTTCTTTATACATTATTTAAGTTATTAAAATAACATTCCTTAGGGGAAGACCAACCACTATCGTTAATTTATTGACAATTATATTCTCATTGTAATGATTTTGGTTTGACTGGTTTATTCCTTTGAATATTTCTATATATATATCTCTGGATTGTTCCTCATAGTTGGAAAAGTATTTGGGTGTCGAAATACCCTAGAAATAATATATTTGAAATATTAATATATATTAAATAACACAAGAACATATTTTTGGTTTGAATTTTTTTCCAGTTGATTAGAACATTTGATTGGAAATTTGATGCAACAGTCATTTATAGAACATGGGGTTTACCCCAGTCATAGCATAAAGTTTATTAGCATTAGGCGTTCATTTAAAAGATAACATTGTTGGTACATCAAGTGGATTAATTAATTTATATACATAAAAACATAAATATCCACTATATTCTCTCTATTATAAACATATCAATAGGGATAGCCACAAAACATTGATGGTTTTGAGAGAAACAGAAGAGGAGAGCTGTTATTCAATGAAAAAAGATTTTGGAGTAGTGATCATTTTTTAAGTATTAAAATTCACTGATAGGGTTCTTGGGTCTCACTAATAACAATCAAAGAGACCCATTCTTCATTTTTGATCAATAGAAATGCGATGTAGGGAACTTTATTACATGTATTTTCTCCCTCTCTCTATTTGTTAAGCATGTATTTACAATATTCTTTATTTTTCAATGATTATTGTTACTCACATGAACCCAATTACTTATTTATTTATGGTTTCTCAATTTATAACTTTAGTTCAATTATTCCTTCATCAAAAAATGTAAACCAACTTGAACAATAGAGACTTTTATACATCATGATTTTTTTTCATTCTTTTCTCACACAACTCTACAAATGATCAACATCAACACATCCCTTTGGATGGAGATTTGATAAATACATTGTATATGTTCATTGCATATTTATTCTTTGTTGTGATGGATTGATACTGAAGTGCCCAGATCAGTGTGAATCACTGAGAGGGGGAGGGGGTGAATCAGTGATCCCTTAAAATCTTTTTACTAATTGATTCTTAATCAATTAAACCTCTATGGCTGGTTAAAGCCTCGATCCACTCTTCTTGTATCTCTCAACCTTTCTCGGATAATGCAGTAATGAAAAGGCACAGGACACAAGGATTTACAAGGTTCGGCACCAAAGGCCTACATCCTTGCCATGCTCTTCAAGCATGGATTCTCCCATTATAATCTGTTAGTATTACAATGGTCGACACAGCTTCCCACCGTATCTCTCCTGAGTCCCACATGAGGGTCTTTATACTGCGTCCCACAGTGTTACCAGAGTCCCACTGGCCTGCTCCAGAATCCCACTGAAGACTTCTTCTCCCTGAGTCCCATAGGGTCTTCTCCTGGCTCCTCGAGTCACACGAGTAGCTCTTCTTCACTTTAAGCTTCTTCAAGTATCTTCAGCAGTCTGGGATAAAGACTGCTGGCCTTGCTCTTTACCTCTGATCACTTGTGATGATCAGGATCTTCTCAATCTACTGAAAACTCAGACAACCATTCTCTTTAACTTCAGTCTGGCTCAGTCTCAGTTCACTTCAACTTCATGCACTGACTGCATGGCCTTCTCAAATCTCTTCAAGATCTTCAAGTCTTGGACTCCTCAGAGGCACACCACTGATTTGGCACTGTTCACGTGTGCACGTGCATGCATGCATGCATGCACTGTCTTGTTCTTCTTCTAGGTGCAGTAAACCCTCAAAGGGTGTAACCAATTATAGCACACACCTTCTCCACAATCTTCACACACTATATTCAAATTGCTCACACACTCAGAAGTGTGTTTTACTTTAGTGTGAGGGTCTCCTCTTTCTTCCTTCTTCTAAGTGTGTTCACTTCACTTAGTGCACACACACTAGGTTCGGCCTTCACTTGTTTAGCACACACAATTTGTTCTTCGTTTTGCACACACTTGAGCTTGGCCTCTTATCCTCTTCTTGTTGCACACACTCACTTTAGTGTTCTTTTAATTTGTTCTTCGAAGTGTCCACACACAAGGTCACAACCCTCGGCCTCTTCAAATGCACACACTTACTCTCGGCCTTTTCCACTTCACACACAATGTGTGGTATTCCACTTCACTTGGCACACAACTTCACTAAGGCCTCGGGTCTTCTTTGGTGCACACCCACTGCCACCTTCTTGTAATTGCACACACAACACCCGTATGTTATTCTTCTTCACTTTGCACTCAAAGGGTGAAAGGGGCTCGGGTCCTGCTTGTTTAGCACATAAGCACTAAGGCCCTTGGGCTCTTCTCCAATTTGCACATACACGAGGCAAAGCCTCGGCCTTCACTTGAATTGCACACACACAAATAGTGTGGTCTTCCTCCTTAAGCACACACACGGCCACGGCCTTTCTCTTGTTTTGTTAAGCACACACGGCCTCGGGACTTCACTTCCTCTTCAAGGCGCGTAAGGTGTGAGATCACCTCGGGTGTAGCTGGCCGCGCAAGTGCTTGGAGCACAAGAGCGCGCAAGTGTGCATTGGCCGTGGGGCACCCAAGTGCAACACCCGCATGCACTTCCTCCTGCCACGCAGGTATACGGGCAGTGAGGGTGCCAACCGCAAGCGCGCAAGGAGATGCGGCTGGGGTTCTTCCTGTCACGCAAAGGAGGCGCGCAGGGTCTCCTCCAACTTCTTTTGCGCAAGGAGTGCACAAAAGGGACTCAGCCGCGCAAATACCTTGCGCGGGGCTTCAACTTCGCGAGGCAGAGGCACACGCGGGACTTCTCTTCAAGTTCATCAGCAAGCATCATGAGAGCTCGGGCTCTCTTTTTATAGGCGAAGCAGAGCCTCGGTTCATCCGCGTGGGATATCTTCAAATCCCCGAAGATTTCGGGATTTCAAGATTTCCTTAAATCTTGTTTTTCTTTTTATTTCACGCGGGTTTCTTCCTCTTTCTTTCCTCCTCGTGCATGCGACTCATAACGCATGCACGGCCTTCGTTTAGGCACAAATCATGCAAAGCTCGAATACACCGAGGCCTCGGCAACGTTGTTTGCCTCGGCCGAACTCGAAATGCTCCCCTCGTTGCATGCATGCATATTTTATAGCATGGCTGTGTTCAGTACATCCAGACGAACTCAATGGACCCTTCGGCGTTGAAAATGGTGGCCCGGAGCTCGAAATCGGTGCTCGGGTGGCCTCTGGTTTGACGGCGGCTGCGGGTGGCTTCGGGGAGACCTCGGACAAGCTCGAGGTAGAGGACGAGCTCTCGGCCGTCGGATCGAGCGATCAGAAGACTTTGGACGGCCGGATTAAATCGGGGGCGCGGCGGATCAGATGAGCGGTCCAGATCGAGCGCGCGATTGCTCGGACGGCGGAGATTTGCTCCCGGTGGAATTTGTGCGTCCCACATCGAAACGCCGCGGGATTTTTCCGCGGTTTATTACCCTTCCGCTGCCCGCAACTCCTCAGTTGCATCTTCTCCCTCCACGGTGCCGCCCCGCACCGTGTTCTCCCTACGGGCGCGCTCTGCGCCCACTCTTGCTCCCGCGGGCGCGCTCCTAGCGCCCACTATGCACACACCGGGTGCGCGGGCTTCACCACCGCGTGCCCTGCGCTCCTCCGGGCGTGCCCCAGGCGCCCACTCGGTTGTCTTGGGTGCGCCCCTGCCTCAAGGGATGCTGCCTTGGCCTGAGGGTTCCCCATGGGCGTGGTGACCTTGAGTCCCACATGTGCCTTGGGTGATGACCCTCGGCTGGCCTCCTTAGTGGCCCAATTTTTTGGCAAAGTAAAGAATAATACTTTGTCAAATACAAAGTTCTTCCATAAGTTAAAGCCAAATGCCACATTCCAAGCCATCTTCTTCCCATCTCTATTCTTCTTCTTCTTAGAATTCCTCCATACTTCTTAAAAAAATGTTCATCACTTAGGAATGGAAATTCTTGAAGGTTCTTCATCTTCAACCGAACTCCTGAATCACTTAAATTATTCAAAGTGCTTCATTGATCTAATCAGAGATCAATTGGGGCTTCTTCTAATTCATTGATCTAATCAGAGATCAATTGGGGCATCTTCTAATTCTCATACACTAAGTGATAGTGCATGGACTTCTTCAGCTCACTTCATCCACTTAGGAGGTGTGGATGGATCATTTCAACTCCTCATGCATTGTCAGTACAATGCATGGTCTTCTAATCATGTTGTGACTTTGTATCCAGTTGATACAAGTTCTATGAACTTAAAGAACAGCTCCACAATCGTCAGATTTTCATGGAGAATGTTTCAACCATATTCTCCAATGCCACTTAGTGAATCTCCTAAGTGACATTCCTCTAAGTACCATGGCCATTCTCCTTCATCACCATCACCATCACATCCTTTGACATTCACATCTTGACTCCTTGACATCCATTCATTCCAAGACAACTTCATGCCTCATTGACAACAAATGCAACACATTGCACTTCAATCTCCCCCTTTGTATTTGTTGTCAATACACTCCTTCAGCACATATGAATGGGTCAATATGTGTGCCAATATTTCTCCCCCTTATTGGCAATCAAATGCAAAGGTGTGGTGTGGTTCTCTTCCACAATATCTCTTCCTCCCTTTGAAAAGTATTTTCTTGAAAAACACTGAGAGAGGGATGATGTCACATGTTCTTCTTTAGCAAAGAACCTTTAGTTGATCAACTCTAAGTCTACTTGGGCTAACCCGGTGTAGAAAACAAGAGTGATGTAACCAAGGAACTCAATGCTGTCCAACATTCACTATACATATGAGATCATGCTTAGGGGATTGAAATTTTTCAGATATAACAATGAATTTTCTAAATCCTGCACAACTTCACAAAACTCATTAGAAAGTTCAGGTGCAATGATAAAGCTCCCCCTTTCATCCATTTGTCTTCAATCCATACTCCCCCTTAATTGACAAGATAAACTCAATTAAGAAACAAGGGATGAAAGTATGATTGGAATACCTTCAGCTTTTCTCAAGATAGTATTAAATCTTAGAATACCATCTTCTCCAGATTGGCTCCCCCTCAAGGGGTGCTCTCCATTTTGTCCAAACCACTCTCCAGATGAGAATGATCATCATCTTCAATTCCCTGCAATGTTAGTACATGTAAATACCAATGTATAAGGGAATAAGATGGAACCTCCTTGGTTCATCAATGTGAACAACAAGGTTGAGAAGATTCTCTCAACCGAGATGTCCCATTTTCACCAGTCTTCACACTTTCACATTTGATCTTCATTGATGTTTGTGCTGGTGTGGTTCTCAAAACATCTTCATGTGAAACCTTCTTCTTCCCTTTTGCTTTAGCAATTGCCAGAGCTTCATCTTCGACTCTTTGTAGTTCTCTGGCAAGTTGCAACTGATGTGGCCATATGACAAGTATATCATTTGGAAGAGTGGCCCCAGTTCTGGAAGTTTCACATGGTTCCTTAGATACTGTCAAGCTACCTTTCTTAGGCAACTTGTTTTCAATCAATCCCTTCTGCTTCTTCTGGATTGATTGTCTGTTTGAGTTCAGTCTGCCTCTATTGAATTTCATGGCTTCTTTACAAAGATCCATGATATTCCCTTTCTTTCCACAGTAGAAGCATTTCTTGGTGGTCCTACTGGATGCATCACCCTTCTTGGACTCAGACTCCAAGGACTTCTCTTTATTTCTCAAGCACTTCTTGGGAGCATTTTCTACTTTCTTCTGCTTGCTTCCCAAGGAATCTCTTTTAGCCAGGTTCAGTGATCTTCTCTTCATTCCAGCTTTGGATACAGTTGGAGATTGACATGTATCATTCTATTGACCACTTTTGCAATCATCCCAGATGTTGTCAAGTAATCCAAATCTGTTAGCAGTAAACAGATGTCTCTGGACCTGTGGATGTTGCTTCTTTCCTTCTGGCTTGCTCCCCCTAGGCATGGGCTTCCTCTGTGCTTTGACATTCATTGGATTGTACCAACAATCCTTTGCACAATGCCCATACTTATTACAACACCAGCATTGACCCACAAATCTTGACCTCTTGAGTCCTTCTGATTGTTGGATACTTTTCTTGACCTGTTGTGCTGTTTCAGGAGAGCTCTGCTTCTTTACTGTCTTCATCCATATTTGTTTGGAATTATTCTTCCATCCTGCACTTTTTGTGGAAACACAGTTAGAAGAATCAGTCAAAGATGGTATGGATGGTACCTTCCTTTTAGAAGTTGTTGCCCTTTTATTAGAGGATGTCTTTCTTTTAGAATCATCCTGCTCAATGCATACTTGAGTAGCAACATTTCTCCTTTCAGCTGACTGGGAGGCTTCAGCTTTGGGTGATTGCTGATTTTTCAATATCACCTCTAGTTCTAAGCATTTCATATTGAGGGAGTTCTTCTCATCCTCAATAGTTCTTAGCTTTCCTTCCCAATTTTCCACCAGTTGTTTCATCTGGTCTTCATGCACCTTCTTTAATTCTTGTAATGAATTGTCCAGCTCCTTCACCAATTTGACTTTTTCTTCGAGTTGAGCATCTCTGACATTCATTGACACTTTGTGCCTCTTTTCCAGTGCATGGAAAACATCTTTGATTATTACTTTAAATAATTCTTTCTCAGAAAGGCTTCTCTGCACTTCTTCAGCAGTGTCTTCATATCTTTCATTGCAAAGAGATACTGTTTCATCTTTGGCATTTACCAGCTTTCTGAGAGTGTTGGTTATGCCAACCCTTTTAGCCAATTGGACTTCCAGAGAATTGGCTTCATCTTCTAGCTGTAATTTTTCTTCTTGAAGATCAAGGAGGCCTGTAGCTATACACATTGCAACTTCCTTGGGGACTCTCTTCTGAAGATATTTGATTGCATTTAGAAGATCATTGCTCCTTCCATCTTCATCACAGCTAGAGCAGGCTTCATCAGAAGAATGATAAAAGGAATTGTCATCTGATGTGACTTTCACATTTCTTTCCATAGAAGGAGTTTCTCTGATTGCACCAGCCTTCTTCTTCATCTTCTTTGCCTGTTTCTTCATTCTGTTTTTCAGAGTCTTGGCAGATATCTCCATTTGAGGCTGTTCTTTCATTTCCTCAAATCTGCACTCCATATAGACTCTCTTGGATCTTTTAGAGGCAACCTCCCTTTGATACCAATTGAAGTGCCCAGATCAGTGTGAATCACTGAGAGGGGGAGGGGGTGAATCAGTGATCCCTTAAAATCTTTTTACTAATTGATTCTTAATCAATTAAACCTCTATGGCTGGTTAAAGCCTCGATCCACTCTTCTTGTATCTCTCAACCTTTCTCGGATAATGCAGTAATGAAAAGGCACAGGACACAAGGATTTACAAGGTTCGGCACCAAAGGCCTACATCCTTGCCATGCTCTTCAAGCATGGATTCTCCCATTATAATCTGTTAGTATTACAATGGTCGATACAGCTTCCCACCGTATCTCTCCTGAGTCCCACAGGAGGGTCTTTATACTGCGTCCCACAGTGTTACCAGAGTCCCACTGGCCTGCTCCAGAATCCCACTGAAGACTTCTTCTCCCTGAGTCCCACAGGGTCTTCTCCTGGCTCCTCGAGTCACACGAGTAGCTCTTCTTCACTTTAAGCTTCTTCAAGTATCTTCAGCAGTCTGGGATAAAGACTGCTGGCCTTGCTCTTTACCTCTGATCACTTGTGATGATCAGGATCTTCTCAATCTACTGAAAACTCAGACAACCATTCTCTTTAACTTCAGTCTGGCTCAGTCTCAGTTCACTTCAACTTCATGCACTGACTGCATGGCCTTCTCAAATCTCTTCAAGATCTTCAAGTCTTGGACTCCTCAGAGGCACACCACTGATTTAGCACTGTTCACGTGTGCACGTGCATGCATGCATGCATGCACTGTCTTGTTCTTCTTCTAGGTGCAGTAAACCCTCAAAGGGTGTAACCAATTATAGCACACACCTTCTCCACAATCTTCACACACTATATTCAAATTGCTCACACACTCAGAAGTGTGTTTTACTTTAGTGTGAGGGTCTCCTCTTTCTTCCTTCTTCTAAGTGTGTTCACTTCACTTAGTGCACACACACTAGGTTCGGCCTTCACTTGTTTAGCACACACAATTTGTTCTTCGTTTTGCACACACTTGAGCTTGGCCTCTTCTCCTCTTCTTGTTGCACACACTCACTTTAGTGTTCTTTTAATTTGTTCTTCGAAGTGTCCACACACAAGGTCACAACCCTCGGCCTCTTCAAATGCACACACTTACTCTCGGCCTTTTCCACTTCACACACAATGTGTGGTATTCCACTTCACTTGGCACACAACTTCACTAAGGCCTCGGGTCTTCTTTGGTGCACACCCACTGCCACCTTCTTGTAATTGCACACACAACACCCGTATGTTATTCTTCTTCACTTTGCACTCAAAGGGTGCAAGGGGCTCGGGTCCTGCTTGTTTAGCACATAAGCACTAAGGCCCTTGGGCTCTTCTCCAATTTGCACATACACGAGGAAAAGCCTCGGCCTTCACTTGAATTGCACACACACAAATAGTGTGGTCTTCCTCCTTAAGCACACACACGGCCACGGCCTTTCTCTTGTTTTGTTAAGCACACACGGCCTCGGGACTTCACTTCCTCTTCAAGGCGCGTAAGGTGTGAGATCACCTCGGGTGTAGCTGGCCGCGCAAGTGCTTGGAGCACAAGAGCGCGCAAGTGTGCATTGGCCGCGGGGCACCCAAGTGCAACACCCGCATGCACTTCCTCCTGCCACGCAGGTATACGGGCAGTGAGGGTGCCAACCGCAAGCGCGCAAGGAGATGCGGCTGGGGTTCTTCCTGTCGCGCAAAGGAGGCGCGCAGGGTCTCCTCCAACTTCTTTTGCGCAAGGAGTGCACAAAAGGGACTCAGCCGCGCAAATACCTTGCGCGGGGCTTCAACTTCGCGAGGCAGAGGCACACGCGGGACTTCTCTTCAAGTTCATCAGCAAGCATCATGAGAGCTCGGGCTCTCTTTTTATAGGCGAAGCAGAGCCTCGGTTCATCCGCGTGGGATATCTTCAAATCCCCGAAGATTTCGGGATTTCAAGATTTCCTTAAATCTTGTTTTTCTTTTTATTTCACGCGGGTTTCTTCCTCTTTCTTTCCTCCTCGTGCATGCGACTCATAACGCATGCACGGCCTTCGTTTAGGCACAAATCATGCAAAGCTCGAATACACCGAGGCCTCGGCAACGTTGTTTGCCTCGGCCGAACTCGAAATGCTCCCCTCGTTGCATGCATGCATATTTTATAGCATGGCTGTGTTCAGTACATCCAGACGAACTCAATGGACCCTTCGGCGTTGAAAATGGTGGCCCGGAGCTCGAAATCGGTGCTCGGGTGGCCTCTGGTTTGACGGCGGCTGCGGGTGGCTTCGGGGAGACCTCGGACAAGCTCGAGGTAGAGGACGAGCTCTCGGCCGTCGGATCGAGCGATCAGAAGACTTTGGACGGCCGGATTAAATCGGGGGCGCGGCGGATCAGATGAGCGGTCCAGATCGAGCGCGCGATTGCTCGGACGGCGGAGATTTGCTCCCGGTGGAATTTGCGCGTCCCACATCGAAACGCCGCAGGATTTTTCCGCGGTTTATTACCCTGCCGCTGCCCGCAACTCCTCAGTTGCATCTTCTCCCTCCACGGTGCCGCCCCGCACCGTGTTCTCCCTGCGGGCGCGCTCTGCGCCCACTCTTGCTCCCGCGGGCGCGCTCCTAGCGCCCACTATGCACACACCGGGTGCGCGGGCTTCACCACCGCGTGCCCTGCGCTCCTCCGGGCGTGCCCCAGGCGCCCACTCGGTTGTCTTGGGTGCGCCCATGCCTCCAGGGATGCTGCCTTGGCCTGAGGGTTCCCCATGGGCGTGGTGACCTTGAGTCCCACATGTGCCTTGGGTGATGACCCTCGGCTGGCCTCCTTAGTGGCCCAATTTTTTGGCAAAGTAAAGAATAATACTTTGTCAAATACAAAGTTCTTCCATAAGTTAAAGCCAAATGCCACATTCCAAGCCATCTTCTTCCCATCTCTATTCTTCTTCTTCTTAGAATTCCTCCATACTTCTTAAAAAAATGTTCATCACTTAGGAATGGAAATTCTTGAAGGTTCTTCATCTTCAACCGAACTCCTGAATCACTTAAATTATTCAAAGTGCTTCATTGATCTAATCAGAGATCAATTGGGGCTTCTTCTAATTCATTGATCTAATCAGAGATCAATTGGGGCATCTTCTAATTCTCATACACTAAGTGATAGTGCATGGACTTCTTCAGCTCACTTCATCCACTTAGGAGGTGTGGATGGATCATTTCAACTCCTCATGCATTGTCAGTACAATGCATGGTCTTCTAATCATGTTGTGACTTTGTATCCAGTTGATACAAGTTCTATGAACTTAAAGAACAGCTCCACAATCGTCTGATTTTCATGGAGAATGTTTCAACCATATTCTCCAATGCCACTTAGTGAATCTCCTAAGTGACATTCCTCTAAGTACCATGGCCATTCTCCTTCATCACCATCACCATCACATCCTTTGACATTCACATCTTGACTCCTTGACATCCATTCATTCCAAGACAAATTCATGCCTCATTGACAACAAATGCAACACATTGCACTTCAGATACCAAGGGATTGATTTTGGTATTGAGAGCATAATTGAGGTGCGATACAGTGTGATTGGAGACTGATGATTGATTAGAGGTGGATTAGGGGACCGTCATTTGTGGGTGTCAGTGAATGATGAAATGTAGGAGTTGATATCAAATTGTGATCATTGTTTTGTCCATAATCCATCTACTGATGATGAATCAGCCACTTTAATACCTAGATATGATATCATCAGTGTAAACCATGGGGGAAATGGTGGCGGTGATGACATGAGAGAGGAATTTGAAGAGATATTGTGTCTCTTTAAATTCATGATATAAAAACTATAGAGTTGAATAACATATTCTATGTAGTAACATTTCTATAACAGCTATGGTTTTAGGTAGAGTAAAATATCACATAAATTGTATGATACAACCATTCCAGTTGAACTAATGCTAAAAATTTATTATGTTCTTATGGAGAAGATAGTCATGGACATGGAAAGATATATTGGTATGGACAGAGTACCTTGGAAAGAAATTGTATTCGGACACATCTAAGATACCTAAAAACAACTATGTTGCTAGGAATATCTAGAGTACATGGGAATGACCCAAGTACATGATCATATGCCGGATGACACTGGAAGACATTTAGGCTTCCAAAATGCATTGTGTACTACATATAAATGACAATTTGTGCTAGATATAAATGACAATTAGTGCTACATGGTTATCAAAATCATATGAAGATGAGGAAGTACCTTGGTTTCCATGTGAGATCACACACCGTGTGAGTCTAGGTACACATTTTATACCTTACATAGGAACATGTACCTTGTGTATGTCTTTCTTTAGGACTCAAATTTGGTCTTTGGAGTAGCCTGTCATTATTATTTTTCAATATAGAATTTTTTTTGGGTTTTTGTTTTTGGATTTAGAGATGCCGCATGAGGTGGTACGAACATGAAACTTCCTTATGTGACTCTTGGAAAAAAGAAGTGATTATGTTTGGTCACCAAAGAGATTTCATGTTTGGTACTCCCCTTTTATACAAGTGTGTATGTCCCCTATAGTATTTTCATAGATAGAGTCATCACTAATCTATAATACAATAGGTTGTGGGTTCTATATCTACAGAGTGGTACTCTTCCATATTTGAGCTTTGGTGGTGAGATGGTCCTCCGTGGGAACTAGTACATCCTTATATATAGATCATGGTAGGTAGGATAGTGCCCCTCTACTCAAATTATTGTGAGGCTGTGTGTGGTTATGGGAATCAAAGATATATCTTAGGAGTTATGGGTTAACATATAATTCATATATAAGATTTGGAGATAAAGATATCATTTCTCTCTTAAATTTATTTCATTATGAGAATATATGTAGGGTTTTATTTCTCTCTTACATAGGGGTTGATATGATTTATTTTTATTAATATTTATTCCTTCTTTGATTTTGAGATGTCTTAAGAGTTATGTATATACTCACCCATGCATGGGATTGACCCACACATGTTGTGTCAAATGAAAATGATAGACAAATATTTGGTGACCTTAGTGGACCAGTATTTAGATAAGAAAAGTTGTACCTAATAGAGATTACAATTTTTAGTGGTCATCCTTAAAAACTATGATATAGGATCTCTTCATTCTTACTTATTCTGGTTTTTGTCAGTTTGGACCTCATTTCGGGACGAGAAAGTTTTTTTTTCTTTATACTTTTGTATCACACTGCTATGCTTTGATGTATTTCTAAGAGGTTATTGCATGCATGTTTTACAATATATATTTTCATTCATTAATTGTATCTCTACAATGTTTTATGGATATGGTTCTGTGTGTGAATATCGGTACTTTGGAAAAGGTCTCCAATTTTAGTTTTATACTTACTTGGTTCTAGTCACCAACCCCTATCCCATTGGACATAGGCTTGGGGTGTATCACTTGGATTACCACTAGACAGGTGGGCCCTAGTGGGTTGGGTCATGAAAGAGTGGTATCAAAGGTTTCTTTCCCTAGTTTGGTGTTCGGATTTGGACCTTCTTGTGATGATTTGTTTGGGTACTTTGAGAAACGGTATTGGAGTGTCTCAAGTGTAAATGTTTAGGCTTGAAAATCCAATGTTGATGTGGTGGCTGATGTATCCATTCTATATGACTATAATAACCTACTTTTTGACTCGACATACCGAGGCATTAGTTCCATGAAAAAATGGTAGATGCATCATATAGGATTGAGTCTTTTGACTTCCATTTCCTTCTAGAGTTAGCTCCTTATATAAACTCATCTTACTATGGTATATCTTGATAAATTTTAGAATTGTTATGTGATGATATCAATCTATTATGAAGATATAACATCTTGATTATGATTAGTTAACTAATGTAGTCTTAGTTTACAGACCTACTCAACGAAGAGTTTTGACTAGTGGTCTAGGTGGAGGATCAATTGTGTGTGGGATAGTATATATCTTTGGTAGGATAGGATGATGATGCACACAATCTTATCATGTTACGAGATTTCTAGTGATAGAGTCCTTTAAGTCTTCATGGTGATCCAGGGCCTCAGAGAGTTGAGTGTTGACTTAAATCAGTGGTCTTATTTTTACAGCCTATTCGAACCACAACCTATTAGATGGATGCACTTACATCCAGCATTGTTCATGGAGAACCAGAGAGCTGGTAGAGTTTGATCAAAGAATTCCATGTTGAGTTAACACTCTCATGGTTAGACTTCCAATAGTAGTTTATAAATGTATATTACCATTCTGGCTTACATGATGTGTGGATTTAGAAGCATCATCATATAAAAAAAGGGTGATATGTGTAACGCACCGACCCCAGCTACCCGGAGCTGGTGCATTACTTCGTAACATTGGCATGATCACAAAAGATCAAGTCTCGAAATACCGATTAGTTTAGTAGCCTTGGAAACACTAGATACATTCATAAGTCTTTCATTACATCAAAATTAAACAAACTACAATAACATGGTCTTCATAGTCCACACTCATATCTTCACTGACTATCCTTGCATGTCAGTCATAATACACTTCTTCACATCCTAGAAAATATTTAAACATTGAAAGGGGTGAGCTCAGATGCTCAGTAAGGATAACAATATTGTGGAAGATTTTCTAAGAAAACATAAGCATTTAAGGCAATGTATAACTAAAACAAAAGCCTTATTGAACATGAACTTCAGCATAATATGGCAAAAGTAAAATAAAATAATGCCATTACTTACTCACATGGATATTCTACTAGACGAATAATCACATGAAATATCAATAACCACTTTCATAATGAGGGAATGTATAATGCTAGACATTCTGAAACATTTTGTCAAGGCCTCGGCCAAGACGTCTATAATGATTAAGGCCTCGACCAAAACCATAAATCAAATTGGGAAAGGGCCTCGGCCAATTCCACGTCTAGTTGTCTCATGAGACCTTCCGATGCATCGAGGAGTTATAGCGGGCTCCACCCGTCACTTATTAAGTCCAATACATTCCTCATATGAATAGGTTTAAACATATCATAAACCATAACATAATCGTATCACATAAAACATGCATAAAGGAAACATAACATTTCCACATTTCAATCACAAGATATCAATACAACACATTGATATAATAAAAATTCTCTCAAAACCATTTTCAATACCAAAACAAAAGAAAGTTAAAACTTTGTATTTATTTTTCATTAAAAAAATGATGGCTTGTAGAGGAAGCCGAAACTCAAATAATGGTCACGACGACAAAGAAGTCATTGTCGCCGCATAAGTACGGAAAGAAAAACATTCCCTTTTGTCGTTTAGTAAAACGCTTCGTATAAAAAAGATTCCTTTTGAATAAATGTAAAAGTCAAAGGGGTTTATACACCGTATAAAAGAATGTTGTGTATAAAACCAAATATGCCTCAATGAAAGGAGATTGAGACGATGTCCTTAAAAAGATCATTTTTAAAATAAAATAGATCTATTATGTGTATTCACTATAGGTACACATAAAGAATACAAAATAAGACATAATAATATCATGACATAATTTGAAAGTAGGAGATTAACCCAAAGAATAGAAATTGGGTTAAGAAGTTCCCTTACCTTGCGTCTTGTCCTGACTCGACCGTTCTTTAACCTCCTGAATAATAAACTAGAGTTAATTTCTATTTACTTAAGAACCTTTTTCATGTTCATTATTCCTTTTATATCCCTTATTACCATGTTATGAACATTATTTAATTATTTAAGTTAATAACGGTCGTTTTGTCGATCTTTGGTATTTGAGTCAAAAATAAACTTCTTATAATTACATGTTGTTCTTGTGGTGAAATATCCATTATATCCAGAATTATATTCATGATGTAGATATCATATATATCATATATACAGTATATACATTCATTCATAATGTCACGTAACATTTAGAGGTAAGAAATGAAATGCACCGTTCATGGAGACGGTAAGCCATACGTACGCATGAACGCTACTTTCATTTCAATTTCATATTTAATGGAACGAAATCATAATGATATAAATGTATAATATAATTCCAGTATAATATAGTGTATAATACCATTTAATCCATCCTTTATACATCCCACATATGGCATTAACGATTCAAATCACTTTGAGGGGGCGGTAGTCCGCACTTCCTAAAATGAAATTATCGCGTTTTACCCATAATGGAAATCATAAATAATGCCATAAATGAGAAATACAGAAGCATAAGTAAAACATAAACATATTATATATAATATATAAAAATAGTGACATATTAATGGCCACCTTTGAAGGTGTTATATGAGTGTTGAACAATCATCGTTTCGTGAGGCAGAAATTCGCCATCCACAGAAACCGTATGTTCTTTATCCATTAGATGTAGGTGTGTGTAAGTGTAGCTCGAATACATCTTATAACAACATCCTAGTATATTGATGATACTGTTGTTGTTACAAAAGAAATGAATAAAAAGATTTTAGGGGGTTGGAGAAGAAAAACAAAACAAAACAACATTAGAGAAGACATTACCTAAAAATTGGGTAACTCTTTTTGATTTGAGCCAAAGGCTTCCTTGGGAAGAGTTCTGCCCAAAGAGAGGCTTCTAGGAGTAAGAGGGTGAAGTTGGGAGAGTATTTGGGCAGAGGTTGGCCGAGCCAAATGGCTTGAAAGTGTAAATGAGGTGGGAGAGGTGGGGGCCTTTTATAAGTGGAGAGGAGGGGCACTTTTGGAAAGATTGAAATGTTACATTATTACACAATGATTTTCGGATTCTAAAGGTCCCACACTTATATAATTCGAGTATAAGGTGATAAGGTTTCGAAATCTCCTCATCCAATTGGCTTTGGACAAGTGTAAGCCTTGGATTTTGCATTATCTTCTCATTTTATTTAAATCGTTAAATAATGAGGTCATCGGTGCATCATTATGATGTCATAAATAATTTAATTTATTTAATGTCTAAAAATTATAAAAAAATACTATGATGTAGGAAATATTTTTATATTTCTAATGAATATTTATAATCAAAATTTGGACTTGTGTAACCCCACTTAAAAACTTTTTAAGTAAAACAACTCATGTTTGTGTCAATTTAATTTTAACATTAAATAAATATATATTAATGTCATTTTCCAACTAAAGTGGCTCCATGGGGTCCCCAAGTTGACCCATTAGTTTTCTTGGTCGGCCATGACTCATCAAATAGGAGTAGGACAAGTGTCAAGCCCATCTCATATTATTAAAACATTATTTTTACCTTAAACTACACTAATTACCTCTAATCGCAATTAAGAACTTAAAAGTTACTATTCACCAAAAAATTATTTTGATCTCATTGAACCACATTTTACTTCTTAATGAAAACCATGTATGTCGGATTTTTGAAAATCAAATCACAGAAGTGGTAATATTTCATTTAAACGAAAAATCAGTTATTTAACTACCACTTAGTGGTTTCACTATTCATAAAAAATTGAAGTTTTTCAGAACAAGGCCAAAATTTCACCCTAAGCTATAATTGATATTCCGAATTCAAAAATGATGTCTATTTTTAAAAATTCCAAACATATAAGTTTCATTTATAATTAATTCCCGCTGTAAGAACAAATAGCGTGTTTTTAAGAAACAATTTATATCAAAAGATTGGCAATTGTTTATGTCCAATTTCAATGTTAAATTAATTCTAATGACCACCATTGGATAAAATTGTAAAAATATATTCTAATTATACTTTAAAACCACTAAATAGTATAATTTATCACTGTAAATTATTTTTATTAAAAAGTTGTTTTTAAGTATTTTTCACTATTCATAAAAAATTAGAAGTTCTCAGAAAAATACCAATAATTCAACATAGGCTAATTTCGATATTACGAATACAAAAATGAAGTCCATTTTGAAATATATGATTTCTATAATTTTAAAAAGTGGTTATTACTATTCATAACGGCTACTTTGATTAGTCACGGTGTTTTAGAACTCGAACTTGCGTACAATGCAAGCTATTGCATTATTGAAAGAGAGGCGTATCATGGAAGCTCGGGGTGTTACATTCTCCCCTCCTTCAATAAATTGTGTCCTCGCAATTTGATATTTTTCTTTGAAAATAAAAGGTTGAAAAGGGAAAATACCTTTGAGGAAAACCCACATCGGAAATAAGGTTAATAAATATATAACATTAAAAGAAGGCAGGATAAGTACAAAGGTCACCCGATATAGCCCATTCTAGAATTCTATGAAAATATGGATATGGAAGAAAAACAAACCATCAAGGTCTGATGGAGAGTTATAGAAAACAGGATTAGGAGAAAGTTTAACCACAAGAAAATCACAAACTTGTGATTGGTTAAACAGTCATTGAATCCCCAGTTGGAAAAGTTAACCGACAACATTTTTGTTTTAAGTTACCTTTTATAATGTTGAGGAATTTATTTAGGAGATTTACTAGGAACGTAAGGGAATATACATACTCGTTATGTATACTTTCATTCGTTAATATATTTTTACCACAAAACCAACTTTTACTCCAAATGGTAACGAGACTCAAAAATATTCTATTTATCCTAATTTTATAAGGTTCTAAATGTTAACACATACCATTTAGATTAGTAAAACTATTTTGTAATAACCAGGGACTTCCTGTAGGCTAGTGGTAGGAAATAAAGGCTTGTCGCACTATGGTTGTGGGTTCGATTCCTGCAGCTTTGTCCGACGCGATGGGTTATTCCCCACCCTGCAGGTTGTCCTTTTCCTAAAAATATAGTACTATACTATTCCAAAAATAATCTTCATAAATGTTTTAACCTTAAACAATACTATCCAAAGTTCAACTTAATCCACTCCAACCTTTATAGTTATCCAAAATATCTTCGTCCAGACTTTCTCTAAAAGGTCTCTAAATTCCAAAATCAATTGTAACATCAGATTCCCCAAACAATGAAATGTTTCTCTTATTGTCACATACTAAAAATATTATTACCTTAATCATATTAAAACGTTACTTAAATCAACAAGTACTGCAGTACAATCCATATATATATCACATTATTCTTATAACCAGAATATAATCCTTGAGTCGAAAAGCACCAATACATTAATTATTCTGCTTCAACTGTAGTCACAGCATAAGATTGGCCTTTATCCCTTGGCCTTTTCTGAGGTAAGTTTCCTTGACGCTTAGGACATTCATTTGCATAATGCCCTGTTTCCCTACAATTGTAGCATTCAACTTTGACAGCCTCTTTCTTTCCCTTGCAATCACGAGCCTGCTGACCCTTTTCTCTACATTTATAACAAACTCCCATTCCTTTTATGCAAGTACCAGGGTGATTCTTCCCACAACTATCACATAATGGAAAATCCTTCTTTCCCTTTTTCCCTTTATCTGTCTCTTGTTCCACCGTTCTCTTCTTCTCTTGATTTACATTGTTGTCATAAGACATAGAGAATTCCTTTTCTGTCTTGATAACACACGAGACAATATCTTCGTATGATGAGAAGGATTGTGATACTAAAGCTCGACAGAGAAATGGTTTTAACCCATCAAAGAAACGATCAATCTTACTCCTTGGGTTACGTATATAATCGGCAGCATGCCTCGCTAACCTTGTAAAGTTAGCCTCATACTTTGCGACATTCTCATCCTCCTTCTACCTCAAACTAAGAAATTGCCTTTCCATATCTTCTCGATGGTCACGAGGAAAATATTTTTCTAAAAACAGATCTTTGAACTCCCTCCATTCCATATTCAATACGTCATCATCTTCCTTTGTGTTTTGAATCAGTGACCACCACTGATCGGCATCTCCAGTGAGGCGGTAAATTGCCATGACAACCTTCTCCCTTTCGCTACTCCCCAAGGAATGGAATATTTTCTCTAAGGAATTTATCCATTGCTCAGCTACAGTAGGATTTGTACTCCCATTGAAGGTTGGTGGTTGTTGCCTCATGAAACGGTCTAGCATTGATCCTCCACGTTGCGGATCAGGGTGCTCCATACGAGTAAGGTTATTATTCATAACCTGTGTGAGTTGTCCCAGTACGGTGAGAAGCTGATCAGCACCAGTTGTATCTCCAGATCCACAATAATTATCTTGAGCAGGAGGGCAATCCCTACACGGAGTCCGTGCATTGATACGGTTTCCATTCCTTCCAATAGGCGCCATTTCTAAACAATGGCATAAACTGGATTAGTTTATGAATCAAAATACATAATTCCATACTTGTTATACACTTTACATAAATTGAACTATTTATGGATATAATCCATAATCATAAAAAGAAATGTTTTCTTTGAGGAAGTATGTACTCATAACCCTTCATAGTGGTTTGTAAATAAAATGAGAATTATCCTAAGCATATCCCTCTGGGAGTGTCGTAACCAAGAGTGCAGCAAGGCCCGTTGTCGTGCACTAGTTCCCGTTCGAGTCTAGCTCAAAGCGGTGTTTTCGGGTTTTACCCCTAGGTACATCTGTGCCGGAGCCTCCTCTACTTGCTCGTATCCAGACAGGGATTTATTGCTCGTAAAACTCACAAAATCTCTACAATAACATAATTCTAGGAAGTTCTTCTATACTAATCCTCAAAGTCTATCTTTGGGCTATGTGCTCTAATCAGAGTTTATCTAAATCTACCTTCCAAGGTTAGTACTAAACTACCTCTGATACCAACTGTAACGCCCCGACCCCAGCTACCCGGAGCCGGTGCCTTACTTCGTAACATTGGCATGATCACAAAAGATCAAGTCTCGAAAGACCGATTAGTTTAGTAGCCTTGGAAACACTAGATACATTCATAAGTCTTTCATTACATCAAAATTAAACAAACTACAATAACATGGTCTTCATAGTCCACACTCATATCTTCACTGACTATCCTTGCAAGTCAGTCATAATACACTTCTTCACATTCTGGAAAATATTTAAACATTGAAAGGGGTGAGCTCAGATGCTCAGTAAGGATAACAATATTGCGGAAGCTTTTATAAGAAAACATAAGCATTTAAGGAAATGTATAACTAAAACAGAAGCCTTATTGAACTTGAACTTCAGCATAATATGGAAAAGGTAAAATAAAATAATGCCATTACTTACTCACATGGATATTCTACTAGACGAATAATCACATGAAATATCAATAACCACTTTCATAATGAGGGAATGTATAATGCTAGATATTCTGAAACATTTTGTCAAGGCCTCGGCCAAGACGTCTAAAATGATTAAGGCCTCGGCCAAAACCATAAATCAAATTGGGAAAGGGCCTCGGCCAATTCCACGTCTAGTTGTCTCATGAGACCATCCGATGAATCGAGGAGCTATAGTGGGCTCCACCCGTCACTTATTAAGTCCAATACATTCCTCATATGAATATGTTTAAACATATCATAAACCATAACATAATCGTGTCACATAAAACATGCATAAAGGAAACATAACATTTCCACATTTCAATCACAAGATATCAATACAACACATTGATATAATAAAAATGCTCTCAAAACCATTTTCAATACCAAAACAAAAGAAAGTTAAAACTTTGTATTTATTTTTCATTAAAAAAATGATGGCTTGTAGAGGAAGCCGAAACTCAAATAATGGTCACGACGGCAAAGAAGTCATTGTCACCGCATAAGTACGGAAAGAAAAACATTCCCTTTTGTCGTTTAGTAAAACGCTTCGTATAAAAAAGATTCCTTTTGAATAAATGTAAAAGTCAAAGGGGTTTATACACCGTATAAAAGAAAGTTGTGTATAAAACCAAATATGCCTCAATGAAAGAAGATTGAGACGATGTCCTTAAAAAGATCATTTTTAAAATAAAATAGATCTATTATGTGTATTAACTATAGGTACACATAAAGAATACAAAATAAAACATAATAATATCATGACATAATTTGAAAGTAGTAGATTAACCCAAAGAATAGAAATTGGGTTAAGAAGTTCCCTTACCTTGCGTCTTGTCCTGACTCGACCGTTCTTTAACCTCCTGAATAATAAACTAGAGTTAATTTCTATTTACTTAAGAACCTTTTTCATGTTCATTATTCCTTTTATATCCCTTATTACCATGTTATGAACATTATTTAATTATTTAAGTTAATAACGGTCGTTGTGTCGATATTTGGTACTTGAGTCAAAAATAAACTTCTTATAATTACAAGTTGTTCATGTGGTGAAATATCCATTATATCTAGAATTATATTCATGATTTAGATATCATATATATCATATATACAGTCTATACATTCATTCATAATGTCACGTAACATTTAGAGGTAAGAAATGAAATGCACCGTTCATGGAGACGGTAAGCCGTACGTACGCATGAACGCTACTTTCATTTCAATTTCATATTTAATGGAACGAAATCATAATTATATAAATGTATAATATAATTCCAGTATAATATAGTATATAATACCATTTACTCCATCCTTTATACATCCCACATATGGCATTAACGATTCAAATCACTTTGAGGGGGCGGTAGTCCGCACTTCCTAAAACGAAATTATCGCGTTTTACCCATAATGGAAATCATAAAGTATGCCATAAATGAGAAATACAGAAGCATAAGTAAAACATAAACATATTATATATCATATATAAAAATAGTGACATCTTAATGGCCACCTTTGAAGGTGTTATATGAGTGTTGAACAATCATCGTTTCGTGAGGCAGAAATTCGCCATCCACAGAAACCGTATGTTCTTTAACCATTAGATGTAGGTGTGTGTAAGTGTAGCTCGAATCCATCTTATAAAAACATCCTAGTATATTGATGAAACTGTTTTTGTTACAAAAGAAATGAATAAAAAGAGTTTAGGGGGTTGGAGAAGAAAAACAAAACAAAACAACATTAGAGAAGACATTACCTAAAAATTGGGTAACTCTTTTTGATTTGAGCCAAAGGCTTACTTGGGAAGAGTTATGCCCAAAGTGAGGCTTCTAGGAGTAAGAGGGTGAAGTTGGGAGAGTATTTGGGAAGAGGTTGGCCGAGCCAAATGGCTTGAAAGTGTAAATGAGGTGGGAGAGGTGGGGGCCTTTTATAAGTGGAGAGGAGGGGCACTTTTGGAAAGATTGAAATGTTACATTATTACACAATGCTTTTCGGATTCTAAAGGTCCCACACTTATATAATTAGAGGCTAAGTTGATAAGGTTTTGAAATCTCTTCATCCAATTGGCTTTGGACAAGTTTAAGCCTTGGATGTTTCATTATCTTCTCATTTTATTTAAATCGTTAAATAATGAGGTCATCGGTGCATCATAATGATGTCATAAATAATTTAATTTATTTAATGTCTAAAAATTATAAAAAAAATACTATGATGTAGGAAATATTTTTATCTTTCTAATGAATATTTATAATCAAAATTGGGACTTGTGTAACCCCAATTAAAAACTGTTTTAGTAAAACAACTCATGTTTGTGTCAATTAAATTTTAACATTAAATAAATATATATTAATGTCATTTTCCAACTAAAGTGGCTACATGGGGTCCCCAAGTTGACCCATGGGTTGTCTTGGTCGGCAATGACTCATCCAATAGGAGTAGGACAAGTGTCAAGCCCATCTCATATTATTAAAACATTATTTTTACCTTAAACTACACTAATTACCTCTAATCGCGATTAAGAACTTAAAAGTTACTATTCACCAAAAAAATTATTTTGATCTCATTGAACCACATTTTACTTCTTAATGACAACCATGTATGTCGGATTTTTGAAAATCAAATCACAGAAGTGGTAATATTTCATTTAAACGAAAAATCAGTTATTTAACTACCACTTAGTGGTTTCACTATTCATCAAAAATTGATGTTTTTCAGAACAAGGCCAAAATTTCACCCTAAGCTATAATTGATATTCCGAATTCAAAAATGATGTCTATTTTACAAAATTCCAAACATATAAGTTGCATTTATAATTAATTCCCGCTGTCACAACAAATAGCGTGTTTTTAAGAAACAATTTATATCAAAAGATTGGCAATTGTTTATGTCCAATTTCAATGTTAAATTAATTCTAATGTCCACCATTGGACAAAATTGTAAAAATATATTCTAATTATACTTTAAAACCACTAAATTGTATAATTTATCACTATAAATTATTTTGATTAAAAAGTTGTTTTTAAGTATTTTTCACTATTCATAAAAAATTAGAAGTTCTCAGAAAAATACCAATAATTCAACATAGGCTAATTTCGATATTACGAATACAAAAATGAAGTCCATTTTGAAATATAAGATTTCTATAATTTTAAAAAGTGGTTATTACTATTCATAACGTCTACTTTGATTAGTCACGGTGTTTTAGAACTCGAACTTGCGTACAATGCAAGCTATTGCATTATTGAAATAGAGGCGTATCGTGGAAGCTCGGGGTGTTACAATATGTCAGTTGTTCAGTATACCACAGGGTTTTACGAACACACCTGATACTCTCATTATATGATTTGATATGGATACTTATGGGAATTGAAGTTTGAGTACAGTATTTACAAAGAAATTCATTCTATATTAGTCTCCTTGTGTCTTTCCACTTATGATGGAGTGCTCGAGTGAATTCCAGTTATAGAGAGATTTTTATTATAGGGACACTAGGTGGGGGGATCCGATAGTGGAAATCATGGGCCTGAGTCATCTACAACAACTAGTAGTCATAAGGCGTTGGTGTCTTACCGTAAGAGGCATAGTCAATAGCGGACTCAAACACATGGATTTATAATGCATGTTTTACACATAGGATCAAGGTATCCATGAGAGGCGAGAGACTATGCATGTGAAGACTGAGGTCACATGGATCATGATTTCCTGACTTGACATGATGATGAAGGTAGAAAATCAATGGACGAATCATCATGTCATAGGAAAGGTCAAGATCAAGGAACTCCAAAGCATGGTTTGGTTGGCCCTATGTAGGTGGAGATGATAAAAGAGTATATGGATCTCTATAGGGATGATTTTTAGGTGGAAGATGACTCTATAATCTACATCCACCACATCATCAGGTATCCCATGATTGGATTAGAGGGTGGGAAATCAAGGACACATGATGTTTCAAGAAATTTAGAGAAATGATATGACATATCTTTAGATGATATAAGGTATGATTTGTTTTTTTGTACTCTTTATTTAGTGTATTAAAATTGGAGTGATTAAATCATTTATCTACATACACATCATGTAAGATATAGTGCATCTAGTTGAGTTCGTAGCCTATAAACTATGGATGGATTTTGTTATAGAGATCGATTCATCTATTTCACACATATTTTAGTTGTGAAAGTTAGTTCTTGGGGAATATAGTTTCTCATGTGACTTATTATTCATTACAATGAACCCTTACAATTCCATATTTAGTGTGGACAATTTTTTAGATAGATGTAATGATATTATACTTTCTTGGAAAGAGTGTTCATAAGGTTTATTGATTAGACCTCGCAATTAGGACGATGCAACTCATCACCCATAAGTTAGTGAGACTTTCCCTTGGTGTATTGGACTCTTTAGGAATATAGAGTCCAACAGTAGTAGATGATTATATATATATTTTCCTCGAATATGTTCAGTGACTATCACCATGGTGGGAGATAGAATTGTAAATCGATTTACACCTCTGGACCATGCCGATATCTTCTGCAGTATATCTAATGGACCCCGCCAATCTTTAGGATTATTGGGTGTAGTTGAGAGGGCCTTTAAGAGAAAGGTTATATTTGACCTAGTGTGTCCCCCAGGGAATCTTCAGTTTTGTTCATGAAATAGGTGGATGGGAGATTTTATAATTATATTGACTACCATCACATTAATTTTGTAACTACTATGAACAATTACCCTTTTCATGGATTTATGACCTCTTCGACCAGTTTAGAGGAGCGAGATAGTTCTCAAAGATTGATCTCAGGTATGGATACCATCAGTTGAGATTTCATTTAATTGATATTTTAAAGATAGTATTTTGATATTTCTATGAACACTATGAGTTCTAGGTGATATATTTATGTGTTACTAATTCCCCTACATTGTGCATGAATATTATGAACTAGATATTTTATCCTTACATGGACTGATTCATTATTGTCATCATCGATGACATACTGATTTATTCTACATTAATGGAGGAGGATGCATAGGATTTGATTATTGTCCTGGACAAATTATTGGAGAAATGGACTTATAGTATGATCTTAAAGTGACAATTTTATTTCTAGGATGTTAACATTATAGTGAATGTAACATTTCAGCGTTGTTTAGTAGTAGATCCAAAGAATATTGATGCAGTTCATTCTTGGAAGCCACCCAAGAGCCTGTTGGAGATGCAGATTTATCCAATTTTTTGGGTACTATAGATGTTAATGGAATAATTTTCTAAGGTAGTAGTCTCTTTGTCTATATTTATGTTTAAAGGGAATATTTTTACCTATACATAGAATTGTAAGAGATACTCTGAGGAGTTAAAGTTGAGGTTTACCATTTCTTCTATTTTGAGACTATTATAGGAGGGAATTGATAACGTGGTGTTTTACAATACATATAGAACATGGATTGATTAAATATTGATAAAAATGTAATTAGTGATCAAATAATGGTTGATTTAGTTGATTCCCCATGATCAAAATTTGATGACCCATGACTTAGAGTTCGAAGTGAAAATCTTATCCTTGAAGATATGGAGCCATTTTATTTTGGGTGACTGTTTGACTATTTACTCAAACCACTAAAGTAATTGGTGTCTCTTCACATAGAGATATATCAATATGAGATGTAGGAATTAGTTGGAGGACTTTTAGAGATTCAAAAATTTAATTAGGGAAAGATGGTGGAATTCTCACTTAACAGGAAGTCTACGTCTCATTTTGCAGAAGAGAAATATGAGTAGTTTTCTTTATTACAGCTAACTTGGGTGGAGGAGAGGGGTGTTGCATACCCTTAGTCAATGGTGTTGACTGTACTACTTCTTTATCATGTGAGATATGTCCATTATTGTTACATATACTATGACACTCTAAGTGACCATATATCCTCAAGAGATACACTAGATGGATTCTATAAGAGATGGGAGCATGTCATCCATTTTTGGGGATGCATGGGGGTTCTAATAAAATTGGGAGAGGAGTTGATGGGGGAGTTTAATAAATAACTTTTTTTGTACATCATAGCATGGTGATGATATAAATGTAAAAGGACCTTTAGTGGAATTTTTTTTGGACTATCATTAGGAAGAAAATTTGAAATTTTTTTATTAGTGTCTCACATGTCAGCTGGTAAAGGTTGAACATAAGGTTGTAGTAGGTTTTACTCAACCACTTGAGATACTAAAATAGAACTAGGAGGGAATATCGATTGATTATTGGAATATTATAATGAAAATAGTGAAATTAAATTTTCTATCATGGTGATTTTTGGATAACTTACAAACTCGGTACACCTTTTCCATCTGATATTAGAGTTCGGTTACTAGTTTGGCATATAATCACATATGGTAGATTGTCTAGATGCATGGGTTATCCAAGCAGATAATCTATGAATATGAATATTAGTTCATGAAATGGTTGTGTTAGGGTCTATAAGAGGATTTTAAGGCCCCGTTATTGATGGTTATGGTGTTTCACACCAGGATAGTTCATCGGGCTATTCGAGATCCTATAAAGGGTTGGTGAGTTTGCTTATTGCTAGGTATTTCCCCTACAGTTGTACCTATTGACATATTCCATGTGGAATAGCTATGTAAATATGTTCATGGACCGAAAAACATTATTTATTGGTGTGAGATGGGCATTGAGGACATAGTCACATTCACGAAGTATCTGGTGGTGGTTGAGGACTAACATGAGAGGATCCTATATAGACAATCCATTCATTTGGTTCAAGTTATTTAGCCACATGGGAGTGTGTAAGAGTGCTCTTGGGAGTGCGAGGTCCATCTATAGGCATATTATTCCCAAGATTTATTATCTATTATGATATTTGTGTTGAAAATATTTGAATATGAGAAGAATGTATGAATATGGTTTGGTTGGGTTAGTCCTATGATTATTTCTATATATATCTTTGTATTTTTCCGTTGAATTGGTTTAATATTTGGGTTTTACAGGACCCCAAAATTCATATCTAAATAATATTAATATATATTAATGAACTTGCCTATATATTTTACATTAAAATTTTTTCCTTTTGATTGGGATCATGGAGGGAAAATCTGAGACATCAGTTGTTTATAGAACATGGGCTATACTGTAGGTGGGATATAATGTTAGTCTGTATTGGGAGTTCAATAAAAGGTACCATTGGTGGGTGCATTAATTTCATTAATTAATTAATTTACATAAATAACCAAAATCTTAAAAATACTCTATATATTATCTACCATAACTAATAAAAAAGTATGTCCACCTAACCTCATGGGATTTGATATGACCGAAGGTGGAGAGCCATTATTGAATGAAAATGGATCATGGAGTAGTGTTCCTTCTTTAATTAATTTGTATTCACCAACTGAATTTTGAGATCTATCCAATCACAATGGAAGGAATGTTTTCCTTTTCAATTATTAGTCCAAAGGAAATGTAGGGAATTTTATTTCTTGTATTTTCTATCTATTTTATTTTTAAGCCCAAATCTCTAATCTTATTTATTTTTTAATGATTTTCGTTCTTCGTATGAAACAAATTATTTATTTATTTTTTGGTTTCATGACTTATACCTTGTGATTGTGAATTCCTTCATAAACAAATGAAATACAACCTAAAAAATGGCCATTTTCATCCCTCACTTTGTTGTTTCACGCTATTATCTCATCATTGTTCTCATTGTTCATCATCAGTGTTTCCCTTTGATCAGTGGTTTAACAAATACCCAATAGTTGTTCCCTATGCAATCATTATTTTTCATGAAGGATTGATACCACATGTTTGGGTTCAAGATTGATATTTTGATCGATGTGTGATGTGGTGTTAAGAGAGATTGGGGATGGATCATAGGAAAATTTGGGGAAAATCATTCACGATTCTTAAATAATATAGGAGAATCAGAGATGGGATCGATGAATGAATAGTTTGGGAGGATGGAATAAAGACATTGGTGATGAATTAAGAATGGTCAACCATTTGATCTGAGATTCTCATCACAAATCATGGTAAAAATAGTGGTGGTGGAATGTGGTCAAGAGGTATGAAGAGATATTTAGTTTCTATAATTTCTTAATATGCACGGCATGTAGTCTAAGAAATATTTTAGTGTAGTCCCCATACTATGGAGGATTTCATTTTTGATGGGGTGAAATATCATAAAACATTTATGACACATACACACTATGTGACCTAGTGATGGAGGCTCAATGTGTGCTCCAGTAGTATACAAGCATGAACACTGATATGTATACGAACAAGTCCAGAGTGCATGGCACGACAATGTAATCATACATGACATGTGTACCTATATGAAACCAGGTACATGGGCATGTCCAGAGTATATGGTTTTAGATGAAGTACATGGTAATGGGTCAAAAGACACAAGAAGACCCCTGGGAAGCCATGATACATTGTGTAATGCATGTACATGTCGTGTAGTTCGATAGCCATTCATTTTGTCCCTAGGAGAGGACACACTCATGTGTAAAATTGAGTTCACACAATGTTTTACCCAAGGTATATGTTGTATACTTTACTCATGACTTCCACCATATTTTTTTTTGAAACTCATATTTTGGCCTGAAAGTAGCATATTATAGGTATTTTTCCTTGTATAATGTTATGGTTCTCTTCATTTGGGAATCAATGAAATGAAACAAGGTGTTATCAGTATGACACTTCATTTACAAATGCACGGATAATGGCAGTGACTAGGCTTGGTCGCATGAAAAATACATGGGTTAATAATCCCCGAATACATCAAGGCATGGGACCCCCATACTCTTTATATATGTAGAGTCAATACTACCCTATACTAATGTAGGGCGCGAGTCCTCTATCTATGACAAGGTACGTGATGTACACAAAAATTGCATGCAATTTTTTCAATAATTTCTAGTGATTTATCTAATATTAACTCAATTTAATAATTAATTTAAATATTAATTTAAATTATTAGTATTTATAAATAATAAATAAAAATTTATTAAAATGATGGTTTTTACTTTTTTATTTCACTTATGAATATTGTTTTTTAAAATTTTACAAAATGTATTGAATAAATGTTTGGTAAAAAATAGATATAGGTTGAGTTGGCCCTCAACGATAGCTAGATAGTGACCTAGCCATCCCATAAGGGGCCAACTAGCCAATCCATCCATGGGAGAGCTCACTCAAACCTATAGTTTTCACGGGGAATATCTTATGCTTTGGTGGGCCAAGTCCAACATTAGTCGTGTATGTAAGTGTTGCCTGCTGATAAGTGTGTGTTTGTGAAATTGGGAGCCCATCCCTAGGGTGAGAATCCAAATATATGATACCATGTTATTTTTTGTAAATGAGAATAGAACCCATTATTATTTCTAATGTGGGATAAAAATCTCACGACCACTATTCATTTTAATACAAATAGTGTTGTTGCACCATATTTATGTGCTCCCCACCTCAAAAACAACTCTCTTCCACTCACCATCATTATTCTTCCACTTGAAGTTTCAACTGTCAATTGCAATCACCAGAGAACCACCATAGAAACCACCTATAAATATTAGGTCCAAGATTATGTCCATTATTAAGGTCGAATACAACCATAGATGACTGTGGGGGATTGATCTAACCACCCTGAACCCCTTCATGGAATAAAATCATCACTTGGCGATGTTGAGGGTCATATAGAAAGAGGATGATGCTTTTTCCACTCCTTCACCAGTCGAGCACCATGGTGTATGCCACATTTCATCACACCCCATGCATTTCATGCATATCCCATAAATGTGGTGAAGTATTCAATACCACAACATATGTTTGTGTAGTAAAAATAAGAAGAACCTAATATCTTTAAGAGTATTTTCAAATATTTAACACCTCTGGTCTTGATTTGTTATTTAAAAATGAGGATATATTCACATTGACAAAAATATATGATTATCTCCCCCTCTATAAATAGAGGGATCATTCCACGTCCCAAAGAGGATTGATCGAGGATGGCCATGCCAGATGATTCCCTAATGATATTTTATTCTTCTTTTCCTTATTATTATGTTTCTTTAGTTTTATATCTTTATAGTAGACATCAATCTATTTATTAATAATACAAATCTTTAATATTTCATCATTCAATTGTTCACCCAGCCTCTTCCACTATTTTTTTCATTATTCTCCTTCTTTTTATTTTGTTTTCTTCACTTATTCTCTTCTTTCCACAAAGTGGTCTATTACTCCAGATAATATGGGGTTGGCCTGAGGCTTAGACTTATGGTAGGATCTGGTGTTCTTAAATTCTATGCCTAACTTATTTAACTTTTTTGGATTTTTTGTTGTGGTTAATAGTGATATATATGGGTTAGATGGTTTTGCACTAATATATGGATATCAAAATAATTTATATAATTTTATTTAAATATTTTTCCTCCCATTTTTTGAACAAAACCTCTTCATATGATGGAGTTTATTTGTTCAATGGATTAAATGACATATGATGGTGTGGGGTCCTGGATGGTGTTTCGCTCCCAATTTAGGTGTGTCATCAACCTTAATTATAAGAGAATGTGGAATTTAGTTCACTTATAAATTCAATTTTCCCATATAATAAATAATGTAATAGTATTTTAAGAATGCTATTTTATAATTAAATTATCAAACTATATTTTAAATAACAACAATTAATAATTAAGTAACTGAAAACAAAACCATTATCTATGTTTTTACATTTATAATTTCATTATTCTACATATGCATATTAATGTACTCTTATGTTATTGAATTAAATTATTCTTCAAAAAACATAATCATTTATTTAATATATATTACAAAACTAAAGTAAATAGGTTAGTTTAATTATAAAATAGTAATTAGAAAACAATTAATCTCCACAAGTGAGGTAACCTTGGGCATATACAGTAACATACTAGGAAAAAAGAAAAGAGTCATTTTCCATGCCCCATGATAAGAGTGTTGTCAAAAATGGAATCGTTTCTAGGTATCCAATAAGTAGTTTCATTTCATTCACTATTTACACAATGTAAAAAATTGTTTATTATTTTGATAAAAACATTTTTTATAGTGATTTTTTCAACATATTATTTCATTAAGTCATTGAATAATTACCCACAAGGGAAAACACAAGATCAAGAGGTTAAAGTTACTAATGAGTTCCTATAATGAATTATTAATGAACTCACTAGTCTAACCAGGAATATTTTAAGTGGTCAGATATAGGTATATCACATTAATAACTACTGATCATGCTAAAAAAATCAATAATATTTAAGAATTGAAAGCCAAGAAATATATACTACTTGAGCTTCCCAATTTTGATGAATATTTCTATGAAGTTGATTCCACACTTGAGGAATATCAAAATTCAAACCATATCAAATATTAAATTGATCTTTACTATAAGGGGTTAGAGAGTGGAGGTTATGACTAATGTGTTTATGTAAATATTATATATAAAAAAAGGACCAGATCAAAATTAAAGTGACTGGGAAGATGATGAATTGAAAATTTATCTCCCCAACTACATATTAGTAGATCCAATGCCACACTATTTATCTCTATAATTAGAATAAGAATACACCACCCACATGTTTTAATTTTAAGAGAAGATAGAGGAGCCTAACTACCTACCTCCACTTGTTACCATTCAACTCCAATAAGTACTTACCACTAAGAAGGATATTGATGCTGCACCAATATAGGGAATTGACCATATCTTAAAATTTTATCATTTTATTTTACTCAATATGAATTGATTATTAATTACCAATTTTTCATGTTTTCTGATTCAGGTAATCGTATATTTTATTAAAGGAATACGAAGAAGAAGTGAATGACCCTATTTAAGAACACATTGAACTCCCCAATTTTATTAAACATGCATTATAGGATGTGCATAAGGAGGTCCATGATACGTTTTCATTGTAAAACCATATATTAGATTATCATATTGAATTTGATAATTTTTATGATTATTATTCATAAAATTCAGTCAAATTAAAATTTCATTTTAAATACCCCTTTGAAAATTCAATTCATATAGCATACATTATGAAAGAATTAGAATAGTAAGAGGATTTTCCCAATTAGAAACCAAGAAGGAGGATGATCCATACATAATCAAACTATATCGGTGCAAGATATACCTAATTGAGAAGGGAATACATTTAGTGTACTCTATCCATGGGATCCTTTTCCACAACAAAAAGAACATCAATCTGAGAAAAGCCGCATTTGGTGGTTAAGATCTTGGAAGATCCATCCCCCAACTGATTATGGATGTTACATGGTACATACCTTCTAGATAAAGTAAAAATATAGCACCCTCTTGGGTTATTAAACCGTGATTTATCTTTACTTGTTTTATTGAAGCTTATTATTTAATTTTTTAGGATTAGTTTACCAAATATCCCTAATGCCTCATTATTTATTAGATTTAATGAGATGATCCTTATACTTAATTGAGTGATTTATATTTACAGGACCATGATGGGATAAATAGACCTTAAAAACTTATAAAAGTGAAGGACTAAACTTTCATGTAATAGGGAGTTCATTCTTACATTTTTTCCAGTTAAAATCCCTGCATTTTTTCTAGAATTGTTTTTTGAGCTAATAATTGGAAATTTCATTCCCATTATTTGAATTTTTTGTTTAGTTGACTTATATAAAATAAACTAGTTTTTTACAAACCCTCTTATTCCAATTTTCAAATTTCAATTATAATGATATGGAATGAGAAAGGTAAATCATGAAATTATTAGTCTGAAGCATGGTTTTTGAAATGATTACACCAGCTTTGAGGGAATTAGTTGATTAATGTAAATGAATTTTCCCTGCTATTTTACATGATTTTTTTTGAAATTCAAGTGACTTGATTTATTATATTAATCCATTTTGGGGGTGATTTTACAAAATCAAATGTATTATTCTAGAGAGTATTTGTAAACCTATTACTTCTTATTTTATCTAGATCATATTTCTTGAGTGGTCTTGGGGAATGACACCAATTATAACATTAATTTTATCTTTTTAATGAAATTGGATGTGTAGAAAAATATTTAAAATTATGGAGTAATTTTTATTGATAATAACTTTTCCATGATACCACCTTAAACATGAGTCCTTTTATATCCTACAGTGACAATGAATGATCTTATTAGTGATGATCCATATTTCAAGACATTTTTATCCATTACTGCCCTCCTCTTAGTATTTTGCACATTATTTTAAAGTTGATGAGTTGGGTGAAGGGATTCATTATTGTGGGATGGACTATATTAAAAGATAAAATTATTGGGTGCTTAATTATGAGTATTGATAATGTTTTTTGATTTATTTATCGTATATTCATTGTTATAACTTATTGAAAAATATGAAAAAATGAAAAAATAATAAAAAAGAAAAATAATAGGAATGTGGTGTAACTTGGAGAACCAAAAAACCATTATTAAAATGATAATTTTATCATATGTGTTTAGGTGGTGGATGTGAGGTTTATTCAAATCATGAATTTAAAATAATAATAAACTAAAAATGTATATTGAAAAAAAATAAAAAAATAAAATAAAATTAAAGAAGGTGCACATCATTCATTATTTTTTGACTTTTCATTAACATTACATTGACATATGGATGTGGTTATTGTCATTTATAAGGGGAAAATTATACTGAACTTTCAGTTTTTTATTTAATTCAATATGGTTAAAGAGATAAACCTACTCCTTTAAGCCTCAATATTGAATATCAATTCACACCAAACATAATCATAAAATTCATTTGAACATTTATTGAAAGACCTCATGATTTCATGTTATTTTTGACTTTATAAAGTGGAGAAAGTAGTTCCATTACATGATTATGGATAAAGAGTGTGTTCTCTAGATATGAGAATAACCATACTTTAATTTGTATCATGAGTGATGAGAGAAAAGATTCAAGAGAGGTAGATGGTGATTTAGTATATTTGGTTGTAATAAATTTAGGAACCTGAATGAATGAAAGGAGAGGTTCCACCATTTGAAAAATGGTGAACATAAATTACATGGATTTGTTGTTTCTTCAAAAATTGTAAAATTTAATTGATATTTTATTTAGAATATGAATTTGTTTTTCCATTGATAATTGTTTAAATCTTATTAATTTGAATTTTATGGATTTGTAACATTGGTTCCCTCTAAAATTTAATGTTGAGATTTTATACTTGTGTAAAAGAATAGTGTAAGTGTGGGGTATTGATGCAAACATATTTTTTGAAATTATTAAAATAACATCTAATGATTTAAAATGATTTTCACTAAATTTTCCTAGGTATTTTATTGTTTATTTAAAATATTATTTTTTTAAAGTGAATAAAAAATTTACTAAAATGTGGATGTTTAATGTTTTATTTTGCAATTGAATATTCTGTTGAATATTGCTAATTTTTTTTAATTATATTTCAGGTAAACAAATTGTAAAAAGATGAGATAGACCTCATATATAGCCAGCTAGAAACCTTGGAAGCCTATAAGGGGATGGATAAATAATACATCCATTGTAGGGCCCACTCATGTTGATAGGGTTTATGAGGATAATACAACACATAAGTGGGCCAAGGCTCGCATGGTCCGCATGTGTTGGCATGGCTCAATTATAAGTGTGCCTGTGTTACCAGGAGACCATCCCTAGAGCTAGCTTCCAAAAAACCACGGCCACAATATTTGGTATAAAAAAAATTGAAACAATTCTATTTTATAATGTGAGACTATAAGATTGCAATAACTATTCATTTTAACCAAAATAGTATTCTTTCACCTTTTTTATGTACTCCCCACCGCAGACACACCTCGACACCACTCCCCAATTCTTCATTGCTCGATGCTTCCACTTCCATATTTAATCACTATATAACTAACAATGAAGCCAATTATAAAGCTTTGGAATTTGCTTATGGACACTAGCATGGCTAAATACCACCATGGATGGACTCAGGGGATTGATTTGACCATGATGCATCCATGTATAAGTGAATATTTTCATACAAAAATTTCGAATTACAAATGGAAGGAGAAGGTTTTCTTCACCACTATCGCACGTTCCTTGAACCATAGTGCATGCCACATCATGCCATGCCCCATACATTCAATGAATGACCCATGCATGTTGTAAAAGAGGTTTTTCTGTAGCATGTGTTCACATTGGAAAAAATCGGAAACACCCAATATGTTCCATTATATTTTCAAATATTGTACACTTTGGGTGTTTTGGATGTGATTTAAAAATGAAGATATATTCAAATTTACCAAATGATATGAGGATCTATCTATCTAAAAATTGATGGAGATTTATTTTGCCTTAGGAGAATCAATTAAGGGATGCTGGACGGGATGTTATCGCACAACTATTTTGTACTTCTTTTCTTTAATTTTATTTTCCATTAGTTGTATTTTTTGACATTATATTTTATTCACATTTTCTATTAACATTACTCTTTTATTTTTCTTCATTCAACTTTCTTCACCCATCATCTTCTACTTTGTTTCTCACTCTTCTTCTTCTCTTTATTTTATTTTCTCCTATTATTCTCTTATTTATACTAACTGATCTATTACTCTTGATAATGAGAGGTTGTTCCAACACTTATCCTTGGTGGGGTATTGGGTGTAACTGAATTCTATACGTTAATCATTTAAGTGTTTTGATTGTTTTTGTGACGATTAAGTGTAATATGTATGAGTGAAATAGTTTTCCACTAAAACATGGATCCCAAAACCATTTCTATTATTTTATTTCAATATATTTCCCCGCTTATATTGAACATAATCCCTTAATATAGTAGATTTGATCCATTTTATGGATGAAATGACATAAGATGGAGCCAGGTACGAGAAGCTTCCACACTCTCAATTAAGGTGGGTATCATCCGTGATTATAGGAGGATGTATAATTTAGTTTTCAATGTAAGTATTGATTTAAAATCCAATAAATAATGAAATAATATGTAAATAATTAGTTTTCAAAATTAAAATATCAAACTGAATTTTAAATAATAATAATGAATAATTAAGGAACCCAAAACCAAACCCTTGTCAAAGTTATTTATTTTCTAATATCATTTTGTTGCATATATATATTAGTATAGTTTTTATATTTCATTTTGTTATTCAATAAAAACGAAAACCATTTCCTTCATCAATAATAAAAACAAAATAATGTAATAGTTTAGTTAAATTATAAATTAGTGAGTAGAAAAATTTAAATTTAATCAAGTTAGATGACCCTTTTCATCCACTATAATGCACTAGGAAAATAAAAAAAATTTAAATTTTCCATTCCCCTCAATATGCGTGTTTTAGTACTACCCCATCTTTGAGCTTCATAAGTGAGCGGGTCCTCCACAAGAGTTAGTTATTCATTGACATTGGGGAACAATAGTGAGTAGTGGGATCTTTAATTCTTATTCTGGTGAGGTTTTATATAATATTGGGAATGAGAAAAGGACATTTAGAGATTTTGGCTAAATCACCATTCTTAGTTGGTTGCGAATATAGATACCCCATTTCTCTCACACGTGGGTTTTTTATTAGCATATATATTGGGTATTGTTTCCCTTTTTGTTTTTTAGAGATAACTATGGTATCTTTTTGTTAAATATTTATTAGTATTCACAGAGTCCTACTCAGAATGTATATTCTAACCCCTTCATGGACTTTTCCCACAAATGTTGTATCTTATATAGACAAAAAGAATATTGATGCTGACCTTAGTGGACCAAGTTTCAGAGAAGAATAGTTTCACCTTGCATAGATTATCATGCTTAGAGGTTGACCTTAGAGATTATTATACCGTCTTTATTCAGTGTCCCTTATTCAAGTTTTTTTAGGTTGGGGAATAATTTCTGATTGGGTGTGTATTTTACCCCTTTATACCTTTTTATCACAATACTTTACTCTGATGTATTTCTGAAAGGTTATTACATGTGTGGATTACACTAAATATCTTCATTCTTTTATTACATATGAACTCTATTTTAGGGAGACAATTCTATACATGCATACATATACATAGGACATGGCCTCCAATTTCAATTATTTTTATACTCTATACTAGTATTTATCCCCTATCTTATTGGAGGTGGGCCTGAGGAGTCTTTCCTGGATTACTGTCTACCAGGTGGGCCCCTGTGGGTAAGGTCATAACATGAAAAACTTAAAAAAAATTCAATTATTTGAAATGCCTAACGTTTTTAAAATTCTATATATTCAAAATCAAAATTAATTTATTTTTATATAGGATATGGGACTCATTTTAGATGTTCCATTTTTTGTCACAGCTTCCACACCCTTACATGAAATTAAAAAAACGGGGTTATACATTAATATACATTAAAAATCTTTTACTTTCTGATTTAACCTATACTATTTTTGTCTCCCCCTTTGTTCATGCACTCTTTTTTCCAGGTTAGGACATGATATACCAAAAAAAGTGTATGATTTTTTGAAAAATACATGACAACACCACCACAAACCCTAAAAACTAATCCTTTTATAGAAATTGAGTCAATTTATAGGTTTCTATCTAACTCTATTCTATGTCATTTAAGGGGATGATTTCACCAAATCATTTCTTGGATATTTTCTTTGGTGATTTGGTATTATTGTTCACATTTTTTTATGAATTTTTATCCTTCCTGACATTATAAGGATATCCATTTTCATTATATATTATAACAAATCTAGATTAATGTTTTTATTAGATCCTTGTGAAAGCATGGTTCTTTTAGTTAGAAATCTCATAAGATTCCCTTATTCATTTCTAACATCATGATTATAAAAGGTACTAGATTTTTATTTTTTGGAGCACACACTTGATTTTATAAATTCTATATTAAATTCATATTTTCCACTTTGTTTTTTATTCTTAGATTCAAGAATATTATTTTTCAATGTTTCTACCTCTTTATCCTTAAATGTGATAGTGTAATTCTTTCCATCAATGATATTCTTTTTCATAACATCAACAAGTTCCAACCTAAAAACATCATTTTCAAATCCATCCTTCTCAATATTAATTTGATCATTAGTATTAAAGTTCATTTGGATATGTACATTTTCATCTAGTTTTTTTTTTAATTTTAGTCATGAATGTATTGATCTCCATTATATTAGTTTATTCTTTGTTTTATTATCATAACATGGCACCAAACTCTCTATTAATTGGTGAGTTATACTATAATGGATCAATACCTTCATCTTCTTTTCTAAGAGGAAATATAAAGAATATTTATGATTTTTCACACCATCATAGCTCCCACAACTATCATAAATTCATTCTTCAAATAGAAAAATAATTTCAATGGAATAACTTGTTTGTCTTTTATATCTTGACATTGGAAAAATATTTATTTCTCCTAAAAGAATATTTTTTCTTTGAGAATGAATTAATTACATCATTATCATTATTTTCCTTTCAGATATTCATGGGATACATGGTAAAGAAGTGAAAAACATTTATATAGTTAAATCATTTAAACAAAAGATTCCATTAATAATTATCTTTCCCCTTTTTTAATCTTCTTAACATAATAGAAATGGTATAACCAAAATCCTCTATATTTCAATATTCATTAGAATCAGTATGCTGATCTTCAATCGTCATGTTTTTAAAAACATTAAAATAAATTTACTTTTCATGCTTAACATATATTTTTTGGTTCGACATCCCCACATGTCGCAAAATTAATGGTATTACTATGAATCTCATCCATGCTAAATTTATTAAGGTATCTATATTTAAGTAATGAGATCTTGACATCAAAATTTCTAATAAAATTTATAAATGTTTATTTATAATAGTAAATTATTAAAGAGTTTTTAAAAATATTATAACGGTACTAGTAATCACATTAACTCTAGTAAACAAGTCATCAACTTATCCCTCATCATAAATTCTAACATCTTCAAACTACACTCTGTAATTTTTGAATATAGATTCCTTCACCTTCTTATTTCCTTCATAACAACTGTGAAATTCTTCCCAAATCACATTTTTTTGTATTGACCCCTATGAATTTTTTTAATTATTTCATAGATAAATAGGGAAAAAATTATTTCTTATGTTTCGATAATTTTTAACATTATTCTTATCATAAAGAGACCATATATATGTTTTAATTTCTACTATTATCCCATGTTTAACCAAAATAAAGAACCTATAATACAAGAGAGAAACAATAGAGTACCATTCTCTCCATCTAAATATAAAAACCTGCCCTATAAAATATTGAAATTCATTTTATATTAACAAAGTTATGTTAATCTATAAAAACCATAAAGTGAAAAAACAGAGATAAAACTAGTGCTCTAATATAAATTTTTAGGGACACGTAGGATATGAAACGTATTAGGGGTGAATCAGTGTTTATATTTTTTTTCTACAAATCCCAATTTCTCTATTTTTATTAAACATGGCCCTATTAAAATTGAAATGGTTCGAGAATAAAATAGAAAAAAAAATTATTAACTAGGTTTGAATCTAATATAGATTATTATGTCCCTGTTCTATTGTGGTTTTTATCCCATTCCCACATAACTATCCTTATTAATAAAAAAAAGTTTCTACATGAAATGGAATGAACTTATACTTGCTACAATTACTATCACCAACTAATCATAATAAAAAATTAACATTCCATATTAAAAGAGAATATTTTTTTAAATAATGATCACCTTTTAAGTGAACGTAATAAGGATCGAGTGGAAGTGATCTTCTTTATTCTGAACTCCCTAACGAATTATGGTTGTCATGCACTACTCTTTACTGGATACATGGGTTTTACATCTAAAATTAAACATCATAACCTCTATATTTATCTCACTTGTATTCTTAATTTTTATATCTTTTAAATATTTTGAATAAATTTTCTATATTTAAATATGGAAAAATCTATGAATTATGAATGTTTTATTATCTCCATTATTCTTCACATAAACTACTCAAAAACCCTTCCTGATAAAATCTACAATTGACGATCTCGTTAAATGATTTCAAAAAAATTATTTGAAATCCATTAAATATTAGTCCAAGACCCTCTCACTTAATTTCCAAAAAATGGGAATGTAATATAAATTTCTACATGATAACAAGTAATAATAATATCATGGTGTATAATTATCCTAATAATTTATCTCTGTCATTTACTATGGCATGACCTTATCCTCATGGAATGAATAGATCATAATTAAATAAACCAAATTAAAATGGTATTTAATACCTAAAATAACTAACAATAAGATTCTTCTTTTCGCAACATTGAAACCCGCATCATTATCCATAGATTAAATCAAAGCGTGATTGTTATCCCATGAAGATTGTGACTAGAAGAACAACATAGAATCATTTGAATTAACTTTTGTAACTATCTTTTTGAAACTATCCAAATTCATGAATATTTTCTCAACCGATATACATGTATATATCATATTAAGGATCTATTACTTTATTAGTTTTCAATTTTTACTATCTAGGTAACCTTTATATATTCTTCAATTGACTCTTATGTATCAAGGTCTCCGCGTATTTCAAATTCCCACACATTATTTTAGACCAAGTCATATGTATGAGTATAGTGATTCTTATGTATATCAGTTAGAGTCTATAATTTTTAAAATCTTCACTTAGAAATATTATTACGTATTCCTTAATGTTACAGTTATATATGCACCACCATTTCTAATTTTCAACATTACCATTTGAATTACTCTTATGACTTCACGCAACATCCAATAATTTGTAAATTTTCATCCATAATCAAAAAATTCAAATCTTATTCTTGTAATATTAATACTTCTTCAAATATTACTACTTCTACTCAAATAACTCAAAAAAATCCCAAATGAATTCAAATTGAATTTTAAAAGTATATCATTTATTCCAAAATACATTCAAATCTATTTAAAAATACTCATAAAATATAATTACTAAAATTTTAGTGGTTATATATAGCTATAATAATATTCAAAATTATAATCCTTTTTTTCATGTATTGAAAAAGAATTTAATATCATCATCAAGTGAGTTCAACATATATCAGTTTAGTGATATTTTGAACACTACATGGAATATGTGGAAAATGTTTAAAATAACCCCTTGTTATATGATATCATCCCTAAAGAATATTTATCCTGACTTAATATAACATAATGGATATAATTATATCATCCATTAGGAATATCAACCCCTATATATCTCGAATATGATAAATGGCATGGTGACCCATGTCTATAATAGTCTGAATGTATATTCATCTTGATTCCTGATCTAAATAGTAATAAGACCAATGAAAAATGTGGCCCACGATCTATATTTATCTCAAACCTCAATTAAATCAACCACAAATCATATCCATGTGAAGACAATGGTAAAATGTGACCTCATGTCAATAATGATCTCAACACAATATGATCCCAATCATTCTCATAGTTAAATAGAGTGTATAGGAATGGTAGTCCTAGGTCCATATTGGTCTCTACCATAATAAATATTGATCATAAAAAATCAATGTTAATACAAAGGGGGAAGATGGATTTTATCTATATCTGTCTCAACCAAAGTCATGTAGACCCATTTTATAATTACCGCTTAGGGTATACCCACATAATGAATGTTAGTTATAATTGTTCATTATATGGTTTGGTGGAACACCCAAAACCTTCTAGAATAATACTAGCTCAAAATAATATATTATACCAATTTTTAAAATTATCCATATGGTCTAATCCCCTTGGACCCACATAGTTCAAAGGGAAGAGTCACTGACCCTATTATATAACACAAAAAATAAAAAATATACATATAATAAACCATACACTCAATATGAAGCCTAACCCAATAATTATCCAGGGTATTAATAAATATCCATTATTAAAGGGTGATAATGAAAACCTAATAAGGTCCCTAACACCGTAATAGAACTCAATAGTAACCCTATTGGGTTCCAAGTATAAGATCCAGTATCTTTAAATAAAAGCTCCCAACCATCATCTTACATGGTAGCAATGCACATTGCACTAAGATTCCATCGTTTCCCTAGATATCTTTAACCTATATATATGGGGACAAGGTAGAAAATTCTAAAATGTTTATGTTCAGGCATACATCTATATAGAGACCACATATCATGCATCACATGAAACATTTATAAATTAGTGGGAATTTTATGCACCACATACCTTGAAATTCTTCAATCCCACTCATTGATTGTCTCCATGTTAAATGATTTCAATAAGAGGATTTTAAAAAATATGAAACCCCTCTCAAAATTCAGGAATACTTAGAAATAAATGCTAATAAAGTGAGATAAATTTACAATATATGAGTGGGGAGCAATAACCTTACCTTATAAAATCATTCACTACAAATAAAAATTGATTACAACAATGAATAAGAGATATCCAAGATTAAGAGGAGAATAAATGGATAGAAGTGGCCATAAGGGTCAAATATTTCTAGGTTGGGGGATTAAATGTGATAAGTATTATTTTAATAAAAAATTTAACTGTCATATTAAATTAATTAAAAAAATTTAAAATATATCCAAGGTACCCACTAAAAACCCAATCACCATTCACTAGGTACCCCATCCAAGGGTCATAAGCCACCTAGGGCACCCTCAGGGATTATTTTTTCCATCAACCTTAGTTTTCTAGTATACACCATCATGTATATGATGTTCTTTATAAAAACAATTATAGAACTCCCACAATATGTCTATCTATAAGAAAATGAATTCTTAGCCTTAGCTAACTTCTTTATTTTCCCAAAACCAAATAAATTCACAGGTTTTGGGGAAAATATAAATAAATTCATACTTTAATATATAATAGGTTTTAAAATTATTTATACAAAATTTAATGTTCATAGAACATCATATAATTTTCATCTATGTTAGGTGACTCTTATTTAATTTTTATTAGATTATGATTCCTTACAATGTGATTTCTATGATTTTATGTAATTTTTCTATTTGTTTAGTTATCAAATAACTACTTTTAATTGATAAATAATTAGGGTATGTTGTGTTGAATAACATTATGGTTTTTTATGTTTTTTAATTTGACCATGAGAGTTTTTTTGAATGGTGTCTACATCTAATCCACCAAATTGATGGCTCTTTATAAAAAATGATTTTGATATCTAAAATTGGTTATATTTAAGACTACATATAAATATGTTGATTTATATATTCTATTTTAGGGATGTAAAATGGTTTTGGTTGATTGAATCTTTTAGGTGTGGGAAACATCTGGGAGGTGTCATGTATTAATGAAAGGGTTGTGTATTTGGAATGGATGGGATGTTCCAATAGTTATGTGTGATGTGGATGGGATGGGTTGAATAACTCAGGAACCAATTAGATGGGTGATGATCTATAGTAGGTTTGTGAAATGTTCATCAGTAGGAAATAATGTTATATAGCTATATATAATTGTATTCACTTGGATTGTTTTGGTTATTGATTGGTTTGTGATTCTGATGGTAATTTTTATGGCTTCTCAACCATAGTATTTTGAGTTATTTCAAACCATATTTCTAAAGGTGGGTGGTGAATGGGAATTTTCTAATGAAACAATGTAATGTGAATTGGCCATGTGGATGGGAGGTCAAGCTCATCTTCACCTTTGTAAGAGATAATTATTTCCCATTATGTAACTCCCATAAATATTTATGATATGTATGCAAATTTATATAATTTCTTTGTGCGAGATTTCTAACCACCATGCTAGTGCTCGATCATTGACATGCATCAACATGAATATTTGTATATATCATAGGTTATTCATCAATAGTGCCATATATATGAATCAGAGTTTCATCATCAATGATGAAATCTATATATATATATCATAGGTCCCCTATATTGTTTTTACTAGTTAGTGATATTGTAGTGTAAACATATATGGTTGTTTTCTAAATAGTTTAATTTTAATCCGAGTGGTAGTAAGTATGGTAAATATTCAAATGGTCCGTTTAGAGGGGATTCCAATGTATTCCTAATAAGGGAATCAGAAACTATGTAGTTTTGTTCCACTTAATAAGATAGGATGTACCCTTAAACTTTGGGTGATAGGAACATTGTTGTTCTTTTTATGTTTATGAAACCATAACTACTTTCTTGTAGTTTAAATCCATGTAAAATTTAATACTAAGTGAACAGTTGTTGAAAATAGTTATTGTGTAACATACACATTAGTAGACCTTTCCAATTCATCATGTTTATTTGTAATAAAATATGAGAGGATATGGATGTCTCATAGTAAATATGTACTTTTAATAAGGCTAACTAATAAGTAATAAGGCCCTTTGAAAAAATTATTTGGGGTTTACACAAGGGTGATCGATGTCATGTTAGGGGATATTTAAGGATATATGTGGGGCATATGCATCTGATACCCTATGATTCCTAAACTGGTCGGTGAACCATGTAACATTGGTTATTTGGGTCTAATTCATAGTAGAATTACCATTAAATATGGTTGGGTGATTAAAACTAATCTGAGGCCATTTTAATGGGTTGGGACATAAACAATATATAATACCCATGCAAGAATCTAGATCATGTAAACTAATGGTAAGTTAGAAGGACCAATGGGTGCATTGGAAATATGGACCCATTAGAATGAGGTTAGGGGTTACAGATGAAATAGAATTATATAGATATCCCTTCTCATTGATGTTCTAAGGTGATGAAATCATCAATGGGGATGTGGCTATGTCTTATACCTAAGAAGGATTCATGTTCATACATGGATTGTTGAGTGGGATAGGTCAGACAACTGACCACTTTGGTATCCATCTTGTGCATCCAAATCCATAGGATGCTTCACTGGTATCCTCATCACAAGGACCCTGATTATAAATGGAAGTGAATGATCATGACTACCGCGAGGCCATTATTAGTATGGGTAGAAAACCTAAGTGGATCCTTTTTTTATCATGGAAATACATGATCAATGGAATTTATGCTAGTGTGTATAGCCCAGTCATATAATTTATGAATTCATGGGAGATTACTGATGTAGAACTGCCCGAAAGTATATTTACCAAGGTCAATGAGTGTCTATAATATCACATGGGAATCCATGTTAATCCATTTATGATAACAAGGTTCCTAGGGGAGTGTCATTTGAGCTTGGTACATGAAGCAAGGGGAATGAAATTTATTAGTGATAGTTTTGTTAAGTGTTTATATAATGTCATCATTGTAAATTCTATTTCATTGGTGGAATACTATTGACAATGAGGTGACCATGTGGATATCTAGGGTTACGTGTCACCCTAGTGGAGAACAATGCTTCCTGTACCCACAAACCTATATCTATTACTAAAAACACATAAATAACACATTGGTTATGATACCAAGTAATATGACCAAATATATAAATGAATATATTTCCATAATTCCAAAATTAAATCTTAATATAATTTCACAATCCTAGAACCCAATTTTTTAATTTTTTAGAGATTAACTACATAAAAATATAATTGTTAAAATTTCTCTAAAATAACAGCATAACAGATCCCCTTTTATAAATATTCATTATTATACTCATCTTAATAGAATAGAGAATGAAAAAATAGGAACTGGTAGAGATCAAATGATATTTAGGGGAAAATATTATCAACATGATATCAACGGTTAAATCATGTTCATTTGAGAAAACATGATCATGGGTGAAATATAATATTAAGAAAATTATGGACCAATAATAACTTCCCATATAATATCAAATTCTCGAACATATTCTGTTTCTTAAGAGTGATGAAAAATAAGATAATAAAATTGATCCATGGATCATAATAGAATCATATAATGAAGAAAATTTGTATAATCCTAAGAATTGAAAATCATAACATTGAGATTAACATAATCACTAATTATATCCATGGGTAATCATGTGATCAATGCTACCTGCAATCCTGGAAAAACAAAAAACATGTAAAAAATATATTTGAAATCATATCTAAACAAATATTATAAATAAATATATCCACATTCATATACATATAATAATATTTTTAATATATATATCTATAATTTTGTCTACATAATAATCTGGTGAACAAATATATCTACAATAATTTCCACATAACAAACATCAAAATTCAACTATCAATAATCACTTCCACTCATAAATATCATTATCTCATGATATATAAAGAATTAAAAAATAATTAGAGGGTGATATAGGACCCCACCCCTAAAAATCGATAAATATGAATTACATAAGATATCTTTCATTCATTATGGCATGAAAATATGTGGAAATAAAATGAGTTTCATATAATTTCCAAATGGTATCAGATAACATGACTTTAAAAGTTGATCCATTGATAAAAAATGTTAAAACAACTAAAGTATAATTTTATATATTCATTTAGTGATTTTTTCTTCATATTGAGTAACTAAAGATGGGGTCAATTGAATACCCAACAAACATTTCGATTAAAAACAAGTTCAATAAAATTTATGAATTACAAACAAAATCTCTCCTTCACTTAAAAGAGTTGTTCTATATAAGTTTTATCTTTTAAAATATTTCCAAAAAATTGATTAATACTCATTTAAAACAATACTGTAAATTAATTTAACAATCTAAATCAATTTACATGAAAATATATTTATATAAACACTAGTTAAGGAAAACAATCAATGTATAGTTTTTTCAAGGTTTAAAAACAAATGAAGTTAATGTTTTTAAATAAGGAAAAAAAATTAAATACATAGTGGAATAAACAAGTGGTTCATTCTCAATCCATGACCTAATCCCCAAAACATGGAAATCACCCACTACAAGGAATATTATATAACTAAAATCTGATCTCCAACATGGATCGGCTATACAAGCTACATCTTATATGTTGTCCAGCATGAAAACCTCTTCCATAGTTATACATGGGAATTTAAACTACACATACCATGTAGGTACCACTTCCACAAATACCAGGGGAATAAAAAGAAAATGAGTTTGAATAGAATATAATGTATTCTTAAGTTCAAGCACAAGAGACAATTTGTGATAATATACAAAGAAAAAAATACTATTCATTAAAATAAAAGAAAAAAATAGATATGGAATGTAAAAAATAATAATAAGAGATTATTTTTTATTAATATTTTTTATTTATATGATATAGTGTCCTAAAATTTTTCTCATATAAAAGATTGAACTATTTCTTTGAAATTTGCAATAAAATATTGTGTTGCAAGGGCCTCTTTCTTCTATCATAAGGAAAGTATCTTGATCTTTAATGAGTTACAAACATTCAAAATTTAATGTCATTATAAATATATCATGAAATTTCTTTACTGATTATCCTGCTAATATTTAACAATTCTCCAACTTCTCAATTATTTCACAGCTTCTCATGTACGAGAGAGTGTTCTAAAATATAAGTCACTACTTGCACACGTTGAAGAATAATCATATAGATCTTGTAGATCCTCTTACTAGATCTGAATTTGTCTTTAATAAATCCCTTCATGGTTAATAAAATAATCATAAAAAAATATTTTCTATATATTTCCTTAAAATATTCATTTTGATCATTTAATTCAAATCAGGTAAAATAGTGACCGAACGCTTCTGGTTATGACTCATTTTTTTACGGTGACTCATATCTAGTTGTGATACATTCTAGTGGTGACTCAAGATAGCTGTGAGTCATTTTATCTAACAGTGAATCAATATGGTAGTGATTTATTATGGACGTGAGTTAGTCTGATGGTGACTCATTCCTAGAGTTAATACACTTTGGTGGTGACTCATGTATAATGGTAAGACATTCTGGTAGTAAGACATTATGGTGACTCATATCTAGTAGTGACTCTATTCTAGTAGTGAGTCAGGGTGGAGGTGATTCAATATTTAAGTGAGTCATTTAAACTAATGCTTACTCACATTGGTGGGGACTAATTACAACACATATCCAAATTTTCATCAAAATGCCTTATCATATAATATTCTATCATAAAATCATTATCTCATTAGAAGCTTAAAAACATGACTTGTGAGAATTATAATAATTAGTTTCCCTTAATCTCCAAATTTTTTTATGATAAAAACTCAGGGAATTTTTGTAAACCATATATAAATTAACTTTGGTATACAGAGATTAGTTTAAAAGATAACATTCTACAGAACATTTCAAATGTCAAATGTTATATATAATGAAATCTGATATCAAATAAAAGGAGATGTTATATCAAACGATAGTGTAATCAACTCTATCAAAGGTAAATTAAATCACATTTAAAGAATTATGGTATAAAAGGATGAGTCCAAATAATCGAGGTAGTAAGGAGGGGTAATAAATGAAAAATTGGTATCAAAATTAGGTTATAAAAAATGTATGAAGTAAATTCCATAATTTTTATTCCCCTTTTTTGATTCTAAAAAATTTAAAATAAGAAAAAAACAATACAAATACATGAATAATAATAGAAATACACTTTATTTAGTAGAAAATATTGTGATATTATAGCCCAAAAAGATATACAGATAAAATTACAACAAAATCCCTATCAAAGACATTGGATAATCTGAATCAATCCTAGTCTGAGAGTCATGATCAGCAGAGACCATTACCTTTTCATAGGAAAGAAGAATGAATGTATGGTTTGAGGGTGATTTCATAGTGGATGAAGGTATAAAAGGAGGTTGAGGCACTTCATTGATGACCACAGGTTTGAGATGTCATACAGCTTCCACTGAAGACATGTTGAAGGGCTGGTAAAGAAGAGGTAAAGGGTCATAGGAAGGATTGGTTATGAGGGAAGACATTGGAATTTCCTTAGGATAAACCACTTCCATAATAGAAACATATAGTAAAGGCTTCATATGGTTTTAAAAAAAATAATTTTTACCCCTGTCTCTATAGCAGTAAATAAATCTTTCTTCTCCTCTATGAATACCTTAAGAAAAAGGTTCCAAAACCTTTTTCTAGCCTACCAACTCCTTGAATTCTTTAGTAACAAGTAACAACTTTAGATTATAAATAAATTAAATTCTTATTCAACTTTTTTTGGGTATAAACACTATAAAGGTAATATTTAATGGCCTTGGTGATGGTTTCCCTCTCACTTCGGGCTTCATTTAAACATTCCCTTACTAGTTTGTATATACGATCATTGTGTTTTCACATATATCATAGATCTTCCTAATGAATAGCATGAATATATCCCATATTAGGAAGTATCTCCTCACATATTATATATTGAATCCAATTGGTATCATGTGAGACTGAGGGAGGTGGAGTAGAAGTTATATAATCCATTGCAGGTAAACTCTTTAACCTCTCCATCCTCTTCCAATGCAAAAATACCTTGAGAATTTTTATTTTATCCAACATCTTTCTCAACATCCATGGACTCTAAATAGTACTAACCTATAGGAATATAGGATGTTAATTTCTCTAACACATCATTCATATCCACTTCTAATATAACTAAATTCAAAATTGAAGGGGAACTTTGACTGGACTAGGGAATTACTACCCCTCAATGTATTCTCTAATCTCTCTTCTATCAGATGAATCATCTCCAATAGATTTATATGGAATTGATCTCTCCAAGGACTCAAATATAGATAAACCACGTATCTCAATTGACCTAACTGAGGTAACATATTCAATAGGGGATGGATGATGTGATTTTCCCCTAACATCATCAGCATCATCAAGATCAAGTCCTCCACCATCAATATCCTCCTCATCATCTCAATTATCACCATTATTTAAATATTCTATATTTCCCACATTAGATACCTTCAAAACCTCCCTATAATATTTAGAAGAATAACATTAATTTTTTATTATATCTTGAAACCTTTTTCTCACCACCATCATTATTTCATTCACTTAAAATAATTTCTCTAGCTATTATAAAAACAAGTGGGCTTGTGGGTTCAAAAGACATAACAATATTCTTAGGGGTATCATGGTCACTTCCTTCCCTAATTGAGGTATCCACCTCACCATAAACAGTGGTATCAACCTCTACTTATTCATCAATATCATAGTATTCCACTATTTCATCTAACTCTCGCTTGGATCAACAAGGTTATTTGCTCTGATAGGATGATCTGTAGAATTAAAACACCCATATATATTTTCATTATATCAAACCATCATTTTAATTTAAGGGTTTCAACTCACCCTAATCTATCTATAGATAAATTTATTTAAGAATAACCCCCAACATTTAAATTCAACTTAGTCCTCTTCTTCAATTGAGTAGTTGGTTTCCAACATCACTGAAATTAAATTAAGGTAAAACAAATAATTTAATCTGAAGGAAGACTTTCACATTCCCATCATGTGTAAAATGAGGTATCTAAAAATTATATTTTTATCCAATTGTTTCAAAAGGAATAGAATTTACACATCCTGATATCTCAAAGTATTGAAGTCTCCTTTCTATGAGATAACAAATGCTAAACAAACATGAAAATATGTTTTCATTCTCCATATAACTCAGTAGCATAAGGGATTCATTGAGCTTAAATACCAGTTAGATCAAATAGTCCATCCTTAAAAATAAATGAATTGGTATCACTGGGTATTGTAATTTTATAATATTTAAAAAATCCTTGATGAGGAACATTTAAACACTTTTCCCGTTCTTTTAAAGAGAAGGTAAACTCAGTAACATCTATTATGATCCGAATCAGATCTTTATTCATTCCAATACTAAACTCAGTGTACTAATAAAATTGATGAACCAACCTAGGAAAGAATGGACTAAATTTCATGGAGAACTAATATACACATACATTTTCAGGGATCACCCTAAGAACCAATGAATTACTGGATAATAACCATTCAGTATCCACTTCATTTTCAGCAACCACTACAAGATTCACAAGATGTAGATTTCTAGGTTCGATAACATCTCATCTCAGTTATCCTGTTGACTTATTCATGGGCAATGATTCTATACGATAAAAATTAGGTCACATTACTCTAACCATTGTAGTGGAATGAAGATTTAATCAAGGCTGTGAGAAGGATGAATGATGTTAGAGAAATAAAAGGTGTAATGACTCAAAGGAAGATGGCCCAAGTGAGAGTGACTCAAATTCGAACTTTATGCCCAGTTTATCTTTTATAGAATATAAATGATAAAATATAATATATAAAATGAATAAATATACTAGTAAGTTAAAATGAATATTATTAATGGTATCAACACATAAAATAGATACCATTAGAAAAATAGAGACCAGTGACTCGCCAATGGTACCCCACCAACGGTGACACCTCAACAATGACTCTATATTTGTGACTCACCGATGGTGAGTTTCTAGTGGTGAATCACTGTATAGACTCAGGTTTTCGACCTGTTAGACTTTGTAATATTCCTATGAATAACTCCAGAGCAAGGCGTGAAGCCGACATGCGATTCCGAGGCCCGGTGTGCCCAGAATTAAGTTTATAAAAATATTGGGTATTTTTATACTGTGCACGAGGCGAGAACAAGTTATCTCTTAAATTGTGGATCGGATTATAAATTCAAGGGAATATTTTTATATGGAGCATCATTATTACCTTAAGTAAGGTGTAAAAGTTATAGGCGTGGGCCTGCTGTGAGATATGTCACCTAGGGGAAAAATCGTCATTTTGAAATAATGACTTAGTGATTATTATTGCTGGAGTTCTTTTCGAATATCATTCGAACAAAGTCTCAGACTGTAAATCCATGACATCCGTTGAGTTAGAAATGGTGTGTTTTTCCTTGGAGTGATATAAAATAGGCAGATATAGAGGTTTCAGAATCCGCACCCGTCGGTAGAGTTTCAGAGAGTTTACAAATTCCACTTAAGTGTTGGAATTAAGGGGAGAACCCATTTCCCTTCTATCTCTATCTCTCTCTCTCTCTCTCGATCGCAAATTCATTGGAGTTTATCGGAATTATTCACCATTCTTCTCCGGATTGAGAAGCGAACTCTGGTGGATCGAAGTGGGATCACCACATGTGCGTCGCCAACGACGAATGACCTGGTCGAGGTAGGATTTCTGTTGATTTTCCACTCCTTCGTCAATTTATTTAGTTTTTCTCAAATCCATCATTTAAATTCTATAATTTTAGAATTAGTACGTTGGACAAATGAACATGGCCACCGTTCGAGTCCCATTCTAAATCTCATGTTTGACGTGTTCTTCATCATTCATCAACAGAATTTTCGAATGAGCTCAAACTCCTTGGGATTGTTGATCGGGGGCAGGCACTGTGAAGGCCTCGTCCCAAGGATTCTGAATCCTCCTTCGGTTTTGAAATTGGGCCACCAAATTGGTTGTGGCAGCCGACGAAATCCTTGGCTTCGGCAATGGCGGTGGTTGGAGATCGTGCTGGCATAGCGGTGGAGATGGCCAGAGTGTTCCGTTGCGGCACGGTAGGCCGAGCTGGAGCTCAGAGGTCCGGAATGCGTCGGTCAGAGGGAGAGCAGAGTCCAGAGGGGTCTAGAGTCATGTAGAGTGGTCAAGATTGTGACGCTCAGGTGAGGGATGACTGGGGCTTCAAAACGGGTTGGCGGTGTTTGGCGCGGCTGGTGTGGCGAGATCGGGTGCGACCAAGAGGAGTCGAGAGGGCCAGCGGCGTCGGGCGGTTCCATGCCAGCGAGTCCTGGTGGTGGAACAACAGAGACGCAGCGCGGGCATCGGTGTCGCGGACATGCACTCCACAGGGGGGGGGGGGGGGTGGGCAATGCCGTCGGCCCATCGTAGTTGGGGGGGTGTTCAGTGCCTTGGGGGGTGCTACAGACAAGGATCTGTGGTATGCAGGTCCTGCTGTTGTGCCGCGTGAACAAAGACCGGTCACATGGCCGGTCCATTTGGAGGAACCATACCTGAGGGGTCCGGTGGTGTTCAGATGGGTCGCGGCCAGTGGGCCACACCGAGCTGGACCAGACCCGCGACTGGACCGCAGGCCGGTGGTCTGGACTAGGCCGACCCGGTTGGGGCCCTTGTGTTCAAAGGGACGCAACCCCTAAACGGCACGTCCGTTTGATGCACCGTTTGTGAATATGGGTTTTTCTCATTGAGATAGAATTTCTGATATGGGTTTCGGGGTTTTTGGGTTCTACGCTCGAAGGCGAGTGACCTGAAACGCTTTAATTTAATAATAAGAAATTACTATTAATGCTCGTGACAGACGCGCCTCACAAGTCCGATGTCTGATTGACGTGTCGTCAGTGGTAGTGTGATCCTAGTTCTCATGCAGAATTTTTGAGATTATCCTTTTAGTGTTCAGGATTATGATAGGGTGTGGGTCCCACGAGGCCCGTTTCACATTTTACTCTGAAATGTTTCTTTTTCACACGGCATCTATTTGGAGTGTTTGAACACTCGTTTCTATGTGTTTTTCAAAGGGGATTGCAATGGTGCAATCTTCCTGCATAAATTTGGGGTTGAGGCATGGGCCCCATGAGGCGACTACCAAGTGTATGCTTCATTTTTACAACTTATGATTTTCAAGTCCATTCGGGGAAAATGAGTAGCCTACCTTGCATTTTTTTCCATGTAAAATGGGATGGTGGCCTCGGTATAGGCCTAGGACGTGCGCAATGTGGAAATGATGCTGGTTGCTCGGGATAGGGACATTTGGACAGGAAGTGGTTGAGTATACTTCATTGGTTCATCCCAATCAGGTTTCGTGTGGCATTACTACCTCAGTATAGGTTTGTGCTCCCATCAATAAGATGAATTCATGTTAGATTTGTGGCATCCCTCGAGAGGGATCCTCTATCTTTGCTTCCCTAGAATGGGTTCTTGGTATCATTGTGACCACTTATACCCAGGCGGTGATCCCCTATCAAGCAGGTTAATCCCGTATGGTTTGAAGCATCATCCGGAAGATGTTCCACTACATAATGGGTCATGCATAGTAGGGTTGAGGCATAGTTGGTTATACAATACCCTACTTAGCATGTTTTTTATAGTAGGGTTGCAGTATTTTTGGTTATATGATCCCCTACATAGCTTATGGTTTCGATAGGGTTGGTGCATCTTCAGTTCGATCCCCTACATAGTGAGTTATACATGATAGGGGTTTGGTATCGTCCTGACCACCTTTACATGAGCGACAATCCTCTATCTGAGTGACGTGATCTGTTGAGCGCCAGATCCGGTTGTGGTATCCCCTAGCGGATCATGGGAGTGATCCCCTATCAGTGAGATCTACGAGTTTCCAGAGTGGGTTTTTGTATCCCGTAGAGGACCCTGGGAGCGATCCCCTATCCAAAGAGTTAGGTATTTTTACAGTTTCAGTGTGAGGTTCGTGGTGATGATATTTTATGAGCATATATCTCTCGAACGAGTGTCATCTGGGATGACATATCTCGTGGAGGGTGTTCATCTAGTTAAATACCTGTTGCAAGTAACAAGGTCGGAACCTCATGAGGATTTTGGTGTCTTTTGAGTATATCTGGTTTCCATGGTATATCTATGGGACTATACTGGAGTAGATGTTCATGGTGTATGTACGGGAATACACCTGAGCTGAGCTAACAATTCATGTTTAGCCGAGGATGGTCTTGAGGTGGAGTTTCTCTCTCGTTTGGGTTCCCTCTAGCTGGGATGAGATGACTATTTCCTTTCAGTTGCTCAATTTTATTTTCGGGGTTTTGGGGTGCCTACTAGGTATTTTTTATACTCACCCATGCACAGGCTCTACCCACACATGTTTGTGTCATGTGCAGACCACAAGCCTTTCGATGGAGTTATAGGTGGTTCTGAAGCATGCGGAGTTTAGTGTGCGCGACCAACCAGGGGGTTTATTGGAGCTGTGCTGAGGAGCTTACTAGTAGGTGCTTTTGGCAGCGTTCTTCCTCCTTCTGAGTAGGTTGAACACTTTTGTAGTTTTAATTTTGTGGGCATTATTTTTCCCTTCTGTACTTATGTTGGACTCTAGTTTGGGACAGATGTTTGCATGCTCCCCCTTTTCAGTTTTTATATACATATCAACATTGCTTCATGGAGGATTATTTGGGTGTGTGTGTGTGTACAGGTACCTCAGGCTAATGCTTTCAATGTGTGTGATAACCTACTCGGTGCTGGTCACCATCCCCTGGCCTATTAGAGGTGGGCTTGGGGTGTCATGGATCTAGGCCCGTTGGGTTGGGTCATGACAGAGTGGTATTAGTGGAGGTTCCACCTTTGGGATCACTGAGCATAGCTTGTCTAGCTATGAGTTTGGTTTGGGATTCAATATGGTAGTTTCAAGATGTTTCATGTTTGGATTCCAGGCCAGGGACTCTAGTGTTGGTGCGACAACCGACCTATCCATTCACTAGGATTATGATATCCTACCATTCCACTTGGGATTTTTGGACACTAGTCGTAGGGACATAAAAGTACATGCATCATATTGGACTGGGTTTTTTGGGTTTCCATTGTTCTTCTTGAGTCATCTCTCCAGATATACTCTATGACTATGGTTCATCATGATTGTATTTTAGGATGCCTCCGCAATGATAGCCAGTGTGGGTTCCACAATGGGATTGTGGTGATGATCCGTCCCATGTAGAGGCTATAGACAAGGGCACAGGTTCTGAGGCTGCACCTCCAGGTGGTCCACCAGTTGAGACACCACCTATCTAGAAGTTGGTTATGCCGGTAGTTCTGGATGAGGTTGCACGTAGGCTAGGTGCACTACACGGGTTCCAAAGGTAGAGACCTCTGAGGTTCTTGGGTGATCAGGACCCTCAGGTAGCTGATGACTAGCTTGAAGCAGTCACACGAGTTTTTGGCAAGGTGAGGACACCCCCAAATCGGATGGTGGTCCTAGCAGTGAGCCTTCATCATGGTTCCACTGGGAGATGGTGGAGTTTGGTTACAAAGTCCCGCAATGAGGAGATGCTCACGTGGGTAGTGTTTGAGTGGCTCCTAAGGGAAGAGTTCGTATTAGTGACATTGAGGTTAGTGCGGACTCAGGAGCTCCTGCAGCTTTGGCAGGAGGAAAATACTTTGTCCGAGTACTCAGCGAGGTTTATAGACCTGTCATGCTACTCCTTGGATATGGTTGGAGACCCGTTCTTTTGGGCTCAAACATTCAAGCAGGGCCTGCACATAGACATATGAGAAGGTGTGGTTTCCTTGTGTCTTCCAACCTATGCTGGAGTGCTGGAGCGAGCCATGGTGGTGGAGAGCTTTATGGATGAGCAGATTCAGCCCATTAGTGCTGGGCATGTGGCAACTAGGATGTCGGCAACTAGTAGCCAGTGGTAGAGGTAGGGGTCTGGGCATGGATGACATTTCAGGAAGTGACCCCAGGATGAAGTATATGAGGCTCAGGGATCACAGGGCCCACAGGTTAGTTTTGGTCACCCGTAGGAGAGGCAATATTATGCTTGCGATGGTTGGGGACATCTCTCTAGAGACTGCCTGACACGTTGTGATGCTGAGTGGGATATGGTTGACAGGCCACCTTGGCAGCAACAACATCTTGAGTTAGGAGGCCTAAAGAGATGTGGACATGGCGATAGAGCTGGTGCAGCAGGAGGAGATGGTATGAAGTATCATATTCCACCACCACCACCCCTAGGTGGTCCACACCGAGCTCAGGGAGCTAGAGGGTGAGGGAGAGGGCAGCTGCATGCCCTAGAGGCTGTTGAAACAGAGGCTCCGTAGATGGATAGAGGTACACCTTGTGTCCTCTATACATTCTGCAATAGTTTTGAAATGAACTATTTAGCTGTAATCTTCTGTTTTCGTTGCTTGATTTAGTTTTGTTCAGGGCTTTGTTAAGACCCTCTGTGGGTGTTGTTCGTCATGCTTCGAATGCATGAGAAAGAGGGATCCTTCCACCAATGAGATTCATTTTTGTGATGCGATCAAAAACATGTGGGTGAGTCAGTGCCACCTAGTGCAGATAGTGTTGAGGTGTGGTAGATGAGTCCCTCCGACTTATGTGTTTGTGCAGGGGTGTATGATGGTGAACTTGCGGGTGTGGGAGACCCACTTGAGAGTCCAGTTTTTTTCCATTTGCTTATGGGTTTTCGGGGAAGAAAATTTCTAAGGTGGATAGAATGTAGCGACTTTGATTTTGGACCTGTCAGACTTTGGAATATTCTACGAATAATTCCGAAGCTAGGCACAAAGACGACATGCGATTCCGAAGCCCGGTGTTCCCGAAATTAATTTTATACAAATATTAAGTATTTTTATACTATGCACGTGGCAAGAATGATTTATCTAATAAAAGTTAGCTCAGATCATAAATTTGAGGGCAGAGTTGTGTCTGGAGCGTGCCGTTTACCTTAGGTGGGGTGTAAAAGATGTGGGTGCAGGCATGCAATGAGAGAAGTCACCCAGGGGAAAAATTTTCATTTTTAAATAATGAAATAGTGAATTTTATCACTAGAGTTTTTTTCTAATAACTTTCAAAAAATGTCACAGAATGGAAAAACGAGACTTCCGTTGAGTTCGAAATGGGGTGTTTTGCCTATGCATGATATAAAATAAACAGGTGTAGAGGTTTCGGAATCTGCGCCTGTCGGTTGAGTCTTAGAGACATTATAAATTCCACATAGGTGTTGGAATTAATTGGATTACCCATTGTCCATTATATCTCTCTCTCACTCTATCAAACGTTCATCGAAGATCTTTGGCGCACTTCACTGTTCTTCACTGGATTGAGGAGCGAACTCCAGAGGATCGAAGTGGGATCGCAGCAGGTGCATCTCCAATGATGAACGATCAGATCGAGGTAGGATTTTTGTTGATTTTCCACTCCTTCATCTATTTATTGAGTTGATATAAAATCTATCATTTTAATTCTATAATATTAGAATTAGGATGATGGAGAAACAAACATGACCACCATCTAAGTCAAGTTCTAAATCCCGTGTTCGATGTGTTCTTCGTTGTTCTTTGGATGAATTTTCGTATGTGCTTAAACTCCTTGGGACCGTTGATCGGGGTAGGCGTTGTGAAGGCCTCATCCCAAGGTTTCCAAATCCTCCTTCAATTTTGAAATCGGGCCACCAGAGTAGTTATGGAGGCCGACGAAAGCCCCTGCCCCAGTAAGGGTGATGCCCGGATATCGGGTTGGCACAGTGGTGGAGCCGGCCAGAGGCATCCATTGCGGCATGGTGGGCCGAGGTGGAGCTCAGAGGGCCAAAGTGTGGTGGCCAGCGGGTGAGAGGATTCTAGATGGGTTGTTCATCACTGAGAGTAGTAGGGATTGGGGCACATAGGTGATGGAAAACCAAGGGTTCGGAATGGGTAGGTGGCATCGGGCATGGCTGGTGCGGTGAGCTCGGGTGCGGCTGGGAGGTGTCGAGAGTGCTGACGGCATCGGGCGGTGCAACACCAGTGAGTCCAAGAGGCGTAGCTGTGTAGAGGCTGTGCATGCAGAGGTGTCATGGAGTTGCGCTCGTAGGAGGGGGTGATGGTGTCGGCCCGTCACGGTCAGGGGGGATCCCCAAGCTCAACGCATCTGGGGGTGCTCTGGAAAACAACCCACTATATGCGGGTCTGGCAGGTGTGGTGCGAGGCCAAAGACAGGCCACTTGGACAGTCTATTTGGAGAAACCAAAACCGAGGGGTCCGGTGGTGTTCGGACAGGCTGCAGCCAGAGGGCTGCATTGTGCTGGACCGGACCCACGGCTGGACTGCGAGCTGGCAGTATGGACTGGGCCGACCAGGGTGGACCAGTCCATTTGGGGCCCTTGTGTTCAAAGCAACGCAACTCCTAAATGGAACTTCTGTTTGACGAACCGTCTATTGATATGGGTTCTTCTTTTCGATACAGACTTTTTGAAAATGGTTTCAGGGTTTTTGGGGTCTGTGCACGATTGTGGGTGACCCGAAATGCTTTAATTTAATTATAAGAAATTATTATTAAAGCTCGCGAAGGATGTTCCTCGTGTGCCAGACGTCCAATTGAAGCGCTGTCAGCGGCATCGTGATCCTAGTTCTCATGCAGACTTTTTGAGACGATCCATAGAGTGTTTGAATTTAAAATAGGGTGTGGGCCCCACGGAGCCCGTTTTTCCCGTTTTATGACGAAATGTTGTATTATCACCCAACATCCGTTCGGACTGTTTGAACCCTAGTTTTTGTGTGTTTTCATGAAGGGATTGAAACGGTGCAGTCTTCCTACCTAAATTTGGTGTTGAGGCGTGGGCCCCATGTGGTGGCAACTAGTAGTATGTAGGGTTTTTACGGATTATGCTTCATATGTCCGTTCAGGGAAAATGAGTAGCCTCCTTGTGTGTTTTTTTGCGTAGATCGTGATGGTGGACTTGGTATAGGCCTAGGAGGTGCGCAATATGGCGACGATGTACGTCGCTCAAGTTAGCAATGTTTGGACCGAAAGTGGTTCAGTGTACTCCCTTGGTTCATTCCTATGAGGGTTCGTGTGGCATTACTGCCTTAGTATAGGTTTGGGATCCCCTCGATAGGATGAATTCCTATTAGAGTTGTGGCATCCCTCTGGCGGGTTCGAAACGGAATCCTCTAGATTCGCTTTCCTAGAATGGATTCCTGGTATCATTATGACCGCTTATCCACGGGCGGCCATCCCCTATCTGGCAGGTTAATCACATAGGGTTTGAAGCATCATCGAGAAGATGATCCCCTACATTGTGGGTCATGCATAGTAGGGTTGTGTCATCATTGGTTATTTGATCCACTACTCAGAATGTGGTTTATAGTAGGGTTGCAGTATCATTGGTTATAGGATACCCTACTTAGCTTATGGTTTCGGTAGGGTTAGTGCATCATCGGTTCAATCCACTACATCGTAATGTATAACAGATAGGGTTCTGGTATCATCGTAACCACCTTTACATGGGCGATGATACTCTATCTGAGTGGAATGATCTTTGGAGCACCAAATCGGGTTGTGGTATCCCCCAGCGGATCCTGGGTGTGATACCCTATCTGTGAAATCTATTAGTTACTAGAGTGGGTTTGTGTATCCCCTAGAATATCCTAGGAGCGATCCCCTATCAGAGGAGTTTGGTATTTTTTTTGCTTCAGCGTGTGGTTCTCAGTGTAAATATTCAATGAGCGTATATCTCTCGGATGAGTGTCATCTAGGATGATAGAGCTCATGGAGTGTTTTCTCCCAGTTATGTACCTATCGCAGGTTACGAGGTCGGAACCTCAAGAGGCTTTGTCCGTGTTTTGACTATATCTGGTTTCTCATGGTATATATATGGGCATATACCTGAGCAGATGTTCATGTTGTATGTATAGGCATACACCTATGTTGAGCTGACTAGTTGTGTTTAGTTGAGGATGGTCTCGAGCTAGAGTTTCTCTCTCGTTTGGGTTACCTCAGGCGGGGATGATCTGACTATTTCCTTTCAGTCTCTCTCTTTTGTTTTGGTGTTTTTGGGGTTCCAACTGGGTATTTTATATACTCACCCCTCCACGGGATTTTCCCACACATGGTTGTGTCTTGTGCAGACTGCAGGCCTTTCGACGAAGTTCCATGAGGTTTCGTAGCAGGCATAGCTTAGTATGTGTGACCAACTAGGGGGTTTACTAGAGCTGTGATGAGGAGCTTACCATCTGTGCTTTAGGCATCATTCTTCCTCCTTCTGAGCAAGTAAGATGCTTTTGTAGTTTTCCTTTGGTGGGACATGTTTTACCCTTTTTTACTTCTGTTAGACTCTGGTTTGGGATAGATGTATGCATGATTCCCCTTTTTAGTTTTTATATACATATCTGCATCATTTCATGGAGGTGTATGTGTGTGTGTGTGTGTACATTTACCTTAGTATAATGCATCCCTTTTCGGTGATAGCCTACTCGGTATTGGTCTCCCGCCCCTGTCCTATTGGGGGTTGTCTTTGGGAGTCCCGACTCGAGCCCCGTTGGGTCGGGTCGTGACACTCAGCAGCGGTGACTCGCCAAAAGCGACTCTCTAAAAGTGACTAACCAATGGTGACTTGAATACTAACCAAATTTATCATTTTTATTTCATTTTTATGTAGATTAATCTCATATAAATTAATGGATTTTCTAGAATATCATATTTTTGATGTTCAATCTCTCTGAATTCAAGTGTTATATCAACCTTTTGAAAATGTCTTCTAAAAATGTGATGTCTTACATCAATATGATTTGTCCTAGAATAAGACGAAGGATTCTGAGAGATATTTTTCATACTTATGTAGTCACAATTTATAGTGACATGTTTTAATTGATATCTTTAATCTAGAATGTATGTTTCACTCAAAAAAAATGTACCCAAAAACTCCTAGTAGATATGTATTAAACTTCAGTGGTGGATAGTGAAACAAATATTTATTCTTAATACAAAAAAATAGTAGTGATTTTCCCAAAACATGACATGTTCTCGATGTGATTTTTCTATTTAATATACAACCACTGAAATTTGTATACAACAAACTCACAATGTCAAATGATTATCCTATAGGGTAGAAAAGTCCTCAATTGGTTCTATATTTGATGTTTCTGAAAATCTTTTTAACAACCTGAAAATGAGACTATTTTATGTTTTCATGAAAATGGTTAAACATACACACACTACATATAATATTAGGTTGTCTAGTAGTTATGTAAAAAAAGATTCCAATCATACCTCTAAAATTGGTTTGATCCACTTGATTTCTAGATTCATTAATATTCATCTCAAATGTAGTACTCATGGGAGTTTCATTGCTTTTAGTGTTATCCAAACCAAACAATTTATATATTCTATAGTGAACTTTTTTTGATTTAGAATAATTACATATTTATTTTGAAAAATTTGAAAACAAATAAATAATTTAATTTCAACCATTAAACTCATTTCAAATTCATTTATCATAATTATTGAAAAATCAGTGCAAACCCCATTTTTTGGAAGAACGAAAAATAATATTATCAATATAAATTTTAACGAATAAAAAATATTTAGAAATTATTTTTATAAAAATAGTATAATTAGTTATACATTTTAAAAAAATATCTTTAGAAATTATAAAAGAGTTAAGGATATCATACCATGGTCTAGGAGGCTATTTTAAACCATATAACAATTTTGTTAATATGAAGACATGATTTTATTAAAATGAATATTTTGAAATCCAAGGGGTTGTTCAACAAAAACATTCACAAATATTTAACTATTTAATAATTCACTTTTGATATCCATTTGATAAATTTTGGAATCGTAGTGTGTAACATAAGAATGCAGTATTTTGATGGATTCGACTCTAGACACTAGTGAGAAGGTTTCCTCATAGTCAATACCATATTATTGACTATATCCTTGTAAAACCAACCTAGATTTATTTATTAATATAGTTCCAGATTCACCGAACTTGTTTCTAAAAACCCGTTAACTTCCAATTGGGATAATGTATTTAGGTCTAAATAAAATTTCCCATAATTTATTCCTTTAAAAATAATTATGTTTCTCATGCCTTTATTTTTATTATAATTCATCATTAATTGAAACATTAATGTTATTAGGTTCAATTTGTGACCAAAACTATTTATGTTCAACATGATTTTTAAGAGAATATATTGTTTTTATACCTCTATACAGGTCTCCAACAAAAACATCTATAGGATGGTATATATGAGTCCTAATAACTCTAGGAAAAAGAGGGCTAGTTAACTCCGGAACTTCCATAGGTTCATTTTCAAGTTGAGAATGTTCCACAGAACAAGAATATGTTTTTGATTATTTTACAGAATTTTCATACGGTTTTGTATTAATATTCAGAATTCAAAAATCATCATCAAGATTTTATAAAGTTTTTTTGGGATCATGTGGTCCAGTTTCATCATATTTGGCTTAAACTGAAACTTCTACTAGAATGGTTATTTTATTTAACACTCTATATGATTTACTCGAACATGAATAACCAAGGAAAATTACTTCATTACTCTTGGAAGAAATTTTTTCCAGATTATCCTTAGTGTTATGAAGAAATACCTTGAAACCAAAAAAATTAAATTAATTATCCTTTGGCTTTCTAATATTCCATAGTTCATAGGGGATTTCTTTGAGAGAGGCTTATTTAAAACTAGATTTATTATATAATAGACTATATTCACAGTGTCTTCCCAATAATAAAGAGGAAGGTCATACACATTAATCATATTATGTGAAATGTCATTATGTGTTATATTTCGTCTTTCTACAACACCATTCTATGATGGGGTCCTAGGAGCAGAAACGTTATTACTAAAGAAATTTTGGGAGAAAAAATATTCAATGTCTTGATATATAAAATCATGTACAAGATCAATTCATAAGGTATTAATCCTATTTACACTATGATTTTATACAAATTTTGTATACTTGTTAAAATAATTTCCAACATCACTTTTGTAATCTTTAATGAATTACCAAGTATACCTAGAAAAGGTGTCTACAAGGACATAAACATAGTGCGAACCATTTAGACAATAAACTATAGATGGTTTAAATAAGACCATGTGAACCAACTCTAGGGGTTGAGAAGTTGAAATAAATTTATTTTATTAAAATTATATCTTAAATTTCTTCCCTTTTTTAATTGGGTAATAGAATTTATTATTTGATAATTATAGTTTAAGTATTTCTTTGACTAACTCTTTCTTATATAGATTTCTATATGAGTGAATATTGTAGTTGCCTATTATTTTATTCCAAAGACAATATTCCTTGTGAATGCCCCTTATAGAATAATATTTTGAGAAAATAATGAATCTATATTAGAAGAATAAATATTATCATTTCTCAATTCAGTAAAAAATAAATCATTTTTAGAATAAAAAACACTACATGTATTATTTTCAAATTTCACATGAAAAAAAACTTCACATAATTTTCAGATTCTAATAATATTTTACATTAAACAATCTACAAATAATAATTTATAAATTAATACAGTATTAAAATTATATATTTGGACAAGGCCAATGATTTTACTTTTGGAATTGTCTCCAAAATATACATTTTCACCATAACCCATTACGAAATTCGTGAAAATTGAATAATATACAATCACAAGTCTAGAATAACCACTATCTATTTACAATAGGTTCTTATGGGATCTCTTCAGGAATGCTTCCAAAAAAATCAAATTTTACACAAAAAATGATTTCGGTACTAAATATTCTTGGGTACAAAAATGTTAGGAATTAAGCTTATGGAACCCATATTTTCATTCCTAGTTTTCCATAAAATGATTTGAATTTTTTTGGAAATAATTATTTTTTTGTGACTAGATGAATAAAAACTAATAGAATATTTTCTGTAACTTGAAATATGAATTGGATTTTTCTGGAAAATCCATCACTATCTTGATTGATACCTAATTACAGTAGTTTATTTAAGAGAATTTTGTTTTCAATGTACTTGAGGAAGAGTGTTAATCACATTGTTTAATCTTTCCAAATACCTTTTTAGTTTCCCTTTATATAATTTAATTCATTTTTTTCCTTCAATAGTGGATTATTATTCTCTTTTTCAATAGAATAGTCATATTGAAAACCAACAGTTAAACCATGATATTACTTTAGAATTTTATATTTTCCCTTATGTTCATTGAATGTATCTTCTAACATGTTATAGTACTGAAACATCACTTCATTATAAATGATATCATCATTATTTCTATTTCCACAATGATTAAAAGTATGTGTAAATGAAGTAGGAAAGATATCTTATAGCTCAGATGTGTTTGTTATGAGACATGTTTTAACTCTATCGTGATTACCCTCTTAGGTACTGTCTAAATCACTTGAGCTTTTTTAAGAAGCACTACACGTTTCTTTCATTAATTTATTTTATTTCTTATCCTTGTCACCACATTTAATTTATCATTTCATCTTAGGAGAGTAATATTTGACATACCATCTCCTTTTACAATAATAGAAAATAATCTCATTTAAAGCATCATATTTCTTCCAATCATTTCTCTAATTTCTTCTATTTTCAAAATTACCATTATATCTTAGCTTCATAAGTAATTTATTTCAATTTTTAAATATTCATAAATATTATTTCTAGATGATCCATCTCATCATCATTATCAGTAGGTGATTCTTCATCATTTAAACATTCAACGTGAACACACTCTCTTTTTTGAGGTAGTTGTCTTGAAGGATAAAAGATTTAATTTTGGATCATCATCTACTTCTCAGTTAATATTTAGTTTTTTCTTCTACATCATCAATTTTCCAATAATCTCTTTGATATGTAGCTTATTTACATCACATGATTCTCTAAGGGACAATAGAGTTTTCTCTATCTTTCCAGTTTAAACTTCTGCATGCACATCACTTGGTCTTTTTCAAAAATAGTCTTACCTAATTAATTTATTGTATTCAAGGTCTCATTAAACTTGAGATACATGTCATAAATATGATCATTAAGTTTTATCTTAACAAATCATATTTAATAATAAAGGTATTTAATAACATTTCATTAACATTAGATGTTTCCTCATGGGAATTATCTAAAGTGCACAAAATATAAAAAGTAGTTGTACATGCAGACATTTTTTTGAATTATTCATCACCCAAGACCTAAAAGAAATAATTAATATATTTATAGTTATTATTATATATATCTCCAGTAGAATTATCCTATGTCTTTCTAGAAGTTTACATTATTTCATATGTATCTACAATAACATTCCATATTTTAAAACCCAATCTCTCAATATGAATTTTAATCTTGATTTTATAGTGAGCATAATTAGAACCATTAAAAAATGGAAGCTTGATAGTAGTAAAACCATCTTGCATGTGATCCATTAATAACTAAATTTATAAAAAATAAAAAACTGTTATCATAAAAAGACAAATAAAATCTGAGAAAAATGATATTTAAATGCCTTTGATACCAAATGTTGGTCGGAGTGAGTAACTTAAGAGGTGGTGAAATGAGTACCCGATAAAAAATTATATTATAAACAAGTTCAAATAGAATCCCCCAATTAACAAAAAATCACCCAGTTAATCAAAATAGTAGATCAAAATAGTAGTTCGATATAGGTTTTATATTTTAAAATATTTCTAAAATATTGATTACATATCAATTAAAACAATATTTTAAATTACATTAACATTTAAAATCAATTTTGTCAAATAAATCCTTATATAAACACTAGTGAAGACTATCAAAGTATAGGTTTTTTCTATGGTTTTAAAATATACAATTAATTCATTAAAATAAGGAAAAAAAATAAAAAACATTTTGCAATAAATAAGGTTTTCGGTCTCAAGATGATACCAAATACACTCTACTTGGAAATAACATGTTTCAAAGAAGATTATATATCTAAAATATGATCCAAAACCCAGATCAAGAATACAAGAAAAAAATTACAATCTATATAAGATGAAACCATCATCCACAATTATATGTGGGAAGTAAAACTACACAGTCCATTCAGGGACCTCTTCCACAAATATTTTGTGTATATAGGTAAAACTAAATAAAAGAGAATATAATTTATTCTCCAATTCTAGCACAAGAGAATTTTTTTGATAATAAACATAGAAAACGACACACTTATTTAAAGTAAAATTAAAATATATATATTAAAATAGTTGTTATACTTGATCTTTTTTGATTTTGATGCTCAAGTGTCTTCAAATGTGTCTTATAGAGGAGCTCAATCTATTTCACTAAATTTTATACCAAAACAGAGCTTTATAGGGTTCTTTTTATTTTTTCTTTAGGAAATGATATTGATATTCAATGAGTTCCAAACCTCCATATTTGAAATTCAGAAGGATTGTAGAATATAACTTATCACATGATGATACTTCCAGTATTCATCAACTCACACGCTACTCAATTATTTATTAACTTCTCATGCATGAGGGATTCTTTCGAAATATTAATCATTTCATTCACCTGTTGAACAATAATAAATGAGATCTTATATATTATCTTAATCTATATAATTTATTATTTAACTCATACCTATAATAGTTAGAAAAGTAATCATAAAATAACCATTTGTCTTAATTTCATTAATATAGTCGTTGTGAGAATTAAATTCTAATCACGTGGAACAACGATGGATACTCTTTTGGAAAAGACTCATTTCTAATAGTGACTTATATCTGGAAGCTAGATTTTTTCGTGGTGACTCAAGATGGAGATGATTCATTTGAACTAATAGTGATTCATGTTTTAATTGAGTAACAATATTGGTGATTTAGTCTTATGGTGACTCATTCTTGGTTATAAGTCATTAGGGCTCGACTCTTGTCTGGTGGTAAGAATTTCTGGTAGTAAGACATTCAGGTGATGACTCATGTCTGCTAATGACTTAATTCGGGTGATGAGTCCATATAGGGGTGAGTCAATCTAAAAAATACTTTTTTGAACTAATGGTGACTCAAGTTGGAAGTGACTCATTCCAACACATCACCAAATTCTCATCAATGATCCTTATAAAATAAAAAGATACCATAAAACCTAATTTCATTATAAACATAATAAACATGATTTTTGAGCATTAAAATAAAATGGTTCCAATATGTTTATTCAAAAAATATAACTCTATATTATTTTTCTATTTTGTATTTAAATATGTAAATAGATGTGAAACTTAAAAGTCTCTTTAGTAAACATTTCTTATCAATTTCATAAAGCGAAAAATATATAAGTATCCATGAAAAAATATTATTTTTTAGAAATTAAAATGAATATTATTTCAAGTTTTATTTGAAAATAAATTCCAATAATTGATATTTGAAAGGACATAAATTTTATCCAAGGTCAATGTGTTGTGGAAGATAAAATTCATGATCAGGAATAGAAAAACCATTTCAACATTTTAAAACAAAAATACCATTATTTATTCCCACATCATAAATTGGGTTAATAAAAATTATTTTTCAGAGTGTATAAGGAGAAATATGAATTTAACAAGATATAATAAATGTTTATATTTTAAAATTAGGATGGATAAAATTATATGGCTGAAAAAATATGGATTTGGAGGATAAATATTTACTAAAAATGATGTGAATTATTCATAAATAAATTTACATTAATGAGAATAAAATTAATCATGGAAGAAGCTTGGAAATAAAATTTTCAATTTTAAAATATGTAAAGGAATATTTTAATTAAATAAAATATTGTGGTGGAATAATCTAATTATATAAGAACAAATTTCAAGGAAAAGCATTAGGAGTCAAAGAACGAAGAATTTAGTTATCAAAATCCCTTACAATATTGGCATCACTTGAATTAAAATAAGATGAAATTAAATTTTGAGATGAATTTAAAAATACCATTAATTGAATGATATTATAATGAAAACATCCAAAAAGAAATTATATACCACACATAATATAAAACACGTTATGAAATTTGAATATGTCTCAAAGAAAGAAGAGTGTGATGAGAAAAACCACTTACCTAAACTATTAAAATTCAAAAAATCATCATTATCCTATGTATAATAGGAATATATATAGTAATAACCTATTTAGAATCATTAATAATAAATTTTACAACATAAACTCTTAAAATATAATAATTTATTATTTATTTATTATTTATTTATAATATATTTTCATCTTCTAATGTTAACAATTTTTTTTGTATTTCACATGATTTAAAATGTCATTGTCCAATCATGTTCTTCAATACCATGTTAATAATTCTTATAAAATACAAGGTATTTTAATTTTATAATGATTTATAAATTTTTAATTTTAATCTATCTACATGACTCATGAAGACATATTCAATGATGAGCCTATTTACGTAATTTTTTATGAACAAATGTTTTCAAGATAATATTGATTAAAAAATTAATATAACCATTCCATAACATAAATAATATCATAAAATAATATTTAATTCATTTTATAAATTATTATAATCACCCAAGTAGGGATGGGATGAGAAATAAAATATGTCATTCCATGGAGGTGATAGTCTGCACTTGCACACGGAAAATGTTTTCGTTTTCGATAGAATGAAAAGATGATATTAACTGATATATATTTTTAGATAATTAATAATATTATAAATATCATATATATAAATTGAATACCCCTTTTATCCATCCATTTAATATGTTATTTTTTAATTAAACAAATCATTGATGGAGGCAGTAGTATAAATGTATGCCTAGGAAACATTTTGATTTTCGAATGAGTAGTAAAGGAATAAATAATAGTTTCACAATGAATATAATAACATTTATTTTTACCAATGATAATTATTTAATTATATTAATATGGTTATAATAGGTTTTCATTAATGTGGATAACAAATTTTTAGGGGTGGATAATACACAAGTTGATAGCTTGAACCTTCTCTTGGATGGACTCTTGGAAATGGTGGGCTTAGGAAAAATTCTTGTAATTGTGGACTTATAAATGAGGAAGATGACTCTAGTAAATGTAAAATTGAAAGGTTTTCATTATATTTTTTAATTATATATGTGGATTTAATTAGGTGTAAGTGTAGTCTTTTTATTGGTGAAAAGGGAGACTTTTCCTCAGAATTGAATTTTAGGTTAGGGGTAAGAATGGAATTGAATCTGAGTTAGAAGAGGATATGTTGGTGAGAAAAATAACTATAAATTTTAGAAAATGGTTCTTATAGAGGGTTTTTGTTTCAAGATAATTTTTTAAAATTTGAGCCTCTTTATAATACTCGTTTTTTAACATTATTAACCTTGATTAAAAATAAACAATTATAATTATTTTTTACTAAAAGTATAATATGGACCCTGCTATATAATTTCAATGATATGAATATGAATAATTACTCTTTTTAATTTAATTAATTTTATAAATATGAAAAAAATAACTTTAAATTATCATACAAGATTTGAAACAAATATGTTTTTGTAGAAAAATGTGTTCATATACATTAATTATTACTTATTAATATTTCCTATAAATTACTTATTATATGAGTGTAAATATATTTATTATGTGACTTAAAATTTTATTATATTAATAATTCCATTGATTTCAGTTAAATTTATCAATGTTAGAAAATGTTTTCTTAATTATTTCTATTAGAAATAACTATTTTTCATATTAATAATCATTAACATTGAGAATATATTTTTGAATCCCAAAAAATTAAATTATATTTATAACTTAATTTGAATATTATTAATTGAATTATGAAATAAAATGTATTTTATTCAATACTTTTAAAATGAAATAATTTAATTTTAATATAAAAATGGATAATATTTTTTTGGAAAATAACTTTTTTAAGCATTAAAAGAATTTATTCATATAACATTTCATATGAAAATATTTTGATGAAAAATAATTAATTACATTATATATATTATTATTATATTACACATTATTTAATAGTGATGAATAATTTCAAAAACACACAATTCTTATAAAAAGAATAATTCTTTGTTAAATAGTCTTTTTATCACTAAATGATTTTATTTTGATTCAACATGATTGATTACTTATTTAATAAAAGTCAATTAAATTTTAAAAATAAAATTATGTTAATTAAAACCGTATTTATTATTAATATATAAATTTTAAGGGAATAAAAAATATATTAAATACACATTATAATGAGAATATAATTTTTTTTAATAATAACAAAATTATACCGTCCTAACTTCGACTAAAAAATCCCCTCAAAACTTATACAGAAGATTTAAGGGGCAGATAAGTATAATTGGTTTTCATGGGTGGTGAGTCATATTGATTAGATCTTGTAATGATTTTAAAGAGGTTGAACTTCTTCCACAAATTATTTCATTTAGTCGAATCATGTTAGAGTTTAGTTTGGTCTTTCTCTAGTGGAAACCCTTGTGACACTCCCTCCATTACAAACTCGGATAACAAAGACACATATAGAATACTTATACTATTTTATGTAATTTATTCTACTTTATTTATTTATTTCTTAATATGTTTATATCTATTTATAACCACTAATTCAATAATTAAAATATAACAAAATTTTTTACGACTTACAATTTTCTCTTAATAAATTGTATCAAAGTTTGATTTTAGTTTGGTGTTGTAAGTACAGAATGTTATTAAACATAGTAATCATATATGAAAAAATGTATATAAAATATCTATACATTACATTATCCCCCCTAATTAAATTTTTTCCTCACTATTTCAATTACTACTCACTATTAAGAAAAATCTATGGGTAAGCATCAAGATATAATATTTATTTAGATACCAACCTTAAAATCATATGAATGTTTAGGAAACTCATATTTTCCATTATAATTAAATTATATTGATATTATTGACCATATTTTCTAAAACTGTATCCTTATATATCTATAAGTCATACGAGTTTCTAGAGATGTAACTTTTATGACATCATTATCAAGATCATGTTTCTGGACAAATACTAAAACTAAAATGGTTATAGTAATATAACGTCAACTTGAATTATCATATGAGTATAAAAAATCAATCATATGATGTATTCCCTAATAAAACCATAATTTCAACGTGTCATAATTTTGATTAAACAATGATATAATTGGATCATCCAATAACTAATTTAGTTTAACTTAGGTTTCCCATGGTCATTTAATTATTACATTCTATAGCCTAACTAGTTTAATATTACATCCTCAATTTCCATCTGATTCCTTCATAATGGTTCTTAATGAGCATGTGAATCCCCCAATTTATATCCCCCACAAGTGACAAACCATTTGTTCTATTAGGCCCACTTATTTTCCACTAATTGAAAATCAAGTTAATACCCAACCATCCATTTCTAGGGCTATGACCCCGAGTTGCATCTATGCCAGAGCCTATATCAACTTGTTTGTATACAAGAAAACATTGCATGTTTAGGAAGTCACACACTCTATAGTTTCCCAATATGTTCAGATGTTTTCCTATATGTAGGTTTGTCGCTATGGGTTTCACTAGTTTTGTCTAGTTCTAATACCCAAAATAAGATAAATAATCTCCAAAAAATAACTAAACATTTCTATGATACCAACTAAGGCACCACAGACCTCCACTAATTAGACCAATGTTAAAAACACTTACATTACACATAATATTTGATAAAAAATGATATAAACTATGTCAAACATTCATGTATTTCCATAATTTATACATTTCATCTTCTAATAATAACACAATACCAGAATCCAATGGTTTAGTATCTTTAGATATTATCTATATTAAAATATTATTGTGAAAATTCATCCATAAATTCACATAACTAGATCCCCTTATAAATATCTTCCGAGTTATACACATCTTCATAACCTATGGTATGGGAAAAATAAAAATTATGTGATATCAAATTCTTAGTAAGGGGAAATTTTTTCAATATTTCATATATGGATAGATCATTTGCATGTATTAAGATATGATCATGAGATAAATATGTTATTAAAAAGGATATGGACCCACAAGATTTTTCCATGAAATTTAAAATTCCCCAACATATTTCGTGGATTAAGATTTTGTAAACATGATATAATAGGAATGATCCACGGATAATAACAGAAGAATATAATTGTAGGATTACATTTTTCAAAGAGTTATATATAATTTTAAAAATTTTCTTAAATATTGTGTTTTATTTAAATGGGAATTCAGGGAGAGTTCATCAATGTTTCATGAGATTCATGGGCTTTTTTAGAGCCCAAATCATTGGTTTTTGTTGAAACAACATGATGTGCATGGTTGGTTCATGGAGTGTAAGAAATTTGCACCTAAACCGTGTTACCCATATGTAGAGGAGAATAGATCAGGTAACCATGTGGGGGAGGATTCACAACATAGTAAAAAATTGTAGAAAAGTTACAAAGGTTAAAATCATGGTTAGTGAATATTTTTTTTCTACTGTGCACCAAGAGTATGAGTGGTTGTACTACTTAGATAGTGGTGGCACATGTTTTGCGCAATTTTTGGAAAAATGTGTGGAAAACCCATAAAACACATGTACGAGGGGTGTCCCACTTAGACAGTAGTGGCACAGAGTTAGTGAATAGTTTGGAAATCTATGTGTAAAAATAGTTCACCCCATAAAAAAATAGAACTTTACCATTTTATCCTACTTCCACATAAAAATAATGGCACTCTTATTTTCCTCCTTTCTTTAGGAGTAACTAACCATGAGAGATCCATATCCTATCCTCTTAGGAATTATTGAATCTACTCCATCCAAGATCAGAATCAAATGTCATTAGTTACATTGGTTTACCCTCAGTTAATATATGATTCATCTTCCTTCCTTTCTTCATTTTCTTCACTATATTAGATGTTATTTCCATGGGAGCTAATATACCCAATTTTTAGGGAGTCATTCTATTTTTATACACAATTTTGAACATGAAGCTAATTAAGGATGAGAAGTCATCTATTAGTATAAGTTAGGTATTTTCATTATTTTATATAGAAATTATGATTTCCATAAAGTGTACCATGGTTCTTTTATCTGTACCTTACCATAATTACCTTTGAAATATTAATTTCATTTAAAATAAATATTATACCTAGAATAGGTACTTTAATGGTCTATTTGACAATTTTTGGAGGTTAAAAACATTTACATGAAAACCCATTTAGGTTTGTTTAATATGTTTATTAGGACATGTTGGATGGAGTAGGACACTCAATAGGGGTTAATTGAGTTCATATAAAAATTTATTTCAAAAATATTTATTTAAATTTAACCTACATTAATATACAAAATATCATAGTAACCCAACGTAGTAGTTTTGCAAAAATATTGATCTTTAAAAATATTTCCCAAAGAGGGATTAGTTATATGATGAAATAATAAGAAATATTATTTTAACATTTGAAATATATTTAATAAATAAAAGTAAGAAATAAACATTATTTATGATTAACTATCAATGTTAAAGATATGTTTTCTTCTATGAATAGATGAATTAGTGAAAATTAAACATTGAAAAGAATAATGCAAATAATAACAATAGATTCAATCTCAAGCAGATACATAGTCCTCTCCACATTTTAATCACTTGACACCAAGAATTTAATATAAATAAAATTTAATCCACACCATGGATTAGAGGTAAACAACAACATGCACATTGTTCATGTGAACATGAACTCTTCCCTAGTTTTGTGGGAGTGAAAAAACAAATCAGGCCATGTAGGGACCTCTTCCACTATTATCCATGGGTAGTTTAAGGTGTGAAGGATGAGTTTTGAAGATATATGGGTACCTTCTAGTTTTTTATATGAGCCAGTGTATGTTCATGGAACAAATAGTAACACACTACTCATAATGTAATAATTGTACACAAGAAAAGAAAAAATATAGAGAATAGAGTTAGAAGGCTCTATGTGATTGGAAATACAGCTTGGGACTCTTTTATGTTATGTTGTAATGAATCTTGGGTAAAATTTAAAAAAATAAATAAAAATATAGAGTGTCGTAAGAGTTTTTTTCTTCTATTTATAGGGAGGTATATGATTTTTTTGATGAGTTCTTCACGTGTCATTTTTTGTTCTTATAAAGTGTTCACCAGTTTTTTTTTCAAAAGTATATCCATAAATAACATTTCATGAGTTTTTCTTGAGGAACTGTTAAAGTCATATTCATCATTCAGAATCACATGCTTTCCATCATCCAGATTCTTCTCAGGAAAGAAAAATCACCCACCAACTTTCTGGTTCTTGTGACTCATGCTAGGTTCCACCCGCATTTAATAATCATGCACCGTGTAATAATCAGGCTCAGAAAATTGATACCTTTTGTCTTAGGCAAGGTTTGACTTTTAGCATGAAATAGAAGATTAGATTCTCATATTTTGAAATAGATAATTCATGCATGTGATCTTTTTTTATGTTAATACCAAGAATTATATTATTTTTCAATCAAATTAGTCAAACTAAGTCAAGCAGGAAAAGAATAATTATAATTGTGAAACCCCTAATGGAAACCAAACTCCTCCAACCCATAAGAAACATCATTGTACCCGATCCCAATACTTAAAAAAATAAAAATAAAAAAAGACACAATCATAGCCCAAATTTTCCTCAATATTAGCTCAAAAAGTTAAGAATCCTCCTGTTTCTTAACCAAGGGACTGATAACAGTGATGAAATCTGACTCCAGCACCACCTTTTTCTATCCTTTTTCCTAATCCAAGATGATCCCCCTGAAAAAGATCATATTCCACTTCCACAATAGGACTTGATCTGAACTGGAAATTTATACAGTGAGCCGCCACTATTCGGTCATCACGTTGTCTTGAAATAATCCCCACTCAGTCTTTGATCTATTAGACACCTCTACATTTGAGTGAATCTTGGTGAAATCATATGAAGGGGGGAAGGTCATGATAGGTGGTTCGGGTTGCTGACTAGCCAAGGACTGCTCCTCATTACAAGCCAACTAGTGTTCAATCGTTTCTGAATCCCTTTCATCACAAATCTGAACAACAATCAATTTCATCAGAAAGATCCACTCATTATTTCTGTTCTACACACACCAAGTCAGTGCACAGATCTGGCTGATCTTATTTGAATCCAAGGTGTCCACCCATCAATAAATGTTCTAGGATAAACATAATGAATGCTTTTTTTTTTGAAAACCCTGAGGACCATTCCTTCCTCACCCCTTTTACATCTCAACAAAACAAGATTACATGCATCTATGTTTCGGAGGGAAGAGAACACAACTGGAACAAGTCAGATTCGGCCACATGGAAACTAGCTACAAGATCGCAAGTAATAAAAACACTCAAACAAATCTTCCACTTGATTAATTTCACTTTATGTGGGATAACCAATTCCCATAACTTCTTCCACCTGTCCTTCGGAAGATCCTGAGAATAATCTCAAACTTGAATTATGTGCGATGGGTGAACCGAATACTTCCCCAAAACATCCCCATTCTAGTATATGTGATTGAGACCCAGCCCTAGAAGAAGTGGAATTCTATGAATATTTCGTCGATCAATAACATAGAACCAACATTTGTGTCTTTCCTAGTTTTATTCCTCAATAGAATCGCTATTGAGGTCTCAGACGCTAGAATCTTCAGGACCAAAAACAACTATTGATTCGACTCTCATAAGATTTCCCTACGGAATCCAAGGATCATTACATACGTTACGTAACACCCCAGGATTCATTGGTACATTTCTCTTTTAATAATACCATAGTGTGAAAAGTATGCAACACCGAGTTCAAGCACCCCATGTCCTATCAAAATAACCATTAAAAAAGAAGTTATGAATAGTAATAACATCATTTTGAATTTTATATATATCCCATATAATATTAACATTTATATTTTTTTTTTCTTAGTCATAATATAAGGACAAATTCAATTTTTCTAATAAAATAAGTATTTTTCAAATAATGTAGTTTTACTACCTTTTAATGGGGAGCCATTTTTTAATCCACGATTTGACACCTTTATATATTCAATTTGATGAAATTAAATTCTTTTTTAGAAGAGGGAAATAATAATATTGTTTGGATAAATTTATTGGTTTTCTCTAATAACTATTATATTTTGTTTAATAGTGAAATATACTAAATTTTAATTGAAAACCACTTTTTTAATCAAAATAATTTATTGTGTTAAATTACAGATTTGAATGGTTTTGAATTATAATTAGATTATATTTTTATCATTTAATACAATTTTTTCATTGGATGTAATTTTACATCTAATTCGAACATAAAAACATATCAATCTTTTGATAATTTTTACTTCTATAAAACCCACTTTCTAGTTCTGACAATAGGAAGTTTTGTTTAAATTAATTTATATAACTTATATATTTTTAATTTGAAAAACATAGACATCAATTTTTAATTGGAATATCAAAATTAGCTTTGGGTGAATTTTTGGTATTTTTCTGAAAACATTCAATTTTTTATGAATAGTGAAAAACATTGTGCTATTATTTAAAACCTAATTTTTTAAATAATTATTTAATTTATTAAATTTATTTTAGGTTAAAATAGATACATAATATCTATATAATCTCAATTTAATTCATTGGATTCATTTTATAATAAAATTATATCTATAAAATTTTATTGAACATTTTAATATCTTCTATCCACCTTATAGGCCTATTTGCAAATTTGAATAAAACATAATTTTACCAATTTTGTGAATTGAATTTAAAAAATCCGAGAAACAAGGTTGACATAATTAATTAATATAGGGTTAAATAGGATGAAAATAATTTTTTGAGGTATAGTAACTTTTGAATTTTATTTACCACGGTTAAAATTAAATAGGGTAATTAATGGTAAAAATGAAATTAAGTTACCCTAACACATGTACTAATTCTATTGGATAATGTATTTTGACAAAAATTAACCTTATGAATAAAATATGATCCTTTTTCACCACTTGGATCAGATTAAGACATTTATTATTATTTTCTTTAATGAAAAGTTAATAGTGTTAAATTCAAATTCTCATAACTAAATAATATTTAATATAGGTTTATACATAAGATACTTTTTACTATAAAATATTAATTGGAAATATTATAATATTTCCTAAATAATGGAATTTTATTTATAATTTTTTAAACAACGACTAATTAAATTTATTTATGACACAATGAGGATGCAAAAAATAACTTATTAATGAATGATTAAAATAATTGGAATTATAAATACCCAAATAAATGTAAATTGAGAATTTTTTTTCATTTAACTAATTTTATATGTTAATATTTCAATTTAGTATCAATTTAATGTATTTTTTCGAAGTAATATATTTTATTTGACTTTCACAAAAAACAAATACTGAATAATGTCAAATTTGACATAAAAGAGTTTTTAAAAACAAATACTATTTTATTACATGATATAATATTTCAAAAAATATAAGGATTGACCAAAGGACTAATATAATGATATTTATGTCATTAATTGACCACTTGGGAGTTTATTGGTTTTTTATTGTGATTTTTTGACCATTTATTATAATAATACAAGAATACATGGTAAAAGTTAAACTATTTAACTAAGAGTTAAATATATAAAATAAGGTTAATAAGATGACCTAAACCTATCTAAAACCTATTGGTTGGCATTTTTTTGACCCATCCCCACATTATCCTCAAACTAAATCTTTTTGGATCAATTATAAATCGAATTTTATTGTATATTAAATTAATATTTCAAGCTTTTTGTAAAGTGACCCTCACCTCTCTTATAAAAGGATACATACCCTTCTCTCAAAATAACACTTCCAAAGCCATTTATGTCGGCTAAAACATAATAGAATATACTCACAACTACCATCACTTCATCCTAGAGGCATTACATTAATTATAAATCCATCATATGGAACCATTTTGATCAAATCAAAAGGAAGCACCCGAAGAAGAGGTGATAATTTCATCACCTCTTTCAATGTTCATTTCTTCTTCCTATTCCCCATTATTTTTTGTTTCCATAGAAAAATAATAACCCAAGTACCTTATACATAATTTTATTTTAGTATAAATATGGTACAACCATATTTATGTACTTATTATCGTCTCCACATCGTGGTGTAGTTTGTAATTCAGCACTTCATTATTTGGATGGGTATAATAATGAAAATAAATGATTTAAATAATACATATAACATGTTAATGAATATATATATATTATAACTACCCGATTATTTAAAATTTCACGATCAATAGAATCGTATTGGTGCTCGTGTGTACGTACATATTACTACCTCCCTAAATGCAATTAGATTCATTCCCCACAGTAACCTCTCAAGAATAATTTTCATTTTATGATTAAAATAATTTTTATGTACTTATTATCATTCTGTATATGAATCAAATATATCCTATCCATAAAAAAGGACTTACATAACGAAACATATAAAGGAAAACAAATCAATTGACACCCTAAACAATAATACTACTGAAATATCATTAACAAGAAATATTAGAAGATCATATATGACATCAAATTTATTTATGTGGTTCTTTTATAATTTAATAACAATTATTTCACCATTATAAATTTGCATAATGTACACTAAAAAAAGAAAAATTATAAGGTAATCGGTTTTTATCTCACTTTTTATTCCCGTGAGATTCATGCTATATTTTCCATTATTTCCTTTTGTGTGGTGTATGTACATCCCATGATTGTATTAATTTTTTAATATACATTAATATATGGGTATTTACATATTCATTTTATGATCCTTCTATAATGTGTTGTATGATTAGTAAATTACCCATTTGGTAAGGGAATCTCAAATTTCAATTTCTACTCATTGGGGTTTATGCATATTTTATTGATTATTTTACTCCATCATTATGTATGAAATCACTATTTATTTATTTTGTAGTAATTTACACTCCTAGTTGTGTGGGTATACTTTTGATACACATAATCATCCCATTTATACATTCTGAAGACATTAATATAAAGATGATAAGAGTAATCATAACTCAATATCCATTAACTGAGTTAAACATCCAAGTCATTGGTGTTGTTTTTAATAGAATATGTGTGAATGTCCTCTGATTTATTTACACTGAATATCCAATCACATTGAATGTATTTATATTTTTCACACATAATTATGTAATTTATTTATCTCTAACCTAACGATATGTTCTTTATAAGGGATTTCATCTCAATTTAATTCCATTGGGACTTTTTTGTTGTTATGTGGTAATTAACTTTTATATGGTGCATATACTCTACATTGTCATCGTATATCATTAATCCCTTTATTCTCATGATGTAATAATGTTTACCTCATTTTTTTATTTAAGTGTCTTTCATTTGGTTAGGAACTCATTAACTAAAATATCATTTACTTGTTTTAAATAATTATTCTTCTAAATGTTTCTCATTAATGTACATGTATTAAAAATGATTTAAGGGATGTATTTATATGGACATAAATGATTTTAAATTAAAATTATTTTTAAAATATTGAAAGTGTTATGGGACACTTCAATTCAAAAATATCATTTTAATGACTTCTTTGACAAACAGTGTTGCATTTAAATGTTTTTAAGAAAAGGAGATATTTCTCTAAAATAGTTTTACTAGTTATTTGCATCTATATCAATATACTTCATTGTATTTTATTATTGATTGGGTTTTATTTATTATAATACATTCATCCATATTGTATTCAATGAGTTATGTTTGATTGGGGGTGTGCTATTTTTATACAATTCATGGTTTATGGTTGAAGTAATAACATTTTTTATGCTAGTTTAAATACGAATTTTTATGTTATGATTCATCCTTTTGATATGAGGAATACATTGGACTTATTAAGTGATAGGTGGAGCCTGTTATAGCTCCTTGATGCATTGGTGGGTCTCATGAGACAAACTAGTTTTTTGGAACAAGGCCTTGAAAGAATTTTATTTGTAGTCCTGGCATGAGGCCTTGAATAAGTGGTTATGATGTCAGACATTATGCATTCCGTCATTATAAAATTGGCTATTGATATAAAATGTGATTGCTCGACTAGTATAATATCCATGTGAATAAGTAAATAGAATTATTTGATTTATCTTTTCCATATTATGCTGAAGTTTATGTTTAAAAGGCTTGTGTTTTAGTCTTATACATTGAATTAAATGTTTATGATTTATTATGATAGTTTCCGCAATATTTTTATCCTTTCTGAGCATCTGAGCTCACCCCTTCCTTATGTTTTATTTTTCCTAGGATGTGAATAGTTATATTATTATTGAAATTATGGGATAGGCTATGGGATATAGGTGTGTTCTAAGGGGACACAATGTTGTTTTTTATTTCCAGATGTAACGTAAAAAATAATGTTTTAATCATGTACTTCCAAGGATACTAAACTGATCGGTATTTTGAGACATGATTCCTTGTATCATTCCAATGTTATATAATATCAAACCTACTCTAGGTAACTGGGTTCGGGGTTTTATAGTTGGTATCAGAGGAAGTTTTCCACAAACATTGGAAGCTGGATTTAGAAAAACTATGATTTTAAAACTCTACCCACAGATAGACATTGAGGATTATTATAGAAGAACATCCAAAAATACTAGTAATGTAATTATTATGTGGGTTGTCAATGAAATAAATCCTTTTGGGATATGATTAGGTAGAGGATGCTCTGGTACTGATATTACTAGGATTAAAACCTAAAAACACCGCTTTGAGATAGACTCAAATGGGAACTGGTGCACGACAACAGGCCTTTCTGCACTCTTGGTTATGACACTCCCAGGGAATATTCTTAGGATAATTTACATTTTCTTTAAAAAATGATTTGAAGGATTTTAATATTATATGAGAATAAATATCCTTGTTTAATACTAATGTGTTTTAGATTGAAAATAATTAGTCTTGATATTCTCTAAATGATGTTATTATTATTGCTTCTCACTCTATGCTTTCTGGTTTTAGTCAATAGATAGATTCCAAGGAAGTCACAGTAATGTCGAACATGATGTACAGGGTGGGAACAATTGTAGAAATAAACTACTAAATGGAATGATGATAGGTGTAAAAGATATCATGTTCATGTCGAAGCAAGTATCCAAAAATAAGACCAGCAATATATAGACTAGCCAACTCCCAAACTCAACAATGAAGAGAAAGACGGAGAGTGAAAAGATATCTAGTAGTGGATACTATGGAGAAAAGAAATCTCAATTTCCATAATGCTATAAATGTGGAAGGAGACACCCAGAAAGTGTCTCAATGGAACCAAAAAATACTTTATCCGTAGGAAATAATGACATAATGTAATCAATTGCTAAGAAAAAATGAAGAGTACTATCGAAGAAAATAAAAATGATCCTAAGAATCCATTTATAATCATTTTACATATATGTAGGGGACCATGGAATTACCCAAGTAAATTCCTTATTCTATAGGATAACCACTAGGTCAAGGAAGAACCTTTGTGAAAATTAATGGATGGAGAAATGTTATAAATTATTACTGCTCTTTATTGATGGGATTACATTGGAAGAGTTTTCACTTTTATGTATAACCCTGTTGTTTGTTACGTGAAAATTCTATTTGAGGAAGAATTATATTTTATTTTGTGGACATAGTTATTATGAACCATTTGGGTTTAAATGATCCTTGAATTTGAGTCAATTACAATCTCTTACTATTTGGGAAGAAAATGCAAGGCTTGAGATAAATTTTAGGATTAAAATATGTTACGGTTATTTTTGAAGATTTTATCACATTTTTGGGACTTTTATAAAATTATATAGTTTTTGATGAAGGAAAACATGTAGACCATGTGACAACCCGTCATGTCGAACAATGCTTCAGGAATCTAACCCACAACCAATGTTCAACAAGGATTTATCGCCTACAACCAGACTACATGATGTCCCTGGTTAGTATAAATAATTATTTTTCGTTAAATGATTTTATGGATCAAGAGTATGTTTATTTTGGGAACTTATAATTTATCCTTATTATAGGAAAAAGATTTTGTGATTAAGTGATAAATGTTATTATGGAAGACATTCTCTCTTTTGGGAACACTATATGACTAAAGAAAATAGAATACTATGGGATTTCATTTGAGGATTAATGGTGGTTTTTTATTTTGGAATAATGTATTGTTTTTTTGGGATAATTATAGAGTTTTGGGATATTTATGAAAATTGATTAACCTCTAATAGAGAATATGATATTATGTTAATTACTTTTATGTATGTGACTTTAAGAGTAGTTGATGTTATTTGGAGATAATTATTAAGATTTATCGTGAAAGACTATGTGATCAAATCCTTCGAAATTTTGGGTTTCAAACTGAGTTTGGATTATTTTGATGAATTGAAAGGAAAATTTTTCTTTTGAGTGGTCTTTGTTGAACTTTGGGTATTGTTGGTTTAATTTTGACGATTAAGAGTAATACTTATTTCGGTAAAGGATTATATTTTTTTGGGATCATCTGATCTTTTACTAACCTTTTTGGTTTTGGTTAATTTCTAAAGACAAGGGAAATTTATATTTCATCTTTTGTGTATTATGTGATTCTCTATAAGTTGATTCTAGCACTTCTGGTGTGACCAAGTCATCTTGAATACTTATCTTTTAGAGTGAAAGTTGAGTTTGTGGTAGAAATTAGTTAAAGGATGGAACTAAACATTTCAAGTGTTCATTTCTTATTCTATGAATAAAATAATTCATAAACATTAGGGAAATGATCTTAAAACCAAAAATGTGTTATCCTAATACCTTATGTTTTGTTGAACTGATGATATTTTAAATCGTCATAGATATATGTCTTTAAGACCCTCAATTTTCCATTTAGTTGTTTGTGACAGATGACCTCAATCACTCCCTATAAATATTTACGTTTTCCCTAAAATTATAACTTCCACCAATGTTCTTCTATTCAAAATCCTAATTTGGTGGTGAATTTTTCATTTCTCTGTCCATCTTATTAAGACTAAATTTTGTTAACCCTATATCCAATAAGGGGTTTCCATTAAGGTATTTTATATTTCTTTTGTACTTTTATTTTTGATGATAAAATTTGTAATTGAGAGGATTAAATTTATAGAATTATGGAAGAATGTAACACCCCAATCTTCCATGGTACATTTCTCTTTGAATAATACGATAGTGTTCGAAGTACGCAACACCGAGTTTAAGCACCCCACGACCTATCAAAATAGCTGTTTAAAAAGCAGTTATGAATAGTAATAACCCAACATTTAATTATATATGTATCCCATAAAATTTTGACATTTATCTTTTTTTTCTTATACATAATATAAGGACAAATTCAATTTTTCAGAAAAATAAGAATTTTTCAAAAAGTGCTGTTTTTCCACATTCTAATGGGGAACCCTTTTTAAATACCATATTTGACACCTTTATATATTAAATTTGATGAAATTAAATTCTTATTTACAGGAAAGAAAGAAATATTTATTTTAAATAAATGTTCAATTTTTTTTGATAACTTTCATATTTGGATGAATAGTGAAAGATGCTAAATTTTAATTGAAATCAACTTTTTTAATCAAAAAAATTTATAGTGATTAATTATACATTTGAATGGTTTTGATGTATAATCAGATTATATTTTTATCTTTTAATTCAATTTTTTTCATTGAAAGTATTTCTACATCTAAATTGTACGTAAACACATATCAATCTTTTAATAGTGTTTATTTCTTAAAACCATGATTTCAGGTTGTTACAATGGGAATATTGTTTTAAAATAGTTAATAAAACATATATATTTTGAATTTGGTAAAATAAAAATCATTTTTTAAATTATAATGTCAAATTTACCTTAGGAGGAATTTTTGGTATTTTTTTGAAAACATTCAATTTTTTATAAATAGTGAAAACACTTCGTTGTTTTTTAATACATAATTTTTATTTAAATAATTATTTATTTTATTTAAATTTATTTTAGGTAAAAATAGATACATAATACATATATAAGTTTATTGTAATTTATTTGAGTCATTTTAAAATCAAATTAGATGGATAAAATTTTATCGAAAATTTTTACGTCTTTTACCCACCTTCTAGGCATATTTGCAAAATTTCATAAAATGTAATTTTACCACTTCTATGAATTTAATTTCAAAAATATGAGAGGCGTTGTTCAAATATGTATGTAATTTTTTTCAATATGATGAAAATAAATTTTGGTGAATAGAATCTTTTATATTTTATTTACAACAATTAAAAGAAAATAGGGTAATTAAAGTTAAAAATGATATTATAATTACCATATCATAGGTCCTAATTCTATTGGATAAGTGTATTTCAACCAAATTTAACCTTAGGAATAAAAAATGATATTTTTGGACCACATGGAATAGATTAGGATATTTATTGTTATTTTATTTAAAGAAGTGTTAAAAGTGTTATGTTTAAATTTTCATAAATAAAAAATTTTTAATATATAGTTATAAATAAGATAATTTTGACTCTAAATATTTTTTATAATGATAAAAATATTTCATATGTAATGGTATTTTATTTATAATTTTTAGACATTAAATAATAAAATTTATTTAAGACACAATGATGATGTAGTAATTAACTTATTAATGAAAGATTAAAATAGTAGATATTATAAATATCCAGATAAATTTATATTGAGAGTTTTGATCCATTAAAATAATTTTATAAGTTAATATGACATTTTAGGATTAATTTAATTTTTTTTTGTTTTAAGTAAACAAGTTTTTTTTACTATCAAAAAAACTAAATACTGAAATGTGTCAAAATTGACAAAAAAGTATTTTTAAAACAAATAATATACTATTAAATTATATAATATTCCTAAAAATATATGGTTTGGAATAATGGATCATATAATGATATATATTTCATTAATGAACCACTTTTCGTTCTATTGGATTTTTATAGTATGTTTATTAACCGTTTATTATAATAATACCAGAATACATGGTAAAAGTTAAACTATTTAACAAAGAGTTAAATCTAAAAGATAAGGTTAATATGGTGACCTAGACCTATCTAAAACCTATTAATTGAGAGGTTTTCAAACCATACCTACCTTATCCTCAAAATAAATCCTTTTGGATCCATTATAAACTGAATATGATTGTATAATAAATTAATATTTCAAGCTTTTCCAAAAGTGATGCTCACCTCTCTTATAAAATGGTACATACCCTTTTATAAAATTCACACCTACAAAGCCATTTTTTATTGACCAAAACGTGCTCAAATATCCTTACAACTACTCTCACATCAACCTAGGGGCCTTAATTTTATCAGAACGCCATCCTATGGAGCCATTTTGATCAAATCGAAAGGAACGATCCGAAGAAGAGGTAATAATTTCATCACCTATTTCAATGTTCTTTTCTTCTTACACATCATAATTCTTTTTTGTTTCAATAAAAAAAATAACACCAATAAATTATACATTCTGTTATTTTATTATAAATATTTTACAACCATATTCATTGTTCTATTCATCCTATGAATGAAAAAGTCCCTAAACGTGTGTATGTACGACATACCGTCTCCACAACGTGGTGTAGTTTTTTATTCAATAATTAATTATATTGATTGGTATAATAATGAGAATAAATTATTTAAATAATAAATTTAACATGTTAATTATTCTGTATATATAATATTACCATCCAATTAAGTACGATTTCACCATCAAAAGAGTGGTATTGTCGCTCGTGTGTATGTACAGATTACCATCGCCACGAATGCGGTGAGATTCATTCCCCATCATAACCATTCTAGAATAATTATCATTTTATGATTAAAAATAATGTTTAAGAACTTAATATAATTATTTATATGAATAAAATACATTCTATCCATAACAAACATGACTTACATAACCAAACATATAAAGGAAACCGAATCAGTTAACACCCCAAACAATGATACTGCTAAAATATCATTAATAAATAAATCTTAGAAAATCATAAATGATATAATATTTATGTATGTGGTTCTTGAATATTTTAAAAACAATTATTTCAACATTATAATTAAGGTTAACGTACCCTCATCCAAGGAAAAGTACAAGTTAAGGAGTTTTCATCTCACTTTTTATTCCCGTGAGATTCATGCTATATTTGCCACTATTTCCTTTTGTGTGGTGTATGTACTGCCAATTTTGTATTCTTTGTGTAATATACATTAATTTATGGGTATTTACATCTTCATTTTAAGATCCTTTCATCATGGGGTGTATGTTTTGTAAGTTACCAAATCCGGATGGGAATTTAAAATTTCAATTTCCACTCATAGGGTTTTACGCATACTTCATTGATTATTTTACTCCAAGATTATGTGTAAAATCACTATTTATTTATTTATGTAGTAATTTACCCTACCCTTTGTGTGGATATAAATTTTATGCACATAATCACTCCATTGATAATTTCTTAAGTAGTCTATATGAACTTGAAAAGATTAATCTTTACTCATTTTCCATTCATTGAGTTGAACATCCATGTCATTGGTGTTGTTTTTAAAAGAATATGTGTGAATGTCCTATGATTGATTTATAATAAATATCTAATAATATTGAGTTTATTTATATTTTTCACACATAATTACGTAATTGATTTATCCTTAACCTAAGGATACAGTCTTTATAAGGAATTTCATCTCAATTTAAATTCCATTGAGACTTGTTATTATGCACCAATTCACATTCATATACTGTATATACTGTACATTGACTTGGTATATCATGAATCCATGTATTCAGATGATATTATAATGTTTTTATTACCTCTATTGTTTTTATTTAAGAATCATTCATTTGGTTAGGAATTATTTAACTAAAATATCATTTTAAATGTTCTAATGATTTATTCGTCTAAATATTTCTCATTAATGTCCATGTTTTAAATATGATTTTAAGGATTTATATAAATGGGCATGAATTTTTTGAAAATAAAAATCATTTCAAATGTTTCAAAGTGTTATGGTACACTTTTATTCAAAAATCTATTTAAAACAACTTCTTTTATAAATAGTGCATCTTTTAAATGTTTTTATTAAAAATGGAATATTTCTCTCATATAGTTTTACTGACTATTTTCATCTATGTAAATATCCTTCATTGTATTTTATTCTTAATTGAGGTTGATTTATAATAATACAATCGTTTATATTCTGTTGAATGAGTTATGTTTGACTATGGATGTGTTATTTTTATAAAATTCATTCTTTATGGTTATAGTAATAACATCTTGTGTAAAAGTTTTAATACAAATTTTAGGTTATGTTTCCACCTTTTCCTTTGAGGAGTGAATTGGACTTAGTGAGTGATGGGTGGAGCCCAATAAATCTATTTGATGAATCGGTAGGTATCATGAGACCAACTAGTTTCTTGGGAAAAGGCCTTAAAAAAATATTATTTTTAATCTTGGCATGTGGCCATAGATATATGGCTGTGGTGTCTGACATTAGGTCTTCCATAATTATGAAATTAGATATTGATATTACATGTGATTATTCGACTAGTAGAATATCAATGTGAATAAGTAAATGGAATTATTGGATTTATCTTCGCCATATTATGCTGATGTTTATGTTTAAATGGCTTGTGTTTTAGTATTATAAAATTCCTTAAATATTTATATTTTCTTATGATATTTTTAGCTACATTGTTATCCTTACTTAGCATCTGAGCACACCCCTTTCTTATGTTTTATTTTTTCCAGGATGTGGAGAATTATATTATGAATGACATGCAAGGATAGGCTATGATATATGAGTATGTTCAAAGAGGAAACAATGGTTTTTTTATTTCATGATGTAATTTAAAAACCTATGTATGTGTTTAGTACTTCCCAGGATACTAAACTGATCGGTTTTTTGAGACATGATTCCTTGTTTCATGCCAATGTTATGTAACTATGCACTAACTCTGGGTGACTGGGGTCAGGGTGTTACACATTAACTGAGCTTCTGTCAATAATCTTCTAAACACAATATTTAGAGAGAAGTGGAATTTCACCCTTGATACTCCTCCACATGTGGCTAGGTCGTGGACCCAGAGGAGCGTGAAAAAGAACAGACTGAGGAAAGTACTTTTCCAGGAAAACTCTAGTTAAATGGCTTGAGGGGCAGTTCAACAAGAGTCGTCCCGGATTTTCCAGCAGATATTCATTGAATGACATCAGGTTCCTAAATCCAAGGACAACATAATACAAAGAAGAATATAATTTCTCCCATGCCACCCGATGAGTATTGATTTTATAGCTAGAAGATCCCAACCAGAAATTAGTAAGGTGAGAGTTAATCTGGTCTAGAGTATCCGGGAACTTAAACAGTTACATCACATATGACGAACTTTCTTGGGCAATTTTTTACCAGGACATCTTTACCATTCTATCAAATCATTCTTCTAAAACATACCCTTACTAAGATATCCACCTTATCCAAAATTTAGAAAAAAAAAATTTCTTTGAAATTCTAATCAATGTCAAGAGACCCACGATTTTCAGGTGCTTCTCACCCATATGAAAGCCGCAAAAATGTTAGAGTTCCTCTTTTCTAGAATGGGACACACATTTGCTGAAATAAATATCTGATTTTAGAATATTGAGTGGCAGCCCATATTCCCGTACATATAAACTGATAAATGTCAAAACTGCATGACATTCGTGTGGGGTGTCCCGTGAGAATAAAAGGTAATCTTTTGAAATTAAGATATGAGAAACATGGGGAGAATTCTGGCATACCTTTTCCCCATGGGTGACCCCTCGACACGATGAGTCCATAAACAAATGTGAGAAAACATCTGGCACAAGGATAAAGTGGAAATGAGAAAGCGGGTCACCATGATCTAAACCTCAAAAGGGGGTGATACTTTCCAAATGTCTCCTATTGATATTGATCATGTACATTACCGAAGAGATATAGCTCATAACATTAAGAGTTCATTTATCCCCAGACCCTAACTTCGTAATAACCTATTCCAAGAATGGACATTCCACCCAATCATATTCTTTCATCATATCAATTTTCAGAGCCATCACACACTTCCTTTACTTGGTTCAGGTTTTCAAAGAGTGAAAACTTTCATTTTCTCTGACCGCAAAATCACTGATGGACCACAAGGGGACAAAGGCACTCTTTTTCTCAAACAGAAAAACTAGGAGAAACCTCCGTAGTATTTCCACCAAGATCTTGGTGAAAATTTTATATATTACATCACATAGGCTGATGGGCCGGAATTCCATGACATTCAGAGGAAACCGAGATTTTGGAATAGGAGTCATAATTGTTTCATTAATATCTGTAAATGAAGCCTTATTATCCCACAACACCTTAATCAGATGTGTAACATCAGGGCCTATAATGTGCCCAAATCATTTAAAGAACATTGAATGGAACTCATCTACCACGAGTGATTTTGTAGGGTGGATGTGGTGCAGAGCCTTGAGGACTTATTCATCAGAAATATCTCTCTCAATAATGCAATTCTTATCAACAACCAGAAGACTTAGGATACAATTGGTAACACATTGGGTTGTCCAAACAATTAGTCTTGAAGAGACTACCAAAAATCTCAAGAATAATGGCCTGAATGATTTCGTCATCCAACTTCAATCTGCATTATGTGTCTTCAAACTGAGAGATATTATTTTTACTTCTCCTCGCTGACACCCACTAGTGAAAATATGTGGTCTTTTGATCCCCATACTTTATGTGAGAGTCTCTAGATCTTTGGAAGCTAAAACATTCCTTGTTTTTAATCAAAACATTCATATTTGTTTTTCATAAAAAAATATATCATCTAGCACCTTCTCACTCTAAAGAATATTATAAAGCAATTTTAGGTGTTGATCAGCATTATTGGCAAATTTTCATGTATCCCCCAAACTCTTTTCACTCCAACTCTTTAGATAATGCGTCGTATAGTTGATATTATAAAATAAGCTTTAATTATGCCTATATCGGGTGGAGAGAACCACTTCTTCACAACTCTTACTTGAATCCCCATACGTTCAATCTAAAAGAGATGCTTAGTTCTCTTTTTCTCCCCATTAAGTATGGTGAAGAGGAGAATTGGGGCATGGTCAAATTTCATAAGCGGTAAATGAGCAATATACAAGTCATGGAAAAGGCCTTTCCATTCATCAGACTCCACATATCTAGCCATAATCTCATCAATGCATCCTTCTAGAAATCTACCCCTATTCCAGGTAAAAGTAGGGACAAAGAACTCGAGTTCGTGGAGGGAATTCAGAACTAGGGTGCTCCTAAATTCTTCCATAGGCACTCTATTCTGGAACCGTTCTCCTTTTTAGATGAGTAAAGAACATCATTGAAGTCACCTCCCACTAGAAGGGGACTGGGGAATCATTCATGTAGCCTCCTCAACGACACCCATGACATTCTTTTGTCTTCCTTTCCATGCCACCCATAAAATCCAATGAAAGACCAGGAGGGAAATATCGATATCCTCATTGTCACTAAAATATGATTCATAGTGAAATTTTAAATTGTTATGCCAAGAACAACATTCCAAAACATACAAAGTCCCCTAGAATGCCATGTCTCAGGATATGGAATACTGTATTGAAGCTGATCTTTGATCTCAATATACTAGCATCCTTGATTTCCAACACGGTTTGGTATAGAAAAATCTTGTCGGGGTAGTATTTATTACTCAAATATTAGATAAATCAACCTATTATGGGGTTTCCAAGTCCCATAAAATTCTAGCATAAGATTTTTATTTGCCTAGGAGGGGCTGGGGAACTCCCACCTCTACCTCGGAAATTTCGAGAAGTGAAATATCCTTATAAACATTCCATCTCAGAGGTAGAGTGTTCACCTATAATGAATCGATGGAACTCCGATTAGTCCTATAGGGGATCACCTCTGGGCTGTCTAACCGAGTGTCCACTTTTATCTCTTCATTCATGTCTTGTGAGCCCTTGGGCTTGATGTCGTTAGGCCCAGCATTGCAACCCCAACCTATGAAGGGTACCAAGGGGAACCCCGGGTGGAGAAGTGATATGATCTGGAGGATCAGAACATTTTATCATCAGTCTAGGGGAAAAGAGTTTATAATATTTGTCTTTGCATACATCCCTTTACCAAAACAATTTTTTTGATTTGGGGGGAGGGGTACTATCTCCCAGCCTAATAGATTTTATGGCATCTGGTTGTGAAATGGTAGGTGGTTTCTCACATTCAATTGTCCATGAGTGTTCATTAGGCTAAGAGATCACTTGTGGTCACCCAAATTTTATAATATTTCCATGGACATATTTACTACGCATTGTATGATATTTGGCTATGTTATCTTTATCATTGGATCTTTAAATAATTAATATAAAATATACGATGAATAAAATTAATAAATAATGAAAATTGAAAATTAAAATTACAAATTATTAATTCATTGAAGTAATTAGACTATAAATAAAATTAAATTTCAATACACTATTTAATCAGTTAAAAGGAAAAACATTTAAATGAAAAGTTACAATAACAAAAAACAAACTAAATAAATGAATGTTAATTTACTATTTTAAAAAGAAACATCAAAATTAAATAATAAACACAGAACGTGATACAAATAATGGAACAAACATAAACAAAAAAATTTATCATACAATTCAATAAATTAACAATTTAATAAAAAATTAACCAAAAAAATAAATGAACTAATTTGAGGAATATTTTAACATTAAAAATATAATTTTAACACAAAATTAATTCAAAAAATGATATGAATTAAAGGATACATCAAATTTATGCACACATAAAATATTATTTGTCCTCAAGTAACCATTAGTCAAATTGTAGAAAGATATCATAAAATAGAATTGTTGAAATTAAACTATGAATTTATTTTTATATTGATTTTACCTCTTGGATTCATTAAAGTATTGAAATATGAACACCCTATCAAATAAATTTTCTTCAAACAAAATTCAGATATTATTTTATAAAAATGATATAAATTGTAAATTTAAAATAGAATTTAACAAGTGTCAACTTTCATCCAAGTAATATCCAAATATTATCTTTATATATATGTGAACATAGCAGCATAATTTAAGAATCCATAATAAATAAATACATCATGGGGTTGGTGGAGTGAAAATTTACTAGTGGAATAAATTGCTTGTCCAATTTTTTGAGGTATAAAAAATGAAAAGAAATAAAGAATATACCCAACCAATATTATAATTTTCATTTCATAATTCATTTGTATGTATATATTATGAGTTAAATTCTAATTTAATATGTTAAAGTCAATTATTATGGAATATCATTGTCCCAAATTTTTACTGGAAGATTTTTTCTCAAATAATTATAAAAATGATTTACTCAATTAAATCTTTAATGAAATATAGAATAATCTCCTCAATGTGTCTTCATAAACTTAAAATATGAGAAATATGATCATCTATTACTAAGTGAAGCTCAATGACAGAAAATTTCAAAAAATAGTGAGTTTTTTATGGGTTATCAATGAATTGAAATTCATCGCAATAAAAAACCCCACCCCCATACCTAAAATCCAAAAATTTATCCATTGTTGAACTCATAAAGGAAGAATATTTAGGAAAAATAATTTTCTAAAATATTTTACAATTCATCAGAGAACGAATCACGTATAGGGTCACAAGAAAGGTTTAAAAATCATTTTCTATACAGATGATCAATCATAGAAAGCTCAAAAGATACCCACTTGTTATTACATTAAAAACATTAATACATATTGAAAATTTTGAATATATATTTATATTAACATTTTATATTCAATAAAAATGTATCAAAGATGTGTTAAAATAAGAATGCACACCAAATTTTCTAAACACAAATACAATCCGTATAAATGTCGTAACTAGTAGGTTTAGAAGGATAAATCCAACATGAATTTTACCATTTAAAAATCAAATTTTCAATAATTTCTTACACCCCAAACTATAAGTAGTAGAAAAAAAAAATTATGAAAATAAATCAAATATAAATGATGAATTTGAACTATTACTCCACTGGTTAGAAGCTTTAACCTTCAAATCCAGGTATAGAATCACCCCATTTTTAGTTCTTTTTAGTGTCCCACTTTGGTTTCCCATCTCCACCCCCTATAAATAGAAAAAGATAAAAATTAAATTCCCGAATTTAAAGTTCAATGTAAAAATACTAGAGAAAAACTATTGGGAGATAGATTAATGTTTCTATAACATGCAGTGACGTTTAAAAATTGAAAATAAAAATATTTCTATTTCTATACATGGTTATACCATCTTCTAAAATAAACACTTAAAAAACAAGAGATTTAATGGAAATGCATTAATTAATTATGGTCAGTGTAAAATATTTTCTCGAAAGTTCAATTCTGTATCATTTTTTAAATTTATTTAGACAAATCAAATTTAGGAGAACCCAAATAATCGGTACCCATCCCACACACTTATTTCCCAAAAAAATAATAAGAATTTAGACTCTTAAAAATTAAAGGGTAATAGGATACAACCCAATAGTTACAAGGGGGAATGAAGATACCCATGTTGGATTGTCACGTGGAGTGTCCTGTCATATTACTTTCCTATAAAAGAATCAAAAAAAAATTATTAAAGAAAGAAAAAACAACTAAAACACTTAAAAATCTTGGGATTAACCCCCCCACCCCATGGGGAGTTTTATTTCGACTATCTATATTTGTATAATTTTTTGTTCAACTCTAATTAGATGGTAGATGAGGATTCTTTCTTATGAAACACCACTAGTTCTTCTTTCCGAATTTAGTTCTATGAAATTTAAATATCTTGTGGACTACAATATTTTCATGTACCTTTATATCCCCTTCCTTAGCATTGTAGCTTCTGAGAAGTGAAGGAAATATAAACAAAATACAGGGGTACATTCTTTCATCTTCAACATGAAGAGTGATGTTCAAAGTATGTAACAATTCAATATTGGGATGTTATTTCACTTATAGTTAAATATCCTCTAAAAATTCACTATTGGAAACAACATATTTATCAAAATAAAATTTTTTAGGAAGTAAAAATCTCCAAAACCTCTTCATTCACTTCAAACACTACCAAAAATTGATTGACTGTTAGATTTGTGAGTTTCAAAAGTTTCTCATTGGGTGCAGTAATAGCCTTCCCAAGTCCTAATATGAAATAATGACGTCCAAATGACTCTATAGAACCAATATTTGGAGAGGAATTATCAAAATCTGTTACATTATATTTTTATTTAAATAAATTTAAATCTTGTTAAAATAATTTTAAATATCCCAAACATTTGTCAATTCGGTCTTATTTATTGATAGACCGCACACATGGGATTCTTTCTAGTTTAGGAGTAAGGTATTCAATATCATCCCACCTCTCCTCAAAATAAAACACATCATTTCTGATATCTTCTATGATATAAGTCATGGTATCTAGATTTGTTTGAACCTATAAATGGAGGAAAATATTTAAAAAATTGAGTGAAATTTAAATCATTAAAATAAAAACAAAATGAAATCCATTCATCCAAATTATGTATATATTCATAATATTCTTCTTGACCATTATCATTCCAACCATAAAGAAAATTATATTCTTGGATATTTCATTTTCTCATCCTTTCTTTAATATACTCAACCTCCTCATCAAATGTTGGTAGGATGATTTTTTTCTCTAGGAACTTTTCCTGCATAAAATTCAAGTAAAATATGTGACAATTATTTTAGTTCTTGATCAAGGAATTCTATTGTAGGTTGAATAAAATCTGTAAAATCATAAATAAGTTCATGTAAATATTATTCTCTAAAAATATCAAATTGTTCTTTGACTTTTCTGGAAAGAAATACTACCATGTATTCTGGGTATCAAGGAGGTTTATCAATTTAAAAAAAATATTATTTATTGATTGAAATTGAAAAATAATGTATTAGTAAAACAAACATGCATCCCCAGAAATGGTTCCAATTTTTTTATGTTTCTATTTGAAATATCAAAGTTACATTTATAGTTTCCATATATATAGCATTGGGGATAACCTCAAGGACAGTCATAAGGAGGCAGTGAATTTATCTCTTTGATTCATCGAATTTTCATATATTTTTTTGGTTAATTTTTTAAGATGTAAAAAAAACATGAAAATTTTATAAAATATATGAAATGAAAAAATGAATAAAAAAATTAAAGTACGTAAAAACAATGAGGACAAAAATAAAAATAGATGGAAAATATAATCAACAAGAATAGCAGTAGCTTCAAATTGACCATATCTCTACTATCTATCATTGATCTACCATGATTAATCTCCAAATCACAACCTCACAGTCTACATTCCCGGTCTATTGAAACATTCACTTCTCACTCTCAAAACATTAGACATAAACATACAAGATCGAATCTTGTACTTTATTTCTCTCCTAACAAAGAAAAAAATCTTTATATAAAATAAATTTTTCACCGAATATCATGAATGAAAATGTGATCAACACTAGGTAAAACCATTACATGACCTAACCTGAGTTACTCTATTGTGGAAACAAGAGAATAAAAGAAAAATATAAAAATAATTTTTAGTTCTTATTAATAAGTGTGTGGTCACATATCTTGAAAATATGATTACAATTTTCTACAAGATAAGAAGATATTGATTATAAAACACGATATTTTATCTCCAACATATAACTAGATTCAGTAACTAAAATCATCCATAAAATATAGTGCTTCAGTCCTGGAGGTTATAGTTCACTCACTATGGGAGAGAGAAAAAACAAAACCAATTATATTTTACAAAACATGGAGTTAAAGGGGAGAGATAAGAAGAAGGAAAAGAGTAATAAGAGAGAGAAGTATAAAAAATAATGAGATAGAAGGGTACCAACTTCTACAAAAAACCACAATACACTATAAAAAATGAATACAATATTTACAAATCTAGTAGGAAATCAGAGCATGACACATATCATCCATCACTGTTTTGCAACATATACCCATGACATGAGGATAATCAATTATAAGGATGTTTCTACCCCTTGTGAGTTGGTGTTGAATCCAATGAAATTTGTATGGTTGTAATTCCCACTTTAAAAATCATTCAAGATGATCTCTAGAAATTACCCTATATCAAATGTATTCATTTCATATATCAAATTTAGGAATAATGATTCTTCTCCATGTCAGGTTTAATTAAATAATTCCATCGCCAACCAACTATGATAATTACTCCATTAAAATAGGACTTGATAAAAACAATTAGTAGTAAACCACGATCTTTCGTAATGATCAATACAAAAAGATCTAATTTCATCATTGCATTCTAAACACTACAATAATCTCGTTGTTGATCTTGGAAAACATACAAAAATACCAATGCACCTGATCAGTCATCGAGCTCAGTTAATTTATTCCATGGTCTCATTTTTTACAATACGTAAGATTACCTACGGAAAAAATCAATCTTCTTATTAGAAAACATCAAATACCCAATGTAATATATGTTCCACACTTGAAACTATATAGAAGAATAACTTTAAAGACCGAACACTTCATAATGAAAAAACTAGCAAACCAACAAGAAAAAGATAACAAAAATCTTTAAAAAATGATGATGAAGCTTCATCACCACAAACATCCACACCATGAATGAATTCCTTTTTTAACTCCTCATTTGATTATGGGGAAAATGATGTCGATCTGGTTCAATGAAATCAATTTTTTCTATAAAATACATAAAACATGCGAAAGATATAATCATCACAAAAGGAAACAACTTTGAAGCTTGATATTATCACACATATTCTACAGACTACGCTTTCTCCTATTTATTTATTTTTTTGAAAAAAAAGTGAAATGAAAAAAAAACACTATTAGAGGAAGAGCACTAATTATAGAAATAAAATTCACAAGAGAAACATTTAATATGATGCATCCAGAAAAAAATGATGTATGGAGGAGAGAAAGAGATGCTTGGGGAAGATGTAGGGATGTGATGGATTCTTCCACCTTCATTGAAAAACCAACCAACTATTTTGGTTTTCATTTCCAATACTCCCCTTAAACCAAAATAGGATTCATTCTAGGATCATTCTTAGTTGTTTAAATGCATCTATTAGTATTGAATTTTTTAAAATACCATCCACCTATTACATAGTATAGGAATGCTCAAATTTTATCATTTTTATGCTTAACATGATCTTTTATAAAATGATATCGGGTATCAATGTGTTTGCTTCTTCCCTGATGCACCAAATTTTTTGGTAGATCGATTACTAACTTATTATCCACTTATATGTCTGTAGATATATCCTATGGATGTTTTAGCTCCTTTAATATATTTTTCAACCAAATTACATCAAAAATAGTTGAAGATGCTATTATATACTCTAATTCGCATTTGAATAGGAAGAACACATTCTTCTTCTTTGAATTCCATGTGAAAACAGTCGACCCATGAAGGAATACATATTCAGCGGTGTTTTTTATTTTATCTTGTTCACCTACCCAATCACTGTAAAAGTATCCGTATATAATTTTTTCATCATTGTATAGATAGAAAAGATCATATTACACTATTCCTTTGATGTACCTACGGATTCCTTTTGTAGTTAGCCAGTGTGATACTTTTGGAGCTTCCATGTACCTTCTTAGAAGTCTGACTCTGTAGAAAATATCTTACCTTGTGATTGTGAGGTACATTAGGCTTCTGATCATTCTCTTGATCAAATTCGAGTCCATGATTCTTTATTCTCCATCGTTTTATAGTTTCAAGCCTGTTTCTATAGTCGTGTTTATAAAATTGCAATTTTTCATCATGAATTTTTCATGAAATTACTTGGCATACATCTTCTGAGATATATAGATTCCACCATATTGTTTTTCATACTTCTCTACCCAGAAAAAAGGGCACAAGACCTCCATTGGTAATCTTAACCTCATTGAACATGTCCTTCTCAATTTATAAAACATATTTCAACTATTCCCTATAAAAAATCATCATCATGCATGTATTCTATAAGAATATCACCAGGAGAATTCTTTTTTATGTGAACTGCATGCTCATATGGACATTGGGTGAATCTTTTTTTGTGAAGATAATTGTGGATGCATGTATTCCAAGAATTTGGATCTTGCTTCAAAGCACAGAGATATTTCTTCAATTGATACACCTTGTGTTCCCCAATTTTATTAACAAACCCTTCAGGCTGGTCAATATAGACCTCTTCATGTATAATTCTACTCAGTAATGTAGACTTCGCGTCTAGTTGGTAGATTATCCAACTTTGATATACTGTTAGGGAAATAATAATCCTCACAGTGTCAAGGTGTGAAAAAGTATCTATGAATTCTTTATAGTCCACTTTGTACTTCTTTTTATATCTCTGTTATATGAGCCTTTCATTATAGTGATCAATCTCTCCATCAACATTTTTCTTGATCTTGTACACCAAAATGATTGTAATGATTTTCTGGATATTATGAGGTATATTAAAATCCCATGTGTCTTTTTTATCTATGTAATGAATTTCGTATTTCATAGCAATTATCCACCATTATGTATTAATGAAATTTCAAAGGATTATGATCCACATACAGGATTAAATTATTTTCCTCTTCGGTTTTCTCATAAATATAAGTTAATGATTTCATTTTTATAGGCTTTATAGGTGAGGAAAAAAATTCAAAATTCGCCTTGATGGAGTGCTTTGAGGAGTGATGGAATGTACTCCTGTACATCTTTATACTGATGATGCACCTGAGGAAGCTATTGCGAGTGTTTTCTTCTGATGATCATGCCTATCTTCAGGATCCTTATTTTCATCTAGAATATCTTTGTTTAATTCTTCATCATTCCATATAAAAGATTTTTCCTCACTAAAGATCACATATCTACTCGCCACTACATTATTAGTTAGTGTGTTTTAGATATGGCATGCCTTAGAAACTTAAATGTAGCTGATGAAGATGAAATTTTCTCCATGATCATCAAACATACTTCTTCTTGCTTTAGAAACATGACTATAGATGACACAACTAAAGATTCATAGGTGTGCCACACTTGGTTTGTAGCCACCCCAGGCCTCTTGTGGAATCAAAATTTTGACACTCTTGGTTGGACACTAATTGAGAAGGTAGGTAGTAGATGCAACTGCCTCTACCCAGAAGCTCTTTGGAAGGCCATTCTCCTTTAGTATGGTCCTCTTCATATAAAGGATGGTGCAATTATTTCATTTTTCAATGCCATTATAATGTAGTGTGTAGGCTCCAGTGTATTTCTTCTTGATTCATTATTCCATGCGAAGAACATGAAATTAATTTGATGTGTATTCTATACCTTTATTAGATCTGAGTATATTGGTTTTGTGATCACTTTCAGATTAAAAAAATGGGATTTTAGTATTTTAAAGATAGTAAAAGAGGGAGATTTTTTTTGGTGCAATACACCCATAGTTTTCTTCCAAAATCAACAATTAGGGTAATAAAGAACTTATTACCTTCATGTGAGGGTGTGTAATGACCCACTTATTCTCATTGGCTTTAGAATATAATGAATCATCACTAGGCATTAAGGGGAATCTCCAAGACACCAAAGGCTGGAAATAAATGCTGAAGTCCTCCAATGCAAGTGGGGGATGATTTCCCCTTCAAAAACACAACCAATAAATCAAATAACCATAACCAAATTGCTCACTATATGATGAATGAAAAAATGAAGGACAACTCAACCAATCTATTTGTATTAATCCACTCTAAAGTGTGAAACAATGGACAACCAATCAAATATGAAATTTAAAAAGAATAAAAACAACTAAAGTCTCTAAGAAGACCACAAGACTCCATGCTCTATAAGATTTATCCTCCAACATCACTGAAAAATCAAAGTATCACAAGGTGGTGCTAAATATGTGTCATACTTAACCTTTTCCCATGCCCCATAAGATAACATCTGAAAAATATCCAATGTTCAGAAGAAGTGGTGGGTATAAAACTCAGTAGGATTTTAGTAATGACCTCCATACTCATGCCAATAGGATTGAAAATTTAGAAACATTTATTTAAAATAGTTTATATAATACAATTTCTACTAATAGATTATAACTAAATATAAACAAGAATAAAACCATTTAAAACCAAATGTGCACAAATTCTATTTGAACAATCTTCCATAAAGTTATATTTCTCGATATACAACCAAACATGGATTTAAAAACATTCCTAATTACTTTTTTTTTAAAACCATTCCATTCCGCGTATTCACACATTCAACCATACATGCTTTGTTATGACAATTCCATTCCTATGAGTGGTATCTCGTCGATCTAACATGTCATCACATTATAATTACACATCGTGTGCCATTACACCATTGGCACAGAGCACAAGGTCATATCCAACCATGTCTATGAAATTTTATCTACATACACACCACTAATATGCCAAAACCATTTCAAATAATTATTTTAAACCATTTCAATAAAACCGTTCTTTTATTAAAAACCACTTAAAAAACCCATTCCAATGACCCTTTCCCTTTAAATTAAATCGATCATTTTCTTGAAAACCTTTATATGAAAAACATTGACCCTTATATCAGAGAAATACAATTTTAAAATCCACATTTTAAAATCTAGAATCAAACTCTTTGATCAAAACACCCATTTTCCATATTTTCCGCCACCGTCACCGAAAAGGATTCTATTAATCATAAAGCATCCAATTCAAAATAAAATATATAAAAAATATATTTCAATTTAAAACCATTCCATTCATTTCTACTAATATTAGTGTAGAGTGAATCCACCTACCTGAACCGTTTTTATGAAAAATGAAAACTTTCCAATAACGCTGAAGAAAACTGAGGTGATTCTCCAAGAAATTTCCTTGGATAACTTATTTTACACACAAGAAGACAAATTCATATCATATTTGGAATTTACTATCTCCACTCTACCCATAACAGACATAGATATATGAAACAAAAAATAATGGAGAAGTATATCTAAGTAGAACTAAGAAACTGAACTAGAACGATGAAGAACGATCACATACCTCAAAATTCCTACTTCGAATAACCAACGTAAGCATTTGGATTACCTATGAATCAATAGACCAACCTTTTATAGCCTTTGGATAAGATAGATCCTTATTTAGAGCTAGTTGGGGGAAAACGATTTTATTAATGGCCAGGTCGACCAAGATCTACTTTTTATAGAGGTTGTTTTTAACCCATGCTTGGTTAGTCTACTCAGTACAGACAACAAGGCTCTGACCATGCATTATCCAATAACATAAAAATCACTAAACATGGCCTCCTCACATATCCTTTTTAACTATGCACACACCATTATGAAGCTATTTCACAAAATCTACAGATATACATGATTTCCCCTAGAATTTATGCACTATTTGGACATACAATGCACATCTTGTATGCTTTCCCTTTAGACATAAAAACTCTCAAAAAGTTCTCCAAACTATCCCAAATTTCACCCTTAATGTTTATAAACATAAAAAATCAATGTAAGGGATACATACTCGAAATTGGCAGTGCTAAAGTTTCCCCACCATTGGTCTATTCGTCCTCGGAATGTAGAAAACCATCATTATCCTGAAATAATTCTGGTCATTGTCTTTTATTTCGTTCCTGCAATCCCAAGTCTCTTCTTGGATATGACCATGTTTCCATAAAACCCACACTAGATTGATTCTTTTTCATGAAATAATTTATCTTACCTATGTACCATCCACACCATGATATGTACCAATGAAACATCTGTCTCTAGATCAATGTGATCCCATCTGATCACATGGGTTTTCAACTAAGATTAGCGAAACATATTATGCACCAAACGAAACCATGGTGTAAATGACAACTGATATTACACCTCCCCAACTCATTCCAGTATCCCTAAAAGACTAATATTTCTAGGATATAACATTCCATGCTTCCCAAAATGATGTAGTCTACTCCTTGGGGAGATCCTCCAGAACACATGATAACTTACCGAAAATGAAAATGGTCTTTAGTGATGATGAGCATACAATTTTTGATGACAATAAGTTGTATCCATACTCTTTCTGGTGAAATGAATCTTCTTCATTTTTTCCTGGACAAGGCTCATCCCAACTAGTGAAGTCTCATAGATTTCCACCCAACATAGTGGAAAACAATAAGGACATCCATTCAATGCTTCAAAATAATTCATATGTATCGAGGCCTAACAAATGTTATTATATGAGAACTCCACTAAGGGTATATACTCTTTCCATGAGCCACCAAAATCTATGACACAATCCTGAACCATGTCTTCCAACATCTGTATCAACCTCTCGGATTGGACATCCATCTAAGGGTGATACACCATACTCATAGTCTAATGAGTCCTAATGGAATTCTATAAGTATTTCTAGAAACAATATGTGACCATTAGATATCTTTGGGCCATGATAATAAATTGAATTCCATGTCTCTTTAAAACATATCAAATATAGATTTTGGACAGATCCTCTACTAAATGCATTTCATGAATATGGATGAAATGATCCAACTTTGTGAGCCGATCCACTATCACCCATGTGGAATCATGTTTATAAATTTTTCTTTGTAGAACTACAACAAAATCCATTATTATATGCTCCCATTTTCACTTTATAATAGGTAAATACTACCAAAGAACCTCTGTTAATTGATGTTCTACCTTAACCTGCTGACAATTTGAGTACCTTGAAATGAACTCAACCACATTCTGTATCATTCTGCTCCACCAAAACTCCATGTTCAATGCCATATACATCTTTTGAGTACCTTGATTTACATCCCACATGGAGTGGTGGTAAGCATGAAGAATTTTGTGATGAAAATCCATAGGTACAACAATTTGATCTATAAACGACAAATTTGAACTCCGATTAATTTTCTGATCCACAATTGTCTCCCCACCATTGTGTTTTGAACTCATAACCCAAAATTATGCATCAGATGTTTGAGAGTTTTAACTAGAATTACCAAATAAAGACCCACAAAAACTATAAATAAAACAAAAACATCACATTGATCTTCTTATTATAGACAATGGTTGGATATGACTGACATTATCTTCAACTCATGTAAATCTTCTTTCTCCAACTGAGTATTTGAATTTCTACTTAATGCATCTTCCACCAAATTCTCTTTTCTCGGTGTATACATTAAATCAATGTAAAACATCTGGAGATACTCCAACAATCTCTTTTGCCTAAGATTCAAACCGAATTATGAGAAAATATGTTTCATGATTGTTTGGTCTGTGAACATAGTAAATTTCTCACCGAAGATATAATGACGCCATGTCTTCAAGGCATGAACAACATCTGCTAACTCAAAGTCATGTGTTGCGTAATTATTCTCATGCACTCTCAATTGATTTGAACCATAATCAACCACATGGTATCCTTGAATGATAACACATCCCAACCAAGATCTTGATGCATGATATTACAACACATACCCATTTTATAATTATGAAAATCAAGATAGGTGCTGATGTAATATGAACTTTCAACTCTTGAAAAGGCTTCTGGAATTTATCAGTCCATCAGAATAGAGCATTATTCTTTTTCAAATCTATCGTCAGTGAATAAAGTAATGATATTTCATGAAAAACATCGATAATAACCAACTAGACCAAGAAAAATTTGAATCTCAAAGACATTGGTTTAGGGTTCCAAGAGATATTTTCTTCTATCTTCTCTGGATCCACAAAAAAAACTTTTTTAAAAAATTACAAAGCTAAGAAATTACACCTCTTGTATCCAAAAATCACACTTTGACAATTTGGAATACAAATGATGATATCTAAAGATTTATAACGCTATAACTATGTATTCCTCATGCTCAACCTTTTTCCATGAATACACCAATATGTCATCCACAAACACCAAAACAAAATAATCTATATATCGCTGAAATATCTGATTCATCAATCCCATAAATACTATCATTGTATTTGTGATAATGAAACGAATTACAACATATTTTTATTGTACATATCTTCTTTAAAAAGATTTTTTTTCAAAATATCTTCTTTTAGAACTCATAATTTATGATATGGTGATCACAAGTATGTTTTGTAGAACCACTAGGCTCCCCTTAGTTGATCTAACAGATCATCAATGCATGGAATTGGATATGATATCATTATTTTAACTTGGTTAATATTATGATAATAAAATAACTTTCAAAGAGTTCCATCTACATTCTTTATGAAAATTAATAGTTCTTCCCACAGATATGTACTTGGCTGAATGAAACTGTTTCATTCAAAATCCACCAATTGTACATTTAGTTTCAATAATTCAATTGGTGGCATCCGATAATATAAATGTTAAATAAGATTGTTCCCCAGAAAGAGATCAATCGTAAACACCACATCCCTTACAGGTGGTAACTCGGTGAAGTTCTTCGGATAGACATCTGAATATTGATCCATAGTTGTTCGAAAACTGGTATCCTTGATCTTTTCTATCGATGCCAATGTGAACACTTCCAACTGGTAAAAGATCATTCCCACCATTGGTGCTAAAAATAATGGTGCACCAATATTTACAATCCTCTGTTCTCTATAGATACATTCAACACCATCCTCATTTTTTAAACTAATAGTTCTTCTATAATAGTCGACATGATCCTTGAACACTGTTAACCTATTCATACCCATTATTACATCATATAAATAAATATCCAACACAGATAAGTCCCTATTTAGCCCAACCCCATCAACAATTATACAACCATATCTACAATGAAAGGCTCTACATTTTCTTTCCTCGAGAGGAGTTTGATTTTTTATCATAGAGGGCTTCATCTCAAGTTTGAAACATCAAAAATCCACGACATGAGAAGAAATAAAAAAATGGAATTCACCAGTATCTAACAACACATGCATAAGGGTAGAATTCAATTGAATTGTACCTCTCACCATAAATACTCCAGCCTAATCATCTTCAATCATCTACGAAGATCCATACAATTGTTTCACCACTACACTGTGCTCTTCGTTGCCTTGATGAGATTGGCCTTGATGAGGAGTAATAGTGTCCCTATAATCCCCATGGATAGATGTTCTCTATTGATGAGATTGATTCTCCTGTCAACATTTGGTCAAAGCATATGATGCTTAAGACACCTGAGAACTGTCTCGAGCACCTGACATTGGTGAACAATGACAACAGTGATTAAGATGTCCCATATTGTGGAATTATTTTATTCTCTTGGTGGTGCTATACAATCTCGTTTCATGTGGTTAAAATAACCCTATTAGAAACATCCTTCTTGGATATTTTTTCATGGAATAAGGTATACTAATACAACCATCTAATTTTGATTCCCATTCCAACCTTGGAAATATGTATGTCTCTTCTACTTTCTCCCAAAATTAGAGTTCCCACCATTTCCTATCAGTATCATCAGACTTTCTCCTCCCATAGAAATTGAGATATCACATTCAACCACTATCATTGTTTTCAATATCATTTTTTTCACTATAATTGTATAATCCATAATACAGAGCACAACAATCTTTGAGAGAATCTCCTTATCCCTGATTTGAAGATGCATTCCTCCAAAGATGCACTAGCTGCAACCTCTGGTGAAAAATAAATAAATTCATGAATTTTTTGGTATTTTATATGATAGAGATATTTTGTTTCTTTAGGATGATTAATTCCATCATTCTCCAGATCCTAAACATATGAGGATAGAATTTTTTGTTAAAAAAATCCTCAAAATCCTCCCAAATATGACCTTGATCCAGTTTATCATGAACTACTGAATCCCACCATTGGTGTGTGAGATCCTCGAATATATATGTCGCCAAATTGACTCTTACCTTTGATGGTGTGCTGATGAAATAAAAAATACAAGTCATCCTATTCAGACACACCTCCACCTTTTCAGGTTCAGAATCACCCCCAGAGATGGGTGGATTTTAATTCATGAACTAGATGTAATGATCCACATACCTTGTCTTATCTCTCCAGTTCTATGTATCTATATCATGTAATTCATGGATCATACTCAGAAGCAGTGCTTGGTTCACATGTGGATCAGATGCAGCCACATTTTTAACATCTTCTTCTGAATGGATTCCACGATGCCTACAGGGTGCCATTTTCTAAACAAACGTAAAACTATATAATTCTAACTCTCTATAAACTGAAAACATATAATTCAAATTATATAACATCAACTATCATATAATTTATTTCCAAAACAACCTATTCCTAGTTTAACTATGTTTGAAATATCCTATTCTTTCTTTTGAAAATTATATTATTTTCAAGATGCATCAACCATGATTTTTTTTTTAAATCAATAATTTAAAAACAATTTCAACATTTTTCAAAAATTTAAAACTTTGCACAAACTCATAAATCATTACACCATATTAAATATTAAATCATAGTGGAATTTTATTTTTCTACAATGCATGTCATGCTCTTCTCATTGTCTAAAACCATGATAATGAGATAACATATCCTATAAGTGTCTCCAACACACTTATGTACCCATCTCCCTAGTAACATGAATTTTTTCATAAAATGGTTTGCAATGTATTTCTATGATCTACATTTCAAGTCACGAAAATCTTACTCCTTTCTATGATCATAACTGGGGGAATAGAAAAGAACGAACATCATCTCCAAGATAGTGAAAAACTAAGGACTACTTGTTCCATAAAGGAAGGAACAAGCTGATACCATGTATCTCAAAGAAACTTTTGGATTGAACAAACTAATATCTTTTGTAATGACCCACTTATTCTCATTGGCTTATGTATACAATGAATCATTACTGGGCCTTAGGCGATATCCCCAAGATGTTAATGGTTGGAAATAAATGTTCAAGGGCTTAAAAATAAAGTGTGCGATGATTTACGTTTTAATAACACAAATATTAACTCAAAAAACCATAACCCAATATCTCACTATATGATGCATGAACATATGAAAGAAACCTCAACCATTCTATTCATATCAAAACACCTCTAAAGTGTGAAACAATAGAATACCAATAAAATATCAATGTTTATAGTGGAGAATAATGAAAGACTTCATGATTACAACAAGTCTCCCTATACTACATGCCCCAAGCTCCAATATTACCAAACAATCCAAGTATCATTAGTTGATGCTGAATACATGTGATACTTTACCTTTTCCCATGTTCTGAAAGATAACATCTGAAAAATCACCAATTTTCCAAAGCTGGGGTGATTGTTAGACTCAATCTTCTTTTTTCAATGGCTTTTATACTCATTCCACTATGATAGAAATGTTAGTAACATTTATATGAATTAGTTTATATAAATCATTTTCCCTAAAAAATTTATAACTACATATAAATAATCTTCAAAACCATTTAAAACCAAAAGTGCACAAATTCTATTTAGAAAATTTTCTAGAAAATAATATTTCTATAAGAACAAACAAACAAGTATTTAAAACCATTACTTGTTAATTTTTAGCATAACCATTCCATTTCACTTATTCACACATTCAACCATCCATGCTTCGTTATGACAGTTCCATACTCTTGAGTGGTCTCTGGTCCATCTACCATGTCATCACGTGATAATTACACCCCATGTGCCATTACACCTTTAGAACTAAGCACAAATTCATATTAAAACAAAGCCTCATAAATTTGATCCGCACATACTTAACTAATATTCCTAAACCATTTCAATAAACCATTTCAAACAATTTCAATAAAACCATTCTTTTATTGAAACAATTTTAAAAAAACAAATTATAATAACCCATTAAATTTAAATTAAATCATTCCTTTTATGGAAAAACTTTTTATCAAATACATTCTCCATTATTGCAAAGAAAACCCATTTTAAAATCCACATTTTAAAATCAAGAATCCAAAACTTGTATTAAAACACCCATTCTCTTGATTTTCCAGAACCATCCCCAAAGAGGGGTTATAGAAATCATAAAGTATCCAATTCACAATAAAATATACAAAAATATATCAATTTGAAACCATTTTATCCAGTTAAAGTAAGTGGAGTTGAGTGTGAAGCCACCTACCTTAACTGTTTTGACAAAAACCAAAAATGGATGAAAAACAATCAAGATAACCAGGTAGAATTTCTATTAAACCACATTAGATATCTTATAATACAGATAAAAAGACCAAATTAAGTATGTTATATATACTCATAACAGACATAGATCTAATAAAATGAGGGGAAAGGATATGTAGATCTAAGAAACTGAACAATAACGATGAAGAACACTCACATACCTCATGAATCTGGCTTGAATCACCAAGGGAAGACTTCAGATTGACTCTAGATCAATAGGATAATGTTATCTAGACTTATTAGAAGAAAAATAATTATTTCAATCCAATTTAGGGAAAAACGAAGTGGATTAATGGCAAGGCTGACCAAGATCAACTTTTTAAGGAGGTGGGTTTTTAAACAAGAATGATTAGTCTACATGGTTAGGAAAACTTTTTGATAATCATGCATTAACAACTGCCTTAAACATCACATCACACTACCTCCTCACATGGTCTTCCTAACTGTGCACACACCATGTCAATGCTACTATCCAGAAATTGCAACTTCGTGGTTTTTACTAGGCTATCTACTCGGTTGGGACAAACATTGTGCGTCTCGTGTGCCTTCTATTTATCCCAAACAACACCCAACAAGTTATCCAAACTCTCCCAAATTTCACCCTTATACATTATATACATAAAATCAAAACTTAATGGTTACATAATAGAAACTAGGGGTGCTAAATTGTGTTTCATGTGATCTGTAAATATCAGTTTGTACCAACTAAAGTGGTTCCTTTTCCCTTTTTGACACTCCACAAGGGAAGTAATTATTTTTTTGCTTATTGGGTGTATAATCCTCACATACATGATTTGGAACAACAATTTCCAAAATTACATGCACCATGATTGATTAGGATAATTGTTTAAGAATGTTGAAATGGAGATACCCAAATAGAATATTTCATCTCAATGAATCATTCATCATGAGTCTAAAGAGAAACATATTACCCTTTGTGTTAATATGCAGAAGAAACATGAGATTATTCACTATTAATACTTGAGAAACAAGTCTTCTGTGAGTATCTCTTAAAGAGATAGAAGTTTTCTCCCTGTGTATGGAATACCCCTTCTCATCGATTTGGTCGATACTGAGGATATAATTTTTCATGTGTGGTACGTAATACACATTCGAGATGTCATTCGGCTCACCATTCTTCTAATAAATTTATATTTTATCTTTTATAACCATGAGTACCTTTTATGAGTCACCAAATATCACATCTCCAAGAAAATTCTTTTTGAGTTCCTAAAACTGTTCTTTATTACCACTTATATGGCTTCTTGTACCCGTGTTGAGATACCACACATCTAGATGTTCATATGAATTTTCTTATGTGAGAAATATTGTGGTGACTTCATGTTAATGGTGATATGATTCAGCATAGTTGGATCCTTCATCATAATCTATTTTGTTCTAACATCTAGAGTCATATTGACTGCATTTTTTGTAATTCTCATTCTGAACATTCATTATTTTTCCATAACCACATGTGATTCATCATCCATCATTTCATCTTCCATGGAAGATGGTATAATTTTGATGTTTTTATTGATGGATTAGATTATATCGATGCCCCTTACCTCTTGTAAAATTAATAGTTCCATTACCTCTTTAATTTTTATGTACATTCATGTGTTCTTATAAAGTTAACTTATATTATAAGTCATGATCTAGCATTGATCTAGAATTCTTTTTAATTCACTGACCATGCACTTGCAACGATCCCATTAATTCATCAATGGATAGTTTTTTCAAGCCATTTTATTCTTTTAATTCCATAACAATGTACTCAAACAAGGTTGCGATAGATCATAGTGAATTTTCAATGAAATGAATATCTTACTCTTTTTCACCACTTTAAAATTTCTAATAATAATAATTAAACATGATAAGTAGTCAGAGATACTCTCTCATTTCTTCATGTGCGCTACATTGAACACAACTCTTTATGTTTGAAGATGAACCTTATTCACTCAATCATCACCCTTGAAGATGGTTCTAAGTGTATCACAAGCTTCCATGTTTAATGTTTCATCAACAATCTTCTCATATTTTGATTCATCCAACCCTTGATAGAGGTAGAACAACACCATGTTGTATTTCTTCTATTTTTTAGAGAAGTCTTTTCTTAATTTTTATAGGAGTCTTCTTGTTCCATAGAGGGTACCATATACCCATCAGTGCCGATCACAGATAGTTCTTGTTACCCAAAAAACACCTTCATTTGGATGATCCAAATTTTATAGTTTTCCTTGGAAAATAACGTAACTTGTAGCTAGATCGTCATGGACATTTCAAAATGAAATCTCCGAAATTGGAGGATGCCTTAGTTACTGACTCTGATGACAGTTTGTTGTTTGTACTATCTCGGACACTTGATAAGAAATAAAACATCACCAAAGGATGAAACTTTCAATAATCATATTCTCACATATATTCCATGGACTACACTTTCTCCTATTTAAAAATATTTCCAAAACAAAAGTAAAAATTCACATAACACTATAGGTGGTAAATCATTAATTGTAGAAACAAAATCAAAAAAAATAAACTTTTAATAATATATAAGAGGAAACTAAAATAATTGAATGGAGGAGAGAAAGATATGCATGGGGAAGATACAAGAATGTGCTTGATGCTTCCACCTTCTTTGAAAAACCAATTGACTATTTTGGTTTTCATTTAGGCTATCCCATTTTCTAATCCAAGATTCCTCAAGTGGGATATATATTCACTAATTTCATCTTCAAGGTATGTTGATTCATCTCCACCGAATCATCCATAGTGAGCTCAAAATCCATCCACATTGGCACTCCCTTTAAATAGTGAACTTAGTATGGATAAAAAACAAGGTTGGTCAAACTCCATTTTTTTGGAATTGAATCTTCATGGAGAAAATAAATTAACTTTCATTTCCCATTATTATTCTTGTCCTAAAATTGTTCCTCTCCAAGAAGATTCATTGAGGAACTGATTAGGTCATCTCCATCATTCAGAATTTCCGGTTTCCCATATTTCTGTTTCTACCCAGCAAAGAAAAATCGCACAACAACTTCATGATTTCCAAGAATCATTATTGGATCCTCTCATGTTTCAACATCAATAACCATGACATATTCAGGCTCGGGAAATGGGTTTATTTTAACTTATGCATGGTCTATCTTCTAGACTAAATCAGATTCTTAGGTTTTTCTCTTCAGTAGCAGATAATTTGGGTGTGTGGTATTTATGAATTTGCATACATGGGTTTTCAAATTAAGAGTATGTGATCCATAACTAGGATAAATCAGATACCTGGGAGCTTTAGCTACCTAGGAACCCTTTTCCAATATGACTTGATGTGGTGTGCTGCAAAAAGGATACACAACACATTGGCTATGTGACATCTTCTTAAAAATATCATTACATGGCCATTAAAAATATCCAAAAGAATTATATTATTGCATACAGTTGAATAATATAAACACTGAAATAAAAACCACCATAATAAATGTATATATATACATATACATAATAATTCCCAAAATATTTTATTAATAATTAAAAAATAAACTTGAATAAATCTAAGATACTTTAAATAATTAATTTATTCATTAAAAATGATTTAAAATAATAAAGAATTAATTTTCTAAATAAATTATTAAATATTAGTTCTCTATTTTTTTATGAATATAAATAAAATAAAACATTAAATAAGTATTTAATTAATTAAAAATAAAAAATTTAAATGAAAAATTAAATTAACTGTACAAAAAATAAATCAATGACATTTAAAATTATTTTTTTAAAAAAAATTATTATTATATAATAAACACCAAACATGAAAAATATAATGAAACAAACATAAAAAACATAATCATAAAATTAATTAATTTGAAATTTTACTTTATAATTTTCTAAAAATACATAAATTAACTAATTTAAAGAATATTTTTAGGGTAAAATAAAATTTATAACCAAAAGTGATGTGGAAAATAATATGAATTAAAGGACACATGAGTTACATTCCCCCCCCCCCCCCACACCTTAAATTAATTGATTTCTCATAATTTTATTTTCTTATCACTAATGAGAAATAACTATGGGTGTGACTCAAAATATAATATTTAATGAGATATAAACCGTAATATCATAAGAAATTAAATTAATATCATATTTTCCATTATAATATATAAATATTAATATTATCAAAACAATAATTAAATATGCCTCTTAAGATATCTATAATTCTAATGAGTTTCCAAATACAAACATTTTATGACTCCTTTTTCATGATTATTTTCTAACCTAATTATAAAACCAAAATGATTATGGTAATGACTAATAAAATAAGTGTATATGATTATATGAATGTGAATTGTCAATATTAATATTTCTTCTAAAGTAACACCTTCATTTAAATATATCATAATTTTAATTCATTTATTATATAATTGGATAAAACTATAATTCCTTTAGTTTAACTTTTTTTATCCATGGTAATGTTTTTATTAGGTTCTCTAACCTAACTAGTTTTATATTACACCCTCAAATTCCACATTAAAAATTCGTAATGGATTTTAATGTGAACATGAATAACACAAATCATATCCCGCGAGTGTGTTAAACCATGTATATAGTTAGGCCCACTTGTTTTGCACTGATTGAATATTGAGTCAATACCCAACAATCCATTTTTAGGGATACTACCCCTAGATATATCTTTTCTAATTCTTGTATTCTGTTATTTTAATCTTGAAATGTATTTCATTACTAGATAACCATAGACTATATACATTACCAAAGTTTTAGGATGCTTTCCTAAATTTATGTTTATCCTTGTATTTTACTAAAATGTTCTCAAGTCATAATCCCCAAAAATAGCTAGAAAGATATTAAAAAATAAGTAAACCTTTATCTCATACCAACTGGGGAACCCTGTACCCTCACTCTTGGGTCTAGTAATAAAAACAGATAATTTACACAAAGTCATTGATTCAAAGAGAGATAAGCTGACCCAAACATTTCATACTATTGGTTGGAGTGGACAACTAAAGTGGGGTGTGGGTGAATTGAGTTTCCAATAAAGTTGTTTTTTTAAAAAAAATTAAAACTAAATCCTCCAATTTCATAAAAATGTCCAGTTAAAAAATAATATAAATATATAATTTTATATTTAGAAAAATTTCTCAAAAGCATCATCACAGCTCAGTTATAGTTATTTAGAAAATACTATTAACTTTTGAAATTATTCTACTTGTATTAAACGAAGTGTATAAAAGTCTAGTTTAATTTAACTATCTGAGTACATTTTTATTTAATAAAATAAATATATAAAAAATTCAATTTTAATATAATGAAAAAATAATGATTAGTAAGACATGTTACAAAAAAATATAGTACAACATAATTTAACAAGGTGTTCGGTATGAAGCCGACACTTACTCCCCTCCACCTAGAAATAAACTTTTTCCATGAAGTTTATTATAAAATAAACTGATCCACAACCAAGATCATGTTTTACATAAAAAACACACAAGAAAATATAGGAACATGGCCTCTTCCACAAATATGCATGGGAGAAATGAAAAAAAACAATTACTCATAGGTAGTCCAAGAATAGTATCCCCTTCCATAATTTTATGTGGGATCATAAATATGTAAAATGGAGAGAGAGATAGAGAGTTTTTCACTCTCCAGTTTATCTTAGGAGTTGGTGCTTAATATTTATAAATACTGTAACACACTCGTAATTTGTTTTATAATTTTAAATACATTATGTTATGGAAAATAATAATTTAAAATTAATTTTTTTAATTAATAATAATACTTATAAATAATTATATTTTAAATTTATATCTTTCAAATTTATTTTAAATTAATTTTATAAAAACAAAGACTATTTTAAACAATTATATTTTCAAAAAAATATTTAAATATGAATATCTTTATTTGAATATTTTTACTAAAAATATAATATTTAGAAATAGATTATTGAATTATATATTTTAGGATATATATATATATTGATTATTAAAATTATTTTGATAAATAATAAATTTTGTAATAAATATATTCACTATTAATATGACACACCAAGATTTTATGGTATGTTTCTTAATAAATAAATTTAATTCATAAGATAACATATACGCACACAACACTTTTTCTCTGTCAAAATAAACTTAGGTACTATAATTACTTAAGAAATTTAGTAATAACCATTAAATTAAACATATTTTTCAACTTCAATGAATTTAATTTCAAAAAATATACATACACAGCTGTGTTCAGAAATATATTTAGAGTCTAATAAGATCAACTTAATTGTTGGTGAATAGTAACATACCCTTATGAATAGTTATGTTACCCTTATCAATATTAATTTACCATTATGAAAACTAATATGATCCTTTTGAATAATAAACTCCTCTATGAAATTATTAATAAAATTTATGCACCTTATAAATAAAATATAATATTTTTAAAATTGACGATTAAGTGTTAGTATTTTTGTGAATAACAAATATTTGATTACAATTTTATAAATAATAAATCTGTTCAAAATAAAATTCATTTTCATAAAATTTATTGCAAAATAAATATTATTTTCCTATGATTTTCAGATATTTTAATAAGATAATCATTGAATTTTTAGGGTGTTACAAAATCAGTTTTAATTTTAAAAAATGTATTTTTTTTAGTAAAACACGATTTTAATTGAAAATCAAATTTCTCATATTTAGAAAATTATTTTGATAAAAATGATTCCATTTTTGAATTCAACACATCATAAAATATTAGGGTTATTTTTTGGGATTTTTCTGAAATACATGATTTTTTTGATGAATAGTAAAATGCAGTAATTTACAGTATAAATACATTATAAGATAAATGAAATATTACATGAATCCTGCATAATAAAAGCAACCATTATTTCTAAATCACATGCACCTATTACAGTTATTTGTCACTAGAATCAAACAATTTTTCTTGTCTTCAGCAAAATAATAAAATAATGAACAAGATATTAGAAAATCACTTTTATCCTCTACTATAACCCCCCCCCCCCAACCCCACTCACTCCCTCTTATCATCACTCCTCTATGCCTTAAAGATTCTCAAATTTTTACCCAAATAATATTCCATTTTATCTCCCCAAATCTAGGAGCTGTTGGGATTTCCAAAATACCAAAACCTATTCCCTTAATGATGTTCTCATGGAGGTTATTTCAAGAGGTGAACCCTCTTCCTCTTTTATTTAATTTCATTTTCAATTTGTTTTATTTTATTATATTCTCATCACCTCCTCTTTCCCGATGATAAGGATAACTCTAGTATCATCTATACACTAGAATTATATAATGTTAATATAAGATTCATCATCAATATCTTTACTCTCTCTCTCTCTCTTATTTTAAAAATGAAATCATCGTCCGGGAGGTGCTGATTTACAACCTTCACGAAGAAAAATCCTTTGTTCTTCAATTTATCCATAAATTATTGTTATGAAACCATTAATACGATTTAATAAAATTATAAAATATGTATTATATTTTATTTAATGATTCTGGAAACATCATTTGTACATGATACGAAATAATACAACAAAACTTGTTTGATGTGATCGAAAGACCGTTGTAAAAATATAAATGATTATCACAAAATGATTTATCTAATGATTTATCCCCATACCAAGTAACAAAATGATATATATAACCATTTACAATTCTTTATGTTAAATTATTATATATAAATTTAATGATTGAAAATTATATACATTCCACATGAACTTCTATACATATAATCAAGAGAACCGATCTTGAATATCAAGAAATGAAACTCTGAAATGGTGGAATTCAATATTATGACTTATCAATACGCCATAAATGAACTTAATAAAATTATAATAAATTATATACATGTATAATAATTTCTTAATTAAATTATTAATGGGTCTAATTTAAATTCCAGAACCATGAGGTTAAGTGGAGAACACATTTGGACATAAGGTATGGGGTTCCACATCTCACTTTTATTTTCATGAGATTTACATTATTCACCACTTATTTCTTGTGTGTGGTGTAGGAATAATGTGATTTGATATATAATATCATGAATCCTTTTATATTAATGTTATTCAGTGATTCATTTTATAATTATTAATTTTTGGTCATTTGATTTGATTGATTAAAAACTAGTAAGGGTTTCATCATCTCCCTTTTATTTTCATGAGATTTCCATTATTTGAAAAATATTTCATGTTTGTGGTGTATGTATACATAAATTTGATATATAATATAATTAATATTTTTATATTTATGGAATTTAGTTATTAATTTGATAATTATTAACTTCTTGGTCATATGTTTCGATTAATTACGAAACATGTAAGGGTTTGGTCAACTCACTTTCATTTCAATGAGGTAGGCCTTACCCATCATTATTTCTTATGTGTAGTGTATATATACTTCCCATTTATGTATCATAATATGAATCTATTTATTTTCGTTTGATTTAATGAATCATTTTATGATTATAAATTTTAGGTCAAATGATTCGATTGATTGAAATGTGGTAAGGATTTTCTAGTTGATCCTCCATTTCATTTGGGTTACTCCTATTAACTAAATACCTATATGAAATTCTAATTTACTATTATGAAATCCTCATAAATTATTTTTATGTGTACTATATGTGTGTACTAATCTGAATAATTCATTAGTTTATGTGGATTTACATGTTTTAAAAAGATCTTTTAAAACATTCTTCCTGATATACATGTCTATTTCAATGGAACTTCTCAAATTCTTAACAATTTTCAAATGAACTCAATAATAGATTTTAAGAAACCATTATTTTATAAAATAATTTATTTTATTATGAAAAAACTGCCTTAATTCGCTTCTAGTTTTATACAAGTATTTTTCAAAAGAACTATTCTTATCAAAGTAAAAGAGTATTTCTATTAAGAATTATAAGATGATTTTATTAGAGTATTTTTATATATTTCAACATTCTAATTAATTAAAATGATTAATTTGGATAAATATTTGGTGATATCATCTTCCATGTCTTATTTAATGTGTTATGATTAGTTTGACTATGTATATGATATCTTGAAACCATTAACCATATGACATTGAATGGTTAGTGTTATGTTTAATGGTTGTGGAAAGTGATTTACATTTCATAAATTAGTTTCAATATGAATTCATATTTTGTTTATATTTCATCCCATTCATATGAGCAATGAATTGGAATTAGTATGTTTTTTGTGGGGTCTGCTATATCCCATCTGTGAATATATAGGTCGCATGAGATAGAATAGATATAGTTTTGGCTGAGGCCTTACCCATTTAATAGATTCTTGACATAAATCATTAACAACAATGGATTCATGGAATGTAGCCATAGAAATAATAGATTCTGGCATAAATCATTAATAAATTCTTGGCATTGAGCCTTGATATATTCTTATCATGAATCTTTAAAAGTATGTTTTATATATCTATAATTATGTGTTTCCCTCATTATGAAACAAGTAAGTGATAGTCCTTGTGACTATTCAACTTGTAGACTATCCATGGTTATATTGTATTTTGAAATTAATAATTTAGATTTTAATCCTACCATATTATTATCAAGTATATGTTTAAAGGATTGTGTTTTTAGCTTCTAATCATGCATAGTGTTTATGTTTATGATTACATTTACTATTTTACAGACCCTTAGTGAGCATCTGAGCTCACCCGTTTCTTATGTCTTATTTCCCCCAGGTTTTGAAAATAAATATTATGAATTACTTGTAGGGATAATCTACGATTTATGGATGTTTTTTCAACGGAAATGCTATACTATTTTTCCTTTCATGTTGTAATGATTAAATTAAGTATATATATGGTTTTATAAAACTACTAAACTCTTCATTACATCATGATTTTATTCCTTGTAATTACACCAATGTAATAAAACAATGCACTAGATCATGGATTTTGGGGTTAGGTAATTACAAATAAAATGCACTAAACCAACTTAGAAATAAATAAAAAGTACTAAGATAAATAATTAAGAAAATTATAAAATATTTTATGTTTCTTGGTTATTATACTGGTAGTTCTTCTCTTCTCATAGTCATATAATAATTTCATGTAGATTCACAAAGGAATTTAAATATTTTATTATTGTATCAACAAAGAGCCTAATTGAAAAAGATGTCACAAATGATCTAAAATAGTGTATGTTCTTTGTTTTTGTTTAGGAATAATTTTAGTAACAATGAGTTCGTGTGCATATCTCTATTTCTTTCTCAATTCAAATTTCACATTCAATTTTATTATCATTGGTTTCCTCTAAAATGTTCTTCTCTAAAAAATATCTATTGATAAATCATCATCATTATGCAGTTATTTTTTAGAAAAATATGGTTAATTAAATACATATAATGCAATTTAATTATGCATAGAAAATGATTGGATTAATAATAATTAATATATAATAAAATAATAGTTACCAGTTAGAGAGGGTTGATTTAATATTTTCCATGTTAGAATCCACAGTGTCAGTCACATTATTTATTAGACGTCATAATTCCACTGATACATCAACACCTGTAAAATTTCCTTATTGGATATTTAGTTAGTCTATACAGTTGAATGTTTTTCTTATGTCCAATTGAATAACCTTTCAGTTTATCATTTTGTTCTGGCAGAATATCTTTGCTATTTTGGATCAAGTTCATACTTATTCACATTCTAAAAATTTTATATGTCAACCTATTTTGAAATATCACTAATTCACGTGATCACATTTATGTTCATTCATCCACTACAGTAGCTCTACAATCAATAGGTTGATCTTGTGGCTGATCAATTCCTTTGAATTTTTTATTATGATAGACTCTCGACACATCATCTGTTCATTCAATTATTCTTATAGTTATTTTTTTTTCTTTTTTGGATACTTTCCATGGATGATCACTTTTTAGATATGGTGTTTTCTAGAATTATCAAAAAAATTCTCTGTTAATTATTTAGCTTTTAGAATACATAGAATAGATTAGAGTATAAATGAACATTATTTTTTATTATTAAAAAAATCATTGGAATAAATAAACAAAATCCCCTTTTTTGTTGAACAAAAATCATGAAATAAATAATATAGTAAAAATAGTAAATATTGTGATCTATTATATCCATAGAAATAAAAGATTATAAACATGATTAATATTCAAAATATATTCCCCCTTTTATATAATCAAAAAGAAAGTAGAAAGGGTGAAAGCGGATAAAAAGTAGTTTAATTAATATTTCGACATGGTACAAAACCCCTATGATATCCTAATTCGATTCTGAATCCTAAGGGATGAAAGGATCATTTCCTTTGCCAATATCAAGTGGAGGAGTAGATGGAGGAATAATAGGTGGATCAAGAATGGTGATACCTTTGGATTCTGGGATGATGTGGCTGAGAGCATGGGATAGAGTAAGTCCAAAAGTTCCAGTTAGAGGGATAGGTGTAATGAACCAACCTAAGCTTCCATCTGACCCAAAACCCAACCCGGTCCACCACATGGACCGAAGGGCATTCCCGATCCTCATGTGGCAAGAAACCAGTTCATGGGCATAAAATTAATCCCTTTGGGACCTATTTCACCAAAAAAAGATATAAAATAAAGCGTAATAAATAAACACAATATCTAAAATAAAATGAAAAAACAATCCAGATAAAATGGAAAAAAACTAACCAAAATGGAACAACGATAAACATAAAGGAAAAATTACCAACTCAAGACAATCCATAAACCATTACTACCCCAGTCACCCCACACCGGCCATGATGAACAAAAAAAAGATCAAACTAGTGTCTATGAACCTAAAAGATATAGGCATGAGCTAAAAATCCCAGTAGGTCACCACAACCTGCTAAAACTATGCAATATGTTTCATAGGGAAATTCATTAATGCTTGTTTGAAAATAAACTATAATTTAAGTTGTTAATACATATAATTTTATGTAAATTTAATAAATCCATACACCTTTTAAAAAAATTATTTTGGTTTTCCCAAAACAAAACACCCACATTTTGGAAGTAAGGATACCGACCTAAGACATGTCAAATCCACTCAAACCATTTGCATTAATCCAAAATAATCCAATAGTTTTATTTACATGTAAATGGTTACTTTAAAACATTTACAAAAATTTATCAAATAAAACCCAAGGCCACCTAAGGAAAAAATTCCAAATTCTCCCAAAAATTAATAACAACATTTAGCATAACATCATTTTATAATCAACAGTCAAAATGTTTATAACATATGTCATCACAACAAGACTGACACTAATAGAATGAATAATTATACAACTAATATAGAATGAGTAAATAAACCAATGGTTCTAACTTCAGGGGTCTTATATGAGTGAGTTTAAAATTTTATTCTAATTGGTTAAGAAATGTGGAAGCTCTAACCTTTTCCCCGGGCCCAACTCTATGATCTCAGTTAGGCTCTTACAACCAACATGCTCTAACAGTCTTTCTATCCTAGGGATCCCATGGTCCCATGGAAACCAAAGGGAGGATCACATGGTCCCCCTCTCCGAAGGCTCTCACAATCCCATAGATAACTCATCACTCACACTGCATTTGTCCCATGTTATACTCAATTCAAACTTAATCACAACAAGTGACAAACTATAAAAAGATATTTTATAAAGAAATTTTCATAAACAAACATGCCAAATTAATCAAAAACCCATTAACAAGTTCAAATAATTTATTAAGCTATTTTATAAGTCCATTTAAAACCATTTTCCTCCTTGAACCATTTCATCAAACACATAGACTGATAAACTCCACTCCCTTTTGGAAAACTCTCTTTAAAAAGATAAATTGATAAGTCAAACTTTGAATCTTATAACCAACATTGATTACGTGGATACCAAAAACATCATCTCAAAACAAGAGTTCTCAATAAGGGAAAACTCCATAATCAATATATTATAAAGTTCCAACTAGGCCTTTAACACCAAATCACATGTTGAGATACCAAACCCTTCCCTTCATAAAAACCCCTTTCCAAACACCATTTGAAAAAATGATGGAAATCACCAACTCTATTTAAATTATTTTCAATGTCACCCATCAAACATAGTTCTTATACTGTAAAAACAAAAGAATGACCAATATCTATCCTTTCCATCAACCCACTTTAAAATACTCAATCAAGGAATTTTCAAGAGAGAAACTTACAACATGAATTTAAAATATCAATTTGAAATACACCAAAGAACACCTTCCCAAAACAATTTTATCCAATTACTCAGTTTAAAACAAAATTCCCTTTTAATAAAGTATTTTATCTTATTGAAAAACGAAACTTGGTCAAAAACCAATGACAAGCATGAAAACCATTTAAAAATCCTCCAATAATTATCAAAAGAACATATCAAAATTAAATTTCAAAATTCAAGACACAAAACATGGGGTTCAAAACAACCATTTATTCTATGATCAAAATACAATTAACTAGTTTTATAATCACATGGGAGATATCATTTGTAGTCATAATACCATAAAAATGTCATTTATAAAAAGAAGGCACATTTATAATTCCCAAATAAAACCCATTTCATAGTAAAACCTACTTAAAAAGAAAATAATCAACCTCAGTCACCTTAGCACTCGATGCCTATCAAACAAAACATTCACACTTACATGCATATATATATATATATATAAACACTTTCATAAAATGTGAATATTCACTCTCCATGAGGGAATATTTATAAAGAGAATATATATATATATATATACATACCTACAATTATGTGTGAATGCCTTCAAGGATCCACAAAAAACATTAAACAAAAAAGGGGAAGAAAAAAATCACCAAATGTCCCCAATTAAAAATGGGGAAATAAAATGGATAAAATAAAAGCTGCCAAAAATAGTGGTAGAGGATCCTAAATGGACCAAAATGATTCTCTTATGGTAGCGATGTCGAAATGCGCATGGAACCATCCCTACAGACCCATCACATTCCCTAGAAACTAAAAAAATCAAAAAAACCAGGTCAAAACTCACCCTAGGGTTTGGTTGAATGAAGAGTGGTGAAATGAGAGTGAAAAAACACCTGAAATGAAAGGAGGAGGGACACATAGACCTTACCTTTAGCTTTAAATCAAGAATAATAAATAAATCATGTGGAATATTTTTGGAGAGAATGATTTATAGAGAAGGGGTGGCATTCAAGGTTGGATCGAAGGGGTTGGGGGTGGGGGCTATTTTGGGATACCTAGAGGATAGGGGTAAAAAATAAGAGGGGATAAAAAAAGAAAAAATAAATAAATAAATAAATATTATTTTCTTGAACATAACACATGGTTTAGCCACATGGTTTACCAAACTATGCTCTAACCATGTTGTCACCTATAGACAAGAATGTGGAACCTACATAGTTACCCCTAGGAGGTTGTATGGTTTAGAAAAAACCATTTTTCTCACTCTAAACTCACCCAAAACCCCACACATTCTCTTGATAGATCTTCACGATTTGAAAATCCATGATGAATCCATGAAAAATGGATTTTTCTAAAGGGAAGACCCATCCGCATGGGAACTGCATGGTTTGAAAATCATGTGGGCTAACCATGCAATACAAACAATTCCTCCAAAACTCAAACTACGGAGGAAAATGAATCGTAACTCAAATATACCTAAGGAATGATAAAATAAAACTAATATAAAAATACCCTTACTCTGGGGGTGTTACAATAGTTTAGGAATAAATAGTAATAGAAATTGTGGTTGAAGCCTAGGTAAATATCAAAAAAATTTAAGGTAATATTAGCATAGGATTATCCAACACAAGGGAATTGGAACCATATATATAAGGTTCCATGATCCTAGGGATATTACACACAGTTCGAGTTCCATGATCTACGCCTTGAAAATAATTTTCTTTGTCAAACATGAACTAATTTACAAGAGGATTCATGACCAATAACTTCTTTAATATATCATTATATGTAATTTATAGAGGAGGAATTTTGAGATCATTGAAAAAATACCACAATGAAGTATTAAGATCAACCTTATTAAAAATGCACTGGATAAAATCAAAAAAGGAAACTTCATATAAATCATTATATTTGGAATAATTAGAGGATTCATTTGGAATTAAAGAAATTTCCTTATCACAATGAGAAAAATTTCAATATGAACATGATTTATAAATTCCTTTATAGATTATAAGATATTCCTAATCTCCTTAAAGATCATATTTATAATCATGTTTTCATAATGGATACTTAAAAATGAAGATATTTTTAATAAGAGAATAAAGGTTTCACAATATTGGTATGTACTTCCTGATATCTCTTATCAAAATTAAACAACATATCAGACAGATCTATTTGGATTTCTTCTATTTAACTTTGGAAACTATACATTTACATTTGAAAAGAAAAAAAAATCTTAATGAATATGATCAAACACTAGAAAATTACTTGGATAAATATGGTCAATGACCTTTTGAATAGAGTGAGAAACCTTTTCCTAATGATCCATAGTAATTTACATATTGATATTCAAGAAAAACTAAACAATCATCATAAAAGGTTTGTTCATAAATTAAATAACACCTTCAATGGTTAGTACTATATAAAAAAACATAAGAGGGTCCGACATCTTGAGGTAGAGTATTTCTAAATTGAAAAGATGAAACTATAAGAATATGATCAAAATTTTGATTAGATGAATGGGTACTAAAATTAGGAGTCTTTAGCCAAGGCTCTTCTTTAAGAGATAAGATCCCAAGAGGAATTTCATTTTATTTTAATGAGGCATCTGATTCATTTATAGAATCTTTCACATCTATAACTTTTTTCCTTAGAGAAGAGTCAAAGAAAAAATCTTATTGAGAATTATCATCGGGAGCATCATTTTGATAGGGAGGAGTAGCTAGGAGCTGTACAAAAATCCTTATTAGATTCATGTCTGACTAGACCAAATATTTTATGAGTAGAGGGTTTCACTAGAACACCATTTTTTTCTCTTGTTATAGAAGGGGGAACACATTTTTTCTTTAGTGAGTTTTCATGAAACCCACCACCATCATCATTCCTATTTCTAGGTTCACAACCATGAGTAGCATCCTTACCAGATTGAGAATTATAACTACTGTATTTACCAACCTTTTTTAGCAACATTGACAATAATTAATAGATAAGGAACACCTATATCAGAGAATAGATTTTCTCAAATAATTTATTCACTATAACAAGAGGTGTCAAAAACTATATATCCCCATATATCAATCATATGTGGAATCTTCGCTGGTGTTGAATCCAAATAATTATCAAATTTATATTTGGTGAGGATAGGTCAAAAAACACTAATATAGAGATTTTTTCCCCCTTGGTTTCTATATGTCCTATTTCAATAGGTTTATCAAATTTAGGAAATTTAGTCACTTTTACTATTTCAACAAAAATAACCGATCGCTAAGGAACATCAATAATAAGAGATATTACTTCTTATTTCATTGGTTTAATTGAAACAAGTGCTTCCTGACCAAGTGGACTTTCAATAGATTCCTCAAATTATCTTCTAGATTCGTTATCCAAATTTATGGGGGCTTAAAATTCCAATTAAGGATAGAGTTATTTGGCACAACTATTTTTATCATTCTAAACTAGGGTTAATTATATATTTTAGATTATTGGGATGATAAAAAATATTTTATCTTTCAGATATACTCTCCTCATCATCCACCCCCCATTTTTTACATGGATTAAAAATAACTTTCATTCTATTATAGGTATTCTAATTAAAACAAAAAAAATTCATAATCACACACCTTTAAACTCCTAAAAGAACTAGTCTCTTCTATTTTGAAAAGACAAAGATAAAATTATTATAAAGATGTGTGTTGAATCAAGACAAAATTTTGATCAAATATTCAATATTCATCATTCAAAAATTATCCAAATATAATAAAATACAATGAGCTATTAGATATAGAAATAAAAAAATCTTGATTTCTAGTATAACTGAAATATCAATTTCTTTGGAAGTTTCAATGCTGAATAATATTTAATAACTATCCACACTCTACATAGATCTCATTGACAATTGGTATTCATAATTTTCTATTTTATTTAATTCTTACAAGGCATTAAAAACTCAAAATAAGGATGATATACTGGATATATTCTCGGATAATCGTTATATTATCCATGATAAGGAACAATAAGATAGTCATCTTAGATGGTTAAAGTAAATTCGCATTCTTGACCATCGGTGACTGTTTGAATCACATCTTCATATTCAACCAGTTAAAAAATCATTTTTAAATAAAAATATCTGACTAAGAACAAATAGAAAGGTAGGTCTTCATCTAAAAACTAAATTATTTAGTTTTGAAACATAACAGATCACCAATGTAGAAAATCACTTGTCATGAACTATTCAACATCTAATTATCTTTCAACTATAACATCATATTGGAATAGATGCTGTTTTGAAATATTATTTGATTTGTTTGTGCTTGAATTCAATCACTTTTATGAATCAAGGCCATCATATTCAAATGATCTTTTCATCTCATCTAAGTAGGTTGAGATTCGCAACTCCAACATTAGGGATTCAAAGATAGAGTATTCGAAGGAAAAGTGGGTTTGGTTTGGGTTTGAAATGGGAACAAATCGACTCTAATTTAACAATTCAATAATTTATAGATTTAATTGTATAGTACTGTGATTGAGAAAAAAATCATATTTAAATTAATTCAACAAAATATAACAAAAAAACGAAATAGAATATTCAATGAACGTGAAACCTAAAGAAATATTACATGAATTATTTTTTTGACTAATATTGATCATACCTAATTCATGTTTGACATAAATTAAACTATCACTATTCAAAGTCATTGTAATAATGTTAGTAAGTTATTGTTTCATACCCATTAATTGTAGAGTGATCTTTATGTTTTTAAAATTATACCTCAAAGGTGATGTTGTATATCAATATATGTTATTCTGTAATGTGATACAGAATTATTAAAAATATTTATGGAACTTGTGTTATCAAAATGAATAGGGACATATCGAAACTAATAACTAAATTATTGTATAATGTGTTTAATATAAGGAATTTGTGCACAAAATCTACCTACAACTATGTATCCAACTTCAGCAGTAGAAAATTCAACAATGTTATTTTTCTAATTACACAATGAAACTAGAGACTTGCTTAAATGTGACATGATATAGAAGTTCTTTTTTTTCTGTCGATCTTTCATCCACCAAAATCAGCATCTAAATTGATTATTAAATTGAATAGCTATCCATTATAATAAAACAGTACTAGGTTTTTTATTATTATTGAGGTATTGAAAAATTCATTTCACAAAAATCAAAAGAGAATATTTTGGGTTTGATTGAAAATATGAACACTTGAGCACATTAGACATAATATCATGTTGACTAATAGTCATGTGTAGTCAAATTAAAATCATACCTCTATAATTGGTTTTATCAACTAGTTTCTTAGTTTTATCAAGATCTAATTTACAGTTTGAACTCATGGTATCGTCACTACATTTAAATAAATCAATACCAAAACATTGTATAAGAACATTAATGTAACTTCATTAATTTAAAATAATTCCATCTTTATTTTTAGAAATTTTAAATCCTAGAAAGAACATATTTTAACCAACTATGCATATTTAGAATTCACTTTTCATCATTTTTGAAAACATAGTACCACAATAATTTATTGAAGATCCAAAAAATTATCATCAACATTGATTTGTTGAAATAAATATATTTTGAAATTATTTTAATAAATAAATCAGGGTCAACTATTCCTTCAACTAAATATTTAGAAATTAAAAAAGGGATAAACCTCTCAAACTAAGATCTAGGAGTTTATTTTAAACCATATAAATCATTTGTTAATTTTAAAACATGATTTGGAATGTAAGGGTTTTGAAATATAGGTGGATGTTCAAAAAAATCCTTAACTATATAATCATTTGAGATTGAACTCTTGATATTCATTTGATATAGTTTCAAAACCTAATTTGATATTTAGGAAAGTAACATCCATATAGATTCTAGTATAGCTACAAATGAAAAGGTTTTTTCATAGTCAATTCCTTCTTATTGACTGAATCCTTAGGCAACCAATCTGACATTGTTTTTAATTATTACCCTTAAATCAACAATATTTTTTATAAATTCTCATTTAGTTTCAAGAGTTAATTATTCTATGGGTCCATCAACTAATTTATAGACTTTATTTTTTTCAAACTAATTTTAATCTTCTTACATATCCATTACCAAAAATTCATTATTAATAGCATTATTAATGTTCTTAGGTTAAATATATGATATGAAATATAAATGTTAAACCATATTTCTTAGAGAATATCTAGTTCAATTTCCTTTATATATGTTAACTACTTCTACATATATCATATCATATAAAAGAGTTATATTAACACTAATAATAGAACAATTTGACTCCTTGTTCTTATATATAGGCTTGGTTTTGGCTATTCATCAGAATTGAGAGAATTATTTAGAGGAGTTTTGGTAGAATTGATGTCCATATTAGAAAGATCACCTTCAAGATTATCTAAAGAGGCCTCAGGCTCATGTGGATATATTTAAAAAACATTACTTGTTCAGATTCTTCAATAAACATTGTTCCTTTTTTAAACACTTAATATGATTTACTAGATGTATAATTTACAAGAACAATTCCTTTAACATACTTCAAATAAAATTTGTCTATATTCATTTTTTGTGTTGAGTTTAATGTATTTTCAACCAAGAACTATAATGTAATTAATATTTCATCTTATAATATTATATAATTCATATGAGGTATTCTATAAAAATAGGTCTGATTAAAACTCTATTAATTTTATAACTTATTTTATTTATAACCTCATCCCAAAAATTTGTAGTTAAATAATATTCCTTAATAATTGTCTGGGAAATTTATTGAAGGGATCTATTTCTTCTCTATACTAAACCATTTTTCTATGGGGTCCTAGTATCGGAAAATTTTGATTATAGACATGTTGTGCGAATAATGGTTCAAACAATTGATTTTAAAACTCATAGCCACGATCAATTCTTAATGTCTTAATTCTAATTCCACTTAGATTTAATATAGATCTATCATATTAGGAAAAATAGGAAAGAGATTCAGTTTTAAGAGTCAGGAAAAATATCAATATATATCTTGAATAGTCATACACTATAACATATGCGTAAATTTTTACAGATATATTAAAAACACTAGATGGTCCCCAAAAATTCATATCAACCAACCTTGAAGGATTATAAGTTGATACTTTTTTCTTTTTTTTCAATGTGGTTTTTTTGTGTTACCTTTTCAAAGGGATTACAATCTTTTTTAGTTAGTAATTATTGTCTGGTTAGATCCTTGAATAACCTCTCTCAGTAAACTTTCTATGTGAGTGTATATTTTAATGGACTCATCACCTATTCCAAATCTCATATTATATGTGAACGGCACATAAATGTGAGATATTCTGAGAAAATATAGAATTTAAATCAAATGAATAAATTTTTTCATTTTTCATAGTGGTAAAAACTAAATCATGTTTAGAGTAAAAAATCATTGTTTTCAATCCTAACATGAAAACCATCATCACAGGATTGGTAAATTCTATGAAGATTTTATTTTAATCCATCTAAAAATTATACTCTATAAATTAAAACTATACTATAGTTACCAATTTATCTATGCCCTATTATCTCCCCTTTGGAATTGTCACCAAATATTACATATCCATTATTCAATTTTATTAGGTTTCTGAATCTTGATTACTCCTAGTCATACGTCTAGAACAACTACTATCTAGATACAATAGTTTCATAATAGTTATTTTTAAGTAGGTATCCTGAAATGGTTATTTAGACCCAAAATGATATTGGTAACCATATTTTCTGGTGTCTAGATATATTAGTAATGATAGATTTAGTAATACACGTCTATTTTATTTGTTTTCTATAAGAAGATATTAGATTCTTAGAAATAAAGACATTATTAGCTCTTGTAGAATAATAAATAATATCAGAACTGAATGGTTTGGAACTTGGGATAAATTTGTTTTTATATATTTACCTCTGTCCATGTTGATATCCAATTCTAGAAGTATATTTAGGGGTAATTTGTTAACCAAGCATTTGGGTAAGGTTTTATATTCCATTTTTGGAATCTCTCCAAAACATTATTCAATTCCTCATTAGAAAATTTTAATTCAATATTATCTTTAATAAATTGATAATTCTTATCCTTTTCTATTGTAAGATAAATTTTAAAGTGATAATACATATAATTATTCTTATTTAATCATTTATAATCATATTTAATTAATTAATTATGTATTCTTTAATATTACAATATTATAATAATTCATCAGTAGACATATTTTTAAAATCTTTTTCATTTTCAAAATTATATTGAATTTGAGCAGGAGATTCAGAAAAACACATAGAATCAAGGATGTGTTTATCATGAAACACATATTATATTTATCATTTACCTTCTCTTTGATTGAGTTTGAGTCACTCAAACTACCCCAATAGGCACTCCATGTGGCCTTTATATCATTTTTTTCTTTTTTACTCTTCCTCATACATTTTCTTATACTTCAACCAGGGATAGTATAATTTTACTTGTCCTTTTCACAAGCATTCATAAAAGGTTACTACATTGGTAGAAAATTCATTTTTCTATAATTTTCTCAAATTCCATATATTATTATTTTTACCTATAAATTTTAATTTATTAAAAAAACTTAGCATACATATAGAATTTTTTTAATCTTCTATCTAGGTGATCCATTTCTTCATCACTACGAGATGTTTATTCCTTATCACTTTAACATATATCTTTCACCTTTTCATTTTGTTTAGAGTTAGAATTCTTAAAGTCTACTAAATTCCATTTATGTTAATCTAATTATATACTATTTACATGTAGTTATTCATCATACTACCTGATCTTTAGAATGATATCCTTTATAGATATTGTGCTAATATCTGAAAATTATATGATAGATACAAATATTCTTCTCTATATATTTTGTATGTATATAAGAATTCACATGACATGATCCTTTTAAATAATTTTTTTACCAGTGTATGAATATTGTAAAAAATCTCATGAAACCTATGATACATATCAAAAATAGATTTATTAGGATTAATATTAAAAGTATCATACTTAATAGTATGCATATTTAAATAAATTTTTTTACCCTTTGATGTTCATTCAAGAGATATAGCATGAGTGTCCCAATTCTCAAAAGTAGTAGCATATGAAGATATTTTTTTATATTTATATTCACCTAACGCTTAATACAAAATAATTTATATATTTAAAATTACTTTCAAATGATTCCTTAGTGGAATCACTCTAGGTAACTCTAGAAATTTAAGGCTATTCAAAAAAACATTCAGTTACTGTCCAAATAACTAAGCACATACTATCTAAATGAATTTTCATATTGATTTTACATTGAGCATAATTTTTCCATTTAAATAAAGAGTTATATTTGTAGAAGGTACATATTCTCTACGAATATAAATAAAAAAATTAAATTTATATAGAATATAAATTTATGATCTTTAAATATAACTAGATCATAGTAAAAATATATTTTAGGAACATCTAAAAAAAAAATTTACTCGAAGTGTACAAATAAATTGTGGGGGGGTGAATTGATTTTATAATAAATATTATTTTTAAAATAAATAAAGAAACTAAATAACCAATTTTATAAAAACTAAAATTCAAAGAAATAGTAAAAATATATAATTTTATCTTTGGAAAAGGTTCTTATAAGTTTGATCACAACACAGTTAAAATAGTTTGGAAAATAATTTTATGAAACACAGTATATAAAAAACTATACTAAGTTAAATATCAGAGTAGTTTTTTAATAAACTAATGAAATAAACTAATTCAATTGGAATATAGGTAAAATAGAATTCATGAAGAGCTCCAAAACAAGTGACAAAAAATATATCACAATGGAATTAAACAAGGGGTTCAGTAAAAAGTTGATACTTAATCCCCTCCTCCTAGAAATCAATTTATTCATAGTAATTTATTATTATATATACTAATCTACAACCTAGATTGTGTTTTACAAACATCGTTATACAATTTTATCTAACAACAGAACCTCTTCAACAATTCTACGAAGGAGAAATGAAAAAAACAACTGCTCATAGGTAGTCAAGGAAAATAAGCATATTATAAAGTTTTACATGGGATCATATATAATTAAAAAAAGATGTATTGTCTTAAACAATCCTATTTATATCATAAGTTAGTGCTTATGATTTAAAAATACAATGCACATACACAAATTGAAAATAAATAAAGCATAGTAAGAGAAAAATTTAGAAAATTATAAAGGATTGTATGTTTCTATATTATTCTATCAGTAGTTATTCTATTATCATAGTCATATAATGATTTAAAACAGAGAAAAAAGACATTCATATGTTTTATTATTTTGTTATAAATGATTTGATTTGAACAAAATGTCACAAATGGTTAAATACAAAGCATGTTCATTGTTCATTTAGGAATAATTTTACTATTAATTTGTTCATGTGCATATATCTCTTTATTTATTTATAAACATTTCATGTGATATTTTCTTCTATTTGGTGTATTTTTAAAATATCTTATATAAAAATTATCCATAAAAATTCTTTATTAATATTCCCATATTTTTTAGAAAAATATAGTTAATTAAATTATTCTAAATTCATTTAATTATACATAGAAATGTGGTAGGATTAATAATAATAAATATGTAATAAAAATAATTTTTACCTTTTTAAGATGGTATATTAAAAGTTTACCATGTTATCATCCATGGTGGAAGTCACATTAGATATGTCACATCAGCATTCCGTGATCACCTAAATGATTATCGAAATTAGTTATTGGGTCTTTTTATAGGACATACTGTATAATATTTATTCTTAGGGTTGGTCAAATAAATATTCAGTTGATCATTTATTTATTTTGACTGATATGTAATTATTATGGTCTATTATATACTTAGTCTCATTATAAGATGTCAATTCAGTTGATCTATTATGCAACATCTCTAGGCCACATGTTGTCTTTATGTTTGGTTTAGTCTCACCATTAGCTCTATAGTCAATAGGTGAATCTTGTAGTAGATCAATGAATTTTAATTTTTAATTATAATGGATTCGTGAGACATTGTTTAGTGGTTAAATTCTTCTTACAATCATTTATTTCCTTTGTCCTATACATTCCATGGATGATCACTTATAAGCTACAATCTTTTCTGGACTTAGCAATTTTTTTAGCGAGAATTCTTTTGTTTTAAAAAAACAAATAATAGATGACAATAATCAAAAACATGATTTTTTATTATTAATACAAAGAATATTTAGGATTAATCTATCACACACAAATATATTAAATCATTTTAGATAAATATTGAATACATATCATAGTAATAAACACTCAAAGAAATATAATGGTTTTTAGTCTTTGTAGAGAATATACATAATCATCTTATCTAATAATATATCTTAAACATCATCTAGTAATTTATTTTCACAAACTACACTTCTTAGATACACCCTACATAATACCTTTCTTCATAACATGTAAAAAGGAAACTTAAGGATGATCTCAGATGCATGGTAAGGGTAAACCTAGGAGATATCAATCAACGATCATAACTGAGTAGAATAAAACCATAAGGGAATGAAAACCTGATCAAAACATACAATAACAATACCCAATTAGTCAAATATCATTAATCATAAATCTTGGAATAATAAGTTTTTATAACAAAATACATATGTCATAATTTCATGGAGTCATTAATAATCACTCATGAACCAGGAGAACATATCATAAAAATAAGATATAACTTTATAGAATACAATAAGCATAAAAAATATATCCTTAGTCAAGGCTCAATACCGATACAATCAAAGTGTATTGGGTTCACTCCCCATTCCATCAATTTTCATAGTCATGGTTCACTCCCAAAACTATATGATTGGTAATGGTCCTTACAAAATTGGGTCCACTCCCCATTGAAATCCTTATTATCTTACAATATATCCACTGTATACCCAATGTATTAGAGGGAAATTTAATTCCAATCCAATCTATGACACAATGAATACCATGAACACGTTTTCCATAACATCATAAAACACTTATCATATCATCATATAATAACCCATGGAAAAGAAATATTTTTCATAAACATTTGATCATTTCAATATAGCATAACCCATGTAAAATATATTGGTTTAATAATGGTTTTATCATAACTTCACTAAATACTATTAAGGAAATAGTCTTTATAGAATCAAACATAAATCATCATCATTATAATAAATATAGATAAACAAATGTGGATGGTATCATAAGAACATATCTCTAGTGAATCATAACAATCCTTTAAGTATTCTTACATAGATGAAAAGTAATTTTAAAAGAAAATTCAAAACATTCTTTGAAAACATGAGAAAAATATCCTTTTCAATTGATAAAATTTTAACTTAAAATTTATAGAATACTAAGGAAATAATTTTATTTAAACATAAACATTAATTTTTTAAATTAATTTGTAATGAAAATAACAGTCATGATTGTGGGAAATCTATTGAAGATATATATATTAAAATAAAATATTCATTTCATACCTTTTTAAAAAGTCCCAAATGAATTATTTCAAAAAACGTTTCTTTTAAAAATATTCCTTTTAAAACTATTATAAATATATTTAAAGGTTCATAAAAAAAATTTAAAAAAATTAATATATAATGAATAACATTGATACTTTATTTCAATAGTATAGACATGGATGAATAATTTCATCAACCAAAGTGAAAATTAGGATGGTTTTTATTTTAAAAAAATCATTGATCATTTTATTTAAAAAGAGATGAAATTGGTAGTATAAATAAAAATTATAACAATAGAAATGTTAGAATAAAATATATGTGGTTTAAAGTATAATTTCTTTATAATTTCATTAAATGGACATTTAGCATATATAATCCCAAAAAATAAATGAGATTGTAACATAAACCTCTTACCTCATGTCCCGTCATGCTTCATACGCATACAAATATCCTATATAAAAATATTAATTTATTATAAATATATTAGAAATACATATTTATTCATAAAATAAAAATTATCATTCCTTTATAATTTTGAAATATTTATTTATTATATTTTCATCTATAAAATGAACATTCTGGCGAAAACTTGTCTGTTTTCCATACATGTTTTGGATCTATGGATTTAGTACACTAACCTGGGTCATTATTTCAACATATATAAAATACTAATAATTAAATAAGGATCATATTTATTAATTTTATTTTCTTTTATAACAATTAATATAAAGTGGTGATGAAAAATTAATTATATCACATTGAAGAGATGATTGTTTGTACGTTCAAATGAGTAATGTTATGACATTTCAATGGACGAAATGAAAAAAGGGTAAACAATAATTCAATTTTAATGAATTATTATTATATCATGAATATAATATATATTTATTAAATTTATTGTTATGAGAAAAATTTAAATTATAAATGTAAAGAAACTCACATCGCTATGTAAAAGTTGTAGTCCACATGTACCCACAAGCGATGTTATCATTTTCCAAAAAAAATGAGAAGGTAGGAAGGTAGATAATATTTTAAAATTAAAAAACAATAATTATGACATAAATATAATATAAAAAAATTAAATTAATAATAATAAGTATTTTCAGGAGGTTGTGATGGAAAATGAATCATATCGCTACATGGGGGTGGTAGTCTACACATTCGCATGAGCGATAACTTTATTTCCAATTTTATTGAAAGGAGGTGGAAAATGGGTGATAAATAATTATAATAACATTTTTGTATATTGAATATAATTAATTCACTATTTTGAAATGGATAAAATTTATTTATAAGGGGTATAAGAGTAAATAAAATTGAAATCAATAAATTAAGAGTTATATTTCTTTGTCGAGAAACCACTATTGGATTACACCTTAATCCTTAAAAGGATGGTATTATGTTTAAATAATAACCTATAAGACATGTAAAGGATGTCAATAATGGATTTGGGAAGGTAATGGATGATATAGAAGTCTCTTGTGTGAGGACTATAGGAGAGGTGGTGTCTTTTATTAAGGGAGAGAGATGACACCATTGGGATTTTTTTAAAGGATTAAACATATTAATGACATACTTTAGTAAAGTGAATCCAAAATGAAAAATATTAGAAGATAATAAATATTTGGTATAAATAACTTAAAACAGCCAAATTAAATCATTTTTTTAGTGATATTTTAAACCTTAATTCTTATGTTAACCCCTTTATAAGGTTGTTTTAACCTTAACTGCGGTAAGAATTTTTTTATTTATTAAAACCGAAAATAAATTTGACCATATTGGATAATATTAATTATGATAATTAAAATCACGGGGAAAAATTTAAAATTTTTCATTTCTATAAGTGAAAAAATTCTTTTTAAAATTGGTGCACTAAATGTAATAAACCTGTTTTTTAGAGAAATGATTTTTTACGCATAAAATTAGTTTACATTAACTTCGTTCCTAGTAAAAACAATCAAATGAATGTTAAAATATTTTATTCAATATATAATATATAAATTTAATTAAAATTATTTATAAATATTGATTAATTTAATTTATTAAAAATAAATCATATTACATGCATAAAAATAGTTTCTAATAAAACACATCTTTTTTACTTTCAAATGCCTTTGTTTTTTTCTAAAATCTTAAAAAGAAATGAATAAATTATTTAATTGATAAAAAATATTTTCCCATAATCTAGTTATTCATATTCATACATTCGAGTCCAATTTCTAGAAATACATATCAAATTAAATAATAATAAATCTATAGTATATCGTAGTTTTTTTAAACACAGTGTTTCATGTAAAGAAACAAGCTAAGAAACCAAATTTATTTTAAGATAAATATATCATATAATCATGCGGTGTTACATTCTACCCCATTAAAATAATATATCCCTAGAAATTCCATTACTTCAATACAAACAAAATACTATACTTCTTACTCATCACGTATTTAGGGCCCCATATAGCTTCCTCAAATTTATGGTTTCACCAAAAGAAATTGATTGTGTGAGTGGGTGCTCATGTTCCACAAAAATTTCTCCCCTAGTTCTAAAATCTCCAGGTATTGTTTCTCACTATAAGAAAATTTCCCTAGTGGTATAACCTATGAGTTCATTACATTTGACAAATCAGTTATGTATTTCTTCAAGAGAGATACATGGGACACATCATGAACTAGAGAGTGATTTTATTAAAGCGATAAGTGATAATAAAATATCTTTATATGATAAATACATTTAAGGGGTCCAATATATATATGGTTAAACGTTACCTTATTTACAAATATCAAAACCTTCTTCTAAATAGATGTTTTTAGGAATACCTTCTCACCAACATTTAATTCTTGATCTCACTGATCATTATTAATATAACACTTTCATTAACTCGTATATTCTTTGATGTACTACTAAATTGATCTAACATTCTCTTCTATTTACTCATAATGATCTCGTCTCAATATATTTATTTCTCTAACATCATTTTATCACACTGTAGTTTTTCACTTCCTTTTATGGGGGGGATTTATAAGGAGCCATCTAAATTCATGAGTGAAAGCTATTATCATAAGAAAATTCCCCCAAAGAAATTTCTTGATCTCATTAACCATTAAAATATAAAGAACATGCTCTAATAATATCATTTAGGTTTTTAATTGCCCAATCAGAATGAAAAACTATCTAGGGATGATATATTGTGTTAGATTTTAACTTTTTATTCAAATATTTCTAAAGGATGTTTTATAAAGTCAAGGTAATCCTTAGAACCTAATCAAATACAATAGAATGTGGTAGTCTATGAAAACAAACCACTACATTAATATATATCCTCAAAAATAAATTAATATAGAAATATTCTATGACGAGAATAAAATTTTCTAATTTCATAAGGTGATCAACTAATACCCAAATAGTGTTGTTCCCATTATATGTTTTTGATATTTTGGTGATTAAATTCATGGTAATGTTTTCCTATTTACATTATGGTATGGGTAAAAGTTGGAACATCAACTTAAACATCTCTCTATTAAACATAATTTTTTTACATATTAGGCATTGCGATACATACTGTGAAATATCCCTTTTCATGTTATCTAATATGAAATACTCTTTCTATTCTATATAAATATTTTTACATCCTTTATAAACAGAGAATGATGAACTATGAGCTTCATCCTATAGCTCATATTTTATGTTTGGTATTTATGGGACACAATACTTAATTCCCAATCAATATCATTATATTATAATCATGATTGAATATACAATCATTTCTCATGTTATTTTATAGTTACCCATCCTCCTTTTTCACATCATTAATCTCACATGGATGGTTTTTTAAGCATTTATTTGAGAAAGATATGATTGGTCCCGTTTCCACTTGATTTCATGATCCGTATTGTAAAAATCTATAAATATTGGATCTCTATCAATGCTCATCATAGATAAAAAATTATGGTACTTTTGACATGGAGTATCAGCCACCTTGTTCACCTTCCTAGGGTGGTAGTTTTTTTTAGAATACATAAACACTATCCATATCATTTGAAACATATTCAAATACTTCTACATGAATATTTAATAAAATATTTTATAATTACTATATATATCAAAATATTCACAATAACGACAATTCCTCCATATTTTCAACGAACAAATATTACTGCAACCTAAAAATCATATGTTTGGTAATTTTTCTCATGAATTTTCAATTAGCACAAGGAATAAACTATCACTATATAATTATGTATAAGGAAAATATCAATCCCATTAATTGATACATCATAAGTGATTACAAACCTTTCCCCAATGCAAGGTTGTGTAAGTGAAAGTGTGCTAACCAGCCTTATTTTTAGATCCATGAATGTTTTTTTACATTAATTTAACAAAAGGAACACAGATCCCTTCCATGTCAAATTAGTTATTATATTATATATCTAGGATTAAGATCTCCAAAATAATCAAAGTATCCTTCAAAACTATGAAAAATATAGATCTCAGTTACCATGGGTGATATAGAAATTTTTAAACAATTTCTATCTTTGAAGGATCCACTAATTTACCTTAACATGATATTAAATTTGAATCAATAATGAATCATTCAATGGCCAAAATTTATACTTGGTAAATTTAGCATAAAATTTCTCCTTCCAAATATCTTCAAAATAATCCTTATATGTTCTCCTTTATCTTCCTTGATATTTGAATATTTGAGGATATAGTATATAAAACCTACTAAAAACTACTAATGTTGATCTCAAAAGATGATATTCATTAAATGTATGAAGATAACAAGAGAATTGGTAAGTCCAAATGACATCACTATAAATTCATAATGAACATTCCTCATTGGAAAGGACAAAATGGTGTATATGTTCCTAGTTGAATCTAAATTGAGGATATTATAATCAAATCTCAATCATGAAAAGATATAGATATTTTCATAATTTATCAAAAAAACATAGATATAGGGTATAAGATGCTTGTTCTTTATAGTGATCTTCTTAGGTTCTCGATAATCAATGAAAAGATGCACTGACCCATATTTCTTCGTAAAAAAGGACATTTTCACACTATAGTGATCCTCTAGGGTGTGTGTATATCTTATCAAGATTCTACTATAGTTGATTATTCAAGTTCTTCAACCCAATTGGGGCCATTATATATAGTGTAAGACCCAAAAATTCCTTGAGAGGGGAGGGGATAATCATGGTGTCATCCTTTTCTTTCAATATGATAGAGCTTGTTCCCATGTTCGTAAGAACTCATTAAACATGTATGATGGATTATTTCATCAGTCAGACATTAAAATTTGAATAGATATAACAAAAATACAATTATTTGGTTTCTTAGTAAGGGCTAGTCCAAGGATCATGTGCCGACAGTGAGTCGGTCATTCCTAAAACCACTAATCTATACTAGATGTAAAATAAAGAAGTCTGGTCACAATCCCTTTATGCCAGACATATTACATTTAAAAGTTTTCAGGGATATCTCATTTAATCTCTTGGAACAATTCTTTAAAATCCCTCTAGGTCACTACATTGAGAGAATTCTAACATATTTAATCAACATGAAGTTAGATTTAATGGTTTAGAATTAATGTATTTGTCCCTATCTAGCACGAGACTTTACTTTCATTGTAAAACTGAGTTGATGAAAACTAAAATCCCTATCCACTAAAACCTGATGTTGAATATTGCCATTCAAAAAGCTCCTTCATGAAGCTCACTACCTTAATGATGCTCCCAACCATCGCAGCAGAAACTTTCATCACAAATCACACTTTTCTCATAAAACAATATGTATTCAAAAATCTCACTATGTCAACAAAAAATACCCCTTCATTGTAAAGAACTCTATGTTAAAAATTATTGGAATCAGTAAAGAATAATCTAATCCTTTCATGCTTCCCATTCTCACATTGATTTTTAGTTTCACAGAGCTCTCCAAGCATTATGAAATTAGTGAAACTGTAGTTTTTCCTTGGAAAAAATTCATTTGAATGAAGTGGGGTAGACTTCTATTTATAGGCTCAACCTTCAAAATTCCCCAACACCTCTTAGAAAATTATCTAGATCATTCAATAACATCTTCATAGTTCTCCTCCTATCATGAAGATCTATGTAAATCCCCCATTTTTCCTGTGGAATGTTATCATGGCTCTTTTGGTCAAAACGTTCTTCCACCATGAAGCTCCAATTCATGGAATCTCCAAGATCATCATCACCATTCACAATTATAGAAGTATTTTTTGTTCACGATGCTCGTTAGTATCACATAGATCACCGTTAAATTTCATTATACCTTCATGAAACACAATTCATGAATCTGATTTCATGAAACTCAGCCATCTTCAATATCTTCGTAAGACATTCAAGAAAATCCACTTTTTGCAGGGCAATACCATCCTCCAAATTTTGGACCACAAAAATCTAGATACCACTAGGAAATGGAGCCACCTTCAATAATGTTGTCATCCTGAACTATAAGATCCATTTTATTTTAAACTCCATGATCTTAAATGTACTCCCTGATCATCCATGTAGAGGATTAAAAACAAACACAAACCATACATCATTTTCATTAATGAACGGCTTTGGTTCCAATAATGTCCCCCTTTGGGTTTGTTGAAAATAAGAAGATAAAAGCAATGATGCATAATCCACAATCCAATAATGATAGGCAAGAAACATAACATACAACACTATATGTATACATGAGAAAATATCATTTTAAAAAAAAGGGAAGCATTAATTGGGTTCTCATGTTCTGAAATGCTTAACATTTTCAAAGATAAGCTCTCACTGTTTCCTCATAATACTAAATTTTGTTATCCATTCTCATTCTCCCATTTTATAACTCATCAGTAAAACACTTTTTAACACGTTTAATTTCTCCAATATCATTGAATTTCCCCATTCTCCCCATTTGGAAATAAACCCAATGAACCTGATTTTTACTTGTAGAGCTCAACAACACCTTCCCCCTAGATCGTATCTCCCCCATTAACGTGCATCATGGCGACCTAATAGATTAAAATATTTAACATAACTAGGGAGAGGGGAACTTGTTTAACCTCCTTATGCACTGGGAGGTGGTTTAATATCTTTTTTCCACTGATGTTTCTTGAATACATGTTCCAAAAAAGGCTTTGTCAGAATATCAGCCACTTCATCATCTTTTCTATGATGATCCATTTTAATCACGCCTTGTTAAACATTTTACTTGATAAAGTGATAACTAATATCAATATGTTTTATACAAGAATTCTGAAAATGACTCTTTGCAAGATCAATTGTTCTCTTGTTATCACAGTGAATTACTATTGGCTATTTCACTTCATCACCAATATCCTCCAATTATTTCTTTATCCAAAGTAGATGATTTAAGGTCCTTGTATCCGAGATATATTATGCTTTATCATTAATAAGAAAATTAGATTCATATTTCTTACTCAACCTGCCCACACATTTCTTTCCAAAAATAATGCTCCGCCACTTTTAAACTTTTTTTCCACCACATCTCTTGTCCATTCACCATCAAAAAGTACTAAAAGTCCATTATCTTTTCCTATTAAAAATTATAATCCATAATTGTGAGTACCTTTAATGTAACTCATGATTCCTCCAACTAACACCATATGTTCTTCCATTGGACTACATTGAATGTGGGTTCCTAATTAAGTTGAAATGATACTATATGGTCAAGTTGTAGTTAAGTACAGTATGATTCCAATGATTCTATTGTACATTGAGGGATCTACTGAAGTCACATCCTCATGTTATATGACTTTTTTACCAACCCTAATTGGAGTTGATATAAGTTTAGAGTTATGTATATTAAATTTCTCTAAGATCTCTCTCGCGTAATTTTCCTATGAAATGAAAGTTTTATCGTTCATTTGAATCACTTGTAGCCCTAATTAGTAAGTGACTTGACAAATCATAGAAATTTAAATATATGATTTCTTGTTATTGAAAAATTATACCACTAATATCTTGTTACTTTCACCAAATATAATATCATCTGTGTACAAAGACATCATAAATTGATCATCCATTGAATTCATCACATAGATGTTGTGGTCAAGACCTCTGTTTTTAACTGATGGATTCTTTAAATAAGGATCTGGATGAGAATACCATGATTGTGGTGCTTTAATTAACCCTAGTGTGACTTATTTAAAATAGAAACCATCTCTTCATCATTTACAATCATAAATCCCACTATTGGTTCAATGTAGATTGAATCCAATCTAGCCACTTGAGAAAATACTTTTTTTCAACATCAATACCTTCAATATTTGCATAACCTGTACACACTAGCCATTCCTTGTTTGAGATCACATTTACATGTTAATAATTTTTTTAGATCCATTTGACTCAAATCACGTTGTTATTTTTAGGTCTTGTAATAAGATCACATGTTGTGTACTTATCAATCTGATTGAGTTCTTCATTCATGACTTTATGACACGATTCATCTATCATATCTCCTTCAAATGGGGTTGGATCCACCATTGATAGAATGAAATTTTGTGCATCATTCCTCATTCTCATTATTGGTTTGGATGTGTTCTAATCCCCAATGATGCTGGATTGATCAATTTAAGCTATTATATTTTTCATGTAGGTTCATATTAAACTTCTTCAGCCATTGTTACATATTTTGATTCTTCCTCTAAATCATATTATTTTGGTTAGTCCAATATATTTTACAGGACTTCCACTATTTTACCATCTGAATATGTCCCATGACCACTAATATTCATACCAAAACTCAATTTCCAATGACATTATCATCCAGAAATTTCGATAATAATTTAGTTGGGTAATAATTGAAATAATGAATCTATAATATTCTTCTTCATTATTAATTTTTCTTCCTCTCAAGGGAAATAATTCTCAGCATATTCATAAGGGTGGATCTCGTCAAAAATGGATTTCAATAAATTTTGTTATGAAGAAAACACCAGAATGGTCCTTTATATTGTATCATATTTATCCTAGTCATCCCAATTAAATAATTTTTAGCTTTATCAAAATATTATCATTCATTAAGTTTTTATTTCAAAACGAAATTGAGGATTCATTCAACGATGGAAATTTTTTTATAATGGCATTCAATAGATGAAAACCTTATCAACGTCTTGGTTCTAACCCTACGAACTTGATTCACCTCTAATTACATGCATTATAATAAGAAATAATGTCCATAAAATATTAAAGAAATAAGATGGATCCTCATTGCTGCATCAATATGAACTTCATGACTGAGATGATATTTCAACCATGACGTTCTACTTGTTCCAGTATTTGTCCATTCATGTATAAACATTTGTTTTGATTTATATTGAGGTAGCATGGATCTCTTCACATACATTTCATCTTTTCATGGTGAATTTATCTGGTAGACGACCTTCATGGATGACAAATTCTTACTCGCCTTAATTAATTATTATTGTTTTTTATTATGGTTAAACAACCTTTGGAAACATGACCATATTTATTGCATCTCTTACATGGAACATATTTAACATGAGATTTGAATTTTGATAGAAATTAGTCATGACCTTTTTCCTCATAATTTAGGGACTTTTAATTTCTATTTTTAATTGGTTTAGGCTGCGAATCTTCACATTTCCATATTATTTGCCAATATTCTGGACAAATGACTTACATTTCCTTGGGAACCATCTATGAAAGATTGGATCTTCCACATGGATTCTTCTAAGGGCCATCATTCATAGCAAGTTTCTTGGATTCATTAAATTTCACCTTCATGGATTTAAAATCCAAGGCCTTCTCAGAATACTTATTTGACACTTTCTTTGGAAGATTTTTTTCACAAAATTCTATTGATTTCATCCTAGGGAAGCTTCTTAATACTTTTCCATAATTTTTAGTCTTCTTTTCATATCAACAATTAATTAATGCTATGATAAGAATGTTACAACTTTGAGGCCGCTTCCATTTCCTTTATGAAATTTGTTACCAAGCTTCCCAAATCTTTTTATAGTAAACATATGCTTCTGGACTTGTGAATTTTGTTTCATAATCAATGGATTTCTCCTATATTATATAGGCTTCCATGGTGCTTTTTTATTTTGAGTATTGTACCAACAGCTCACTGAAAAATGACCAAATATAATTCATTACCAATATTGACACAAAAATATTGATTTTATTTAGATATCCTGCATAGGGTTGTTGGGTATTCGTCATTACATGTTGTGCTCTTGGTGGGTAACCTGATTCCGTAATCTTTTTCCTATCCACCCTTTTCACATTAGTAGGGTTCTTATCACTATTTTCATCCATACTTATCTATTATTTTTCATACAACCTAAACTCTTCATCATAATAAGGTTATAGTCATTGAAACAATTTGGTTTGGATGATACCTGTTTCTTCTCATCTTCTTGAGGAATATCATAAAATGATGTCATGATATTTTTATCACATCTTGGTGGCCTTAAAATTATAAATTCTACAGTTAATATTGTGTGGCTGCAACATATTTTTCCTTCTTTTGTGATGTATCAGTAAATTTCTAATCATTATTGGACAACTAAGCTTCCAAATTATGAAATTTTATATTGGGGATGATTTTCTGATCGTCATTCATAATCATCTTTTATTTAAAAGATTTATTCACTATATGAACTTATTATTTAGTCATATTAACTTTTTTCAAAATCAATAGTTAGGTACATTGATCTTCATAAATATTTTATCCAATTGAAAACCCTTTACATCGTTTTTATTATTCAATTTCTCTTCATGAACATGGATCCTTTCATCAAGAGTCATCTTGGATCCATATTTATCTTCAACTTATTTGATATATATTGTGGATATTATTTCATATCATATCTTTTTTTTCACAATTCCTACCACTTTGGAGAGCATATAACATTCTCAAATTTTTTACAAGACAACCTCCATAGAATCTGCCTCTTTCCTCAGTATGGTGATTTCTACCTATATATATTGAAATACCCCACAAAACGGTAGGATATTTCTTTAGGAAGGCCATGAAGAAAATTTCATAATATATCAATTGATAATTATTGTGAGTTTGTAGATTTATCATCATCATTACTTATTCTGGAATATTTTTTCATGGGACAACATTTAAATGTTCTAACACATACCTCTTGATCTATTGATAATTTTAACTCCCATAATGAAGAATTGTTGTACTTTTCATTGGTGGAAACCTGATCTATGTGATCATTAAATTTCATTACTGATATATCATCATTTTTATAAAGGAATAGAGAACTAGATACAACTTCTTCTTTAGATAACATGGACTTCTCTAGCAATCACTACACATTATTTTTCCAATTCATCAGGGTCTTGGGGGATATAGACTTCTATTGAGAGATAACAAGACCTTCATCAAAACGACACGTCATTTCTAACTGGGGAAAAAACTCAAATCATCAATAGAGAATAGATTCACTATAGAGTATCGAACATATATAAACATCCCTTTGATATCACTTATAGGACCCCAAAACATGCTTCTTGTGGAGGGGTGAATCAGGGTGTCAACTTTTTATTTTAATATGATGGATCTTGTTCCCATATTAGTAGGAACATTTTAAACTTGTATGATGGATTTGATCAGTAATTGGACATTCACATGCAGATAGAGGCAAAAAAACATTTACTTGGTTCACTACTAAGGGCTAGTCCAAGGAGAATATTCCAACAGAGTGTTGTTCCTACATAAATCCACTAATCTTAACTAGATTGTGGAATACTGTAGTTTGTTCAATGTCACTCTGTTCCATTCAAATTTCCTTTACATGATTTTAGGTATTTCTCACATTTTCCCTAAAAACACTTATGCCTGCTCCCCATAGCTCACTGATTTAAGATAAGTCTAACTAAGATTATAAAATTGAAGGTATCTTCAATGGAGTGGCATTAATGTCTTTTTCCTTATTTATCATGACAATCTGCATGCTTCATAGACCTGAGTTAATGCACACTGAAAGCCATATCCACTTAAACCTGATTCTCACTATTTCGTTTTGTGTTTCCTCTTCATTATTCTCACTTCCTTTAAGAATCTCCCTACCTTTACAGAAGAAACTTCTTTCATGAAGCAGAATTCCATTGTGTATCAAACTTCATTCACAATAACCACTATGTCGAATTAGAATACCCCATCATCATGAAACATAATTTATTGAAAAGCATTGGTATCAGTCATGACTAATCAATTCATTTTGTGATACTCAAGCTCGCATGGAATGTTAGTTTCATAGATCTCCCATGGCTTCAAGAAATCAGATTGAATCTGGATTTTCCATGGAAAAAATTGTTGGAGTAAAGTGGGGGTTGCCTCAAATTTTTATGTTAGGCCTTCACGATACTCCACCACCTCTTAGCACATTTTATAGGTCCTTAAAAATATCTTAATGTTTATCCTCCTGTCACGATGCTCCATATAAATTCCCCATTCACGATTCTCATCCTAAAAATGGTGCTTTCCCTAAAAATCTATTCACTACTGCAATGTTCTAATTCTCATAATCACAGAGATCACCGTAATAGTTCACGATGCTATAATTCTCTTTCATTATTGATGCAATTTGTAGTCACGTAGTTCACCATCATCATTATTGGATCCCTCACTAAACAAAATGCATGATTCTCAACTTCACGAAACACATGGTATTTCCATATATTCATATTACCTTCAATAAAATCAAATGTTTTCAAAGAAATTCCGTCCTCCAAATTTTGGACAACAAAAAAATTTGAAATCACTAGGAAATGATGGGTCCATCAATACAATTGTCAACTTGAACTGTAAGATCCTTTTTTTAAAATCCATCATCTTCCATGTATTCCCTGATAATCTACGTGGAGTATTGACAACAAACACACATCATACTCCATTTACAGCAATGAACTACCTTGGTTCCAACATATGGATCTTTTTAAATAGGTGTAGCACAAAGTATGAGTTCTATTAAAAAGTAATCTTCATGATTCCAGGGTCGACTAGGAAATTAATAAGGAAATACATCATCATAATCCCAGAAAATAGTCACATATTCAATGTTGAGTATATCCCCAACCATTTGAGATAATATACCTCATGAATATGTAGTAAGTGACTTACAATAGAACTAAATTCCATTATAAGTACACATTCATTCACTTAAATATGATCATTGATGAATTCATAATAACAAATGTGATTTCCATTCATATGAAATTGGAATATTATTTATATTGAGAGAGCTAATCCATGCCCAAGATCAAATCCAATTCAAATATAAGGAGAATAAAAATATTTATAGGATGAACATTCTCATTAAGTTTTATCATAGAGGAAACATATACTACTGATATGATCATTGTACCATTATGAGTTTTTACTGCTAACTCAACATCTAATCATTGTGTTAGTGAGATGATACCCTAGAAATTTTCATTAGATATAAAAGAGTGGGTAAAGAAAAAATAATATAATATATTTTAAATTCTAGAGTGGATGGTAAGATAACCATTCACCACTTCTTTCTTGTGACCCACTTAAATAGTTGTGATCACATGGTCTTTCTATAAAACAGGCCATTAACAGCACTAGAAATATCCTTTATCAGCGCCAAAAAAGTGCTGAAAATGTGAGCAATGTTAAAAGCCACTAACTTTTATCAGCACTAAAAAGGCACTCATAATGGTGACATTTATCAGTACTTCTTAAATCACTGCTAAAATAATTCTTTATCTGCACTATAGAATCACTGATAATGTATAACTTTTTCAATGCTTTTAGAAGCAATGATAAATATGTTATTTTTTAGCACTATTAAATGCATTGATAAATCTTCTATTTATGAGTGCTTTCCAAATCGCTGATAAAATTCCATACTTCGTTATACTATAACATCACACCATAGAAATAGTTGCACCGAAAGCACCAAAAACACACCATATAAATAAAAAAACAAGTACCAATACAAAATTTAAATGAAATTTAATTTACAACACAAATAACTAGAAAAAAAACTATATTATAGACATTTCAAATATATTTTTTTAAAATATCATAGTGAGAAATTATTACATACATTAAGAAAATCCAAACTCTCAATGTCATCATGATTTCCATTAACTGTCATTTTTGAACGGAAAACACTGCAAGAGAAGCTTTGAACAAACCACATAAACTTGAACAAAATAATCCACATACAGAAGAAATAATTATTATGAAAGTAATAATAAGAAGAAATAAATTAAACATAAATATGAAACAATACCTTAGTTATATGTAAAATATTTTTACAATGAAAACATCATGATTACCTCTTTTATTGAGTATAGAAAACATCATTTCTCTTTCTGAAAAGGTAACGGAGGTTACTTGAAAGAAGGTGATAAATGGTCCACTTCATTTGTGAAAATATTTTAAGGGAGGAGAATTATGAAAGTGGGATAGATCACCACAACTCAAACAAAATAATACACATGTATAATAAAACAATTTTTATATGAGTAATAATAAAAATATATGAATTAAATATAAATATAAAATAATATATTAATTCAACGGAAAAGGATTTTACTATGTAAACATCAAGATTCCATCTATGATTGTTTAGAGGAAATGTTTTTACTATTCATGAAAAGACAGTAGAGGTAATTTTAAAGAATGTGAAAAATGTACCTCTACATGGGTGAAAGGATTTTAAGGGAGAAGATTCATGAATGTGGGACATAACACACCAACTCGAACTAAATAATTCACCTGTATAAGAAAAAATTATTATGAGAGTAATATTAAAAAAAATATTAAACATAAATATGAAACAATAAATTAATTCTATGGACAATTATTATAATATGAAATTATCAAGATTACCTCTATTATTGAGAAGAGGTCTTGTTGTTCCCCTTCCTGCAAAGGAATTGGAGGTAACTTGAAAGAAAGTGATAAATGCACCACTACATGGGTGAACAGATTTTAAGGGAGAAGAAGCATGAAAATTGTGAAGATCACCCCTACTCGAACCAAAAAATCATCCTGTATAATAAAACAATTATTATTTTAGTAATATTAAAAATAATGAATTAAACATTAAAATGAAACAATAAAATAATTCTATTGAGAATGATTTTACTGTGTGAACATCTAGATTCCCTAACACAACAATATCATGTTATCCAATTACCCAATATTCAATTTTATTTGTGCTTAATAATGTTTCATATTCATATTTCACTAAAAGAGCACATTTACAAACACAAGTCATGCTAAACAATGTATACATTGTGTTCCACTACTTTCATACACTAACCCCATTTTATAACATACGTACAATGAAACATTTTAATAAAATTCTTTACAACTATTATGTATGTTAATAATTCATTTAATTTTTTTTCTAAAATAACCCCTAGAGGCATGAAAAGGCATTATATAAAAAAACTCAAAATCACATGAAAATAATACTTTTAAAATCAAAAGCACCACATAAACATGTTGAACATAATTTTTAACACTTATATAATTTAATAATTTTATTAACTAATAAATAGAACATATCCAATTAACAAAAAAGAGTTTACACCAAATTGCAACGAATTCCCTTAAAAGTCCCTTTTTTAAAAAATTTACACAAACTGAAATCATTTTCAAAACATGTCATCCATACATAAAAATAATATACAATTCACATTAAAAAAGTAAAACATGTTCAAATTGGAAAATTACATCAATTTACTATACAAACATACTTCCAAAACCTATTCGTATTTATACACCTTGGAAAAAATGATTTCCACCTTTCAAACAACTCATAAAACCCTTCCACAGAACACCACCCTAAAACACACACACACACAACATATCAATTATCCATTACAAAACCCTAACCCAACATAAAGCACGCCAAACCCTTCGAAACAACATTTTACATCACTCAAACCATTTAATAAAAAATCTCCACATCCCAAATTTCATTTCTAAAACAAATTATTAATTATTTTAACACTTCACAACTCATACTCAAAAGTACAGAACAATGCAAACATGACCAAAATGATCCATTTTCCATCAAAAATCGTTTTTTAACACTCATACACCTTAAGAACCCACAAAAACACATTTTTCACTACACAAACAATTAATTAAACACTTCTACTGGTTTTTCAAAATAAGGAATATATAGAAACATACAATATTTCTATTTATAAAATTAATTTAAAAGACAAATTCATGTTTAAGAATTTCTAAAATATGTTTTCATAACCAAAATATACTATAGAGCATGAAAAAATTAACCAAACGAGCATAGTAAATTGTCATAAATTGTCATGGCATAGAACCTCCTTCCTCTTGCGGAGAATTTTTTGGAAAGTGATTTGAAACCCCACACGCATCAAAACCGTAATCAAAAACCGAATTTCAGACAATATTTCCATGCAACTAGGTCACCGAAAATAGTCGATGGGTGTGATTAGAGCATAATTTCCCAAAGAGGAGCACTGGTAGTGGGTGGCTTCCTTAAAAATCTCAGGACATCATTATGAGTCCGCAAATAGATATGGGTTTTAAAATAAACCTGGACACTTTTATCAGCGCATGCTAATATGCATCGATAAATATCCCTTTTATCAATTCTTATAACATATGAACTGATAAAAGGACTATTTTTCTAATCTAAAATTTCACTCATAAAACAAAGATTTATCCACTCTAAAATTAGAGTGTTGATAAAACATCATTTTATGATTCCGTTATTTAAAGTTGATAAATCCTCATCTTTATCGGTGAGAAGAAAGCGCTGATGAAGATTCTTTTATCAGTGTTTATTACTAAAGCACTATTAAAGGATTTATAATTATAAATATAAATAGAAAGTTTTTAAAATTTATAAATAATTAATAAATAAATATAAATATAAATATAGCCAGTATATTCTCTTTTAAATATATTTATTATAATTTTAAAATTATTTTTTCATAATTATAGAAATATGTTTAAAAAATATTTTTTATATCATTACATATATTTATATAATAATACAATTATTTATAATAAATATATATAAATATAAATTTAGTAAATAAATTCATTATTAAAGAAAAATTATTATAAGTTTAATAGTTATTACAATATATGTAATTATTTATTTATAATTATAGAAATAATTTTGAAAACATACCTATTTATTTATATTTATAAATATATAATTGTCTAAATACAGTGACTGTACATTTAAAAATATATTTATATATAAATATTTTTTTACAAATATTTGTTTGACCTTATAAGTGAATATATCATTTTAAGTGCATGAATCTATGTTAAAATTGAGTAAAATTAAATAAATTAAGAATAGGTACACTTTCAAAATTTTCAAAAAGTTGATAAGTTTGGGGAATAAGAATATTATATAAAAATGAATTAATTATGTATATGTAAAGAAAATATAACACATATTTGATCTATATTAAAATGGAAAATCAAACGATATTTAATTATATGTCAGGTACTATAAAATTATTGTCAATATTTTTAATTCATATTATTTTTTAATTATAAGGCATTATTCAAAAAAACATATGACTATTTAATATAATGCATGTATATATTTCGTAATATATAAATAATATTTATATATATTAATATATATCAATATATTTAATATATAAAATTAAATTACATAAATTATCATAATTACATGATTAATAAAATCTTTAATAATTTATAATGTATAATCATTTTATTCATTTTTATAAATTAGTTTTTAATTAATAAAATTTTTAATTTTTTTTAATAAACAAATTTTTTAATTTAAATTTATTTAATTATTTCATTTTATTTATATAAATATTAATCACTACTAAAAATAATGTTCTGATAAAGGATACCCTTTGTTAGTGGTAAAATTAAATCCCTGATAAATGATATCCTAGATTAGCGCTAAAAATAAAGCATTGATAAAGGATACCCCATATCAGGGTTAAAAATGAAGTGATGATAAATAATACCTTTATCAGTTCTAACAATAAAATGTTGAGAAAGGTTTTATTTTGTCAACTCTAAATAATATGAACTAATAAAAGGATAAATTTATCAATACTTTATTTTGCACTAATAAATATGCCATTTATCAACATTTTTATAGCGCTGATAAATACCAGCACTATTATAGTCCTGTTTTGTAGTAGTTAATTCCATTTATGTTCAGACATCAGTGGATTCTTATAATTATTTTCAAAGTTAAACCATGGATTCATTCACTAATTAATGTAATGTCCATACTTCTTTAAATTATAAAATTTTAGTGTGAGTGACACGTTCATTTGAGCCCTTTCAATATTCTTATTTTTGATTGTTCACTTCACATAACCTCAAGATTATTTTTCTCAATGGACTTCTTTTCCAAAATTTAAACACTTACTAGACCCCATAAGTAAATTTCTTCCAAGTTTCCTTCCACAATATCTCATGAAGGAAAATTAATTTTCTTTCCTCCATGGGTTTTATTATTATAATTTCATTGAAATTACATCTTTCACATTTTTTCCCCAAATCAACGAGAATAGTGAGCGTCTCCAATTCATAATTATGGATTGAGATCACATCAAATTATTAATTCATAGCTAAAAACATCTATAATATCCGATGAATTTTAGATACTTAGTATCTATCTAGTAAAGAATCTATCCCTTTTTTCCTCAATATTGATGATAAAAATAGAAGTGTATCATGCAAGGCTAGTGAATTTTTATTTGTGGATTTTAATGGATTCAACATCATTCTATATTAGTTCTAGAAATTCCTATTCCATTTTCATGTGATGTGTTCAATAAAAATAATAACTAAAAATACCTTCTTAAACACTTCCCATGTCATGGAGTCAATTTCATTATCTTACATCAATTTCTGGATATGATTCCAACATATATCTACATTACCTTTAAAATGAAAAACCTCAAGGAAAAAAATTTCATGCTTTAAACACTGTAAAACAAAAAAATATTTTTATTGGTGTGGATCCATTACTCAAAAATTAGTCTATTAGAGGAACTTCAAAAGGGAGGTAGACATTAACATATAAATGAATCAATATAGATTTGTTCCTTATTTTTTATGTTCCTAATATCATCATGATTCATGTTACTATTCATAACTTCAGAGTGATGGGTGAGCATAGAATTAATATTTCAAAAATAACTCCCATGATGATGGTCATTTTATTTCCAGTTACATTTAGAATTAACATGATTAATCCGAGGTCGAATCATTGAATAAGACCAAATATAATTGATTGAGAAATAGTAATCATAGAGTGTAATTATGTGATCATGAAACCTCATTCATAGGATATCTAAATCATGACACTTTTTGCAGTCTATGACAACTTAGGCTTAAACTAGGTGATTCTTGGTCATAATATACTAAAACCATTAATAATGTTATATAAGAAATATGTATTAACCTAATAATATCCCTATAGAGTTTTTACCTGGGTATGTAGTCCAAGGACCACTCATTAGGAACTGGGGATGATCGAGTTAATTCCCAATATTCTCTTTTTATATATTTCCCCTAGGTAAATTTGTTTTATAACTGCATCCACATTCCATCATCCAAAAATGTATTTATTTTCCAGGAAAACCACACAGGGTTTTCACTGAAGTTATGTAATCATAATCTCTAAAAATTAACTACAACCTACGTTGATACTAATTGAGGTGACCCCATAATTTCATACATATATATTACATCATTTTAAAGGAATATTAAATAAATATCACAAAAATATATGTCATAGAATACTAATTGTTTAGAGTATTTAGAGATTACATAAATATTCATCTTATTTTATAAATGATATTCAACATATCCCACAATGTTCTTCTAAAATATTACACTTATTAGACATAACCTTAATAAATCCATTATTTATAACCTTGGTAAAAGAAATATAATAAAGGGTGAGGTCATATTCTCATTAAGTGTAAACATAATAGATGTCAATAAATGCTCATAAGTGAGGAAAAGATATCATAATTGTATGGAAACAAGATCGTATCTTTTAATAATCATACCCAATTTGTCACAAATAATTAATAATAAATCATTGCATAAGGATTTTTTATAACATATTATATAACTCATAAGTATACATAATCATCAATAATCAATCATGTTCCATGAAAACATATCATAAGCATAAAACAAAAGTTTTTTCCATATACATATGTTTTACCTGAGAGAGGGTCATCGAATAATATTACCTTGAGTGGGGGTGAATTAAAGTATAAACTATAAATGATAATTAAAACTCTTAATCCTTTAAATTATCACTTCACATTAAGTATATTGACCAATCAATCTTTGAGGGTCACTTATTTTTCACTTTAACTAGATAGTATTTAAATTTCTTAATGTAACATCCTAGGTAAATAAAGAATAAAGAATATTAATTTTTTTAATATTTATGAATTAAATATTAATTTTACTTTAAAGGGGTTGCTATGTTCGATAGTGTACCCGATACGCAACAAAGAGTTTCATTGAAATCTTACGTTGCACAGTAGTAATAAAATAATACTATTTTAAATTGTAGTTAATACATAGACGTTGTATTGGCGTGAATGAATAGAAATAACTAAAATATTATAATATATCTTTTTTAAATGTTTTTACATTTATCCAATAAAGGATAAAGGCTTAAAATATGAAAAGAATTCAATTTTAGGCATATATACTCAAATTTTCACTAAAGGTCCACTTATCAACTTTTGATGGAAAACTCTCATTAAATATAGTTTTGGTCACTATTATACATTCTATTGGACCAAATAAAAATCTTCTTTAGAATCGGGACATCAAAATTTACTTTGTGTTAATTTTCTGTATTTTTCCGATAAAGATCATTTTTTAATGAATAGTGATAAATATTGTATTTCATTTCAAAACCTCTTTTTAATATAATTTTGTCAATATGATTAGATTATCTTTTGAAGTGGTTTAAAAGTGAAAATTAGAATATATTTTTACCATTTAATCCAATAGTGGTCGTTGGAATTAATTTCACTTTGAAATCGGACTTGAACTAGTGTCAATCTTTTGATACTTTTTGTTTCATGAAGACACGCTATTTTCTCTGACAACAGGAATTAATTATTAAGTTAATTAATGAAACTTTTATGTTTTCAATTTTGTAAAATAGACTTCATTTTTGAATTTGGAATATCAAATATAGCTTAGGGTGAATTTTTTGTATTTTTCTGAAAAACATCATTTTTTTATGAATAGTGAAACCGCTAAGTGGTACTTATCAAAACTGATTTTTCGTTTTAATGAAATTTTACCACTTCTGTGTTTTGAATTTAAAAAATCTGACTTACATGGTTGTCATTAAGAAGTAAAATGCGGTTCAATGGGATTAAATTTTTTTTTTTTGTGAATAGTAACTTGTAAGTTTTTAATCGCGATTAGAGGTAATTAGTGTAGTTTAAGGTAAAAATAAAGTTGTGATAATATGAAATGAACTTGGAACATGTCCTACCCTTATTTTATGTGTCATGGCCGACTAAGAAAAACCATGGGTCTACATGGGGACCCCATGGAGCCACTTTAGTTGGAAAATGACATTAATATCTTTTTATTTAATGTTAAAATAAAAATATCACAAACATGAGTTGTTTTACTAAAACATTTTTTACATGGGGTTATACAAGTAATATTTTTGACTATAAATATTCATTAAAAATCTAAAACTATTTCCTACATCATGATTTTTTTTATAATTTTTAGACATTAAATAAATTAAATTATTTATGACACCATGATGATGCAGTGATTACCTCTTTATTTAACGATTTAAATAAAATGGAAAGATAATGTAAAATATAAGACCTACACATGTCCAAAACATATTGTATGGGTTTATTTTGAACCCTTTTTACCTTATCCTCGAAACACATCAATGTGGGACCATTAAAATCCGAAACTCATTCTATAATAAAGTAACATTTCCTTACTTTCCAAGAGTGCCCCTCCTCTCCTCTTATAAAAGGCCTCCACCTCTACCACCTTACCCACACTTCCAAAGCCTTTGGATCGGCCAAACCCTGTCCATTTTGTCTCTCCACATCCCTCTATTACTCCTTGAAGCCTCACTTTGGGCAGAAGTCTTCCCAAGGATGCCTTTGAGCTCAAATCTAAGAGAGTTACCCGATTTTAAGGTAATGTCTTCAGCTGTGTTCTTTTGTTTTATTTTTCTTCTCCAACCCCCTAAACTATTTTTATTCATTTATTTTGTAACAACTACAGTATCTTCAATATACTATGATGTTGTGATAAGAAGCATTAGATATACACTTACACACATCTACATCTAATGGTTAAAGAACATACTGTTTCTGTGGTTGTAGAATTTTTGCCTCAGAAAATGATGATTGTTCAATCTTCTTTTAAACACCTTTAATGGTGGACATTAAGATGTCACTATATTTATATATGATATATATTAGGTTTATTTTTTCCTTATTCTTCTGTATTTTTATTTTGTGATATACCTTTATGGTTTCCATTGTGGGTAAACACGATTATTTCATTTTAGGAAGTGCGGACTACAGCCCCCTCAAAGTGATTTGATTCGTTAATGCCATATGTGGGACGTATAAAGGATGGATTTAAAGTTATTATATATGATGCTATACTAGAATTATAATATACCTCTATATCATTATTATTTATTTTCATTAAAGTATGAGATAGAAATGAATGTAGCGTTCATGCGTACGTACGACTTACCGTCTCCATGAACGGGGCATTTCATTTCTTATCCCCAAATGCAATGTACTATTATAAGTACATATATATAATGGATATATATGATGTATTTTACATATAAATGATTAATATAATTCTGAAATTAAAATATACATACCTCTCATTTAGTTTTAATTCCATTAATATAATATAGAAATGAAAGTAGCGTTCATGCGTACGTACGGCTTACTGTCTCCATGAACGGTGCATTTCATTTATTACCTCTAAATGATTATGTGATATTATAAATACATGTATATGGTAGATATATATGATTTATATGATATCCAAATCAGGAATGTCATTCTAGATATAATGAACCTTTGACCACACGAACTACATGTAATTGTAAGAAGTTTACTTTCGACTTAAGAACCAAATATCGAAAAAACAAACATTATTAACATAATGATTACATAATGTTTATAACATGGAAATAATTGATATAAAAGGAATAATTAACTTGATAAAGGTTCTTAAGCAAGTAGAAATTAACTCATGTTTATTATTCAGGACGTTAAAGAACAATCGAGTCAAGTCGGACCCGAGGTAAGGGAGTTCATCTCAATCTCCTTTCATTGAGGCATTTTTTGTTTTATACACAAATTTCTTTTATATGTTGTATAAACCCCTTTGAATTTTACTTTTATACAAAAGTGAATCTTTTTCTATGAGTCGTATTACTAAATGACAAAAAAGAATGTTTCTTTTAATGTACGCGGTGACAACGAACTTTTCTACCGCCATGAGTATTATTTGGTCTTTGGCTTCCTCAACAAGCCGTAATGTTTTTAAAATGAAATAAATACCATATAATATTTTATGTATTTTGGTATTGAAAGTGGTTTTTTTAATGGATTTGTTATGTTAATATATTTGGGTTATATATTTTGATCAAAGTGTGGGAATGTTTTCTTTCCATTAAATTTGTTTTATGAATTATGATTTTATAATGGTACTTGGACATATGACGGGTGGTTACGTGATAAACCATATGAGGGGTGGTGTCGTGAATACCAGGACGGGTGGTTACGTTATAAACTCCAATTAATTGGGTATGGAATTCAGCTGTATGGCTATTCCCTTATGTATGTATGGAAGTTGGCCGTATGGCTATTCCATTAAGTGATATGTGTGGAAGTCGACCGTATGGTTATTCCACTTAAGTATGTTTATGTCCCAAGTTACCTTTATATGTTATGTGTTCTTTATATGGGATTTATTGTAATACTTTGGTTACAAAAGGGTAATTAATGATATTTTATTCAGTGAAGAGTTTTTACTACTTCATGAAGGTGAAGGTATTACTTTGATAAAGTATACATGGTTTACATGATGTTTGGAAAACTAACAGTTTTCATTCTTTGTGTATCCCTTACTGAGATTTTTATGCTCACCCCAATTTTTTTTGAAATGTTTTTCACAGGACATAATGTGGAATAGGGTCAGGGATGGGAGTAAGGGAATGTCATGCTATCTAAAACATGGAACTATACATGTTTCTTTTTAAGAGTTTTTATTTTATGGAAACTTAGTCTACATTGTAATCTTTTGAGATGTAACAGTTATGTCCTAATTATCTAAAACTCTAAACCTGAAAAGATCCTCAATATAAATTTTTCATTTAATTCAATATTAAGTAACGTTTAAGGCCTGGGGCCTTATACTTAATCTCTTTGGGAGTTTATGCATAATGTAATTATGGAAGTGGTAATTTACATGGTTCACCCTTACTGATCTACTCTAATGGGGATGCAATAAGAATGTTCCATGAACAAAAATCACTATGGGCTCATTTATCTTAAAATGTTTGAGCTAGGTCACTTATATACCAAATATCAATAACTTATAACGTTTATGGATAGATCTATACTTTTTAAGGGTCACTCCCACAAGCATTCCTTCATTTGATCAATACTAGTGGAAAGGATCACCTTCATAGTTTATGGACATGTAGGCACTATCTCCAACAACACTATCTTGGATTTCATCATCAGGTATGAATAGATTATCTATTGAATTCTCATTGGTTTTTTGCTTCACCTCTATCAAAACACCTTGATTCTGCACATAATTCTTTCTTGAATACATTTTCAACAACATCACTTTTTAGGCATAACAAACAAACTCATTATTATTCTTGTATTAAACTTTAATAAATTCTAATTCATCAAGACTTACAACCACTCACTGAAACAACACCTTCTACTTTCTCTGAAATCTAGATATTTAGTAAGCCTTTTATTGAAATATATATCCATTTGTTTTTTGGATATCCGAGATATTCCTATGAATCCCTTCTAATATCTTAACCCTTCATTTTATTTCATTTATAAAATAGAAAATAATGTTCCAATAAATATCCACCATATACACTATAATTAATCTATTTAATTAATCTATAAATACCCATGAATTTCATCAATGAGTTTGTCCATAACATCATAGAAAAAACTACAAATAGACACCTATAAAACTTTTGATTGTTGCATGGTCTAAAGAATTATTGTTTTAAATTCCTATATTTTTAATATTTTGAAACATATACACATTCCATATAGTGAAATATCTATTTAAATACACTTAATAGTGGCATCATCACCCACATTGCAGTGTGGAAATCTATAGTTGAGAAGCTTTACAATTTTCAGGAAGTAACTCATTTATTTCCCACACATGATATCCGAAAGTATCTCCTCTAATAGTTTGACTCGCTGAACAAGATGGGGTATAACCATTATCCTTACATCACAATGATTCTATTTGAAAGTGTAAATGTCCCATAATTAATACATTAATATTGTGGATATATAAAACTTACAGTGTTATGGTGTAGCTTCTATATCCAAGGAACAACATTATTTTTGAATAAAAACCTTCAAACTATTTAATTTTACAGAATCCAAAACCTCTAGAGTGAAATGTGTGGCAAGGATGAGGAATTAATCCTTCCCCACAGCACTATAACATCATTTTTTTAATATGGAGTGGAAAACATAGATATTCCTATGACACCGAAACTACTCAAAAACACATTTTCACTATAATCATCTCTTTACTGTATGGAAGCCTCCATTTTTCAAGTGGCCCCAAAATTCCTATAATTGCAATTCTAAGCCATATTGCACTTGATTATGGCATATCCTAAGAAATTTTCATACTACATCAGAGGTTCCTATGTAATTCCCTCATTATATAAGAAATAACCTCCCAAGATTCACTAATTATGAGTAATGCGGTTCTCCCATAGACTCCTCAATACTTCCTTCCTATATCATAGGCCACTAATGCTCTGTTTCCTCCCTATGGCGTAGAATAATTAATCTATGGACATACTCATATCCACATGTGGGATCTTCTATCCCCGTTTTATGTAGTGTCTAGACGTAATTTCTAATTTCCATATGTATCCAATCATTCTCCTAAATGTTCAAGGATTAGTTGACTTGGCGATACGACCAAAGTTTGACTTCTTTTTGGGCCATATCCATTGTCCTTGTAACATATCCACGATGAATACCACATAGAAACACAACAGAGTGATTCTATAACATATCCTAAATGGTGTATATTTATGCACTAATGTGTAGTACACTCTCCATAATTTCTTGTATGATGTGGAGTATTATATTTTTGGAATATATAGATGCACTGAGACTTAGATACAAGCACACTCTTCACAAAACACCCACTACCAACTCCACTATAGTGTGGTCATTCCCATTTTGGCCAAATTTTACTCTAGTGTAACACACTCCATGATGTTCAATTTTGGAATTCCTCATAACATATCCATTTTTTCAATGATACCTTTGGGACGAACCAATCTCCCAAGAAATAATTCAACATTTTGGTCATCTTCAACATGTATTGTCAATAATGTGATTTTCAAAAAACCCACTTGATTTTTTGAGATGCCAACAGACATATATGTCATCAACCTTAACTATACATAGTTTCAATAAACTTCAACAACCTTATTTTCAAGAAATCCTAAAGGAATCATTAGACATTTCTAAAAATCTCCCCATTTGAATTTTGTTGAAAATATTCAACATACGTTTTATCGAGCTTATTTAATTCATCCATGGATGTATATTCTCTCCCTTAATTATATCTTATCCTTATTTATATATCTTCTTCTCCACCTTATTTTCAAAGAAATACAAAATATCATTAAAATGAAATGGATCATTCAAATATAGTTTCCATAAATTTTGGGATACACTTTTATTCCTTCTCCACATTAATAAATGAAATTTCATCTTCATATCATCTACCCCTTAATATAAGGAAATATTCCAACAAATAATAACTCTACATGGTAAAGTTTTCTACACCTGAGGTTATTTACATCCCTTATTTTAAAACAATATCATTATTTGTCATCAACAACATGTTTATTATCCAAATCCTTTGAAAATTCATGTTATAAAATCCAATATTCATTCCTACTATATTTTATCAAGAGATCCGTGATGTGAATTTTCAAATTTAGACTTAAGGTGTCACAAAAACCTATAAACATACTAATTTGATGATAGTTGTATGAAAATTGTTTTTATAGAAAACAACTATCCTTTCCTTATCACCCATGAATATCAAGAAACACACAAAACACAATTTAATTTTAAAATTTTAAAACACAAAAAATTATCTCCATCACTTTACACAAAACCATTAGTAAATTAGATTAAAACGAATGGTTAAATATACCACATGATGAAGTAATTTATAGCACTTGACACAAAATTTTCCCCATTTGGTAAAGATCAGTTTAATTTGAATAAATGATAACATTTTAACTCTATGCCTTTTATATGATCACAGGTTTCAAAAAAATCTAATATGAATCAATATACTTTTATCTTTTAATAAAATAACAATAATAAATTATCTTTTAAAACCATTTTGTTTATCACATTTTGGTGTAAAAAATGTACACTTATCTTCTCCTTAACCGTATTTGCAATAAGATCGATATACTTGTGCTTCTCCAGAAAAATCATTCATGTTCTTTTGAAGAACAATCACACCATGGATCATATATACAACTTTATTTATAACCTATTCACAAATAATTGTACATAATAAATCATATTGGGGGAGAGTTATCGTAAATTTCCTAATGTTGAGAAATTGGGCTATTCAAGTTGAAATGAACTATCACGTTCCATATTTCCTTTTCGATTTTTTAGATTTATGGAAAGGAATATAATCAGATATTCTTGTTATTCATCATATATTTTATCCATAAAAATAAAACTCTTTCCAAAGGATCTCCCTTAAATGATACCACATTCATACTACTTTTTATTTTTGTGATCATTATCTTCCTCCCATTTATTGGTATTTACCATAACAATGTAATCGATTACACTTATAAATGTATCATAATTGGTTCCATCACTATTGTATCTCATGTCCAAATTTCGTATCCATAATATCATCATATTTTTACTATTATTGGTTTCAATGAGACTACATAGGCATGAAAATTCCTTTATGTCAAATAGTGTCATCTTGGAATACATCTTCCTTGGTGGATTCATCTTCACATTCTATTCCACCTTCTTTACATATAGAACAACTTCTTCCAATTTCCTCCATATATTCCATTGTTCATTCTAAGAGGATTTTGTGACAATATTTATTTTGGTTCTTTATAGACCCTTCATCTATGAACTTTCTCATCCTCCAAAAAATTGAACCGATTTCTAGCATAATAGGCTTTTTTCTAGGATAAGGATTCTACTTGTAATTCATAGGAGTAGAGTGTATTTGTTTGGATTATATACCCTTCCATTAATTTCTCCAATGTCAATAACAATCCACATGACTAAGGTAAAAAAATGAAATATTTACCATAAAATCATACCTTATTTGGTCTATCATTGATTTAGATGTTGGAACTAATAGATTAATTCAAACATCTTTGGGATTGTTTGATTCAAAACATATAATAATATTTAGTAAAAGTATTCCACAGTAAAATAATTTTAGTGATTTCATATTTTTGGAAACCCAAATTCTAGATTTTTCATGGAAAAATGTTTTACTTATAGCTTTCATGTCAATATTACTATTTATTGTTATAAAATTGAGGTATTTCTTAGAGGGATATTTATCTTCTTAGATAATGTTTTTTTCCTCTTCGAAAGATCTCTTATTTTTATAAATTTCACTTTAAACTAAGTATCTATTATATTAATATTTGAAGAATCATCATTAACTACTTGTATTCTATCTTAATGTTTGGGGTTGAAATGTATAATTATTGAATTTAACTTCTTCTCTAATGCCATTTTCTTTAAAATCTCTTGGGAATGATCATCAAACATATCACTTTTCTGCTCTATGTTAGTTCCCCTTTTCTCTATTCTAATATTCAAGGCCACTTAATATCTTATTAATCTTTTTTTTTCAAGTAGAAATCATCTTCCATAAAATAGTAGAATCCATGCATGATTCACCATTGTTATTATTTTTCATTGCATGATCTTTCCATTGAATAGAAACTTGATGTTGCATCCATTTCAAATCCAAAATCACATATCATTTCTTAGCTCAATATAGAGTCTAAAATATCACATCCATTATACATATGATTTTTAAAATCATAATTATTAGGTTTAGACTTTACCACATCTAAATAACACAACTTATATGATGACTTATTCTAACTCTTATTTTTTTCTTTTTTTATAAGGCACTTCTCACGTGTCTTTTATTATTTTCTAGGAAAATATTCTAGTTGAATCCATATGTATTTGGAAATTTTTACATGATTAACTTGTTTTTAAAGTACTCTTTCAGATACATATTTAATTCTTTTATGACCAAAGCATCAATTGTACTTTTTCATTGAACCATTTCTAATATTAATTAGTGTTAGCTTAACAGAAAAATTCCATCTTCCACAAATTATAAATAAATTCCAAGAGAATCCCTCTTGAACTTAGTAAAACCATTTTACCATGATTTTAAATTATTAATATCACATACACTATAATTCACTATATATACAATATTTAACATATCTTTAGATAAAGTTATATAAATAACTAATCCAAAATTGAACCTATCCCTCTAATACCAATTATAGGACATGAATAATGTATATATCATGATATTTCCCTAATGGGAGGGGGTTAATTTGGGTATGTACTATTTATTAAAATCAATACCCATACTCCTTTAAATCAAGACCTGACCTTTCAGGATCTTGAACTACCACCCTTGAGGGTCACTTGTTATTCCATTAAACTAGATATTCGTCATATTTTGTTATCTCTTTTAGTGTCAATGCATAAAATAAATATGTATATGATTATTTTAATTTTTAACCCTAATTTGTATTATATAAACCCATAATTTTTATACATAAATATAACATCCTATTAGATGATTATTAACAATATAAATGATCAATTACAGAATCATACAGGTTTAATATCTTCAGAAACTTGGATAGAGATGGAACGTGGTCATAAAAGTTTTAAATTATCCCCAATATAGTTCTTAATGACTAGAACTATTCATATACATACCATACGTAAAATATTTATATATATCATAAGGAATGAAAAAATATAAATGGGTGAGTACAGATGCTTTGTATAGTTAAACATTGGATATATTAATGACTACTTAATCATAACTTGATCATAAGTGTATCAAATATTAGCTTATCATTTCCAAACCATACCAATTATATTATATATCATAAAAATTAATCATGTCACAAATCCATGCATTTTAAAATATATTAATCATAAATTAATCAAATATCATGAGCAAAGAGAGAATAACATTGGCATAAGAAATTTTTTAGCATCGAAATATGTATTGAAAATCATATCATTAGTATTCAAGGGTCATTGGAAAGGATATCCTAGTATATTGGGTTAACTATCTAAACTATCACATCATTAATAGAGATTCACTCTTAGTCCCATCATAGTATACTTTTTCCCGTACTGAATTGGGTTCAGTCCCCTTTTTGGCCCTTATTATCTCACGAGATATCAATGATTACCCAATGAATTGGAGGGATATGTAATTCTAACCCCACCCATCACACTATGAATATAATATATATATATATATATATATCTGTGTGTGTATGTGTGGGTTCTATAAGATTAGTTTATCATATCATAACCCATTAAAAGGAAACATGTTTCATAATCATTTTATCATTTCATCATAGAATAACACATGGAATAGAAATGGGTTCCATAAACATCATGTCATCATAATCATAAACCATTCAGAGAAAGAATAACTACAATATTATTGAATAATATCCCCACTAAATCTTATCAAATATATATATATTCATATTAGATGAAAATTCCTTAAAATATCACTTGAAACATTTCTTGTGGAAAATAACCTCTTCAATTTGAAATACATAATTTAAAATCGAATAAAATATCCAAAAAAATTGAAAAACATTATTTGAAAAAAATCATGTAAAATTATAGAGGAGTCTTCTATGTTTTGATTAGTTATGATAGTGGGAAATTTTGTCCATGATGTATATGTTAAAACAAATACTCCTTTCACATTCTTAGTAAATTAAAAAGCTAATTCATTAGAGAATGAAAATAAGATTACTTTTAAACCATTTTTAGAAAAAATATAATATAGGTGAAAATTAATTTAAAAACTCATTAGAAAATTGTTCAAACATTCATAAAAATATTTTTATAAAAAATAAACATGGAAGAAAAATATACCTGATAGAATAGTATAACATAGAAAGTTTTCCATAGAAAAAATTCTTTCGGTCTCTTAAATAATTAAAGATTGAAAAATAAAACAAAAACATGTAATATATTAAAATAACTAAAGGATAATGAAATTTATGAGATTCTTAATAGGTATATGATAAAATTTCATCTTTGTAAACGTAATAATAAAAAATCCCATTAAAAAATGAGATTGTAAGATATAACCCTTACATCATGTGTGACTTTCATAGAAATCACTTTTTAACTATAACATCATAAGATTTGTGTACATGAATATTACATCTTTTTAGAAAAATATTCATTATATTTTATAAACGCACGACTAAGGACCATAATATTTTAGTGGCTTTGTAAACTAGGAATACATTCTTCTAACTTGTGAAATATATTTAACATCTCCCATAAATATCTCACCCTTTAGTAATCCTTCATAAACCATTATTTATATCCTGGGGAAAAGAAAACATATAAAAAGAGGTTGAACAGATGCTCAGTAAGAGTAGGCAAAGAAAATATCACACAAAACCTGTATATAAGAATGTAAAAAACATGAAAATTACGTTCTAAAATCATACCATGTATAACATATATAAAAATCTTGAGTAATGGAATTAATAATGGTAGTTAGTAAGGCATAAATCATAAAGGAACATAATCCTTGATAATGTATCATTTGAATAAAACATGGATTTTTGGAAGACACATAAGCATATAAAATCATTTAATATTAGTCGAGGCTCATTTCCAAGACCATAATTGTGTTCAAATCTCATTACTAAATTTAGTTCACTCCTTATTCCATCCTTGTATTACTAAACGGAGTTTTTATACAATTCTAGCCCTAAATTACTAAATTGAGATTATTTCTCATTCCAACACTATCTAAATCATCAGATTTAAATATTTACCCATTGCATTGGAGGGAGATATAAGTCTCAACCATATCATAATGAAATAATTATTACTTGTTCCACAAAAAATAAATCATTAATAATAAAATAACCTAAGAAATAAAATGGATTTTGTAAACATCATTTCATTTTAACATAAATCCAAGTAAACCAAATATATTTCTTAAATAACATTCTAACATAAGAATAATTAAATAATAGGAACAATAATGATGTAAACTTGTAACATAAACCTATTAATGAATTACACCTTATATGGAAAATAGTTTCGATTGAACACTTGAAATTTATTCTTGAGGAAAATATTGTTTATTCTTAAAAAAACATTTTTTTTCAAAACAATTCACTCAATTTTAAAATAAAATAATTTAATTGAAAATAACCTTGAAATAACGTAATGGAATATACATGAAAATATGGTATTATGAGAATGTAAAAAACTATCAGGTCATATTAGTTAAAAAGAAACATTCTTCTCTTACATTTGTCGGATGAGTCAAAAAGTACCTAGTATCAAAAAACAACAAAATATTCCTTTTAAACTGTTTAATAAAAATTCACCATTGGGTAAAACTGACTTTAAAAAATTATTAAAGAATATAAATAATATTACATATTTAGAAAACAAGGACATGGATGATAGATATACCACAATATAAACTTACATATAGAAAATCTTGGATAATAATGAGAGTGTGAAATTATCCCTTACAAATTTGATACTAGTCGATTCATATGTCTCATTAAATAAAGAAAATTATATTCATATGTAAATATCATAAACTTTATAATATGGATCATATAAATATAAATGGAAACATAAAAACCACACAGATGAAATAGGTGACGTATAAAGAATATGTCCTACATAAATAAAAGTGAGACAAAATAATCTCTTACCTTATGTTTGAAATCCTTTATATGTATCTAAACATTCTATTCTTCGATGTTCGCCCTCTAGACCTACTCTTAATGGTACTATAGTGTGTATTTTGAGGAGAAAAATCTTGTTAGAATGTAACTAGTGAAGCTGATAAGGGAAATGAGTAGGGGATGACAGAGCTTGAAGGCTCAATGTGATGTAAAGTGGTAAGGCAGGTGTTTCACTTTTATAATTGAGGTGAGAGACACTTTTGGAAACACAAAAAAATATTAATTAAAAATAAAATAAAATAAATCTAAAAAATGTATTTATTTGTATAATTAGATGAGATAAGTTGTAACCACCCCAAAAAAATAATTTTTAGACATGTTTTGATTTCATTTTAAACCATATCATTTTGTTTAACACGTAATTATTCTCTTTTAACTTTAACTAAGGTTACAAATTGATCAATATTTAAATAGTGTAATTTTTATGTCTCTTATGTAAATTAGACCAAGAATGAAAAATGAAGAACATTGTAAAGAAAACTACACTTATTTTATATATTTTTAAAAATATTTTATGATTTTAAAATAATATAATAAATCGTTATTTTGAAAAAATACCAATAGTTTAATTTTAAAACTTTTCAATTAAAATGTTTTTAAAAATTTAAAAATAATATGTTAACCTATAAAAAATATTTTATTATATTTATAAGGGGACATGGTCATATAGAAATTTTTTTGGATATATTATTTATCCCAAATCATATTTAGTTTAGTATTTTTAGTAACATTAATTTGATATTTTCATTAATAAAATAATTACTACATCCCTTTTGTGTAATTATTTAATATAATTATTTGTTGAGTAAAAATTAAAAATAAAATTCTATGTTGAATAAGAATATACAATATTTCTAGAGAATAGTTTTAGATGAATTTATATTATAGAAAATACATCATTAACAATGTTATACATGTTAAAATATGAATGTGATAATTTTAACATTACATTAAATAAAATTATATAACTATCATAATACCTATTATAAGGCTCCAAATGGTCAAAAAATGGACCCTTGGATGATTATGTTTGAGATAAACTCAACCAATAAGATTTGTTCAAGTGTTTTTTTTATTTTAATGGTTATTATCATTTTAATAAAAATTGTTTATTGATTTTTCATCAATTAAAGTATTTCCACATCATCAATATATATACATATAAGGTAATAATTTATTTACTAACGATTAAAAAAAATTAAATGATAAATAAAAACATTTTAAATTTCAATTGATTATTTATATTCAAATATATCTTCTGTATAAATTTATATAATAAATGATTTTGTTATTAAATTTTGAGTGAGATGTGTTTAATGTTTCTTTAAATAAAATATATTATATGTCTTAATCTCATCCAAATGGATTCTAATGGATACCATTTATAAGAAAGGATAATTTATGCCCAAACATACTCATCTAATTATATTAATACTAGTTTTTGGGTAATTTTATAATTTTATTCTTACCCTCATTTACCAGATTTACTCATTATCCAAGTAAATAAAATTTACAGAAGTTACTATTCATAATGCCCAAACATAAAATTAATCAATTTAAATATATTGGACCTAAGGATTCCAAATATGGAATTAAATTTTCAAAATTCTAAACAAAGACGTTGTAGTTAGTAATTTAAAATTAATCCCATTGTTAGAATTAGAGAATGTGTTTTAAAAGTTAATACATTACAAAATATTGAAATGTTTTTACATCTGAATTCAATGTAAAATTAATGAAAATGGCTTAAATTTTTTAAATGATAAAAATATATCATATTTATACTTTAAAACAATTCAATAATATAATTTAACCATATAAAATATATTAATGAAAGAATTTGTTTCACGTAAAATATATGATATTTTTACAATTCATCATATCTTGAAACTTATTAGAAAAATATCAAAAAAGCATACATAGTTAAAAAATTATCCCTCTTGAAAATAAGAGGTTTTTTTTCTTAAACATAATATATTCAAGTCTCAAAACTAGATTTTAATTTGGGCATCATCAAAAGATGGTAAAACTTCATTTTTTGAAACAACTATTTCTTTTTTCCAAAAAATTGAATTTGTTAATATATAATAACTAGAAAATAAATAGGTTAACTTTTGAACATTAAATTGAATATATTACATATATATTTCATTAATTATATCCATCAAGAGTGATTTTATTATTTATAAACTAACTTATTTTCATTTAAATATTTTTTTATAAAAAATATTTCATTTTATTTAAAAGGGGTTTTACTTTCATTTATAATTAATTTCTCACCAAAAATTGTGTTGCGTACACTATAGGCTATGTCAGTTTTGCGTGTACTGAAATATTATCTTTGTGTAACCTAAAATATAACAAATAAAATAAATTAAAATATAATATATCTCATAAATATCTCTACGTGTTACGTTCTACCCTTATTAAATTGAATTTAGCCCTCGAAATTCATCTTGGTTGTAAAATGAATAATACTTCAATGTTTTTTATAGAAACGCATATCATAAAAACAAAAAAACAAAAAAATCAATTTAAAAAGGAATAGTTATAAAATAACAGTTACCAAAGGTGAATTATAATATGGTCTCTATGTAGGGGAACATAGGTGATGATTTGGGAATGGAGGGACGTGTAAATAATCATAGAGATTTATAAATATCACTGATCACAATAAAGTGGGTGATCTCGATAAAGTTTACAATGGTAAAATCATAAACTAAAGATGCATGAACGTGGTCATTGATATCATAAAAAAATATCATAATAGGACATTCTTTGACATCATGATCTCTTTTCCTAATGTTGAATAATTTGCATAAGAATTATTTTTACACGATTTTAGTGCAATCTCACCATTGATCATGCCTTGAAAAACATCAACTTCATCTTTTATCAAAATAAATGAAGTTGAATATTTTATTCTAAAATCATTAGTAGAACATGTGATCCATAAATAGAATAATAGATTATTCAATCTTTCATCATCACAATAAAAAGGTAAGAACAAGTTATCAAATCTACATAAGTCCACCTATGGTGAGATAACACTTTATTGTAACAAACATCATCAAATGTTTAACTTAATCTTTGCAAAAATTTATAACCTTACAATCTTTCTGAAACCTAAAATTCAAAAACTTTAGAAACAGGTGCACATAGATTGCTTAACATTAATTCCACATATATCATAAGGTATCTCTTGTTGGTCACATTCCAAATAAGTGAAAACCCACTTCATGTATCATCTTGAGTCATGGTAATAACATGAATTACCATATATACCTATTGAAAATATGTATGTTTCCTTATTCTTAAGTCCAAAAAAATGATAAAATTCATCCAAGATAGCATAACCCATATGTTAAAAAATCCTTAACCAGTTACAAGGTAACTAGTATCGTCCAATTTTCCTATTCATGTCTAATATATCTTTATCCAAATATTATTATCTCACCATCATTATCATAGCTATGGTTATCCAACCCTTAATCCTATGTTTTCTAAAGACATAACTCTAATACCTCAATCACTTTTCATGGTTTTCAATACCATTCAATATATTTTCTTCAGGAAAAACTATAGTGGACCAACACATCAATGTTTCATTACCCCTTAAAACTATTAATTACATCTATAACAAAATTCTTGATTTCTAATACATAAATACTCAATCATTTCACAGTGTAATTTTCATACTTCAAATCACCAATAGTGATCTCATGATATTTTTCTTTTCCCTTATATTTTAGAGGATTTTGACAACGATCATTATCAAGAACCCTTGGATTGGTGAAATGTTAAGCATAATGACCATTTTACTTTCCCTTGTAAAATTGATTTATGGGAGCTTCACTATTTAGAGAATTCTATTTTATCACATTACCTCGAAAGTAAAATTCCTAATAACTTTTTCCTCCACACGTAAAACATTTATTATCCCCCTTAAGACAATTTCCACAATGTTTCTTTACACACATTGAGCATAATGTAACTCTAATCTTATTTTCTACATAATTTGTAAAGTTTCCTTTGAATTTAATCCTTATTTTCTTATCATAACAACGATATTTATTGGATACTAAAATCACCCTTTTGTAAGAATAATATAAGGAAGTGTTATACAAAATAATAAGTAATTTAACTCATACCAATCCATTGAATCAATTTTATCTTTTTTCCTCGTATTATTGATAGTATTCCCCAACAGATTATCTTTACCTTTTATATGGAAAGCTTCCAACTTAACTTTTTCATGTTCTGAACTATGGAGAATGAAAAATATCTTTTCAATGGTATGAATATATTTCACTGAAACTAGTGGATTAGTCAATCCACAAAAATAAGGGGGTTGTTTCCTTAAAAATATTCAAGGGAACATTATTCCCTCCCTGGGTCATTAGAAATCCTAGCTGAAGTCATGGTTTGATAACGTTTTGTGGTCAAATTAACAAGATTATGCATTCTAGATCCCAAAAAATTTGTTATCTCAAGAAGAAAATCGTTGCATTATCCATCACACTCACTATTAATGTGGTTCCTTTTGGTTATTTCAATTGAATAAAACCAAAATAATTGATTAAGATACAATTATCATAATTTGGAACCACATGATCATGAATTGTAACTTATAAGATGTCTAAATTATGTCACCTTACTTAATCATTGGCACTTTAGTTTTAATCCTAGGCAATTCATGATTGTTACCAAAAATCTAGGATTATAACCTATATTTACACTTATCCTTAGCGACATCCATAGACATATCCATAGAAATATATCTAGGGATATCACTAATGTTTTTTCATCCTATTTTCCAATGGTTGAAAATACATTTCCCATAATACCAACTAGAATGACCCATGCTTGAAATACATGAATATTATATCGTTTTAGATGAAAATTAATTACATTTTACAAATGCACACCATAGAACCTGATGAGGATAGTGCCTTTGGAAACATGGAATAAATTCTTATAACTTTTAGAATATCTTCAACATCTCCCCTAAAGATCTCACTCTTTAGTAATCCTACATAAAATAATTTTCTATATCATAGGGAAATGAAAACGTATAAAAAGGGTGAACACAGTTACTCAGTAACGGTATGAAAATAAAAAATCAAATAGAAATGTATATAATAATGTAAAAATCGGAACCTAAATTTTGAATGTAATATCATGTATAATATATATATAAATATTGAGTCATGGAATGAATATTGGTAGTTCATAAAGAATTAATCATAAATTAACATGATCTATGAGAAAATAGCATTGGAATAAAACATGGATTTTTGGAAAACACATAAGCATAGCTAATAATTTCAAATTAGTCAAGGATCACTACGAAGACCATAATAGTGGACAAAGTCCATTACTAAATCAAGTTCACTCCTTGTTCTAGCACCGCATTACTAAATCGGGTTTACATACCATTCTAGCCATATATTACTGATCTGAGATCATTTCCCATTCCATCCATATCTATCTCATGAGATATTAATCTTTACCCAATGCGTCAGAGGGAGATATATGTCCTAAATATATCATAATGAAATCATTATTACATATTTCATAAAAACATAAATAATTCGTCATGGCATAACCAAATGAATAAAATGTGTTTCTTAAGCATCATTTCATTATAACATAAATCCATGTAAAAAATATGTATTTTATAAATAACATTCCATCACCAAAAAACCATATCGCCGGAATAATAGGGATAATATACTTGAAATGTAACCCAATTAAATAATTTCATATTAGATAGATAATAATTTTGATATAACACTTGAAATTAATTCATGATGAAAATACATGTTCTTATTCAATAATATTTTATTTTCTCAACATGCCACTCATTTTTAAAAGAATATAATTGATTTGAAAATATAAGTAAAATATTTTAATGGAATTATCATGGAAATACAGTGTTATGAAAATTTTAAAACCCATCATTTCGTATAAGTTAAAATAAATAATTTTCTCATACTTTTCTAAGATATGTCAAATAGTGTCTTATATCATAATAAGAAAAAAGATTTCTTTCATGTTGTTTAATAAAAATTCACAAATGGGTAAAATTGTCATTAATAAAATGAAAAAAAATCTAAATAATAATACAAATTTAGGAAAAAATGTCGTGGATGATAAATATACCCAAGTATATTATTATTTATAAACAATCTCACAAAATAATAAAATTTTGAAATTATCCCTTAAAAATTTATAATGAGTCGATTCATATGTATCATAAATTAAAGAAAATTATATACATATGTAAATACCATTACCATCATAATAAGGATCATATAAATATTCATGGTCAATATAAACACCACATAAAAGAAATAGGTTGTGTAAAAGGAATGTTTCCCATAGAAGTAAAATTGAGACAAAATAATCCATTACCTTAGTTCTGATATCCTTTACATGTATTTAAACCTCCCCTTATTCAATGTGATCCATCTAGACATCCTGTTAAAGGAAATAGATTTCGTCTTTTGAGAACATCAAAACCATTAATATGTAAGTAGGGAATTTTAGAATGAAAATGGAAAGTGAATGACCAAGCATTAAGGCTCGCTGTAAAGTGAAGGGGTAAGGGATAAGGTGCCCTTTTATAATTGTGGTGAGAGGCAATTTTTAAAACTCCAAAAATATTAATTTATTATAAACTCAAAAAACATACAAAACCACTAAAATATATTCATTTTGAATATGGTATGAGATAAAGTTGTAATATCATCAAACAATAATTTTGAGATATGTTTTGATTTCTTTTTAAACATTATAATTTCATTTTACCCTTAATTATTCTCTTTGAATTTTAATTAAGGTAATAAATTTTCCAATATTAACAATGTGTAATTTTTATTTATATGATATCAATTAGACCATAAAAGAACAATATATAAAATTTTAGAGTAAGTCTTATTTTTTTGAAAATATTATATTATTTTAAAATAATTTTATAAAAACTTATTTTGACAATATATCAATTGTTTAATTTTGACACTGTACATTTAATAGATTTTAAAAATAACCAGATACGAATTATACCATTAAAAAAATATTTTTTCTATATTTATATGGAGTAAAGATCAAATAGAAATGTTTTTATATAGTAATTATCGTAAATAATATTTATTTCAGTATTTTTAGTAAAATTAATTGGGTAATTTGATTAATAAAATAATTACTACATCTGTTTTTTGTAATTATTTAATATAATTATTGGTTTATTAAAATTAAAAATTAAAATAATTTTATTAAGTTAAATATACTATATTTTAGGAGAATACTTGTTGTTGAATATATATTCTAGGAAATCCATCATTAAAAATGTTATACTTATAAAACATGAATGTGATAAGTTTAACATAACTTTAAATAAAATAATATATGTTTCATTGTCTCTTATATAGGGCTCCAAATAGTCAATAAATTAACCCTTGGATGATTATGATCTATATATACTCAAAAAATAATATTTGGTCAAGTATTTGTGTCTTTTAATGGTTATTATAGTTTTAATAAAAATTAATTTAGTGATATTTCATCCATTAAAAAATTTCTACATCATTAACATATAAACCATTAAGGTGACCATTTATTTCCTAAAAGTTAAAAATAGATTACGATGATAAATAAAATTATTTTAGATATAAAATGAGTATTTATAATCGAATTTATCTTCTTTATAACCTTATATAACAAATGATTTAACAAAAATCGTGTGAGACATATTTAAATTTTCATTAAATAAAATATATTAAATATCCTTATCTCATCCAAGTGGATTCTAATGGATACCATTTTGACCCAAGGATGATTTATATCTAACCATAGTCATAAAATGATATTAGGAACGGTGTTAAGGTAATTTTATATTATTATTATTTCCCTTAATTTTTCGATTTACACTTTTACTATATAAATATGAATTGATGAAGTTACTATTAATAATTCCAAAAAATAAAATAAAGTTATACAAATAATTTTAACCTAATGATTAAAAAATTTAATATATTTTTAAAAATTCAAAACATATAATTTCTGGTAATTAATTTAAAATTAATCCTATTGTGGGAATGAGAAAACATGTTTGAAAAGTGAAACATTGCAATAGATTGAAACGTGATTACATCAAAATTTAATTTAAATTTAAAATCAATGACATAAATTATATAAAATTATAAAAATATATTTTAAACCATTCAATAATATAATTTAACCATATAAATTATTGTGATGAAAATGGTAGTTTACAATTGAAATGTAATATATATTTACTATTCATCAAAACATAATACATATCAGAAAAATATAAAAAAACAATCTAATGTAATTTTAATATCCCAATAAAAAATATGAAGTTTATTTAGTTATATATAATATATAAAAGTTTCAAAAACTAGATTTAAAATTGGTGCCCCATTAAAAGGCGGCAAAACTGTATTTTTTTAGAAAAATACTTCTTCTATTCGAAAAACTATATTTGTTCTCATAACATGTCTAGAAAACATAGAATATTGATTTTAAAAATTATATTTAAAAAATTAAATATATATTTCATTAATAAAATACATGAAGAGTGATTTTATTCTATAATAAACTAATTTATTTTCATTAAATAGTTTTTTAGAAAAACAGTTCTTTTTATTTAAAAAGGGTTTTATATTTATTTATAAGTAATTACTCACCAAATAATTAATTATATATACATGTGTAAATAATATTTTTATAATTATATTTCTACATTTCATATCACCATTATAACTGGTAGGATATAAGTGTAAATAATAATATTTAGTTGTTTTATTAAACTTGGTCTTGTGTGAAATGAATTCTTTCAAAAATACTTAAAATTGTATATAACACAAGCAAATAATAGTTTTGTGTATTATGCAAGCTTATTCGGTGTTCTATGTAGTTCTATATTCTCTTTGTGTAGTATGTATCACCAGAAATCAAAGTAATTAAAAAAATCTATCCCATAAAAATCATGATGTGTTTCATTTTACCCCCATAAAATGATTTTTCCCTCAAAAATTATATGGGTTATAAAATGATTAATACATGGATGTATTTTTTATAGAAACTTAAATCATAAAAACAGTGATTAAGACTTACTTTTAAAACTAAATAGTTTTAAAATACGAGATACCCAATGTAAATCATAACGAGGTATCTACGTAAGAGAACATAGTAGAAGATTTGGGCATGGTGGAAAAGCATAAATAATCATAGAGATTGATAAAGGTCACTAATCACAAAAAAGTTGGTGATCCATATAATGTTAAAAATCAAAAAACCATAAACAAAAGAAGAATGAAAGAGGTCATCTATATCATAAAAATGATGAAAATATGAAACCCTTTTACAAAAAGATGCCCTTTTCTAATGTTGATGAATTTACTTGAGAGGATTTACTTACTTGATTTATGTACAATATCATCATTGGACGTTCCATGGACTATTTCCACTCCATCTCTTATTCAATGAAATGAAGTTGAATTTTTCATTCCTAAAGTGTTAGCAGATCATGTGATCCATAAATAGAATAATAGGTCTTCCCATCTGTCCTTATCACAACAAAAAGTTTAGCACAATTTAACAAATATGTACAAGTCCGCATTTTTTGAGATAGTAGTTTATTCTAACAAACTTCATCTAATGTTTAACATTAACTTTCTGTAAATTGATAACCTTATAATACTTCTAAAAGCTGAAAATCCTAAACATTAGAGAGAGTTGTACTAACTTAGCTTAACATTTATCCCCCATATTAGAAAAGGCATCTGTTGTCGGTCACATTCCAAACATGTGAACACCTACATCATGTATTCTATTAAGTCTTGTTAATAACCCAAATTACCATATATCCTTTTTTAAAACATGCATGTTTCCTTATTCTTAAGTCCATGAATCTATAATCTTTATCATTGATAACATAACCCATATGTCAATAAATCCTGAAAAAGTTATAAGGTAACCAATTTCATCCAATTTACTTATTCATATTCAAAATATCTTTATTCGAATATAATTATCTCATAATCATGCTCATATTAATGGTTATCCTTCCCTTAATCATGTGTTTTCCAAAAACAATACTATATTACCTCAAACGATTTTCATGGTTATCAGTACCAATCCACATATGTTCTTAAATAAAAAATATAGTGGACCAATACATAGATGTATAATTATTCTTTAATACACTAAAATTACTTCTATATCATAATTTTTGATTTATAGTACATAAACACTAAATCATTCCACAACATCATTATCGTACTCCACATCATAAATAGTGATCACATTATATTTTCTTTTTCTTTTCTTCTCAAAAGGTTTCTAAATCAATAATGATCACGAACCCTTGGATTGTGTCAATGGTTATCATAATTACCATATTACTAGAATATGTAACTTATATTTGTGGGAGGTGTACTCATTAGATATTTCTATTTATCCGCATTACCTCGTAGTAAAATTCATGGTGACCTTCTATCATACACTGAAAACATTTATCAGTCCCTTTAAGACAATTTTTTCCAAGTTTCCATCCAAAATTTAAGCATAAAATAAAAATAATCTTCTTTTATCCATAATTTTAAGCTTTTCCAATGAATTTTATACTTTTTTTCTTATCATATCCATGATATAGACAGGAAACTGCAATCTCCCATTTTGTAAGAAGAATACGAGGAAGTTACATACTAAAACACAAGTTCATGAAATTATTACAATCAATGAAATTAAATTATATCGTGTTTCCTCATATAAATTATAAAGTTCCACTTCTAATTCGATTTTCCTTCCAAGAGATAAGTTACCAACTTATCTTTTTAGTTTTCAGAACAACAACAAATGAAAAATATATTTTCAATGGTATAAGTCCATTTCTCAGCAACTATTGGAATAGTCGATCAACTAAAAGAAGGTGGATATTTTCTTAATAATGATTATAGAGAACATCATTACCTCTTTAGGTTATTTTCAATCCTAGCTAGATTCATGGCTTGATAAGGTTTTGTGGTCATAGAAAGAAGATTCTGCATTCCAACTCCTATAACATTCGGTTTCTCAAGAGAACAATCATTGCATTGTACGTTACAATCACTATTAACATGTTTTCTTTAGGATCCATACACTAAATAAAACCAAAATCGTTGAGTAATATACAGTTATCATAATGAGGAACCACATAATAAAGAAACAATACTTAAATGATGTATAAATTTTGACACCTTCCGTAATCATTGACACCTCATCTTAAATCCTAGGATATTATTGATTGTTACCAAAAGTATATGATTGTAACCTAAACCTTGAATTATCCTTAGGGACATTCATAAACATATCCCTATAAATATCTCAAGGTATATCACTAATATTTTTGCATCCTAGTTTCAAAAGGTGGACTACACCTTTTCTCTGATACCAACTATAACAAACAATTATTGAGGTAAATGAATATTACATATTTTTTAAATGAATATCCATTACATTTTACAAATGAACACCTAATAATGGTAATAGTTTAGTGCCTTTAGAAAATTTGAAAACATTTTTCTAACATGTGAATGATATTCAACATCTCCCATAAAGATCTCACCATTTTTAATCATACTTAATAACTTTCTTTATGTCATGGGGAAAAGAAAACATATAAAAAGTTTTCTATCATATGATCTATAAGGGTAAGAAATGAAAATATCAAAAAAATGAATATATAAATGTAAAAACATGAATATAACATTCAAAAATAATACAATTTATAACATATATCAAAATATTACGTCATGGAATAAATAATAGTTGTTCATAAGGAACATGTCATAATGAAACTAGAGCCATGAGAAAATAACATTGGAATAAAACTTGGATTTCTGGAAAATGCATATACAAAGAAATTAATTTATTATTAGTCACTCATTTCTAAGACCATAATAGAGAAAAAAAAGTCCATTAAAAACAATGCACATGCCTCATTCCAGCATTGTATTATTGAAACAGGTTTACATACCATTCCAGCCCTGTATTACTGAACTGAGATCATTTCATATTACAACCCTGTCTGTCTCATGAGATATAAATAATTCTAAAAATGAATTATAGGGAGATATAGTTCCCACCCATTTCATAATTAAATTATTCTTATGTGTTCTACAAAAACATAATTCATCAATCATAGAATAACGCATCTAATAAAATGGGTTTCATAAAAATACTTTCATCATAACATAAATCTGTGTAAAACAAATAGATTTCTTAAATAACATTACATCATAAACATGATAAACTCAAATTAACAATAGGGATAACATAATTTAAATATAACCCTATTAAGGAATTCAACCTTAGATGGAAAATTATTTTGATAGAACACTTTAAATTAATTCTGGTTGAAAATGTACATTCTTCTTCAAAAACATTTTCATTTCTCAAAATTCCATACAACTTTAAAATAAAATAATTTATTTGAAAATAACCTTGATATTTTTTAAAAGAAGATTCATTTAAATATAGTGTTATGAAAATGTAAAAAAATATCATGTAGTATAATTTAAAATAAAACATTCTTCATGAACATTTTTCCTGTAAGTCAAAAAGTGCCTCATATCGAAAAATGTCAAAATAATCCTTTCATACATTTTAAAAAAAATCACAAATGGATAAAATTGATGTTAAAAAAATATTGAAGAATATAAATAATATTACTTATTTAGAAAACATGCACCTGGATGACAATTATACACCAGTATATACTTATGTATAAACAATATAGGATAATAATAAAATTGGGAAATTATCCCTTAACAATTTATAATCAGCCGATTATTATGTATCATAAAATAAAGAAAATTATATTCAAATGAAAATATCATAACCTTAATAATAAGGATAATATAAATATTCATGGGAAAAATAAACACCAAACAAAAGAAATAGGTTGTGTATAAGGAATATTTCCCATAGAAATAAAATTAAGAAAAAATAATCCCATACCATAGGTCTGATATCTATTGTATGTATCTGAACCTCCTCTTCTTTGATGTTATCGCTTTATAAATCCACATAAAGGTACTTGAGGTGGACCATTGTGATTTAAAAAACCTCTAGAATGTATCTAGGGAAGTTTAGTGGTGAAATGGGTAGGTTGTGATCATTCATGAAGGATCAAAGTTAATTGATGAGGTAAGGGAGGAGTCTCTCTTTTATAATTGAGGTGAGGGGCACTTTTGGAAACTATAACAATTTTAATTTATAATACACTCTACCAACATAAAAAATATAAAAAATGGACTTATTGAGAATATTACATGAGATAAGTTTTTAATATCATCATCCAATAATTTTTGGACTTGTTTTTATTTCATTTTAATCATTATCATTTCATTTTACCCTTAATTATTCTATTTTACTTTTAGCTAAGATAAAAAATTGTTCAATATTAAAATAGTGTAATGTTTATTTATTTAATGTCAATGAGACCATAAATGAAAAATATAGTACATTTTAGAGTAAAATATAATTATTTTATATTTTTTGAAATATTATATGATATTAAAATACATTAATAAAACATTATTTTGATAAAATATCAACATTTTCATTTTGAAATTATTAATTTAATGGTTTTTTAAAAATATCATGATAAGATGTAAATATAAAACAAAATATTTTATTATATTTATAAGGGGTTATGTTCATCTATAAGTTTTTTTTGATATATTAATTTGTAGAGACCCAAAGCTTGATGTACATAGATATTACATTACTTTTGCGGAATACATAATACATAACAAAAACAAACAGACAAAGACCGTAATAGTTTAGTGTCTTTGGAAACTTAGAACGTAATCTTCTAATCGTGGTGAAATATCTTCAACATCTCCCATAAAGATCTTCCAAATTTTGTTTCCTTACCTAAAACCTTTCTGTTAATCCCGGGGAAAAATAAAACATAAAAAGGGTGAGCTCAAATGCTCAGTAAGGTCAAACATAGATAACATAAAACAATCCATAAACATTTGAAAGCAAAAACTTGAACATGATGTTTAAACATCAAAATCTTGAGCAAATACATAAATTATGGAAGTACGTAAGGCATATATCATAATGGAAAATCAACCATGATAAAATATAATGGGAATAAAACATGTAATTGTGGAAACCATTCAGCACATGTCATAATTTCCATAGTAGCCAAGGCATTGCTGCCAAGACCATCTTAGTGGACAAAGTCCCTTTCTGAATCGATTTCACTCCTCGTTTCAGTCCTATAACACTGAACCAGATTAACTTACCATTCCAGCCATGTCTATCTCATGAGATATGAATCTTTACCCAATGCATTGGAGGGAGATATAGGTCCCACTCATCTCATAATGAAATCATTCTTACTTGTTCTACAATATAAACTTAAAACATTCATCATAACCCAAAGAATAAAATGTGTTTCATAAACATCATCCCATCATCACATAATCCATATAAAAAATGGATATCATTTCATCATTAGAAGTGTGAAACCATTTAAATCATAGATACATTATACATGAAACATACACATATGAAAATAATTTCGTCTTAGATGAAAAATGGTTTTGATAAAACACTTGAAATGAATTCTTGAGGAAAATATCCTTTCTTCTTAAAAATCATTCTCTTCTCAAAAAATGTCATGAAATTTTTAATAAAAAAGGATTTTTTTGAAAATAGTCATGAAATCACTTGGAGGAAGCTTCATGAAAATAAGTCTTTATAAAACCATAAAAATCTGTTTGTGTCGTATATGTTAAAAAAATATTCTTCTTGTACTTTTGCTGGAAAAGTCAAAAAGTACCTCGTAAAAGAAAGATTCCATACATAACATGTAGTAAAATTCAAAAATGGGTAAAAAGGACCTTAAAAATACATTAAACCATTTTTAGGAATCATGGACATGGATGAGAATAATAACCCATGTAAATACTTACGAATAAACAATCTCGGATAAGAACGAGATTGGAAAAGTTATCCCTTACCTTAGGTCTGATATGCTTCGTATGGATCCGAACATCCTGTATAATGATTAAAATAATGTCATTGACTTATTACTTAATCATATTCATTGTTATGATATCATATATGGTTTATTTATGACTTTATATTACCCGTTCTTTTGTAAATTCATGTTAATGTACCGTTTTTTGAAAAATCGTTTCATTTATGGCCCGTGATTTGACTAGTAATTATTCATAGGATTACTTAGATCATGATTACATAATTCTAGAATATAAAACATTATTTATATATAATATATATTCACAATATACATATATATAATAGATCAATAAATGGAAAGAAATACACCGTTCATAAAGATGGTAGGCCATACGTATGCATGAACGTTGTTTTTGTTTCCTTATTGAGTATAATGGAATTAAGTAGATGAAATAAATATATATATACATAAATACAGTAGCTTTATAATGTCATATATTTCATTATTATTGCTTATATATACTTTATAATCATTCTTTAATGGTTAACATGGAGAATGAATCTCATCGCGTCGTGGAGACGGTAGTCCGTACGTACGCACAAGCGATGATATCGTTTCCATAATTATTGAATTGAATTGGAGTGAATGATACAATATATAATAATCTATATGATGTTATAATAACTATGTATAGTTATTATTTATACCATTATACCCATCCAAGTAAGGTGGTATTGCAAAAACAGATCACACCACGGTGTGGAGACAGTATTTCGTACGTACGCACGCGCGGTGATTTCATTTTCCGTAGGATGGATAGAAGGTGAAATGGGGTTGTTTCATAATTATAATAACATATCTGTATATGAGTGATACTGATGTTTTTACTTCATAATGAAACAACAAAAGAAGAAGAAGTGGAAGAAGAAATAAAGTTGAAGGAATCGGTAACGGACTTTACCTCTTCTTTGAAGCACCTCTTTGAGACCTCCTCTTAGGGCACTAAAATTGGTCTTTGAAGAAGACCAGGACTTCTAGAATGAATCTAGGGAAGTGGAGAAGAGAATTTGGCAGGGTTTTTCCGAGCTTGAAGGGTCAAAGTGGTGTGAGGAAGAGAGGGATTAGGTTCCCTTTTATAAGGGAGGAGAGGGGCACCTTTGGAAAAATTAAAAATATTATTTTATTATAAAGCCATATTTGGTATTAAATAGATCCAAATTAATTTATTTCGAATATAAGATGGGTATGGGTCTAAATCCTCTCATCCAATATAATTTGGACAAGTTTAGTTTACTATTATAACCTTATCATTTAGATTTAACTTTAAGGTATATAATTTTACTTTTACCGTGTCTTTTTGTGTTCTTACACTATAAGGTTAATAAACATACTATAACAATAAAAAAAACCCCACGTTGTTTATTATTAATATATATAACCTTATCTAAGTCATTTTGCCAATACTTAGATTTTTAGGAATAAAATAACAATTAATAATATAATATTTGTTTTAAACACTATTTTATGTCAATTTTGACACTATTTGGTAATTGATTGTTTTGAAAATCATAACAGAAATATTAGTTCTAAAAAAGTTAATTAAATCAATAATAACATTTCATATTAACCTAGAAAAGTATTATAATTCATAAAAAGTCTCAAATTACATTTATTTGGGTATTTATAACATCAATTATGTCAATTTTTCATTAATAATATAATTACTGCATCATCATTTTGTCATTAATAAATTAAATTATTTAAAGTCTAAAAATTACAAATAAAATAACATTATGTAGGAAATATTTTTATCTTTCTAATTAACATTTATAGTCCAATTTATCTTATGTATAACACTATATTAAAAATGATTTACTTATTAAACTTTGATTTTAACTATTTTAACCCTTCTTTAAACAAATTAATATTAAATGTCCTAATCTACTCCATGTGGGCCTAAATGGTCATATTTTATTCCTAAGGTTGTTTTTGGTCTAATTACACTTATCCAATAGAATTATTACATGTGTTAGGGTGATAATAATATCATTTGTACCCATAATTACCCTATTTACTTTTAACCGTGATAAAAAAAGTAAAAAGTTACTATTCACCAAAAATTATTTTCATCTTATTAAAACACATTTTACATACTGACATCAACCATGTCTCTCGGATTTCTGAAATTACATTCACAGAAGCGGTAAAATTAAGTTTTATGTAAATTTGCAAATTCTCCTAGAAGGTGGGTAAAAGACGGTGAAAAGTTCAATAAAATTTTTATATTTCTAAAATTATTATAAAATGACTCCAATGAATTACATTGAACATATATAGGTATTATGTATCAATTTTTACCTAAAAATAAATTAAATAATATAAATAATTATATAAATAAAAAGTCGGCTTTTAAATAGTAACCCAGTGTTTTCACCATTCATCAAAAATTCAAAGTTTTCAGAAAAATACCAAAATTTTACCCTAGGCTAATTTCAATATTCCGAATCCAAAAATGAAGTCCATTTTGAAAGATAAAATTTATAAAATTTCAAAAATTGGTTATTACTATTCATAACGGCTAGTTCTAATAATATTTTAATAATGTATCATTGTTTAGTAAAACCCGGTATTGCGTACAACTCACGCTATCGAGGAAGGTCACGATTGTGTGTAATGCAAGCCAAGTCAGGGTTGCGTGTTGTGCAAGACTCCTTTGTTGTATCATTATAACAGAATCCAACCATTTTTCATTTATACATTGAATATATATATGTATATATACTCAATGTTGCGTAGAATGACTATTATCAAACGAACTTAAAATTGTGTGTAACACAATCTAAGAATAGTGTTGTGTATACTGCATGCTAATACGGTGTTTCATAAAGCACAAGATAATCTTTTTGTAGCATAAAACACATGACATCAAATAAATTAAAAAGAATACTTATCATAAAATACCGGGTTGTTATATTCTACCCCCCTTAAAATGAATTTCGCCCTCGAAATTCGTCGGGGTTATACATGGTTTTCTACTTGGAAGTTTTTTTAATTGAAACCCACATCGTAAAATGAAATACCAAAACTTATCTTTAAAAACTAAAGTATGAAACGTAACGACTACCCAAATTAACTCATCACTAGGTTTCCACGTAGATGAACATAGGTGAAAATATAGATATGGAAGAGAAATCTATCCATCACGTTCTGATGGAGAGTGGTAGAGAACATGGATATGAAAACACTAAAAATCACAAAGCCATAAATTTATGATGATCTAAGGTAGCATCTGATTCATCAGATATAAGGGCACCAGGACAAAATTTTTGGTTTTCAAGATCATTTCTCTATAGTTGAAGAATTTTAATTAGAAGAAATACTTACATTATTTCGATATAATCTCACCATTGTTTGTGCCTTGAACAATTTCCACTTCATCTCTTAAAAAATTAAGTTGAATTTGTCATTCGTGAAGTGTTAGCTGATCATGTGATTGAATGATGGGTCATTCCATCTGTCTTAATCAAAAGGTTAGCAATAGTTATATACATAAGTCCCTCTATTGTATATCGTTCAAAAAATGGACTTATACTTCATTTATCATACCACATAATAAAATAAAACTAGTTTATACTAACTAGGGTCTTCCTGTAGGCCAGTGGTAGGTGATAAAGGCTAGTCACACTTCAGTTGTGGGTTCGATTCCCACAGCCTTGTCCGACGCGATGGGCTGTCACCCGTCCTGTAGGTTGTCCTTTTCCTAAAACTACATTACTATAAAATCCCATCAATAATATCAAAAAAAATTTCTATCCTTATAAAATACTAACTTGTGTCCAACATAATACATTCCAATATTTAGGCTTGTCTAAAATACTTCGGTCCAAGCTCATAGTATAAAGAAAATGATTACTTGAAATTTCACATAACAATCACGTGAATGCCATCATTTATCCCCCATATATCATAAGATAAATCTTGTTGTTCAAATTACAAACATGTGAATAACTTAATCATGTATTTTCTTGAATAATGAATACCCATTTAACCTTAGCGAAAACATGAATGCAGTTAAAAGTTAACACTTTCCACATACCAAAATCCTCAAAATTCTATATACTCAAACCATGAGCTCATGAAAACAATCAAACATCTCATTATCTTATTATCCCTTCATTATGCGCATATCATCTGCTTTCGAAAATATTTGAATCACTTTTCATGGTTACCGATACCATTCAACATATACTTTCAAATATTTTAGGAAAAAAATCGTGTAACAATCCTTATATGATTCTTTATTCTATAGTACCATACATTATTCTTTATAAACATAAAATCATTCCACTAACTTCTTAAACCACTGACTAAGCTTCATCATTTATTTCATCTCATATTTCATTTTTAGTCTCTTCATCATCATCCACATAAATACTACTCATATGACCATACTGATTCTCTTCATGAGATGTTCTCTTAGGGCATTGGTTTTCATAATGCATATACATTCCACATTTAAAACATCTAATCATTGTTGATGTCTTAGCAATACCATTATCCATTTCCATGGTGTTAACTGAACCTTTTCCTTTTCACTTATTGGCATTGTGTACTTCTTTTCCACACCCAAAGTATCTTCCAGATCCTTTGAAACAACGTCCCTGATGCCTCTTCCCACATGATTTACATGAGGGAAATTGAACTTTCTTTCCTCTATGATCATCATGAAACTCTATCTTTCTCTTATTATCTAAGTCAGGAAACATACCAAAGTTGAGATTATTGATCATATTATGAGATTGCTGATTAGGCATAATAACGATGTTTGTACTTCCAATCCTGGTTTCATTTGGTTGCTCATGAAGAATATCATTCCATTGTCCTCCATATCCTCTATTATCGTGAATCTTCAGTTTCCAACCATTTTCTAAAACCCAAAAGGAATAGTTTGAGAGGAAAAAATCATTCTAGGAGAACAACATAATAAAGGGGGAGTACCTTCAATATCTAATATCTTAGGTTTAATTCTAATATTTTTACCTTAATTCTAGGACTATAACCTATACTTATACTTAACCTTAGGGACATCCCTAGACATACCTTATAAATATCTCTAGGGATATCACTAAATTTCTCGCATCCTAGTTTCCAAAGGTTGACTAATCCTTTCCTACAATACCAACTGTAGAGACCCAAAGCTTGACGTACATAGATATTACATTAATTTTGCATAATACATAATACATAACAAAAACTGACACACAAGGACCATAATAGTTTAGTGTCTTTGGAAACTTGGAACGTAATCTTATAATTGTGGTGAAAGATCATCAACATCTCCCATAAAGATCTTCCACTTTTTGTTTCCTTACCTAAAACCTTTCTTTTAATCTTGGGGGAAAATAAAACATAAAAATGGTGAGCTCAAATTCACATTAAGGGAAAACATAGATAACATAAAACAATCCATAAAAATTTGGAAGCAAAAACTTGAACATAAAGTTTAAACATCAAAATCTTGAGCAAAGACATAAATCGTGGAAGTACGTAAGGCATATATCATAATGGAACATCAACCATGATAAAATATAATGGGAATAAAACAAGTAACTGTGGAAACCATTCAACACATGTCATGATTTCTATAGTAGCCAAGGCATTGCTGCCAAGACCATCTTAGTTGACAAAGTCCCTTTCTGAATCGAGTTCACTCCTCGTTTGAGTCCTGTAACACTGAACCGGATTAACTTACCGTTCCAGCCATGTATATATCATGAGATATAAATCTTTACCCAAAGAATTGGAGTGAGATATAGGTCCCACCAATCTCATAATGAAATCATTCTTACTTGTGCCACAACATAAACTTCAATCATTAATCATAACCCAAAGAATAAGATGGGTTTCAAAAACATCATCCCATTATCACATAATCCATATAAAAAATGGATATCATTTCATCATAAGAAGAGTGAAACCATGTAAATCATAGAGACATTATACATGAAACATACACATATGAAAATAATTTCGTCTTAGATGAAAAATGGTTTTGTTAAAACACTTGAAGTGAATTCTTGAGGAAAATATCCTTTCTTCATCAAAATCATTCTATTTTCACAAAATGTCATGCAATTTTTAAAAGAAAAGGATTTTTTTTGAAAATAGTCATGAAATGTTTTGGAGGAAGCTTCATGAAAATAACTCTTTATAAAACCGTAAAAATCCGTTCGTTCTGTATATGTTAAAAAAAATATCCTTCTCGTACTTTTGCCAGAAAAGTCAAAAAGTACCTCGTAAAAGAACGATTCCATACATACCATGTAGTAAAAGTAAAAAATGGTTAAAAAGGACATTAAACATATATTAACCCATTTTTAGGAAGCATGGGCATCGAAGAGAACAATAACCCCTATAAATACTTACGAATAAACAATCTCGGATAAGAATGAGATTGGAAAAGTTATCCCTTACCTTAGGTTTGATATACTTCGTATGGATCTGAACATCCTGTATAATGATTTAACTAATATCATTGACTTATTACATAATCATATTCATTGTTATGATATCATATGTGGTTCATTTATGACTTTATATTACCCGTTCTATTGTAAATTCATGTTAATGTATCATTTTTGGTATAATCGTTTCATTTATGGTCTGTGATTTGACTTGTAATTATTCATATGATTACTTAGATCATGATTAACTAATTCAAGAATATAAAACATAATTAATATATAATATATATTCAGAATATACATAAATATAATAGATCAATAAATGGAAAGAAATACATCGTTCATGGAGACGGTAGGCCATACGTGCGCATGAACGCTGTTTTCGTTTCCTTATTGAGTATAATGGAATTAAGTAGATGACATAAATATATATATACATAAATCCAGTACCTTTATAATTTCATATATTTCATTATTACTTCTAATATATACATTATAATCATTCTTTAATGGTTAACATGGAGAATGAATCTCATCGTGTCGTGGAGACGGTAGTCCGTACGTATGCACGAGCGATGATATCATTTCCATAATTATTGAATTTAATTGGAGTGGATGATAAAATTTATCATAATCATTATGGTGTTATAATAACTATGTATAGTTATTCTTTACACCATTATACCCATCCAAGTAAGGTGGTATTGGAAAAACAGATCACACCACGGCGTGGAGACGGTATTCTGTACGTACGCACGAGTGGTGATTTCGTTTTCCGTAGGATGGATAGAATGTGAAATGGGGTTGTTTCACACTTATAATAACATATCATTATATTATTGATATTGATGTTATTACTTCATAATGAAACAACTAAATAAGAAGAAGTGGAAGAAGAAATAAAGTTGAAAGAATTGGTAATAGACTTTACCTCTTCTTTGAAGCGCCTCTTTGAGACCTCCTCTTAGGGCACTAAAATTGATCTTTGAAGAAGACCAAGATCTCTAGAATGTTTCTAGGGAAGTGGAGGAGAGAATTTATCAGGTTTTGTCAGATCTTTAAGGATCAATGTGGTGTGAGGAAGAGAGGGAGGAGGTTCCCTTTTATAAGGAGGAGAGGGGAACCCTTGGAAAAACTAAAAATATTATTTTATTATAAAGCCGTATTCGGTTTTAAATAGATTCAAATTGATTTATTTCTAAGATATGGTAAGGATGGGTCGAAATCTCCTCATCCAATAGAATTTGGACAAGTTTAGTTTACTATTTTAACCTTATCATTTAGATTTAACATTCAGTTAGATAATTTTACTTTTACCGTGCCTTTTTGTGTTCTTACACTATAAGGTTAATAAACTTACTATAACAAGATAAAAGAACCCCAATTTGTTTATTATTAATATATATATCCTTATCTAAGTCATTTTTCCGAATCTTATATTTTTAGGAATAAAATAACATTTAATAATATAATATTTTTTTAAAAAAAACTATTTTATGCCAATTTTGACACTATTTGGTAATTGATTTTTGTGAAAATCATAACTGAAATATTAGTTAGAAAAAAGTTAATTAAATCAATAATATCATGTCATATTAACCTTGAAAATTATTGGAATTCATAAAATGTCTCAAATTACATTTATTTTGGTATTTATAACATCAATTATGTCAATTTTTCATTAATAAAATAATTACTACATCATCATTGTGTCAAAAATAAATTAAATTATTTAAGGTCTAAAAATTCAAAATAAAATACCATTATATAGGAAATCGTTTTATATTTCTAATTAATATTTATAGTCAAATTTATCTTATGTATAAACCTATATTAAAAATGATTTACTTATTAATCATTGATTTTAACTATTTTAACCCTTCTTTAAATAAATTAATATTAAATGTCCTAATCTAATACAAGTGGGCGTAAATCATCATATTTTATTCCTAAGGTTGTTTTTGGTCGAATTACACTTATCCAGTAGAATTAGTACATGTGTTAGGGTAATAATAATATCATTTTAACCTGTAATTACCCCATTTACTTTTAACCTTGGTAAAAAAAGTAAAAAGTTACTATTCACCAAAAATTATTTTCATCTCATTGAACCACATTTTACTTACTGACATCAACCGTGTATCTCGGATTTTTGAAATTTCATTCATAGAAGCGGTAAAATTATGTTTTATGTAAATTTGCAAATTCTCCTAGGAGGTGGGTAAAAGACGGTGAAAAGTTCAATAAAATTTTACATATCTAAAATTATTATAAAATGACTCCAATGAATTAATTTGAACTTATATAGGTATTATGTATAAATTTTGACCTAAAATGAAATTAAATAAAGTAAATTATTATTTAAATAAACAGTCGGTTTTTAAATTGTAACCTAGTGTTTTCACTATTCATCAAAAATTGAAAGTTTTCAGAAAAATACCAAAATTTTACCCTAGGCTAATTTCAATATTCCAAATCCTAAAATGAAGTCAATTTTGAAAGTTAAAATTTATAAATTTTCAAAAAGTGGGTATTACTATTCATAATGGCTAGTTCTAATAATATTTTAATAATATATCGTTGTTTAGTAAAACCCGATATTGCGTACAACACACGCTATCGAGGAAGGTCGCGATTGCGTGTAATTCAAGCCAAGTCAGGGTTGCGTGTTGTGCAAGACTCCTTTGTTGTTTCATTATAACAGAATCTAACCATTTTTCATTTATACATTAAATATATATATATATATATATATATACAATGTTGCATAGAATGACTATTATCAAAGGAACTAGAAATTGTGTGTAACACAATCTAAGAATAGTGTTGCGTATACTGCACACAAATATGGTGTTGCGTAAAGCACAAGATAATCTTGTAGTAGCATAAAACACATGACATAAAATAAATTAAAAAGAATCCTTATCATAAAATATTGGGTTGTTTCAAAATTATTCTAGATTATATTAATTTTTTTATTTTTTGTAACACTAATGTGATATTTCAATTAATAAAATAATCACTAAATCAATTTTGTGTAATTATTTAATATACATATTTTTTGAGTGAAAATTTAAAATAAAATAATATTATAAAGATAAACTCCAAGATTTTTGGATAATAATTATAGTCGAATATATATTCAAGAAAATCCATCATTAAAAATGTTATACTTATTAAAACATGAATGTGAGAAGTTTAACATCACTTTAAATAAAATAATATAAGTGTCACAATCCCTTCTATAAGGCTATAAATGTTCAATAAGTCAACCTTTTTATAAATATGGTCGAGATAAACTCAAAAAATATATTTGGTCAAGTGCTTCTTTTTTTAAACAGTTATTATAATTTTAATAAAAATTAGTTTATTGTTTTTTCATCTATTAAGTAATTTCTCCATCATCAATATATAACATTTTAAGGTAATTATTTATTTCGTAAAAATAAATAATAAATTACCAGGATATATAAAAACGTTTTATAATTTAAATGAGTATTTAAAATCTAATTTATGTTCGGTATAACCTTATATAAAAAATTATTTAGTTATTAAAATTTGAGTGAGACAAATTTAACTTTTGTTTAAATAAAATTTATTTAATGCCCTAATCTCATCCTAGTGGATTCTAATGGATACCATTTCAACCCAAGGATATTTTAGGTCAAATATACTAATCGAATTATATTAATACAAGTGTTAGGGTAATGTTTTAATACTATTCTTACCATTAATTACATAATTTACCCCTTTACAATTATAATAAAAATTAAAGAATTTACAACTCATAATGCTTAAAAATAAAATAAAGCTATTTGAAAAATTTAGATATAGTGATTACAATTATGTAATACATTTTTCTAAACTCAAAATATAGATTTTTTATTAATTAACATATTATTTATCCTGTTGTCGGAATGAGAGAACAAGTTTTAAAATTTAAAAAATTCTAAAAGATTAAAACGTTTTTATATCTGAATTCAATATAAAATTAATGAAAATGAAACAAATTATATTAAATTAAAAAAAATATATATTATATTTATACTTTAAAACCATTCAATAATATAATTTAACCATAAAAATTAATTTTATGAAAATACTAGTTTTCAATTAAATTTTATTTAGTTTTTACTATTCATCAGAACATGATACTTATCAGAAAAATGAAAAAAATTCCTCGAAAGTAAATTTTTATTTCCCACTTATAATAAATAATTTTTATTTTGTTAAATATAATATATGAAATTGTAAATAGTTGATTTAAAATGGTTGCACAATCTAAAGGTGGTAAAACTGCATTTTTAGAGAAAATATTTCTTATTTCTGAAAAATGGAATTTGTTCTCATATCATGTCTATAAAACATATAAGATAAATTTTAAACCAAATATTGAATATATTACATATATAATTAGCTGATAAAAATTATCATGATTGATTTTATTATTTAATAAACTCGTTTATTTTCATTTAAAAATTTTGTCAAAAAAAATTCATTTTATTTAAAAATTGTTTTATTTTGATTTATAATTATTTGATCTCCAAAAAATTATTTATATATAAATTTTTAAATAATATTTTCATAATTTAGTCAATATCATTCATTAAAAAATCATAATAGTTAGTTTATAAGGTAACATAATAATATTTAGTTGTTCGCTTGAACTCGGTCTTATGTGAAATGAATTAAATAAAAATTACTTGAAATTGTGTGTAAAACAAACCAATTATAGTGTTGCATACACTGAAAGTTAATAATGTGTTTCATGTAGCATAATCTTATATATGTTTATCATATAACACAATAATTCAAAAAAATTAGATTAAATCCATCACATAAAAATATCACGGTGTTATGTTAACCTCTTATATAATAAATTAGAATTTATTATAATCATATAAAAAATTAATTTAAATACTTATAATATCATATATTATCCACTTATAAAATTTCAACACCCATTTATCACCAATTCCTTATTAAAATGGCTATTTCTAGTGTAAACTATTTCATTTTTCATGAAGACTTTGGTTGTGTATTCCAAGTCATCATACTTTGATCAATGTTACATCATATCCTGAATGATAACCATGATATAAAAATAATATTTTTTCAATATATATATATTCATAAAATCTATAGATAGAAAAATTAATTACATTAGTTATAGATATAGTAGGTTCTATATACACATTAATGTTGTTTTCACTTTTTGACGGGATGAATGGAAGAAATATGTATAATAATTAAACATTCAAGTATAATTTTGATATAATATATATCGTATATATTAATTAAATATATCTTTATTAACATATATGGAAATAATAATGGAATAAGGATTCACATCTAGTTGTGAAGTTGTTAGTCCTCACATATACATGAATGATGTTATATGCTTATAACAGATTGGAATGCGACTACGTAGATATGATATTATAATTTCATAATCCTAAAATTTTTAAAAATATATTTTATATACATTAAAACCATCATAATACACATCCCTGAAATATGGTGATGAAAAATTATTTGTATCACTACATGAAGGAGGTAGAACAAACATATGTGTGAGCGATACTTTCACTTCCCATTTGATAGAAAATAATATGGTTAATAGTGGTACCACGATCATAATAAAATTTTATTATATTGAGGATACTGCATTTTTTTATGATGAATTCCATAAAGTTATAGGAGTTATAAGAAAAATAAATTGAAAGTGGTCGGGTAAGATGGTTATCTCTTTTTTAGGAGACTTCATTTCGATCCTTTCTTAAGGGCCAATGGAATAGTATTTTAAGAGTATTAAAACATCAAATTTGTGGATAAGGAAGTTAATAAGATAATTTTATAGGGTTTGGTCAAGATATATGTCTCAATGTTTTTTAATGAAATGAGATACTGAGTTTACATTTTAAGGGGAGGGAAAGGACTCACAAGGAATTACTAAAATAATTTTAAAATAATTAAGTCATTATCCATAAAAATGATTAAAAATGAAAATGAAATCAAATAAAAATAGTATAAGGTTGAAATGTCATCAAATAATGAAATTTATATTACTTTTGGTTTCATTTTATACCTTATCTTTTGGTTTATCCACTTCGTTAATCAATTATAGTTTTATTCATTATAGTGAATTTTTAAATATTAATGTGTTAAAAATTTACTCATATGGTAAAAATTACCTCAAAAACTTATAAGGGATAAAAATTTAAAATATTTCTTTCCCTAATTTTTCTCTTTAATGTTTTTTATTATTTTCAAAAAAATTAATAAAATATTAGTTTAGATAAAATATCGTTAATGACATTTTTGATGTTGTTCATTTAATTTGGAATTAAATACCTAGTGTTAGAAAATGAATTCAAATATAACACTTTAACTCGTTAATAATATTTTATATTAACCAATAAAATTAATGGAACATAATAATTCGAAAAAATTTATTACTTTTAAATTTTTTAGAAACATATTTTTTAATTGAATAAATACTGTGCTGGAGATGCATAATAATTTAATGTGACTATTCAATCACTAAAAATTAGAAATAATTTACTATGATAAATAAGTAATTTATAGTTTATATTAACACTTATAACCAATTATTAACCAATACATCCATTTTATACCTGTATAAACCAAAAATGTTTCTTAATTTAGTTTTTCTTGTACATACCTACCAATCAAATTACTAGGAAATATCTTTCATATTAAATAATAATATTTCAATAGTATATTGTGGTTCATTTAAACTCATGGTTGTGTAAAAATTAATCTAATAAATTTATTTATGGAGAACCATATCATAAAATCTTGGGGTATTTCATTCAACCCCTTTTAAAATGATTTTCTTCCTTGAAATTCCATCACTCCAATACAAAAAAATAAGGATATCTATGTTTCATCATGTCTATAGGTTCCCAAGTATCTTCTTTGAATTCATGATTCTTCTAGAGTACTTTGGCCGTATGATAAATCATATTCCATAAAAATTTACTTTTTGGGATACAATGTTTTTACCCGTAGTTCTTCATAGTAATGATCATGTTCTAACAATACTACCTCTGAGTTCAATACATGTGATGGATTAGGTATGTTCTTACTTAGGAGTGAAACATTGAAATAATCAAGAACATGGGATAGGTTTGGTTAAATCACCAAGATATAAGTTACCATCCCTAATTATTCAAAAATATCAAGGGGGAAAATATACATAGGGCTCAACTTTCCATTATTTCAAAATCTCATAGCCTTATTTTATTGAGAAATTACATGAAATATCATCTCATCAACATAGAATTGTATATTTAACTAATAATTATATATTTGTATTTTCTATCAATTTTAATATTCCTTGATATACAGCTGAATGGTTATGACTTTCTCATCCATTTCCTTTGATATATTAGGTCCCAATATATTTATTTCTCCAACTTAATCATAGTATGTAGATATTCTACACTTTTTGGGATACGGGGATTCATAAGGATCCATCTGAATGATCTAGTGAAAGTTATTATTGTATGAAATCTTGGTTAGAGGAATGTGTTGATCCCAAACACCTATAAAATCAATATAATAAGCTCTCAGCATACCCTATAGGGTTTAAATGGTTCTCTCATACAAAAAATCTATCTAGGGATGATAATTATTACTAAAACTGAACTATATACCTAGATCCAAGTGAAGGCTTCTCTAAAACATAAAGGTAAAATTCAAATCATGTTCAAATATAAAATAATATGGTACTAAATAAAACATTATCACTACTTTAATTACTATTATTTTAATATTATCAAGATATAAATAATTTCTAATAGTCGATAAGTGTGATGAATTCATAAAAGGATTTTCTATAAACCAAATAACATTATTTCCTTTAAATGTTTTGGGAAGTCTAATGAAATGTTCCTAGGTGATGTTTTTACATTTATATATTGGTATGGTAAATGGTTGTAACATCCAATTATAAATATACCACACATCCTTAACTTTCTAACATACCTTGCGCTAAGTTATATGCTCTGCAATATATCCATTCATACAATAATAGTTGAATACTCTTTCAGATAAACATGCATCTTCATACTTCCATGATGAATAGATAATGTTGAAACAAGTTCCCCATACATTAACTCCTTCTATAAATCTATTATTGATGTAAGACATAAACATTTCCTAAACCTTTTCATTCAATCAAAATCAGCTTTGAACTCAGGAATATTTCTCACCTTCTTCAATAGATCCAAATCTTCCTTCTTCACATCTTTCATCCAGAAATTTCTAGATAGTTAAAAACTCATTTGAGAAAGATAATATTTCTCCACTTATTTTAAGATTTATAAATACATAATTTGAAAATACATATATATTGGATTTGTTTTTATCATTAGCATAGATAAGATAGCATGATCCATTTGACTCAAATCATCAACAACCTTGTTTTAATTCCCATGAGGGTAATGTATTGTTATTTTATAATATTTAACAAACTCCACCATCTTTTTTAGTGAATATTTATATCTTTTTTTATAAATACATTAATTAAACATTTATGGTTAGTGTATATATTAATCCTTTATCAATATAGATAATTAATACACATCTTTAATTAAACAATTACTGCATCTGAGTCCAAATAATGAGTTGGGTAATTCTTCTCATTAAACATTAATTTGTGTATGGAATAAGAAATAAACATATCATATTTAATTAAGGTGCATCTAAGACACTTCATAAATGCGTTAATATAGATCGAAAAATCTTTTCTACTATAGGTAAATGTATGAAAAGGTGCACTAAAAAATCATCTATTTGGTTCCTGTAAATTTTCATTACATTCATCTATCCAAAAGAACATGGATCCTTTTTGAGTTAACATTGGGAATGGATTTTATATCCATGATAAATTCTTTAAAATCATCAATAATATCAATCTTATTCAATAAAAATATAGGTATTAGTTTTAGTTGTTTATTCTATGCTAATATCTAATAACTTATATCTTTGATGAATCCACTAGTATACCCTCTATTGAGATTATATTAATAAAAAATGATACTTTTTATAGCCAAAATTCACACTTTATAAATTTCAGAAACAAATTTCTGTTTCATAGGGTCTTTAGTACAATACCCATGTTATATTTGTGATCTTCCTTTCCCTTTGATTATATAATAACATATTATATAAAGACTACCACAAATTTATCGATGTAATCTTGATAGACTATATTTATTAAATCCATGAGAATAATGGGGGCTTTAGATAGGCAACAAGAAATCAATATAAAGTCATAGTGTTCATTCCATTTATAAAATATTTTCATGGTTATACCCACCTAATTAAACCATAATTTATTATATCTATAATAAAGATTAATCTTTGAAATTTATTGAGATCCACAGAGTTTATCAAACATGTTATCAATATGGGGTAGTTGAAACTTGTTCTTAAAAGTGATAATATTCTTCTCTTGATAGTCAATTTAGAGTCACATAGATCCGTAATTCTTTTTAAAAAAATCAACATGATCACAGCAAGGTGATGAAAATTCAGGAATGGATCCCTTCTCAAGATTCTCCTAGAATTGGTTCTTTGATTCTTGTAACTCCATAGGGGGAATTCTTTATGATGTCTTTAAAATAGATGCATCCCTAGGTCATAGTTCTATTGAAAATTAAATGTAATTATTTATAGGAAGACAAGTAAAATAGTCCAGGAAAACTTTAAAAAATATTATACAATAATAATATATTTGATGTTATGTTTCTCAGCAACCATGTGACATAAGAACCCTTTTGAAAAGGAATTAAGGCCCATATAATGGATGTAACTTCCATATAAAGTTTATATTTATCATCACACTTATATACAATCATAGGTTGGTTATTAATATAAAATGTGACATCCCATCCATGGAAATTGAAATAGGATTTATCTAAATAAATTAAATCCATGCTTATGATAGTATCAAATTCAACTAGAGGGAGAATAATAAGGTTTTTCGGAAGCAATTTCCAAAAACATCATTCATAATTGAACAATAGATTTGAGATATGATAATCGTACCATTATGATATTCAACTAATAATTCTAAATCTAATCATTGATGTGGTATTACGATACTCTTCGAATGTTCTTTATATATAAAGGGTGGGTATATCCATAATCAAATAATACAGTTTCAATTTTAGATTGGATGGTAAGTGTACCATTAACTACATAATTGACATACCCCACTTCTTCAATAGTGATCATATGTGATTTCCCTTTATCATGGGGACTAAGATGCTATTGATGTCTATCCTCAACATTAAAATTTGTATTTGTTAACTACTAAGCATAATTCTTATAATTATTTCATTTGAAACATTGTAGTGTGGGTGGTGAATCCTTTGGTTAATTTTCTCCATTATTATCTAACATGTTATTCTTATTAATTAGGTATTTAATTTACAAATTAAATTTCATTATACATTTAAAATATTTACTTGTTTCCTTAAGAAAATTCCCCCATGTTTTTTCCATGCTTTGAAAACAATGGAAAGCTCATATTCTTCTCTTTGTGATTTAATTTCATTTCCATAGAATTCCATATTCCTTTTATTATCAAAACAATGGGATTGATTGTTAAATACAATATCCATTTCCACCATTATAGCATATCAAAAAATCTATTCATAGCAACTGAAGTATCGTATACCTAACATTTTTTGCATATTTTTCTAAGCCACTAAAGAATCGATCAAACTTACATCCATATTGGAGTGATAATGAAAGATTAACACCTTGAAATTATTTAAAAATTTGACTTATAAGTACTAATGAATTTATCATCCTTATAGTAAAGTTCAATGATTTTATTTTTATTTTTTGTGTGAATAATATAAGGAAATTATAAATTGAAAAATAATATTTTAAACTCATACCATTCCATTTTTTCAATTTCACCGCATTTCCTCTTGTTCTTAATAAATTTCCACTCTTGATCAGATTCAACGTCCATACAATAAATAGCGAAAATAAATTTTTCATCATCCAAACATTAGAGAATAGAAAATATCTTTTTAGTGGTACTGATCTATTTTTCAATAACTAGTGGATTAGTAGAACCTATAAATTTATGTTGATGTTTCCTCAAGAAGGACTCAATATAGTGTTGTTCATTTCATTTCTCATTTAGAATATCTTCATGATCCATGGATTGAGAATGTTTTATAAGAATTATAATGACATTTTTCATTCCATCTCCCATATCATTATGTTACACAAGAGTAAAATAATTTCATTTTCTATAACATTCACCACTTAACCAATTATTTATGGTTCCAGCCAATGACTAAAATAAACATTCATTGTGTGAGAAACAATAATCATTATAGTAAGTGTATAATAATTGATTTTTTTAATAGAAAGTATTAATCCTGAAACAGTTTCTTCGATCTATGAGAACATACATTTAACCTTGGTTATTCATGATCATTATATATTCTAATCCTTTCTGAAATTTTATATATTAGTTGTGAATTAACCGAGTAATATCATATGAAAGTTTCATACCTTTTTCACTTTAAGGATACACTCATCGTCCACCATAATGATAGAATAAATATACTTGAAAAACTATTTTAAACATTATTACCCATAGATAGAATTGTGAAAAACTATATCCACTTGTAGTATCCAGAATGAAATGTTTTTCAAGGGAAACCAAACTCCTTTATTTAACATAATATAGGAAATTATTCTATATATAGGATTATCTTGTGGTTTCTCACAAATGTTTTCTGATCCTAGTTTCATATAGTAACTAAAACCTTTTATGATACCAGCTATAGAGACCCAAACTTTTCATACATAAATATTACATATTATTGAATGAATATTCATTACATAACATTATGATATTTTCTAGAATCATATAGGTTTAGTGTCTTGGGAAACATTGATATGTAATAATATAGTTCATAAGATCTCTACATGATCTCCCAATCGGGTTTTCACAGTTAAAAACGTTATCTTACATATAAAACATAAAATATTTCATCATATTCTAGGGAATGGAAACACAATAAAATCTGGGATCAAATGGTTTGTATTGATAAAATGGGAGATCTAAATGAGAACTTAGTCATACCATTAGAATAATGGTACGATAATATAAAATTCAAATTTGAAAACAAAACCCACCATATGATTGATCATAAAATTAAATAATTGCATAAATATTTGTAGTTTATACGACCTGAATAATTTAATAGTCAATGATCATGATCTATGAGAGCATTACATTGGCCCAATACATAAGTGTGTGGAATAAAAATAAGCATATAAAATAATTTCATTAATATTCAAGGATCACTTTAAAGGATATCATTTTTGATTGGATTCACTCCCTAAATCATTGTATTAATAATCAAGGTTCACTCTGAATACAATCATATCATACAGAGTCCATTACTAAATAGGGTTTGCCTCATATTCAATTGCATATAATATCATGAGATATCCATCTGTACCTAATGAATTTAAGAGATATATAATTCTAGGCTCACCCATCAAATGATAAAAATTATATATATGTGTGAAATATGATAATTTCATCATATCATAACCCATGAAAAGAAAACAGGTTTAATAAATATTTCATTATTTCATCATAGAAAAAGTTTTAAAAAATAAATGGGTTTAAAAAAAGAATTTATTCATAACAAAAAACCATATAATGAACTGATAAGGATGGTATAATTGGATCATATCTCTAACAAATCTTTTACAAAATAAAAATATTCTACATTAAAAAAATCTCTTTAAAAGAAAAGTTGAAATATTTCATGAGAAAAATACACATTTCTCTTTGAAATCAGTTACATAAAATTCCAAAATTTTACCAAATATTAAAGAAAAAAATTTGTTTCAAAAATAACCTTGTAAACATATAGAGGATATAATAACTATTGACCAATCATTATTGTTAGACATTCTATTCATGATGTACACATTAAAACAATGATTCTTTCATATTTTTTATAAAATCAAAAGTTACTCATTCAAAAAAAGATAATAGGATTCATTTTAAAAAAATTATAAAAATTAAAATATATTTTATAATTAATTGTATAATTTAATAAAAATACATTAACACATTTTTAGAAAAAAATCATCTAGAAAAAAATGATTCTTGATATAGTAGTAAAATATACTGGGGTTTACAAAAGAAATATTCTTTTGGTTTCTTGAGTTCATAAAGAGATTAAAATAAAAAATAAAACCTTTAATATCTAGAAATTAATAGAGTATAAAAAAATTCAGGATATTATTTATAGGTAGGTTATTAAATTTCATCAACAAACACTTAATCATAAATAATACAAGTAAACAATGATGTTGTAATTTAAATCACTTACCTCAATTTGGACTTTCTTTGAAAATTATTTAACCTCTTGTATACCTGAACTAAATTTATTAAAATAATATAAAATAGTTATTAAGATACTTATAATATAATATATAAACCACTTATAAAATTTACTATTAAATATATTAACAATTCTTTACCAAAATGGTCACTTCTGGGTGTAAACTGTTTCATTTTCTATGAGGTTTTCTATTCGGTGGTTTTGATCCCTGTACAATGATCATTATTACATCATATTAAAAATGATAACCATGATATAAATATCAAATATATTCATCATATATATATGTATATTTATTTTCATTCATAAAGTGTATATATATATATATAAATGAATTGCACCGTTTATGGAGACGGTAGGCCATACGTACACAAAAATGATGTTTTGACATTTTAAAAATGAACGGTAAATAATAATTATCCAATAGAAGAGAATTTTTATATCATATATATATATATATATATATATATTATTCATTAGTTGTATCCTTATTACCATCCATTTAACATATAAATGAAAAATGAATCACGTCACATTGTGGTGGTGGTGGTCCACACGTACACACAGTGACGTTATTGTTTTTCTAATTGAATGGAAGGTGAGAATATAGACATGATATTATAATTTTTTGAATTATAATAATTTCATAAATATAATTTATAAATACTAATACAATCACAATACCCATCAATGAAATATTATAGTGAAAATTGAATTGTATCACTACATGGAGGTGGTATTACACTTGTTCGTGAGATCGATACTTCCATGACTTATTTGATAGAAAATATGGTATATAATGGTGCTATAATTTTTTTTTAAAATTTTTAGTATATTTAAGATAATTAACCTATTATTTAATGATTAATAACCTATTTTTATAATAGGTATAAGAATAAATAAATTGAAATAGGTTGGGTAAGATGATTACATCTTCTTCGGGAGACCTCTTTTAGATCCTTTCCTATGTACCATTGGAGTGTTATTTTAAGTAGGCCGTAATATATATTTTTTGAACAATAAAGTTTAAAAAGATAATTTTTTAGTTGTTGGTCAATATATATGGCACAATTTTGGGTAAATAAAATATGGAAGGCATGTCCTTTTATTAGGTAGGGAAATGACATACTTGGAATTATTAAGAATATTAAGAATATTAAAATATAATTCTGTCATTCTCAAGATTAATGATATAAAATTGAAATAGGTTAAGATAAAAATAATATAATGTTGTAAAATAACCATACAATAAAATTTATATAGGTTATAATTTCATATTAAAGATTATCTATTGGTTTAACCCCTTGGTTAACCAATTATAATCATGATAATGGTAATGAATTTTATTATATATGTGTTATAATTTGTTTTATTATATAAAAATTAGAATATAAATGGTTAAGTGAATAAATTTTAGAAGATTTCTCATCCTACCTGTCCTCTTATAGGATTTTAATTATTTTTAAATAACATAATAAAATAATATTTAAAATAAAATTTCATTAATGAAATTTTTGAAACTGTTCAGTTAATTTAACAGTAAAGACAACATGACATAAAATTTATTCTAATATTAGCCAAAAAACCTTAATAATATGTCATATTTGTTGATAATTTTTTTATTCACCCAAATTTTATTACTTTTAATTTTTTTAAAATATTTTACTTTATTTTTCTATTTGTTGAATTAACATCATGTCGGTGTTGTATAATTATTTAAGGTAATTATTCAAGCACTAAAGATTTTATATAAATTAATATGATGAAAAAAATTGTATATATTTTAAATAAACATTTAAAACTGAACATATTTTCTACATATCATTATGTTAAAAGTTTATTGTTATTAAATTCAAGGGAGTGAGATTTTTGAATTTATTCTTTTATTAAATTAATATAAAAGTCATAATTAATGAAAAAAGTCACAAAGGGACCATGTATTCAAATATTTAATCAAAATCATCTAAATTAAATCATTTAGTACTAATAATTCAAGTTTTATTTAAATTTATATTCTTTATCTCAAAGTTCCAACCCTATTTTACTTGTTTTACCATTACTAAGGTGACAAATATTTACAACAATTACTATTTATAATGAACAAAATTAAAAGAGACCTATTTAAAAAAATTTAATATTTTGATTACAAATCTGGGATCCATTTTTCAATAATATATTTATATAAGTGGATGAAATTTATTTTAAAATAAGTGTTTAAAATGTGATGTAAAACATTTTTTTAGAAAAATATATTTTCAAGCATAAAAATGGATTTATTATCATTCTATGCATAGAAAAACCATTAGATTAATGTTATTTTTATCTAATATATAATAGATATATTTAATTAAAATAATCAAAATATAATGATAAATTTAATTTATTAATATAAAAACACATTATGCATATAGAAAGAGTTTTTCACAAAAAACATCTTTTTTACTTTCAAAATATTTTTATTATCATTTATAAATAATTGAAAACGTATGAATTCATTTTTACATTTGTAAAAAATAAATTTTTCAAAATTTATTTCTTCATATTCATTCCTACTAATACAATGGTTAAGAGATAACTATCACATTTAATAATAATAGTTTAATATTATATCATGATTAATATAAACTTGGGTTTGCATATAAAGAAATATATCAAAGAAATAAAATTTATTTATAGAGATATATATTATAAAATCTTGGTGTGTTACAATGATACTCAGTGGATTATGTAATTATGACGTGCAATGTACCAAATTCATTATGAGTTCACAATTGTTCAATGGTTCGAGCTAGGTCACTCATATGCCTAGGGTCACTGTATTACAAAATGTAGGGAAAACTCATTGCTTCCCATGGGTCACTCCATAAAAAAGTTACATCATTTGATCACTATTGGTTGAAAGGATCACCTTCACAATATATAGATAAGTAAGTCCCTTCTCCAAAAACACTATCTTTTCTTGTATCTTATGGTTTGAATAAATGCTCTATTTAATTACCAGAGGTCTTCTCCTTCACATATGTGAAAACACATTGATGAATACACCAACATCATTCTAGAATTCATATAGAACAAGTTAATTTTTTCTATTTGAATAGTAAATAAACGATTATTCAACTTTATAATATTTTTCATTAATAGATGCGAATTCTTCAAGAAATCTAGCCTCTCACTGAAACAACACCTTCTTCTTCATCTAAAATTTATATCTTAAAACCCCCATTAAGTCCTATAAATTTTATCCATGATATTATCCATAACTACTGATAAATAACCAATCATGACCCCTTGTAAAACTCCATGTTATGACATGGTTTGAAACTCTATGCTGTTGAAACCCCTATTTTCATATTTTATGATGTAACTACCTTCTCTATAGTGAATACTCTATTTCCCCATGCTTTACTATGTCATGGTCACACAAAATATAGTATGGACATAGGTAGTTGACTAGATCCACATTTACAGGTAGTACCTCTTTTATTTAACTACATAAGATCTCTGAAATTATATCCTATAACTCTTTGACTCGCCGAAAATGTAGCAACACAACCACTATCCATACAAAATAGTGCTTCTATTTACTAGTAAACTTTTAAAATAATCAATACCATTATATTGTAGATGTATAACACTTAGATAGATAATATATAGACCGTATATCCATGGTGAAGCCTCTTGTTGGAATAATAACCTATGAATTCTATACTTATTCTAAATTCATACCCACGTGGCATAAGGTGTAGTAGCTATGTGGAATTATTCTATCCCAATAAAATTTAGGTGTAGCCCCTATGCTATATCATGGACACCAATGATATTATAGTGGCCCATACACACCCCTAAATTCCCCTATGCACTATATATTTCTTTCTATGATAAGGACACATCAAATGTTCTTATGGAATTAAAATTACCCAAACTGGACTTCTATGCCATGGTGATCTTAATCACATCTTATCCTGAGAAATCCATATACAAAATTGAATGTTACATTATAATTTTAAATGGAATATATGAAATCACCTCCCATGAATCAGAAATTGTGAGTAACATAGTCCACTCCCATACTCCTCTAAACTACAGGCCTATAGTGTGGACTGCTTCATCATCACTTCTTCTCTGCATCTTGGATCTCTACCTCCATCCATGCACACCAACCCTTGTGCGCTAGATATTCTCCATAGTTCTTTTATGGATGGATTGAATTTGTGATTCCCCTAATTTGTAAATATTTCTCCCATACATGCATGTTTGATCTGGTTTGGCTAATCACGAAAGATGGCCTTCTTTTTTTCCACACCATATAGCTTTTTGGCATAATCATGGTTACTACAACATGTAAAAACTATTTACTTATACTCCAATATGTCATATATATTATATATGGATGAACTAAAATGTATTACAATTTCCAATATATCATATATAGTGTGTATCATGATCACTGTAGGGTAGTTGGATACACAACAATATAGTTATAATAACTCAATTCACAAAACACCCACCCACCACCACTATTAGGAATGGGCTTTCCCATTTTTGATAGCTTTCACTCTTGTGAAACACACTACATAAAGTTATCTTTTTTACTTACTTATGATATATCTACTTGGAAAAACATTAATTTGGGATTAATAAATCTCTTAAGAAACACTTCTACAATTTTTCATCTTCAACAAGTGTTGTCAACAATGTTATTATCAATAAATCCAAATTAATTCATTGAGATTCCAACACACACCATGGTAAAAAAACATGACTATCTTTATTGTCACCATCCATTTCCAACCTTATTTTCAAAAAAATCCAACATTAGTCCTTGGTATCTCAAACAACATGATCACTAAAAACCCATTTCTTTTGTCAAGGATCACTATCAAGACTATCATAGAATATAGTGTTCACTTTCCATTAAATTATTTCATTATTCATAGTTCACTCCCAAGAATATCCTATAAGAAAAAGTCCTTATGAAACTAGTTTAACCACCATTATAGTTCTTATTATCTCAGGAAATATCCATATTTACCCAATGCATTGGATGGATATATAATTATGAGCTGACCATTCACATAATGAAAAACATAAATATGTGTTCCAAAAGATTATAGAACATTCATTATATAATCATATCATAACTTATGGAAAGGAAAAATGTTTTATAAAAATTTTATCAATTCATCGTTCCTAAACTTTGTAAAAGAGATGAGTTTCATAAATGTTTCATCACAATTTAATTTACCCATTGGAGAGAAATGGGTTTTGTACAATCATTTTTAAATAATTTTTATCATATGGAATCCAAATAATTTAATGTTTATGGTATCATTAAATCATATTCATAGTGAATCTTAGAAATCCATAAAGAATGTTTTTATATATGAAAAATTCTATTAAAATAATATTTGAACCTATCTTTAAATACATAAGAAATATATCCTTTTATATTGATAAACATTTATATGAAAATTCCTAGAATATTTAGAACTTTATTTTCATTAAAAAAACTGAGAAATATTTTAAAGGGATATTGAAATAAAATAATAATCATAATTCAAGGAAAATTTGTACATTCTGATATATATTAAAAGGAAAAAATCCTTTCACACCGTTTTAAGAAGAAAAAAATGACATGTTTGAAATACATTTCTTTAAATAGATTCCTTTTAAAAACATATTAATTAAAATCAGTGGATTATAAAATGATTTTTAAAAAAAATTCAAATATATATACAAACTATCATAAAACAATTTTTAATATCATTGTAATGGATGAAAATGGTCATCGACCAAATAAGAATTTGTTTATCTTATATTTAAAAAACAATTCATGCCCATTTTAACAAAAAAAAGAGAATAAAATGGTACGACTACTTAAGAAATCAAAAAATAAACAAATTAAAATAAAATATGTGGGGTATAAATTATAATATTTATATAATTTCCCACAATAAAAATTTTACAGTGATAATCCTGGAAGGAAATAATATTTTAACATAAACTCCATACTTCAAGTCTCATCTTTCTTTGTATGCTTTAAAATTCCCTCTATATTAAGTATATGTTTCTTAAAAATATATTATATAACAATATTTACACATAAATTACTATGTATCATTACATTATAATTTTTAATTATCCTTTTATTGATAATTTATTCATTAATATAAATATCTGGGTGAAAACTACTCTATATTCCATGCATGTTTTAGTTTGATGGTTTCCAGATATTCACATTGGTAATTGTTTTATAGTATATAAAATATTAATAATGAAATAATTATCATAATTAATCAATTTATATAGTTTTATAACCATTCAAATAAAGTGGTGATGGAATATGAAATACATCACTTCATGGAGATGGTTGTCCTTATATACGCATGAGTGGTGTATCTACTTTTTTATTTATGTAACAATTAAATGTAAAAAATAATGTACCTTAATAGAATAATTATTATATCAAAAATATTCATTAAATATATACTTATTTTCATCCATGTGACGTTTAAATGAAAAAAAATCACATCGCTTTGTGGAGGTGGTAGTCCACTCATATGCACATGCAGCATTATCTTGTTACAATGGATGAGGAAATAAGATGGTAAATAATATATATTAATTAATGAATCCTAATTATATAATATAAATCATATAAAAAATTAAATCCACAATAATAAACAACAATGTGTGGTGATTATGGAAAATTAATCATATCGCTATGTGGAGGTGATCGTCTACACGTACGCATGAGCGATATTTTTATTGCCAATTTGATTGGAAAATGTGAAAATTGGTTGAAAAATCATCATAATAAAAATTAAATACATTTATGATAAAAAATTAATTATTTTATAATTGATCTTAAATATTTAGTTGAGAAATAAGAATTAATAAAATTGAATGTACTCAGTTAAATCTTAAAACCCTTCAGTGAGAAACCTCCTACAGTGTACACCTTATGCCTTGAAATAAGAATATTATAACTAAAAAGAGAAAAATAATATGTGATAAGGGATTCAATAAAGGTATTATTATATTCAATGACTGATATATAAGGCACATAGAGTGTGAGGAAGAGAGGATAAGTTATGTCCTTTTATATGGTAAGAAGAGGACACATTTGGAATATTTCAATATATTAAAATATATTAATGTATTAATCTATTAAAGTAGATATAAAATGACAAAAAATTGAAGATAATAAGTATGTCTTATAAATTACATCAAAAAATAAAATTATTTTTAGATTTTTATGGTATTTTAAACAATATCTTCAATATTAACCCCAATCCTGGTAAAACTGTTTTATCCTTAAACGTGATAACAAATATTTACTCTTTATGATAGTAAAAATTAGTAAAATAAAAGTTTAAATTATAAAATAATATTATTTATTTTAAATTAAAATATTTGATCCATTTTCTATGATTTAAATAATATAATTCCTAATTTAAAATAAGGTTATAAAATATAACAAACTGATTTTTAGAAAAATGTGTATTTATGAATAAATCTATGTGTTAATTCATTCCTTGCCTTTTTAAAAATATAAAATTATTATTAAAATATTTTATTAGTTATATAATATATACATTTCATTAAAATTATGCATCAATTTTGATTATGTGACAACACTAGTGTAACTTTTAGGTGGTGTATTTTATGGTTGGACAATCCCATGAGTTTAAAGTGTTTTGACCTGAAAATGTGAACATTTGGGGACTTTTTCTAGGTCTCATAGTTAAGGACCATAGTTAGAAACAATGTAGAATAATTTTATAGAATATTTATATTTTTAAAGTGATGATCTTCATGGTTAGTTCATTATTTTTTAAACCATGAAGGTAAACCATACATCACACCCGAAGAGGGGTATTTTGTCTTATTTTATTTTTTTAATTGGGGTTTCCACCCCAAGAATCCAAAATTATAACACCACGACTCAAACTACTAAAATGGGATTTTATGACCTTTATTAGTCATATACATGTGTATTAGAGGTGATTTCTTGGTGATTCATCACCCGATTCAAAAAGTGTGGGCTCATCCTCTCCCTTTCACTTGGTTTCTCTCTTTTTATCAAATGCATCTAACCATTGTGGACATTATTTTCAAATTTTTTAGTTATGGATGGTTTGAAATTGGTATTATTGGTTTTAAATGGTTGTAATCCATAGTACGAGTCCCTTTCTGGTGTATTTAATAAAAGGTAACAAGCTTCCACCACCTAAGGTGGTAGTTTCTATTTTAGTTTCTATTTTCTATGTGTTTTATTGATATTTGATGTTTTAAATTAATTTATAACCTCGATAGTGATGGTTTAGTTTATCTATTTTTGGACTGTTAATGTTGGTTTTTTTATTTTTTTGGTTTTCATATGGAAAATGGGGGGAATTACTCTTTTAAAATGGTTCATGTTTGGAAATGGGTATTTTATACATTCTAATCCTTTGAAAAAATGAAAAATATGGGGTTTTATGGGAAGAGAACATTTTCATTGGATTTTAATCCAAATGAGGGTTTTATAGTGGGGATCACTTTCAAATTTAATGTGTTTTCTTGTTTAAAATAGTGGTGTTATTTTTTTAGTATAAAGGGAGTTTCCCCAAATTTAAATGGTGCTGTTTTTGAATTATCATGATATTGTTTGGTATTGTGATTGAATTAAAAAAATTAATAATGGATTTCCAAATTTATATGATATACGTTAAAAGTGAATGATTGATTGGAACTTTTGAAATGATGTAGTTTGTTCCACTGTTTATTATCCTTGTGTTTCTGATGTTTATGTTAATCCATTGGCTGAATTATTTGTTTGGTGATTCATGTTGTTTTCATGGATAAGGGATATTTTTTTGGGTATTGTAAGAGGTGGATAGGATGTTATTGTGTTGTTATCCCTCAATGATTTGTTATTGTCATATGATGATATTTTGTTCTCATGGACCACCTGTTATTTTTCCATGGGGTGACCATTTTTACTAAGTTGGAAGTTGTGTTCCATTTTTAGATTAGTTTAGGTTTATAAATATCCATAACCCATATTAATATATAACACCGACCGGGGTTGATTTTCCCAAAGGAGAATGGTTAGATTAATCTTATTGTTTGATGTGTGATCATTAACCTCCCAACTTTAGGTCCAATTTTATGAATTTTATGTTGTCCTTTTAGTCATGTATGTATTTCCTCATTTTATATATCATATGTGGTGCCTTTGTTATGCATATTGGCATGTGTGTTTATTAATTCTTGAATGGAATTCCTTAATGTGATTATCCTATTGTTGATTTATTCCTGAGGCTGAAAAGTTTCATTTTATACTTTTATTGGAATTATTAGTAATCTTCTATTGTTGTTCTTCCTTATTATTGACACTATCTCCATGCTAACCCTTGAGTGGATATGTAAAAGATTTTAATGAAACAATGGGTAAATGGTTTTCAAATTATTTTCCTGAGTTGGTAATTTTGAGTATTGAAATCATGTGTGGGTTTATTATAAAAATTATAATGGTAAAAAAATTGACATTTAATTCCCCTTGATATTTTAGTTGTTTTTAAAAAGAACCATCATTGGGAAATTATTTTTAAAATAGATCAATTTTAGAATGTGAATGTTTTATACTTGTTTTACTACCATGCTTTTAAATAGAAATTAATTCCTATTTTATTTATGCCTTATTTTAAAATTAGCATAATTGGATTATTTTATAAAATAAATGAAATGAAATCATGGTTTTTATCCTACCGGTATTGTTTTTCACCCTACATACTCATATTGGTGGGTATGTTGTCTTCATATCTTTTACATGTATGGGATTTTAGGGTAGATATGGTGCCATCTTACATAGACAGTGGACATTTTTCATGATCATGGTGGTGAATAAAGATTCATATGGATATGGCGACCAAACCTTCAGTTTCATGGAACTTGATGGAATGATTTTTACTATTTTCACCATTGGTTTTCTATTTTGTTTCTTTAATCTACCATTGAAGTTTTGTAAATCTGTATTATTTGATTGTTGATTGAGTTCTCCTTTGGATTTTATATTTGTTTATTTATTTATTTTTCAAATCCTGGATGATTTTGGTTTATTCATGAGGGTGAAACCATCCCCAATGGTTATTTTTGATACCCTTTATGCTTTTTATCATCCTTGGTGGGATTAGGGACACTCCTCAGGTATGTGGTGGGCCAGTTTATGAACTGGATCAAATGGAGGCACTGGTTGTTTCATTATAAAATTGTTTATAAGAATACTGGTTCTTTAAATGGGATTATGTTCTTAAGACTCAACCTATAGTTATTTCTAGGTTAGTGGTATAGCATATATATGAATGAAATAACATAGGTGGTAGTTCTAGTGATTTTCTTTTCCTGATCATCCTTGTGTATGATCTTGAATTTTGATGGTTTATAAAAAGTCTTTTTTTTTACTTTTATTTTATTTTAGGTGGAATAATATTGAGATAATGTTCTATATAATTCAAATAATCTATGTTTTACTGAGTTTTCTGAAGACATTTTGGGAAAATTCTTCATTTCTAAGTGAAATATGAAGGTTTTTAGAAGGTACATAGTTAAGGTGAATGATCTGTTGAACCATTCACAGGCCATGCGAACCATTCTAGATAAACTTGTTTAATAACCCAAATTTTTTTAATGAAATATTTGTGTTGTAATTATTTTCAATACACATAATTGATAAAAATTCAATGTGATAGTAATTTGATATTGAGGTTCTGTCGATGAATCAGTATAGATGATTATTAATTTTTCAAGGCTATTTATGATTTGATTTGAATATTTGCTTCATATGAAGAATCCTTTTAATTGTGATGATTGAAGAGAAGATCATTATATTCAAAATACATGTGTCATTGGCTGAATTTTGTTGGCACATTGTTTAATTCAATGATTTGAAGAACAATAATAAGATACATGAACAATTATTTTTATTTTAATGTGGATTTTAGAAGTGTCTTAGTGAGAGTATCTCTAAAAATTTCTCATATTTAATTTTTGTTATTAACAATTTAAAAATAAACAATGAAAATGTTGAGGACATTTGTGTAATTGAAAATTCACATCAAGCCCTCCAAAAAAAATCAAAAATGTCATTTTGGAAAGCAATGAATCATTGGACTTGTAAAAACTATTCATTGAATAATTGACAAGATCATTGAAAGCGCATGAGAAACGAATTCAAAAAAAAGTTGGTTCAATGATAGAGCATGCCTTAGAGTCCATGTAGACTTTATAAGAACAAATTAATGGAAATACATAACTTGGTGTTCAAGACACCAGTAATCATTCAAGAGGTAGAGGGTGTGGATATCATCCAATCCATCTACAAAAACAAAAAAAATTACCATCTTTTGTGAAGAGAAAATGGTGGAGGGAAATTCACATGTGGTTGTGGAAACATAAAGATTGTTCAATTCCATAATTGAAAGAATGTAATTCATTATACTTCTATGTTTTGGATAAAAATGGATCATGAATAACGATCAAACTATGATGAAGCATCTCACCATGAAGAGGAAGTCACCACACTCCTCCTCAGACAAGAAATGGCATGTGAATGATCATATGTGTGGTATCTCAACATAGGTTCAAGAAACCATATGAGTGGTAAAAAATAATTGTTCAAGGAACTCACAGAATACGTTCATGGAGATGTGAGTTTTGGTGACTCATTATAGGTACCTATTATTATAAAAGTAAAATTAAAATCTACCAGAAGAATGGTGAATCGAATTACATCTCTAATGCGTATTACATACCAAACATGTAAAATAATATCATCACTATCAGTCAACTCCTTTAGAAGGGATATGTCATACACATTGAGAACTCTTCTTCTTTGTATAAGATCTTCCCACAAGATACTTGTTTCTCAAGTAAAAATGGAGAATAATATCATCTTTCTATTGGATACTGACACAAAGGCTGAGAAGTTTCTGTTTGGGCTCCTGAAGAATGAGTCTTAGAGATGGAATCTACACTTTTATAATATTCATTTTAGTGGACTTAAACTCATATCCTCATCATGTATGGTGTGTGTATTTCTAGCGTTTCAAGTTACATATAATGAGAGTAAGAAGTATACACTCGTTAAGAAACAAAGAAATTCCTTCCCAAGTGGTGTGCCCACAAGAGAAAAGGATCCAATTCAGTTGGTTTATAATGATATTTTCAAACAACTTGAAACACCCGCACTTAGAGGTAATAATATCTTTATTACCCTCATTTATGATTTTAATAGAAAACATTGTGTTAATTTCATCAAATAAAAAAATTATTCTTTCACTATCATTAAAATTTTCAAATCACATATTGATGTAGAAGGTGGGCACAAGTCAAAGTACTCAGGTTTGAGAGAGGTGGGTAATTCATCTCAAATGAATTTAAATATTTCTACAGGGAATAAGGAAGCAATAAACAATACACTACATCTTACATGCCTCAGCAGAATGGCATTGAATAATTAATGAATCACCCCATTATCGATATGATGGGAACCATGCTAAATGAGAAAGTCCTGCCAAAGAGCCTATGGGCATAGGTAGTTGCATGTACTACCTACTTTCAAAATCTTTCTCCAACCAAGAGCATAAAAAATTTGACACCAAAAGAGGCGTGGATTAGATACAAACTGAGCATCGAACACCTAAGAATCACTGGCTGTGTCGCCTATTCCCATGTTCCAAAAGCATGAAGAAGGAAGCTTGATGATCGTGGAAAAAATTATATCTTCATCTTCTATAGTGATGCATCTAAATCATACAAGATCATTAATCTACTAACCAATAACGTTGTGGTGAGTGGAGATGTAATCTTTAGTGAAGAAGAATCATGGAAATGTAATGATAATGAATAGAAAAAAAATATTCCAGTCGAAATAGAAGATCCTGAAAAATGGCATGATCATCTAGAGAAGAAGCCCGCAACACCTTCCTCAGGAACATCATTATTACTTAGATGTCCATAAGTACATTCCATAACTCTTTAAATCACTCCATCATGTAAATATTTGGCCTGATCATCCTCATCCATTACATTTATAAAATTGAAATGCTTAAGTGATATATATGAGAAAATTGAAGAGGTAAATCTTTTTTCCTTGTATATAGATCATGAGCATCTAACATTTCACGAAGACGTAAAGGAAGAATTTTGTAGAATATAAATGGAATAAGAAATTCATATTATAGATAAATATGACACATGAGAGAATAATAAATTTCTAATTAGCTAGATAACCATTTGTGTCAAATTGGTTTACAAGATCAGGTGAAATGCTAATGATGAAGTCAATTTCTAGAAGGAAAGGATAATAGAAAAGGGGTATAAAAACAAGTATGGGGTGGATAATGAAGAATTCTTTAATCATATTTATTTTCATGAAATTTTTAGGTTGATTATCTTCCTTCTAGTCCATCATAGTTTTATGGTATCCCAATTAGATCTGAAATCTTCTTTCCTAAATTGAATTCTTGAAGAAGAAGTCTATTTTTACCATCTTTAAGGCTTTGTAATGTAGGGGGAAGAACAAAATGTTTATATATTGAAGAAAGATCACTATGTGATAAAGAAATCTCCACATGTTTTGAATGCATTCATCGAAAATTGTCATCAAGATAATGACTTTTCCAAATGTCCATATGTGCATGCATTTTACATAAAAAATAATACTCATGGTGATATTATTGGATCATTCATGTGTGTTGATTTTTATATGTTTATTAGGAACAATCAATTCATGTTCTCTGAATTCAGGAAGGCTATGTTTAAGGAGTTCAAGTTAACTGATGGAGGTCTCATGTAATTTTTTCCTAGTATTTAAGTAAAGAAACAACATAGTGGAATATATATATATATATATTAGAAGATACATGCTAAGTAATTTCAAGGAATTTGTATGATGTCCAATTGCAATACTATAAATACTCCCAAAACATTAGGCTCAAAACTAACAAAAGATAAAGAAGGAAAAATCATTGACTCTATTTTTTCCAAGAGTCTGATTGGAATCCTATGGTACCTCAAAATCACAATGAAAAATATATTATATGGTTTTCAGATTCTAAGAAGGTACAAGGGGGAACCAAAAGAGTCAAGCAAACTACTTGGAAAAATAATCCTTAGGTGTGTCAAAGGAACACAACAATTTGGACTTTTATATACATAAAATGACAATGAAATATATATGGATACTCAAAAGTGATTTGAGGGGTTACCCAGATGAAATTATAATAACAACTGGATGTGTATTCTTTATTGGAATGACTTAATTCACATGTAATTCAAGGAAGCATAGTCTGGTCTCCCTATCCACATGTGAAGCAGAGTATACAGTAGCATTGTACACTATTTGTGAAGGAATTTTTTTGATTAATTTTTTAATGGAGTTGATGCATCTGTAAGATAGATATGTAGTCATATATGTGGATAATAAGTTTATAATTGAACTAGACAATAATATGTTGCAACATGGAATAAGGTAACATATTCATAGATAATACCATTTTTTGAAATATCATGTGGAGTAGAAAATGATAAAATTGGAATACTTCTATACATCAGAATAAGAGGCTGATATTTTCACAAAGGAAATACCAACAAATATATTAAGACAATAAAGAACGATGCTTGGAATAATGTCTATTTTGGTAATAGGGGTGTGTTGGAAATGCAAACCAAATAGTTGGTCGATTTTTTAATCTAGTGGGATTTCCATCCAATGAAACCCTTCTTCTCCACCATGAATCCATTACATTTCAAATGAAATTAATTTAAAGTTTATTTATTTTTTTTTTCTTTATTAAATGTAATGTGGCATTCCATTTTGGATTCATTTCATTTCTCTAGAATAGTCTATAAGTCAACACTAGTGTAGTCAGTGGGATATCTTTGAAAAACAAGCTTGAAATAATTTTGTTGTGTTTTTGTTACATTGTTTCTTCCTCACATTTCCTAGCTTTTATTTCCAACGGTGCATATAGTGGGCGTGTAGATAATAAAAAGTAAATAGTGTGTTACAAATACTATTGAACAAAGTATTTTGTTAGTTCATATGATTCACATACATGTGAGAACATGCTTGTATAAGAACAATTATGTTGTGTAATTCAGCAAGGCAGACCAAAGTATTGTTCAGATAAGGTCACTCAATGTATTTGGTTTTCATGAAGGTTTAACTATTGTGTATGGGTATAATGAAGATCAATACAATATATAGTTTTTTTTATTTAGTATTTCATAAAGAATACACATAAATAGTGTGAATAATTACATTCATTAAATATTTTCTTGTGATGATGAGGACTATATGCACAAAGAACACATGATGTTGATATGTGGATTAATTGAGTTGAGATGGAATAATATATTTCAGTGAAATCAATGAAAAATAAAACTTGTATATATCAAAGAATCTTCAGTTGTTCATTATAATCTTGTAGTAAGTTGAATTGAAAGTATTATCTTCTTAAGTTCTGGAGAGTATAATAAACTGACTAGAATATAGTATTGTTTATCTGATTTTGTGGTAGTCAAATTTTTTCTAATTGTAGTGAGTATGTTTAGTATTATTTTATAATCATTAGATTAATGAGGAAGATCTGTTTTGTGTTGTAGTGTAATCTTGAATATATTGGGATCTTTCTCTTTGTGTTTAGTGTTATAATTGTGAATCAATAGTTAGATATTTGTATATAGAACAGTAGTGGGATGCTAGTATAATTTGTAAAAAGGATCATACCTACCCACCATGGTTTTATGGTGATACATGACCAACCCAGTTGTAATAGTTGATTGATTCATAGTGGATAATATGGGTCTCAGATCATCATGAACACAACAAGGACATAGTCACCCACATCAGAGGACAACCTTATAAAAATACTATGTGTTGTACTTTATTTACGTCCTATCTTGCATGTGGTATATTTGTGTCTATCCACAGAAAATTTCCATTCACTCTGAAAAGTGAAAGGGGTTGAGTTATAAATGGGTGAGATAAAATAAAAGAAATATTGGTAAAATTTGTTTACACTGATTCCCCCCCCCTCAGTGTACATGCATGATCCAATGTGCACATCATTTGGTATCAGAGGACAGGTTTTACATTTTACTGGATCTAAATTATTGTCCCAGTTATTTTTATGAGACTTATATAAAGTGGTTATTTGAATTTGAAGATGTAACAGAGTTATCTCAGATGAATAATTTAGCTTCTATCTCTATCAGTGTATACAAGGAGTTTTCTACAAACACCATGAAGAATATATAGAGAAAAGATGCAAGAAATATGAAAAATAATTTGATTAAGAAAGACGATACATCACAAACATGATGTAGTCATAATGGTAGTCTATCAAAAGTACCTCTAAAAACAATTGATAATGATCATTTTGATGAATACAGTTCAAGAATCGATGAAGAATAACTTATTGAATCACTGAGTGATTTTTATTCAGAAATCAAAAATTATATGAAGAATGTTCCTAATCAAGTTATTTCTTAAATATTTTCTTTTATCAAGGGGGTATGTGATGAAATGTCACGGATCGAAAATGAATATGGGGATATAGAGAAGGATTTTCAAATGAATTTCTCAAGATGAAAATATCTTTCACAAATTATTTATGCTAAAGAAGAAAATATATCTATTCTCAATGAACTATTCTCCTATGTCGAAGAACAGTTGCAATGAAATTTCTGGGAGAAAGAATTTACAAAGAAGGTACTTATAGAGAAGTTACTTATAAAGGTAATACATATAGTTGGATAATATCATAAATCTATCATGAATATTATGGACTCTCATTTGGAATCAAAAGAATAGTTTGAATTGCATTGAAATGAGAGATTTAATTTGATTGAATATGAATTACCAATGACTATTTGTGAAAAGGATATAACTAAGAAAGTTTATTTAGAAGTTATCTGTGCATTAGAGAAACTTCACAAATCCTATATGATCGATAAATAATCCTAGAACGTCAGTAAGATAATAATAATTAATGATTTGAATAATTCTCTACAAAATGAAATTCAAATACCCGATGATCAGGTTCCGAAAATGAAGAGTAAATTGTAAGACAAAAAGAAAGTTGATGAAGATGAGAAAAATTTCTTCAACATCAAGTGTCTTGAAATGGATGTAAATTTGAAAAATATAAGGGAATCATAATTAAGGACATCCTAAAAAATGTAAATATATATTTAGATCACTTAAAGATCAGAATAATTTTCTAAATCTTAAATATCATGAGTTGAAGGACACATTCATAAATCTTGAGAATATTCAAGTTGAATCTTTAAAAAATGTTAAGATTAGAATAGCTGTTAAGAATAATTTTGAAAAGAATCTTACATATGAAAATAATCATTCATGTTGAAATAAAATCTTGAGATTATCTAAAGATAAATTTTAAAAAACCCCATTGAATCAGGATACCCTTGATCTTGAAGATTCTGTTTGTAGTAATACTATTTTATTTAGATGTATTGGTTCCAAAATGAATTCTATAAAAACATGGGTGAAAAATAATGATCATAAATCCATTATATCATCAAAGGTTATATAAATAATAATTTTAATTATAGTTTCCAACAAATATATTAGATTAATAAAAATATTTTAAAAAATAAACAAGAAGTTAAAACCGTCCATGTTATATCATAAAAGAAGAAACCAAGATTTATTGGCTATTGTCGGTGTTGTTGGAAATTTTGGCATTAGACTATTGAGTGTGCGAATAATATTTCTATGAATGATAATTATAGGAGGAAAATTTTTGGTGTGGTTAGATCAGATGTGATGAGTAATCCAGTAAACTTGAGACACAATTCACAGTTGCAGAAGAATCTGATTATTAAAAATATATTGGATTGTCTTGAAGTTTTATATGATTATTCCAATAGAATTGGTCAAGTTTATGATGAGTTCAGGTAAGTTCCATTCATGTACTAGGCATATGTTTATATGGAGAAAAGACCATTTCAAATGCATAAGTGAAGAAATAATTCAAAAAATATTCCCTATAGTATAAGAAAGAGAATAAAGTAAATAAAAAATTAAATCAAGCTACACCTAAGAAGAATGATGACATTAATGTCACAATAATGAAAAATGTTTTCTATTATGGAAGAAAAGGTCAACTTATGGACCTTCTCAAATAGGTCATTAAAACCAATTCTATTGGAAGCAAGTTGAAGTATAAATAAATTAAACATATAATAAAATGAAAAGGCTAATGTGGTACATTAAAATCAAGTTGAAAAACTCTAATTTCATGAGAGGTTATCTTAATAGTATAACCCTATGATTCCCCATGATTTTTATATAAGGTGAGAAATATTAGCGTATATTGTTGATGAATGCATGAAATGGTTTCCTTAACATATAGAACATGTGAATAACAAAGAATAATCACAAATGGAATCTTATATTAAAAATTATACTATGAAGAAGGTGTTTACACACAAGAAGAAGTGTGAACATATACCAAAATAATGTTTAGTCATGTGGAAAGAAAATTTAGAATTTACTAAAAAGGTGGAGTAGGAATATAATAATGATGTTCCACTACATTCCAATGTGAAGATGCCCATTCCATCTTAGATTAAAGATGAATTAATTAAAAAGACCATAATTTCCCTAAATAATAAACCTTTTAATGTCAAACATGGAGCAAGCATGATGTGTTTTCATAATTCTAGAGTAGAATTGAAATGATTTTCTAGGTTGAGATATAAATCTCATCAATGATACTCTAACTAAAAATCATTAAATAACCACCTTATTTCCATGTATATTTTGTGTTTGTTTCTCTTATATGTACAATTGAAGGAGATAAATATATTCAAGAAGATTCTTGATGATATGACTGTTGTAAAATTATACAGGATTAAAAGGATATCTGATATGAATTGCTTTATATCAATTGCAGTTAAAATTGGTCTGGAATATATTTTTTGAAAAAAAGTCATACATGATGAAGATGGATGATGATAATCCTTTTTAAGGGACCAGAAATGAATAAATATTAGATTTGGATATTTCAACTAGTATCAACTAAATATTTGATGTTTTGGTATGAAATTTATTTGATTATTTAAAATTCTTGAAATAGAATCTTGTCATTAAAGACGCATCTTCTACCTCTATATGAATAAAAATTCTTAATTTAGAAAGGAGAATATGATTATTAGATGAAAAAAGTAAAATGGATTGATAAAGGGGAAGTGAATTCTTTTAGTTCAATGTTTTTAATCTCTTTATTGAGATAAATATAAGAGATTAGTTGAAAATCTATAAAAACCCTCAAAAAAAGATTTTAGTGATGACATCATATTCCAAAAAAATTATAGATGTAATTATTGTTTAAATTGATCAATCCTATTGTATACACTGGGTTAGCTCATGTATACTAGGAACTGATTAATTAAAGACTCGTTGCATTAAGAAATTTGATGCATTCCTTATCATAAGCATATCAATTTTAATTTATCATAAGTGAAATATCTCATGAAATAAAAATATTAAAGGAGATAAGAAGAGATGATTAGTTTTCACGGAATGAGAAAAGTATAATTCTTTATAAAACATTTATCTTTGGTTTAAATTTAAACTAAGCGTGAGAATTAGACATTGATTTTGGATGTGAAATGGGTATTGACAACAGGTCTAATGGGGTATATTGAAGAACCCATATTTTTTGAAAGTAATATTTGTTTTATAATTTTGGTCAATACCCTTAGTTAATAAAATTTCAATGTGATATTAATTGGAGATTGAGGTTTTATCATTGAATCATTATAGAATATAATTATGTTGGCATGGTTTTTTTATTCCATTTGAAGAGTTTCCTCAAATAAAGACATGTTTTAATTAGGATGATTGCAAAGAAGATTATTAAGTTCCAAACACTTGTTTCATTGACTGAATTGGGTAGGAACATTTTTTAATACAATGATTTGAAGAACAAGAAAAAGATCCCAGAAAAATAATGGTAATATTTCATGTGGATTTTAGAAGTGTCTTGGTAAGACTTCATGTTGGTTTGGTTTAAGGATTCAGTTGGACCATGATGTTAGGGGATTGATTAAAAATTATGGCTAGACTATAATGCTTACCAGCTAAGGGGAGAAGCACCAATATGGAAATCCATGATCAACACTCAACTAGCCAACATGAGGTCATAGATGATGTAGTGATTTGGCACAACTATGTGAGGTAGATAAGATGCAGAGAACCATAGTGAAGGGCTTCACTACGGCATAGGTGGATGCATGACTGCGCCCACAAAACCAGTATGAGGTAGTACCAGAGGTGGGAGAGGAGATTTATAGCATGTTATTGTCATGTATTAAATTATAAAAGAGTCATACAAGATAATATATTTTTATGTGGGATTCAATTTTTTAAAACTGAATGAATCATAGCTGTTGGATCATTTGGTCAAAAATTCTAAACATGTGATTGTTTTGTAGAGATTTCAACCGTAAAATCATTTCATCATTCATCTGATCCATCTAATCTTCAGATTTGATGATCCAGGATATCTAGTCTATCTTTATCTACATTGTCTTCTCCAACAAGATACTAAAAGCTTCTATTCACTGGATTCTCCTTCAATATTTCCCAAGAGATCACTACTCATCAGAATCCCTATGTGAGATTTTGACGAATTATTCAACCATATATTTTTTAATGTGTGTTGTCTTCTCTAGCACATGATATTCTGGTTTGGAGAAGGATATCTTTATGTAGTATTGTCAACTGAATCTATATCGTAATATTCTTCGATAATTGATTTATCATCCTAAATATTTTAGTACGATCGAATTCATTTTATAAATTTTCTACATGATTTATTAAAGATAAAACCTTGGATTTGAAGTGTTAATAATTTTAAGATTAATGTAATTGTGATCTCTTGTGGAGTGGGCAATCCATCATGATTTAAGAATGTTCTGCGATGATTTTATATTCTTATAAATACCATCTAAGGAATTTAGTTTCAATCTATCCAAGGATATGAGGTATTGATTTTCATTTAAAGAGAGATTCACTATAATATCTCTATCTCAGGAATTTCTCCATGCTACTAACATTTTCAAAAAGATGAATAGAATTAAAAAGCATTTGATACGTGATTTTTTACACTCGGATTGCTTCGGGATGAATCTCATTTCTATGAAGAAATTGGGTTATCACGTAATGTGTTACTAATTTTTCATGCATGAGGAAATAGAAAAGATACTCATACACTATTATGATAATACTGAGAAGGAAACTGCATATACATGTGTTGTCAATTACACATAGAAAATGTATCATTCATGTAATATAGTATCTTGTATATATGTTTTGTGAGATCTATGGGATGGGTGTATTAATTTATGTAGAAAAGAGTGTATAATGTATATAACATTTGCATAATGTTTTCACAGAGAATGTGCTTGTTTGATTGATTTTCACACAAATAATTTAAATCAATGATCCATTGTGCCAATATATTCTTTAATTGTTGCGATTACAGTGATCTGTACTAGAAAGGTTCATTATATATGTGAATGTGCATACATATTGAATAAATGGACAGTGTGCGCTTATAATGGGTGTAACAAAAATAAAATTTAAATAGTGTTTAACATAAACTGTTGACTAATGAATTTTCATGGTTTATATGATTCACATGCATGTGAGAACATGCCTTCATAAGAATAATTGAGTTGTGTAATTGTGTAGGGAAGAAATAAGTATTTTAAAAAAAGGCCACTCAAAATATTCGGTTTCCATGAAGGAGTAATCATTTTGTATTTTAATAAAGAAGTTAAAAACTATATATAGTGTTTTGTATTTACTATTTCACAAAGAAGACATAGAAATAGTGTGAATAATTACATGCATTAAATAATTTAATAATATTACGAAGACTATATGAATAAATAAAACATGATGTTGATGTGTGTATTAATTGGGTAGATTTGAGATTATATTTTTTCAGTGAATGTAATATAGAATACAACTTGTAGTATATCAAATAATCTTTAGTTTTTCATCTGATTTGGTAGTTAGTTGAATTGGAATCATTATCTTCTATAATTCAAGAGAGTATACTTAACTGAACAACAAAAAATAATATTGATCAGATTTAGTGGTAGTCAAATTATTTCAGTTGAAATGTGAAAGTGTAGTATTAATTTATACTCAGTGGCTTAAAGCGGAAGATTTATTTTCCATTGAAGTGGTAGCTTTAATATCTTATGTTCTTTTTCATTTTTGTAGTGTTGTAATTATGAAACACTTTTCGATCATCTAGTATAAATATCCCTGTTGGGATTCCTGTATAATTTGGTAAACTTTTCTTACCTACCCACCATAGTTTTCGGGTGATACTGAACCAACCCACTTTTAATTGTTGATTGATTAATATTGTAGAATTTGTGTCACACATCATCCCGAACACATCAAAGTTATAGTCACCCACATTAACGGTGAACCTTATAAAAATACTATGTGTTATGATTCATTTACATTCTATCTTTAATGTGTTATATTTTTTGTTTTTCCAACAGAGAAGAACCATTCACTCTAACATGTGTATAGGTTCAAGTTAAAAATGGATGAGATAAATGAAAATAAATATTGGTAAAATATTTTTATAATGATTCACCCTCTCTCAGTGTACTTTCATGATCCACTAGAAAAAACAACTTCTATAACACTCACATGGTTGGTGTATATTCTGACAAAACACACAACTAAACCCTTAATAGTGGAGAAGGTTGGGATTTATTTCATTTTCCCTCCATTATATATTTTTTCCATTCAGGTGTTTAATTGGACATGTTTTTAGATTCTTAATAGATGTTTTTTGGATTTCTAGAGTGGTTTATAAGAAATTATTTATGTCCCACAATATGGAATTGTTTTAAAAAAATATCATGTTTTACCTATTTCGTTAGGTTAAGAGTTTTTGATTTATAGAAAATTTTAATGGGTTGTGTTTTTTTTAAAATATATTTCATGGGATTCTAAGTGATAATATTTTTAAAATGTTTTTGGTGAGATAGGGTGTTTTATGAAATATTTTTATCCTCAATAAAAGTTGTTTAGGAATAATAAAGTGGATTTGAAATGGTGTTAGTTTTATAATTCTTATGTCTTCAGTATGAATTTTTTGAATGGTTTTGGATGGAAATTTTGAAAGGGGATTGTGACATTTATTTGGTTACTTTGAGATTATGTTTTTCTTTTTCAGATGTTTTGATGTGGTTTATAATTATTTTTGGCATGGATTGTTTATAGTTGTTCTCTTTGGAAATAATTTCAAGGTGGTTTGATTGTGGGGTTTTTATGATGTTTTATAATAAGTCCACTAGTAAAGGACTGAAAAGTCATGAATGGAATTCCTTAGGGTGTTTTCCTAGTGATATAGGAGTTCTCCTTATGGTCTCTGGCTCTACGCAGACTCATGATAGAGTGGTATTTCATTTCTCTTCTCAACTCATAAATCTTTAATTATAGTTGATGAACCTACATCCTTTAATATTATATGAAAATAGAGGATCCCATGAAGTGAATCAGTGGATATCCAAGGTTGAATATATTTTGGAATTGATACAGACTCCTAAAGCCTTTAGGATAACGTCCACATCCCTTTATTCAAAGGTTTTAGTTTAGAGTAGTGAATGATTACTCTTAATTCCCATTATTTTGAGGCTCTATATTGTTGATATTTCATGTTTTCTATTATTCAATGGTTTTATCTAGATATTGTAATAGTGGATAACAAGATGTTTTTTTGAGTCCCCTCCAATGTGATCAGTAAGTGAAAGACTATGTTGAGTGTATCATTTTCTTATTACCCTTCTCTCTAGAGTTTCATGTTGATGATTCAAATAAGTAATGGTTCATTGTTTTGGGACTTCATCTAGAAATATGTTCATTAGTTCCTTTGGATGACCGGATTATCTTTATAGAATCATTTTATAAGGCCATCATTATTGAGGAAATCATAGAAGGGAATCCTCTGATTAGTGATGCTTTATTTCCCACTAAATATGGTAAACATGATATGTATGGTGATAATGGGAACTAGGGAGATGGTGGTGATATAAATCCTTCTTCACAACCAATCATTCTTATTTTAGTTAAGAAAAAACTAGTGGCATTATCCCTAGGAGTATATGACTAGATAATATGGGTGTATTTTTGTTTCTCATAGGGTTAAATAGAAACCAAGTTGTGTTTTCTATTAGTATTATCGTGATACAGTATCCCTATGAGTTGGATATAAGAACCATTGTATGCAATTATTCACTTAGAGACTAGATCATTATTGTTTCTCAGGAAGGCATGATTCATGTTACTCTGCACTCTATTAGTTTTTATCACAATCCCTTTGGAGAGTACGTGAACACAATTGCCAATGATGTCCTCTTATTTCATGGAAATAGTATTTTGGTTCTCTCACCACATTTTATTGATTCTAAATTATGGGGAGAATTATATTAGGTATCCATTCCCATAAATATTTGTCGATTTTGGATTTTGATTGGGTCTAAAAAACTATTTCTTTATTTTTGAGGATGTGTCTTTTTCTATTGTTTTGAGTTTGTTTCCATGGTTTTCTAAAATCTCACCTCTTTGAAGAAGATATTACATTTTGATGGTGTCTATATAATGTTTCACAATTTTAGAGAAATTAGAAATGGTGGGGAGCCCTATGAAATGTCTCATTGTATTTTTCGATTCTTCTGTAGTGTCGTTTGAGATGATTTAGTAGGTATGTCATATCAATTGATTTCGTGACCTCATATATTTTGGATATGTTGTTTATTTTAATTATTATGATATAGTTTGGATTTTGGGATGCTCTGAGGAGTATTGGTGTAAATCTTAATATTTCTGATCTCAAAGAAGGATCATATGGTGGATATTCTAGTTCTTATCTTAATGTATATTTACTAATATCTAGTGATTATTTTAAGATAGTTTAATAGTTTTTATCCCAAGGAATGGGTTATTCATGCTTCATGTCCTTAGTTTTGAGGCTTTGGAAGTTTCTTATAAATTCAATCCTCATTAGAGGAAGTGCAGTCTTCAAATTCCTTCTTGTATAATGTTTTTGAAGACATTCTGGGAGTATAAATTGGCATGTTGGGGATTTTGTGACCCACATAGATTCAATTTTAGTTGGTGGTATTTGATAGATATATTTTCTCATAGAGTTCATGGTGTTTTGGGTAGAAAATATCCATATATGGGGACTTTTTCCAGGTCACATGGTTAAGAAACATGGTTAAAAACAATGCAGCCTAAGTGTGAATCCTATGCAGATTTTGATAGTAGTGATTTACATGGTTAGAGAAAGGTTTTTTAACATATGAGTAAACCATGAATAACACTCAAAGAAGGGTATTTTTTTTATTACCTTATTTCTAATTGGGGTTTCCATCCTAAGACTCCTATATTTAAACCTCACTACAAAATTCCTACCAAGGGATTCTCTCATCTTATCGATGATTCTCCATATGGATTCAAGGTTATTTCATGGTGATTATTCACCTGGTTTATGAGGTATGAGATCCCCTTCTCCATTTATCTGGGTTTTGATCCTTTTATCCTACCCATTTGACCCTAGATTTCATTCTTGTTTTATTTTATTTGTTGGAAATGGTTTGAATTGAAGATTTTGGTTTGAAATTATTGTAGTAAATTGTAGGATTCCCTTTCTAATGTATTTCACTAAAGGTGACATGGTTCTAGAAATTTAGGTAGTTGTTTTATTTAATTTTTTATATATTATTAATGTTTTAAATGTATGTTTAACTAAAAAAATGATGATGTGTATATCTAGTTTGGTTTTTTAATTTTTTTTTCTTTATCAATATTTGTTTTCGTATGGAAAATAGTATGAATTACATGATTAATTTTTTTTTGGAAATTTGAATTTTTTACATACTAAATGTTTTATAAAATTAAAATTATTGTTTTATTTGATAAAAAACGTTTTTATGGGGTTTTAATAAAAATGGGTTTTCAATGTGGGTTTCCCTTTCGTGTTTAAATGGTTTTCATGTTTAAAAGTGGTGGTGTTATGTTTTAAGACAAATAGGGTATCCCGTAAGTTATATGGGGGTGTTTGTGAATTATCATGATTTCACTTGTTTTTTTATTGAATAAAAAAAATTAAAACGGTATTTCCAAAATTATATGATATGTGTAAAAAATGAAGTTGTTTAGAAATTTTTAATGATGTTTTTTGTTATCTTATTTACTCTCTTGTGTTGTTTATGTTCATGATTATCCATAGTATGGATGATCTATTATGTGATTCATGTTTTTTCATGGATTGGGGCTCTTTGTAGGTGTATTTAGAGAGGTGAGAAGGACGTTATTGTAGTGTTATCTTTTGGGGATTTTCTATTTTCATGTGATGACATTATTTTCCCATAGACCACCTATATTATTTTTACATGAGGTGATTGAGGTAGATAATTGTGAATTAGTAGAATGTCGTTTGTATAGATGTTTTTCAGTACTACATAGTCCCATATAGTTCTGTGTAACACCCTCTTTAGGGGTTTTCAGCAAGGAGACTAGTTAGAGTGATTCAGTTAACTGATGTGTAGTTATTAACCTTCCTCCAGTAGGTCTACCTATGCACATTTTTTGTTATCCTATTAGTCTCTATGGTATTTCCTCTAGATATATATCATATGTTATTCCTTTAATTATATATATTGGCATTTGTTTTTCTTATTTATTGGATGAAATTTCTTGTAGTTTTTATCCTTTTTTGTATTTAGTCTTGATGGTGACTAATTTTGTTCCATCTATTTAATGGAATTATTTTTAACCTACTATAGTTATGTTTTATTTTCCCCTTGTTTCTATACATATAATTGAGTGGGTGTTTAAAATATTTTAAGGAAAAAAATGGGGAAAGGGTTTTCAAAGTGTTCTCATTAGTTGGAAATTTTGAGTATTAAAACCATGTGAGGGTTTATTTTCAAAATTTTGATAGTTTAAAGATTAATATTTATCTCCCTTTAAAATTTGTATTGTTTTAAAAAAGTAAAATTATTGTGAAATTATATTGAAAAATGGATCACTTTGAGAAAGGTAATGTTTTATAATTCTTTTACTCGAATGAATTGAAATTGAAATGAAATTATATATTTCCATTCATTGTTATGAAACTAGCACAATTGGTTTCCTTTATAAGGGAAAGGAAATAGAAACATGGTGGTATCTTACTGGCATTTGATCACACCATATATACTCATGTTAGTAGTTATGTAGTATTCATGTCTCATATAGTTTTTGTATTTTAGGATGGATATAATGACATATTCTTTAGAAAGTGGATGGTTTTGAGGATCATGGTGGTGACCTGATCATTACATAGAGATGGTTATCAGAACATTAGTTTCATAGAACCAGTTGGCTCGAGTTTTGGTATTGGCCTTATCAATATTCCATTTTGTTTCTTTCAACTTTTGTTGTAGTTTGGTAAAGCTGTATTATTTGGTTATTGATTGATTTTTCATTTGGATTAGGTCTTGGTTTCTTTATGGTTATCCATTACCTAGAAGTTTTTGTTAGGATTCTTGAGGGTGAAACCAATCCCAATGATTATATTTGATACCCTTTATGATTGTCATCATCAGGGGGTTAATAACACTCCTTAGGTAATTTAAATGATGGTTCAAGTGATGGGTTGTAGAATAATTTAGTTTTGTTTATTATAGAGTAATTTTTTCTATTAAGATAAATACACATTACACACAGAAAGATAATTTTCAAAAAACTATCTCTTTTTTATTTTAATTTCTTTTATTTTATTTTTTAACCAACTGATGACTGATGAATTCGTTTTATACATGTGTAAAAAATAATTTTTCATAATTTAGATTTTACTATTGATACCTACCAATAAAGTATCTATATAATAACTACAACATTAAATAATAGTAATTCAACTATTTATCATGGTTCCTTTAATCTTGGTGGTGTGTATATAACAAGATTTCAATGAAATTTAATTTATTTAAATAAAAATATGTCATCAAATATCAGGGTGTTATAGAAATGAAAATAATATAAACTTGAAAATATTTACATAATTCATGAATTAAATCTCACAATAATCACAAAATCCTATAACCCAAAGGTTTAATGCTGGTAAATATTATTTAAATAAAAATATTGTTTTGACGATTTTTTCATAATCACACTATACTAAATCATCTTCTAGAAATCCCCTAATTTATAGTAATTTTTATAACCCATTTAATGTAAATCATACTTAAGGGTTGAGATAAAAGGCCCAGTAAAAAACAATTATAAATATTTCATTAATTGTGAGATTATACAAATTTGAGAAAACATGAGCATAACAGAAATATGTTATTAAAAGTTATATGGTCTAATTGAGTTGTCTATTTAATATCGAATTCTCGAACACATTCCATGACATAAGCTGGTGAACCCTAAGATAATAAATATGAGTGATGGATCCTAATATAATCATATAATTATGAAATGTCTCAAAATAATAAGAATATAAAATTATAACATTATATAGAGGAATATCAGTTATTATATCCACAAACAATCTTATGGAAAAATCCACCCGTAATCATTTCAATGAAAAAACTAATGAAAAAATATCATCAAAATCATGTCCATAAAAAATATTATGAACAAATATATACATAATCATTACATTAAAATATTAATTTTATAAAATCTATAATAAAATCATGTAAACATATAACACATGGAGAAAACTATTTGTAATCATGTACACAAAGTAATCTTATGAAAAAGATATCAGTAATTATATCCATATAACAATTTCATTTCGTCAAGGGAAACCTTTTCTAATGAATTATTTGTTGACATAAAACCCACCCATAAAATCCATACATATGTGTGCAATAAGATATTAATAATTAATTATATCATGAAAACCATTGTAATGAAAATGGGATTCTTATTATTTCCCCATGATAACCCATAACATGATATTAAAATCCTACTAGTTACTTCCAAAAATCTAATCTCCCAAAAGGTGTATATTATAAAGGTATTTATAAGTTGATTCGTAAATAAAAACTCTATAATAGTTATATCTTTTGGATTTAAATATACAAATTTAATATAAATGTAAAAATTTCAATTGAAAATTTCCTAACATTATCAAAAAGAGAAAATGTTTTGAGTCACATTTGAGAATATTAATTTTAACAATTTAAATAAAGTCTATTTTGAATTTCATTTGAATGAAAATTCCCCTTATTGACCATTGAAAATATATGAATTTTATCCATAGGAAATATAGAGTGTAAGATAAAATGTATGACCAGGAAATGAAACGCATTTTCAACTTTTTTTAAAATAAATTTATTAAATAAAGTATCCTAAAAAGGGTTTATAAAAATTAATTTTAAAATTGGATGATGATTAGTATGAAGATCAAAAGAAATAATTTATATTTATAATTCAAAATTGGGATGGAGAACATTGGTGGTCATAAAGAATATATATATGGAGAGAAAATAGTCAATAAAAGGGATGCAAGTTATTCTTAACAACTTTATACTTTTAAGGGAAATAAATTAATCAATGAAGAGTCATGAAATAAAAATTATAAATTTTCCCATAGAGAAATATAATGTATTATATAATTAAATATTATGGTTTAATAATCCAACCATAAAGTAAATAATTTCAAGGTGACATGTTATAATTCAATGAAATGAGGTTTGAGTAAAAAATATCCATTATAATATATGTATCTATTGAATCAAAATTCCATGAAAGATAGAACATGATATGAATTTATAAATACATTTAACTTCATAAAATTATGATAAAATTATACAGAGTGTATATATACCACATAATATAAAACAACTTGTGAATATGATAGACAATTCATGGAAACAAATGTGAGTTGAGAAAACCCCTTACATTAACTTTCAACATCTATAAATGTAGTTTAGAACCAGGTAAACCAAAAGTAACTATAATAATAATGAATTTTAAAACCTTATTCATATTTATTAGTCTATATATTATTTAATTATAATCATTTATTATAGATTTATTAGTAAGTTTTAATTTAATTCTATAATTGAATGTTATCGGTTTTTATTAATTCGTGCATGATTTAAAATGTTGGTATCGATTACTATAATTGATATCATTTTAATCATTATTATATTATAAAAGGTACTATAATATATGTTTTGTAGTTATTTATGAATTTATAATTTCATTCCATGTGAGTTTTATTCATTATTCATGAAGATAAAATTAGCGATGAGCTTGTTTTGATAATGTTTGACAAATACAAGTTTTTATGTCATTAATGAGTAAAATATTAGTATAAAATTTATATAAACATAATAATTTTGTGAAAATATTTATGATAATTTATATAAATTCATAGACTCAACAACATAGGGTTGAAATGAAAATATTTAATACGTTGTTCAATGGAGGTTGTAGTCTGCACATATATATGAATGATGTTTTCATATTCCATGGAGGTTGTTAATACGTTGTTTTAATATATATGTTTTCCATATATTTCTGATAATGTAATAAGTTGTTCAATGGAGGTTGTTTTCATTTATGGTGGAAATGAAAAATTAATCATTTCATCCTTAGAGGCGATAGTCTGCAGGTACAAACGAACTATGTTTTCATTTTTCGAACGGATGAGAGGGGAATAGATAATTTTTGTACCTTTAATGTAATATAATTGTAGTATATAAATGATAATTATTTCATTATAATGATGTGTTTATAACAGTTTTAGTGTATTTTTAATTATAAATATAATTAGAAAATATTGGGGTGGATAATACTCATGTTGAGAGCTTGCACACCTTCATTTAGAGAACCTATAAGAAATTGTGAATGTAAGAACTTTTTTTGATACCATGGTCATAATATATGTAATATTGTTACGGTTTAATATGATTTTTAATTTGAGGTGTGTCTTGAGAACATATTATGGTCTATCAACCCCTAGTATTTGAAAAAAATATATAATTTTAGTGTGCTATCATAACACAATAAAAATATAAAAACATATTATGGTTTTATTACCCCAAGAGAGGTCATGTTGCAACTATCAGCACACTACATCCAGTTATCATCACATTCCTAAAATAATAATAAATTTAATAATGATGTATGTACTTCTAGTGAAGTAAAATATACTTTACCACCCAAAAATATCCCACATTAATACTTGTTTATGGGAACCTTGATAACTATTAAATACATTTAAAACCCATTCCTCATCCCTTTGAAGTAGATTATTGTTTCTATGTTTTTCACCATCCTATAAAAATGGATACAACAACTACTAAACATATTTTCTCCAAAGTAATGGAGGGTGATCTTTCTAAGAATGATTAGGTGAAGGAGGTCAGCATGAATATGGCTAGTGTAAGTGAAATAGTCAAATGTGATTACTCTAAGTATAATGTTTTTGATTAGATGGGTGATATGGTGGGAAAAAGGCCTATGATACAAGGAGGTTCTATAGTCTTTGATGATCCCATATTCGTTCCTCTAGGGCTATTAGAAAAGGAGGTTAAATTTAGTGAGGTTTCATTGTAGAACATTGGATTGCTCCTAGCTAACAGAAAACGCAATGGTCGTGAAACAATATGGTGATCCTTTTATGAACTCTGAGGAAGATGTTGGAAACAATATTTCCAAAGAAGATTTTTGGAATAAATAAGAGATTGTTTTTAAGAGTTTTTTCTTTTGTTGTCAAAAAAGATAAATCAATTAACATTGTAAATGTCTTGTAAAATATGAAAATGCTTTGCTGATTGTTATTTCAAAAATATCATCTACTATTTGTAGAACTTTTGATAAAATATATATGAAGTAAAGTGGGAGAAAATTTGATTCCAATATTATTTAGGATTGATTTTAAGTAATGATTTTTCTAAAATATAAGGAAGTTGCAATAAGTTCCTTTGAAAATATGACGATGCTAAATATGGTCCATAAAAGACAATATGTCAAAATAAATAAGGTTTGTGATGAAAGAAGATAGTAATTTATAAATCCATATGAATACAAAGTAGCATTTCTATTCTTACCAAAGAAGATATTTACAGTGGCACCATTTTATAGTGTTTTACAGATTTTGGGATCCAAAATTGGGGAATATAGAAAAGTGATTTTGGAAATGGAATTTCTATGCAAGACTGAATTTGGTTTGGAAAGTTGCGCATAGGGCATGTTTTTAAATTATCATATTAAAATATGGAAAATGAAATAATCATGTGAAATATTGGTTTTTCTACGAAAGGTTATTTGTGTGCGGCCAAGAAATAAATATAAAGTGAATTCAGTGAAAGTGGATTATGCACAAAATGTGACATCATATATGGTTTTATATGCTCAGAGGAAATCCTAAAAATGAAAATGAGGAAATGTTAGGATCTTACATGCAGGGATGGAAATACCTATAAATAATCGGCTACAATCTTCATCAATAAGCTCAACCCTTTGAAAAAATTAGGGCTCTAAATCATGTATGAATTTTGCATGAAGTATGTTATGTACAATAGGAGAGTTTTTTGTAAGATGATGTTTGCACACAAAACATAAAAGTTGCATGCATGTTGTTTTTCCATGAGAATGGAAAATGTTGCATGAGAAATTAAAAATTTTGGCACATGGGATGTAACAATAGTGTGAAAAATTCTTGTTTTCTTCATGAAGGTAGTTTCATGAACAACAATTTTGGATACTCTGTTGAAATGAATAAAGGTTTAAAAGAGCATCAATTCATGTCTATGTGAACTTAGAAATCAGTCTAGGGTTTCAGACTAAGTATCTTTATGATGTATTTATTGTTCATAGATACTTTTAGGTATGAAAGATGATAATTGTTTTAAGAGACAAAATTTGTGAATTTTTTTCAAGAAGCACTGAAACATTATTTTACCATATTTGTTTTAGGAGGGAGTACATGAAGTATTGGATTGTTTTCATAGTTCTACATTATTGTATGGTAACATCCTACTCATTTTATTCACCAAAAAATCAATCTTTACTAGTTGATTGTGTGGTATTGGATTGATTCCAAACCATACCAAGGACATATTAACTCTTTTTGACTAGTGAACCTTGTAATTTCATATGTACCTATTGATGTGTGCTTTAATTGTGTTTATATGGGAATGAAATCATTCACAATATGAAATATTTTTTTCATAATTAAAGAAAACATTAAAGAAACAATAACACTGATTTACCCCCTCCACCTTTCAGTGATAATTTAATCCTGACTAGGAAATCTCAAAAGAGATAATGTAAAAGGTCTTGAATATTCATGATTTTAATGAGGATGTGGAGATGATGAATGAGAGACCAATTCAGGTGGAAACAAACAAGGGTCATGGTTATTCGATCGAAAAGAATCACCTAATTATGACAAGAGGCTTCAACTATAAGAATATGATAATGGAGGTGTTCATGTAAGCTTGGGACAAATTGGCCTATCAATTTCAATAAATTTTCTATGATGAGCTAGATAAAAAGGTAAATGAACATTCTATAAATTGTATAGGTTTATTGAATCTAATATATTCAAGTTGGATTTTAATAACTCTATTATATACTATAGTGTTTTATGTTATTGGTAGATCTTGGAGGTTTCAAAATTTTTCCATATAAGTGTTTAAAAATAAAAACATAACATTCAGGTATTGACAATCACCTTGGTAAACATGCCCACCATATTTTTTATTCCTGATATCTTCTATAGCACTAATACAATTTCCTTCAAAAAATTCTTTAAAAATGATACTATAGTTAAATATATTTTTTCCATATATAGAACACTAAATTTTCAACCAAGTGAATTGAACATTGAATATCATAGAAAATAACTCATTCCATTTGATTCCTTCTGAGGTGATTCAACAATATCATCCATCAAATAGTTTATTTTCCGACATCTATTGTGGACCCATATTCAACATCAATTATACTTAGAGGGAAAATATGTTTTAGCCTTAACATATAACCTACCACTATTCCTCAATAAGTAGACAAAAGTCTTGTTGTGTTCTTTTAAGTATCTAAATCTCATAAAAATTAGTATCAATATATCTATGAGATGGAACATTGGTCCCATATCACATGGCCATATATTTGGTTCCATTAAAATATATGTGGATCCATTTGATATCCACCCAATGTGACCTTCCCAGATTCTATATTTCTATACTAAATATCCCATTACAAATTAAATGCATGTCTATAAGAAAATAATCTCACACATTAAAATTAAAACTATTAATGAATAAGGAACATTTCCCTTGTATGTGAATTCATCATCAATTTTTGGTGATTTCTCCTTGGTCAGTTTGAAGTGTCCATCCTAAAGAGTATAGAATAAATTGTATTTGTACATTCCATATCTATTGATGAGCTTCTATATATAGCACTACAGAGATAACACCAAATTTAAGACACTCTTATCACAATCAATATTTCTTCCCAAAATAATAATTGCTCTTTTGAGATCTTTCTCCTCAAATATTTCATCCAAATCACATTTCATCTTCTATATTTTTTCTTCCAACCATTCTGGATAATAATATTTCTTCTACATATCATATAAATATAATTAATTATCCATCATCAGATTAATTTTGTTATTAAAAATTATCTGTATTTAATCTTGCAAGCCCTTGTTTTGAGATAAACCCATCAAATTTATAATTCTATTTTAATGTTTCATGCTTCATGTCATAATGATTTTTATTCAATTGATATTCCAAATTCTAATGTTTATTTTACATAAAGCCTTATTAATAATTAAAGTAAATTATGTCCTATAAATTATAATAAAGGAAGGATATAATAATATCTATATATTAGAGGTACATGTCTTCTGATTCTACCATAATCAACATCACCCAAAAAGTTTTATGTTTAATTATCAATGACAATATTTCTGAGAAGTCAATAACTTCCTTATGTTAAAATCCATTTTTCAATAACCATGATTTTTAATTCTTATTCCTTTCAACCTCATAATTTAATTATAAACACCACTTATTCTCTAGTACCATATTTCCTTCTAGTAATTGAGTGATCTTCAATGTTCCTTTGGTTTTTATTGAATGAATTTCCTCGCTAATCACTAACATCCACTATTTGGAGTCACAAAGAATAGTTTCCAATTATGGGCTCTCTAGATTTCTAATATCTATTTAAAGAAGAAATTTTATATCAATAAGAAACCGTTGATCTAGGTTTCTAACTATGGTTGATCAACTCAACTATGTTTGTTGTTCTGTACTTCTCAACTCAGATCTAACATCTAGACACCTAACTTTTAATGCTCTCACTTGATCTTTAATACCTTTTGAACTCTATTGATCATATTATATTGTTCATAATACTAAACTTCATGTTCTTCTATCAGTGTATTCCAGAACATGTGATATTCTAGTACTGCCACACAAATAATGTTGGACTTCCACAATTGTTATTTCTATTCACAATATTTATATTCTATGTTATAATCCTTCCACCGAACCAATTCATTTAAGTGAACATCATGGGTCTTGATTACTTGTCTCCTATATTCATCCCAAAATTTGTAAATGAAATTCTCATAATCATACCCAACAAAAACAAACAAACATTGGACTAAGCCTCAAGATTATAACTCTCTTTATAATTAATATGCATGTATTTAATTATTCTACTGATTCTAAGGTGATGAAATTTAGGTCTCTAATAGAACCCCAGAACCTTGTGAATTTATTTTAAAAATACTAATTTTGGACAACTATTGAGAATTAATGTCACTACGTTGTGTACCCCCAACCTTTTGAATTTATTTTAAAACTACTAATTTTGGGAAACTATTGAGAATTTATGTCACTGTGTTGTGTACCCCCATCTAAATTTTTCTAGGAATTATATAGTGCAATAGAATACTCGATCCTTCTCTATAAACATCCAATATATTCACTTAGTCACACATTTCTTATATGTATTTAAAAGAATCTTCTAATCATGATCGATTCGCTTATTCCAATAGGAATTCCAAAATATATCTGGTGTACTAACCACTGATATTGGAATGTAGAAATTTTATCTTTTGACAATTTTACCTTTTCTATATGTATTTTCATTTAATATAATCCTTAAAAAATTATAATCATTATTCCAAAAATAAAATAGAATCTTTCTTTAAAACATCATAAATTGAAGTTATAATGTAAAGAGAACCACTAGAAGACAAAATAGAGGAAGGTTTCCATATATCAATTTTAACTAGTTTACTATTTTTAGCTTTCGTCTTATGTTAATCTAAATTAAATGATACTATCATTTTTTTCCACAGAACATAGCTTTCAAATCTTCTAATGTCCATGTGATATGATTTAGTATTCCTTTAACCACTATAACTTTGATTTTATTTTCATTTTAATGGATAGATATATAATTACAAATTTATATATTAAATGAGGATGAATATATATCCAATGAAATTGAATCTATGATTTTATCTAACTATAGAATCCTATATTTTACTCATTTTTCATCCATTATCAAACCTCATGTAACATTCCATACTCCATTGAAAAAATTAGTTCAATACCTTGCCTAATATAGTTATCCAACTTCAATGGTTTTCTAATATATCTTCAAGATATGTATAACTTCTTAAAGATTTAATACACCCCCAATATTCACCTATATATTCATATATCGTCTTCCAATGATCTCCATAGCTTCATCATCCACCAAATGTACTTTCTTAAAACTTCTCTACAAATAGATTTTAATGAATCTCTTCTACCTCATTGAAAGGAATGATTTCCTTAAATCATATACCCATGAATCCTCTATAATTTCAACAATATGTAATAGTTTATATCCACCTTTTATTGTGGAAAATTAATTTTTGCTAGTGGAAGTTGTCTCCCTCCAGCTGATTTCCTAATGACCTCTGCAGTCCTTTATGAATTATCTTGTTTTTTCAAACATCCAGTAGGTAAGACCAGGCCCATCCAATTTTTTTCAAGTTTTCTATCATCGCTTATCTATCAATTATTTCATTTTGTAGATCAACTTATTTTTTAGGATAATGACCTTATATATCAAGATTAGGAGAATTAATGGATATTGATTGGGTATCCTTCTAAGAGGAAAACATCCTCATATAATCTAAATTGAGAGAGGGTGAATCAATGTTCAATTTTTTTTTCAATTTTATCTTCTGATCCCTTTACCTCTTAGACATATTAGGATATCAGTTCTACAATTCTATTTTTCATATGAAAGTATATAAATGTATGTAAAATATGAAACCAAATATTTTTACAAGGTTCACTACTTTATGAATGTAGATAGTAATTTTTGTGTACAGTGATGAACATTAAATGGATTATCCACTATAAGATACCAAAAATGATGTTTTAGTTAGAAAACAATCCTTATCCAAAGTGTGAGTCTCTATATTTTTTGAGGGGAGTATACATAATCTATAAACCATGGACAGATGAGGATCAGGTCCAAATTATAGATCCTCGATGGGTTTTTATACTACCTATGTATACAGTCTCCAACTTCTTTAGTTAGATACTTTGAAACTCTATGAATGTATTCTACCTATTGAAACATATATTTGATTTTATAATACTCTTATGTTCACTACATCCATATTCACTTGTTAGTTTCAAAATAATGGGGAACAAACATTACTTTTTAGTATTACTTTGTATAGAACAAATCCATCCATGACTTCATCAAATCCTATCAATATAATCATGTTTTTATGATGATGTTCATATAGTGATGGTTTACTGAGTGACGGTTCATCCACCCTTTAGTTAATGTCTACTCATAATACTTATTCATCTAGTACTATCCATTTGATGTTTGTTCCTTTATTATAGGTTTTTTTGATACATTCTTCCTATTATAGTTTTTATAATCACTAATTGATAAGGAAACTCCCTCCATCATCTGGATGATCACTTCTTTTTTCCTTTCATTGATGCATTGTTACTCTGTATGGTGATTCTACTAGGTCTGGTACCCCCTTATTTTTCATGTACTTCATCTCTCAAAACATCACCCCAAATAATTATTTACATCATGATTTGTCGATGAAAATTTATTCTGGATATTCAATTATTTAGAATAACACACAACATCACAACTCCCTTTATCATCACACATTCACAACACATTAGAACCACATTTTATAGGTAGTGGTACTCTGTTATTTTTCGGGTGATGTTTGAACATAAAATTCCTAATTCCTACTCATTATTTATAGTGACCCACTAAGACACATCATCTTATAGACCAAATAAAATGTTCATTAATGATAGAAGTGATTTTCTAGAAACATTACTTAGATTTTAGTGTCATCGTTTTTCTTCAATTGTTAAGAATAAACATCTAGAAACATAATAATTTTTTATGAGTATTAAAACATCGATAATCTATAGCAACATCACCGTAATTAGTGACATTGCAAAAACATCGTCAATTTATTCAAACATTCAATAAATTACAATTTCAAAACATTTTTTTATCTAGTGAAACATAATTTGGTATTAATTCATCACTTTATTGGAATATCTCAAAATCATTCACAAGTCACATACTCTTACTAATGACATATATCAAATGTATTCTTTTATTTCCTTTTATTTTCATTCTTTGAATGAAGAACTTAAATATTGAATATTTTTCCCAAGATCCTAAAAATGATCATTTTATGGTGTCAGAACCTTTATTCATGTTTCATAATCATATTTATAAGTCCCCTGCTCACAAACACCAATCTCATGAATTCCACTGGAAAACATCTACGTGATGAATTAATATGGTAAATTACATCTAACACCTCATATAGGAAACATTCAACAACATCATCATGATTATCTTCATATGTTTCATCTAACTTATATAGGAAACACTTTTTGGATTATTTTGAAACCATCATCTACTAACTTCAAGACCATTATTCTATATGATGGAACAATTTATAAACTTACCCTATATCTGATAATTAGGAAACTCCTCCATGATCATTTTTGTGATCTCTTTATTCAATGATCATCACATGTTTTCTATGTATTATTAATTTGACAAGAAACCGATTCTTGGTAATTCAAGAACATTATATATGGTAAATTGTTTTTAATTAATCAAAACCCTCATACTATAGACTCTATAATTTCTTCCTCTATCTATAACTTCATCAATATATTTCTTTATTCAGTCATTACAACTTCTCAACTTCACATCCCAATTTTTTTTAAGTCCATCCAATGGAATTTGAATTGATTATCATTTATGTGAAATAAACACTTCACAATGTTTGGTAATATGAGTTATAATTACCCAAAATTCGCATACATATATATTGCTTTCGAATAGATGAATATTTATTAGATAAGAGAATGATACACATCAGAATAATTTAGGCCTAGTTACTTTGGAATGTTGGTTACATAAACAATTTGATCATATGTAAGAAGTATCATATCCCACCATGTTCATCATAAATAAAACCATTCATATATATATAATATATAATAACATTCATTATAATATAGGGAAAAGATACATAATAATATGTGATATAAAATCTTAGTAAGTGTAAAAAATGGGGATATCAACATATGATGAGAATGTGGGTATAATAACATGAGAATAACTTTTTAAAATAATAACATGTATAATATAGATCGTAAAATTAAGTCATTGAATTAATATTGTTAGTTCATAAGATAGGAATCATAATGGAATAAAAGAACAAGAGTCATGAGAACATAACAATGGAAAAGGATATTGATTTTTTGTATACACATAAGAAAATATAATAATTTACTTAGTAGTCAAGGATCATTGAGAAAACTATCATAGTGGAATGGGTTCACTCCAAAACCATCAAAGTAAACAAGCTTAACTACCAAGACTATCATAGTGTAAAAATTTCCTTATCGAACTGTGTTTGCTCCCCATCCCAGTTAGGTTTATCTCAAGAGAGATTAACATTTAACCAATTCATTAAAGGGGGATAAAAATCCCACCCATACTTATGGAAAATCATATGAAAATGGTACACAATATAATATCAAAACCCATGAAATGAAATGAGTTTCATAAATATTTCATTATATCATAATCTATAGAAATGAAACAAGTTCCATAATCAACATATCAACTAATCATTGCATAACTCATGAAAAAGGTACGAGTTTTATAAAATTCTCATTATAAATATAATAAAACATCTATAGAAATAATAACTATGGTATAATTGAATAATATCTGTTAGAAAATATAATAAACACCAACTTTTTTTTGTCATTGATGAATATACATTTCATAAAAATATCATTAAACAATTTCTAAGGAAAATATAATTTTAATTTTGAAAAAATATATATCTAAAATCTAAAAATATCTCAAATATTAAAGAAAAAATTTTCATATATATTTTTATGAATATACATTTCATAAAAATATCATTAAACAATTTCTAAGGAAAGTATAATTTTCATTTTGAAAAAATATATATCTAAAATCTAAAAATATCTCAAATATTAATGAAAACATTTTCCTTCAAAATAACCTTGTAAAATTTTATAGGAATATTTAAAATAATTCTACGGTATAGATGATGGATATCACAATTCATGTGATACATGTATAAATAAATATTTATTTTATATTTTTTGTAAATGTAAAAAAAGAACCTCCTTTGAAAAAAACAATAATTTTACCTTATAAAATCTTTAAAAAGGAAAAATAATGATAAAAATGACTTTAACTATCATTTGAGTGTTGTAAAGTTATTTTTTTAAAACATTTTTTGAAATATATGTATATGGAAGAAACAATTTTTCACTTGAAGAGAAAAATTGTCACTTTTTCTTAAAAAAAATTATTTTAAACTCTTGAGTATACAAAAAGAGAAAAATTGAAGGAACATATTTATTTTAACTACATTACTATATTAGAATATAATTTATTATTTTCTTCTGATGTAGGTCATAATATTTCTTAACCAGAAACCTAACCATATAAAATATCAATAAAAAATGAGATTATAATATAACACATTTACACCATTGATATCTTTTAAATCACAATACCAATGGAAAAAAAGCATTAAATGAGACTTTAAATATCATGTGAATAAATAAATTTTCTATATTACATGTCACAAGGTATATATATACACCTCATAAAATAAGACTGGTTCAAAACAAAACGTATATATCAAAGAAGATAAATTGATAAAAAAATATCTTACCATAAGTCTCAACTTCCTTCATTCATATTCAAACCACAGGTTATAAAAAATATAACATTATTAGAAATATATTTCAAAGTAATGATAATGTGTATCAAAATACATATTATTTACTTATGAACGTTTATGACCTGTTTATTATGAATTCCTTGTTAAAATCATGTTTAGGGTAATAACTACTTCGTTTTTCATTTATGTTTTGGTTTGTTATCTTATGGCCTTTAATTTTGATCATGTTTAAATCATAAGAAATTTTTTAACCAATATATAAATATAATATATATTCTTTATATAAATATTTAGAGTAATCCTTTGAGTTTATATGATGAAAACGAATTACACTGTTCATGGAGATGGTATGTTGTATGTACGCATGAACGTTGTTTCCATTTTCTCAAAGGATGAAAAGAAAGGATGTTAAATAATAAATTTTATTTCCAGAGTCATTTTTATGTCAAATATATCACATATATTCATTAAATTTACCATCATTACCTATCATGTAATGCATAAGTGAAAAATTAATGAAATCGTTTCACAAGGCGGTAAATTATCGCACACACAAACAATGTAATCATATTCTCACAGAATAGAAAGTAAGATTTTATATGGGAGATTATAATTCCATTTGTATTATAATGTCATAAATATAATTTATAAACATTAAATTAATTGTTATATATATTCTTTAAAGGTGTTGTTTTAAAAAAATTACATCGGTTCATGTGGTGGAAGTCCAGCGTACACATGATTGACAGTTTCGTTTCTCATTTGAAGAAAGATGAGATAGATTTGGGTCTTGAATTTAAAATGAAAACATTTTTATATGGGAGATAATATTATTATTATATTATCATATTTTAAAAATATTTTAATGTGTTTAAAGATGAAATAATACAAAAACAGATGTTTAATAATCTTACCTCTTCCTCAAGAAACCCCATTAGGTTTATACATAAAGCCTTCAAAATAGGTTTTAATAATAAAAATAAGGACTCTATTATTTGGAAAGGTAATAAAGGGATATATGTTTTTAGTTAATTTCAAAATAAAATGGTTTTGGATACGTTAATCGGATAGGAGAGGGTTGTCCTTTTATAAGTGGGGGAGTGGGCTCACATTGAATTTTTGGAAATAATAAAGTGTACCCATGTTTTTTCACATAAAAAAAGGATTAAAAATAGTTTATTATCGAACCTTATTGGATATTGGGTTGAAATATGGCCATAAAATGGGTTCTGTAAAATTTTCTAGGTTATTTTCCCCCCTTAACATTTTATTTTAACCCTCGATAAGCCTGTTTAAACCTTAAGCGTGCAAATTAATTTTTAATATTTTTACAATTCATTAAGGTAAAAATATTTAATTTGAATTTATTAGATAATATTAATTATAATGATTCATAATATTTAATCCAATTTTACAAATTCCCTTCATATAAATGGATAAATTTAATGAAAAATTAAACCCATAAAAGTGATGAAAAAACGGTTTCCCAAATAATTTTTTTTAAAGTTTTAAATGTTTTTTTAATTCACAATGAAAGTTATCCCAATGAACTAAATTGGATTAATTATAATATAATTGAGAAAATTTAACTTTTATAATAATTTTAAAACTAAATTGAACCATATTAATCCATTAAATAGATAGGCAGTTTTAAATAAAAACTAGTATCTTTCACTAACCATCAAAAAATTCATCATTTCTGAAAATTCCCAAAACATCAATCAAATTTTATTTTGAAATTTATATTTCAAAAATTATGTTCATTTTTTAAAATAATGTTTTTAATGTGTCATAAATTAATTTTTTTTCACAAAATACAATAAGAACTGTTTGTGAGAAAATCGAATTTTGGAAACATATAAAGACATTACTAAAAATTAATTAATATATTTTCAATATTTCTTATTTATATAAAAGAATTTACTTAAAAAATAAATTTTCTTATTCCTATTAATACTGCAATTTATAATTTCTGGGTTATAAGAATTTTTTTAATTTATAAAAATTAATAATATACCATGGTTTTTTAACAACATGGTGGGGTGTGTAATACATTCTATTTAAGAAATTAAATTTATTCAAAATAAATGGTTTATTAAATCTCAGGGTATTACATTATACCACCATTTAAATGAATTTTTTCATCAAAATTTAGTTAATTTGGTATATACATGTAATGATACTTTTACCTCATTACGTCCCCATTTTCTGACGTAGCTTCCTCAAACCTGAGGTTTCACCACAAATCATTGACCAAGTGATTGGTCTTATTTCATAGCATATTCTCTATGTAATCCAAAATATCCACTTTTTGTTCCCTATAATAAATATAATTCTTTGGTAGTACAAGCTATGATTTTAGTACATGTTTAGGATAAGGTATGTACTTCCTCAAGAGAGATACATGGAACACATCATGTTATTGAGAGAGATTCGATGAAATAATACATTGATATGATACTGAGTGGATATGATCAAGAATTTCAAAGGGATCGATATTCATATGGATTATTTCCCCTTTCTTTGAAATCATTTGTCCATGAAAAAATTATTAGAAATTCCTTGTTAACAATTTCAAAATCTAGATCACAATAACAATTGTCAATCTTTCTTTTCTGCCAACTTTGTGCTACCCCTATATGTTTCTAATGGTTTTAACCTTATATAATCATTATTCTGCTAGATCAAGTCCATTAGATTTATTTATCCCAAATCTTCCATGTATGTTGGATTTCTTCCCTTATTTTCATAGAGGTCTTCAAAAGTAACCATATTTATTCTTGATTGAAAGCTAATGTTGTAAGAAAACTCAACTAGTGGATGGTGTTGATCCCAACCACCTTTGAAATCAATTGAAAAATATCTACATATTTTTTTGGGGTTGAATTGTTCTCTAAGAGTGACCATATCTCTAAGGATGATACACAGTAATGAAATTCAACTCTTTATCAATATCTATCTAAAGAATTTTCTAGAACATTGAGGTAAACCTAGGATCAATTTGATAATATTGAATGTAATCCTCCAGGAAACCATAACACATGTTTAATTTATATCTTGGAAAGCTTATTTAGAAAGAAACTTCCGCTGATAGAAATGAAGTGAACTAACTTTGTATAGTTATTAACTATAACCCTTGTAGAATTATTATTTTTAGATGTTATGGGGTGTCCAATAAAAAAATCCTTTATTATGTTTTCCCATCTCCATTCTAGTATGGGTAATGGTTGTAAAATCCTCTTAGAAATTTGTCTCTCAACCTTAACTTGCTGACATTCCAATCACTAAGATACAAAATCTGCAATATCTTTTTTCAATCTATCCTACCATAAATATTCTTTTAGATCCCAATACATCTTTTTACATTTAGGATGAGTAGAGAACTAAGAACTATGAGATTACTCTGTGATATCATTCTTCAAATATGTTATGGACGGAATACATACACAATTCTTGAACCTTATCATTCTATCATGACAAAGGTTAAACTCTAGAAAATATTTCACCTTTTTTGTAGCTCTATATCATATATATGTACCTCTTTTATCCTCACATGGATATATGGTTGAACACTTATTTGAGAAAGATTAGATTTTCCCCCTTTAATATTTCAAGATCTATCCATTACAAATCCATAAAAATGGGATCTTTTTTATCCACTTCATTGATAAGATATTATGATACTTTTAACTCATAATATCATCCACTTAGTTGGATTTCCCATTGAGGAAATGTATTGAGAATTAGTTAGCTTTAATCAACTTCAACCATATTCTATGGTTCATATTAAAATCTTTTTGTGTTAATAAATACTTTAAACATTTGTGATCGGTATATATTTCCCACTTATCTCTATAAACATAAATCCTCTACATATTTAATATGAAAATTATCTCAGATAACCCTAAATCATGATTAGGGTAAATTTTCTCATGAACCTTTAATAATAATGAATCATAAGATATGGCGATTTCATTCTACATGAGAATGAATATAAATACCTTATTTGATGAATCACTATATATTACAGTCCATTCACCATTTCATGGTAATGCTCGAACATATGAAAAAATAATCTTCTCTTCAATTCCTTATAATATGGCTCATATTTATATATCTAGAGAAACATGGATCACTTCTGAGTTAACACAGTGTATGTATTAGATTGTCATGGGTAATTTTCCAAAAGTCACCAATAATATATAGCTAAAACATGAAAAATATAGATATCAGTAACTAGGTTTGTCTGGGATTACACTCAGTAGCCTCTATCATTGGTGGATCTACCTATATACCATCTCTTGAGATTATATGGCCTAAAAATGATACCTTTTTAGAAAAAATTCACAGATTGAAAATTTTACATACATTTTTTCCTTCCTTATGTTATTTAGTCCAATTATCAGGTTATATTTATTCTCTTCCTTTCACAATGAATACATGAGAATATCACCTACAAATACTTTCAAAAACTGGTCGAGGGGATCTCTAAATACTCTATTCATTAAAACTATGAAGATACTGGTGAAATTATTTAGACCAAATGGAATTATAATATACTCATAGTGTCCATACTTTGTACTGGATGATATATTGGGTATGTTCTCCTTTTGACTCTCAATAGACAATATCTAGAACGAAATTCAATAAAAAAATTTATTAATCTCAATGAATTTTATCAAAAAAAATCATTCATATAGGGTATATGATACTTTTTCTTTATTTTGATCATGTTCGGCTCCTGATAATCTATGAAAAGTTTCATCAATCCCTCTTAATTTTGAAATATGGATATGTGCACCCCAAGGTAACACACATCGCTAAATAAATACATTATCAAGGTTCTCCATGAGTTCTTTATTCATTTACCACAACTCAATGAAGTCCATTCTATAGTGAGTATTTAAAATATGTGGATCCCTAGGTATGATTTCTATTGAGAAGTCAAAATCATGTTTGAGTAGAAGACCATATTTCTCTTATATAAATGAATCATAAAAGTCCCAAAAAATAGGAACATTATTGATGTTGAGTTTCTCCCCAACCATATGAGAGAAATTCCTATTTTGAATGGGAGTCAAGAACTATAAAATGGATGTGATCTATCTCCAAAATTCATATCTTTTGTCACACTAATTGATGATCATAAGATGGTATGGAATATCAAATTTTAATTCCATTCCTTGGGAATTAATATGGAATTCATATAGAGAAATAAAATCCATGCATAAGAATACATAAAATATTTCTAGAGGTATAATAAAAATATTTTTAGGTAGCACATTCACAAAAACTTAAAGTTGAAAAGAATCATAGACTTGTGATGTGATCCTTTGCCATTAGGATTTTTCAATGCTAATTAAAAATATAATAATTGGAGTGTCATTTTTATACCCATTGAAAATTATTTAGATATAAAAGATTTGGTAGATCTTGAGTTAAACATGAAATCATATGTTCTAGAGTTGATAGTAATTGTACATTTCAACATTTTTTATCGAACCCCACATCTCTGATTTCCCTTTTTCTCATAGATTAATAGGTTGGTTATGTTTATTATCATCACTATCCTTATAATTTTAGAACTGATTTACATAATTCCCGCACTTCGTTCATTTGAAACACTAGAGTGATGGTACTGCATTCTCTAGAGATTTTCCCCTATTCAATTTATTATATAAAAATTTTCCATCACTTCAAAAAAAATATCTCGATGAACATTCTTCCCACCCATAAAATATTTATCAGTCCCATTGAGAATATTTATTCCATGATTCCTTTATCACATTGTTCATGAAAGAAATATCATATTCTTTTCTTCATAGTTTTTAATTTTTAAATTTAATTCCATATTGCATTTCTTATCAAAACCATACAATTTATTGGTAACCAATATATTCAATTGTTCCTTGATATCATAATGAACGATTTCATCATATTAACTAATGTCCCTTAGAGAAAATGAACTTCTAAGACATGGTTTTAATCCATTGAAGAATTGATCAATTTTACTTTTATGTGGGATTATACTGCCAGATGTATACCATGAAATTTTTGTAAAATTATCCTTATAGGTACAAACAAATTCATCATAATTCTTCTTTAACTCATGGAATTATTTCTCTATATTCATGAAAAGAATATGAGGAATGTTATTATTAAAAAAACGTTATTCAACTCATCCCACTCTCTGTATTCAACTTCACCTTGTCAACTGGTATTCTTGATAGAAGTCGACAATGGATCTACCTCTCCATCTAAATGAAAAAAAACAAAAATTACTTTTTCATGTTCTAAACACTGGATAATGGAAACTATATTTTCAATAGTATTGATCAATTTATAAGAACCTATTATATCCACATAAACACTAAAGGAAGGTGTATTTTCCCTCATGAGGTAAACAATATAATATTTTTTCAACTTTTCTTTATTTGAAATTTCAACATTATTCATATCACTAGAAAGTTTTCATATCATAGAAATATGATTTTTCATTCCATCATTGATAAAAAAAATTCAAGAGTAAATTCATTAAAATGTATATCTCACTCAGTATTTCGATGTTTCTAAATGGTTCCAACTATTTACTAAATGAAAAAATACATGTGTAAGGAATAATAATCATAGTGGGAAACCAAATAATCAAAAAAATTGTGTATAGGATGTATAATTCAAGAAACCTTCTTTTCAATATATAGAACCATTGTCGTAACCTAGGTTATTAATATTCATTATTCAAATCCTTTATGATTGTTCATAAATAGAATATGAATTAACCAAAGCATATCCCATATTGTTGTCCAACCAAGTTCACAGTAAGGCCAGTTTTCCTGTACCTGGTAATGCTCGATTCAAGACTGACACATATTTTTTAGATTTAATAACCCTAGGTACATCTATTCATGAACCACAACCATTTATATTATCCAGATAGTGATTTACTTCTAAGAAAACCACACTCATATCTTTACAATAACATAAATCATTATCCTATGATATGTATTGTCCTAAGGGTTCTCATTAATGTTTTCTCATTCTAGTTTTAACAGTTTAACTAATCCTTACTCTGATAACAACTATAGTGACCCTAACTTATCATAAATATATATTAAATTTTAATAAATGAATGTTCATTACATAACATAACTATCCATTACAAAATCATTTAGGTCTAGTGACTTTGGAAACACAGAAACATAAAAAACTGGTTTATCGGTGATCTACATTATCTCCCACTATGTTCTTCATAACTATCACCCTTCTTATACATATTATACATAATAACTTTCATCATAACTTGGGGAAAGGAAACATAATAATGGGTGAGGTTAGAATATTAGTAATGATAAACAATGGATATATCAACATATCATGAGAATTAGTTATGATAAAATGACAATAAGGTTATGATAACATGAGAATACGGTTATGATAACATGAGAACGACATTTGAAAACCATACCTTTAATATCATGAATCATAAACTTTATTAATGAAATAAATCTTCATAATTCATAATAAATTAATACAAAAAGAATCAAATAACATGAACCGCAATAACATAACATTGGAATAAGACAATATTTTTGGCAAACACATAATAATAGAAAATCATTTCTTTAATAATCAATGACCATTAATAAAACTATCATAATGTGATGGGTTCACCCCCTCCAAAGCATAATAGTTTTCAAGGTTCACTCCAAGAAATATCTCTGTTTAAAAATTCCCTTACATAACTTGGTTCACATCCCATTCCAATCATGTTTATTCAAGAGATATCAATCATTATCCAATGAATTGGAGGGAGATTTAGGTCTCACCCATACTTAAGGAAATGTATATATACACGCTCCATATGATTGAAGAAACATTCAACATGTTAGAACCCATGAAAATAAATGCGTTTTATAATCATTTTATCATATTATAACCCATAAAAATTGAATGTGTTTCATAATGAACTCATCAATTCTAGATATCATAATCGATTTAAATTGAAGGAGTTTCATAAAAATATCTTCATTATAATTAAAAAACATATGGATAACGAATTAGGATTCTATAATTGGGTCATATCCCTTAAAAATAATAAACACCAATGGTTGTTATCATTGATGAGTAGTATAACAAACCAAGATTGATGTACATAGATATTACTTCAAAATTGAATAATATTAATTACAAAATATAATAAAACCATGAAAATATTGTATATGTTTAGTGTCTTTAAAAACTGGATAACATAAAAAATAGTTCATAATACATCTACACTATCTCCCACTTATTACTTCCTAACAAGACCCCTTTTTGACATATCATACTTAATACCTATCTTCATGATAGGGGGAAAACAAATATAAGAGATGGTGAGCTTGGTTTATTAGTAAGGGTAAACAAGGGAGATATCAACCATGTCATAATAATAAGATAAAAGAACATAATATTTGATAATTTTATCCTATATAAGAAAGATCATGATATCATGTCATTGGATAAATCATGAAAGTTTCAAAAGAATTAATGAACATATTCCCAATTGTCATAATAGAAGACATGGAATTTGTGGCATACAAATAAGAATATGAAGTCATTTACATATTTTCCAAGCCTCATTTCTAAGACCATCATTATTGAAAAATACCATTATGAATCTGAGTTTACTCCACATTCCAACCCAATATTACTAATATGGGATTACATACCATTCCATCCATGTATTATTGAACTGATATCATTTTCCATTACATTCATGTCTATTTCATGAGATATAAATCTTTTCCAAATGCATTGGAGGGATATATTCTCCCACCCATTTCATAATTAAATCATTAATATTTGTGTCACAAAAACACAAATCATTTATTATATCATAACCCAATGATGATAATGGGTTTCTTAATATTATTACATCATAACATAATTTGTATAAAATAAATAGAATTCATAAATAGAATTCAATTATACAATTAATAAAACATTATAATAATAGAGAGGGTATACTTGAATCATAACCCTATTAACCATATTAGAGGTGAAATAATTTTGATAGAACAATTGACATTAATTATTGAAGAATATATCTTTTCATCTTTAAAAAATCATTTCTCAAAATGCGACACAATTTTATAAGAAAAGATTTACTTAAAAATAACCATGAAATCTTATAAAGGTAGCTTCCTGGAAATATGGTGTTATGAAAATGTAAAAACACATCATTTCTTATATGTTAATAAAAAACATTCTCCTAATTATTTTTTTCGATAAGTCAAAAAGTATTTTCTATTGAAAAACCACAAAAGATTCATTTCATATTGTTTAATAAAAATTCCCCAATGGGTAAAATTGAATTTAAACAATTATAGAATAATAGAAACAATATTACATGGCTATGAAACATGGATGTGGATGATAAATATACCCCAGAAAATAATTATTTATAAACAATCTTGGATAATATTGAGATTATCAAATTATCACTAACCTTGGGTCGGATGTCCTTTGTATGTATTCAAAACTCCCTTTATTCAATGAGCCCCCACTAGATCTCCATTTAAAGGCACTAGAGTATGTATTTTTAGAAGTCTATCACCAATAGAATGAGAGTAAAGAAGTTGAAAAGTTTAATCAGTATGGGATGACTGAGCTTTAATGATCAATGTGAAGTGAAGTTGTGAGGGATGGTGAAGATTTTTTAATTGAGGTGAGGGTATATTTCTAATCTCCAAAAAACATAATATATAATAAAATAAAATCACATATTAGAACATAAAAAAATTTCCTAATTTCAATGATGAGATGAGCTAAAGTCATAATCTCATCATCCAATAAATTTTTGACAAGTTTTTATGTCCATTTAATCATTATCATTTTAATTTAACACATAGTTAATCTATTTCATTTTAACTTGGTTAACAAATATTTCAAAAATAAAAGGTTAAAATATTTACTTATTTAAATTATATTGGGCCATAAATAAATAATTTTGAAATTTTTTTAACATATAATAATTAATATATTTTCTTAAAAATGATTTAGGATTTTAAAAAAATATTATAAAACATAATTTTGACAAACAAATAATCATGTTAATTTTGAAATTTTTCGATTCATGGATTTTTAAAAATATCAATTCAAGATGTTATCCTAAAAAAAATATTTTATAATATTCATATGTGCTCAATTTTATCTATAAAATTAATTTGATATAATAATTATTCCAAATTATATTTATTTGAATATTTTTAATAACATTAATTTGATGTTTCCGTTAATAAAATAATTACTACATTAGTATTGTGTAATAATTTAACATAATCATATGTTGAATAAAAATTATAAATTAAATATTATGAAAAATATAAATCTTATAGCTTTTATAAAATATTAATAGTCATATATATCTCTTCGAAAATCCTATATTAAAAATGTTATATATATTAAATCATCAATGTGACAACTGTAACATCACATTAAATAAAGTATTATAGTTGTATTAATCTATTACATGTGGATTAAAATGACCTATAAATAGACACGTGGATTGTTATAATCAAGATATACTCAACCAATGAGATTTTGTCATTTTTTTGGTATTTAAATGGTTATTATAGTTTTAATAAAAAAAATATTAATTTTCCATTAATTAAATAATTTCTCCATCATTGAAGTATAAGACTTTAAGGTAATTATATATTTCCTAAAAATTAAAATAAATTTACATAGTAAATAAAAACATTTTATCTTTAAAATTAGTATTTATTGTAGAATTTATCTTCTATAGAATCTTATTTTAATAATGAAAAAGTTATTAAAATTTGTGTAAGACTTATTTAACTTTTCATTAAAAAATATATATTAAATATCCTAATATCATAAAAGTCACATCAAAATGGTATAATTTAGATATAAGGATGGTTTAGGTTGAAAATAACTCATTCAATTATATTAGGACAATTTTTAAGGTAATTTTATAATATTGTATATACCCATAATTACCCGATTTACCTTTTTACAGTATTTATAATAATTATTAGTGTTACTATACATAATGCCCAACAATAATGTAATTCTATTTCTAAAAAATTTCTCTACAGATTAAAAATATGGATTCCATTTTTAAAAAATTCAAAACACATAATTTTCAATAATTACTTTAAAATTAATCTTTTTGTCAAATGAAAAATGAGTTTTTAAAAGTTAAAACATTTAAAAGGATTAAAATGTTTTTGAATCAAAATCTATGGTAAAATAAATGTTAATGACCAAAATTTTATCAACTAATTAAAATATTTTATATTTTTACTTTAAAAAAATTAAATTATAAATTTATCCAAATAAATTATTTTGTTGAAACAATTGTTCTCAATTAAAAGTTTGTATATTTTTTCTATTCATCAAAACAGAAAACATATAATAATAATATCCAAAAATCATAAAAAGTAAATTTTTATATCCCCCTTCGAAAAATTAAGTTAATTATTTTAAATATAATTTATAACAATTTAAAAAACTAGATTTAAAATGGGTACGCCATCAAAAGGTGGAAAAACAACCTTTACTAAAATACTTCTTTTATTCAAAAAATTGAATTTGATCTTATATCATGTATAGAAAACATATAAGATTAATTTTATACATTAGATTTAATATATTACATATATATTACCTTAATAAAATCCATAAATACTGATTTTATTATTTTATAAATTCACTTATTTTTATTAAAACCGATTTTCAAAAGAAAATTAATAATATTCATACACACCTTTAAAATGACTAGGTTATAAGGTAGCATAATAGTAATTTGTTTTTCACATAAACTCATCCTTTTGTGAAATGAATTATATTAAAATAACTTGACATTGTATGCAAAAAAATCCAGGCATAGTGTTACGTATACCACAATCTATGTTGGTGTTATTCAGAGAACAATCGTATCTTGATGTACCGTACAACACAAGGAATCAAAGAAATTAAAAAAAATATACCTCATAAATATATCAGGGATTACATTCTACCCATCATAAAATGAATTTCTTTCTAAAAATTATTCTATGTTATAAAATGACTAATACTTGAAAGGTTATTTAATAGAAACCCTCATCATAAATATGAATAGCAAAACATCCTTTTAAAAAAGAATCGTTGGAAAATAATAGTTACTAATACTAAATCATAACTAAGTATCCATGTATAACATATGTGAATATTGGTCCTAGAGGAAAAACATAAATAATCATAGAGATTGATAATTATCACAGATCATAAGAAAGTTATTGATCCAGTGAAGGTTAATAATCACCAAACCCAAAACTAAAGAAGCATGAAAGAGGTCATTAATATCATACAAATGATGATAATAATACACCTTTTTACATCACAATCCCTTTTTCCTAATGTTGAGGAATTTTAATGAGAGGATATACAAACTTGTTTTCGGTACAATCTCATTGTTGGTCGTACCTTGAACAATTTCCCCTCCATTTCTTATATAATGAAATGAAGTTAAATTTTCATTCCTCAAGAATTAAAAGATCATGAAATCCATAAATAGAATGATAAGTTATTCCATTTTCCTTTATCAAAATAAAGAGGTTATAAAAAGTTATCATATATGATTAAGTCTACCTAGAGTGAGATAATACAAACATCATCCAGAGTTTAACTTATACTATCTATAAATGGATAACCTTACAATCCTTATGAAAACATAAAATATAAAATTTTAGAATGTGGTACGCTAAATCAGCTTAAAATTTATCCCCCACATATCATAAGGTATCTCTTGTGGGTCACATTCCAAACATGTGATCACCTTCATCATGTATCCTCTAGATTCTTGGTAAAAACCTGAATTACTATATATATCTTTATTGACAACATGCATGATTCCTTTTTCCGAAACTTATTGGATATATTCCTTAAGTACGAAAAGGTTGTATACATATTATATGATAGCATAACCATCTTGGAAACAAACCCTTAATAGGTTCTAAGGAAATCATTGTTGTCCAATCTGCTTATTCATATCCAACATATATTTATCCAAAAATCGTTATCTCATTATCATACTTATACTAAGGGTTATACTTACATTAATGTGTGTTCAAAAAATATATATATATAAGAATATATTTTCATGGTTAATGGTACCATTCAACATATACTTTCAAATACTTATGAAAAAACAATAGGTTAACAATCCTTAGATTATTCATTATTCCATAATAGCATAAATTTACTTATACAAAACTATTCTTGATTAACATATATTCCTTCCAGCTGCATCTTAAACCATTGACCAAGATTAATTATTTTATTCCTCAACACTTATTTCATCTCATATATAATTATTAGTATCTTCATCATTAGAAATATAAATACTACTCATAAAACCATGTTGATTCTCTTTATGGGATTTTCCTATAGGGCTTCAATATTCATAATGACCATACATTCCACATTTAAAACATTTATCCATCTTTGAGGCTTTAGATATAACATTTTCCATGTCCATTATGTTAACATAACCTTTTATTTTTAAATTATTGACGTTGTGGCCTTATTTTCCTCACTGAAAGAATCTTCAATTTCTATTGAAACAGTATCCTTGATGCATCTTCCTACATGATTTAAATGAGGAAAATTGAACTTTATTTCCTTTCTGGTCATCAGGAAACTCCATCATTCTCTTATTACGTGGGTTAGGAATATAAACAAAGTTTATATTGTAGATTATATTATGAGATTGCTGATTAGGCATAATAATGATGTTTTCTATCCAAATCCCATTTCATTTGATTCCTCATGAGGAATATCATTCCATTCTCCATTACATTCTTTATTAACATGAATCCTCCTATTTCCATATGTTTTCTAAAACTCAAAAAGAAAAGCGTAAGAGGCAAAACCCATATGAGGAAAATTACATAATCATGGGGTTGTACCATCAATCTCTAACAACTTAGTATGAATCATAGTTTATTCATGATAGTTACCAAAATTCTAGTATTGTAACCTTTAATTATACATATCTTTAAGAAATCCACAAGTTTATCCTTAGAAATGTCTCCAGGGATCTTACTATAGTTTTTTTCATCCTAGTTTCTAAATGTTGACGGAACCTTTCCTTTGATAGAAACTATAATGACCCCAGCATGACGTACATAGATACTTATTCAAAATTGAAAATTATTCATTTTAAAATATAACCAAACCATAAAAAGACTATATAGGTTTAGTGTCATTATAAACATAGAAATATAATGAACTAGTTCATAAGACATCTATATTATATCCCTCTTAATCATTCATAACCAGAACCCCTTTTGATATATCTTACTCAATACCCTTCTATGTGATCTGGGGAAAAGAAACATAAGAGAGTGGGAGCTCGGATGCTTATTAAGGTCAAATAAAGAATATATCAATTATATCACAATCATTAGACATAATAACATAACATTTAATATTCTTATCTGGAAAATAAATGATCATCATATCATATTATGTGATAAATCATAAAATTCAAAATAAATTAATGAACATATTCCCAAAATTCATAACGTAAGACATGGATTTTGTGGCATACACATAAGCATAAAGAACATTCCCATTTTTCCCACAGATCATTTCCTAGAATATCATAGTGCACAAAGACCATTACTGAACTGAGTTCACTCGTCACTCTAGTCTTATATTATTGAACCAGGTTTATTTTCTATCCCATCTTTGTATTACTGAACTAAGATCATTTCCCGTTCAATTACTTTCTATATCATGTGATATTAATCTTTATCTAGTGCATTGGAGGAATATATAGGTCCCAACCATAACATATTTAAATCATTATTACATGTTCCAAAAAAACATAAATCATCCATCATAGAATAACCCAAAAAATAAAATATGTTTCTTAAACATTATTCCATCATAACATAATAAATATAAAATAAATGTATTTCATAAATAACATTCTTGTATAAATAATAATCAAACATAAGAATAAAAGGTATAGTAAACCTGGATCATAATCCTGTTAAATAATTCCATCTTATATGGAAAATAATTTTGATATAATATTTGGAATTAATTCTTGTGGAAAATATCCTTCCATCTTTAAAACATTTTCTTTTCTCAAAACACCATATAATTTTAAAAGAAAAGAATTCCTTTGAAAATAACATTGAAATATTCTAATGGATGATTCATGGAAATACGGAGTTAGGAAAACATAAAAACCCATCATTTCATATAATTTAGAATAATAAATTATCCAAAAAATTCAAATAATTAAAAAATTACCTCGTATCGAAAAATGACAAAATATTCCGTCCATACCGTTTAATAAAAATTTACTAAACCGTAAAATTAACTTTAAAAAATTATAAAACAATATAAATAATATTATATATTTAAGAAACATGGATGTGGGTGATAGATATACTCTATTAAATACTTATACATAGAGAATCTTGGATACTAATTAGATTCTTAAATTACCCCTTACCTTAGGTCTGATATCCTTTGTATGTATTCGAACATCCTCTTCTTCAATGAACACACTCTAGATATCCTCATGAAGGAAATAGATACGGTATTTTGAGAATAAAAACACATCAATAATGTGAATAAGTATGTTGATAAGGGAAATGAGTAGAAGATAACCGATATTGAATGGTTAATGTAAAGTCAAGTTGCGAGGGAGGGTGTGCCCTTTAATAATTGAGGGGAGGGGTATATATGGATTATCCAATATATTGATTTATAATAAAATAAATTAACATAAAAAACTCCAAAATGAAATAATTTATAATATGATATGAGATAAGGTTTTAATATAATCAAACAATAAATTTTATACAAGTTGTTATGTCCATTTAAACGTTATAATTTTAATTTTATACTTAGTTATTCTATTTCATTTTAACTAGGGTAACAATTATTTGATTATTAAAATGGTGAAATATTGAACTATATGATTTCAATTAGATCATAAATAAATAATTTAGAACATTTTAGACCATATCAATGTTATTCTATATTTTTAAAAATGTTTTATGATTTTAAATATTTTAATAAAAAAATTATTTTTGACAGAACATCAATATTTTCAATTTTTGATAGTATTCAATAGATGGATTTTTAAAAATATCAAGATAGTTTTTATCCTAAAAAAATAGTTTATTATATTCATATTAGGTCAAGGTCATAAATAATATTAATTTGATATACTGACTACTAAAATCTTATTTAGTTTAATATTTTTAATTACATTAATTTGATATTTTCATTAATAAAATCATTACATCATTAGTTGTTTGTAATTATTTAATATACTTGTATATTGAATAAAAATAAAAAATAAAATACTATGGATAAGATAAAGCCTCTAAATTTTACAAGATAACTTATAATTGAATATATCTCTTGGAAAATCGCACATTAAAAATGTTATATGTATTAAAACATGATTTTGACAAATTTAACATCACATTAAATAAAATATTATAAGTGTCATAATATTTTACATATGTATCCAAATGGTAAATAAGTCGAGACTTGGATGATTATGGATGATATGTACTCAAAAAATAATATTTTTCAAGTGTTTTAGTCTTTTAATGTTTATTATAATTTTAATAACAATTATTTTATTGACCATCTATCAATTAAATAATTTATGCATCATCAAATTATAAGCCTTTAACGTAATTTTTTATTAAATAAAAAATGATAATAAATTATCAAGATAAAGAAAACACATTTTATAATTAAAATTGGTATTTATAGTCTAATTTAGCTTCTGTGTAACCATATTTTTTATATGATAATGTTATTAAATTTCATGTAAGTCCTATTTAACTTTTCCTTAAATTAAATATATTAAATGTATGAATCTCACCCAATTGGCTTCGAAAGAGAATCATTTATTCAACAGGATAGATTAGGTCAAAATCACTCATCCAACCATATTATTACAAGACTTATGGTAAATTTATAACATTATATTTACTCTTAATTACCCAATATAAATTTTTTACTATATTAATAAAAATTACTAAAGTTACTATTCATAATTCCCTGAAATAAAAGAATGATATTTAAATAACTTGGACTATTCATTACAGATGTGGAATTTATTTTTAAAAATTCAAAACACATAATTTTAAGTAATTAACTTGAAATTAATCTCATTGTGAGAATGAAGAAAAAGTTTTTAAAATTTAAAACATTACAAAATATTGAAATGTTTTTACATAAAAATTCATTGTAAAATTAATGATAACGACAAAAATTATATTTAATGATAAAAATAAATTCTTGTTTTTAATTTAAAATCATTCGATAATATAAATTATCCGCATAAATTATTTCTATTTCAAAAGTTTTTTTCAATTAAAATTTAGCATATTTTACTTTTCATTACAACTTAAAACTTATTAGAAAAGTATCAGAATATCGGCCAAAGTAATCTTTTATATCCAAATTCATAACAATATTTTTATTTCAAAAAATAAAATATATAATAGTGTAAAAAATTGATTTAAAATTGGTGGGCCATCAATAGACAGTGCAACTGCATTTTTTTGAAAAATACTTCTTTTAACTGAATATTTTAATTTGTTCTTATATCATGTCTAAAAAACATATAAGATTAATTTTAAGAATTATGTAGAATATAATACACCTATATTATATCAATAAAATCTATCACGAGTGAATTTATTATTTTATAAAGTTACTTATTTGTATATAAATAGTTTTTAAAATAATGTTAATATTGTTCATATCTGCCATTATAAATATTAGGTTATAAAGTAATAATATAATATTTAGTTTTTTTACGTAAATTCGGACATCTATGAAATAAATTCTATCAAAAGAACATGAAATTGGGTGAAACAAAAATCAAGCATTCTGTTGTGTATTACGCATGTTAAGTCTGTGTTGCGTAGAACATAAGCTTATCTTGGGGTATTGTATAACACAAGACACAAAGAAAATTAAAAAAAAACACTATATCATAAAAATCAAAGGGTTTTATTAGTTGAAATTCAATAAAAATAACATTAAACAATTTTTGAAGAAAACATACATTATATTTTGAAAACACAAAATATAAAAAAATTCTAAAATATTATATAAAGCATTTTCTTCGAAAAATAACTTTGGAAACTTTTAAATGATTTTTTAAAATCGTTGAGCGGTTATCATAGTGGAAAATACCTTTAATTCCATACCTGTTAATTAATGAAGTATTTTTTTAAAACCATTATTTTAAAAATAAAAATTGTTTAAAAAATGGGGAAAATATCTTTATAAAATAAATTGAGAATTTTAGTTTTGTTTAATTTTTTGTAGAATGTCAATTATATGTATGAAAAATATATTTTGGCATAATAGATAGATCCATTCAATTTTTATTAAAAACAAATTTTGAACTCTTGAGTACACAAAGAGTATAAAATTATAGGAATATATATATTTTCATGAAATAACAATAGGAGAATAAATTTCATGAGATTCTTGATAGATTGGTGATAATATTTCATAATCATACACTTAATCATAAACAATTCCGATAAAAAATAAGATTGTAACATAAAACAATTACCACTTTGATATCTTTTGAATAAAAAGCCCCCTAAAAGGATAATGTAAAATGAAAAATTGAATATAATGATAATAAATAAATTCATGATACTATATTTCAAAGGGTTTCTATATATACCTATGAAAATAATATCTATTCACAAGACAATGTATGTCCCAATGAAGACAAATTGACACAAAAAATCTATTAACATAAGTATCGAATTGCATCATTCATGTTAAAACCATGTATTTAATAAATATCGGAATATTATAAATCTATTAACAAAAAATACTCATATTTATCACACTCTATATGATTTACTTATGGCCATTTATTATCCATTTATTAAAAATTCTTTGTTAAATTCAAGTTTTGAGTAATAAATGTTTTGTTTTTTTATGTATGTTATTGTTTTTTATCTTTGATATTTTATTTTTGATCCTAGTTACATAATATACAGAATGTGAACCATGATATTAATACCATACATATTCATTTTAATGGTGTTTATAGTATTCCATTAAATTTCGAGATAGAAAATGAATTACACCATTTGTGGAGATGGTAGGTCATACGTACGCATGAACACTGTGTCCAATTTGTCGACGGGTGAAAAGAAATCAAGGTAGAAAATGTTTTATCATTATATAATAATTTTTATTACATATATATCATATATATTAATTAAATTTATCATTCTTACTTACCATTTAAGGAGTAAGACAAAAAAAATATAACAACGCTTCGTGAGGCAGTAGCCTATCGTACACATGAGTTACATCATCATATTACCATGAAATAGAAAGTAAGAATTTATAAGGTATATTAAAATTTCAACAGTATGATAATTTCCTTACCATAAAATATAAAAATAAAATCCATAGTTATATCCAACTTTGAGAGGTAGTGATGGAAACTGGATAACATCGGTTCACGAGCGAGTAGTCTGTTGTAAAAATGATTGACAGATTAGTTTCCCATTTGAAAGAAGACAAGAAATGTGTGGCTAATGAAATTAAAAAAATAGTAAATAATTATATGGAATACCAGGGATTCATTATATTAACATATTTGAATAATTTTTAAAGTATTTTGAATAATAAAAAAAATCCAAAACACAAGTTTAATATATTAACCTCTTCTTGGAGAACCTCTTTATGTTTATACATAAATCATTCTTCAAATGGTTTAATAGTAATAATAATTCCTATCGAATATAAGGGGTAATTAGAGAAAAACATTGGGTTGTTATTTACTGAACCAAATGTTTTTTATGTGTGAAGAGGGGAGGAGTGGGGTGTCCTTTTATAAGTGGGGCAGAGGGCACAAATAGAAGTTATGAAAAAGAATAAAGTGCACCCACATTTTTTCACCTTCCAAATGGATTCAAAATGAGTCCTTAGAAATAATTATATGTTATATTATCGAAATATTTCCATAAAATGGATTTTTATATGTTTATAGGCCATATTACACCTTATCTTTTATATTTAACACATGTAAACCCTTTTTATAATAACTGTAAAAATTAATTTTTATGATATTACAATTAATTATGGTCAAAATTTAAGTTCGCTCTATTAGATAATATTAATTATTATTATTACAAATATTTAATCCATTTTTCAAAATTTCATTCACATTAGTGTAAAATTTTAATTTTATTTTAAACCATCAAATTTAATGAAAAAGCAGCTCTTTAAGAGAGAAAATGATTAAATCTTTAGAATGTTTTTTATAGAAAATAATTATAAAATTTAATAAAATATCATAAATTGGATTAATAATTATAATATAATTGAGAAAATTTAAATTTTAAAACCATTTAAAAAAATTAACATTTTAAATTCATTAAATGAAAATGAAGTTTTCAATAAAAACCATAATTTTTTACTTTTCATCAATGAAATAATATGATCAAAAAATTATTAAAAATTCATTCAAAGAAAATTTTGATAGGTATATTTCGAAAATGAGGATTACTTTTAAAATAAATTTTCAAAAATTATAAAAAATTACTTTTATTATTTTCCCCCAAAATGCAATAAAAACATTTTTTGAGAAAATAGTATTTTTTTCAAACATGTAAACACATTACAAAAAACTCAGTGTTGTGTGTAACACAAGCTGTCGATGTAATTAAATTTATTAGAAAAAAATATCATAAAATACTTTGGTGTTACATGATTTATTTTTAGTTCCTCTATAAATAAAAAAAATTAATATTCACAACCACTCAGTAATTTCTATTTTGGACTTAGATAATTTTACTCTCTTTTAAAAACGTTTAACATTATATAGACTTCAATTTGAATCACAATAATAAAGCATTTTTTATTTTTGATCAATGAATAAAAAATCACTTAACAATTTATAATATTGTTTTTCTAATAATTATTTTTCTACTGTAACCATGAATCTCATCGGTCAATAATTTATTTCCACCTATCTGACGAAAGAATCAGTTACTTCACATCAGTATGATGTTACAGTGAACATTCCTTTAGGTTTCTACCAATAACTCATTTTTTCTGATTATACTTTTCATATTTTTCATTATTATTGAATATAATAGATGTATTTTGACATTATAATCTAATGGGTTTTGTTTTAATGTCTTTATAAAATTCTATCCATGGATACTCTTTCCTATAACACAATTCAGAAATCTCCATCTGATGGTGTCCCTCAAAAATCATTATCTGATTACCTTGGGTTGATCGACTTTTCCTAATTATATTAGTATAATCAACTTTATCTAATAATTATGGTATGATGTCTTCCTTATGATTTCCATTATATTAATATATTAATCATTGTGAACCTATTATGGAAAATCCAAAATGTTGATAACAAACATGATTCCCTAATTAGCATAGAACATGTTGTAGAATTTAATAATAACTCACCAATAATCATAATTAAACTCATTGTTTTCAAAAGAACTTTTCCATTTCGTAGGATATTAGTAATTTTCACATAATTTCTAAGAAACATCAACTCTGATACCATGCTTGTATTTCATAGTTAATTCAACCAAACATTTGAGAAGATAATGCTTTCTAACTTATCCAACATATTACAATCTATAAATATCTATTAACAAAAAACAAATCATACAAAAAGTGGGATCTTCAATCTATCCATTTTTAATTTTTGGAAAAACCATTAAATTACTTTCTAAATTAATATGTTAATATATGAATTTCTCTATCCATTCTCTCCACATATAATTTCCTCTAATTTATTTCATATTCTATAAAGCTTATTGAAAAGAAATAAAATTTTAATGGGAATATTTTATCAATTCATTCTAACAAAATTTGTTACCCATTTTTTTACTCTAAGTATACATGAGCATTTCTTGGTATTGAAAACATGATGATTTTATTTAGATAACAATATTATCCCTTACCAAAAAATCTTCAAAACTTACTGAATGAGAATGCATAATTTTTTTTAATGATTTCCCACTTTTATTGTAGGATTAAGAAATTAATTTTAGAAACAAAACATTTTTTATTTAGATAAATCTGAAATTTATACACATACATTAGAAAACAGATTAAAAACATTCAAGTTAAACTAACATGATAAGTGGCCTGGGAACACTTTCATACTTCTATTTTTCCTATTTCATTGATTTATTTTATTTATCCCCCATTATTTTATGATTTTTATATTGAAAAATCTAGGATGAGAGATTAATGAAACATGTACCATTTTAATTACTTTCCTTATAACACACTGAGATTTGGTGAATTAATTTTTTTTGAAAATAAGTTAATCTTTAGATATTTTAGTATCCAGAAATATTGAGTATGGATTTTGTTTAATATATAATTTCACTATTTTTTTATTATGTTTTATAAAAAACCAAGGGAATCTTGTACTACATGCAACACTGACATGATTTACATCGCACGCAACACTGAGTTTCTATGAAACTAATCTTTACTATTATAATTATTTAAATAAGATAGTTATAACCTATCCATTAAAATTATAATATGAATTGTATAAATTAGTTTATAAAAATTAATTATAATGGTTTTGATAATGAAAAATATAATTTGGGTATATTCTTTATATGTTTAAATATATTATTTTCTTAAATGAACTACTTTTTATGTCCTTTTTTGAAAAATAATAATATTAATTTTATAAACTCATTAAAATTGGATTTGGTAAAATAGAAATAATTTTTTAATTTAGAATATGAAAGTTATCTTAGGGTGATTTTTTGATATTTTTCTATGAAGTTTCAAGTGTTGATGAATAGTGAACAATACTCCATAGTTGTTAAAAATTGATTTTTTCATTTAATTAATTATATTTAAATTTAATTTAGTTTATAGTCACAATATATAAATAATACATATATTAACCCATTTTAGTTTTTTGGAATCATTTTTATAATATAATTAGATGTATAAAATTATTGAACTTTTGAACACCTCTTTTACCCGCCATCTAGCCACTTTTATGGGATAAGCAGTAAACATAATTTTACAACTTCTATGAATTGATTTTTTAAAAATAGATATACATGATTGTAATCGTAATGAAAAATTGGGTCTAATAGTATCAAATTAATTTTTGGTTAATAGTAACTAGTGATTTTTATTTAATGAGTTTAGAGATAAATTTTGTAATTAAAGTTAAATATAATATTTTAATAATATAAAATTACACATACACTTGTCCTAATTTCATTGGATTATTTTTTTCATCCAAAAAAAATTATTTCAAAACTATGATCCCTTTTAAACCACTTGTGTTAGATTAAGGCATTTATTATATTTTATTTAAATAAGAGTTAAAATTGTCATAATCAAAATTTAATAACTGAATAATTTGTAATGTAGATTTATAGATAAGAAAAATTAGACTATAATTAATAATTTGAAATATAATATATTTATATTCACCTTCATAATTTATTTTTAATTTTTGGAGAAGAAATAACTTAATTAAATACATGTATAATAATGATGCAGTAATTGTTTTTCTAATTGAGATATCAAGTAAATAATATTAAAAATACATAAAAAAATATAAATTGGCATAATTAATGACATAAAAATTTATAAATACTTTATAAATATTATAAACATGTATTATGTTTATTTTATAAGTTATAAAGTTGGTTTGATATTTTTTAAATATAAAATATTGAATAGTATCAAAATTGACATAAATGATGCTTTAAAATAAATAATATTTTATTAATCGTTATAAAATTCATAAAAATATATGGTTCTTCAAAATAACGTTTATAGTGTATCATATTCAATAAATTATCCAATTTTAATTATTGTTTCCTTTTATAGTAAATATATTAACCCTATAGTGTAAAAAACATGTTATCCCGGAAAATTTTAAAATTTTTATCTAAGTGTTAAAGCCAAAAGAAAAGGTTAATTTAGTAACATAATCATGTATAAATATCATTGTTTGAGAGGATGTAAGAACATAATAATCATAGCCACGAAATAATCCACTTTGGAAATATTTTAAAACAAAAATAAATTTATAATAAATTAATCGTTTTGGAGTTTCCAAAAGTGCCCATCCTCCCTCTTATAAAAGGGCATCTCTCCTTCTATTTTATTAAAAAATCTAAATCCTTTTCTCATAGAAAAATCCTACCAATTTCACCTCCCAAACTAACTCCTTTTCTCCAAAAAATACCTACCTTGGTAAAAAGGCCACTCAAGGAATCCATTTCGCACCATCCAAAATGAGTTACCTAATTTAGAGATAACATATTCTCTAAATATACTTTCCTTTAGTATCCTTCCCCACCCCCTAAACTCCCTTTATTCAATTGTTTTTTTAAAAAATAGTATCCTAAATATACTATTATTTTTTAATGCTATGTTTTCGACCTACACATACACACACCTCTATATAATTGATATTTAACATATTGTTTCTATGTATGGAGAACTACTTCCTGAAGAAAAGAATATTGTTCCTTTTATCCATTATCACCAATCATGTTGTCCATTTTGATAGACACTTTGTATAAATATGTTTTATAAAATATTTATTATTTCTTTAATCTTCTGTATTCCTTTTTACAACACATACCATTTAACATCCCATTTGTTGTTAATATGATAATCTCGTTTGAGGAAGTGTGGACTATCGCCCCCTCAAAGTGATGCAATTCATTCACACAGCCCAAGAAATGTATTAATAATTGTTTTAGTGAACATAAATTATATATATGATATAAAAAGTCAACAATAATAATGATATATATATACAGCTATAAATAAATAAATATATATCTCATTTACATACTTTCATTCAATACAACAATTAAAATAGAAACAGTGTTTATGAATACGTACGACTTACCATCTCTACGAATTGGGTATTTTATTTCATACTTATTTATGATATAGATAATTTAAAAAAAATATATACTAGATATATATTATGTTCATATCATGATTTAAATTTTGGGATCATGATATAAGTATAAATATCTATGATATAAAAATTCAGACACTTGCGAAGAACAAAGCAAATATAACCAAATTGAAACCTTACCATAATATCGTTAACCAGTGGGTCATATATGGTCATAATAAAACATATGTGGTATTATATTTAAGAATAATCTTTTGTAAAATAATTATTACAAACGTATTTTTATTATACGGTAATCTCATTTGAGTACGAAGATAGTCATGATATAAGGTTATGGGATTTATGTCTCACCTTTATTTTTACGAGACACTTGTCTTATACACTACTTGTATATTCTAAGTGGTTTATATTCAACCTAGTAATATGTTTTATGATTCTCACATAGAAGATTATTATATTTACATATTCTTATAATTTTATTTCTTTACATGGGGTATATGATTCTATTGATTTTAAAGTGAAAAGTATTGTTTTCAGAATCTCTTTCATATTTGAGATTGTTTCGTTTTAAGTATCTGTTGGATATTATTTATCATCAACGTCCATGTTTTATAAAAATATTCATAAATTTGTTTATTATTCTATGGATATTTTAAAGTCATTTTTAACCATTTTTTACTTTTTACTACATGGTTTAAAGGAAATATTTCATTAATTTTTTAACCTATGAACTTTTTGACTTTTCCTGCAAAAGCACGAGAAGATTTTTTTTTAAAATTATATGGCATGGATAGACTTTTAATATTTCATGATTCCTTATTAGAACAAATATTCCCATACATGCTTATGAGTTTATTTTAAAATGAAATTTTTTATTTTAAAATTATGCCACATTTTTAGAAAAGAAAACTATTTCATTAAAGAAAGTACATTTTCATCAAGAACTATTTTACATTATTTTCATGATTTCATTATTTGATATTAAAGTGGTTTAAAAAAGTGTTTTTCAAAAAAAAATCGGATTTAAGAATTTATTTAAAAAAAATTCATGTTCCAAGTGATCTTTCAAAATCCTACCCCACCTATGATGACATACTTTATTACTGTTAAAGAATATAATTCATATTATTTCTCTGAATGGTTTATATTTTGATGGCATGATGTTTATGAAACTCCCTTTTTTCATGGGTTATGAAATAGAAGAAATGTTTATAAAACATATCACTTTTTTATAGGTTATTACATGATTACATGTTTATGACAACCATTAAATTTTAGGGGTTATGATTTGATTGTTTATAATCATGGGGAATAGGTATGTATGATTTAGTTATGATATGGGTGGGACCAATATCTCTCTACGATGGATTGGGTAAATATTTATATTTTCTGAGATAAACTAAGATGGTATTGGGAGTGAACCTTGACTACTAATATGGCCATGGGAGTGAACCATTACTTATAAGATGGTTTGAGAAGTAAACTCATGCTAACATTATAGTTATGGGAGTGAACCATGACTACTATGATGGTATGGGGAGTAAACCCATACTACTAAGATGGTCTTGGTAGTGATACCTTGTCTACTATAGAAATTAGTATATGCTTATGTGTTTGACACAATTCCTTGTTTTATTCCTATTTTATGCTTTATTGGCCTATGTTCATTATTTCTGTATGATTCATGTCTATTGAAATTCAATTATTTATGACATGATTCATGTATATGATCTTTGATATGCAGGGTATGATATTATATTTTCATGATCAGGATCTCATACCATTATACTCATGATTATGCTTACATTTCTCCCTTGTTTAGCCTCACTAAGAATTTGAGAACATAACTTTATTATTTTTCGTATCCACATGTTATAATGACATGTTATAGATAGAAATACCGAAGGTGGATATCTTTATGGGAGATGATGAAGATCTTTCACCAGGATGGAATATTTTAATTTGTTGTTTCAAAAGACAGTAAACTATTACGGTCCTTGGGCATTTATTATGGTAATGTATTGAATATACATCTAAAATGATGTAATATCCATGTATATTAATCCTTGTTGGATATTTTCATTATTATCTTTATAGTTATGAATATCTATAATATACATGCTCTAGGATCTTCATGTTGATATTGAACCAAAATAAATCTATTCATATGTGGATAGCTTGACTATAAGATTTACACATATTCATTAAGGATGATCTATTGCTATTAATTTTAAATGATCCAATATAGGAGACATTTTAGGATGCAAAATTATTATCTTGGATAACCAAAATTGGTAGTCATTCCTCCTTCTTAGTTTTTCCCCCTGAGTACATGCCTCACTTTGAATTCCTTATTTTGAAGGAACACAAAAAAGGTTAAGAGAATAAAGTGAATCCTTTTTTATTATTAATTGTAAAAATAGTTTTATATTATTTTCTCAACAATGTTTATGTATTTCCTCCACTCGTTATACTTTGAAATATAAATTTTCATTCTAATTTCGGCTTTGTGGATCTTATCCCATGTTTAATTATTTGTGTGTGAAACTTATTTCCAAAAGGTATTTTAAAAAACTTATATCACATTCTAAAACTTTAATATTCATTATAAAATTATATTATTTTGAAAATATTATAGAACAATAACTAAGAGTTTTTTATCCATATTTCACCTCATACATAGATCTTACTTACCTTCATATGCAATCTTTTCTTTTCCATTATCATTAGTCTTTGCTACAATTCTCCATTTTTCAATATACTTTCTAAATATTTTGTCTATATAACAAACATATCATTATATATATTGGAATTTTATTGGGTTTTCCACAATGATTCTTCTGAGTTTCATCCCACTTATTAGTGCTTATGGATGGTGTGAGTTTCTTCAAATTTATGGATTTGAAACTAAGTTATTGTTACTTGATATCTTTTTGGGAAAAATATTGTTTACAATATTTTTCTATTTAGTTCCCAAGGATGATTAATCCTTTTTAACCAAGTAATGGGGTATTGTTTTCTTATCATCTTTTGATACATATCAAGATTAGCCTATACCAACCTTGTGACCACCATCATTTCCAACATTACAGTTATTTTCAAACATTCAAAGTCTCTTGAAAGTTTTTATATTTTTCATACAATGTGGATGTTTCTTCTTAAATATGGATTGATCCACATCATAATGGAATATATTTGTGTTTTATATTTTAAGGGGTTTTACCAAAAATCATATGCACAATGCCAAAAAAATTTATAGCCCCAACATGGAACCACAATCTTACATCATCTTATTTCCTCAATATAATTTTTTGTGTTTTCATTCAAACTTGTTGGGTGATTTTAGGGTAACTATCTTATATAATCTTTTTCATATCCACCACAGTCATGTGGGTAGGATTCGTATCACTATTCTTCACCCATACATGAAGATATTTTTTTTCCAACATTCATTATTCATGAAAAATCATTTGGAAACATTATTAAAAAATGGTATGTAAGGTACCTATTTCTTCATTAATGATTGAGATAGATCGTTGAAAAATTTCATTATCATCTTATAGATTGTTAGAGGTATTTTATCTTTATAATCATTTATAGAGCATTGTGTAGAAGCAACATCTTTATCCTTCTTTTGTGAAGTCTCAAAATTTTCCTTCACATGATTTCCCAATTTATCTTCCCATTCTGGATATCCCATGTTTTGGGTTATTTTGTGATATTAAATCATATTTAACTTTTCTCTACAACCCCTATTCATTATTTTATCTTCCTCTTCATATAACATACATTTTTTGTAACAAATTGTCGGGTTCAGTGATAATTGTTTCTTTCAAATCAAATTAAAAATCCTCGAACAAAATGCTATTTTAAACTTTTCTATAATTGCATAGATATTTTATTCCAATTTCTTATTGAATCCATTTTTTATTTATATTATTTGATCCATTTGTATTCAAACAATGAAGAAAATATTTAAATCACCATGTTTCTTTATCCAATAGATCAAACTTCTTCTGAGAGTTATATACATTCTAGAACATTTCATTACCAAAAATTCATCAAGTTTTTTACTTCTTCTTCAAGAAAGTGGGTATATTCTTGAATTATTTGAAAAATAAAACAGATATAGAGAGAGAATATTTATTTGAGAAAACAATTTATAATATATTTCAATCCGTTAACTATTATTTCTTGAGAATTTATAGATTGATCATCATTATAACATATTCTATGATGTTATTCTTGATGATAAATTATACAATATTTTTTTAAATACCTCATACTAACTTAACATTATTCATTCAAATGTGTTAGGAATTTAGTTTTTCTCCTAGGTTGAAATTTAAGCTTCCTATTCTTCACCTTCCATGCCAAATTTATCTTGTCTATTATCACGGAAAAGAGAAATTGATACATCCTATTTTATATTAAAATGGTCCCTTATTCATATATCAATTCTCTTTATTTATTCTCTTTATCATTGTCTTGGTAGAATAATAATTCAATTAAAATATAACTAAATATTGACTAAAAATATAATTAATTATTAATTCATGATATATACTAAAATATTTAAAAGTGAATAGGTTAAATGTAGAGAATACTATAGTGGTGAACCTACATTCTAGTAACAATTGAGGGACAAAATTGGGGTATAATCAACATTGAAGGGGTTTTCAATGTTTATAAAATGTTAACAAATTATAAATATTTATCCATTTCCCTCTTTGATCTATTAGAATCCCAATTAGTATATTGTATTTCCCTTTTCATATGAAACAATGTGAAAAAAGCTAAAACACGACACACAATTTTGTTAAAAGATAAAATACTCGATAAGATTATCTAATCATTTCCATATATGGTGATGACCAATACATTGATTATAAAAATTTATGAGATACCAAATACAATGGTTTGGCTAGAAAATTATCCTTATCTTGTTTGTGAGTCCCTACACTTTTAGAGGGGAGGTTTAAATAATCCTGAATCCTTGGACTTCAGATGACTTGGTTAAACATATAAATCATTATCGGTTCTTTATATTTTTTATATTGAGAGTCACCAATGCCTTTAGTAAGATACTTTAAAACACTATGTATGTTTTATAATCATTGAGTCGTATTTCACAGTTTTGTTTTATTCTCCACATATTCTCCACTTGTTATTTGTAGAGTAACAATAAAGAAAATTCCCTTCATCCACATCCTTTACATGGACCCTCTTTGTCTGTCACATTGATTAATCATGTCATTCTAATCGAATACATACAATGATGTTTTATTGGTGATGGTTCTCCAAGGAACAATTCTTTTAACCCATATTCACCTACTTCTTGAAACACTAGATCGTCCAATACGATATATCCAATGTGTATTTATCTACTGGAAGTTTGTATGATACCATTTTATTCTCCATTTTTATCTGGTAATCAATTAAAAAGGAAAATATATCGAGTATATGGTTGATAACATTTTATTTCCACCATCCAATGCACCCCTGCTCTATCAAGAACCCCCTTCTTCTTTCGGTACATCTTCCCTCAAAACATATACCAAAAGAGAATTTATATAATTATTTATAGCTAAAACATTATAACATCCTTTTAGTTATTTAGTATAACACATATCCATGAAAGTATTCTTCATATAACTCATTAAAACCACATATGTTCCCATTTACACTGGAAGTGGTTCTGCAAAATGTTAGGGTGGTGTGTATAGTTCAAATTCAAAATTCCCACTAAATGTTTCTAGTGAACCACTTGAAAGATACCTCTTATTTACCATGTTTAGTATTCCCAAAATATAAGAGTCAACCAATAATTATTGAAATATTACTTATATTATTGTTTCGATTTTATTATTTAATCCCTTAAAACTATCGGTTAGAATCATAATATTATACTATGATTATTGAAATATTGATCATCCCACTAAATATTTCCACAATTAATAACATTACAAAACAACACAATGATCTTAAATAATTCCATCTGGTATAACTTCATAACATGTATTATATCCATTGAATCATCATTCAGTGTTCCTTCAACACTTTATAAGAATATCTCAAAATATTTAGTAAGACACTTCCTCTTATCAATGACATGATTCATAAGTATTCTTCCATTTCCATTGCTTGAACACCTATGACCGATGAACTTCATTGGAGACTAATTTCCGGATGATTCCTCACACATTCATTCAATGGATGCACAACCATTATTCTTCATTTGTAATAAAATATCTGATTCCACTACATAGAAACATTATTTTGATGAAGCTACCTCAAGAATATCTGCAATAACGTCATATGAAAACATATGTTAAAATATTTAGCTCATAAAAATTCATTAACCTATATCTAATGATCTTCATATGTTTCTTTTGACTTATTTAGGAAAAAATTTCCAATCATTTGAATCCTTTATTTTCTATCCTCATAACTACTATTTTATCAAATGAAATTATTTAGAAACTACTTTTCTCTCTAATGATTCATAAATTTCTCTATCATCATTCAAAAATCTCTTTGTTCAATGATCATAACATGATTTTACAATCTAATTACTTCTATAGTAAACTGGTTCTTGATCAATCAAGAACATTATATCTAGTACATTTTTTTTGATTACTAACCAATTTGATATGATAGACATCATTACTTTTTATAGATATAACCTCATCAGCATATTGCTTCATTCATTCATTGAAGCTTTTTATCATTGCATCTCAATCGTTATACAAGTTTATTTGATATATTTTTCAAATATCATCATTAAAATTCAATTAGAAATTGTCAATTTTTGTGTACTTGAATTATGATAAGTTCTACTACAAATCTAAAATTTGGAGAGTGCATTACAACACCACAATTCCTATTTTAGACTTATCTAATTGAACTCTCTTTCAGATATTTTTTCAATTTATATAGACATCATCTCGAATCAGAACCATAAGGAATATATTAAATTTCATCAATGAAAAACACATAAATTAACAACATATGAAATAGTTTGTCTATTCATTATCTATCAGATATATCCATGAATGTAATTGATCAAACAATTATTTCCAAATGTCATATGGTCATCTTAGTCAATTCACATTAGTCCATTATTGCTGTTAAAACTCTTTCGATGTTGTTCTAAAAATTCTATTATTCTAATATACTTTTCATCCTTTTCTATCTAATGAACTATATTAGATAACTTTGGAATGATTCTATGAAGGAAGCTATTTTAATGAATCTATAAAAGTATTTCCATTGGATATTTTGTCCGATAGCACACTTAAGAAACCTATGTCCTATGGTGATACTCATAAACCATCATCCTATTACCTCAGTCTAATCAAATATAAATAATAATCATAGTATGATTGGATCTAACTGATCACCATGGTATATTTGTCTTTATCTGATATTCATTTTCTATGTCATTTTGGATTTTTAAACCTATTAAGGAAACTCTTTAAGGAAAATTTATATTTTTTATAACAAAAACTCTTCTCTAAAAATCATAGAACATGTTATTTACAGTTGGAAAAATCATCAATAATAATATTTAAATTCAATGTCTTCAGAATAAATAACACTTATCTAGGGAAAATAAATCATGAGCACTTAATTTCTTATTAATTAATTCATCCAATAAAAATCAACTTTATTTCTAAGCATTGATACCTCAGATACTTAAGATGAACATTATATTAGATATTACATTCTAACGTATTCATCATATTGAAATAAATTTACAAGTATTGAGAACAAATAAAAAATATTACATAAAGTAGGCCCTTTACAATCCACCTGAACTCCTTATTCTAGGTTAGGTTCTTGATATCATCAAATAAAAAATCTATTTTTTCATTGGAGTTAATGATAATAGTCATCATTGTATAAGAACACTCCAGAAGTGATGATAGAAGTATTAGTACTCACATCACATCCATGAACATTACCTTCACTAATATAAGCTACATTTATACATATTAAAATCAGTCATGTGATCCTTCACTAGTCTTATTTTTAATAACCTTAGGAGGAAAAAATTGGTGTATCATGAACACAATATTCAACGTCATAGGTTTATTGTACATATCCTTAAAAAACCCCATAACTTATACCATATTCATTTTTTTGAATATTTAATGTAACATTCCTTTCTAAATATATCATCACCAACACTACTGATATCCTATACATCCATTCCCACTATGACTTTTCATTCTTTTCAAGAAAAACACAAGTACGTGGAGTATAAAGGTCCTTCTAAATTAGAGGATCCTAAATTTGAATCATTTATAAGTCAAAATATATTCAATAAAAACTACCTAATCAAACCATGATATATTATCACACCATATAATTTGATGACACTGAAATACCATTGAAATTTAGATATAATCAAGTGAATAAAATAGAGATTCTTGAACCATGGAATGATACCACTATTTTGGGAAACTCACCCAACTAGACTACATTTAATTTTGATAAAACCACTGAAAGGAGGATCCTTGGTCAACCATAAGATTGTATCAATATCATTATAGTGTAAAATAATACTCTTGAAGTATCTTTCCCATAACCAGTTATACCATCGGTATGTAGACACTACACCCTACTGACCATATAAATTCATTCATCGTATGCACCTGAAAAATCATATACATTCAAAAAAATTAAATTAAATTAAAAAAACATAAAAAAACAAATGAAAAACATATATTAAAATAATTAATAAAATCATTCCTATGTTCATAATAGAAACTCTACAATTTCCTTTTCATTATATTCAAAAATTACAAGAGATTTCAAATCAAGATTTAAAAGTAAAATTAATCTTCACTGATCTCTACTCTCCATAATTAATTCATTTTATTTTAACATTATTATAAAAAATTCCTCATACAGATTTATACTAATAATTATCCCTTAACCCTATAATATCCACTCACTCAAAATCCTGGATCACAAAGAATAACTGCTTCATCTGGAGACCCCTCGACTATACAGATCCTATAAAGTTTCAACAATCTATAATAATAGGGTAAAAAGATGTGAATTTATAATATTATTTATAACTATGAACAGTTACTACTCCCACTATCTTTAGACCATGTCCATCCATCATCTATTGCATGAAATTTTGATTATCATAATTAAAAAAAATGTATTTTAATTATCTGAAATAGATTTCACATCCCAATTGTGTGATCAAATATGGGTATAATTTATTGACCTTGTCTCTAGAATCAAAAAATTATTTAATTACTATCCCTTTTATAAAAATAGTTATGTGGTTAATAGGTATAAAACCATATAGAAGTTCTAATGACGTGTTTAAGTGACTAAGAAAATTTAAAAATTCTCAAGAACAACTAATAATCAATAATGGTAATAATGACTAGAAATCAAAGGAATTGTTTTATGTGAATTAAATAATTTCTATAAAATAGAATATATTGAGGGAACAACATATCTTATAGAATTTTGTGATGAAATCAAAAAATGTGGTAGAGGAATTCGATTTTATTGTTTTAAAATATAACTTCCTTCATACATTTACTAACAAAATGAACTGAAACGGAGATGAATGTGGACAAAAATCTTTATCGTTATTTTAACCAATCACTGGATGAAACCAACACAATTTCAACTATAGAACACACATAGTTCTCAAAATAATGAAATTATTTTTCACATGAATCAACTTTTTATTTGACCCTTGTGTGTTACTATCATCATCATATTACATGTTAGATTGATTCTCATATGATTAATTGGATTAAAATGTCCTAAACTAAGATTATTTTTCACTAGCACTCAACATATTAAAATATTGGGCTTCCTAGGAGTTAAATATGAGATAATATATATAATGAGAATTAATTAATGATGTAATATAATGTAACTACTATGATATTATTCTAAAAATAATTTTTAGATTATGATTATATTTTATGGAACAAGATTTAAGAATTTATTTACAAACAACATAGTACAATGTGAAGAACTAGGGGTGGGAATTATTATCAATAAAAGAGCTTCCACTTCCAAGATCCAGTGAAGCTTTCCTATTTCCTAGTACTAGCTTGATTTCTTATAAAATTAGCATGCCTCATATTGTTTTTCAATGGTCTATTGTCAACCAATTCCTGACCATAAAGATTCTTATCACCATTAATTGTAATGTTTCCCCATTAAAAATATAATTGTGCTCTAGTAAACATTCTCTATCTCACAGTGAACCTCTTTTTCTCTTCTTCTAGGTTTCCACAATGAAGGAATATCACTATTCACTATTATACAAACATGACATGAGAAATGTACTACAATGAATGTGCTTTTAATTTGGTTAGGTTTCACCTCCACATGATACACCATGATCACTCCAACAATTTTCATTATCTTTCAACATCTCCGAAAATCATAATCATCTTTTAAATTTTTTTATTTTAAAAATCTTATTATTTTTAATTTTTAATTACAACTCAGAATTTTTAACGGAGTGAGAAGAAATTCAGAATAAAATAACACTATAAATAACCCAAAAATAAATTCCAGGTTATGAAATGGGAGAATTCTTTTTCCATGGATTTTACATGTTAATTCAAGAAAATGATTTTGAATACTAATTAATGGTTTATGGAAATTATTATTTTCATGAAAAATAAAATTTAAAAATTAAAACACAAAACTATTATACACTAAATAAATGAATCAATAATTATTATTAAATTATTCAATGAATCCCAAATTAAATAATAGATTGACCAACCATTATAAATTCACCATTATTATCACCTTTTGAAATAAAATCTAAATTTAATTCCTCAAAAGTATGTAGAAAATTGCATAAAAAATATGATACAAAAAATTCCCCCACACTTATCTTATTTCACTCCCAGATAATATAAGGGATTTTATTCCTTCAAAAAGACATGTCCTACTATAAATCATGTAATCAAACAATTGAGGAAAAAAACTAATTCATTAATTGTTTGAATTATAATACCTCATCTATGAATTAATCTCACCACTATATTTGATGAAAAGTTCTTAAGTCGAGGGGAGATATATTTATATTCGAGTATAATTGAAATTTTAATATATCACTATATATTATGTTCCTTAATACCAATTTCCAATTTCTACTTCTGTGATACAACACAAATGAGGTTTTTATAAGTCAATTTCCCACTTCTTCATTTGGGATCAATATTCCCTATACCTAAATGTATTAATTTTTGACAACTAGTTCGTATTGAGTTTATTGATTTACTTATTTATCCCTTTTTATTATAATTTTTTAAACCTTGTTTGAGAATTGAACTTATTAGATTGTCAAACGGATTTTTTTTAATCATACACACATTTCCTAATTGTTCAAAGCTTCATTTTGGGACTCTAATTTCCCAATTTACTCCAATTTCAAAGGAATTATATAAATCTCTTTTCATTTCCCTCCATAAGAAGTTATTTTTAAAAAATGATAATTTATATTAAATTAAATTCAAACTTATATTGTCCTCATGTTATAATTTCAATTCCACAAAGATATCTTCCCTCACACTCATTTTCCGAGTTTAAAAACCATATCACCATGAAAACAATTACCAAATTCACTCATAAATAATTTAATTTTAAAAATTTCAATGTCAATTATATTCACCATACTATAATAAGAATATTTATATGCACTAAAACATTGGATTTAAATTTTTTATTTTATCTTATTTGTGAAACATTGAATCATAGTTTAGTATAATGAAAAGCTAGTTTCCCCAATCTTCTAACTCAACAGTTTCACAATTTTTGAATTTTATGGTAGAGATAACTGTTTTATAAATTTGTTTTAAAAAATAAATTAAATTTAGACGTTCAGGTAATGCTTGAATGGTAATAAGATATTTAAAAACATCACAATTTCCACACATTAAAAATAATTTTCAAAACTAATTTCAAATAGTTCAAGTATTAAATATTTCAAGTAGAAAGGAAGAATATATGGATGAGATAAAATATTAGTATGGTGAATATGTATGTATGTAATAAGTATATGTTTAATCCAAAATTATTTTTAGAGTTACATCTAGGATTTAAATTCGGTTCAATTTGATTTTTAAAACCCTAGATATCATCAAGATAAACACCCTGAAAAAGATATATAAACTCACATAGCTCAAACAACCAATGTAACTCCCATATAATTAATTCCTAGTATAAAAAATGTTTCCAAATATATGGATAAATTAATGTGTAAATTTTACAACATAGAAAAAGATATTAACATCTCCAAATATGGATATTTTTTCATTTGAGTATAAACATAACACTCCCCTTTTATCCACTAGAAAATAAAACCCTACATTAACCCTAAAAGAACAAGAAACAAATATTAGGAACCATGAATTTATGATCAAGAGTAAATGGGGGATAATGATAGATTGAGAGGTTTGTGATTTCATTCAACTCATGCAAATAAACTCTCTCTGGCCTTTGATTACATTTAGAATTATGTTCCTAAAAATATTCTAACTCCTACTAACCTTGAAGACAACTATCCATGAGGGTCATTTGATAGGTCAAATGACCACAAGTGTGTAGGTGGCCACATGAACTAACTAACCACTAGAAAAGAAACATGAACTATCACACCAAGAATATCCTATCAATCCATGATTTGGGAGGTTGGTCAATTGACCTAATGTTTGAACCAAGTGACCACATATTAAATTTAATAAAGTCCTGGTATAACAGAAAAAATAATACTAAATCAAACACATGAATAAAATATGATTAACAATGGATTGGATTTATTGTGTGATTGAACTAACTAAAAGAAAAACGTAGCAATATACAAAAAATAAAGACTAGGAACTAAACATTAAAACATTATCCATGTAACGATTGTGGAACATTACAAACCAATAGGGTCTTGAAGTAGGTCATGTAATTGCACATTGGAATTATTACATGGACTAAAATTACTATAATAAGACTCAAGTAATTGTTCTTAAACTATTATGCCAGAACACTAAAAATATATGATGGATTGGAGTGACTACAATAATAAAGAACAAATGACCATGATTGAAGTCAATTGACAGCATTTTGATCTAATGAATCATGCGATGGAAAGTGAACAAACAAGATAGAGAACAAAACATGAGCGATTCTTATTAAACAGTATAAGATAAAGGTAAGGAACTATGATATATCTTTCATGTGTGGTTTTTATATGAGTAAAATGAAATTTAGAGGGCAGGAGTGAATATCATTAAAAAAAATTAAAACAAAATATCCTAATTTTTAAAAATTAATTTAAAAATATTCAATTATTAAACAAAATAATCAAAGTCAAAAGTGTAATGATATAGTTATAATAAAATAATAAAAGCATATGAAAAAAAAACAAAGAGTGATTTAATATGAATATTTTATTTGAATATAAAAATTAGGTGATTTTGAATTAATTGATGTATTAAAAACATGAATAATTGAAAAAAAATAATGTGATTAGTAATTTAAATTGTACAAATTAAATGAGATGTGATATTTATAAATTTAGTTTAGTATTATTACCTAAAGGTACCATTATTTATACCACCCTAATCACATTAGGATTAAATTTATTAGTCACTTAGACTTATTAGTAGTCGATATACCAAAACCATTCCTTTATTTTAGGTTATTGTTAAAAAAATAGAAACTATCTCATTAACGGTGAATTTAAAAACCTCAAAAAGAATAGTTTGTTTCAATTTAATGTAAATTGAAACAAAATCACAGTCCCTGACTTTAATGCCAGTAAGAACCAAGAATAAAAGATATAGGAAGAGAGTTTCATTATAGCTTAGTCCTTAATCTATGAATGAATATAAAAAACCAATAGGATGGATTTATAAATAAATATTTGATAAACAATTAAGTAATTTATCACAATGATAGATGAGAAAGTGTGTTGATGTATATTTATAAGATATCAAAGTCTTATATCTATAACCTTCAATTACTTTAAAAATGTTTATAATTATTAGGGGTAATTAAGTCAAAGACACCAATGTTTAATAGATTTTTTCCTATATTAAATTAAATTCATTAAATAATATTCCTAGGGCTACCAAATACCTATTATCCTCCATCGTTTAGCTTATTGCTTACTTGGAGATGTGTGCTCACTTCCTGTTTGCACCAGCTAGTTGATACACCTCTACCAGAAGTTCGGTGGACTCCTATAGATTTTTTTTCTCACTTTCCATATCTATCATCAATATAGTTCACATCTACCAAGAAGTAGATGGGGTATTTTATAATAGGTAAGTTATTAGGCATGCCACTTATTGGCTGATGACAATGAACTTGCTAGACAATGATCTCAATAACTATTGGCTTCCAAAATCAGTTTCCCTCTTTCCTTCAATATTCCTCCATGGAACTTATAAAATTAATATAAGGATCTTAAATCTCTATTAACACATGTTCATGTTTACTTTTAGGACATCAATTCGAAATTCATCAAGATTGATTCACATCGATTAAATACAATAATTAAACACTTTAAGATTGTCTGGGATAATTAAAATAAACTATTAGTTATAAGTTTAAAAATATATCACATTTTTCTTAAAAAACACTTTAATAATAATTAAATTACCAAAATAATATAATTATTGAGTTACCAGGATGCATATATTTTCATATCATTTGATGAAAAAATAATAATTTCGCAAAAAAACATAACTTCTCCCCGAGAATCATTTTTTTAAATTATTTTTTCCAAATAATAAACATATCCCACTGAGACAGATACTAACAATTATCACAAAAAATAAGCTTCCCCAATTGAGAGGGAGACTAAAACTTCTCTCCCATTGAGATTATCCAAAATAAATCATTTATGGGGTAAAATAATAAAGAGATAAACTTTAAAACATCATTTATCACCTTAAATTGTCTTTCGAGAGTGGACTGATAATGCATTAAAATATTTTAAAAAAATAAATATTTAAAAGATATATTTCTACAAAACCCAAAGGAAAAATAAAATATTTATTAAACATAAAATTTAAAAGTTTAATAAGCCTTTAAAAATATTTTTAATAAATAAATAAATATGTCTAAGAAACAGAACAAAAATTTAATTTTTGTTATATATTTTGTAAAAGAAAATTTATATTAATAAATAATTTCATTATTAATAAGATTATATCCCCATTAATTAATTAACCAAGATATTTTAAAGGGACCATAGCCATTAAAAAAGAATAAAATAACAAAACAATTTATAAATTTAAAATTTTTTAAAAAAATTGTTATTATTTTTTGTGATTAGTAAATATTTTATTAATAAATCAGAGGGAATTTTATATGAGTGTCAAACCAGGTGTAATGTATAGCCCAATTATAACTTATAGGATAATGAAAGGGCTATCAAGCTCAATTAACCATTTTTTGGGAAAGTATCGAGGAGCAAATGTGCTATAACCCCATCCACTTGTTTGTTTCCATACATTGATGTTTATATTGGAATATCATAATAACTTTAATTTTCATAAATGTTGAAATGTTTTGAGAAACATATTTTAATTTATTTGAAAACAATTTTTGGAAACTAATTTAGAAAACATATTTAAACAATAAATTCATATCATGCTTTCTAAGTGATTAAGAGATAAGAGTCACAAGCTAACCGTACCCTACTCAACTTTAAAGAAGACAAATATATCAATATGAAGGTGTTTTTTTGAGATATATACAATTTGATGTTTTTGAAAACAAATTCAATAATTATATAATCTTTCAAAAATGAAATCATGAAAAATAACTTCTTAAGTCAATTTACATAGTGTTAGAGTGATAGATATGATTATTAGAAATTTTTATTGCACTAATGTTGTTAAATTTAATATGGATTAATGAATATGTTATCCTAAAGTCCTATAGTGTATGTTTTATTACTTCGGATCCGAGGGTGCTTTGTCCCTTATTTTAGTTTGGTGGATTTTTCTCTATTTAAGGTTCATATTAGTTCACATATACTATGGTTTTTCATTCCAAAGTTCTATCAATATAGCATTTACCATTGTTCACTGTACTCTGATGGTTCCTTTCCAGGTTTTTCTTTACGATTTTTTCCTAGTTTTAGACAAATTATTGTTCCTTGTTTTGTTCCTAGCTTGGTTTCGTTATTCTCTTATATACTATACAATTCCACCATTTCCCCTCATGAAATACTCCATTATACATTGGTTTGATGGATTCCATGATGATTTATGTTATGTTGGTGACATTTGTAATGGTGGTTTAAATAGTGGTTATGTAGTTGTGGCTGGTTTCTTTTTGAATGGTGTAGTGGATTTTTAGTTCCTACAATGGTGGTCCTACTCTAGGAATTTATGGTTATGTTTTATTAGTGGCCCATTCGTGGTTTTTCAATATTATTTGTGGAAGTCTTTAGTGTCTCGTTGGAATCCTGGTCATTTCTTCCAGTGTGTCGATGATGTTTTTGTGTTGTGTGCCATAAGGCATTGAAGGAAATGTGGTGTGATGCATCATTCATTCATAGATGGGATGTATTGGTGGTTAATTGATTGGTTTTTTTAGTGGTCCTGATATTTAATTTGTGCCTATAATGGAAGATCTATTTGGTCCATGTCAACTCAATTGGTGATGATTTTCCTTGTAAAATTCTCAGTTAACCATTAAGTACATTCATTTTAAAAAATATTATTGTTTATTTGGGGGAAATGACTTTCAGAGTCTATATATTCTACTTTTGGGGTTGATAGAGAAAAACTTTCTTCTTACTACTCCAAGAGATGAGTTAATTTATTATTTGATAAAAAGTTCCTCTAGTACTTTTTCTATCTATTTGTAATCCTATAATTTATAAATAATAAAAATAAAAAATTTAAAAAACGGTTTCCTTATGGTAAAATAATCTAATGTTTTTTCCTTAAAAATAATAAATAATTATTTTATGGAAATTTAAATTTGATTTATTTGGATTGGATTGAAAATGATCAAAAAAGAATACAATGAACGTGATATTCTGGTGGGTCACAATAATGTAAATTAGAATTCCAATCATAATTTGATAAGTATAGTTATTGAAAAATTTGACAGATTCATCTAAAATTATCTTCAAATTTTTAATCATTTGTATTATAATTTCTAAAGAATGATCGATGCAAATTTTTTTATATTTTAATTAGTATATTTACTTTGTTTTAAAAAGGTTCTATAATTGTTTTGGTATATTTTAAAAACAAGTAATAATTTATGTTCTCCCGTTAAAATCCTATCAAACTATTTATTAATTAAATAAAAAAATTAATTCTAAAGAGTTTCTTTTGTAGATTAAAAAATAAAATCACCAGTCCACATTTGAATGATTAATAAATCAATTGAAAGGGTAATGATAGAAAGGTTGTAATTGAAGTTTCCAATTTTGAAATAATTTGACAAAGGAAATTTAATTAACCACTCATACCTAGTCTGAGGATAATGTTTTAAATAATAAAGAGAATTGGTTAACTTATTTTTTTAGATATTTAGTATTTTCTAAACTAAGAGGTTTTTCATCAGGGAACATTTTAAAAATTAAACATTTTAAAAAATATTTGTTGACATCTATTTGAAAAATTTGAAAATTAAAATATATGGTGGATGCCAACAAGATTATAATGGATTAGAGGTGAGATGTTTTTGAAAATTATTCACCATAACCAATACCGTATTCTGAATTATATCATTTAGTAATAACTCATTCATTTTTACAAATATCATTTCCTTATTCATTAATTTTGTTCCGAAAAACCCACATAGATCCAATAATTGGATGATTATCAGGACATTCAACAAGAATCCAAATGTCATTCCTTTTAAATTAGTTCAACTCCTTTTTAATGGTGATTATCAAATTCAAATAATAATAGCATTGTAGAGGGACCAAAGTTCAAGGTGAGGGATAAAATATTAATGCTCATCATCATTTCACATAGACCTTCTATTACATGTTCTCAATTATAATTAACCAATAGTATTCAAAATGGGGTTGTCCTAGGGTTGATTACAAGACTTGGGTAAAGGTTATGGTAAGGTTTTTAGTGAATCATTAATTAGTTTATAATTATTAGTTTTATAAAAAATATAAATTATGTTTCTCAACATCATCACCATATGTGGATGTGATATACGAAAGGTCTAATTTAATTTGCTGAAAATAGACTCTTTTAGTGCATTGGTTTTCTTATTGAAGAATCAGAAGTATTTACATGAGTTTTAGTACCCAATAAAGATTCATTCACTTTATTTAATGTCAAAATATCCTATATAATACTTGGTATTATTTATAAATCATTTATAAATGAATACATTAAAGAATTTTTCTTTTCAATTTTCCATTAAAAATTTCATAATGGGGTTTGAGTAATATTTTTCTCATATAGAAATAGTTAAATTAAAAATATGTGATATTGACTAATTTATCCTAAAAGTATTCAATATGTAAAACTCATTTTGGAGAGTAATAGAGATTTCTAGGATGGTCCAGTTTTATCTTTTGACCACCCAATTTTTTGGAGGAGTTCTAGGAGAGGAAAAGTGGTGATGATAACATTGAGAAGTAAAAAACACATCAAAGTATTTGTTATAAAATTATCCACCATGGTAACTTATAAGATAAAATAGTTTTTTAACTTTATTATTTTCTAAATTCTATGAAAAGTTGATAAAGATATTACAAGAAACATTCTTATGATATATGAGTAAAAACCTGGTAAATCTAGTAATGTTCCCAATAATTACAAAATGTAATTTTTTTCCTTTAATACATGATAATTGAATTGGTCTAAATATATCAAGGGGTACTAGTTATAGAGATTTAAAGAGGTAAAAAAATTTCTTTGGGTTTTAATGAAGACATTTTATTATTTATTAGTCAGCAAGGTATACAAACCAATATATCATTAAAATAAAATATTGGCAAATATAATACTACTTGGTTACATTTTTTCTTAGTGATGGAATTAATATTAGAATGACCTAACTATAGATTCTAAATATAAGAGTAATTATCTTTTCCACTAAATCAAATAACATTTATACTCTCAATATTTTCAGGATATAAACATAAATATATTGAAAACAGGAATAGGTAATAAAAGTTTTCCTTTTGAATAAAAAATTTAAATAAATCTTTTTTAATGTAATTTTAAAAATTCAATCACATAATTGACAAATATATAGGAAGTTTTTTTTAAACATTCGAAAAATAAAATTTATTTAATTATATTATGGATTGAGAAATCAATCATACCAATACTAATACATTTTCATTTTGAATCATATCTAAAGGTGGAAATTCCTCTCTAAAAGTAATAAAGATAATTGAATTCAAAAAGATCACTACACATATGTATTGATAAATGGATATCCATATTCTATGTAGCTTCTATGGTTTATCATATTTTCTAAATAAAATTAAGAAACTATGTCTTTTGGTGCCCATAACATGGATTCACGTAAGTTAGCTAATAATGATTTTGGAATGTAAAATTGCTTGGAACAAGCTTTTCAATTTGAAATATTAGAAGAAAGATAAATGCTTATATATCTTCTTTATATAGAATTTTTATAGTTTCTTTCCTAAATTTTATAACTAAATTTCATTCAATAAATAAAAATATATTTTGAGAAATGTCCATTAAAGAAGTATACTTTTTATAATTTTTCGTAAACCTATCCTTTTTTAAAAAACTAAATCCATAACAATTTTAATTTTTTTTTGATAACTCGGTTTTTTAAATATTATTTTAATTTGTTAAAATGGTAAATAAAATATTCATGACACCCTTTTACCAAAATGATTAAATAAAAAAATGGTCTAGAGACAAACTCAATTGGTTAGTTATGCTACACTATTACTAGTTCAGTAGTTCTACCATTTCCAAGGAATTTTACCTTATAGGAATATTTACAATGTGTAGTTTAACATTGAGCCACATAATTTCCTCCAAATAAGCTTTATATTGTGAAAAAATCACTTAATGTAAAGGGATTCATCTTTCTCAAGTGGTGAGTGGTAAATGAATGTTGTTAAAACATTCCCTTATTTTATTCCAATGTATAATGATTAGGTGAGAGATAAACATTCAGTAGAGCTCCTATAGTCTGAGCCCAGAATTAGTTCTATGTGCACACACCTTCATCATAAGTACATTCTTTATCTTGGGAGGAATTTTCTTCATCATTTCCTTATATGTCAGCTTCGTTCTGGATATTATTTATGATTCCAACACAAATTATGTTTACCAACATATATAATTTAACATGAATAGTTTTCTAATACTCCATAAAATAGTAAGTGGATTCTCCACCCTTGGAATATAATTCATGTGGTGTATTTGATCATCCATAATATTTTTCACCTTGATGGATCATTTTGGCTTACAGATCCTATGAGGCTTCGATTCCCTCATTGATGGATATCTACTTTGAGATATACTATAGTTATATCCTCTATGTCCTCCTCTAATTAAGTATATAGATCACACAAAGATATTAACCATCTATTTGTTTCAAATGTTGTTTCTCCTAGACTAGAGAAGATTAATTTTATTAGATGAGAGGATAACGAAATATAAATTCCCCCATACCTATGGAATAAGGTTTAATTAGTATTACAACCACTATATCCAAGTTCTAATGAAACATGTATAATATTAAGAGTGGTGGTGGTGGAAAAAAATTATCCATACTATATAGATTGGGGTTATTCTTGTACTATTGTGACGGTAACTTCTTTGGAAGCTCTATTAAATTTTTAGGTATTTACTTCAACATATGGAGAATATAGTACCTTTTCAAGGTCATATAAGAAATCTATATAAATATTCTCTAATGTTTTAGGAATATATTTACTTATATAGGGTTTATTTTATACCTTTATGGGAACTAGAATCAAGAGTCGACCAATATCATGTTTTTCTCAAAAACATCATATTCAAGATATGGGAATAATGATATTCCATTGGATAGACCGACTGGATGATGTAGAGCATGGGATTGATACCTAGCCTTTGGAAGTAACTTTATATATTGTGTTTTTTTATTAACAATGATGACCATTAAATAGAGTGAAATTTAGATCCCAATACTCTCCCTAACACCTAATGTGAGCATAGGTTGAGGAAGATGTAAATATATTATAATATGCCTTCATGCTATTGAGGTAATAATTTTGGATACTATCACACTACTTTTCCACCGTAGGATTTTGGGCCAATGAGAAGGTATAAAAATCATCCAGATTATAGAGATCATTCATTGAATTGGTTTGATTAACATTTTCTCTATAGGGTAGATTCTTTTCCTTGATATGGTGGATATTTACCCATTGGTTCGGATGTTATTAGGGTAGTAACTCCTCTTTTAATGAATTTATAATTCCATATCAAGGATTTTTTATAAGAAAAAACATTATCGAGATATTACCCCCATACAAAATGTTCCTTATGACCAATGATTTCTCATCATTATAAGAGAGATATTTCTTGATCTAATCAAACCATAGTAGTCATTTCTCTTCTAATCAGTCAAAGGAATCAAGGTCCATTGGAAACTCTTCAGTCACATCATAGGTTGAATAACCTAGGGGGTATATATAATGTTTTTCACCCTAGAATTTCATTTGTATGTGATGATATGTTTTAGTTACTAGTGATGTTCTTAGTGTAATCATCCTCTAACTCTCAATATTCTCTTAATATAAGGGAAATGGAGTGGAATTGTTAGTTCAAAGAGAACCTTCACATAGAAATGGGATGTAATTTTTTGGAGTTCCTCCATCATGAGTTCCAATAGGAGAAAATATATTGATATTATCTTATTATACATTGGGAAGACACTTGGATTTCCAGCTATAGTTGGGTTGGAAGGGGAAGGACCTTTTTTCATATTGATCTTCATACTATGAGGATGATTTCGATAGCTTATTCCATGGGTAGTACCTTCATGGTTGATATGTACACTACTAATAGTAGGACCTATATCGATCGATATAAAGGAAGGATCACCTGAATTATTGTTCTCTATATTGTAGGAAAGACCTCCATTTCTACAACTCCTTTCTTTAGTTAATAAGGAATCAATAAGTTCTTTAGATGCCCTATAAATTCAATGATGGCCTTAATAATTTTAATGTTTATTTGGGGAGGAATATGAGAATGATCTAGAATCATTTGACTCCCTTGATGTGACCTCCTATATCTTCGTATTAAGAAAACCAAGGTTGAAACCTTCCACATGATTAGAGTCGCACCATGTTGGAAATGAAGTTCATGGTTTGGAACCCTCCCATGTGACCCCTTTCATTACATTAGAATATGTCAATGATAATTTTGGGTGATTACCAAAATATGATAGTATGACTTCCTACTGTGGGTGGTTACTTGGATATGATCTCATTATTAGTCTTAAGTTACTTTTATAATATGAAGACACTTCCCCTGGGAGATGATAAGAATGTTATCTTACTCCTTGAAATCATCCACTATGATATAATAATGGTATTTATATGCATGGGTAGGAATATGGTCCTGCCACTAGGATATCACATAAACTCACTATTGATCTTCTTTTGTGGGAGAATAATATGATCATTCTTTTAGGTGACTATTAGAGTATACAGGTAAACTCTTTTGATATCAATAATGAAATAAGACAACCATGAAATGAAATCCTAGGTATAATGGAAAACATGAGTTGGAACATGAATATAGAACATATCTAAATATTTAGTATTCAAAGGTATGAGCTAATGATCCTCCCAAAAGTGAGTAAAAATATGGGACTAATATTGAGTAGCTACTAAAAGTATATAGATGAGTTTCATTATTGTTGCAAAGAGTTGGTAAATGTGTCTTCCCCTAGTTGTAATTGAAATATAATGAATTTCACCTTCTATTGCCACCAAAATATATAGGAATCACTATAATATATGGGTAAGGATATAATAATTCCCATCCATAGCCACTTGAACAAGATAAAGGGATTATATATAATGAATAATGATATATATGCACTCTTCAAAGGGAATTTGAATATCATCCCACTCTGGTCCTTCATTCACAGTTTGAAAATGCAAACATGTTTCATATATGGGAGAAAGAATAAAAACATGCACTCTATTTGAGTTCAAAATATGCCAACAAGCTCCTCTTGTTTCTACTGTGATATGATTACATTCTTATTGAGTAAGTGTGGTAATATGAGACCACTCTTTTGTTACCACATGCATATGTTTGAAGGGTTATTTATTGGAAAGGAGAATATGAGTTATTTTCATATATTATATAGTATTGTTTCTTTTGTGATACCTTCTTGTAACCTTATTCTAGGAGATCAGGGGTATGAACTCTTTGGTGGCCTACTTAGAGGACTCTTAATGGATTTAGGCTATTTGAAATTGACTATGATTATGATTGGAAGGATCCAACCTAGGTGGATCCTAGGTGATGGTGAGGATGAGATCATCCTTTTCATCTATATATACCATTATAAGACAATGAAGGTGGGAATTATAATGTTCCTAGGATAGGCTCTAGAAACAATTTGAGGTAATGAAATGTGTCACTATATTTCTCATATACCCTTGGTGATGTGGTAATCCATGAGGATTATTTTCCTAAAGGATTCATTGAATGACCTCCAATGATGGGATAGAAAGATTTAGGTCTTACGCTCTTACAAAATCATTCAAAACATGTTTATTGAGATTATGACAAAATGATAATGTTCTCTAGGTCATCGGGGCCATAACATTTACAATGGATAGAGTGTATTTGGGTTATGTTCACTGTTGATAATTAACCTTAGTGGAACCACAATAGATACTAGTTATCCTCCAAATCTTATAATGTGATGGTTATGAGCTACACTATTCCATTGTTTTGGATTGTAGTGATTTATCTTACATGCTCCAAAAATTTCTGAAGAGATCAACATAAATATACAAGAAAAATTTTAATTAAAAATCTCAACTAATATAATGCCTATATGATCACCTTCAAGGGTAAAGGATTCACATCATGTTGGCAATTCTATTTTTTAGGGAAACTGGAATGTCTTACTGGCCATGACATTTTTACTTAGCAGGGACATTATTTCTAATTTCATGTAGCCACTGGGACACTACTAAGGACACCGAGGAATACATGTTGGTCTAGGGGATATGAGGATAAGCTCACATATAACCATTTTATTGGGAATTTTTTCCATCTTTTTAAATATTTGAAATATTTAATAAATGATCGTGAATCTTTCCCAAGACCATTATAAGATTGGTCACCATTATTATAGTGATTGACCATCAACATGAATTGATTTTAATATATGAATATATCTGAGATTCTCTATAGATAGTTACAATTGTATGTATAATAGTTTTATCCATTTACAATATCACCTATATTTATTAGAGGTTCCCCATATTTATTTTACATATTATTGGTGATATGGTTTAAAGCCACAAATTTGGGTGCTATGGAGTTTATCTCTATTACTAGAAGTGATATATATAGTAAATCTGGGATTGGTATCTTGAGTGGGGTTTACTTTATATCCCAATGAGTGGAATCATAACCCACATAGTTCACTGCCGCATAATGGGTCATGAATCATGTATTATTATCATGTTTATAATAATTCTTCCTATCATTTTATGGAGTTTTTAAATGGATAATATGATAAAGGTTCCTAGAAATAGTTTGTGAGGTAATTATGCATGATATAACCTTTATAATTCATCTTATTTTTAGGTAATGAATCTTAAGAGGATTTGGGTGTCTCATAGGGAATATTGACCTTTAATAAGGATTCCCCAAATAGAATATGTACCATTTAGAATAAAAATTTGAGATTAAATATGGGAATCCCATTTCATATTAGGGGAACATGAAGGATTAATTTGAGGCCTACATGTATGCTTTTCTAATATTCCTGATGTGTTCAGTTACCCATGGTACATTTTTATTTTTTGGATTACACATAGTATGATGCCCTTTAAATATTATTTATGTAATACACCTAATAGGAGGCCCATTAATGAGTCTTCCACCTATCGATTGATGGTCATAAAAAATGATGTTTTGACATGTAGGTAATAATTTCCCATGGGAAAGTGGTTAGGGTTTGTGCATGAGTTTCCATTATATTGATATACCTATATTGGTGATACATCTTGGTGATGTAATTATCAATGGGAATTTGGATGGAGAGTATACCTAGGAAGTTGGATAATTTATATGTGTATCATTGATTGGACTAGGTAAGCCAACTCAACACATCAATAGCCAGGATGTGTATCCTGGTCTAGGGGATAATTTACCAGTATCGTCATGAAATAGACCCTCATTATCAAAGGATTATATCATCATGACTACCCTGAGGGTCCTATTTTCCTATGAGAATAAATGAAGAGAATAATTTTATTAATTTAATAGATGATTTATGATGTACACACTGGTGTGTATGTCCCAATCACATAATTTAATAAATTATGGCGGAGTACTGAAGTAGTACCACATGGTAGTGAGTCGAACTAGTATAATGAGTTTCTAAAAGGTATTTTGGGAAACCTTATCTTCCCATTTGAGAGACCTAAAAAATAAGGTTCCCATGATAGTTACCTCTATGATTGTTAAATGAAGATAGGTAGACTATACTTTAGAAGGGACACCGAGGAGATGTGTTTCCCTAATGTCCAACTGGGTAGATTTGGTCACCTGGGTGGAAGACTAAGGTAAATATGGTTACTAAGTGGAGTTCTAGGAAGAAGTGTTATCATATTTTAGGATAAGGGGGAAGTGTTTCCAAAATGATTAGGTGGGATGTGTATAGCCCAGTGTTGGATTAGGTGTCACTAGGGGGTGAATTATTAGAACACTCATTATATGAATTATTTTACTTTTGAACTCAACCAATGTATTTAATTAAAGCCTCAATCCACTATTCTTTTGTCTCTCATCCTTACCCTTATTAATGATGTAAATCAAAGTAAAAAAATATATAAGGATTTATATAGTTCAATAAAATACATACTCAGTATCATGTTTGTCATTCCCCCAATATATATTCTTCACTATACGAGAAAGTGATTACAAAAATTAATTGGGGGTCCCCCCAATCTATAGGATGGTTACTGCCCCTAATCTAATCCACATTTTAACATTTGTTTATAACGATCAAATACACCTTCTTCCCCATTGATTGGTTATACTAGAAATAAAAACCTTATAAAAACTAGTTATACCCCCCCCAACCTACAACCTTTTTTTAGATTTCATGGTAAACTGTATAAATAACCTTTTTACTATCCTATATTAGATTTTTAGATCGCACATCATCATTTAAAAATCAAGTACCTTTTCACAAAGGATGGTCATAAAGATTTAGTTCTAATAACATTTATTTGAGAATTTTCCCTAATGAAATAATTTTTGGGATATTATTCTTCCTTCTAATTGAAGTCCTGGCCTCATATAATCTGACAAAGTAGTACATAAAAGTTACATATTTATTTATTAAAGAAAAATCATTCATAATTCAGGTAAATTATTCTATTTACACTTAATTAATGGATAATAACATGCAACACATTCTCATTAAAAAATCTAGTAAACATGTCATTTGTTATTATTTTATGTCGGTATATAGATTTCTTTATCTTTGTTTTTCTGAAGTAATTCTCAAATCACATGTTCATGGGCATAATTTTATTCCTTTATATATTCTTCTCCTTATTGTAAACTCTAATGGTGTAAATTGTTATTATATGGATAATAATACCACACGTGTTTTATCCTGAATCAATCAATTCCTTCTTATGGGAAACAAGGAGCTTTAAAAACCTAAAAGTCCCTCTATTCCATTTTATGAAACTGAATCATGATATCTCAATTAATTTCATGAACTATGAAGGTTACATGTTATAGTATCATAAAACACTGAATGGATTTCTTGAACAAGATATTTATGAATCTAATTGAGCATTTTAGAAAATAGTCAAATGCCTACAAGATATTGTTTTTCATCAAGATTTAAGAGTATCACATAATCCTCACATTATGAAATAGTATAATTTGTAGTGCACTATTTTTTTTAAAAGAAATGAGAACCACTCAATATAGAAATTGAAAACATGGATAATGTTATTCTCCCATGATAGGCGTGGTCTGAACTTCCCATTCTCTAAACATTTCGACTCAAATCCTTAAAAATAATATAGTGCGAAAGAAAAGTGAATTAAACTATGTCCTGGATTTCATTAATAATTACGATCTAATTATTTCTAAAATGTACTATGACAAGAATAATGAAATATTTTCTTACATGATTTCACATTTTGTCCTGCAGGTGAAGTTCTCACATAAATGCAATGAGGGTCACATGTATCTTTAATGTTCAAACTTATACAAGTTTAAAAACAGCCTCTTCGACTTTTTTTCATTCATATGTAGATAAACATTTGTTCTATTTTTATTTTTATGTTATGAATATTTCACTGATTTCCTTAGACCTCATTCATCTCAATAATTCATCCATGAAAGCTTAGGAAGCTCATGGTGGTCCATGGATCATTCTTGATCGCTGGTACCAGAAGATATCGTGGGGAGTAGCACTTGGATGAAGGCTGGAGGTAGAAGATAATCCCAACATGATCATATGGATCTAAAACACATGATCATATGGAGTATGTTATATCTGTATGTTTTAAAGGTCAGTGAACATTACCCACACACCTCTTGTACCACATCATTCAATGCCTTGGAAGAGTGATCCATAATAAGTAAATCTGGTCCACCATATGCTTGAACATGGTAGTGCGATTCAACACACACAAAATTCACAAAAACCCACCAAAAACGACCATGACACCCCTGAATATTTCTAAAAACATTCATTTAAATTACCATACACACATAGAGCTACCTATGATAATCCTCACCTATGAACTTCTTTGTGGGAATAATTTCAACCCAACCTCAAACCTACCACCTACAGGTACTAGGTCAATTCTCTCCCATGTGGATGACACCTCGGTAACATATAAATGATTGAGGGGATACTTATTTATACAGGTTCTATCCATATTTATTTTTACAAAGTCCCATTAATAAAATACATATAATTGTATATATAGAATAAAATTCCAAGTCATCCAAAAAAAATCATCATGTAAAATATAAATACATTTTAAATAACCTTCTTACAATAATTTTTATTCTCCAAAAATTGTTATGAACAATGTTTCATATTTATTGAAATATTTAATTGAACTTAATATCAATCCAATGATCATCACATTTTCAAGGAGAATTGTTTAAGAATGAAAAAAATCCATTTTATGAATCCATAACAATCCTCAATGTATCACCATTCCATATTCAAATCGTCAAAAACATACAAAAATGTTATTAAAAAATGAATCACCAGTCCCTACAATCTCCCCCTTTTAATTTTTCGTTTCATTATCTATTTATATATTTAAATTTAAATTTTCCTACTCAAAATTTTCTCTCGTTAATAAAAATCAAAGGAAAAGGATAAGTGGGGGTATTCTAATCTCCACAATTATCCAAGAATATGTTCTGGTCGATTATATTATTATAGAGGGATGATATCATAATGTTATACTAGTATATATCATGTAGTTAATCCACTATGCGTATAGATGGGCCTACATAGAATAGAAAATTTAGAGATAATACTAGGGACTTCCATTCAATCCATAAAAAACCATTTATGTGAAATAATTCGTAGAAATTATCAGTTATCATTTATGTGGTATCCTATAATCATAGTTTTCAATAAAATTAAAAATACTACACACGCATGAGTAAATAATTTATAAAATTCATATGAGAACAATTAACTCCTCCTTTGTTTCATATTTTCATCAACCAAGAACCCCCCATGGTTGATATTATTTTATAAATTACGAATTAAATCTGAATGTTTGATTGGAATAAATAACCTTCTATTTTGAAATATATCTAAAATTTATAGATTCAATTGAATTTAGTAAAATGAAATATTCTTCTTAAGTTTTCTCCCCTTTTGGGATTTATTCTTCTTCTTTTATTTCATTATAGTTTGTTTATTGTATTACGTACAATAACTTCATGCTTTCTATTAATGATAATGTCAAATTTCTCATTAAATTTATATTATATTAGATAAAAACATAAATTAATAGGGAATAAGGAGGATCATATATGATTTTCAGAAATAATATATTACCAAGACATTCCTCTTAATCTTGGACTCTTCTTCTTTATCTATTATGCCTGAGATATGCCTTCTTTCATAGTTTTCTTTTGAGAATGTATGGTTGTTATCAACTCCTTAGTAGACACTTATTATGTGGATGTTACTTTTTCTCTAATACCATAACCATTGAAATATGATTGAAACACCTTCTCAGTTCTTTCTTCATGGGCAGGAAGAAATTTCATATAATGTTTTGTTTCATGATCTGTTTTTTACTGCTTTCACATATAAAATTTTTTAATTCATAATTTTTAGATTAACTCTTACTGATTTTAAATCTATTCAACTATTACCACTTGTTTTAATTTTTACTTAAAAAAACTTATTTTCTATATTTTTTAGACTTGTATAAATTTTTGGGATTGATAACTAAACATAATTTCTTACCATTATTAGACTGTTAGAGATTCTCACATATTTCACTCATTGATATAGCTTTATTCACTACTTAACTTCTCTTATCATTAAAATTGTTAGAAATATCATATGGTGATATGAATGTTCATTTCTCAACTATGAATCCTACATGATCACATCAGCCCAAAACATTATTCTAAAATTCATATTGGCAATGTGTTGAATGTTTAGATGAAGTCTTATTCACATTATTATCTTTCTTAAAATCTAATCTCGTATGTCCAACATTTCTCTCCCAATATACATATCAATTTCCTTATAGTGACATGTTATACCAGCATGAATAAGATTTATGAGGAAAAAAACTCACAACATCAATAGTATCCTATGAACCTTGATCAATTAGTCATATATTAGATATATTGTGAATATAGTTATTGATGCCTTTTCACATATATTGGATGCTTCTTCATGGGAGTAAACATTCTATATTAATTATTCCATTTCTCTTTTGTTAATGATATTTTATTATTTTATTTATTAGTTATAAATTTTTCAATATTCTATCATAAACCATCACTATTGGAGATATCATACATACATTGAGATTGATTATGTGAAGAAACAACATGTCTCTGTAAACCCTTTATCTCTGTAGCTTGTCATGATTCACCTTTAATATCAAATACCTTAGTGATGTCTTTTTATATTTTCCATAACTCAATTTGATCAGTAAGACACAATGATAATATCCCAGATTATTCTACTTCATTCTAAAAATCTATTTTCCTAGATCATTCACCATATTATAAAATTTATCTAACTTCAATCTATTTATTTATTTATATCAAAATGTGTTGATTCATCCTTGTTAAGATCATCCTTTCCAGGTAGTTTTTCTTCATTAGATTTCAAATTTCCTTCTAACTCAATTATCTTAATCTTAATTTTCTCTTATTTCATTAATATGTGACTCATATTTCTTGAATATTATTTATTCTTAACTATAAACTTATCAATTTCTTTCTTTAGCCTTTTATTTCCTTATTTTGGGGCATATTCATCATAAGCATATCTTTTAGATTTTCTTTTAGCATTAATTCAAGTTCAATTCTATCATCACATTTATCTCCTTCAAATGAGTATATATATTTATTAGCTTTTCCCATAAGACACATAATATTCTTATGTGATCTTCCATATTCAATCTCAGTACTAAATGATGAGAATTTATCCATTTCTCTTGTCATAATATTTCACTTATTTTATGTAAATATATTATTATATTTCTTCAACTTCCATTTGTTCATCATTTTGACTTCATTCATCTGTGTTAGTGTAAAAATCCTTATTCTTTGTATAGTTACATGATACAGTTACACTACCATGGAAATTATTGAATTATTATTATTTTTATTCTTTTACATTATACATGACCATTTTAAACATTTTTATGAATAATTCCATCTTTTTAATGAAGTTCTATTCAAATTCATCATCCTTAAAGTCATTTAATACTGGTTCTTCCTCAAACATTGCTTTTATCCTTTTTTAGATTCAAATTCCATCTATTCACGTCCATTCTTATTGAATGTTGTTTTTTATCATTTCCTATACTATGAAAATATTGTGAATTTCATCTAGTGAAAGATCTTCCCAATATTCTAGTGTATAAACCTTTGGATCAAATCTATCTAGAAAGTTTCTCATTAGCTTCTTCACAATGGTTAAGTCATCCATATTCTCAAAATAACTATTTATTCTACTAATAATTGTATTTAATCAAATAAATTATCCATAAACTCTTTCATCATTACCTATGTTGATATATTCAGATGGTCTTTTCTATATTTGGAACATAGATTCTTTGAATTTAATATTTCCTTCAAAATGGTATCTAATTTTTTCCTAGAATTATTTATTATATTGGATACCCATTACTTCAGTGTATACCAATTTTGATAAATCCATAATGATATCATTTTGTTCCTTTTTATCCATCTCTATGTTCCATTTATCTAAAAATTAATTGGAGTATTCTCATCATAGTGTTAAATACCATTGTAGATGCATCTCTTACTTCTAACCCAAGTGATAAGTGATAAGGTATTATAATATTTATATATCCATGGTGTTTATTACCATTTTAAATTTTAGTACCACTGATTTTAACTAAGTTCACAATCTCCATCCCAAATTATTAGTTGGATATTTAAGAGGTAGTAATTTTTCTAATACCACTTGTAGAGCCTAAGGCTGGAATAGGTACCATTGAGGGTGGAGTGGGGGTGATTTAGTGGTACAATTATTTTTTAAAATTATTTTTCTTTTGAATTAATACTATATATTGGTTTAAATCCTCAATCCACTATTATTGTTTTTCTAAGCCTCATTTTTATTAATTCCATTAATAAATGGAATTGATCAATAGGATTTCGAGGTTTGGTAAAAATACCTACACCATTCCTTATTGGTTATTCCTCCCATAACGGAATCTACAATATATCAAATGGTGATTGAGAATAGAAATTAGTTATTCCCACCCATTATATGCTGGTTATACCACCATCTATAATCTACCTTCCTTAATTAGTTATACCCCCATCCAAACCTTCTTCTCTAGAGATTGGTAGTACCCCCAACCACAATTTTCCAGCAATTAGTTATACACCACACCTAAATCCTTACATTTAGTTTATAATGTTCTATTGTAGAGATATCATTTTAATTACACACCTACATGATAATTTTGGATCACACCTTCTTTTATTCAACTCAAGTACCTTTTCATAGATGATGGTATTTCATAATTACTTCCAATCACAAGTGTTTCATCATTTTCCTAAGTGATACAATGATCGAGATATTTTTCTTCATTATTATTAAATTTATGACCACACATAATGTTTGATATTATTAAACACATGTTAATTAATATTTTATGAAACAATAATATTTCACAATTCACCTCAATTCTTCCAGGTAAACATTATTCCGGGATAAAAAATATATGTGCTTCTCATAAAAAACACTATTACTTGTATTATTTATTATTATTTTGTATTATTTTCTTGTGCTCTTCAACATCGGTTGTTCTCAAGTAAATGGGAAATAATTTTTGAATGGTAAAACAAAAATCCATGCATATATTCTTCTCCTTTGTACATACTCAAATGAATGTACACTATTATTTTGTGCACAAAGATATCACACAATTTTTATAATTACTCAACCACATCATTCTTATTCATAAAAGTTATCATTTCCACCATAAAATTACATATCATCCTTTTCTCAAAACCATGTTTGGATATATCAATTTCTTTATTAAACAAGAAAAGATACTTCAAATTGTATCACAAAATATTGAATGGATTCAAAGTGTAATTTCTTCACGAATCTATTTGAGTAAATTAAATAAAATTAAAATCCCCAGAGAATAACTAAATATTTCATGACCTAATATAATCATGTAATCCTCACTCTGAGAAATTGTATCATTCATATTTATGTGATTTGCGTTGATAAAATGAGAGCCTCTCAATAAGGAAACAACTCTCTCAGTCGAGGTGTTTCTCCTTTTATAGGATAAGTCTCCACCACCCTTTCTCTAAAATATTCTGACTGAAGTCTAAGAAAATAATGTAGTAAAAAAATATTTTAGATTAAGGTTATGTATAGGATTTTATAAAAATTTATTATCTTTTAATATCTAGAATATACAATGCTAAGAATAAATGAATATTTTCTTATGCAAGTTCGAATTTTATCCACCTACTGAACTGATCTGGTGCATCCAATTAGAATTCCATGAATATTTAATTCTCAAACTCATATGAGTTTTAAAATGGACTCCGAAACTTAATTTTCATTTGGTAGTAGCTCAAACTTAAATTTATTCACTTCCATGAAAGATGATGATTTCATAAATTTTATTGGAAATTCATCATCTTTAGAATTCAACCATGCTGGTGTGGGATGTTCATGATGGTCAATGTATCATTCATGATCGCTGATGCCCAAAGATATCATGTGAAATACCACTTAGGTGAATGTTAGAGGTAGAAGATGATCTCCACTATATCAGATGGATCTCATCAATAGAATCAAAATTAGAATGTTATATCTATATGTTTTAAAATATTGTGAACAATACCCACATTTTTCATGTCCCACATTGATAGATTCCTTGGTCGAGTGCTCCTTTATAATTAAATATGTTCCATTAGGATATAGGGTTCAACACCTATAACAATCTTACACACCCTCCAAATTCTATTGTTCCACCACACATAGTGTCTCGACACATCCTTTCGCATGACCATGCATGAATATACTTTCCCATGTAGGAACTCACCCTGTGTTCCTTCCTATGGGTGATATTTGAGACCAATATCACGCCTAATATCAAATGGTTCTAGGTTGATTCTCTCCCAAGTGTATGAACCCCATGTCCCACATATCTGGTTGAGAGGGTCATTGGTTATTCACGGTCTGTCATTATTTTTTCATAAATACCCATTCAAATAATAATTAAAATTCTAATTATAGAATTTTATTCAATGCCTTCCTCAAATATTCATTACGTAAAATTTAAATACATTAACATGGCCTTCATCCAATTTTTTTTCTTCTCCATGAATTTTAATAAACAATGTGTTTTCTTTATTCATACATATAATTGAACTTAATATTTTTCCGGTAATCATCACATTTTCAAGGATTATTTTACAAGCACAAAATACAAATCCATTCTATGAATACATAACAATTCTTCATGAATAATCACCGCATCTTAAAACGTATAAACACATATTGACACATTATTTTCAACAAATGAAATACTAGAAATAACAAGATGAATACAGTGCCCTAGTAGATGGTATGGAGAATTGGTCACCCAAGTATAAGTTTGGGTGAAATAGGCACCCTAGTTTAGGGTAATATGAATATTGAACCAAAATGAGGTTTTAATGATGATTTCACCCTAGTGGTAGGATTATGTAAGATATTTCCCTTCTATTTAGTTCATTGGGCCTGACTTGGGTGACTTATTACCTACTATATAATTCAGAGGGGGGACATTCAACCAATTCTTGGAGAACTGGGTAATAATTTGTCTCCCACAATAGTTTAAATGAAATATATCATCATGTGACATAATTACCTAATTTTCTATTTAATACCATTAGGGTGTTGGATAGAGTATCCAACCTAAAGTGGAAAAATAGGACTAGTGTTTGGGGAGTATCAAGAGTATCTTTTTTCTTTTGAATGGTTCTAATCAAATTAAATGAGGACCCCAAGGGATATATTTATAGAAAAATCACTGCAAAAAGGTTAATGAAGGATGGTTATTTAGTAATTTTATATAGATAATGAGGGTGTGAAACATAGGATCACTATTTTTTCTCATGCTAGATAGATTGTGGGGAACTCAAATAAATAATTCACAATGTTCCCATGGGTTAGGAAAAGTTCACCAGGGAACATGACTTAGGTGCATACTAAGTTCCATATTTTTTAATTTTATTTGTTTGTTTCCTATTTCCAAAAGGGGTAATGATTGCTTAATATTGGGTTTTTACTGAGAAGGGTCACCTTATAGGGGAAAATAGTTGGGTATATTGTTTTCATTCCAGGATTTTTTTATCCAGAATTGAGATAAATTGTTTTTGTTTTAAATGTGATAACATTATTTCAATTCCATTGGATACATGGTTTGGAATATATATATATATATACACATGAGATTTCATGAGATCCATAGGGAATCCTACTAGGTTTTCATACTCAACCCTTCCCATACAACTCATTGTGTGTTTGGTGATGTTTTATATCATGATTTATGTAAAGGAAATGATATGATGATCTCATGTGATAGATCATAGACATCATGTATATGTTGTGCATGGTACTGTTCAATTGTTCAATGGGGTAGGAGTTGGACTATTTATTGTAGGTTCCGGGCGCAGCGGAAGCACGTTGGTGGGTTTTCCCAACTTAATTTTTCATTAAACAATGTTCAATCCGAGATCCGTCACGATATAAAACACGGAATCTTCGGAATAGAATGAAGAACGAAAAGAAAAGATGAGTCCTGGAACCCTTGAAGAGGATCATCATATGTTTATTATAATTAATTTAATTGATGCATAATAATTACCTTGTTGGAATTCTTTCTTCGTTGATGTGTCCGGTCACGATTTGGTGATCCGTCGTTGCGTCGTAGAATCCAAGTGTAGGATTCCTCTTGCGATGATCCACACGTGTGTCACGTATCTCTGGACATTGCCGAAGAGATCTCTGGGTGCTAGCGTGGAAGAACCTTTTCTTGCGATGTCCGCCTTCGAGCGCCTTGATCCGGTGGAGGATCTTTCTCTCGTAACTTGAGGGCGTTCTTGGTGGAAACGGAATTCCCTCTCTGGCTTGAGAGTATTTCCAAATCCGTTGTTCATAACAATGGCTCACCAAAAAATGTTGGGGTTGTGAGGATATTTATAATCAGGTTTGAGGTTAATAGAGTTATGACAATAAATAAAAGTGTTACGCGTTTTATTTATTTCATTAACTCTTATTGAAAACCCCCTTGTCGAATTATTAATTCCTTGACATGCGCCCATGCTGATTATAATAAATATCATTTAATAAAACAATATTAAATCCTTAAAATCCCAATTGAAAAAACTTCATGGCGTGTAATAATTAATACACGGCGTGTACTTGTTTTCCATAAAACTACACAGCGTGTATATTTAATATACACAACGTGTAATTTTATTTTCCATTTTTTCCCCACCACATTTATTAGACCTTGAGTAATGACTATTTATTTCTTAAATAAATGTAACTGTATTACTCACTAATAAATATATTATTTTATCCATAGTATATTCTCTCGAATAACTAGTGTCAAAATAAATGCGATCAGACATCCATAAAAAATTATTAAACCACAGTCGGGAATAATATTTATTTAACTTGTTAAATTAATATTTAACTGATATACATGGACACACTTAGTGTGTGACCCTCTAGGACTCTTTCTCAGTGGCATTAGGTTGAGCCTGCCTAAAGTCTAAGGTTAGCGTCTAGCAACACGCCAAGGCACCCATAGAGAAAGAAGTTAACGCCGCAATGAAGTGTCACCTCCTATGAACGCTTACCGTGTAATATAATCTCTTTGTCTCGATATCTCCAATCAAGCGGGTTGCATGCTAGTGTCATCAACCCATGTGCTTGATTATTCTTTCTTTGAATTCCCGGAATTGAACTTTCCCATACCTTACCATGGCCATGGATTTATTTAGGCTATATCAATTCCATAAAAGGGCCTGAGATATCTACTTCTGTTATGGAACGGAAGGGACAAATCCTTTCTCGCATTATCTATTAATGTGGTATTACTCATGACACACCCAACGTATGCTACCTCGCTGTGAACAGTGTGTCATCACATTTTTCGTCAATACATCTAAGTGCGCGAGTTGTAATACCCATTAATAATAATCTTAAAGTCTAAGGATCAATACACACATTCGTAGATAGGAACATCCAATGACACTATGAAATGTGGATTTCCTACTGGCGGGTCTCGTTCTCATAAAATCCTCTTGGATATTACCAAGGCCGCACACCATGAGAAGGTGCCTCAAAGTTTTATGAGTCATCACCCTTAATGACCTGTATTATTTGTGTCCCTCAAATAATGTCATCCGGCCATAGAACATACATCCAAGAATAGTGTTATGGCACTTTCGGGTTCTCATCATAGTAGGGATCCGCTACGACCCTTTAATGCCACAACTGTCCTTAGGACATTATCACATGACATGTCACGCAGAAGAACAATCAAGATGTGATAAGGCTTTTATTTAATTTATAAAGTACAAAGTAGTTGGTTCTAGACCACCAACTCCAACAGACTCCCACTTGGACTAGAGCCAACTGCTATCAAACTTTAACCCGCTAGCTCTCACATGATATTCATGCTTCTGTTGAGATAGGCCTTTAGTCATGGGGTCCGCCACGTTCTCTTCTGTGGACACTCTGCTCACTGCAACTTCACCCCTTTGATAGAAATCCCTCAAGAGGTGATACTTCCGAAGTATGTGCTTTTTCCGTTGATGTGACCTTGTTTCTTTTTCAAGAGCCACCGCTGCAGTATAATCACATTACAATGTAATGGGATATTTACTGCTAGGCACCACATCAAGCTCCTGGACAAAGTTCCGAATCCAAACAGCTTCTTTGGCTACATCAGAAGCCGCTATATACTCGAACTCCGCTGTAGAATTGGCGACAACTGGCTGCTTTGAACTCTTCCAGCTCACAGCTCCTCCATTGAGACAGAAAACATATCTAGATTGCGACTTCAGATCATTCTGATCTCTTTGAAAACTAGCATCAGCATACCCTCTGATGACAAGCTCCTCATATCCTCCATACACCAGGAACATATCCTTAGTTCTTCTCAGATACTTAAGGATAGTCTTAACAGCAGTCCAATGTTGTTCTCCTGGATCTGCTTAATATCTGCCTACCGTGCTCAGTGCATAGGAAACATTAAGCCCGGTACATAACATGGCATACATGATGGATCCTATAGCCAAAGCGTATGGGATCTTGCTCGTCCTATCATTCTCCTGTTTTGTCTGGGACACATTTTCTTAGAATGATGTAAGCCAGGTGACACTGGAACCAATCCCATCTTGGATTTTTCCATACTAAATCTCTTTAGTATCTGGTCAATGTATGTACCCTGACTTAGTCCAAGAAGCCTCTTGGATCTATCACGAATGACCTTGATCCCTAGAATGTAGGCTGCTTCTCCTAATTCCTTCATGGAGAAACACTTGTTCAACAAGTCCTTAACTGACTGTAAGGCTGGTACGTCGTTTCCAATAAGCAATATGTCATCAACGTATACCACTAGGATGACGACCGCATTCCCATTAAACCACTTATAAACACATGGATCACATTCGTTCTTAATGAAACCAAATTCCTTTATGGATTCATCAAATCAAATTTTCCATGACCTGGATGCTTGCTTTAATCCATAAATGGATTTCTGCAACTTGCAAACCCGTTTGGCTTCACCTGGTGTCACAAACCCTTCTGGTTGTGTCATATAGACATCTTCCTGAAGGTTCCCGTTAAGGAATGCTGTTTTGAAATCCATCTGCCAAATCTCGTAGTCATGGTAAGCTGCTATGGCAAGTATGACCTCTTATGGATTTAAACATGGCAACTGGCGAGAAGGTTTCATCATAGTCAATTCCTTGACGTTGTCTGAATCCTTTAGCCACTATCCTTGCTTTATAGGTGCTAACTTGACCTTCCATGTCCATCTTTCTTTTGAATACCCATTTGCATCCAACAGGCCTTACATCAACTGGCTCATCGACCAAAACCCAAACTTGGTTCTGATACATGGAATCCATCTCAGAATTCATAGCTTCTATCCATCTTGCAGCTTCTGATATTTCTACTGCTTCCTTGTAGGAGGGAGGTTAATCATTGTCCAATAATAATGATTAACCATCCTCAGTGACTAGGAAACCAAATCTCTCTGGTTCCCTTACCTCTCTTGAGCTCCTACGCAGTACTTGTGTTTCTGGAACCTCTTCCATGGGGACTTGTGGAACTTGTTCTTGTACCAACTCCTGTGTATCTTGAGCATCAACTTCGTCGAAGCCAATCTTTCTCCCACTATCCTTCTTGAGGATGTGCTCCCTCTCAAGAAAGACGGCTTGTCTGGCGACAGTCACTTTCTTGTCTTTGTGGTTATATAGGTAATATCCTTTTGTTTCCTTGGGATATCCTATAAAGATACACTTCGTGCCCCAGGGTGCTAGTTTGTTTCCTGAGAAGGCCTTAACAAACACCTCGCATCCCCATACATGTGTGTGCGACAAAGTGGGTTTCCTTCCATTCCATAACTCGGATGGAATTCCATTTGCCGCCTTAGTTGGTACTCAGTTTAATGTGTATGCTGCAGTTTGTAATGCATATCCCCAAAAGGATAATGGAAGATCTTCATGACTCATCATCGACCTCACCATGTCCAACAAGGTGCGGTTCCTCCTTTCACTAACACCATTCCACTGTGGTGTATAAGGAGGAGTGAGCTGAGATAGAATCCCAGACTCCCGTAGAAGATCAATGAACTCTTGGTTCAGATATTCTCCTCCTCGATCCGATCGAAGCTTCTTTATCTTCTTACCAAGTTGATTCTCTACTTCATTCTTGAATTCCTTAAATTTCTCTAAGGACTCTGACTTATACCTCATTAAGTAGACATAGCCATATCTACTCAAATCATCAGTAAAAGTAATAAAGTAAGAATATCCACCTCTAGCTTCTACTTGAAATGGTACACACACATCTGTGTGTACCAATACTAGAAGCTCTGTGGCCCTTTCACCTTGTCCACTAAAAGGCTGCTTGGTCATTTTTCCTTGTAAACAAGCATGACATATATCAAGTGGTTTTAGCTCAGTAGAGTCTAAATAGCCATCTTGGTAGAGCTTTGTCAAGTGCTTCTCGTTCACATGACCAAGGTGGTGATGCCATAACTGGGTGATGTATGAGTCATGTGAGTCTGTTTCGTTATCGATTGCCAACACTTGGTTTTCGTAATTTAATACATGCAAACCATTATTCAAATGTGCCATACCATAACATACGTTGTTCTTATAAAAGAGACAGCCCTTATTTCCAAACTTGAAAATAAATCCATCCATATCTAAACAAGATACAGAAATTATGTTCTTGGTAACACTAGGCACAAAATAACAGTTTTTTAAAACCAAAATCATGCCAGTTGGCAATGAGAGGTGATAGTCACCAATAGCCAACACAGCCAGCCTTGCACCATTGGCAGCTCGAAGATCCACCTCTCCTCTGGCGATCTTTCTAAATCTACTTGGTTCCTGTATTTGAATACAGATGTGAGCCCCACAAACTGTATCTAATACCCAATCTGTAGAAATAGAAAGATTTCACTCAATAACGAACTCACCTTTAGCGTCCCCACGCTTCTGGGTGCAGTTCCACTTCCAGTGGCCCTGCTTGCCACATGCAAAACACACTACTTCCCATTCCTTGCCCTGCCTCTGGATCTTCCCCTTCTTGGAGGGACGGTGCTCGGGGGCTTCAAACCGTTTATAAGTCTTTGGCCCCTTTGCCTTGTCCTTCCTTTTCTTGTTCACCATAAGGACCGCGGGTTTGTCACGCCCCATGTCCTTATTTACCTGGCGAATCAAGGTCAGAAGCTCCGATAGACTCTTCTCATTGCCACTCATGTTATAGTTGACAATGAAGCTAGAGAAGGTCTTGGGCAATGATGATAGGATGAGATCTGTATGCAACTCATCTGGGAATTTAATCCCTAAGATGTCCAAGAGTTCAATGTGGCCAATAAGCTGGACCACATGAGGCCTAGCTGGCGCAGACTCTCCAAGCTTCGTGGTAAACAAAGCATTGGAGATCTCATACCTCTCCTATCTCGCCTTTTCTTGGTAGAGATCTTTAAGGTGAGACATCATGCTATACGCATCCATGTTTTCATGTTGCTTCAAGAGCTCATTAGACATGGCCGATAGCATGAAACACTGGACATCTGTGGAATCATCCATGTGTTTCATATAGAGAGATTATTCCTCATCACTAGCCTCTTTCCCAGGCGCAACTGGAATAGGCTCTTCCAGCACATATAATTTCCGTTTGTGGCGAAGGACGACGCGTAAACGCCTCTGCCACTCTTGGAAATTGGTGCTGGTGAGAAGGTTTTCTTTTTCAAGTATGGTGTGCAATGATATGTTTGAAGTAATTGTCTTTCCGTTTGTACAATTTAAGATGATCAAAGGTATAGTACATTATTATAAAAATTGAGACAAATAAATAAATTAATACTTATTAGTCTCCCACTATTTTATCGAAATCCAATAGCCCTCACCATTGACTTCAGAATATTCTATTGCATAAATATTCTAGTGGCAAGGATCCATATTTCCCTTCACATTACCCCAACTAGGGTTGGTCATGAAACTTGAAGGGATTTAGGTAGGCATTCCAAATGCCAACTGCATTAACTCGCAATTCCTTGATCCGCTGAGTGGACTCCCCAATCCTAAAATCCTTTTTGGATTTCCTCAACCTTTGCCTCTTGGTCACACCAAGTCCTGTTGTGGCAGTCAACCCTTGATGTGAACCAAGTCAAGTCAACCCAAAACCTTGAATTAGAATTCCCTGATAATTGAAAGCACCCCAACTAGGGTTGGTCAAGCACTTTGAACTATGGTTCGATTCTAACCAAGATTATGGAAGGCTATGCCGACTTAATATTTATTTTGAGGGATTTTATCCTTATACGTAAATTTCCATTTTATTATCTTTGATTACATGCTTTTTAATATTAAGTGGGATATACTTAAGTGATTAACCATGTCTAAGATAATATTTACGTATAAGACAATTTTATTTTAGTTCCATCTTGCATGCTCGTTTAATTCATTAACTGTGTGATCGTGACAACACACCCACAATAAATAAACCATGCAACTGACAGAAATAAAATAAATGGTATGATCATGAGCTTTTCTATTGGTTAGTTTATCTATCGGTTGATAAACTAACCCAAGACCTAGGGGAGAAACACCTTGAACCTTTCGGGTTTGTGTTTACAGCTTTCCACCTATCCACCTTTGTATCTCCTTGGATTGGATTCATCTTGGCTCCTGACTTGAGCCGCCCCCACTAGCTTGGGAGCTCCATCAATTACATATGCATTTATCTCACACAGAGGTGAGGGGAAAAAAGGGGTTTTTACATAAAAGAATCCTTGGGCGCTCAGGCCCTATATATTAATAAGGAGATGGCTCGCAGGCCAACAAATTTAATTTAAATAAATAAATTAAAAGAAACCATTCACATACAAAGGTCGTGGTCTAGCTCATGATCATCCATACATGCAACGATATTTACGCATAAATAAAACTAGCATTCAATTCTTTAATCGTTCTTGTTTAAGATAAATCATGCTCGAATCAATTAATTATCTTTGATTAATCAATCCTTTTATCTTAAATCCCTTTTCTTAATTTCCTTGAGATTCTCATCCATCATAATTTTAAACAAATAAATTCACTTAAAATTATCCTTGTACACAACATGTACCTTGGAGGCAACCCGGAGAATTCCCATTTATTACGCAGATGTTAAATTAAACACATATATATAAAACACCTATCACGTATTGTGCCTCACCTTTATGCCTGCACCATGGTACACCTCTCAAGGGTTTGTATAATATAATAATACATTTTAATAAATCTACATAATTTGGGTGAGTACACGGCGTGTAGTTCCGACAACACGGCGTGTACTTTTTCATCACCGTCCATCCGAAGTACACGCCCGGGGATATGGCGTGTTAATGTACTTCGGAAATTTTCGGAGTACACTGCGTGTACAGTGGGACAAACTCCATGTAGTTTCCACGTTACACGGTTTCCATCCGGGCAAGCTATGTACGGAGTACACGACCCAATGCTAACCTGAAGGGACTACATGTCGTGTTCATTGGACCACACGGCATGTATTCCGGAAACCGTGTGCCACCTGTTTCTGGTCAACACACGGTGACTTAAATTCTTAGAAATAATCCAATACACGGCCGGATTTGGCGGATCAGTCAATGCATTGAACCTAGACTACACAGTGTGTACTTCTGAATACGCGCCGTGTATTCTGGTGTTATACGACCAGAAACATTTGGCTCCTCCTGATGAGTTCCTCTATTTTATTTTAATCAAAATTAAAAGAAAAATCCGTTTCTGTGAGGTGAACGAGAAACGAGAGAGGAGGAACAGATCTCGATATTCAGATTTCGAGAACGATTAAACATGAATTGAAATAACTAAATTATTAAATGCGTAAATCACCAACAAAAAACTAAATAATTATAACCAACGATATGACCCGCTCTGATACCACTTGTAGGTTCCGGGCGCAGCAGAAGTGCGTTGGTGGGTTTGCCCAACTTAATTTTTCGTTAAACAATGTTCAATATGAGATCCGTCATGATATAAAACGTCGAATCTTCAGAATAGAACGAAGAAAGAAAAGAAAAGATGAGTCCCGGAACCCTTGAGGAGGATCATCATATGTTGATTATACTTAATTTAATTAATGCATAAGAATTACCTCGTTGGAATTGTTTCTTCGTTGATGTGTCCGGTCATGATTCAGTGATCCGTCGTTGCGTCGTATAATCCATGTGTAGGATTCCTCTAGCGGTGATCCACACGTGTGTCACGTATCTCCGGACATTGCAGAAGAGATCTCCGGGTGCTGGCGCGGAAGAACCTTCGCTTGCGATGTCCGCCTTCGACCGCCTTGATCCGGTGTAAGATCTTGCTCTCGTAACTTGAGGGCGTTCTTGGTGGAAAGGGAATTCTCTCTTGGCTTGAGAGTATTTCCAAATCCGTTGTGCACAACAATGGCTCACCAAAAAAATTTGGGGTTTCGAGGATATTTATAATCAGGTTTGAGGTTAAAAGAGTTACGACAATAAATAAATGTGTTACGCATTTTATTTATTTCATTAACTCTTATTGAAAACCCCCATGTCGAATTATAAATTCCATGACATGCGCCCACGCTGATTATAATAAATATCATTTAATAAAACAATATTAAATCCTCAAAATCCCAATTGAAAAAACTACACGGCGTGTAATAATTAATACACGGCGTGTACTTGTTTTCCATAAAACTACACAGCGTGTATATTTAACATACACGGCATGTACTTTTATTTTCCATTTTTTTCAACCACATTTATTAGACCTTGAGTAATGACTATTTATTTCGTAAATAAATGTAACTACATTACTCACTAATAAATATATTATTTTATCCACAGTATATTCTCTCGAATAACTAGTGTCAAAATAAATGCGATCAGACATCCTTAAATAATTATTAAACCAGAGTCAGGAATAATATTTATTTAACTTGTTAAATTAATATTTAACTGAGATACATGGACACACTTAGTGTGTGACCCTCTAGGCCTCTTTCTCAGTGGCACTAGGTTGAGCCTGCCTAAATTCCAAGGTTAGCATATAGCAACACGGCAAGGCACCCATAGAGAAAGAAGTTAACGCCGCAATGACGTGTCACCTCCTACGAATGCTTACCGTGTAATATAATCCCTTTGTCTCGATATCTCCAATCAAGCGGGTAGCATGCTAGTGTCATCAACCCATGAGCTTGATTATTCTTTCTTTGACTTCCCGGAATTGAACTTTCCCATTCCTTACCATGGAAATGGATTTATTTAGGCTATATCAATTCCATCAAAGGGCCTGAGATATCTACTTCCATTATGGAACGGAAGGGACAAATCCTTTCTCGCATTATCTATTAATGCAGTATTACTCGTGACGCACCCAACATATCCTACCTCGCTGCGAACAGTGTGTCGTCACAGTTTTCGTCAATACATCTAAGTGCGCGAGTTGTAATACCCATTAATAATAATCTTAAAGTCTAAAGATCAATACACACATCCGTAGATAGGAACATCAAATGACACTATGAAATGTGGATTTCCTACTAGCGGGTCTCGTTCTCATAATATCCTTCTGGATATTACCAAGGGCGCACACCATGAGAAGGTGCCTCAAAGTTTTATGAGTCCTCACCACTAATGACCTGTATTATTTGTGTCTTTCAAATAATATCATCCGGCCATAAAACATAAATTCAAAAACAGTGTTATGGCACTTTCGGGTTCTTATCATAGCAGGGATCCGCTACGACCCTTTAATGAAACAGCTGTCCTTAGGACATCATCACATGACATGTCACGTAGAAGAACAATCAAGATGTGATAAGGCTTTTATTTAATGAATAAAGTACAAAGTAGTTGGTTCTAGACCACCAACTCCAACATGTATATGTTGTGCATGGTACTGTTCAATTTTTCAATGGGGGAGGAGTTGGACTATTTATATCAAATGAGAATGATTTTTAGGATATCATGTTTTACCAGGATATGAGTTCATTGTAATTTATACTACACTCTATCAGGGTAAATTATATTAAATTTCATTTTTTAGGTTAATTTTTTTAAATAAAACATGCATTCATATCTCATATTTGTTTTGTTTATTTGAGGTAAAAACATTCCCTAATTATTTTTTATTTCTAGACACTAGTTTTCAGCCTTTAAAAATTTAGGAACACACTAGATTCATTTTGGTGGTTCGAGATTAGTTATTGGTGTTTGGGTTCATAGGTCAAGACTAGAACATGAATGAATATTATATTTTTTCCCTTATAGATCTAATATCAAAGGTTCAAATTATTAAATATTGTAGTTCCATTAATTAGTATATTAAGGTAACTTATGATAATATTTTTGGGATCCATCCACTATAACACCACTGAATCCATGCTATCTAATAAGAAACTTTGTAAACATATATTATGGTTTCCTTCATCTAGTTTTGAAATAACACACAATTTTGATGATCTGATTATGGGTTTAAGAACTAAAAACATTATATACCTGAGATAAAGAGGGTTGAGGGAAGATCCTCATGGGTTAAACCATAGCTTCCCTTACAATCTAGAAATCCTTTTCATAGCTCCACGCCTTAAAAATTTTTGATGTATTACCTCTTAAATTGAGTCCATTTACACAAAAGTATTCTCAATAAACTAATACATCATCTAAATTCTGGATTATGTTAAAAACAAGAAAGTACTAACTGAGAATTGAATATCTAGATACAGATTCTCCTCATAATTTCATTCTCTCTTCTCTACATTATAGAAAATGCATAGGGAATAGTGTAGGAGTTTCATAAACCATACTCCAATCCCATGAATTATCATACTTACCTTTTGGATTTGAAGAATCTCTTATCCTTATGTTTCTTTTATCATTGAGGATAAAAACTCCCTAAAAACTGATTTTTATACTTATCATTGTTATATCTTTTCCATTATAATTATAAAGATAAATGATCCACTATTTCCATGTTATGCATTTTAAAACACTAATTTCTATAGGAATCCAATTCTTCATCCATACATGAATTGATCTAAATGAAATCATTTTCACCTACAATAACCTATCCATATATTGAAAAAAAACCCTTTATACCATGATAGGTTCTACTAATTAAATTCACATATTTCCAACCATTATGAATCATTATGTACTGAAAAAACACATTTATAGTCATATAGAGAATATTGATTCACCTCTCATGCCTAAACTATAGGGTTATATTTTCTATAAGTCAATTCTAAAAATTTAAAAATCCTTTGAAGCCTCTTATATGGTATTAATTTTAAATCATTTTACTAAATTCATTTTTTAACTTCCCCAAATCTACCTAAACACGAAAAAATGTTAACAGAAAGTTAATGGATGTATCACACCTAGTTATTTACCCCAAAATCATCACAAATTCACATAAACATTTTTAGTAAATTATAAATGTTGTTATATCATATCATAAAGACCCTCTAAATCTTACCTAATCTCCCAACACAACATCACAAACTCATTCCAAAAGAACCCCCCTTGGTTAATTCTAAATCCATGTTTGATCCTCAATGTTTGACAAGAATAGGATATATATTTAAGACCACTCTTAAGGATATATAAAACATGTAAAATGATAGGTATTAACAATTTTAATCCCATGAAAATATATTAATCCACAAAAAGTACCAAACACTATTTATATAATAAATTTATATGCAAATAATAATATGAAAATAAATAAAATTACATACAACCAAAAAAAATAAAAAAGTCCATACAAAATGAAATAAATCATAAGAAGGCAATAACCACTCTTATACAACCTGTTCACCATGTCACAAGTTATCAAATCCCTACCTTATATCCAAAACTTTTTGGTAATTTTGTAAAAGTATTATATTGAATTAGGGGTGAGTATATGAGTATACTTACTAGGTTATTACCTAGTAACTGTCATTTCAATATGGAATAAGTATAGTAAATATTGACTAAATAAACAGTCAAACTAACACATGGGACTTCTTAGATATTTTATCACCCATATCTCTAGTGTCTCCCTATTTAGATTTTTGTAGAATATATACATAGTATGTTATGGAAAAATAAACAAGGATGTACCCTGAACCCACTTCTCTAATGGTCTACTCACCCCCAAATCCCAAAAATATATATTCTAGTGCTCCAATAGCTTCCCATATCCACATAATACAACCTAATAACACAAGATCAACCACATAAAAACACATAAAACTTATATAACAACAATATACCGCTACCAAATACCATATACATGTCCATAATATCCCACTACCACTACCACGACCATGATCGGAAGGAGGAGTGTGGGAGGTGGAGTATTCAACAATCTATTTCCCCCAAATCCTGGATATGGGGGTCCACCCAGTACCAAAAACCATATTTAGGAATGAATTAGGTTATCCAAATTAGGTGGGTATGCATCATATATAAACAACGCACAATGATATGTAAAATAACTCATAATACCACTTTAAAGTACACATCTTATAAAATTATCTTCAAAACCATTCACCATAACCTACATCACCACCACCACACAACTGTCAATTCCACCTATAATCACATGAAATGTAATCTCATTGGCCACAAAGTTTAATTAACCAACCATATATTTCTTCTGTTTTCATAATTCATTACCAATTATACATAATTCATCATTATCCTCTTCATAATTCATTAACATCATTAATTATTCCACTCCATATTTATTTAACAACTACCACATTATGAAAATTATTTAAACATTATCTATTCACTAAATTAATAAATTCATATACCATACCTTTCCTTTTTATTAGTTCACTCATTAATATATTAAAAATTCATATATAGGGAAATATATCCTTATCATCATATCCATATAACTCCACATCCCTACTGAGACAAAGAGGCACCCCAACCTTTTATCAATACTTCACCCATATCAAGCTACCAAATATATAACACTACTTATATCTACCATAATAGCATATGCTATAATAATTATGAAATAAATTAACATAATAAAATAGAATAAAATGAAACTATATTTTGCTCCACCTAAGTTCAAATCATTTGAATATAATAATTCCAATAAAAATTAGTCACTGAAGGAAAATAAATCATGATAATTCCACAATAATAATAGTAATAAGAAGTGGATTATTTTAAAATTTCCTACCATAGAAATAATCTAAAACTCTTATAATGTTAAAAGGATGAATTCCAATGAAAAAACTCCAAAATTTGCACAAATATTATCCATTGAATCTATAATTTTCCAAACTATCATCAATTATTTATCATACTAATACCTAAACTATTTTATGAAATCCCTCAAAAAAGAAGAATAGGTTATAGTGTAAATAAAAAATAGAATCAAAACATTTAGATCATGAGGATTCAATCTTCTAATAACGAGGTATCAAGTATCAAACAATGGTATTAATAAACTAAAAATAAAGAGTTTTCTATCATCTAGGATCGCGAGAAAAGAGAAGGATTTGAATGAAAGGAAGTGGAACAAAAATTTATATTTAAATTCTTGGTGGACCAAACCCTGATATGGTTCCCAAAATTACATCATGGTTTGGGTCAGTCAAACCTCATTAAAAAAACAAAATGAATTAATTTTTAAACTAATAAAATCCATCAATCATTTTCCTTCTAAAATAAACATATGTATAAAACCATGATCTGGTCTACTTTAACCATGTTGCAGTTTCCTTGAAGTCTATTAAACAAAAAGATGCATCTATAAGATCATTAAATCAACCACAACATTTTCCCCTAAATAAGATGATAAAGAATGACATAATCCTTAACAATTTCTACCAATATCTTTAATAAAGAACACATCCAAACCACAGCTTAAATTATAATTACTTTTTATCCAGTCATAATAGTAAAAAAATATGATAAAGTTTCATTCCCTTTATTGACAAGTATCAATTATAAAATCACTTCCTCCAAATATGATCTCTTAATAAGATGAATTCTCCAACCATATTACAGGTAAAAAATCATGATATAGTAAGGAACAAACCCCCAATATTCTTACCTCATAAAAGAGTTTCAACCTTCCTTCCACAATTTTCCACAAAACACAATCCTTCATTCTCCAACACCTAAAATTTTATAAATTGGAGGACCAAAACATATTCAGGCTTTGATAAAAATTTTAATTATTAATTATTAATATTTTAATTAATAATAATACAATAAGATTTAGTGGGGCGTGTGAATTGTTTCGTATGTTTGTACCACTAACTAATAGTAAAAATTATATAATTTATTAATAAAAATATAATTATTAATCATTATAGATTATATTATTAATATTAGGTATTATTAATTATTATAATTAAATAATTCTTAATTTTAATTAATTATTATCATTAATGACATAATTAATAATTATTTTTAATTATACAAAATTAAATTATTATTACCTACTATTAATTATATTATTACATAATATTAATTATGCTTATCAATAATAATTAATTAAATAGTAAATATTATTTATTATTAATGATTATAAATGAATACATTAATAATAATTATAATAAATTACATAATTAGTTATTATTTTTTCATAACAATATGGTCATTGTTAAACCCTTAAAATCTAAATTTTCCCTCAATCTTGATGCACTACTACAAAAAGGGACTTTATTTGTGTATATTAGAGTAATTATCATCACTTTTAAAGCACTGAAAATTTTAGCACTAACAAAGGTCAATGATTATTATCATTGGTAAAAATGTTTTCATTAAATCAAATTGAATAACTAGATAATTTGTGTTTTGCAGATGTAGAGTAAAAAATACTTACACTGCATATTATACCATTATGAATAGGACATCTTCGTAACATTTATTATTGAAATTCTTATTCAAGAACCCTAATTAATCCATTGTAAATTCATCCCTAATATCAACCATTTAAATTTTAAAATTTGTACTTGGAATATTGTATTTTACACATCCTATATTTTTTTAATGATAATTAATAATGGCATATTCCACTAAATTGGATTTTGGGACTTTGCACTAGATACATGCATGACATTAGGCAAAATAGTAACTACACTATTTTTTTATCAAACTATGATTATCTAGAACATTATATAAAAATATTATTATTAATGGCAGGAAAATTATAAGATAATACATTTAATGATGGTCCTCTAGGAATCCATCAAAATCTTTTAGAAACAGAGTTAGGAATTGTTGATATTTCTATAAAATTATGATCATTGAACCAGATTATAAATTATTGATTATGTGTATTTTTTATGCCTATTAAAACCATTAATGGATTCCAGTTTATCTGAAATTCATTGTGAGATTATATATATATATAGAAACCTCTGAATTGTTATATAAATCATTAATGTTTTATTTATTCTACTTTTTGATGGTAAATATGATAAAATCTCTTCCTAAAATTCCTTTACACACAATGTACAACCTATAATGAGATTTTGGGAGACCCAAACTATACACATCCCATAAGTATTTGGAATATAATTAAATGGATTATTAAACTATATATTAATCCACAATACAAACTTTTTGGTGACATTAATTTTCTACATACACATTCAAAATATTTTTATACCATTTAATGGGGTATATCCATCTATAATCAAAAAGACCACATAAACAAACCTTTCTAACCAAGTGAACCATCATGTGACCAATATATCAAATAATATTAGTGGGATGAGTAAGAAAAATTCATATAATAGGATTACAATTCTTTTGTAGAATTGGAAACTTCACCACATCTAACACTTTGAATCATATAACATTGAAAAAAACAAAAAAAATAGTATTATTGTGTGTTAGAAATTTTTAGGATGAATGGATCGCATAGACACCATAATTAAATCTTGAATCAAAACCTGATAATCACATTATTTTAATTTCATCATTTCATTCATTGCAATGAAATTATTGATATTTGATAAATACCCCACTAAAACCCTAACACCATTTAGGTAGTAAAAAAATGAACACTATTTTTCCCATAGAGTGTGAGCCACCAGAGGAAGAAACATTCCTCTTTAAACTATCATTAGATCCAGAACATCCCATATCTTCATATCAGTCATTTATAATCTATCCTTGATGTCATCTATTATATTTATTAATTTATTTATCAACATTATAATGACATTGTCACATGCATTTTTAAAGCATGCATGAAATCAAATAAATTTCTTCCATAAAAACAATTATAATATTTTTAATTTAAAAAAAATTATATCTTTTTCCAACCTATTTCCAAATAGTTTTTCAAATAAAAATTACCAAACAATTGGGGTGATATAGTTTATTTTTAAAGTACTTATTAATAAAGAAAGTGTATTAAATTCTTCTAAATTATTTGAAGTGTTGTTATCTAGTATCTATATTCATGTCATTTTGGTAAAAAAATTAAATGTACTAGAAATAATGAATTCATATAATTCTTCAACCTAACTACATGTGTAGGTTAATTAAAAATGGGAAACCATAACCCTCATTTATTGTCGTATCCTTAAATATTTTCATAATAATGGAACTCATTTATCATCTTAAACAATATGGATCTCAACATGAACTATTAACTTATATTATAATCATAAAATGAAGTAACTATATAAAAAGTAAATTTTAGATATTAAGTGAATCGATTAAAAAAATAAGTATCCCTATCTGGTTTTTTGTTCCTAAAATAAGGAGAGACAACATTATTGGCTTTTTCTTCATGCAAGACCATAATAATCTGTTATAATTTTCCAACAAAACTTACAATGTACAATGGGTACATTAGTATACACAAAAATAATTCATTTCATCTATGGGTAATGCAATATACAATTTTCTGGCATGATTTCCAAATTCCAGACATTCATGATCAATTTTATTCTATCAAGGAGCATCTACAAGGTGAATAGGTTTCCCTTCATGAATTATTGTATTTTCATGAAACATCAATTGAATTTTAGTCTTCTAAATTTAATATATTCATATATACCATGGAGTGATTATAAAGTATTATAAATCTTTCGAAGGACATGATTCAACATTCATTTATCAGGTTACACCAGAATTGATATATTTTTTAAGATATTCATGGTCCTCGCAGAACAATATAAAATCATTTGAACAAAAATTTATTATTTCTAAGTCTTTACCCATTGAATATAACATTATTTTAGAGTCATATATCAATAAGGAAGGTCATTAACTTCTAGTAAAATATCATTTAAGAGTTAATGTTTTTCTATAAATCTAGTGTCACTACATCTATTGTCAAAATTCAAATTATATAGTTTTAGTATGGATGAAATTTCCATATATTTATTAAAAATTCTCTATATATAAATCTCTATGTAGTTATATAACATCTAAAATAACTTCAAATAATCATTAAGGTCATATTCAACCACTATTATCATTTCTTTAACACAATCTCCAACATTGTTTATAGTTATACTCATATAAAATGATTAGTAAACAAAATTATTATTCTATTAACTACCTACATTCAATTCATCCCCTTATTCTGTCTAATAATTATAAATTTTTTATATTCTAAGTAAAATCAATTGTTCTTCTAACTCATCAGAAAAAAACCATCATCAATAGAAACAACATAATCCTTGGAAAATAATATGAGAAGGATCATTTCCATTCTCTATGACTAAATAATGAAGTATCCTTTATTTTAACCATTACATTATTCAGTTATAATTATCACATTGATTAGTGTCCTATTATTTAATAATTTTTCCTTAAAATAAAATTTTCATTAATTATATAAAATTAAATTAGAAGGTGAATTTTTATTTTGAAAAATAATGGATTTTTTATTTTTTTAATAACCATCTCAAAAAAACCAATTTTTTTAATATTAAATTATTATTGAGACTCATATAATTTAACTGGACTAGCTGTTGAGTCCATCTTCAGGAGTCCCAAATAAAGCATTCAATTGGGACTAAGAAATATATCTTTATTTTGACGAGTTTTAATGTTGGAACCATATATCCTTAGGATTTGGTGCAAATGAGAACAACTTGTTTTTAGATATGGATAATTGAACAATTAGTATTTTATTAAATAGAGTCTTCTCAAGATTTAGCGATTTTACGGATATAAATTCATGATAGAATATATATGCATAATTTGAAGAGTTTTTCAAGGAAAAAAATAGTACATTAGTATTTTAATGATATATTTTTACGAATATGATAAATGATGTTGAATAATTGTGGATAAACAGTTACAATGATGCTAAAAATTTTCTTGGATGATAACTTTTCAAAATGCATTTATATAAATTGGAAAATATGATTAAAATATAAAATTATATAATTGAAGGGAAATACAACCACCTCTATTTATTATAAATATGTACCTCTACTTAAATAAAAATAGTTATCTATTTTCCAAAATAAAATGTGTGGTTTGAAACAATCATTGTATATGTAATAATATATTATGGTTTTAATTTATAATAGTTTTCTATTTCTAACAATATTTTTTATCTCTCTTTATCTCTTGTTATTTTATATTTTTTTCTTCTTTTGGATCCCATCATCTCGATGGTTACGAATAACAAAACCATTATTTTATGAGGGGGGGAGGGAAGTAGTAATGATTTTATTTATTATTCATTAATAGTATATCATTGTTTAATTGTTTTAATTTCATAGTGGTTGAACTGATTAGAATGAGAAGTCATCATGTCATATGTTTTATTGTGTTCTTCTTCCAAATTCATTTATTTTCCTTCACTCTAATTTTTAGGACATTTAAGTTGTATAGTTTAGTAAATGTATTGATGTGTAAGATATTATTCTTACAGAAAGTGGTTTAATTTTAATACTCAGAAATATTACATGAGGGTGTATAGTGATTAATCATGATCTATATGATGAGTAGAAAAGTGATAATAAATTTTTTATAAAATACAATGATTTGAAACGCTATGAAATCCAAAGGAAAATAATCTATCCATACTAATTTCATTATGTTTAGATTTTTGTTTTGGAATTTAGTTTATATTATTATATTTAATATTAATTTTAATAAAAGATAATATTTTAGAGTTTCAATTTTTAGTATATTTTACTAAAAATATAAATAGTGACAATAAAAAAATAGTGTTGTGAGAGTGGCCTCCCTGAGAGACTGAACATCGGTACACCAATATAGTGAATTAATAGTTTAACAAAACTAAGAGGGAATTAAAAAAAATCTATACAATCAATTTGGTGCAGTTTTTTGGGGAGACATAAACATATTCACACACATGTTTTCATAGAAAATTTATGAATTTCAAAAACATAAATAATTAACATTGTTTTATATATTTCTAGAAAAAAAATTGATTTTCAATGTTTTTATTATTATTCATGGATTTTTAACCAAATGGAAGAGTCTATAAAGGTAATATATTTATGGTGTTATGTCTAATAATATTTTTAAATACTTAAATAGGGTATAAAACAAATGGGGATTTTTTATAATTATATAAACGAAATCAATGGTTTATTGTTAGAACCACAACAAAAATATGAAGAAGTAAATATTATTCAACTAAAATTTAAATCTGCGGAAATAGATTATTTGGATAAATAATTATTAAATATCTCAATCTATATATGATATATGAATTACTAGTGGACTTTCTTGACGATAATGTGCTTGAAACTAAAATTTATGAGTCATAATTATTTTTGGTGCATTCATTTTATACACAGCTTAATGATACAGCATTTAAACTAAAATACCTTAAATTTATATTGAATATTAAGATATAATAGTGTATTTACTATATTATGATGATTAATATTTTATTAATCTACTAAAATAACCTACATGGTCAGTGAATCAGGGTATTTTAATTCAAAAAATAAATTCCTTGCAATTGACCATGTCCACTATTATAGAGTAATGCTCTTATCTCTTAAGAACCAAAAATTTTTAGTGGTAAAAGAAGTAAATGGAAAAAATTATTTTTTCTTGGTTCGACTATATGGGATAATCCAAGGAGAATGCATGGAAATATGTCAATATTCATCATCTTGTAAGGAGAGCTACATTTTTTGTTACGAAATAAAGTTACCAAACCTACCCTTTGGATTTATAAACCACACTAAAAATATAGGAAAATGATTCTCTTAAACACATTGAGAAATGAATTTATCATCATATAAACATCATCATCACCATGAAATATAGATGATAAAAATAAATTATGTTGTTATAAAACTTAAATAATATCTTGATCAACTTATAATAAGAAAAAATCTAAAAAAACACTATCGTCATTATCTTTATCCTTCCAAACCACAAGCCTATAACTCATATTCATTCACTTTATTCATAATTGAAAAATAAACTACTCAAATCCTCCTACATTACTTAAAACTTGTTGAACAGTATTCAGAAAAATCATTTTTTTCTTTTTTAATGCAATCAAAAAATATTTCTTCTTTTCTCTAAAAACTAAATGATCCATTTTCTCTCTATTTCTATTATATATTCCACATTAAACAAATACAACTTCTAAATAATGAAATATAATCCTTCCATGATTTAATATTTAAAAAAAAGATCCACAAACTTCCATGAAATTGGTGTTTTAAACATACACCCATCTCCTTGATTTTTCACACTTCACATTGGTTGTCTTTTATTTCAGAAGTTAGTGTGCATGGTTGTATTCATCCTAGAAAACAATCGTTCAACATAAAATAAAAATAAAAATTGAGTTGAATGACCCTTAATTTAAGGATTTATTATCTTTTTACAAGATATCCAAAATATAAATCATATTTTAGGATTAATAAAATTATTTTATGTGATTCTTGCTAAAATCCCTATAAAAATCACTAAGGAATTATCCTTATATATATATGAATCGTGTTTATAAATAGATTTCTTATACAGATAATGGTTAATGAATACATGGTGATTGTAATAGTTCCATAATATCATGGATACTTAGTGGTGACTAATGTTTATATAGAGAAACTCATGGTTATGTAGCATGAGATAATGTTTACATAAGACAACATGATCCTTACATAAGCTGTAAATAATGGTTACTAAGGATAAAAAATTATGCTTATGCACTAGGGAAGTAGTAAATTTTCAAAAACCCTCTTCTGAACTATATTTTCCATAATTTCTCTAAACCACACCAGAACCAATTCAAACCTCTTCCATCCTTTAAGAAATAGGATTCAAAATACTTAATAGGAACACTAAATATTTATTCAACATTATTGTCAAAAAATAAAAACCAAAACACACTTTTATGGGATCTTTTCTAAATATTCCCACACAGATTTTTTTTAAAAATTCTAAAATACATAAAAATTTATTATCGACCTATTTACTACAAAAAACTAATGATATACTTGATATGAACTAAAAAAAATCTAAAATAACTTTATTAAATGGGTGTAAGAATGGTTTAATAATGACTCACTATAATCCCACTTGATCCAAAATCAGTGTATGGAACAATAGTTAATGTTAAAATTCATTATGCGCATAATATATTGATTATGAACCACATTATCATTAGTTCAAAAAAAATTGACCCCCTTAATGAACCATAAAGATATTATGCCAATTACAAAAAACAATCATAACTCCCCCTTCTAATTAGTGTTAGTGAACTCTTTCCCCCACGATCAAGGAAACCAATGGCTGCTACTCTGATAGTTTACATGACATAATTAGACGGATTTCCAAAAAAACAAAAGAGAGAAAGCACACCTTTCTAGAAGATAAATTTCCTCTGAGGAGTGGGGATCTTGATTCTAAATTATCTAGTTTTATAAATTAGGTAAGAATCCCACTCAAAGATAAATAGATTATACCTCAGTTTTTCAATCTTTAATGACTGTTTTCTATCTGATGTGAATTTAACCAACATTTTAAGTGATATTATTAACATAGGTTAAATAAATTGATAATATAATAATTATTGTTTAGTATTTTGATATCTTTTTTCGGATAATAGATATCAAAAGTGAAACATTCAAGTCTTTTAATGTCTTTTTTTATAATAGACATCCAAAGTGACTTATATCATCTATTTTGGGAATTATCAACAATATAAGTAATATAAAAGTGACGATTATCAAAAAAACCAATGTGGAAAGCATATTATTTTTAAAAAACTATTTATGTGTACATTACTCAGTTTGAATAAAACACAAGATAAATAGAATAAAAATTAAAAAATATAAATTATAATAAGAAAAATAAACATAGAGTTTTCACTTAATTTCTTTTTTGTTGTGTTGTCCTTACAAGGGATATATTCTTTGTTGATATTCTTATTATTCGGCAGAAATATCATTTTTGGTATCTACAATGATGATTGGTAAGGAATTCTATACTTTGGAAATTAAATATCGTGTAGAGTATTTATCTTCTTTACTCAATCAGAATAAGTATTCTTATTTAAAAAAGAATAAATCATCAAAAAGTTTATAAATTAATGAAATTAATAATAAAGAATAAAATTATTAGATAATATTTATAATACCATAGTGAAAACATTGAATAAAGAAGTGATGGAATGTTTACCTGGATTAAAGAGGACTGGATTGAAAATAATAAAAGGGGGAGAAAAATATTTTTTATATGGTACATGAAATTTTTTTTCCATGATGTATTATTAATTTGTAAGGATTCTAAAAAATGAAAGAAGGCTATGAATAAAATGAAATATCAATTATGCACAATTGATATTTAACTTAAGCATCATTAAAATATATAACCAATGATAAAACTATTCTAACATTTGTGATTTAACAATAGTTAATTATTTAACTAACATTAAAATTTAATGAGAAATTGTTTTAACATTGGTTATTAAATATAAAATGTTGAAACCATAGTGTTAAATGCTATTTTCTACTACTTTAAAATATCCAATTGATGCCTTTTGATGTACACATTGGGTAGTTCCATGGTTAGGATATCATCCACATGATCTTCGGCAAAAAACATACTCTAACATGAAATTTTTTTCTACACGTTACAATTGATAAATTATTATTTGATCTCATTATACATTTTCTTCAGATGATGATTAGTTTTTTTCTATGATTTTAAAAACTTGGTTTTTAACGTCTGATATGAATAATATAGGTTAGCTTATAACTAATGATTTAAAAAAATGCCACCCATATCAACAGGGTATAGGATTTATTGGACACGACATTTTCAACCGTTATTATTCAAAAATAGATGAAATATTTATTTTTTATTATACAAGATATATAAGAACACATAAGAAATAATAAACCTCTAAAATTGTACATTCAGTCATCCACCGAACTGGACTAATCGTCATCTTTATAACTTTGTAAAAACTATTGTGAACTAGTGTAATAAATAACCCAAAATCCACCATGTGACTGATATAATGAGTTATTAAATTTATAGCATTAATATGGATTTATTTTTTGGTAGTGTTTTAGTTGGAAACATAACTAACAAACATGATATTTTATTCAGTGGATTTCATGTACAAAATTAACCTAATGATCTTCATATAATGGGTTACATTAACCTCCTTTCGATCCTCATTTTTTGATAATTTCATCTAGGTTTTGGCCAAATTTATCATTGAGCATGAAGTTTCTTTGTCAACCCATTTTAGAACATCTTTAGTATATTATTTTGATAAATGAATCTAACTTTATTTCTATAATCCTCTTATAAAACAAAGAATTATATTTTCTCAGCAATCAAATACATCTTGAATTTACATATCATATAGTCTAAAGATAGCTCTAATTTGGCTTCATTTGATCTTCCAAATAATATATCATCCATATAAGTTTTTACAAGAACACTTTGATTCATTTCGTACATGATGTATAAGTTTTCATCAATACCACCTATTTTAAATGCGATCATTATTACATATTGGTAAATAAAAAAATACTAATACCATGATGCTTACATTAATCAATTCAATGCCTTATTTATTATATATTTTTTCATCTTCACTAATTAAACACATATCTAGTAAAACTTTTTAAAACTACACTTTAAAAACTACATTAAAGAATTATAATTTGATATCCCTTTATATGGATTGAATCTTCTCTACACTATCATATCCAAGAATAATATTATATTATCCAACTAGTCCATGAGTGAAAATTTTCATCCACATTAATGAATTATTTTTGGGAATATCTATTTCACACTTGACATTATTTGTTCCTTTTCTCATTTCTAACTTCATTTAGTTTATTTCTAAAAATTCACTTATTTCTACAGATTATTTTGATCTTTTACTACAGAATAACATCCCATGTGTGGTCCATATGAATTTTTTACGTGCCTCATGAATAGTATAATGAATTAGTATTAACATACATTGACATTAAATAATTTTTTCAGAACATTTCAAACAATACACAATCACACACCCAATGACCATATTGGTTTAGTTCCTTTGGAAACATAGACACATAAAATCTTGTACATAAGTGATCTAAATTATCTCCCACTTGGTTCTTTTTAACTATCATCATTCTTAAACACATGAAACATAAAAAATATATTCCTAAACATGGGGAAATGAAATATAAAAAGGGGTGAGCTCAAATTCTCAGAAAGGTTAAACAAGGGGGACATGAAAACATAATCATTATCATAAGGGTATTAAAACATGATCATGAAAATAGAAGATCATACCGTACATATCAATGATCCTAAATTGGAATCATGGTATAAAGATTGGAAGTTTATAATACATGATTAATAAGTAATTAAAGAACAGAATCCATGAAATCATAACATTGGAATAAGACATGGAATATTCGGTAGCCACATAAAAATTTAAAATGATTTCCATAATAGTCAAGAAATCACTAACAAATCCATATTAGTAGTATGGGTTCACAACCCATACCATCTTGGTAGTCCTGGTTCAATACCATAACCATCGTTGTAGGCATGGTTCACTCCCATATCAATATTAGTAGTCAGTGTGCACTCCTATTATCCTGACATGTCCCCTGGGGCCCATGCCATGACTACCCCATTCTCGGCTTCCGTAGGCCCAGGGCCGACGACTAGCACCAGAAAGTCATTTCCCTAATACAAGAAGGCATTGCCTTTAAACTTGTAATGACTCACAAAGTAGAATTCAACAAGGGGAAACCACACAGACTAGAATGTAACAAAAGAAACTGTGAAGTAAACTATTGTAGTAATGAATTCTTAAACTAAAGGGGGATGAAATTGAAGCCAAACTATAAAAGTTCAAGTTCAACTGAAAAAGTAAAAAATAGCTGAAAAGTGAAAGGGTGATCCATATCTTCCACTGTAGATCCTACCTGAAGGGTAGATACAGCTCACGATCTGAAGTCTCTACGTCACGTCACACCAAAAATGTCCTGCTCCAAGAACCTCCCAATCCTATCTCCCTCAGCCTCAATCAATGTTGTACGTTATCTGCACCTGACAAAACAATGTGCGGGCGAAGCCCATGCAGGGGTTAGTTTAATGATACTCAGTAGGGACCCCGAGACCCCTGTTGGTCTCCTAGAGTTCCACAATGGAAAACTACAAAGCATGAAGAAAAAATACACAACACAAGTCAAATAACACCAGGTATAACTTTAAGTCAATGGTATAAGGGATATCACATAATGGAACTCATCAGCTTCCGTATAACTCCTCTTCAATCGAGTATAGTGGGCCTGTCGGGTCACACAGAGCCTCATTCTACTATCTTTGAACTGTTGGGGTACAAATCTCTTATGGGTACCATGGGAATGCTGGGTCACATAGATCAGCTTCCTACCATGGGCTTGCCAGGTCACACATAGTTTCTTCCCACCTTGGAAGAACCGAGGTACTCCTCCTATCGAGTACCATCGGTCTCTCGAGTCACACAGAGCCACTCCCCACCGTTGGCCTGCTACAACACACAGAGCTGCTCCCCACTAGGCCAATCGTCAAGTAGTCTTCATGTCTCAACCAATCACAGGGTTTCATATGTAGTCTACTTTGGATAACCAATCCTCAAGACACTCTCTAAATCTTGATATACATGTATGTCACTACATTGTATTTTCTAGGGTAGTAACCTGGCGTCGTCATTGACAAACCTCGAACTCCTCAACAGAGGGAGAACTCCTCCTCTATCAAGTACAATGGGCCTGCAGGGTCACACTAAGTCGCTTCCCACTAACCATGAACTATTATGGTACTCATCCCTGATGGGTACCATGGGCATTCCTGGTCACATAGATATGTTTCCCATTGTGGGCATGTTGGGTCACACAGAGCCACTTCCCACCACGACCATCGTCAAGAAGTCTTCTAGTCTTTTCCAGCTGTAGGGTTCTATATGTAACGATCTTGGGGGAATGGATCCTCAAGCCATTAGTCGTATTATAACTAGTACATAGTATCACAGAGACGTAACCCTATGAACTACCATGTCATAAGGGTTCCAACGCAATAGATGATGCATCAATCAGACGCTCAGTATGTGTGTTATTGGCATTTTAGTGCCGAGGGCCTGGTTGGATTCTGGTGTGATCCTACCCAGCTATATTCCATGTTTCTCCAAAATTTTCATGGAGTAGTTCAAAATAACTGTCCCACTCCAAGGATCCAAACACTGTAGAAAATTAGTCAAACAGACATATGATTCTCATGATAATGCCCTTTATGTGTTTCCAGGCCCAGTTCCTGTCCGACCCAGTCGGACCAACCCCACTAGACCTGGTCTGGGCTTGGCTATGGCGGAGTCGGCCCACTGGGCCGATGTCCAAGCCAACCGACAAAAAGGGGCAGATTGTAAGTGCGACCCCATTCTTATAGGGTTGGGCCCACAAATGGGATGCCCGACCCGCTGGGTGATGGCCCACTAGGTAGGCGTCTGAGCCCGCATGCAGTGGCGCGATGGGAAGGCAGCCCGGCCCACTGGGGTGTGGTTTGGCCACTAAGGGCGCGGCACGCGGTGATTCTGCCAGGTGGCTCTAGGGAGTTGCTCCCCCAAAATCCCGAACGGCCAAAGGTCGTTCATTCTTTGAAGTGGCGATGCCACGTGGGTACCGTACGACCACTGCAGAACCTGCCTGAGGTGTGGGTTCCTCATCCTCTATCATGACATTGGCCACGGTCTCCTGCTCTCTGGTAGTTCATGATAGTGTGCTTCCCTTCCCTTCTACGGTGAGCTGTCAAGCCAAACGCCTTCTATGACTGCTGCGGCTGATGAGAAGTAGCCTCTTTGCACACAGGTGGCATGGGACGGTGTTCTGCACCTCCTCCACGGCCGGCTGCTGTCGGCCTCTCCGATGACCACCATGACTTTCTGTCATGGCCTCCTCTTGCATCGTGCGTAGACTCACTACACACAACGTTGTCGGTCGGTTTCATCGTGATGTCAATCTTCTATGGAGGCACAAGGTTGTAGAAAAGTGGTGGAGGGTTCAAACCATGTTCCTTTGGCATGTGCCATTGGCGCTAGCTCGTAAACAAGGGGGATAAATTTAAAGGTGTTAAATAATAAATTGAATTAACCAACATGTAAAACCTCACAAGACTTCCCACAACAACCTCACACAAATATAAATGAATCATGTGTCAAACTTTTATTTTGTTGACCTGCGTTATTAATTTAATTTCAAGAACAGGGAAGACGTAATAAAAAAATACACAAACGAAAATAACCCCTACCTACAAAACCTGTTGGAGAGCGTCTGTGCTTGAAGGTGGGTCAGCGTTCTTCATCCCCGCAACTGGTTTCAAATGACGCCACTCATATGTCACCTTACGGTTCGGCGTTCGGGGTTTCTCATCACCTCCTTCTGGGCCGACTCCATCTTATAAGGTTCTGGTGTTTTGGCACTCCTTCAGCACTTTGTTTCATGGAAAAGGTAGGCCGATACCTCCCCCCAAGATCCATATATATAGAATAGGGGGAGGGAAAGTAATGAAATTGGAATTTAATGGTGGCTATTTAATTTGGAAGCTTCCTAGTTTTCCCCAATGTTTTTGTTATATATATTGGAGGGTCAAACCATTTATTAGGGTGACATGTCGTCGATCCCACCTTAACTATTGTTCACTAGACAAATAGAATAAAAATAAAATAATAAATTTATTTTATTTATTCTATTAAAATTTTCAAAAACTAACTTTTTATCTAGACCTACTGTGGTCAATCTGAAGTCCCCTTATGAAAATCCGGGTGTTATGGATTCAATGGTGCCCTCAGATATTTAATTTGTGAAACGATTCAAAAGTTAGAAAATGTCGCTCACGTTTTAACTAAACGTACCTGAAAAAAAGTTCAGTAAAATATTAGTAGTCACCCTTGACCTGCACAGGTTGAGGTTATGCTATACCTAAGTGAAACACACCCCCAAAAACCAAATAGTACTCATAGATTTCCAATCCTACTTACCATTTTAATGTTATGTATTTTTACAATAAAATAATTGTCACTTAATTATTTTATTTACGTCCAAAATCTAACTTTCACTGGTGGCCCGTGCCGACCAATGTTAGTATTTTTCTAAAGAGATCATACCATCATGAGTTCAGTGGTTGTATGAGATTTTTAATCCGAGTTACCGTTCGTGAGTTATAAGAATTTGAAAAATAAAATAATTTTAATTAATTATTTTATCTTCCGTTATGCCATTTTAGGGTTTTCTCATAGGAGGTCTGTGCCGACTAAAATTAAGTCACCACTAGGTTAAAACTACCATCATGATCGCAATTGTGCCCTTGAAATTCTGATCTAGGCAACCATTTATGATTTATTCCATTTTTTATGGAAAACTGCTTAAAAACACTATTTAAAGTTTAACAAACCATTGACGAATCATTCCAGGCACTCCTGGCCTTAGAATCACACACCGTCAGATTTTGTGGTTTTGTTATTCCATATAATTAAATAAAATATAGGGAAATTATGAAACATTAAATTCTCCCCACCAAAGGACTTTATGTCCCATAAATCCAAAATATAGACTAAGAAACAAAATCAGGGTACTGAGCACGAATCTGAACCTCCCACTCCCATGTTCTCTCCTAGAGGTTCTTGTGATGGTATCGAACACCCACTAGAGGTATCAACCCCCAACAAAGGACCCACTCCTATCGATCCTCAAATTCCATTGGGAACTCCATAAAAGTCACCACATCGTCAAAGAACAACTCACCATAGTTGATAACGTGTGATGGATCTTGCACGCATCTCCTCAGCTGTGACACATGGAAAACATTATGCACCCGGTGCATCTGTGGGGAAAGCGATAATGGTGCACCACCTATCCCACTCTACATATAATCTATAATGGTCCTATGATCCTCGAAGATAACTTTCCACCCTGGCCAAATCTCCGCAAACCTCATTGTGGTGAGACTCGTAAGAAGACATGGTCTCCCTCCTCTTTTTGGCATTAAACTTTTTCCGGCTCTAAGTATTTTTCACATTCTAACAATTGAGGCATTATGATACAAACTCTTCCAATGATTCCTTCATCCCAGGCCATCAGTAATAACATTGGAGGTCCTGGTACATCTTCACCACTCTAGGATGTACTGTTAAAGGGGATATATGGATGTCCCTCAAAACCTCCTTCTAAAGTGTCACTGGTACCATGGTGTCTCCTTTTAATAGGATAACGTGCTCGCCACATTCAAAAAATCTTTCAGGATACCATCCTAAGGATATCAGAGCATGTCAGGCCTCGCAGTCAATGTCTCAAGTTGTTCCCCCCCCCCTTGAATTTTCTAAAGTGGGAGTGTGACAGTCATAGACTGAAGGTATGCTACTCTATCTCTATCCACAAATGATACCTACAATGTGGATAGCTGCCTTGTCGCCTCACTCAGCAATTGTAAACTAGACCTCCTCTTGAGTGCATCTGTTACCATGTTCCACTTCCCAAGAGTATAGACTATCTCAAAGTCATAGTCCAAGAGGAACTCTAGCCATCGTCGTTGTCTCAGGTTCAGGTCTTTATTTGAGAAGATACACCTGATACTCTTATGATTAGAGTAAATAGAAAACTGTTCACCCATCCAGTAGTGCCACCACATCTTCAGCACAAATACCACTACTTCTAACACTAGGTCAAGGGTAGCATAGTTCTACTTTTCAGTCTCTTTCATAACTTTTTAAAGCCTTGCTGACACTTCTTCGTCCAAAGGAAAGGCTCCCCCGTTTTTTGTCAAAGCTGAAACGGGTGCCTCCACACTGGAGAAGTCGGGTACGAATATTTGGTTGTACATCACCAAAGAAGACGTCCCTCTCTCTTATGGGAGGTAATACATGAAATTTAGTTTAAAAATAATTCCCCATTCTCTTCCACTCATGTTTGGAACTGAAAACTGAAAACTCCTTCTACTATGAGGGTAAGTCTTGCTGACTCAAGATTGATCGGTTGCGCCCTCTTATGCATGAGTTTATCCTATTCTTCCTGGGTTTCTTTTTTTCACCAACTATGGAAAACCCCATTTCCACATTATAGATAAACCAAAAACTTTCTTCCTAATACAATCAATATGAGTATGAACTATTGATGCACATTCTGTACCCAAACTAACGTTGTAAGGCCTCGATGCTACCACCAAGAGGTTACAACTGAAACACTCGCCTCAAGGGTCAGATCACACCGTCAGCATAAGTGTGATTATCGAGTCTCCTCCCAAAGTTATCTCCAGATGTGAGGGTCAAGCCAATAGTTTAACCATAAATTCTAGGTCTTGGACAAGATTTATGGGAGTAAGGAATGATTTATACCTATGTCTATTGATATGACAACTTGTAGTAGGCTTTGTCTGTACCTCTAATCATTCTTGGAGTCATTGGGTCATAATCCTTGAGTTCATGTAGATAATCCCTTCCCCTGTCCTCCAACACCCTGATCATTGTGGGACCACATTGAGGTGGTGGTTGTAACATGTCGAAATGTATACCACCTCATGCTACTCTCTAAGATCCACATCCAAGTCTGCTGCACTATAGATTCTTATGTCCCTATATCTACTTCATCTTTATATATTTCACACGCCCAATTCTCTGAGACTAGCGTCAGTTTCTTTCTTTCATACTGCTAACATTCATAGGGTGTATTCACTCAGACAAAGAACATTCAACCAAAAAGGATCCCTCTAGAACCCTAAAATAAGAAAGAATGAATATAGGATTAGTGTTGGATTTGATGTCCCTAAACACACCTCGCTCAGAGGTCCGATCCTCGAAGCACTAATCGTACAGTATTCATTGTGTACCTAAGATAGTCGGTACACCTCAATGAATACTCAGCTACCGACATGTCATCCTACCGAAGCTGTAGAAGCTCTAGGGAGCTCTCATTCACCTCCTCAAGCTAGTCCTTAGCCGCTGTGAGTTGGGCTCACCTCAAGACCTGAGGGGCATCTGATGCTAAAACACTTGTCAGGCACTAAGCATAAAAGTTTCCTCTACTGGTACGGTCGGTTGAAACTGCTGAACAACAAGTAGTTATATAGCTAACACACTACCCGAAGGTACTATATTGGGAAACGGTCCACCTACCGAAGCATCATCACTATATGGACCATACTCATGGTCACTCACTAGAAAAGACTAGTAGATAAGTTCATTATCTGCACAAGTGGTGTCTCAAATAGGCAAAAACCCCTGCCACAAGCTCCAGCCAGTCCTAAGCTGCCAACGGGCCCGTCTCGCCTCGAAACTTCATAGGCCTCTGTCGATGGAATTCATGCAACGTGTTCAATTGGCGTGAACCCTCTATTGGTGGTGCTGGTGGTAACGTTTGTCAAATAGGTAGTGGTGTTGTCTGTACACCACCAAATGGTGCCAATTATATAAGGGGGTCCTACACTAAGGCATCATCGCTCGGTGGGCCATCATCACGTACTCTCTCATGAAATCTTGGAGGCTCTCTAAGTGAAGGAATCCTGATAAAGAACAGGTGCACCATAATCATTAAATTATCCCTGACCAGCTGACTCCAAAAAATTAAAATGAAAAACATTTAAAAAGAAAACGCAATCTGTGTTTTCATGTGCTGATTCAGAAATCATAACTTAGGGTCCTGGTGTATGGATACGTCGACCGCCACACCAAAACTAGGCTCCCCAAACTAAAAACCACACTCATAACACATAACAGTATTGCCCCATAGATAAGATCAGAATACTAGTTCATTGGTAGAACTGAACACTTCTGATACCATTTTGTCATGAACCGTCCCCCATGTCAAGTGCCATGACTAACCCATGCCCGCCATTCATAGGCCAGGGGCTGGCTAATAACACTATAATGGTGTATCCCTAAAACTGGAAGGCATTTTCTTTAAACGTGTACAAACTCACAGGGTAGAATGCAACCAGGGAAAACCACACAGACTAGAATGCAACAAATACAACTATGAGGCAAACTGATATAGTAATGAGTGCGGAAAGTAAAGGGGTCTGAATACATTCCCCACTAGAAAAGTACAAGTACAACTAAAAAAGTACAAAAAAGATGAAAAGTGAAAGGATGCTCCCGATCAACCACCAGGGATCCTACCTGAAGGGTTGGTACAGCTCACGATATAAAGTCCATGCATCACATCACACCAGCAAGGTCCATCTCCAAGCACTGCCCAGTCCTAGCTCCCTTAGCCTTAAACAATGTTGTATTTCGTCTGCACAAGACACAAAAAGGTGAAGGAAAAACCCTTGTAGGGGTGAGTAAGATTATACTTCGTAGGGACCCTGAGACCCTCATAGGTCTCCTATAGTTCCACAAATGAAAAATCACATTTAATGAAGCAAAAGTACACAACACAAGTATGCTCACAATAGGTATCACTTTAGGTCATGTATAGAAGGGTTATCACATCATCAAACCCCTCGGTTGGTGGATACCTCCTCCTCTATCGAGTACAGTGGGCATGTCGGGTCACACAAAACTACTTCCCACTAACCTTGAACTGTTGTGTTACCCATCCCTAATGGGTACCATTGGCATGTTTGGTAACATAGTGCCACTTCCCACTGTGGGCATGCCGGGTCACACAGATCCGCTTCCATTCTTGACTGAACTGAGGTACTCCTCCTATCGTGTACTATAGGTTTTCCAGGTCACACCAAGCAGCTCCCCACCGTGGGCATACTGGGTAACGTAGAGCCGCTTCCGACTGGGACAATCTTCATGTAGTCTTCAGGTCTCAGCCAACCGTAGGGGTCCATACATAGTCTTCTGCGGAGAACCGCTCCTCAAGAAAATTATTTCATCTTGATATCCATGGAAGTCACCATAATGAATATTCTAGGTTAGTAAGCGTAGCATCATCAGTCACAAATTTCAAACTCCTCAACAGCTAGAGAACTCCTCCTCTCTTAAGTACAGTGGGCCTACCGGGTCACACATGGCCGCTTCCCAATAACCTTGAACTATTTTGGTACGGATCCCTGATGGGTACTGTGGGCATGTCAGGTCACACATATTCATTTCCCACCGCCGGCCTGCTAGGTCACACAAATTCACTTCCCACATTGGACATCGTCCAGTAGCCTTTAGGTCTCAGCCAGCTTTAGGGTTCTGTAAGTACCGCACTTGGGAGAATGGATCCTCAAGAAATTAGGTGTATTACAACTAGTAAAAAGTCTCACAAATAAGTAACTCACAAATCCAAATTTTTATAAGGGTTCAAAAGCAATAGACATTGAATCATTCAGACACTCGGTCTGTAAGTTATTTTCATTTTAGTGCCGAGGGCCTAGTTGGATTTGGGTGCGATCCAACCTGGCTGAACTCTATGTTTCTCTAAAACTCTCATGAAGTAGGTCAAAAGAACAGTCTCACTCCAAGGATTCCAACGCTGTAAATGGTTTGTCAAATGGACTTCCAGTCCTCAAGATAAGTCCCTTTAAGTTCATTTGGGCCCTAGTCTGGTCTGACCAGTTCAGACTGACCATGTCCGGGTTGGGCCACAGCGGACTCGGCCCGCTGGGCCGTTGTCCGACCCAGCCTGAAAAAGGGGTGGCCCGCAAGGGCAGCCCGGGTCATATATGGTAGTGCCCGCCAAGGGGAAGCCTAGCCAGGGGGGGCACATCCAAACCCGCTATGCAATGGCCCGATGGTTAGGCGGCCTGACTCGCTGGTGGCGGCCCACTGGAGGGATTTCTGGCCAGGAAGGGCGTGTCCCACGATGCTTTTTCCCGATAGCTTGGGGGAGCCACTCCCTTGAGATCCCGAATGGCCAATGGTCGTTCGGTGTTTGAGGTTGTGATGCCACATGGGTGGTTCCTGGTAACCACGGAACCCATCAGAGGCATGGGTTCCTTCTCATTCGTCATGGCTTCAGACGCGGTCTCCTGCTCTCCGGCAGCATGCGACGACGCACCGCCCTTCCCTTCTACGGCTAGTCGTTGAGCTGACCACCTTCTCTGACTACCGTCTCTGACGAGTCATGGCCTCTTTACAAAACAGCGGTGTGCGATGGTGCACCGAACCTCCTCTACAGTCAGACGGTGTCGGTCGCTCTAATGACTGTCACTACTTTCTTCCACAACCACCTCTTGCAGTGTGTGTCGATGCGCTACACACCACGTAGTCGGTCTGCTTCATCTCATGGTTGGTCTTCTATGGAGGTACAAGGATGCAGCAAAGTGGTGGAGGGTTCGGTCCATGTTAGTTAGGCCTACACCCTCCATGTTAGCTCATAAACAAGGGGTATAAATTTTAAGGGATTGAATAAGAAATTGAATTAAACAACAAGTTAAACCACAAAAGACTCCCTACAACTACCTCCGGTAAAGACGAATGAATCGCTTGTTAACTCGTTAGTCAGGTAAACCATGTCCTTTGTATAATTTCAAGAACAGGGAAGAGGGAATCAAAAAAATGAAAAAATGAAAAAAAACCTACCTCGAAAACCTATTGGAGAGCGTTCGCGCTTGATGGTGGGTCGATGTTCTTCATCCCGACAACTGGTTCCCAATAATGTTACTCGTACATTGCCTTCCGGTTCGTGGTTCAGTGTCACTCATCCCCTCTCGCTCGGTCAGCTCCACCTTTTAAGGGTCTGGTGTCATGGAGCTACTTCAGTACTTCATTTCTTAGTGAAGTTATGATGGTACCTCCCCCCAACCTTCATATATATATGAGAGTGGGATGGTAAGTAACGACGTTTGGATTTTATGGTGGCTCATTAATTAGGAAGCTTTTTAATTTCCCACTAACATTGTTGTTACATTGATTGGAGGGTTAAACCATTTATTGGCTTGACATGTCGCTGATCACACCTTACCACTTGTTTGTTGGAGGAATAAAATAAAAATAAAATAATAAAGTTATTTTATTTATTCTATTAAAAGTTCCAAAAACTAAATTTTTCCTCTAGGCCTACTCCGGTCGAAGTGAAGCCTCCCTTAAGTGAATCCCGGTTTTACAGATTCAAAAGTTCCTTCATATTTTTAATCGGAGAAATGGTTCAAAAGTTAGAAAACTGCAATCACGCGCTTACTGAATATACGTGAAAAAAAGTTTAGTAAATTATTAACAGTCACCCATGACCCTCTTCGGTTAAGGTTAGGCTTTCCCTAAATGAAAAACTCCCCAAAAAACCCAACAATACTTTCAGATTTCCAATCCAAGTTATTGTTTAAAAGTAATGGATTTTTACAATAAAATAATTTTCACTTAATTATTTTATTTATGACGAAAAACAAATATTCACTAGTGGCCCACACCGGTCAATGTTAGTATCTTCCTAAAGAGATAATACACATCACGATTTCAGCGGCGGTCTTTTATTTTTAATCCGAGTTACCATTCATTAGTTATAAGCATTTAAAAAATAAACTAATTTTAATTAATTATTTTATTTACGGTTTTTCCATTTTTGAGTTTTATCACAAGAGGCACGTGCCGAATAAAATTAACTTGTGCCTAGGATAAATACGCCTCCTTGAGCACAACGGTGAACTCATATTTCTAATCCAGGAAACTGTATAAGAGTTATTTAGCTTTTTCATGAAAAATTCTTACAAGAGCTATTTAATGTTTAACAAAACTTCGACGGATCATTCCAGGAACTCCGGGAGTAGGAATTGTGCATCGTCAGATTTCACTGTCTTGAAATTATTCCATATAATTAAAAAAAGTTATATAGAAATTCTGGGACATTACACCTATAAACATCTTTAGTAGTCTTGGTTCACTTCCAAAACCATCTTAGCAGACAATGTCCTTTATGTATATCTCATGAGATATAAATCAGTACCGAATTCATTGGAGGGTGATATAAGTTCCACCAATCACATAATTAAGACCATTCATATGTGTTCCAAAAAAACATAAATTATTCAACATATCAGAACCCATGTAATGAAATGGTTTTTATATACATTATTAAATCATAACATAACCCATGGAAAAAATGGGTTTCATAAATATCATTACATAATAAACCTAAAAAAACATAATAATAATAGATATATATTCCTTAAAAAATATCCTCATTAAATATTAAGTAACATAAAATAATTTTATCTTATATGGAAAATAATTTTTAGAGATCACTTGAAAATAAATCTTGAGGAAAAAATCATTTCTTCTTAAAAACACATTCATTTCATAATATGTTGTGTATTTTTAAAAAAAATCATTCAAAATTACTTTGTATAATTTAAAGGGATGTTTCAAATCATCAATGAGACATGATGGTTGGAAATTATGTTCATTCTATATATGTTAAAAAACCTTCCTTTTGTACTTTTTTTGAAAAAGTCAAAAACTACCTTGTTTGAAAAATATCAAAAATAATCTATACAAACCATTTAGTAAAAAGTATGCAATATGTAAAAATGAATTTAAAAATCTACATTATAATTGAAAAAAATTAAAACATTTTTATAAAACATGGATGTGTAAGATAAATATTCCCCAATGGATACATAAAATGAAACAACTCGAAATATTGATGAGATTGTGAAATAAATACTCCTCATGTTATAATTAGTATTAACATATGCCTTGGGAATGAAAGAAAATTATATCGATATCGAAATACAATATTATTTTGGATAAAACTCATGAAATACATTCATGGGTAGTATATACACCTTGTAGATGAAAATTAGTGTATAACGCATGTGTCCCACAGAAATAAAAGTGAGTCGTAAATCCCTTACTACTTGAATAAATTTAGAAACATGAGCTCTTAGAAATAATAACATATATTAAAGCTTTAAATATCATTAAATATATGAAATTAATTATATAAAACTTCATAGAGAAATATAAACACCACATAATAGAAGTAAGTGTTGAATAAGTCATGTTTCTCGTAGAATTATAATGTAAGATGAAATTATATTACCCTAAGTCTTGACATTATTTAATCACGTTAAAAACTCATAGATAATAAATATACGTTTATTATACATATAACACCAAACCAAACAAATATATTTAATACCATTTATTATTTACTTATGAAATTATATTACTCCCTTATTAACAAATATTTGATAATGTTATGTGTCGAGTAATAACCATTTTGTCTTTAATTATTATTTAGACTTATCATCCTTCTACCTCTTATATAGATCACGATTTAACCATATCTAGGGTGATAATAATTATTTAAATAATATATATAAATATATATTAATATATTAATTATCAATGTATTCATGGTGATTCATAATAGTTTCAAATAAAAAATAAAATACATTGTTCATAGAGATGGTAGACTGTACGTACGCATGAATGCTATTTTCATTTCCTGTCACAATAAAAGAAAGAAAATAATATAATATTTTATCATTTAAGAATACTTTTTATGTTATATATATCATATATATTCATAAAAATAGTCTTCATTACCATCCTTGGGAAATATAGATGAAAACAAATTACATCACATCGTGGGGATAGTAATCCATACGTACATACGAGCGACATTATCGTTTACCAAAATATTATCTGGAAAAAATGTAGATATGATATTATCATTAAAAAAGTATAATTACTTCATAAACATAATATATATAATATAAAAATTTATTTTCCATTATAATTTCCAACCGTGAGAGGTGGTAATGGTAAAAAAACAACATTGTTTGGTGATATAGTAGTTCTCCAAATATTGGAACAGTTTGTTTGCTAACCAGTAGATGTAAGTGTGTGAGAGTGTAGGTTAAACCCTTAATATAAAATAAATCTCAGTATATTACATATATGGATTTTAATTTATAAAAATAGAATAAAAATAAATTAACAGGTTTAAAGAATAAATAAAACAAAAATGTTCATTGATGAACATTACCTATTATTTGTGTATCTCATTTTGATTTGAACAAAGGGATGCCTTTGGTTTTATTTATGACCAAATGAAGGATTTTAGAATGAATTTAAGTAACTTTTATGGATGTTTGGGTTGATTTTTTTATCCAAATGACTTTAAATCTATAATGAAAAGAGAAGGATATGTGCTCTTTTATAAAATAGGGGAGGGACACTCTTGAAATCTCCCAAAATATTAAATAAATATCAATTAATTCTTAACAATATATTTCTAAAAAGTGATTTATGTCAAATATAATAATAAGATAGAAGTAAATCATTTAAAAAATAATTTCTAGACATGTTTTGGTCATATTATTACCCTTATCTATTGGTTTTAACTCTTAAGTAATCCCTTTAACTCATACAGTGGCAACATGTTTTTTTAGTACTTATGGGTTTATATAGTTACTATAGATTAATAAATTAACCATAAATGATTAATTGATTTATTTTTAAACCTCGTACCAATAGTTTTGTTTAATTTTATAGTTTTATGGATTTTAAATCATCTAATAAAATATTAATTATTTTACTATATCATTAATGTCAATTTTGATACTATTAATTATTTGACTTTTAATAATATCATTAAAACATTATGTATTAAACAACTCAATTAACTATTCCATAACATGTCAAAATAATATATTTAATTATCTTATGACATTAATTATCTCAATTTATATTTATTTAAATATTTTGAATATCATTTATTTATTATTTGCATTAATTAATCTATCACTACATCATCATTGTATAAGTCGTTAAGGTATTTCTTTACTTAATAAAAATTTAAAATAAACTAACATGATAAATAAAAAAATTTAGATTTCAAGTTAATATTTATTTTTTAATTTATCATATGTACAATTCTATATTAAAAATTACATTGTAACTAAAAATATGATTATGGAATCTTTAACTTTTATTTAAATAATATATAATAATTGACTTACAATCATCCATATGGCATAAAAAGGTTATAAGTTTTTCACAAGGATGATTTTGGACTAAGATAACTCATATAATAAAATTAGGACACGTGTAAGTGTAATGTTATAATATTTATAACATTAATTTTTACCCTAATTACTGGATTTACACTTAACCATTGTAAATAATAAAATTACTAAAGTTAATATTCATAATGTAAAAAAATTATGTTGATAATATTATATAGCAAATATAATTCTTATTACTATTTTTTATGCCCATTTTTTTGAAATTAAATTCACCGAAGTAGAAAAATTAAGATTAACTCTAATTCTGCAGGCACGCAGAGAAATAAGGTTTTTAAAGTAAAAATGTCAAGAGTTATTTATATTTTTATATCCAATATAAAAATAATTATAATGAGATAAAAAGAATTAACATATATATATATATATATATAATTGACCTTGTGTGACTTTAAAAAATAATTTAAAATACAATTTAACATTATTAATTATCTAAACGAAAATGCATTTTTTACCTAAAATATAGCATTTTTCACAATTCATCAACGAATTAAAAATCTCAAAAAATTACCCAAAATTCAACCAAAGTAAATTTTTATAACCATATTTTAAATAATATATTTTTTTTCATATAAAAATTTTAAATGTGTTAAAAATTACATTTAAAATTGGTTCTTCATTAAAAGGCTATAAAATAACAATTTAAAAAACATAGGTTTTATGCATAAAATTGGGTTTCTTCTTATCTTATACCTATAAAATATATTGTATGAATATGAGAACATTTTATTGAATAAATTACATATATATTTCATTAATATAAACTCATAATTGAAATTTTGTTTATCTTATTAATATAAGATGAATTTGGGAGCATAAAAATAAAACTATTTCCTTTATAATCAATTGCTATATATTTTCATTTATAATTAATTGGTAATCAGTGAACTAAAATTATAAAAAATATATTTTTATAAGTTATTTAATTCTTTTTATAACTTCTAATTTAACAACTAGGTTATATCTTATTATATTAGATGATAATATTATAATAATATACCATTTTTCGATAAAACTCAGTTTTGAGTGTAATGAAATCTACCCAAAGAAATTGGTGTTGAGTGTAACACGTGACAAAAATAGTGATGCATATAATGAAAGTAAATCCAATTGTTGTGTGTAGTTAAATATATACTTGATGTACCATATAATGCAAGATTTACATAGTGTATTTCATATTGATAAATTTATATTTTGTATTGTTTGAAAATGAAAATATCAAAAAGAATAAATTTTTTTGAGAAAATATTTCACAAAATATAGCGGTGTTATATTTTACACCCCTTAAAATGAATTTATCCCTTGAAATTCATTTGGGTTAACAAAGGTTTAATAGTTGAAATTTCCTTTCATAGAAACCTACATCGTAAAAATGAATACTAAAACTTCTTTTAAAAAATGACATTTGGAAACCTAATAACTACCCAAAGTAACATATAACTAGGTTTCCACATAGATGAACATAGGTTGAAATTGAAAACATGGAAATGGAGGAAAATAATAAGTATGTATAGGATGTGATTGAGGTCATCAATCACAAATAAGTGAATGATAATTATAAAGATGGGGGCCTTATAGTCACAAATATTTGATGATTTAAATGGACATATGTTCAATAAAAATAAAAGTATTAAGAAAAAAATTATTTCTAGATAATATTCCTAAATTTGAACAATTAACATGATAATATACAATTACATTATTTTAATACAAACTTACCCTTTTTTGTTCCTTGATCAACTTCCACTTCATATATATTTCCAAGAAATGAAGGTGAAGTTTTCATTCCTAAAGTGTTATCAGATCATGAGATCCATAAATAGAATGATGGGTCATTCCATATATCTTTATCTCAACAATAGGTTAGAATATGTTATAAAATATATATAAATCCACCTATAGTGATACAATAATTTAATCTCAATAGTGTATCCAATGTTTAACTTAAACATCTAATAAATGGATAACCCTACTGTCCTTCCAAAAGTTGTAAATCCAAAACATTTTAAATAAGTGCACCAAATAAGCTTAACTTTTATACCACATATATCATAAGTTTGATCTTGGGGTTTACATTCCAAACATGAGAATACCTTTATCTTGTATTCTCTTTAAACATGGAAATAACCCAAATTGATATAAATACTTTTTGAATCATTTCATTCTTCCTTATTCATAAAATTATTGGATATATTGTCGAAATATAATAAGTTGTAAACTTCATCTGTGATAAAATATACCAGTTTTTCAACAAATCATCAATCATTTCCATCATTGTCAATAATATCCAATTTAGATTATCCATATCAATAATCTCATTATCCAAGAAATGTTTTTTCTCAACATCAGGAATACATTAAGTGTTACCTTCCCTATATCAAAATATCACATTTCCCTTAAATCACTTGTCAAATTCTTCATCACCATTCGACAAATCCTTTTCAATCCTAAATTAAAAACATATACTAATAATACTTATATATTTCATGATCCATATAATATAATACTTTAATTTTAAAACATATACACTTGAATCATCCAACTTTATTCTTATACCATTACTCAGGCTTCATCATATAATTAATTCCTATAATATGAAATATGAATCATGTATTAAGGTTACTCAACCTCAATCTAATAATGCTTCTTATTTTTAATAGAAATAATATGGTTATAACATCGCATACCTCTCACATGTTGTTTGTAGTATCTTTATCCTTAGTAGTATAACCAATACTAATACCACCTTCCTCATTCTCTTCCAGAGATTTCTAATTAGGGCATCAATTTTATAAATTCCCATGATTTCGACATCGGAAACATTCAATGTTAACCATGTTCCATTGAGTTCCAACTATTAACTAAGACCATAAAGAAAATATTAAGAAACACTTCTCATAGTTGAAAATAAATAATTAAGGGAAATTGCTTATAATATTTCAATATATGACCTTGTAGGTTTAATTTAAGTTTATTTATTATCCTTATTAAATCCCCATGGTTATAGAATATAAATAGAATTATCTTTATAGACATCCCAAGACCTATCCTTGGTAATATCACAAGGGATATCACAATGTTTTTATCAGCCTAGTTTCCAAAAGTTGGGTAATCATTTCTTATGATACTAACTATAACTACTTGTTATTATCATACATTGACTGTATATCATTTTTTCGAAAAATTTAATGCATTACATAAACACAAGCTCAAATAATGTATTATTTTATTTACTTTGGAAACATGATCACTTGTACATAAGTGATCAATATTATCTTTCTCTAGGCCCTTCTTGACTACGACCCTTCTTAAAAACATCAAGCGTAATACATATATTAATTACCTTGGGGAAAGGAAACATAAAAAGGGGTGATCTTAAATACATGGAAAGAGTTAACAATAGAGACATGTAAACATAATCATTATTATAAGGGTATAAGAACATGATAATGAAAATAGTGGATCCTACCCTGCATATCAAGGATCATAAACAAGAATTCTGAAATAAAGATCGTAAATTCATAAGACATGATTCATTAGTAAATAATGAAAATAATATATGAAATCATAACATAATAATAAGACATGTAATTTTGGATGAAACATAAAAATATAAAATGATTTCTATAATAATCAAGGCATCGCTACTATGTCTATCATAGTAGAATGGGCTCCCTCCCCATACCATCTTGGTAGTCCTGGTTTACACCTATAACCATATTTTTGTTGTGGTTCACTCCCATAACCATCTTGGCAGTCATGTTTCACTACCATAACAGTCGTGGTAGTCGTGGTTCACTCACATAACCATCTGGGTTGTCATGGTTCACTCTCATAACCATCTTGGAGTACAAGGTCCTTCATGTATACCTCATGAGATATAAGTCATTACCCAATGCATTGGATGGAAATATTGTTCCCAACAATCACATAATTAAAACCATACATATTTTTTCCACAAGAATATAAACCATTCACCATATCAGAACCCATGTAATGAAATACGTTTCATAAACATCATAACATCATAACATAACCCTTGGAAAATAAATAGGCTTCATAAATATCACATCATAATAAACATAAACAAAACATAATAATAATAGATATATAATCCATAAAAAATATACCCATTAAATTATATGTAACATAAAATATTTTTATCATAGATAGAAAATAATTTGGAGAGATCACATGAAAATAATTCATGAGAAAAATATCCCCTCTAGTTGAAAAAAAACATTCTTTTAATAAAATAAGGTGAACTTTTAAACAATGAAATTTCATTTGAAAATTAACTTGTTTTATTTAAAGGTAAGCTTCATGTATTTATTTCATAAGGAGATCGTAAAATTCTATTCATGCTGTATAAGTTTAAATAACATTCCATCTGTATACTTTTCGGAAAAATTCAAAACAATTACCTCATTTGAAAAATATCAAAATGATTCCTTTCAAAATATTTAGTAAAAAGTCAAGAATGGTTATAAATGATTTTAAAAATCTATAAGATAATTATAAAAAAAAATTAAAAAAAATTAAAAAAAAATTGATGTGGAAGGTTAATATTTCACAATAGAGACTTAAAATGAAATAATTCAAATATTGATGAGATTGTGAAATAAGTACTAATCGCTTTATAATCAAAAGAATCTTATGACTAATAAAAGAAATAAAATTATAAAGATATGAAAAAAATATTATGGATAAGACTCATAAAATACAATCATTGTTAGTATATACATCACATAGAATAAACAACTACTATATAAGGCATGTGTCCCATAGAAATAAATGTGAGACGTAAATCACATACTACTTGAGTAACTATAGAATTTTTATGTACATGAAATAATAAACCTACATTAAATATTTTAATATCATTAAATAAATAAAATTAATGATAGAAAATTTCATAGGTCAATATATACCCCACATAAAAAAAGTGTGTGGTAAATATGGATTGTGTCTCACAGAAATAGAAAGCGTGATGTAATTCCCCTATCCTAAATCTTAACATCCATCACCCATGATAAAACCTAATGTATAATAAATAAAACTTTATTATACATATACCAAAGAACCATATTCATATATTTGATACTATATATGATTTAATTATGACTTTATATTACTCCCTTATTAATAATGACATGTTAATGTTATGTCTTGGTTAATAACAACTTCGTTTTTCATTCTTGTTTTGACTTCTTATCCTTAGTACTCTTACATGGGTCTTTATTTAAACATATATTTAATTATAAACATGAAATAAATATTATATGTATATGTATATATATATATTCAATATCTATGTATTCGTTTATATATATAATAGCATAAGATAGAAAAAAATACACCGCATATGGGGATGGTAGGCCATGCGTATGCATGAACCATGTTTTTATTTTCTTTTCATGTTAAAAGAAAGAAAATAATATAATATTTTATCATTTAAGAATAATTTTTATGATATATATATAATATATCATGATAAAATTCATCCTTATTACCATCCATGTGAAATATATATTAAAAACCAATCACATCGCATTGTGGAGATAGTAATACATACGTATGTATGAGTGGCATTATCATTTCCCCAAATAATATATGTTAAAAATATAGATATGATATTATCATTAAATAAGTATTAATATGTCATAAATAGAATATATATGATATAGAAATAGAGTGTCCATCATAATGTTTAGTTGTGAGAGGCAGTAAAGGGAAAACAAACAACATCATTTCATGATCATGTAGTTCACTGCACACAAGAATGGTAAGTTCGTAGAATATTAGATGGAAGAGTTTGTGAGTGTGTGTCTAAAATTCAAAATAAAAACATTCCAGTAAATTTAGATTACTTTGGTTATTATATAAACATGAAATAAAAATACTTTATGAGGTTTAGGGAAGAAATTATACAAAAACGCTCATTGATGAACACTATATCTTCATTGGGTATCTCTTTTTAATTTGAACAAAAGGACTCCATTAGTTATATTTATGTCTAATTTAAGGATTCCAATATGAATTTAATGATATTTTAAGGAGATTTGGGTAGATTATTCCTGATCCATATGGCATTATAGGTGTAAATAAAAGGGAAAAAGAGGTGCTATTTTATAAGTGAAGAGAGGGGAACTCTTGGAATCTCTTAAAATATTAAATTTAATATAAATTAATTATTATTTACAAATGGATACCATGGATGATATGTCTAATATAATATGAATATAGATATAAATCCTATCCAACTATAATTTTTAGACATTTTTAGAAAATATTATTACCGTTATCTTTTGTTTTTAACACTTAATTAATCATTTTAACTCTTACCGTGAAAATATTGTTTTTTACTAGTTATAGGTTAATATAGTTACTATAAAATGCCCAGAGAAATATAAATGTAGTGTGGATGAAATTTTAAACTTTATAGAAATTATTTGGAAATTTTTTATATTTTTTTGAATTTTATATCATTCTATAAAATATTAATTATTTTAAAATATCATTAAAGTTAATTTTGACACTATTCATTATTTGAAATTTATAAAAATCATAAAAATGTGATATATTTTAATAAACTCCATAAAATAATAACTAAAATTTAAATAAATATACAAAATTCTTGGATTCAAAAAATTATTTCAAATTATATTTATTTTAATATTTTTAATATCATATATTTAGTTTTTCCATTAATTAAACAATTACTACATCATCAATTTATAAGACATTAAGTTATTATTTATTTCCTAAAAATTAAAAATAAATTACCATGAAAACTAAAAATATTTCTTCATTAAAACTAATATTTATCTTCGGTAAAACCCTATATAAAAATTACATATTTATTGAAAATATGAGTCTAACATCTTTTACATTTCACTAAATAAACTATAATAAATGTATTACTCTCATTAAAGTTTCATAAAAAGATTATAATTTCATCCCAAGAATTATTTTGGCCTAAATAAACTCATCAAATAAAATTAAGACAGGTTTTGGGGTAATTTTATAATATTTATAGTATTAGTTTTTACCCTAATTATTGGATTTACCCTTAACCGTGGTAAAGAAAAAATTACTAAATTTATAATTACTAATGTCTGAAAATAATTTGGATCATATTAAAATATAAATATCATACCTATTAGAACCATTTATTTACCTTATTATAAATTCAATTGATAAATGTATAAAAATTATGTTTAGCAATAATCCATGACACAGGGCAAGATAGAATGTTTTTAAAATAAAAATATTCAAAAGTTCAATATGTCTTTATATCCAATATAAAAATGATTACAATGACCTAAATTTGATTAATATATGTATAATTTATATATTGTGAAATAAAAAATTAATTTAAAATATATTTGAACATTAATAATTATTTAAATGAATAGGCTGTTTTTAACTAAAATACTGTATTTTCTACTATTCATCGAAGAAGGAAACATCATAGAAAAATACCAAAATATAAACTAATTAAAATTTTTATATCCTTATTTAATATAATAGGTTTATTTTTTCATATAAATATTCTTAAACTTTCAAAAATTCTATTTAAAATGGGTTCCCCATTAAAAGGCCGTAAAATTACCTTTTTGAAAAATATAGGTTTCTATGAATAAAATTGGATTTGTTCTTATATTATGACTATAAAATATATTTTTGGAATATAAATAATATTTTATTGAATATATAAAAGTTATATTCCATTAATATCATTCACTAAATGCAATTTATACAATTTATAAAGACAAAATGACTTTGGGAGTATAAAAATAAAACTATTTCATTTATAATAAATTAGTATATATTTTCACATATAATTAATTAGTAACCAATGAATTCATATTATAATTATTATTTTTTCATAAATTAGTTAGTAATATTATTATAATATTATGTAATGAAAAGTTTATAAATTATTATATTAAACAATAATATTTTAAAAATATACACTTGTTCGAAACTCAGTCTTGAATTTTATTGAATATATCAAAAGGACTCAACATTATGTATAACCCGACCCAAATTTAGTGTTTCATATATCAAAAGATAATCAAAGTATTGTGTGTGTCACAATATAGGCTTGGTGTTTCATATAACACAAGCTAGACATGATATTTTTTATATAACAAATGTTATATTATGTATTGTATGAAATGAAAAATAAGGAAAATATTAAATTTATTCAATAAAAAAATATTGCACAAAATCATATAGCGTTACAAACAGACTTAACCGATATCTAATACTCTAAAGCTTCTTCAATGGTTTTGGGTTTTACATGAGATAAAAATAATGTTTTATATTGAGCTACCATCAACCTCCTTTGAACTTAAATTATCCAGTCACTAACATTATTATTCTCAATGATTTCTATCATGCTGAATTATCTCTCTAAATATAGTGTCACTACAGAATTTTCCTCATAATTAAATTTATGATATGATTTATCTATAGAACTTTGAAATCCTTCTAATAAATACACATAATCATCAATTTCATCTTAAAAAGTTTGTAAGTTTTTGTGTGAAATTTCCTCTCCCTAATTTAAAATCTTTTTTATATCCTTAAAATGTTATCACTTTCCTTAAAAGTCATATCATGTATTTCAACATACTGTTTCATGAATTTTATATATTCACTTGTATAACTCCTTTTAAGGTGAATATAAACTGAAAATTCCTTTATCTCAATAATTTTCAAACTTTTGATGTATCTCCTTGTTCGAGATAAATCATTACTTTTAAAGACTTGGTAGTATTTTAGTGTAAGATTTTTTCCATAAAACATTTCTTGGGGTATTCTATTCTCTTATATATAGAAAATAAATTTTGAATATATAGACCAATGTTATCACTACCTCCATAAATTATATCTTTGGAAAATTCTTCTCTATGAGAATAGTCTGATCAATGTTGTTGATTATTTTTTTCCTCCTTTAAATGACTCTTTTTTATGAGGAATCCTAACCTCTAAACATGATTTCATATCCCAATATTTTCAAAATACCCTTCCTCTTAGTTTTTATTAAATTATATATTATTATTTTAGTATAGATTATAAATTTAAAAATTCTTTATCTTTTTAGATTCCATTTGATATTAGATAAAACATTTGAGTACCTAAATTTTGTGGGTGAACACCATAATATATTGCCTACAACTATAATAAAAAATTAATAGATTAAAAAATATTTTCCTATCAATGAATTAATGTTTAATTAACCTAAACACATACACATAAAATAAAATAGGTAACTGTGATGATTTTCCTCTCTCTGGTATGAATATTTTTTTATAAATCCTTCCATATTGAAAATTATTACATATATGTTTGGGATGAAAAGTAATCTTAAGAAAGTATCAACATCCTTAATTATGTAATATATTCTCTAGTGTTTTCTTTTGAACAAATAGACAAGCCGTTTTTTTACAAATATGGTTTTCTAATTCATTAGAAATCATAAAATTGTTCACTTATCCATCAATAATATAGATTTTTCACATCACATCCCATATTTGAAAAAACAACTTATCCCTCACTTCCATTGGTTATGAATTTTTTCATGTTGAATTTTACATAATTCCCTTAGAAACAATGTTAATTTATACAATGTATGTTGTGATATAGAACATAATATATCAATAATTTTTTACTTCTTACTTCATTTACACCAATCATTTCCTTCCCAATGCCAATTTTTTTAGCCCTTCATCATTACCAAAACGAATTATACTATCATTATCATATTTGATGTTGATTACAAATTATTTATTCCACATCAAGTGATATGTACACTCACTATCCAAAATCATCATTCCAAATATATATATTTATATAAAATAAATTTTAGAAGCATTGGACTCTTTCACTTCACTAGTATTAATCCATGAATATTGGTTACTGTTTTTTTAATGATGAACAAACTTGATACACCACCATCTACTTACCTTATTCATTTTCTTTTAAATTTGGAAATAAATTTTGGGCTTTATTCATGATTTTTGTTGTTTAATATAAAAAATTACTCATTCTTTATGTCTCAATTGAAAAAATTCATTGTGATTTTGATGTAAATATTACTACATTATGCCTAAAACCATCAACATAAAAGAAATAACCATTAAAAAACTATAAGATTAAGAAATTCTAATCATTTGTTTCATTATTTATTTCCCCCTAAGGTATCTTTTTTCAATGGTTCGAACATAATTGGAGTGAAAATTTAAAAAAATATTGAATCCAATATTTTAGTACCATATTCTCACCCTTTACTGCAATAATAGTTTCATTTTAAGTGCGGATAAAATATTCTACCTTTAGGGTGTTGATGCTTAAGGATTAGCATCATTCATGGATATATTATTTTGTATAACATGATCCATGGTTGATTTTAGTTTTTCTTTAATGAAATTAACTTATGGGAAATCTATGAATCATTTAGTAAATTCCCCAAGAACTTCATAAATTTGGGTTGAGACTAGCATAATTAATCATTACGATGTCATATTGGGGGTGTTGATAATATTGATCAGAAAACTATTTTACATTGTCATGAATCTATATTCATGTTCCCATATTCACATAAACTTCCATTTAAATTACATTCTTAGTCCATATAAAATTCATAACTTTTCTTTAATCTTAACATTGAGCTCATTTTTTTGAGCTGCCAAAAAATCTAGATTTTAGTTTTTTATGTTCCTAGGTAATTTAGGAATTATCCTCCTCCTATTATTTTATATAGAGATTATAGTATTATAAAACTCTATTATCCTTATTCTATTTATCCCTCCATATTATGATTTCATCACGTGAAACCCCAAGTAGAGTTTCAAGACAACTTCTACCCTTGATTTTTGTTTCAATGTCATCATTATACTCAATTTGTGACTTGTCTATAACTCACATAAGAACTACTTACCTAAGGTATCTATAGTTATCAACTTATTATACTTACATAACATTGAAACTATCTTCCTCTTGAATGTAAAAGTTCTTTTTATTGAATAATTTTCATAGAAATATTTCCCTTACCTTTCACATATATTATTGGATTCATTTCAGGGACATCATCTTCATCATTATCTTAAAATTCATTGAAAATATCGCTGTAAGGTAACCAAAATTTTCACATAAAAATAAATCTTGTAAAAGAATGCCTTTTAATTCCACATTTAAAATTTTTATACTAGAAATATGAAAATATATCACCACAAACACATCTTGGTCATTAGGATCCTTCACCAAAAGATTTTCCATAGCCTTGAATCCTACGTCTCGAGAGTCATACTTTAAAAAAGACTCGCTATTTTTTATTATCATTTCACATTAAATAATATTTCTATATATTTATCCAATTTTACCTACATTAGATCATTATAATCAGGAATTGATACTTTTATTTTGAACTAATGTGGTAATCCTCTCAAAATAATTTTGAAACATTTGGTATTATAAATGATAAACCGAATAAAATTCATATATTCCATAAGATAATTTGGATGATGTACAAATACATCAACTATATCATTCCCATATATTCATATTTAATATAAAAATTCATAGTTTCAAATCTTTAAATGTGGAGTCACCTTTATAAAAACTCATAATTTTCTCTAACATTTCATTTGAGGTCTTTCTAGAAAAAACTTTTGAATAGATACGGTCTTCTAGAGATTCTATTGCCCATTGAATAAATTAAAATATATATCTACCTTTTGTTTTTCATCATTTTAAGGATCCACCATTTATATGTTTGAAGAAATTATATATTTATTCTATGTAAACATCCATACCGAAAGACTGAAAATAATGTGGCATTCAGTTTTTCCATAGTTAGAAATTGATGCCTTAAAATGGGTATTTATTTTGTTTTAAAACATTGTCATATATTTTTGAGAGGGAATACCACACCCTAAACATCGACCAGATACCACTTTTTATTCTCAATGACAGAAATTATTATTGTGAAAGTAGTTAATAAAATCAGTTCTCTATCCCTCAATAACACTTTATTATAGTAAATGTAGTAAATAACACGTATGTGTTTTGATATTGTTTAGACATAGAGGATAATCCCATGATAATTAATGAAATATTTCCTATTTATATGATACATTAGAGAAAAATATTTTTTTTGTAACACAAAAGAGATCCTACACTAACTGTAATGTGTTAGTTCCGGAAGCCACCCAGAGGCGCCCTGTACCCGGTAGGTCAAATGGCCTCAAGCGCATTTCCCTGAATGCCAGAGGCTGACAACTAGTAGAGAGGTCCTTAAGTGTGATAGTGGGGAAACTATTCCCTCATTGAAAGATTACACAACAGAAGTACAGAAGTACATAAAATTGAGGAAATATTAAATATCCAACAATAGTAAACATCAGAAGTACACAAGTATATACAATAGAGGAAACAGTAAATATCCAACAATAGTAAACAACAGATGACTGATAAATAAAAACTGGAGCAAATATATAAATGATGCATGATACAAATGCCTCTAGGAAAACAACCAAACAAGTCACAATGCTGAAATATAATACTAATCCTAAGTACAAAAGAATGCAGATAAACGCTTCATTATTGCAAGCAATAACTAGGTCCCATGCTCTCCAGCTCCAGTGAAATCAAGAACCTAATGTAGAAGATATCTTGTCCTTATCTGTACCCACAACAATATAATCTCTTTGGGCCCAAAAGCATAACCCAAATAGCGTGTGAGATAAAAATCCCAGTAGGCATCCACCCAAATATCTTCTCCTAATAGTCAGTGATTATATGGGAGTTAAAAGTACAGAAAACAGTAAACATGAAAAATACTCAACAGCAAATAATCCAAAGTCTCTAGCATTTAAATCACAAACAAGAAAACAACCACTCAAGCAATTAAAACAAACAGGTAACCGTCTGGGTAGTTCTCACAGCCTAACCCCTATGGTTCAACCTACAAGTAATAACAACCCTCTTGGAGGCACAAACAGTCTCACCCCTCTGGTTCAACTAATGAATTTAGACTCTCTAGGGAAGCACTCACCATCAATTCCCCCTATAGTCTCATATCGTACTAAAGGTGCTTTGGGGAAGCACTCAATGTCTCATTCCCCCTATGGCCCGCATCGAGGAACTACAGACACTCTGAAGAAGCACTCAACTTTAATTTCCCATGTGGTCTCGCATCATATTATAAAGATACTCTTGAGAAGCCCTTACTTCCATTCTCTCTATGGTCTACTACACTAGGTTCTCATAGCCATGCGTAAAGTCATCATGTATCACATCATGTAATGGAAAATGTGAACCACAAGAACTACTTGGCTAGAAGTCTAGAACTTCTCAGCATGGAAGGACAATAATCACACTATCCTACAACTAGGCATGGAGATGGGAATAGCCTTATAGGAAAAACTAGACCAAATGGTCATAAACAATAAAAACATGAATGGGAAAAACATCAAAAGAAAAGTAAATTTCCCTATTCAAAAACAATAACCTATAGTCAGGCATATAAGCAAAGCAGAAAAACAAAGAGGGTAAAATAAGAAACACACAATACCCCGTTTAAGGGTATTGGTAGAATTTTCCCAAAATAATCACAAACATCCTACAGAAAAGAAAAAACCACCTACCACGACCTTATGAGATTGATATACTAAAACCTCAAACCATAAATCTCATTGGAATGTTGTATATCTAAGAAAACGTCCAAAACTATCCACCCACAATTACATGGGAAAGAGTAGGAATTGGAAAACAAATCTTAAGGATAAAGAAGAGCTTACTGTTGCGGTTCCAATGCAATCAATGGAGGTCGATTCAAAGAACGGAAGGAGGCTCAGGGGTTCGTCGAAGATCTACGGCCGTACGTGAAGCTCTTGGTCAAAGAAGCTGGAGAAGAAGACAGTTCTGGGGTTAAGATGCATCCCTGGTGCATTAAATGAAAAAAAGTATATGCCATATAATTTTGGAGTACACGGCATGTACTAGGATTTTTTGTACTCCGCTTTAGGTGGCCTCTTTTTCACCCCTACATGGTCATTGTATAGCCATGACACGGCCAGCATCGGGCCTCGAGCGATAATGAAGTACACAACGTGTACTCATAAAGTACATGGCGTGTACATAAAAAATTTCCAGAAACTCCTCTTTTCTGAAAACTATATAAAAAGGAAAAACATGCCTAAAAAAGGTCCTTGTTCTTACACACTTTATAATGTACCAGTTCTGGAAGCCACCCAGAGGCGCCCCATACCCAGTAGGTCACGTGGCCTCTAGCATATTTCCTCAAAAGCCAGAGGCTTCCGACTAGCAGCGAGGGCCTTTGGTGTGATAGTGGGGAAACCATGCCCTCATTGGAAGAGTACACAGCGGAAGTACACAAGTACATAATATAGTTGAAGTAGTAAATATCCAACAACAGTAAACAACAGAAGACTTAAAAATAAACAACTGGAGAAAATATATAAATGATGCACGATACAAATGTGTCTAGGAAAAAAACAAAAAATTCATAATTCCGAAATACAGTACTAAACCGAAGTAAAAAAGAATGCAGATAAACCCCTCATCCTCGCAAGCCATAGCTTGGTCCCATGCTCTCCTGCTCTAGTGTAATCAAGAACCTGAAGTAGAAGGGCGCTTTCCCTTATCTATACCTGCAACAATATATTCTGTTTGGGCCCAAAAGCATGACACAAACATGGTGTAAGATAAAAATCCCAGTAGGAGACCACCCAAAGATCTGTGCCTAATAGTTATTGAATATACTGAAGCTAAAATTACAAAAAACCATAAACTAGAAAATTACTTAGCAGCAAACAATCCACAGTCTCTTGTGTATAAATTACAAACAAGAAAACAGCCACTCAAGCAAGTAGAAAAAAATAGGTAACCCTCTGGGTAGTTCTCACAGCCTAACCCCTATGGTTCAACCTAAAAGTACTAGCAACCCTCTCAGAGGCACACACAGTCTCACCCATCTGGTTTAGCTAAAAAATATAGACTATCTGGGGAAGCAGTCACCATCAATTCCCCTTATAGTCTCATATCGTATTAAAGGAACAATGGGGAAGTACTCAATGTCTCATTCCCCTTATGGCCTGTGTCGAGGAACTACGGACACTCTAAGGAATCACTCAACATCAATTCCCCATGTGGTCTCGCATAGTATTATAAAGACACTCTAGAGAATCCCTTACGTCCATTCTCCCTGTGGTCTACTACACTAGTATCTCACATCCTTGTGTAATGTCAGCAAGTATCACATCGCACAACAGCCAAATTGAGTCTCAATAACTACATGGATAGAAGTCTACAACATCTCAGCATGGAAGAACAACAGTCACACCATCCTACAACTAGGCATGGAACTGTAAATAGCCATATAGGAAAAAATTGACAAAACGGTCATAAACAGGAAAAACATGCTTCGGAAAAACATCCAAAGAACAGTAAATTACCCTATTCACAAACAATAACATCTACTCGGGAATATAAGCAAAGCAGGAAAACAACAAGGGAAAAACAAGAAGCACACAATACCATATTCAAGGGTACTGGTGGAATTTGAACAAAATACTCATAGACTTTCTAAAGAAAGGAACAAACCACATACCTCGATGTTAAGAGATCGATATACTCGAACCTCAAAGATTGAATCTCCTTGGAACGTCATAGATCTAGGGAAAATTCCAAAATTCTAAACCCACGATATCTATGGAAAGAAGAGGAATTGGAAAACAAAGCTCTGTGAGAAGGAAGAGCACACCGTAGCATTTCCAGTGCAATCGACTATGGTCAATTTGGAGAACGGACGGAGGCTCGGTGGTTCACTGAAGATCTGCATCCGTACAAGATGCTCTCGATTGATGAAGCTAGAAAAGAAGACAGTTCTGGGGTTAAGACATGACCCCGGTGCATTTAATGAAAAAAAGTACACGACATGTACTTTTTGAGTACACGGCGTGTACTAGGATTTTAAGTACTCCACTTTAAGCATCCTCCATTTCACCCCTACATGGTCGTGTGTGTGTCCATGACACGACCAGCACACGGCCTCGAGCGGCAACGAAGTACATGGTGTGTACTCAAAAAGTACATAGAAGGTACTTGAAAAATTTCTAGAAACTCCTCTTTTCTCAAAAACTCTAGAAAAGGGAAAAAAGTACCTGAAAAGAAGGTCCAGGTTCTTACAAACTTCCCCCCTTAATGATATTCATCCCCGAATTTCCTTAGTGTGGCATAGAAGAAGAAACACTGAACAACTCCAGCCACTATGACTGTACATCGGCCACCCTCTCTCAAGTGTTGTCCTGTACTCGCCTGTGCGGCCATTGCACCCATACTAGAGGAACAGAACGGCCATAGAGAACCTTTGTACAATTATTGACAATCCGGATAGGATGTTGCTCAAAAGATGCATCTACTTCGAGCTCAACCTCCTCAGGTTGAAAAACATGAGACGGGTTAGAAAAGTAACGTCGTAGCTGAGAAACGTGGAAGATGTCGTGCATATCCTGGTACCTTTGAGGTAACTAAAACCTATAGGAAACCGAACCAACTCTCTCCAGCACCTCAAACGGCCAGAAATACCTCGGTGAAAGCTTACCCTCTCTATGAATCCTCTTGTGTCCCAACCTTAGTGTGACACATAGGAAAACCTGACCCCTGATCTTGAACTCCCGAGGTCGTCTCCGATGATCAGCATAAGACATCTGACGAGACTATGTAGTTTCCATCATCTTCTGAATCAACACTATCTAATCTGAGGTCTCCTGAAAAAGACAAGGTCCCAGCAAAGCTGCCTCTCCTGCCTCCAGCCAACATAAGGGTGATCGGAATGGCCTACCGTACAAAGCCTCATAATGTGCCATCTGAATAGTTTCTTGAAAACTATTATTGTAGGCAAACTCCACAAGAGATATATGATTTTTCCAAGAACCTCCAAAGTCTATAATGCATGCTCGGAGTATATCCTCAAGCACCTCAATCATACACTCGGACTGGCCATCTGTTTGGGGATGGTATGTTGTACTCAAAAGTACATGTGTACCCAAAGCCTTATAAAGCCCCTGCCAGAACTGATAAGTAAAGAATGCATCTCTGTCTGAATCAATGGAGTGTGTAACTCCATGTATACATACAATATCTCAAATGTACAGCCGTCCCAGCTCATCAATGTTGAAGGTCTCCTTGATCAGCAAGAAGTGAGAAACCTTTGTAATCCTGTCGATGACAACCCATACTGCGTCATTCCATCTAGGCGATCATAGAAAACCGGTCACGAAGTCCGTCGGGACGTCATTCCACTTCCACTCCAGAATGGGTAAGTGTTTTAAAAGACCTGCTAGTCACTGATGTTCCGCTTTCACCTGCTGACAAGTGGAACACCTCATGACAAAACCATCAACATCCCTCTTCATACCTGGCCACCAATACTGATGGTGTAGATCACAATACATCTTGGTGATGCTAGAATGAAATTCACAAACTGATGAATGAAAGTCCTACATCAGCTCCTCACGTATGTCTACTGAAACCCATACACATTCCTAGAAATGAAATATCTCATTTTCGCCTATATTCCATCCAGGAATACGGTCCTCTCCTAACATGCTTTGCCGTATGACTAGGACTTCAGAATTGGATAGCTGCCTCATTCGTACCCGATCAAGTAGTGTAAAGGTAACAACTATTGAAGATAGGAAAGTCTTCCCTTGTCTATGTTGCACCTCCAAATGAATCTTAGAGAACAAAGCCATAAGCTACCACTCACTAGTAGCCTCCTGAACTGCCTGTATCTGAGTTCTCCTTCTCAACGCATCAGCCACTACATTGCCTTTCATAGGTGTATAGGCAAGCTCAAAGTCAAAGGATTGAAGATACTCAACCCACATGCACTGTCTTAGATTCATATCAAGCTTAGTGAAGATGTAATTGAGACTTTTGTGGTCATTAAACACCACAAAATGTTATCCCAGAAGATAATGTCTCCAACAGCGCAAGGCATCAACAACAACATCAAACTCCAGATCGTGCTTTGGGTAATTCCTCTCATGTGGCCTCAACTGCCAAGAACCATATTAAACGACTCCATATCCCTGCATAAGCACAGCTCCCAGTATGATACTTCAAGCATCACAATAAACATTGTAGCTTATGCCTGGCTCTAGCAAGACTAGTATCGGTGCTGAATTTAACCTCCCTTTCAGTTCCTAAAATGCTGACTCACAAGAAATTGACCACAAGAACTCCACACCATTCTTGGTCAGATGTGTCAGCAGTGCTGTTAAGCATGAATAGTCTTATATAAATTATCTAAAGTACCAAGCCCGCCCTAGAAACTTTGTACATAAATGACTTCCTTTGGCTGCTCCCAGGAAACAGCTGCTCTCACTTTCTCTGGGTCTACTGATACTCTTCCCTCTGAGATAACATGACCCAATAAGTTAGTTGGATCCATCCAAAAGAGGCACTTCGAGAGCTTAACATATAACTGATGCTCCCTCAGTGTAATCAAAATGATCTCATGATGGGTAGCATGGTCATGTCGAGTGTGAGAGTACACCAAGATGTCATCCATGAAAACCACCACGAAAGAATCCAAGTATTGATGGAACACTCGGTTCATCAGTGCCATGAAAATTGTAGGTGCGTTTGTGAGACCGAACGACATAACCTTATACTCGTATAAACCATACCTACTTCAGAAATTTATAAGTGGTATATCAGATGGTATAATGCACAACTGATGATTACCAGACCTCATATCGATCTTCGAAAACACCCAGCCTCCTTGAAGCTGATCAAAGAGCTCATCAATCCTAGGCATGGGATATCGGTTCTTGACCATCAACTAGTTCATCTTCTGATAATCCACACAAAGCCAAAGGGTTCCATCTGCCTTTGCTGCAAACAGGATAGGCGAACCCCAAGGAGAAGTACTGGGTTGGATAAAAACCTTCACCTGCAACTCCTCCAACTTCTTCTTGAGCACCTGTAACTCAGGTGTAGCCATCCTTTAAGGAGAAATGGACACTAGTGCCACTCCCAAAACAAGCTCAATAGAGAAGTCTACCTCACGCTCTGGAGGAAAACCTATAAAGTCCTCTGGAAAGACGTCTCTAAAACGATCCACCACTAAAGGAAAGTCTAAATGTGAAGTCCCCTAGTCATCCAGATAAAGACTAGCAATATGGACTACAACTACTCCCAACCCATGATGCTTTGGACCCGCCTTGCTCGCTCATACATCCCACTCAGCCTTATGATGAAAGGATCCACCCTCTGGTGATACGAAACTGACTATGCGGTGATAATATTTGACGACTTCCTAGAAGGGAACTAGCCAGTCCATTCTGAGAATGACATCACAGCTCGTCATCTCTAGGACATAGAGATCCCATAAGAACTGACACTCAGCCACCTCTAGAGGGAACTCCTTGCACAGATGTACACTAGCTATCTTAGTCCCCAATGATGTGTCTAGAGTTAGGGTATCGGTAGAGGAAAAGATACAGATCCCAAGGCTCTCCACAACAGCAAAATAGATAAATCTATGGGAAGCCCATGTATCAAAAAGTGGAGAAGTTAAAACTAAGGATACTAAGATTGTACCTCAAACTATTGAGGGTCCAGTATCCTACTCCTGTTTGGTCTACTCCACTGCAAATCCTGACCTATACCATGGCCTTGTGACCCTGCCTGACCGCTCTGAGCTGATCCCCCAGTTGTCGCTAAAATACCGGTGACTGATCACCATGGCCTTGACCTCCACCTCTGCTCGAACGGCTAGATGAACTCCAGTTCCATGACTGGTGAGAAAATGGTGTCACTGCTTGTAACGACCCAATCTTTTTGAGTAGTATATTAACTTACTCTTAATGATTTAATAAGATGTTAATGGTCAATGCAGAAAGAGGAGTCGATGGCTTCATCCAGTAGACTCGACCCTTATGAAGACCACTTATCAGAGCTTGGGAAGGAGGTAGCATCTGTGGGATTCGCTTTGGACCAAGCCCAAGCCGAACTCCAGCGTGTCAAGCTTGAACGGAAACGCCTACAGGAGAAGTTCAAGTTAATAGAGATTACTAATAGGGCAATGTTATCTGAGCCTCCCTCAGATTCTCTCACCACAGCACACCTTACACTTAGGTCTTATGCCGGTGTTATAAGGGGATATGTGACGAGACCCTAGCTTCCTTGTGTAATCCTTTCGGGTGAATAAATTGAGATATCTTCTTTTAGTGATGTTTGTGGATTTTCTTTTGTCCAGATAATTTTAGAATGTATTTTATTGATGAATTTTTGAAAAAGGGATATTTTAAAACATTTATGTAAACCCTAAATAACAAATGATGTGTAATGATTTTCAAAAAATGGTCTTCTACCAAAGTGTTCAGTAAGGAATTTGGAGTCTAATAAGATCAACTTAATTTTTGATGAATAGTAAATTATGAATAGTGATTTTACGCTTAGGATTAGTAATATGACCAAATGGATTAGTAATTTCACTCAAAGAAAGTTTTAATATAATTTATACACCTAGATTAGGTAATGTGATTCAATAAAATGGGTAAATAACGGTTTCATAAATTATTAGTCAAGTATTAGTTTTTCGGATGAATAGTGTTTTTTAATTAAAAATTTAATTAAAAATAATTATAAAATTATTTTTATAAAAAGGTCTTTATTTTTGAACTCAGAGCATCGATATTATGTTAAGGTAATTTTTGGGGATTTTTCTGAAAAAAATGAATTTTCGATGAATAGTGTTTTTATTTAAAAATTAAATTAAAAATATTTAGAAAATTATTTTTATAAAATGGATTTCATTTTTGAAATCAGATCATTGATATTTGGTTAAGGTGAAATTTTGGGGTTATTCTGAGAAAGTTGAATTTTCAGTGAATAGTAAAAATACAGTTTTAGGGTTTCGGTATGTTTAATGACATCATAACAGTGTCATGATGATATCATGAGATCTTTTGAGGGTTGGCCGGCCAAGGGTGATGAATTATTGTTTTGGGGGCCCCATGTGGCCTAACTCCATGATAAATGCCAAGGGAGAGCACATGGGTTTGAGAAAAGCACATGTGAGGTGTCCCTTGGCCATTAATGCTTTGTCCCCTCACTTTCCCTATAAATACCCACCCTTTACTCCTTTAGTTTTCACTCCCAACTATCCCCCAACGAAGTTCGGGTCCTCTTACCTTCCAAGGAGTCCTCCCAAGGTGCCCCCAATCCCTCAAGGTCCAATCCTTTGAGTTTCAAGAGTCACGTTTTAAGGTAAGGGATCCGACCCCTCTCTTTCTTTTCATGTAATCTCTTTTATGTCATTCCTTTTATGCTCCATGTTTTTATGTGAGAGGATGTTCTTTTATATTCCTCTTACTTCCCTTTCATGTTTATATGATGAGAGATCCCCTCTTACTCTCATCATTTCGTTTTATGAAAGTTTAAGTGACGCTGTTAGGCTGCCGAAGTTTTAAGGGATTCTTTCACCCTTCTCATTCTTCAAGTTCGATTTTCTTGTCAAGTCTTTCATGTTCCTTTTTATTATGTTGGGGTATGATCTCTATATCTATCAAACTGATCTCTTATGATCATGTGATGAGGGACCCTATTTGATCTTGTCAAATCATTTTTTTTTTGAAGTTAAGTGACGCCATAAGGCTGCCGAATTTTCTTAAGAGAAATCTAATTTTTTTTCCTTCCATGTTTTTCATTTCAAATGTTATGTCCCTAAAATTTCATTACCATGTCCATATGTCCTTATTATTCTTTCACCCTACTGTTTTATGGATCATTTATGATTGGGTGACCCATGTCCCCTCTCATTTCAATGTTTTCTAAAACCCCGAAACTTAGCCGTTATACTGCAGAATTTTCCCCTCAAAATGTCTCTCTCTTTTCTCAAAAATTATTTTATGTTATAAAGTGAATACTCAAAGATCTTATTTCTACAAGGGTATTCACATATATATCAAAATGTTCCATTTTAAATTCTGGGATTTACATACATGAGACCCTCTTTGCCTTTCCGTGGGTTTAAAGTGACGTAAAGATCATGTCTTTAAAGCAGTTTTTAAAACGTTATGATTATGAAATGAAACCCATTTATTTTAGGCTATGTGGGTTATTTATGAAAAGTTTGATGATTATATATGTGGCTCACATGATAATAAAGTCAAATTTAAGGGTGCGCCCTGATAGCGCTCCAATGCATTGGGTAATGATGTAACCACTAGAGATTACAATTTTCACGATACCTTGGTGAATAACCTTGATAATTTTCAAATGACACCTTGGTGATGGACCTTGGTGATATGTTCATGATTGTCTATGTTAAATGATGTGGCCACATCTTCAAGTTATGGAAAATGTTATTTTTATTATGAAATGCCTCCTGATTTCTTTCTCATGCCTTAAAGTTCTTTTCATGTCCTTATTTATGTATATCAAGTTCACATGTAAAATGTTCCTCTTGTTTCCCTTACTGGGCCTTCTGCTCACCCTTTCTTTTGATATATGTCCCCAGGTTATGAGATGCAGTAATGAACCTAGGATGAACTTAAGGAGAAGCCTTTCAAGTGTTTAAGAAGAATGATTTATGTTGCTTTCATGTATTTTGTTCCTGGTTTCCAAGACACTAGACCTTAAAGATCCTCAGTTATGTGTAATATAATGAAAGTTTATGTTATAAAATGGCGGGATGCCATAGTTGGTATCAAAGGATGGTTTAGTTATTTGTGGAAATTAGGATATAAAAACTTTAGGAAGAACACTATAGAAAAGTTTAAATATAGGAAAACTTCCTGGTATTTTGGTAAGTATTGAGTAAGTGGTTTATCAAACAAATACATCCCTGTCTAGATACGAGCAGGTAGAGGCAGCTCTGGCACAGATGTACATAGGGGTAAAACCCGAAAACACCGCTTTGAGCTAGACTCGAACGGGAACTGGTGCACGATAACGGGCCTTGCTGCACTCTTGGTTACGACACTCCCGGGGGATATGTTTGGTTAATCACAAGCTTTTTATGAATCATTATGAAGGAATTATAGAAAAGTGTAATTGTATAAGCATGAAGTCTTAGTTAAAAGATCCATAAATGAAATAAGTTTCTCATAAAGGTTTTATTATTTTAGAAAATAGCGGGCAATAGGAGGAACCGTGCTGATGGTGACCGCAATGCACCATGTGCTAACGACCCTCCGATGGAAGCCGGAATGGAAACATTCATGCGAATGATGAACCAACTGACTCAATTTATGAGTAATAACTTGAATCAAGCTGAGAGGCCGACCTCACCACGAAGGGAACAAATTTCTGTTGAGTCCTTCATGCGTCAACGACCACCAACATTCAGTGTATCTACTGACCCATTGGTTGCGGAACAATGGATAAGCTCCATTGAAAAGATCTTTTCTGTACTTCATTTTTCGGAACAAGAAAAAGTCACCCTTGTTGTTTACCGCCTAGAGGGAGAAGCTGATCAGTGGTGGTAATTGATCAAAAACACAAAGCCACGAGGAGAGATGGAAGCTATGGAGTGGGAATAATTTCGGGGAATTTTATTTAACATGTATTTCCCTCGTTCCATGAGAACAAGAATGGAGAAAGAGTTTCTCGAGCTGAAGCAGAAGGAGAACGAATCTGTCGGAAGCTATGAGATGAACTTCACAAGGCTTTCCCGTTATACCTCAAGCTTTGTCATGGACCCTAATGGGAAGGTTGATAGATACTTTGGTGGACTACGACCTCATCTACGGAAGAATCTAGCCAACAGGGACTATGATAGCTATGAAGAAATAGTTCGAAGTGCTATGAAAGTGGAACTAGAGTTTGGGGAGACACAGTGGTCTCACAAATCTAATGAAAAGAAGAGAACTCTAAAACCAAGCCTGGGAAGAAGTTTTGATCAAGAAAGAGGTGGAAAGCATATGCAACATTCCACATGCAATAAATGTGGGAAGAAGCATCCGGGGAACTGCTTGATCGAAGTGTTAAGTGCTATAGGTGTGGAAAAGAAGGCCATATTTCTCGGAATTGTCGTAGTGATGTGAAGCCTCAACTTCCCAACACTAACGACAGAGGAAAGATGGTTCTGGCCCTACCCGAAGTCACATGCTTCAAGTGTAGATAGCTTGGGCACTTTGCTAATCAATGTCCAAATCCGAGGGCGGTAGAGGGGAATCACCATCAACCTCAGCAGAGGCCAAGGGAGCAAGGTCGTGTTTTTGCTATCACAACAGCTAAAGTTGAAGTCCCGAACGATGTGGTAGCAGGTACTCTTGTTGTCCTCTCAAAACTAGAAAGTACTTTATTTGATTCTGGTTCTACGCATTCCTTTATTTCCTCCATGTTTGCAAGGAATATAGAATCAGTCCCCGAATTTCTTGAGGTAGAGTTGTCAGTCAAGACTCCAAGTGGGATTATCCATGCATCAACAGTGTTTAGAGACTCTAGTGTTTACTTTAGTGAGCACAATCTTATCGCAAATCTAGTAGTCATTCCCATGTTGGAATTCAACGTTATACGAGGGATGGACTGGCTCTCAAAGTATAATGCTAAGATAAAATGCAGAAGTAAGGAAATCTCAGTAGTCTTGAATGAACGACCTATAGTTATCTTCCGAGGAGAGGTATCCCGAACTGATCCCTCTCTAGAAGCACCTCCTATAGATTTCTTTATGGAGTTAATTGGTGATGAGGAAGAAAGGAAAGGGAGCATACAAATTGAAGATGTTCCGATTGTTCAGAAATACGTGGATGTATTTCCTGAGGAGTTACCTGGACCTCCCCCAGAAAGAGAGGTAGAGTTCTCCATTGAACTCGTACCTGGGTCTCAACCGATATCAAAGACTCCGTATAGAATGGCAAATGTGGAGCTAGAAGAGCTAAAGAAACAACTCCAAGACTTGTTGGAGAAGGGGTTTATCCGACCGAGTGTGTCTCCTTGGGGAGCACCAGTTCTCTTTGTGAAGAAGAAGGATGGATCAATGCGGCTATGCATTGATTATAGAGAACTGAACGGGATCACAGTGGAGAACAGATATCCTCTTCCAAGAATTGATGATTTATTTGACCAACTTCGTGGGGCTCAATTCTTCTCTTAGATTGACCTTCGATCTGGTTATCATCAACTGAGGGTGAAGAAGGAAGATATTCCAAAGACTGCCTTCCGATCAAGATATGGGTATTATGAGTTTACTGTTATGCCCTTCGGCTTGACTAATGCTCCTGCTATTTTCATGGATTTGATGAATAGAGTCTTTAAGGACTACCTTGATAACTTTGTGGTAGTTTTTATTGATGATATTTTGATATATTCAAAAAGTCGTGAGGAGCATGAAGATCATCTGAGGGTTGTTTTGAAAACTCTGCGGAAGGAGAGGCTCTTTGGGAAGTTCAGCAAGTGTGAGTTTTGGTTACAACAAGTGGCTTTCTTGGGGCACATCGTAACCAATGACGGAATCTCGGTTGACCCTGCAAAGACAATGGTTGTGGAGGAGTGGCCCCAACCCACAACAGTAACTGAGATTCGTAGTTTCCTTGGTTTAGCGGGATATTATAGGAGGTTTGTGAAAAACTTTTCACGGCTTTCTAATCCACTAACCAAGTTGACTCGAAAAGGGGTTAACTTCATCTGGACAAAGGAATGTGATGAAAGTTTCCAAGAGCTGAAGATGAGATTGGTTACTGCACCTGTGTTAACACTACCATCTATCAGAGAAGGATTCGTTATTTTTAGCGATGCATCTCTGAAAGGGCTTGGGTGCGTCCTCTTGCAAAATGACAAGGTAATTTCTTATGCATCTCGACAGTTGAAGATTCATGAGCAGAATTATCCTACGCATGATCTAGAGCTGGCGGCAGTTGTTTTTTCTCTAAAGATATGGAGGCACTATCTTTATGGGGAGAAATGTGATATATACACTGACCACCAAAGTCTAAAGTATATTTTCACACAGAAGGAATTGAACATGAGACAAAGGAGATGGTTGGAGCTTATTAAAGACTATGATTGTTCAATTCATTATCACCCTGGAAGTGCAAACAAAGTCGCGGATGCGTTAAGCCGGAAAGATGTTGTTGTTCTGGCAACAATGAGGATCCTGGGAGATCCCTTGATTAAAGATCTAGTAAAACTGGACATGGGAATTATAAGGAAAGGGACATCATCAACCCTATCCCAAATGATTTCTCAACCTTCATTACTAGAGAAGATCAAGAAGGCTCAAAAAGAAGATCCTTTGCTGCAGGAGATGTTCGAGGCTGTAAAGGATGGGAAGCTCCCTGATTTCGATATTGATCAAGAAGGTGTATTGAAATTTCATACAAGACTATGTGTCACATCTATTCCGGAGATAAAGAAAGAACTGATGGATGAAGCTCACAGCTCTACTTTCTCTATACATCCGGGAAGCACTAAGATGTATAGAGACCTTCGTGATCATTATTGGTGGGATAACATGAAGAGGGAGATTGCTGATTACACTACAAGGTGCCTGGTGTGTCAGCAAGTAAAGGCAGAACGACAACTTCCTAAGGGGGTATTACAACCGCTACCCATAACAGTATGGAAGTGGGATAATATCACTATGGACTTTGTAACTGGTCTCCCGAAATCATCCAAAGGAAACAGTGCGATATGGGTTATTGTGGACCGTCTCACCAAGACATCCCATTTTATCTCTATTCGGGAAGATTTCTCTCTGGATCAGCTTGCCAAGATATACGTGAAGGAAGTGGTAAGGCTGCATGGGGTACCACTATCAATTGTATCTGATCGTGACCCAAGATTCACATCAAAATTCTGGAGAAGTCTTCAACATGCTCTAAATACTGAATTGAATTTTAGTACGGCCTATCATCCTCAAACTGATGTCCAATCTGAAAGGACTATTCAGACACTCGAAGACATGTTGAGATTATGCTCAATGGAATTTAAAGGTGGTTGGGATCAACACCTCCCATTAGTGGAGTTCTCCTATAACAATAGCTTCCATGCGAGTATTCAGATGGCACCCTATGAAGCTCTGTATGGAAAGCGGTGTAGAACTCCTACTTGTTGGGATGAAACTGGTGAGAGGAAGCTTCTTAGGCCTGATCTCATGCAAGAGATGACAGAACAGGTTCATGTCATCCAACAACACATAAAGGCTGCTCAGAGTCGGCAGAAGAGCTATGTTGACAATCGTCGAAGGGACTTGGATTTTGGTGTTGGTGACAAAGTCTTCCTTCGAATTTCTCCATGGAAGAGAGTCATGCGGTTTGGGAAGAAAGGGAAGCTCAGCCCTAGGTATATTGGCCCCTATGAAATCCTTGATCGCATAGGAGCAATGGCCTATCGTCTAGAACTTCCACTAAACCTAGCTCAAGTTCATGATGTCTTCCATGTATCTCTCTTGAGGAAGTACATACCCGACCCTTCGCATGTACTGAACCCATAGGTGGTACAACTGGAACATTACCTCTCTTATGAGGAGCAGCCAGTGGAGATCATGGACCGTAGAGACAAGGTCCTACGAAACAAGACTACCCACCATGTGAAAGTGTTGTGGAGGAATCACAAATATGAATAAGCGACTTGGGAGCCTGAGGAAACAATGAAGCAAAAGTACCCTCACCTTTTCGACTAGGCCTCAAGTGTAAATTTTGGGGATGAAATTTCTTAAGGGGGGAAGAATGTAACGACCCAATTTTATTGAGTAGTATATTAACTTACTCTTAATGATTTAATAAGATGTTAATGGTCAATGCAGAAAGAGGAGTCGATGGCTTCATCCAGTAGACTCGACCCTTATGAAGCCCACTTATCAGAGCTTGGGAAGGAGGTAGCATCTGTGGGCATCGCATTGGACCGAGCCCAAGCCAAACTCCAGCCTGTCAAGCTTGAACGGAAACGCCTACAAGAGAAGTTCAAGTTATTAGAGATTACTACTAGGGCAATGTTATCTGAGCCTCCCTCAGATTCTCTCACCATAGCACACCTTACACTTAGGTCTTATGCCGGTGTTATAAGGGGCAGTGTGACGAGACCCTAGCTTCCTTGTGTAATCCTTTCGGGTGAATAAATTGAGATATCTTCCTTTAGTGATGTTTGTGGATTTTCTTTTGTCCAGATAATTTTAGAATGTATTTTATTGATGAATTTTTGAAAAAGGGATATTTTAAAACATATATGTAAACCCTAAATAACTAATGATGTGTAATGATTTTCAAAAAATGGTCTTCTACAAAAGTGTTCAGTAAGGAATTTGGAGTCTAATAAGATCAACTTAATTTTTGATGAATAGTAAATTATCAATAGTGATTTTACGCTTAGGATTAGTAATATGACCAAATGGATTAGTAATTTCACTCAAAGAAAGTTTTAATATAATTTAGACACCTAGATTAAGTAATGTGATTCAATAAAATGGGTAAATAACGGTTTCATAAATTATTAGTCAAGTATTAGTTTTTTCAGATGAATAGTGTTTTTTAATTAAAAATTTAATTAAAAATTATTAGAAAATTATTTTTATAAAAAGGACTTTATTTTTGAACTCAGAGCATCGATATTATGTTAAGGTAATTTTTGGGGATTTTTTTGAAAAAAATGAATTTTCGATGAATAGTGTTTTTATTTAAAAATTAAATTAAAAATATTTAGAAAATTATTTTTATAAAATGGATTTCATTTTTGAAATCAGAGCATTGATATTTGGTTAAGGTGAAATTTTGGGGTTATTCTGAGAAAGTTGAATTTTCAGTGAATAGTAAAAATACAGTTTTAGGGTTTCGGTATGTTTAATGACATCATAACGGTGTCATGATGATGTCATGAGATCTTTTGAGGGTTGGCCGGCCAAGGGTTATGAATTATTGTTTTTGGGGCCCCATGTGGCCTAACTCCATGATAAATGCCAAGGGAGAGCACATGGGTTTGAGAAAAGCACATGTGAGGTGTCCCTTGGCCATTAATGCTTTATCCCCTCACTTTCCCTATAAATACCCACCCTTTCCTCCTTTAGTTTTCCCTCCCAACTCTCCCCCAACGAAGTTCTGGTTTTCTTACCTTCCAAGGAGTCCTCCCAAGGTGCCCCAAGCCCTCAAGGTCCAATCCTTTGAGTTTCAAGAGTCACGTTTTAAGGTAAGGGATCCGACCCCTCTCTTTCTTTTCATGTAATCTCTTTTAAGTCATTCCTTTTATGCTCCATGTTTTTAGGTGAGAGGATGTTCTTTTATATTCCTATTACTTCCCTTTCATGTTTATATGATGAGAGATCCCCTCTTACTCTCATCATTTCTTTTTATTAAAGTTTAAGTGACGCCGTTAGGCTGCCGAATTTTTAAGGGATTCTTTCACCCTTCTCATTCTTCAAGTTCGCTTTTCATGTCAAGTCTTTCATGTTCCTTTTTATTATGTTGGGGTATGATCTCTATATCTATCATAATGATCTCTTATGATCATATGATGAGGGACCCTATTTGATCTTGTCAAATCATTTTTTTTTGAAGTTAAGTTACGCAGTAAGGCTGCCGAATTTTCATAAGAGAAATCTAATTTTTTTTTCCTTCCATGTTTTTCATTTCAAATGGTATGTCCCTAAAATTTCATTACCATGTCCATATTTCCTTCTTATTCTTTCACCCTACTGATTTATGGATCATTTATGAGTGGGTGACCCATGTCCCCTCTCATTTCAATGTTTTCTAAAACCCCGAAACTTAGCAGTTATGCTGCAGAATTTTCCCCTCAAAATGTCTCTCTCTTTTCTCAAAAATTATTTTATGTTATAAAGTGAATACTCAAAGCTCTTATTTCTACAAGGTTATTCACATATATATCAAAATGTTCCATTTTAAATTCTTGGATTTACATACATGAGACCCTCTTTCCCTTTCCGTGGGTTTAAAGTGACGTAAAGATCATGTCTTTAAAGCAGTTTTTAAAACATTATGATTATGAAATGAAACCCATTTATTTTATGCTATGTGGGTTATTTATGAAATGTTTGATGATGATATATGTGGCTCACATGATAATAAAGGAAAATTTATGGGTGCTCCTTGATAGCGCTCCAATGCATTGGGTAATGATGTAACCACTAGAGATTACAATTTTCACGATACCTTGGTGAATAACCTTGGTAATTTTCAAATGACACCTTGGGGATGGACCTTGGTGATATGTTCATGATTGTCTATGTTAAATGATGTAGCCACATCTTCAAGTTATGGAAAATGTTATTTTTATTATGAAATGCCTCATGATTTCTTTCTCATGCCTTAAAGTTCTTTTCATGTCCTTATTGAAGTATATCAAGTTCACATGTAAAATGTTCCTCTTGTTTCCCTTACTGGGCCTTCTGCTCACCCTTTCTTTTGATGTATGTCCCCAGGTTATGAGATGCAGTAATGCACCTAGGATGAACTTAAGGAGAAGCCTTTCAAGTGTTTAAGAAGAATGATTTATGTTGCTTTCATGTATTTTGTTCCTGGTTTCCAAGACACTAGACCTTAAAGATCCCCAGTTATGTGTAATATAATGAAAGTTTATGTTATAAAATGGCGGGATGCCATATTGCTCTTCAACGAGGAGTCATGGATGAACCCCTGTCTCCAGCTACTGGTGAGATAACCTAACATAAGTGCTAAATTTATCCCATATTGCCGCAATATTGGCACTCCACTGGGTCTCTCTGGCACTGTGGACTCATATGCCCAGCCCTTCCACACTGGTAGCATACCACGTGGCTTCTTGAAGATGTGTCTCTCTACCTTAGATAACCGCGCGTAGACTCCCTACGATGCTTCCTGCGGTTAGATGGTGAAGCACAACCTTTAGAAGTGGAACCGCCTAGACTCTCAACTCCGGAATCTCTCAAATTGCGCTTTACAATCATTTCCTGGTTGACAATAGAAGCGATGGAAGTCAGCCTAAAGATATTTACCTTTGAGCGGATCTCCCGTCTGAGGCCATCCTAAAACATCCTTTCCATGAACAACCCCTCTCCGCCCTGGAGGGGTGTGAAATGATGAAGCTCAATGAAATGAGAGGAATACTCCATGATAGAAAGAGTACCCTGCTCTAGGCTCATGAACTCCCGGGCTCAGTCGGCCCTCAGGGTCTCCAGATAGAAGTAGCTGTAAAATACGCTCTAAAACTCCTCCCACACCATAACCTACTGATGACCCGTCTGTGAGATCACGTCCCACCACCTCTTGGCGGAGTCTCATAGCATGTAGGTAGAAAGCTTGACCTGACTTTCTAGAGGCATCTGCAGATGTTGTAAGATCATTATTATGGCTTCTAGCCATGACTCTGCAGCCTGAGGTCCTCCTTCCCCTAAGAAGGTGGGAGGATGTTCCTACTGGAAACCCCACATATAGTCTACGATAGTCGAGGCAGGAGGCGGTGCTCCCTGGAAGGTCTACATCATCCTCGGAAAGCCTTCCCTAAACTGCACATCAGTGGATGTAAACGGTATCACTGCTAGTGCCAAGGCGAGCATAATAGGGGGATCTGTGGAAAGTCCCTGATCAGCCATATCTGGTGACTGATCATCATCTGGAAGCTGACATACACCTAGAGGACGTCTCGGTGGCATAACTCTAAAAGGTCAAAATCACTCCTTAGATTAGGATTAACAAAGACTGAAAACAAGAGTACAAGAGGGGAATAACAGAAAACAATATTCATGTTTTACAAAACCTGACTACACGACATGTATAAATACTACATAGTGTGTTCTTTTAATCCATACACATGGGCGTGTACTTCTTCCACAACTGGTCATGTAATGCCCAAACCACATGGTTTGTTTTCCCGACACACGACATGTACTTGAACTCTATTCCCTTCCCGAGTCTCCTTACATGGCTAACCCACATGGTCCTCTTAATCCTAGGCTACACGACGTGTTCAAGAAGGACACGACATGTTCTAGATAAGTTTTTATAACCCATGTTGTTAGTTACATGGTCAACTACATGGATATCTATACACGGCGTGCTCCATGGAAACATGGCATGTACTTGAAGGACTTTCCCTGACACGTGTGGTTCATGACACGGTCGGGTACTTAGGTTAAAGGCACAGCGTGTACAAACATGAAACGATGTGAAAAGTCAAAGTTCCATCCATCTGTGTCATTAGTCATATGGGTAGACACACGATCACTACACACGGTAAGTACATATAGTACACGACGTGATCCTGATGGTTTTTCACACCCCGTGTTTCTGCTCACACCATCAGCAACATAGTTTGAAAACTACACGGTGTGTATTCATAAATTACATGCCGTGTATTCTGGGTTTTTCTAGGCAGTAGCCTCATAAACTACTTCGAAGCCCAGAAAACACAGAAAACAAGAGTTAAGGTGCCAAATTTCGAGCCGTGAGTGCCCATAATCCCCCAAAATCAACATTTGGCATCTATGACATATCATATTCAAGGAAAACAAACCAAGGATCCACCAAGTTCTGATTCACGAGGGCCCATAACACCTCAAGAATCAAAATTTGGCATTCATTTTAGTGAATATCTATATAAACAATACCCTATAATTTGTAGGTAATCTATCAAGGCAACTATCACAACATCATGCATATTTTACACATCATCTATCACAAAAACATGAAATCACTATTGCAACCTAGATGGCATGGGAAAAATGCATGACATGGGATTTCTAGAAAGTTCCTATATGATGCATGAGATGGCATACCCTCATCTCATTGGGTTGCAACAGAAATAGAACTTCAAAAATATCAACAGTAACAGAACAAATCATGTGAGTCACTCAACGTAAAATCATATTAACTGTAAAAATTGAAAAACCTGAAGATATTTCAATAAACAAGGTAGATTGAATTTTCCTTGTACACAGGTTTGCTACTCCCATGCACATCTTATTACCAAGTACCTATTCCATCCTTTCCTAGGCTAAAGGATCCAAACAGTAAGTCATGAAAAAATAAATCCTCTGATTCCACTTTGTAATGTCCTGGTTCAAGAAGCCACCCAGAGGCGCCCAGTACCCCATAGGTCACATGGCCTCAAGCGCATTTCCCTGAACGCTAGAGGCTGTCGACTAGCAGCGAGGGCCATCAGTGTGATATGGGGAAAACTATGCCCTCATTGGAAGAGTACACAGCAGATGTACACAAGTAAATACAATAGTAGAAGTAGTAAACATCCAACAATAGTAAACAGTGGAAGACTAATAAATAAACAATTGGAGGAAATATATAAATAATGCATGATACAAATGCATCTAGGAAAACAGCCAAACAAGTAACAATGCTGAAATACAATACTAAAACAAATTACAAAATAAGGCAGATAAACTCTTAAGCATCGCAAGCCATAGCTTGGTCCCATGCTCTCCAGTTGTAGTGAAACCAAGAACCTAAAGTAGAAGGGTGCTTTCCCTTATCTATACCTGTAACAATATAATCTGTTTGGGCCCAAAAGCCTGACCCAAACAAGGTGTGAGATATGAATCCTAGTAGGCAACCACCTAAAGATCTGTTCCTAATAGTCAATGAATATATGGCAGGTAAGAGTACAGAAATAAATAAACAGGAAAAATACTCAGCAGCAAACAATCCACAGTCTCATGCATATAAAGTACAAATAAGAAAACAACCACTCAAAGAAAGTAGAACAAACAGGTAACCCTTTTGGTAGTTCTCACAGCCTAACCCCTATGGTTCAAACTACAAGTACTACCAACCCTCTGAGAGGCACACATAGTCTCACCTCTCTGGTTCAGCAAAAGAATACAGACTCTCCGGGGAAGCACTCACTGTGAATTCCCACTATAGTCTCGTATCGTACTAAAGGCGATCTAGGGAAGCACTCAACGTCTCATTCCCCCTGTGGCCCACGTCGAGGAACGACAAACACTCTGAGTAAGTACCCAATGTCAATTCCCCATGTGTTCTCACATCATAATATAAAGACACTCTGGAGAAGCCCTAACTTCCATTCTCTCTATGGTCTACTACACTAGGTTCTCACAACCCTGTGTAAAGTCAGCAAGTATCACATCACGTAATGGCCAAGGTGAACCTCAAAAAAACATGGCTAGCAGTCTACAACATCTCATCATGGAAGAACAATAGTCACACCATCCTACAACAAGGAATGGAACCGGAAATAGCATAACAGGAAAAACTAGACCAAATGGTTATAAAAAAGAAAAGCATGCATGGGAAAAACATTTAAAGAATGGTAAATTACCCTATTCACAAACAATAACCTCTACTCAGGCATATAAGCAAAGCAGGAAAACATCAAGGGAAAAACAGGAAACACACAATACCCCGTTCAAGGGTATTGGGGAAATTTTCACAAAATACTCACAAACTTCCTATATAATGGCACAAACCACCTACCTCGATGTTAGGAGATCGATATACTTGATCCTAGAAGCTTGAATCTCCTTGGAAAATCGTATATATAAGAAAACATCAAAAATATTCCACCCATGATAACTTGGGAAAAAGGTGGAATTGGAAAACAAAGCTCTTGGAGAAGGAAGATCCTACCGCTGCGGTTCCAGCACAATCAACGCCAATCAATTATGAGGACGGACGGAGGCTTGGGGGTTCGTCGAAAATCAACGGCCGCACGAGATGCTCTCAGTCGAAGAACCTAGGGAAGAAGGAGGTTCTGGGGTGAAGAATCACCCCCGATGCATTTAATGAAAAAAAAGTACACGGTGTGTACTAGGATTTTATGTACTCTGCTTTAGGCGGCCTCCATGTCACCCCTATATGGTTGTGTGTGTGTCCATGACACAGCCAACACAGGACCTTGAGCGGAAAGAAAGTACATGGCGTGTACTCATAAAGTACATGGCATGTACTTCAAAAATTTCCAGAAACTCCTCTTTTCTCAAAAACTCTAGAAAAAGGAAAAATGTACCTGCAAAAAAAGGTCTGGGTTGTTACAATGACCCTATGATTTTGCTACACTCCTTTAAAATAGATGAATGCACTTATATTCTTCACAAAGAGAAACACACTACCCTTCTTATGAACATATTCTTCTCCGTGAACTGTAGATGATAAAAATATACCAGGTTGGTGTAGGAATTTTTTATTATCTTATTGAGTTCTTGATGATAATTTATCATTGAAAAACATTACCCACATCATATTTTTCCTTTCAATCCCCAAAATTATAACTCCTTTCCATTATTTTTCATAGTTTTGAAAAATTAGATTGCCCAAATACTCCTACTTTATTAAAATATTTTCAATATATATTCCAGAATTTTTTTTAACTTTTATGTTGTTAGTATAGAAATATTTATTATTTAGATATAAAAACTAAATCCAACTTTTTTTCTTTATTTATCTTCTCTATTTCAAATCAAAAAATAAACCCTCTATATAAGAAAACATACCCCTTCCATGATGAAATATTTAATAGAAAACCAGATCCACAAATTTCTAACCAACATGTATACAACAAATACTCCCATATCATAATTTTTATAACCTCCACTTCGATGGAATTTTTTTATGATTTCATGTGCATGGTCATATTCATACAAAAAAACCCACCATAAACATGTTTAAAAATATAAACGAAACCATGATCCCTCCCTTAATTATAAACTTCATTTCATCATTTTAAATTTTTATAAAATATTAATAATAATTTTTGATTAATAATATCCATTTTAAAATATTTTGGATAAAAAAACTCCTTAAAATTTCTAAATAATGTTCCTTACATTGATAATAATAATGTTTACACAGACCCTGTTTAGGTAGATAATGGTTACACAACTCTCACTGAAATATACAACGCCCTATGATAATGGTTATAAAGAGGTTAATCGAGTTTATGTAGAGAAAAAACATTATTAAACAACCTTTTATATATTTTTATGAAGGACAAATTGAACCCCATGAAAACCTGAAATAATGTATACAGAAGTTAAAAATAAGATGCATATTTACTGGGGAATTAATCAATTTTTTATAACATGATTATTAATAGGATTTTCACGAATTCATTCAAACCAAACTTGTGATGATTGAAACCTCTTCATGAATTCAATAAATAGATTCTAGAATTATAAACAGACTACATTAAAGATTACTTCCACTTTATTTTCAACAAACACAAACCAAATCACACACCATGGTTTTTTTCCCAATAATGAAATTAATGTAACCACTACATAGGAGAATATTTTGATGGAATTTGAAAAATAATATGATATTATATAGCCTTTAGTGACGATACTTCCTCAACTAAATCTACATTTATATCACATGACAGGGGACACTACAAAATTTTATAGGGATCCCATCTATCTTTTCATCCCTCCATATTTTAACTTTAATTTCTCTCTTTATTCTTTATTTGGTGTTGTTACATTTATTCTTCTTTTATTTTTTGGGTTTTTAATATTGTAATCCACTTAATGTTATTGAGTGAAATAATATGGGTTCATTTCTGAGAATGAATATCCATCCTCAATTATATTACGGATAAAGTACCACAACTTAGTGATTAGGTGAAGTAAAATCAAAGCACCACATTTTGGGTTTCATTCTAAGATTATATTTTCTTTTTTATTCATTATTTATATTAGCTTTTTTGAAAAATATATTATTGTTTCCTATATGTTTGAGGGAGGTAAAAGATAAGAGCCTAAGTCAATGTCTTGCTGAAAAATAAACTAATTCTGTATCTCTTCTTCTCAACATTTTATCTTCCCTATAATTTTTATTTTTTATTATTTAAAATGAAAGTTATTTCAATTTTGGTGGGGGTATGGTCAAGTTTCTAATGAGTTTAATTTATTTAGTTTTTTCCCATATTTTTATGAAATTAGATATTTAATTAATATTCATTAACATTTCACACTAGTTAATTGATTTTAATAGATTTTACTTGATTTTTGAGGATATGAATTTTTGAAATAACTATTAATAGAGAATCTGTTTCCTTAACATTGAATTTCAGTCATTTTTTTAATTTTTCATTTTTTTAAATTTATTCCCATGAAACAATGAAAAAAATTATTTTACCCATATTGTGAGTTTTATTACTCCCCTTCTCATATATTCACCAAAATATCAGCACGTTCTTGAGTTAAAATTGGAGTTTTAGTGAGAAATATAACTTTTGATTATTTCTCTTTCAAATCATTGGATCTAATCAATTATTTTTAATATGATTGAGGAATTTTTTGGCTACCACATTTTAAAATTAATTTATATCCTTTATATAAATACTTATTTATCCATTAGAATCCCTGAATTTCATTTATGTTTTAAACAACATTATAAGATAATTTATCCTTACATACCTCCACTCTTAATATATTTTAATTCTTATGTCATTTTTTAGTGTGGGGTAATGTTATTTTTAATTTATTTATGGAATGAGATCTTTTTTTGGTGTGTGGAATTTGTGTCACTATTTTGAGTAGCAGAGAGAGAACATGATATTATTATTATCAATATTTATGCTTCATCTCTATCATCATTTTATCTGAAAAAAAAACTAAAATGAAAAAAGATATATATAGTTGAATTATTCATTGTGATTATTTTTATAACTCCATTCCCCCTTAAAAAGTAAGGTCATGGACTATAATTAATTCACTACATTCAATTTTCAAATCAGAATCCCATAAAAATAGTAAAAAAAAGATTGAACTGGGATGAAATAATTCATTTAACTTATTATTTTACTAATAGATCATGTCAAGAAAAGTGGGCGTGGTTTATATATTCTAGACATAATTGAGTGAGGAATTTATTGTGGTTTGACTTGAATATTCATGAGATATATTTAATAGTATAACATTTTATTTTAGCCCTAATGTTTTTAATGTTATTATTCACTAGACTTTATAGAAAAAAATCACACTGAAAAAAACTAAAGATTAATTTTTAAAAACAAAAGTGCGGGGTAATGATATTTTTTACAAGACTATATCGACACACGAATTTTATAGGTATGGGGATCACTCCTGATTAAATATCTATTGAAATAAGTGTGAAGTAAATTTATATTTTAGGTAAGTTATTATTGGATCATATATGGATTTTTGAGGATGAAAAAAATTTAAATTTTAGAGAAGAAAATGAAAGAATTTTTTTTATAGATTAGATAAGAAAAATTATTTTTTGAAAAAGATTTTGTAAATTTATTTCATGGTTAGTTTTGTGTGAATTTGAAATTGTTATTATGTGATATTTGTCTATATGTAAAAAATATTAGGATTAGAGGGAAATAATGCAATAAATTATCCTTGTTTTTACCATTAAACATGTTATTTATATTATTTACATTATCTGGTTTCCCATAACTTAATTTCATTTAAATATCATTTTTCATTCAGAATATAAAAATATGTTAAAAATGGTATATTAAACTATTTTTATTATTCTCATAGAAAAACCAGTTTGGTATTTTTGTGAAAACATTTAGAACACTGATATAAATTGTAAAATTATTATTTTTTGTCGATTAAATAGTTATTTGGATTCATTTCATTTTACTGATCCAATTGTTGAATTTATCATTAGCATCCCAAATAAAGCATAATAGTTTGTCCAGTAAATATTTTCATTGTTTGGAAGACCTTTAATGGTGGGTCAATATCTCCCAAATTAATGGTCCAGATGAGCTCAATTTTTTTTTTGATATATATGTTTTAAAGGTGAGTATTTTATTCAATAGTGACTTCTTAATATCTGACCACTTTAAAATACATAAATGCATGGGAAACCCAAGAATGGAAATTTGAATATTTTTCATTCCCATCTCATACTACATTAGTAATTTAGCCATAATTTTTTATTAACATGATTAATAGACAGAAAAGTTTGTAGGAAAAAAATAATGATGAAGATGAAATTTCAGGATAATCACTTCTCAATATTCATCTATTTAAGGGATCCAATATAATTATAAATTCTAATGAAATAATTAAAGGGAATTCAATACAACTCTCTTGCTTAAACATATATAAGACAACTTCCATTAAAAGAGTTTTCCATTTTTTATAATTAAAGGTGTGGTTTAGTATATACAAGGGAGGATTTCCTATATATTAGGGTTCAATTTTGTAATAGGTTTAATATTTATAACAATATTTCATTCTCTATCTCTCCCTTATAATTTTATCATTGTGTTTCATCCACTATGATCCTCTCATCTCTATTGATATGTAGATCCAATATTACTTATATGAGGGGGGATGTAGTGATGTTTTTAATTCTTGTTTTTTAATGTTCATTCTCTATTTTATTCTATCAATTTAGTGGTGGTCAGGCTGATAGTAAAGAGGAATCATCGTGCCTTCCTTTATGGTGTGTTCATATTTCACAATAATCTATTTTAATTCCCTTTGATATTTAATTCATCCAAGTAGTAGAGTTTGGAGTAAGAATTAATGTGGAAGAAATGTTTTCTTCATGTAGAGGTTTCAGTGTAGGATAATCATAGATCAAGTTTGAGGGTTAAGAGTGACAGGTCTTGCTCTTTGTAAGGGACTAATATTTTACAATACAATTTCCTTAAATAAATGATGTGTTTGATACCTTTATCCACACACAAAAAACAACTAAAAACCCATGTCATATTAAAATTAAATGAAGAATATAATCATTATTACATAAAATTATAATAATATATTAAAATAATTACATATTATTATTCTACTTGATAGAAATTTTAAAATGTGTCCTTTTTAAGAACGATTTTAAAAGGGGGTATAGTATATTTGTAACACCCCGAGATTACATGAAAAATATTCTTTTTAATTTTATTGATGTGTTGTGTTCTATGCTACAACAAAAGAGTCTTGCATAACACCCAACCCTAACTTGGTTGCATTACATGCAATCGCGACCTTCCTCGATAGCATGTGTTGTACGCAATACCGAGTTTCACTAAACAACGATATGTTATTAAAATATTATTAAAACTAGCCATTATGAAAATTAATACCACCTTTTAAATTTTTGTAAATTTCATCTTTCAAAATGTACTTCATTTTTGGAATCGGAATATCGAAATTAGCCTAGGGTGAAATTTTGGTAGTTTTCTGAAAACTTTCAATTTTTGATGAATAGTGAAAACACTAGGTTACTATTTAAAAACCGACTTTTTATTTAAATAATTATTTATTATATTTAAATTTATTTTATGTCAAAATTAACACATAATACCTATATAAGTTCAATGTAATTCATTAGAGTCATTTTATAATAATTTTAGATATATAAAAATTTTATTGAACTTTTGACCACCTTTTACCCACCTCCTAGGAGAATTTCCAAATTCACATAAAACATAATTTTAACGCTTATGTGAGTAGAATTTCAAAACTCCGAGAGACATGGTTGATGTTAGTAAGTAAAATGTTGTTCAATGAGATGAAAATAATTTTTGGTGAATAGTAACTTTTTACTTTTTTTACCACGGTTAAAAGTAAATAATGTAATTAAAGGTAAAAATGATATTATTATTACCCTAACATGTGTCCTAATTCTATTGGATAATTTTAATTCAACCACAAAAAACCTTAGGAATAAAATATGACCATTTAGGCCCACTTGGATTGGATTAGGACATTTATTATTAATTTATTTAAAGAAGGGTTAAAATAGAAAAATAAATGTTTAATAAGTAAATCATTTTTAATATGGGGTTATGCAAAAGATAAATTTGAGTATAAAAGTTCATTAGAAAGATAAAACTATTTCCTACATAATGGTATTTTATTTTTAATTTTTAGACTTCAAATATGTTAATTTATTAATGACACAATGATGATGCAGTAAATATATTATTAATAAAATATTGACATAATTGATGTATTAAACACCCAAATAAATGTAATTTGAGACTTGTTATGAATTAAAATAATTTTATATGTTAATATGAAATGTTAGTATTGATTTAATTAACTTTTTTCGAACTAATCTTTCTGTTATGATTTTCACAAAAATCAATTACCAAATAGTGTCAAAATTGACATAAAATAGTTTTTAAAACAAATATTATATTATTAATTGTTATTTTTTTCCTAAAAATCTAAGGTTCGGCCAAATGACTTAGATAAGGATATATATATTAATAATAAACAACTTGGGGTTCGTTTGTCTTGTTATAGTAAGTTTATTAACCTTATAGTGTAAGAAAACAAGAAGACACGGTAAAAGAAAAATTATTTAACTTAAAGTTAAATCTAAATGATAAGGTTAAAATAGAAAACTAAACTTGTCTAAATTAAATTGGATGAGAGGATTTAGACACATACCCACCTTATCTTAGAAATAACTCAATTTGGAGCTATTAAAAACAGAATATGACTTTATAATAAAATAATAGTTTTAGTTATTCCAAAGGTGCCCCTCTCCTCCCTTATAAAAGGGCACCTCCTCCCTCTCTTCCTCACACCACTTTGAGCATTAAAGCTCGTCCAAACCCTGAAAAATTCTCTTCTACACTTCCCTAGAAACATGCAAGGGGTCTTGGTCTTCTTCAAAGACCAATTCTGGTGCCCTAAGAGGAGGTCTCAAAGAGGTGCTTCAAAGAAGAGGTACTCTCTGTTACCGATTCTTTCAACTTTATTTCTTCTTCCACTTCTTCTTATTTATTTGTTTAATTATGAAGTAATAAAAAATTTATCACTCATATACTGATATGTTATTATAATTATGAAACAAACCTATTTCACCATCTATCCATCCTATGGAAAACAAAATCACCACACGTGCGTACGTACGGAATAACGTCTCCATGCTGTGGTGTAATCTATTTTCCACCACCACCTTACTTGGACGGATATAATAGTGTAAATAATAACTATATATGATTATTGTAAAGTGATATTGATTCTGAAGTATTATACATACACTCCAACACAATTCCACGATCATGGAAATGATATCATGGCTCGTGCGTACGTACGGACTACCGTCTCCATGACGCGATGAGATTCAATCTCCATGTAAACCATTCATAAATGATTATAAAGTATATATAATAAGTAATCATGAAATATATGACATAATAATGATACTGTATTTATGTGTATATATATGTATGTCATCTACTTAATTTCATTCAATTCAATAAGGAAACGAAAACAGCGTTCATGCGTACGTACGGCCTACCGTCTCCATAAACGGTGTATTTCATTTCATTTAATTGATCTATCATATATATATGTATATTCTGAAATATATATTATATGTAAATCATGTTTTATATTATGGAATTATGTAAATCAGGATATAAGTAATAATATCAAGAAAAACAAGTCCAAACACGTACGATAAATAAAACGATTTAGCCCAAAACGCTGCTTTAACATTGAACTTACAAAAGAACGCGTAATATAAAGTCATAAGTGACCCATATAAGATATCATAACAATTAATATGATTTGTACCAAGTCAATGAAATTATTTAAATCATTATACAGGAGGTTTGGAAATTTACGAAGCATATCGGACCAAAGGTAAGGGATAATTTTTCAAATCTCATTTTTATCCGAGATTGCTTATTCATAAGTATTTAATGGGGTTATTGCTATCATCCATGTCCATGTTTTATAAAAGTTTATTAATGTATTTTTAAATTCATTTTTACCCTTTTCTACTTTTACCACATTTTATAGAAGGAATCTTTCTTTTGTTTACCATACGAGGTACTTTTTGACTTTTCCGACAAAAGTACGAGGAGAATGTTTTTTTTAACTTATACGGCATGAAAGGATTTTTACGATTTTACAAAGCCTTATTTTCATGAAGCTTCCTCCAAAATATTTCATTACTATTTTCAACAAAATCCCTTTCTTTAAAATTTCATTAGGTTTTGTGAAAATAATTTTATTTTGAAGAAGAAAGGATATTTTCCCCAAGAATTCATTTCAAGTGTTTTATCAAAACCATTTTTTCATCTAAGATGAAATTATTTCATATGTGTATGTTTCAAGTATAATGTCTCTATGATTTACATGGTTTTACCTTTATTATTATGAAATGATATCCATTACTTTTATATAGATTATGTGATGATGAGATTATGTTTATGAAACCCATTTTTATTGTTTGGGATACGATGACTGATTTATGTTTATATTGTGGCACAAGTAAGAATGATTTCATTATAAGATAGGTGGGACCTATATCTCCCTCAAATGCATTGGGTAAAGATTTATATCTCATGAGATAGACATGGCTGGAATGGAAAGTTAAACCGGTTCAGTAATACAGGACTGGAACGAGGAGTGAACTCGATTCAGAAAGGGACTTTGTCCACTAAGATGGTCTTGGCAGCAATGCCTTGGCTACTATGGAAATAATATCATGAGATTAATGGTTACCACAATTACATGTTTTATTCCCATGCTATTTTATCATTATTGATGTTCCCTTATGATATATTCCTTACTTACTTCCAAGATTCATGTCATTGCTCAAGATTTTGATGTTTAGATTTTATATTCCAGTTTTTGCATTCAAATGTTTATGGATTGTTTTATGTTCTCTATGTTTACCCCTACTGGGCATTTGAGATCACCCCTTTTATGTTTTCTTTTCCCCAGGATATAAATAAAGGTTTTAGGTAAGATACAAAGGTGAATATCTTTATGGGAGACATTTAAGATCTTTCACCACGATTAGAAGATTATATTCTGAGTTTCCAAAGAAACTAAACTATTACGGTCCTTGTGTGTCTTTTTTTGTTATGTATTAAGTATTCATAAAAAGTAATGTAATGTCCATGTACGTCAAGATTTGGGTCTCTACAGTTGGTATCAGAGGAAAGGTTTAATTAACCTTCGGAAACTAGGATGCGAAAACGTTAGTGAGATCCCTAGAGATATTTCTATGGTATGTCTAGGGATGTCCCTAAGGATAAGTATACGTATAGGATATAGTCCTAGAACTATGGTAACAATCATAGAATTTAACCTAAGATTTTATATATTGATGGTACTCCCCCTTTATTATGTTGTTTTCCCTATCATTATTTTTTCCTCTCACGCTATTCGTTTTGGGTTTTAGACGATGGCTGGAACCCGAAGTAACCGTGTTGATCAATGTAATGGACAATGCAACGATTTTCCTCCTGAACAAACCAATTTTGTGGGTGATGGAGTGAAAAATCTTATTTTTATACATACACAAGCTATGAATCATTCTTGACTTCCAAATGAGAAGAGAAGGGAACAATATTCTATTGAGTCCTTCATGAGGCAACATCCACCTTCTTTCACTGGGTCTTCTGATCCACTTGTTGCTGAACAATGGATCAGTACCACTGAAAAGATATTTTCAGTTCTTCAATTTTTTGAACATGATAAATTCATCTTAGCAGTATATTGTTTGGAAGTTTATGCTGATCAATGGTGGAATATTATCAAGAATACGAGGCAAAGAGATGAAATTGAGTCCATGGAATGGGAAGAGTTCAAGAACTTGTTTTCCAGTAAGTACTTCCCTCATATTCTTTGAACAAAGATGGAAAAGGAGTTTCGTGAACTTAAGAAGAAGGATGATGAATCTGTTGGTATATACGAATCGAATTTCACAAGACTTGCATGGCATACATCTGGCTTTATAATCCAACCTGAAAGTAAAGTTGATCTATTTTTCAGTGGATTAAAACTTAGTCTTCGAAGGGCATTAGCTATAAGAGACTTCAATAGCTATGAAGAAATTTTGATTTGTGCTATCAAGGTAGAACTGGAAGTTTCAGTAACATATCCATCTCATGGTTTTGACAAGAAATGAAAGTTGGAGTTCAAGGAGAAATCTCAGAACTGTTGTGAAAAGAAGATGAATGTTTATTTATGCTCAATGTGTGGAAAGAAGCATGGTGGAGATTGCCTAAAAGGTACTAAAAAATGTTTTCTGTGTGGAAAAGAAGGTCATCGAGTAGTTGATTGTCAATGTAATCGTAAAAAGGTTTCTAAGGATGTGAATAGAGAAAAGACTACAGAGAACTCTCAACCAACACTTCAATGCTTCAAGTGAAAGGAAATGGGGCATTATGCTAATAAATGCCCTAATCCACGGGTTAATGATGATCAACGTGAGATACCTCTTAAGGAAAAGGATAAAGGGAAGTCTCATGCGATCACTAATTGTGATGTTGAGTATGAAAATGATGTTGTGTAATGATTAAGTGTTTATGTAATGGGATTTCAAAATAGTATCATGGAATCTCATTTATGGTATTGTGGAATTTTGGAATATCTATGTATTGGTTTTAAATAATTATATGGTACTGGTAACCATGATAAGGTTATTGAAATATTTTTAGAAAGAAGATGAAATGCGCATAACAAAGGGATAACGAGAAAACAATATGATAGTAATCATGAGCACATGACTGATACAATAACTAAGTGATATTATGGTTTGAGTATATAGAATTTTGGGGATTTTGGTTTGTGGAAAGTGTTAAAATTTAACAACATTCATGTTTTCACTAAGGTTCAATGGGTATTCATTCTTCAAGAGAATACATGATTAAGGTATTCACATGTTTGTAATTTGACTAACAAGATATATCTTATGATATATGGGAAATAAATGATGGCATTCACGTGATTGTTATGTGACATTTCAAGTAATCATTTTCTTTATACTATGAGCATGGACCGAATTATTTTAGATAAGCCTAAATATTGGAAAGGATTATGTTGGACATTATTTAGTTCGATATTATTGATGGGATGTTATAGTAATGTAGTTTTAGAAAAAGGACAACCTAAATGATGGGTGACAGTCCATCATATCGGACAAGGCTGTGGGAATTGAACCCACAACCAAAGTGCGACTGGCCTTTATCGCCTACCACTGGCCTACAGGAAGTCCCTGGTTAGTAGAAACCAGTTTTATTTTATTAAGCAGTATGATATATGAAGTATAAGTTCATTTTTGTACCATATATGATTAATCTAACCATAATATGGACTTATAACTTTTTCTACCCTTTTGTTTGAAACAGATGGAATGACCCATCATTCTATCACATGATCACCTAACACATCACGAATAACAAAATCAACTTCATTTATTTAAGGGATTAAGTGCAAATTGTTCAATTCACGAAAAACAGTGAAATTGTACCAAAATCATGTAAGTATTTCCTTTAATTCATCAACTTTAGGGAAATGTTCTTGAAAACAAAAAATGTTGTCCTTGTTCCCTTATATCCGATGAATCAGATGGACCTTAGATCATCACAAATCTATGGCTTTGTGATTGTTGGATTTTTCATAGCCATGTTCTCTACCACTCTGCATCAGAACATGATGGTTAGGTTTCTCTTCCATATCCATATTTTCACCTATGTTCTCCTATGTGGAAACCCTGTGATTAGTTAATTTGGGTAACCGTTATGTTTCATACTTTAGTTTTTAAATATTGGTTTTGGTATTCCTTTTTACGATGTGGGTTTCTATTAAAGAAACTTTTGAGTAGTAAACCATTTATAACCCCGAAAAATTTCGAGGGAGAAATTCATTTTAAGGGGGTAGAATGTAACACCCCAAGATTTTAGGAAAAATATTTTTTTTAATTTTATTGATGTCTTGTGTTGTACGCCACAACAACGGAGTCTTGCACAACACGCAACCCTAACTTGGCTGCATTACACGCAATCACGACCTTCCTCGATAGCGTGTGTTGTACGCAATACCGAGTTTCACTAATCAACGATATGCTATTAAAATATTATTAAAACTAGCCGTTATGAATAGTAATAACCACTTTTTGAAATTTTATAAATTTCACCTTTAAAAATGGACTTCATTTTTTGATTCAGAATATCGAAATTATCATAGGGTGAAATGTTGGTATTTTTCTGAAAACTTTCAATTTTTGATGAAAATTGAAAACACTGGGTTTCTATTTAAAAACCAACTTTTTATTTAAATAATTATTTATTCTATTTAAATTTATTTTAGGTCATAATTGACACATAAAACCTATATATGTTTAATTTAATTCATTACAGTCATTATATAATAATTTTAGATATATAAAAATTATATTGAACTTTTGACCGTTTTTTACCCACCTCCTTAGAGAATTTCCAAATTCACATAAAACATAATTTTACCGCTTTTGTGAGTGGAATTTCAAAAATTTGAGAGACATGGTTGATGTCAATAAGTAAAATGTGGTTCAATGAGATGAAAATAATTTTTGGTGAATAGAACGTTTTACTTTTTTTTACAACGGTTAAAAGTAAATAAATTAATTAAGGGTAAAAATTATATTATTATTACCCTAACACATATCCTAATTCTATTGGATAAGTGTAATTAGACGAAAAATAACCTTAGGAATAAAGTATGACCATTTAGGGCCACTTGGATTAGATTAGTACAGTTATAATTAATTTATTTAAAGAAAGGTTAAAATAGTTAAAATCAAAGTTTAATAAGTAAATAATTTTTAATATAGGGTTATCCAAAGATAAATTCGACTATAAATATTAATTAGAAATATAAAACGATTTCCTACATAATGGTATTTTATTTCTAATTTTTAGACATTAAATTTGTTTATTTATTTATGACACAATGATGATACAGTAATTATATTATTAATGAAATATTGACATAATTGATGTTATAAATACCCAAATTAATGTAATTTGAGACTTTTTATGAATTAAAATAATTTTATATGTTAATATGACATGTTAGTAGTGATTTAATTAACTTTTGTTGAACTAATATTTCTGTTATGATTTTCAAAAAAATCAATTACCAAATAGTGTCAAAATTGACATAAAATAGTCTTTAAAACAAATATTATATTATTAATTGTTATTTTATTTCTAAAAATCTAAGGTTCGGCCAAATGACTTATATAAGGTTATATATATTAATAATAAACATCTTGGGGTTCTTTTGGCTTGTTATAGTATGTTTATTAACCCTTATAGTGAGAGAAAACAAGAAGACACGGTAAAAGAAAAAATTATTTAACTTAAAGTTAAATCTAAATGATAAGGATAAAATAGAAACCTAAACTTGTATAAATTATATTGGATGAGAGTTTTTCTACCCATATCCACCTTATCTTCTAAATAACTCAATTTTGATCTTTTAAAAATAGAATAGGACTTTATAATAAAATAATATTTTTAGTTATTCCAAAGGTGCCCCTCTCCTCCCTTATAAAAGGGAACCTCTTCCCTCTCTTCCTCAAACCACTTTGAGCCTTAATGATCGGCCAAAACATGAAAAATTATCTTCTACACTTCACTAGAAACATCCTAGAGGTCTATTTCTTCTTCAAATAAAAATTGTGGGGCCCTAACAGAAGGTCTCAATGAGGCGCTTCAAAGAAGAGGTAATGTCTGTTACCGATTCTTTCAACTTTATTTGTTCTTCCACTTCTTCTTCTTTAGTTTTTAATTATGAATTAATAACATTAGAATAACTCATATTCTGATATGTTATGATAAGTATTAAAAAACTCTATTTCACCATCTATCCATCCTACGGAAAATGAAATCCCCGCGCCTGCGTACGTACGGAATACAGTCTCCACGTCGTGGTGTAATCTATTTTCCACCACCACCTTACTTGGATGGGTATAATTGTGTAAATAATAACTATATATTATTATTTTAAATTGATATTGATTCTAAAATAGTATAAATACACTCAAATAAAATTCCATGATCATGGGAATGATATCATCACTCGTGCGTACATACGGACTATTGTCTCCACGACGCGATGAGATTCATTCTCCATGTTAACCATTCATGAATGATTATAAAGTATATATAATAATAAATCGTGAAATATATGACATAATAATGATACTGGATTTTTTTGTATATATATGTATGTCATCTACATAATTTCATTCAATTCAATAAGGAAACGAAAACAAGGTTCATGCGTACCTATGGCCTACCATCTCTATGAACGGTGTATTTCATTTCATTTAATAGATCTATCATATATATATGTATATACTGACATATATATTATATGTAAATCATGTATTACATTCTGGAATTAAGTAAATCAGTATATAAGTAATAATATCAAGAAAAACAAGTCTAAACACGTACGATAAATAAAACGAATTATCCCAAAACGCAGCTTTAACATGGAACTTACAAAAGAACGGGTAATATAAAGTTATAAGTGAACCATATATGATATCATAAAAATGAATATGATTCTGTAATAAGTCAATGACATTATTTAAATCATTATACAGGATGTTTGGAAATTTACGAAGCATATCGGACCTAAGGTGAGGGATAATTTTGCAAATCTCATTTTTATCCAAGATTACTTATTCGTAAGTATTTACTAGGGTTATTACTATCATCCAACTCCATGTTTTATAAAAGTGTATTCATGTATGTTTAAATTCATTTTTACCCTTTTCTACTTTTACCACATTATATGGAAGGAATATTTCTTATGTTTACCATATAGGGTACTTTTTGACTTTTCCGACAAAAGTATGAGGAGAATGTTTTTTTAACTTATATGGCATGAAAGGGTTTTTACGATTTTATAAAGCCTTATTTTCATGAAGCTTCCTCCAAAATATTTCATGACTATTTTCAACAAAATATCTTTCTTTAAAATTGCATGAGGTTTTGGGAAATTAAATTGATTTTGAATAAGAAATGATATTTTCCTCACGAATTCATTTCAAGTGTTTTATCAAAACCATTTTTTCATATAAGATGACATTATTTCATATGTGTATGTTTCAAGTATAATGTCTCTATGATTTAAATTGTTTTAATTTTATTATTATGAAATTATATCCATTACTTTTATAGGGATTATGTGATGATGGGATGAGGTTTATAAAACCCATTTTTATTGTTTGGGATACGATGAATGATTTATGTTTATATTGTGGCACAAGTAAGAATGATTTCATTATGAGATGGGTGGGACCTATATCTTCCTCCAATGTATTGGGTAAAGATTTATATCTCATGAGATACACATCGCCGGAATAGCAAGTTAAACCGGTTCAGTAATATAGGACTAGAATGAGGAGTGAACTCGATTCAGAAAGGGACTTTGTCCACTAAGATGTCTTGTCAGCAATGCCTTGACTACTATGGAAATCATATCATGTGATTAATGGTTTCCACAATTACAAGTTTTATTCCAATGCTATTTTATCATGATTGATGTTTCCTTATGATATATGCCTTACGTACTTCTAAGATTCATGTCTTTGCTCATGATTTTGATGTTCAGATTTTATGTTCAAGTTTTTGCATTCAAATGTTTATGGATTGTTTTATTTTCTCTATGTTTTCCCTTACTAGGAATTTGAGCTCACCCCTTTTACGTTTTCTTTTCCCCAGGATATAAAGAAAGGGTTCAGGTAAGAAAAAAAGGGGAAGATCATTATGGGAGATGTTTAAGATCGTTCACCACGATTAGAAGATTATATTCTAAGTTTCCAAATACACTAAACTATTACGGTCCTTGTGTGTCTTTTTTTTGTTACGTATTAAGTATTTCGCAAAAGTAATGTAATGTCCATGTACGTCAAGCTTTGGGTCTCTACAATATTACCTTAATAAATGGATCAAATTTTGAAATTTATTATAATATATAATATTTTATGAAAAATAAAATTTCATTATTCAATTATTTAGGAATTTATATGAAATAATATTGAAAATACTTAATTTTTAAGACATTAATTTTTAATAAACATAGTGTTTCATCATATTTTATACTTTCATTAAAATAGATAAATAGATTAATTTTATTTTTAAAATTTTATATAAAATAATTTATTTTTTAATTTAAATTGTTCAAATTATATTATCTTTATTTTTTGGGTTTTTTTAAAAGAGTGAATATTATGTGAGTAGTGAAAAATACCATTTTTTAAGATTTAAAGAATTTTATGATATTATTAGTGTATAAGTAAAAATTTTAAATTAATGTAACCATTTTTATAATATTAAAATTTTAATTTATAATTGTTTTTATCATTTTTAATTTTTTATTTTAAAACTCATATTTGACATTTTATAATAGAAGTTATATTTTTCAAAAACTTATTTTTTGAACTTTGTACATTAAGTTATTAAAATTAATTTTGTATCACTTTTATAAATTGAATTAAATAAAATGGATTAAAATTTTTGAATTACTTGATCCAAATTATGTGACAGGTTCTATTTTATTTTTTTCATAAGGATTAAATTACCTCAGTAAATATAAGATACCATAGTGAATTCTAATATGGTAGAAATGGGAAACCATAGAGGTAAAGATACTAAATCATTTAAAAAATGTTCCTAATTCTATTATTTATGCATTTTTTAGGATTATCTCATATAATATCTATCATTTTTAAATTTTTGATCAACTATACTTGAGAGTGATTTCCCATTATTGAAAAGTATCATGTATTTATAAAAATGCCACTCTTGTTCACTTATAAAAGGAGCACTCCTCTCCTCAAATAATCTCATAAAAACACATTTATTTTCATCCCAAAATCATACCATACCTCTCATAGAAACTCTTATACACCATATTGAAGTTTTTTCTGAAAAAACCAACCCTAAAATATTTATTCTCTTTTGAAATGGAAATAATCTAAGAAGTGAGATATAAGTTTCTAAACTGCCTTTATTTTTCCTATTACATTATATGAACATTCATATTATAAAAATTTATTTTTATTCCATAACATAATGATAACATCAGTATAATTATTTTACTATAATTTTCTTTTAATTACTTTACAACAATTAAATAATCTCCCTTTTTTATTAATAAAATCAAAAATGAGAATCATGTGTTGTGCGGACTACCGCCTCCATGACACACCTTGTTTCCTTTTAATTTTCCACCATTATAGGTTGGTAAAAATATGTATTTTAATATATATAAATTTTATTAAGAAATATTTTATATACTTATATGATAAAACATATTAATCATGTTCACCATTCATTATAAAATTACATCATCACACATGCATACGTTGGGACGACATCCTCCACCGAACTATTGATTTCTATATTTCATTTCATCATCGCCAAAAATAGTAGGTTATAAGAATGGTTTAAAGGGATTAATATTATGTTTCTTATATTAATAAGTTTCAGTTAACAGAAATTTAAAATACTTTCAATGAGATTAATGATAAATAATTGTAATAAAATTAACATTCTTAAACAAGATAACTAATAGGAAAACAATTTATTAAAATTATGATACTATATTTTATCCATAAATTATTCTTAGAATTATTTATAATTATTATATATCCCACAAAAATATACCATTATTCTACTTTTATAATATTATTTTAACGTAGTCACCACATAATCATCCAGTAAATATGTTATGTTCTGGTTGTGGTTTTTTTAACCACTTAATTGATCAATGTTATGAAATTATATCATGGATGATAATGAAAACATAATTACTCAAATAATATTATATAAATATGTAAATTGCAAATTTTTTCTAAAAAGGATACATCAATATTTAACACATTAACTATGAAAACACCTTTCATAGGTAAATAATCCTTAAAAAATTCTCATTACCTATTTCATCTTCTAGGAAAAAGAATAAAGTTCTAATTAAATATAATTTAAACAAAATAAATCATTTCTCATAGTATAATTAATGATTTTTGAAATATGAATTTGAAAAAACCAATATATGTTGACATGGGTCATACAAAACTAGTTCAAAATGATCATCATTACCTAAAATTGACGTTGAAAAAAATATTATATGTAAATAATATAAATTAAGTGAATAATTATAATGTTTAAAAAAAGGATATAATCGTTAAAATTTTATGAAATCATTTATCAAGACATTTATTATTTTAATAAAAGACCTTAGAATTCATTAAACAATGAGGTAAAATAAGGGAAATGGTTTTTATCTTGAAATCCTCTCTTTGAGACAAGTTTTATATAATGCAGCTAAATTAATTTAATTTTTACCTATAATTCATAATTGAGATGTTTTATCATGAAGCACAATCTAGTAATGATATTTTTTGTGCAATTTCAGTCTTCATCTCCTTCAAGGATTTTTATTTCAATATCAGTCCAACCGTATGGTTTATATTTCAAACCTAATTTAAAAATCAAGACCTATCAAATATGATAACCTATATAGGGAATTGTAAAATAATTTCAATATAATATCACCATAATTTTATTATGAATGTTCATATATGGTGAGATTTGTCTTCTCTTTACCTTGTTTCAAACCCAAAGTTTTATAATGTTTTATAGGGATGTGGTCTTAAAAAAAGTGTGTAATAAAGTAATTACTTTTATTCTAAACTCCAAATTTTTAGAATATCCATATATCTTATTCAAAAATTGAAAATTTCCATTTTAAACAACCTTTATCTTATATTAAAAATTTGAATTAAAAACAGTTATTATTTTCCTCATATGTAGTTTTATAAAAATAATAATCTATTTTTTACTTTTAAAGGTAAATGTATATTTTTAGTGACTATCATTTTATAAGAAACTTCCTCTCTATGTTTTCAATTTTTCTAAAATAAATCATTTTGATCTTAGTTTTATACAATATTTCTTCTAAAATTAATTCAAATGATCTATGGATTTTTTATTTTCAAAGTGAGTTTATTTCTATAAATATTAACTAAGGTTTTTTCATCTAATTCAAGATCCCTGGATATATCTTATTCTTGAAAGGGGATATTCATAAAATTATACCATATCATTATTTTTCAGGATGTATTACTTATTAATCTCTTCAATATGAGGAAGGATTAATCACTACATTTTCATTCCTAATTGTTTTTTATTTATATACATAATTTTTCTTTCAATGACTTTACTATATGAATACCCTATTCTTGATTCATTATATTGAAGGGTGTTCAATAGGACTACATACATTGATTGATTTTATGGAATTATTATCTTAACCATATAACCTTTATCTATATGGTGTAAATTTCAAATTCATTATTATCATTATCGAATGATATTTAACTATAAATTTTCATGATGTAATTAGATACCCATTTCTTTTCCATGGGTTTATCATATTATATTTATTGATGGAATTATGAATGTTTTTTAATGGGATATAAAAGAAAATTTATTTCCATGGAATATTTATGATGTATTTAATGAAATCCATATTATTTACATAGGTTCTTTATCCATATCAACATAAGTGTTTTTATTAAATAGGTTATGGGTCCTCAAGGATGAAGGAGGTACAAAGTAATATTGTCCACAAGAATATTATCGTATAATATCAACAGAATAAGGGAAAGGGAGACCAAAAATAAAGGAATTGAACAAATAATCTTGATTGGATATTTAATTAAGGAAGATAGCATCTTTGATTCCCTTCCATAACATGTAGAGAAATTTTACATGATTGTTAATAAGGGTATTACATATATGAATATGACACGAAATAGACCAAGAATCATTGATATGATCATGGTGTTGGTTTTAGATGATGATTAAATCTGTTTAAATTGAGTTCAATACAATGTTTCTAACCTGAAATAGATGAAGAAATTAAGCATGGAGAAAACATTAGTAATGTCAGAGATTTCATTTACATTGAAGGAATTGAAAGTAATGACAACGGATTTCTAGGGGTCATTATCAATTCCTACCCCTCATGAATCAAATGTTATAACACCCATTGATGTTTTACATAAGTTTAATATTAAAGGGCTTCCAACATATCCAATGATAGTGTGGTAGTGGCCTCTGAATAGATGGAGAGAATATCCTTCCTGCCATAATAAGCCTCAAAGATGTGAAGTTCTCCCACTAGTTTAGGAGTATATCAGAATAACCCATTAGGTATCTGCCCCTCACCACTAGAGAAATACTTGTTCAAAGGGACCCTTTATGGTGTTCTTGGTTCCACCCATTAAAATCTATTAGTTCATTATGATGTGATATGTGATTGATTTCAAATGGAACTCATAAGTGTGGATGATGGTGGGTGGGATCCTATATCACCTTATTATGAATTGGTTTAATGATTATATCCTAAGATGTAAGTATTTATAAATAAGTTCTAATTTCCAATATTCATGGTCCCTGATGGTGTGGCTTGTGAATGTTATGATCCATATACTAATTTTTGTGAAAAAATTGAAAGGCATTTCATTGTTTTATGCTTATTCTCACGACAAAGTTATGATATCATGGACCTTGTTTATTTACTCACTCTTTTAATTAATGTATTATTTTATGCCAATATTTATTCCATGATTTATTACAAAATCATTGTTGGGTATGTTTTTATATATATCTTTGCTATACTCATATGATCATCTTACAATCAATTATGATATCAAATTATTATCTATTTTATTTACCATTACCGAGCATCGGATGTAACGACCCGAAATTTTGAATAAATCTTGTTTCCTAATTTCATGTGTTATTTTATTTTATTTATACTCAAAAAAAATGTTTTATTTGATAACATGAGTATAATTAAAATGAGACAGTTGGGTTTAGACGGTTATATGACCATTGGACAATATGACTGCTAGAAACTAAACGTTTTGATTATTGTCTCTAAATACAAGTAATCTTGGTTAATTATTATAGAAAGAAGATTCGATGGCCTCACCCAGTAGTCTTGGACCGATCGAAGCCCATCTAACAGAACTTGGGAAGGAGGTAGCACCACTGGGCATTTCTCTGGACCAAACCCAAGCCGAACTTCATCGTGTGAAGCTAGAACGGAATCGCCTTTGCGAGAAGTTCAAACTAATAGAAATTACTACTTGTGCGATGTTGGTCGAGCCTCCCTCAGATTCCCTCACCTTAGCACACCTTACACTTAGGTCCTATGATGGTGTGATAAAGGTCTATGTAAGGAGACCGTAACTGTCTTGTGTAATCCTTTGTTTTAAATAAGAATTGGGATTTCTTCTTATGATGATGTTTATGAATTTTCAAATGTCCGGATAAATATAGTATGCATATTTTTGGTGAATTTTAGAGAAATGATATTTTAAAAAAATGTTTATGTAAACCTTAAATAATTAAAAATGTGTAATTATTTTCAAAAAATAGTCTTCTACAATTATGTTAAGTACGAAATTTAGAGTCTAATAAGATCAACATGATTTTTGATGAATAGTAAATTATGAATAGTGATATTATGATTAGGATTAGTAATATGATCAAATGGATTAGTAATCTCACTTAAAGAAAGTTTTAAAATAATCTAGGCACCTTGATTAAGTAATGTGATTCAATAAAATGGTTAAATAACGGTTTCATAAATTATAATTCAAGTATTAGTTTTTTCGGGTGAATAGTGTTTTTTAATTAAAAATTAAATTAAAAATATTTAGAAAATTATTTTTATAAAATGGATTTCATTTTTGAACTCAGAGCATCGATATTATGTTAAGGTAATTTTTTGGGGTTTTTTCTGAAAAAAATGAATTTTCGGTGAATAGTGTATTTATTTAAAATTAAAATTAAAAATATTTAGAAAATTATTTTTATAAAATGGAGTTCATTTTTGAAATCAGAGCCTTGATATTTGGTTAATGTGAAATTTTGGGATTTTTCTGAGAAAGTTGAATTTTCAGTGAATAGTAAAAATACAGTTTTAGGGTTTCGGTTTGTTTAATGACATCATAACTGTGTCATTATGATGTCATGAGATATTTTAAGGGTTTTCCAACCAAGGGTGATGAATTATGGTTTTGGGGGGCCCATGTGGCCTAACTCCATGGTAAATTCCAAGGGAGAGCACATGGTTTTGAGAAAAGCACATGTGAGGTGTCCCTTGGCCATTAATGCCTTGTCCCCTCACTTTCCCTATAAATACCAAGCCATCATCTCATCCATTTCTACTCCACACTCTCCCCCAACACAGTTCTGGTCTCATTACATCCCAAGGAGTCCTCACAAAGTTCCCTCAAGCTTTCAAGGTCCCAACCTTTGAGTTTTAAGAGTTACGTTTTAAGGTAAGGGATCCGACCTCTCTCTTTCTTTTCATGTAATCTCTTTTATGTCATTCCTTTTATGCTACATGTTCTTATGTTAAAGGGTGTTCTTTTATACTCCTCTTACTTCCCTTTTCATGTTCACATAATTAGAGATCCCCTCTTACTCTCATTATTTCGTTTTATGATGTTTTAAGTGGTGTCGTTAGGCTGCCGAAAGTTTTGTAACAGATTCTTTCTCCCTTCTCATTTTTCAAGATCTATTATCATGTAAAGTATTTCAAGTTCCTTTTTATTATGTTGGGGTTTGATCTCTAAATTTATCATACTGTTCTTTTATGATCATATGATGAGAGACCCCATTTGATCTCTTCAATTCAGTATTTTTGAAGTTTTAAGTGGCGCGGTTAGGCTGCCGAATTTTTAAGTGGTTCTTCACCCTTCTCGTTTTGAAGTTCTACTTTCATGTCAATTCTTTCAAGTTCCTTTTTGTTATGTTGGGGTATGATCTCTATATCTATCATACTGGACTCTTATGTTCATATTATTAGAGACCCTATTTGATCTCATCTGTTCATTTTTTGTTGAAGTTTAAGTGACGACGTTAGGCTGCTGAATTTTTAAGGGATTCTTTCACCCTTCTCCTTATCAAAGTTCTAATTCCATGTAAAGTCTTTCAAGTTCCTTTTTATTATGTTGGTGTATAATATCTATATCTATCATACTGATCTTTTATGTTCATATGATGAGAGACCCTATTTGATCTCATCAATTCATTTTTTTTATGTTTAAGTGACGCCGTTAGGCTGTTGAATTTCTAAGGGGTTCTTTCACCCTTCTCATTTTCAAGATCTATTTTCATGCCAAGTCTTTCCAGTTCCTTTTTATTATGTTGGGGTCTGATCTCTATATCTGTCATACTGATAATTTATGTTCATATGTTTAGAGACCCTATTTGATATCGTCAATCCATTTTTGGAAGTTTAAGTGACGTTGTTAGGCTGCCGAATTTTGATAGGAGAAATCTTATTTTTGTCTTCCTTTCATGTTCTTCATTTCATATGGTACATCTTTCAAATTTCATTACCATGTTCATATTTACTTCATATTCTGTCCCTCTTCTGTTTTATGGATAATTTATGAGTGGGTGACCCATGTCCCCTCTCTTTTTAATGTTTTCTAAAACCTCGTAACATAGCCGTTATGCTACAGAATTTCTGTCTCAAAATATATCTCTCTCTTTCTAAAGTTATTTTTTTATTAACTGAATACTCAAATAACTTTCTTATATAGGGGTATTTACATATATACCAAACTTTTCTATTTTAAATTCTGGAATTTACATACATGAGACCCACCATCCTTTTCGGTGGGTTTTAAAGTGACGTAAAGATCATGTCTTTAAAGCAGTTTTTAAAATGTTATGATTATGAAATGAAACCCATTTATTTTATGCTATATGGGTTGTTTATGAAATTATTGATGATTATATATGTGGAACACATGATAATAAAGACATGTCAAGGGTGCGCCCAGATAACGCTCCAATGCATTGGGTAAAGACTTAATCTCTAGAGATGACCATTTTTAACAACGCCTTGGTGAATAACCTTGATAAATTTTAACGACACCTTGGGGATGGACCTTGGTGAAATGAAATGATTGTCAATATTAAATGTTGTAGACACATCTTCAAGTTATTAAAAATGTTATTTTTGTTATGATATGCTTCATGGTTTCATTTTCATGCCTTAAAGTTCTTTTCACGACCTTATTGAAGTATCTCAAATTCACATGTAAAATGTTTCTCTTGTTTCCCTTACTGGGATTTTTGCTCACCCTTTCTTTTGATGTATGTCCCCAGGTTATGTGATGCAGTAATGAACCTAGGATGAACATGAGGAGAAGCCTTTAAAGTGTTTTAGATGAATGTTTTATGTTTTCATGTTTAATGTTCCTAGTTTCCAAGACACTAAACCTTAAATATCTTCGGTTTTGTAAAATGTAATGAAAGTTTATGTGATAAAAATGAGGGATGCTATAGTTGGTATCAAAGGATGGTTTAGTTATTTGTGGAAATTAGGATATGAAAAATATAGGAAGAACCCTATAGAAAAGTTTAAATATAGGAAATATTCCTGGAATTTTGGTGAGTATTGAGTAAGGGGTTTCCAAGCAAATACATCCCTATCTGGATACGAGCAGGTAGAGGTGGCTCTGGCACAGATGTACAAAGGGGTAAAACCTGAAAACACCGCTTTGAGCTAGACTTGAACGGGAACTGGTACAAGACAACGGGCCTTGCTACACTCTTGGTTACGACACTCCCGGTGGATATGCTTTGGTAAATTCATAAGCTTAGTATGAACCATTATTAAAGGAACAAGGATAAAACAAAATAAAGATTCACATAAGAATATATGATCATGGATAACCTAGATTGGAACCTAGGGGATCACAAGTTAGGATATACTTTTATTCTACATGTTTATCCTTTTATGCTTAATGTTTTCTTTTCATGATTATTAGCTAAGTATTTAAGACCCTAATTATAGTTTCTTTTCTTAGTTAATGGCGGGAAATGGAAGAACATGTCCCAAAAACCAATGTGATAGGAAATGCGACGATTGTCGTATTAATATGACATAGATGATTAGGGGATTAAAAAATGATTATTATTATGGATGATGTTCACTATTTTGGGGACCCTATATGATCGAGGTAAATAGATTACTACGGTATTTTCATTGAGGAGTAAGGTTGACTTATATTTTGAAGAATCGATGAATTTATGGTGGACTTATAGTAATTTAGGTTTCTTATGGGAATGATTAACCTATCTTGGGTAAAATATGTTTAGTTTAGATAATTTTGTTATAATATGTTAAGAGTGGTTGATGTTGTTTGTAGATGAACAATGAAGTTTATTTTGGAAGACTATATTATCAAATCCTTTTTGTATTTGGGTTTCAATCTTAGTTTGGTTTATTTTGAGGAATTTTAAGGACTGTTATTTATGGAATGGTCTATGATGAACATTGGGTATTACCATGGAACATTGAAGATTTAAAAGTAGTTTCCATTCCTATGGGATTCTTCTTTTTTGAAGAGTTGTTTAACCTTACCCTTTCTGTTTTTGGGATAATGTTTAAAGATAGAAGAAATAGATAGTTAATCTTTTGTGGATTATGTGATTCTCTAGAAGATGATTCTTGTGTTTTGATGAGACCAAGTAGTTTTGAGTGCTCATAGTTTGGGATAAAAGAATAGTTTTGGTAGAAACTTATTAAACGGTGAAACTCAAGATGAAGGCATATATATTTCCTTATGTTTTTGTTCTATGTTGTAAATGAATTCCTCAAAATTATGAAAAGGAACCTAAAACAAAAATGTTGTTGGTTTACGTTTCCTACTAGGTAATCAAAGATCGTTTACATACATCATAAGTTTGGTATTTTCTAATGGTTAACTTTCTCTTAGTCATGTTTTCTATCACTCTCCTTTAGAACGTGACCCTTTGTTTTCTCCTCCAGGTCCATGTTTCCTACATGGAATCCCAGTATGAGTAAACTCGGGTGGAATTTGTACTTCCTTTTCTTTCTTTTAACGTAATAGTGTTACTGACTCTTTTTTTGATGTGAGACTTTCAATGGAATTTCAAAACCCAATTTTAAAAATTGCGAGGACGCAATTTCTTAAGGGGGGAAGATTGTAACGACCCGAAATTTTGAATAAATCTTGTTTCCTAATTTCATTTGTTATTTTATTTTTTTATACTCAACAAAAATGTTTTATTTGATAACATGAGTATAATTATAATGAGACAGTTGGGTTTAGATGGTTATATGACCATTGGTCAATATGACCGCTAGAAACTAAACGTTTTGATTATTGTCTCTAAATACTAGTAATCTTGGTTAATTATTATAGAAAGAAGATTCTATGGCCTCACCCAGTAGTCTTGGACCGATCGAAGCCCATCTAACAGAACTTGGGAAGGAGGTAGCACCACTGGGTTTTGCTCTGGACCAAACCCAAGATGAACTTCATCGTGTGAAGCTAGAAAAGAATCGCCTTTGCGAGAAGTTCAAACTAATAGAAATTACTACTCGTGCGATGTTGGCCGAGCCTCCCTCAGATTCCCTCATCTTAGCACACCTTACACTTAGGTCCTATGCTGGTGTGATAAGGGGCTATGTAAGGAGACTGTAACTGCCTTGTGTAATCCTTTGTTTTAAATAAGAATTGGGATTTCTTCTTATGATGATGTTTATGAATTTTCAAATGTCCAGATAAATATAGTATACATATTTTTGGTGAATTTTAGAGAAAGGATATTTTAAAAAAATGTTTATGTAAACCTTAAATAATTAAAAATGTGTAATGATTTTCACAAAATTGTCTTCTACAATTATGTTCAGTACGAAATTTAGAGTCTAATAAGATCAACTTGATTTTTGGGAATAGTAAATTATGAATAGTGATTTTATGATTAGGATTAGTAATATGACCAAATGGATTAGTAATCTCACTTAAAGAAAGTTTTAAAATAATCTAGGCACCTTGATTAAGTAATGTGATTCAATAAAATGGTTAAATAACGGTTTCATAAATTATTATTCAAGTATTAGTTTTTTCGGGTGAATAGTGTTTTTTTAATTAAAAATTAAATTAAAAATATTTAGAAAATTATTTTTTTAAAATGGATTTCATTTTTTAACTCAGAGCATCGATATTATGTTAAGGTAATTTTTGGGGTTTTTTCTGAAAAAAATGAATTTTTGGTGAATAGTGTATTTATTTAAAAATAAAATTAAAAATATTTAGAAAATTATTTTTATAAATTGGAATTCATTTTTGAAATCAGAGCCTTGATATTTGGTTAATGTGAAATTTTGGGATTTTTCTGAGAAAGTTGAATTTTCAGTGAATAGTATAAATACAGTTTTAGGGTTTCGGTATGTTTAATGACATCATAACTGTGTCATGATGATTTCATGAGATATTTTAATGTTTGTCCGGCCAAGGGTGATGAATTATTGTTTTGGGGGCCACATGTGGCCTAAATCCATGGTAAATTCCAAGGGAGAGCACATGGTTTTGAAAAAAGCACATGTGAGGTGTCCCTTGGCCATTAATGCCTTGTCCCCTCACTTTCCTTATAAATACCAAGCCATCCTCTCATCCATTTCAACTACCCACTCTCCCCCAACGAAGTTCTGGTCTCATTACCTCCCAATGAGTCCTCCCACGGTTCCCTCAAGACCTCAAGGTCCCAACCTTTGAGTTGTAAGAGTTACATTTTAAGGTAAGGGATCTGACCTCTCTCTTTCTTTTCAAGTAATCTCTTTTATGTCATTCCTTTTATGATCCATGTTATTATGTTAAAGGGTGTTATTTTATACTCCTATTACTTTTCTTTTCATGTTCACATAATGGGAGATTCCCTCTTACTCTCATTATTTCGTTTTATGAAGTTTTAAGTGGCGACGTTAGGCTGCCGAAATTTTTGTAACAGATTCTTTCTCCCTTCTCATTTTTCAAGATCTATTATCATGTAAAGTATTTCAAGTACCTTTTTATTATTTTGGGTTATTATCTCTAAATTTGTCATACTAATCTTATATGATCATATGATGAGAGACCCCATTTGATCTCTTCAATTCAGTATTTTGAAGTTTTAAGTGGCGTCGTTAGGCTGCCGAATTTTTAAGTGGTTCTTCACCCTTCTTGGTTTGAAGTTCTACTTTCATGTCAATTATTTCAAGTTCCTTTTTGTTATGTTGGGGTATGATCTCTATATCTATCATACTGGAATCTTATGTTCATATGATGATAGACCCTATTTGATCTCATCAATTCAATTTTTGTTGAAGTTTAAGTGACGACGTTAGGCTGCTGAATTTTTTAGGGATTCTTTCACCCTTCTCCTTTTCAAAATTTTATTTCAATGTCAAGTCTTTAAAGTTCCTTTTTATTATGTTGGGGTATGATCTCTATATCTATCATACTGATATTTTATGTTCATGTGATAAGAGACCCTATTTTATCTCATCAATTCAATTTTTTTTGAAGTTTAAGTGACGCCGTTAGGCTGTCGAATTTCTAAGGGGTTCTTTCACCCTTCTCATTTTCAAGATCTATTTTCAGGCCAAGTCTTTCGAGTTCCTTTTTATTATGTTGGGGTATGATCTCTATATCTGTCATACTGATCATTTATGTTCATATTATGAGATACCCTATTTTATCTCGTCAATCCATTTTTGGATGTTTAAGTGACGCTGTTAGGGTGCCGAATTTTGATAAGAGAAATCTTATTTTTGTCTTCCTTTCATGATCTTCATTTCATATGGTACATCTTTAAAATTTCATGACCATGTTCATATTTCCTTCATATTCTGTCCCTCTTCTTTTTTATGGATCATTTATGAGTGTATGACCCATGTCCCCTCTCTTTTTAATGTTTTCTAAAACCACATAACATAGCCGTTATGCTGCAGAATTTCCTTCTCAAAATGTCTCTCTCCCTTTCTAAAGTTCTTATGTTTTATTAAGTGAATACTCAAAAAACTTTCTTATAAATGGGTATTCACATATATACCAAAATGTTATATTTTAAATTCTGGGATTTACATACATGAGACCCACCTTCCTTTTCTGTGGGTTTTAAAGTGACGTAAAGATCATGTCTTTAAAGCATTTTTTAAAATGATATGATTATGAAATGAAACCCATTTCTTTTATGCTATATGGGTTGTTTATGAAATTATTGATGATGATATATGTGGCTCACATGATAATAAAGACATTTCAAGGGTGCTCCTAGATAGTGCTCCAATGCATTGGATAAAGACTTAATCTCTAGAGATGACCATTTTTAACGACGCCTTGGTGAATAACCTTGATAATTTTTAACGACACCTTGGGGATGGACCTTGGTGAAACGAAATGATTGTCAATATTAAATGTTGTAGCCACATCTTCAAGTTATGAAAAATGTTATTTTTATTATGATATGCTTCATGGTTTCATTTTCATGCCTTAAAGTTCTTTTCATGACCTTATTGAAGTATCTCAAATTCACATGTAAAATGTTTCTCTTGTTTCCCTTACTGGGATTTTTGCTCACCCTTTCTTTTGATGTATTTCCCTAGGTTATGTGATGCAGTAATGAACCTAGGATGAACATGAGGAGAAGCCTTTCAAGTGTTTTAGAAGAATTTTTTATGTTTTCATGTTTAAAGATCCTGGTTTCCAGGACACTAAACCTTAAAGATCCTCGGTTTTGTAAAATGTAAGGAAAGTTTATGTGATTAAAAGGTGGGATGCTATATCAGAGCTCACCACTTTCTTATATTTTTATTTTCATGGGTTATGAAGATGATAAAATTATATAATATCTAGAAGAGTTCTTTTATTTATAATATTTGGAAATTTCAAAGGCTCATTATGGATCAAGCAGTTGTTCATATAGTATGAAAATTTTGTCTAGTTAAAGGGAATAAGTTTTGTTTGTTGGTGATTTTTTCAATTATATAAAACTATAAACATCAAAGGTGTTTAAAATATATTTCAATTCAGTATTTACTTTAGAAAATATAATTACATTATAATTAGGTCTAAGATTCTATAGATGGTATTAGAGAAGGGTTTAGTTAAATTTAGAGATTAGGAGGCTATCTGTTGCGGATAATTTTGGAATTAGAAATGTTATAAAAGGTTGATAAGTTATGTGTGATTATAATTTATTACCCATTATGTTTTTTGATGTAATATTCTAGGAATTAAGATATGATAAATATATTCTATAACCTTAGGGATAAGTATAAGGGTTAATGTTATGTATAAGATGGTATCCTAAAATAGATTGTATGGGTTTCCAAGAAATAACATTAATTTTTTAGTACTACATGTGGATGAAGAATCTAGAATAGATTTACTGAGGGGTAATAACCCCAAAAATGGTGTATTTTGTATTAAATAAATCATCATATAGTTCATATAAAAGGCATAATTTCATACCTCATGACAACCCATAGGGAAATTCTTAGGTCAATATCATTCACTTTACTAACCATTATGATGGATTTATATCTTAATTACATTAAGGAATTTGGTTAAAAAACACAAGAGAACTAAAATAAGAGTACCTGAGGTAAAAACAATAGCATTATAAGATTATCTATGTATGACTAGGTTTAAATGAAAGTATAATTGTGTAAATTATTTTTTATTAGAAAACACATCATAGGATTGAGATATCATATCCAAATATTTTAAATATTTTAGATATTATCATATCTATTTTGGTTATAATATTTATTTAAAATTAAAATATATAAATGAATCAAAAAAAAATGAACATATCTAGAAAACACTATGTATTATAATGGAATAAATAAGCATACATAAATAATTGATAATGTTGTTATACTCCCATTACATTTAAAATTTTGAGTTTCCTAGTCATACATATAGTAGTTTTGTTAATGCCATAATATAGATTAATTTTTTATAATAATTTTTATTTTCATTAGTGAGTGATATTTATCGATAAAATTATGGTATACTAAAAATGGTATAATGGTTATGTAGAATACAAATGTATTTTTATTCTTTAGTTCTGATTTAATATTTTGGAAACAAATATTAAATGCTAATAAAAACCGTGAAATTTGATTTTTTGACAAGGATATATTTTTCGGGATAACTATAAAAGAACACTTTATTTAGGTATGAATTACTCTTAGATTTAGTTTATTATTATTGTTAAGGGAATAAAGGTTTTAATAACTTTGATATAGGTGAGTTAAAAAGTTTTTATAGGATTTTAATTAATTATTGATTTAAATAAAACACGATCAATTATATTTTTTGTGAAGGTTGTCTCATTTTTTGGATTATATTGACTAGTGCATGATTTTATGAACCAATGCTTGAATATAAGTGTTAATATGGGACAAATATAAGATTTATCTATGGTTTAATTCATTGTAGATTCAAATTTTTTGGAAAAATTATGTTATAGAGAATATATGATTATGGTACATACATACTTGGTTACATAATGGTAGGATAAATATTGTTTGAGTAAAGATATGTAACATGATAAAACCAAATAGAGTAAAGTGGATGTAATATTATAATACTTATTATAAATTATGTTTATGTTATTATTATTTTCACATTTTTTCCATAATTATTAGTAAATAATATTTCGATTATTCAATTTATTTAGGGGGTGAATGTTACCACCCAAGATTTCACTATACATTTTCCTTAAATGAAGAATGTGTTTGACACATTGATCCACATGTAACATATAATAAAACCCCATATAATATTAAAAGTATACAAGGAATATAAAAATTTATATATAAAATTATAGTAATTAATTAAATTAATTATATTTTATTATTCTCTTTAGTTATTATTTTAAAAAGGATATTATTCAATAAGACATTTAAATGTGGCGGTATAGTATTTTACCTAACTAAATTGATCACATTTAAAAAAAATTTATAATATTAAATATTTATATTTTTTTAATATCCTATTTTAATATTCAGTAATTTATAAATTTATATGAAATAACATTAATGACACTTGAAGTTTAAGAGGTTGTTTTAAATAAAAATGTTTTTTCACCTGTGTTTTATTTTCATTTAAATAGATATATATTTAACTTTTATAATTTTAATTTTTTTAAAATAACATTATCTTAAAATTAATAATATCAAAATTATCTTATAGTCAAATTTTAAGATTTTTCTAAAAATATTTATTTGTTGGCGAATACAAAAAAATACCATTTTTACAAATAACATGAATTTTGTGACATTGTAGGTATATTAATATTAGTTTTAAATTAATTTAGATTTTTTATAATGAAAATATATATTTTATAATTGAATATATAATTTATAATTTGTTTTAGTTTACAAACCAATATATTAAATTTTATAACATAAGTAATATTTTTGAAAAAAATGTTCTTAATACATTTTACATTTAGTTTTTAATGTTAATTTTTATCACTTTTAGAAATTTAATAAAATAAAATATATTTAAAAATTGGAATCATATAGTCCAAATTATTTAATAAGGTCCATTTTATTCATTTTATAAAGGATAAATTACTTAGGTAAAAACTACTAACCGTAGTGAAAACTAAATTGTAAAAATGAGTAACCTTTGAAGTAAAGCGCCAAACATGTTGGAAACATGTTTCTAATTTTGTGGTTATTTACTTTATAATCCGTATAAAAAATCCTCTATATTATTTTTCAAATTTGGATCCACTTTCCTTGAGAGTGACTTCCCATTATTAAATGATTTTGGGTACTAAAATAATTCCACTCATTTTCACTTATAACGAACGCACTCCTCTCCTCAATTCCCCTCACACCCAAAACCATTTAATTTCCAGCAAAATATTATCAACAATTTCATTAAAAACCATATAAACCTTATTTATTTTATTTTCATCCCAAAATACAACCCCTAAAAGGTTTAATCCCCCCTCAAATGTGATAATCCAAGAAGTTAGGTATATGCTCCAAACCTCTATTTCTTTCTTCAATTTCCTTGTGTACTTTTTTTCTTATAATTTATTTCCATATCAAAATTATAAAATCAATATCATTATTACACTTATATATTATTATAATGATGTTACAAAAATTATACACTCTCCCCTTTTCCATTAAGAAAATACAAAAAATGTGAATTGTGCGTTGTATGGGATACCACCTCCATGATGCAACATGTTTTTTCCTTGAAAACCTTAAAAGGAGGGTAATCATTGAGAGGTTAATATATATTTATTAAATATAAAAAATATTTTAGTTTATTAAATTATAATCCAGGTTACCCCTTTCCCCATTATTTAGAAAATAAATTCTTCATCCATGCATATGTATGGACCGTTGTCTCCATGGGACAATCAAATTTGGTTTTTCATTTGAGCATCTCCTTACATGGATGAAAATTATAATTATTATAAAGGATAAATGTTTTTTTATGATATAAATAAGACTCAGCTTATAAAAATTAAATATCCCTTTAATGAAAGGAATGGTAAATGATCGTTATAAAATTAACCATCTAAAACAAGTGAACTAAGTGGAAAATAATTTGTTAAAACTATGAAATTATTTAATATCTATCACATATTCTCCAAATTTTTGATAATAGTGATATATAACAATAAATGATTTTATTATTTTTTTGGTATAATGATATTTTAAATAATTCATGTCATAATCATCCATTAATCCGGTTATATTCTTGTTTAGGTTGCTTTGACCACCGACGTGAATAATGCTATGGAATTATATCATGGAGGATTATGAAAACTTAATTAATGGTATAATATTATATAAATTTGTAAAAATTGATTTTTTGTTTATCTAAATGATACATAATTATTTAACTCGTTTATTTTTAAAATACACTTCCGAGGTTAAAACTCACTAAAAATTGGTCATTGTAAGCATCATACTCAATGATAAATACCATATTTCCCATGAAATAAAATTTTAAAATAATAAATCATTATAAATCATCACATAAATTATAATTAGTTATTTTTAAAATTTAAATATCAAAGAAAACTGAATACTGAGACCGCTATTATGAAACTAGTTCCAAATGATCAAGATTACCCACACCATACATCAAAAAAAGGAAATAATTATCTAACATAAAAGAAGATAATAGTTATAAATAAAGATTATTAAAGTTTTTTATATAAAACAAATTAAATTGGTTATTAACATATTTATGTTTTTTATACCAGACCTTAAAGTGCATTCATCTAAGTGGGAAAACAAGGTAAGTGTGATTCGACTCAAATTCGACACTTTAGGAATTTTTTTATATTATGCACCTAATTTATTCAATGTGGAGTATATAATACCAAATTTATATTTTGTATCATCAAATACCATTTATTTATGATATTTTAAATTAAATTTCAAGACCACTCTCCATCAAGGGATTTTATTAAAATGTCAATCAAGAAATATGTTTTTTAATTCAAAACTCATTTAAAAATCAAGACCTCTCAAATTTGATAACCCATATAAAGAATTTTAATAAAATTTCATTTTATTATCTCCATAATTTTATTATCCTCTACTTATCATTAGTTATATTTTTCTTCTATTTACCTTATTTTATACTGGGAGCTTGAAAAAATATTTATGTGAAGGGGTATTTAAAAAAGTTTTTTAAAAAGGAAATTCATTTTCTGATAAACACCAAATTTTTTGGGACATCCTTGTATCTATTTCAAAAATATAGAATTTTCAAATTTACCTAACTTGATAATTTTTTGAACTGTTTTAATTGAAATCACTTAATATTTTCCTTATGGGTCTTTTTTGACTAAAATAATCACTTCAAATGTTTTTTTTGAAAATATATTTCCACCATATTTATCTCATTATATGAATCTTATTCTATAAACTTTAAGTAATTATAAATGAAATTTTTATTATATTAGTTTTATAAAATATGTATTTTATAATTCTTTCAAAATATAATGGTAATTTCTTAATTTGAAAGTGGGTGTTTTTAAAACTCTGAAAAAATAAGGGTTTCATCTATGTAATCATGTGTTGTTATATCTTATGCTTTATCAAGGATATTTGTGAAATAATAACATCAAAAATATTTATATGGGTGTATTATGTATTTATCTCCTCTATCTAAGTAATTATTCATCACATCATTTTTCTTGCCTAATCATTTTAAATGTATAACAATAATTTTTTATCCAATTTTTTTCCTATGTGATTACCCGATTATTTTTTCCGTTGATTGAATGGTGTCAACCTAGATTTCATACATAAATTTATTTGGTAGAATAATTATCTTAACCATATTCCCTTTATATGTATATATATATGTATGTGTTTTAAATACCATAAGCATTATTATCATGAATTAATGGTATTTATCTAGAATATTACTTGATTTCATTTGAAAACAATTATTTTCCATGAGTTTATCAAGTTATGTTAATTGAAAGGTTTGTGATTTGTTTGAAAGAAATATGAAGCCAACTTTAGTTACATGGGTTCTTTATTATTTTTTAATAAAACCCAATTTATTTCCCTAGGTTCTTTATGATGTAATAAGTTATTGATTTCATTTTTCACTCATAAGTATATATGTTCATGGGTGGTGTACTGTATCACCCTCATAATAATTGGTTTAATGTTTATATGTCAAGAGATAATTATTTGAGAGTATATTTTAGTTTCTCAAAATCCTGGTATCTAATGGTGTGGTTCATGAATTTTAGGCTCCCGATGCTAATGTCCATGCCAAAGATGAAAGATATTTCATTGTTTTATTCTTATTCTTATGACTTTGTTATGATCTAATGTATCATATTTGTTAAATCACTATTTTGATTCATGTATTATTTTATTTAAATATTTATTCCATGAATTATGACCTGATAGTTTTTGGTTATGATTTTTTATTGTAACTTTGTTATACACAAATTCTCATCATATGCTCACTTATGATAACTAATGTTTAACACTTTTGTTAACCCTTACTGAGCATATGAGAACACCCCTTTCTGAAATTTCCATTTCTCTATGTTATGAATATAATTAATTTACCTAACATCTAGAATATTTAATTATGTGTAATTTTTTTGGAATATGTTCAACACTTGTTATAGATTAATAACTTTCTCCGATATTGTTAAAAATTTCAACTTGTTAAAATAGAATGATTTTTATTAGTTAATGATTTATCTTAATTATATATAACTCTAAACCTAAATGTTATTCGGAATGTATTTAAATTCAATATTTAACTCAATGCATTTAATTAACAGATTATTAGGTTAGGGTTGATATAATAAATACATTGAGTAAATTAATTATATAAAATTTCTTTTAAAAGATAAATATTACCATCACTATGAAATCCAAAGCACAAAAAATTCACTCCATAAACATCCTTATGTTTTTCTTTTATTTTCATTTATATATTTATATTTCCCATTCATTTTAATAAACCCGCATTATTTTTGGGATTCCTATTTGTATTATATTTTATTTATATATAAATAGTGACAATGGGTAAATACGATTGTGTGAGTAGCCTCCTTGAGAGATCGAATAAGGGTACACCACTATAGTGCATTCCAAGTTAACCAATATTGATAGGGATTCATAAAAAAAATCTATCACACCACTATATTACAATCATTATGAACTCCTTAATCTCATCATCAAACTATTTTATCATATGATTTTAATCCAACCATTTTCAATTTATATTCACCATTTTTTGTTCTACAATATTCATATTTACCTAAATAATTGTTACACAGAGGGTACGTATATGATGTATCACGTCATAAACACATAAATCACATAGAGTATAAATTTTATAGATATATTTATAAATTATAATATATACCTATATAAATATATAAAACAAAAAAATATAAATCTTATACTTTATAATACATTACTAAATATAAAAATTCAATAAAATTGTATATATATATCTATAATTGTATATTGTATATACGTATATATTAGAATTAATACCCCAAAAAATTAAATAATTTTGTGTAAATATATAATTATATAGGTGTTTGGGTGTGTCTAAATATATGAAAAAATTTATTTGAGTGTGAATGTGCACAAAAATATATGTATAAAAATAGATTAAGTGTTTTATATATATTCATTAAGAATATGGAAGTCCTAGTAGGATCATACATACACATCTGAAGGGGTGAATCATGTTTTTATTATTTTTTATAAATTCCATATATTCTTTTAAAATTTAAAATCTATTTGGTCATTTGAACCTCTATTGTAGGATAAGACTCAACAAGATATCATTTTTCTTAACAAACCTATATAGACCACATTAAATATAATAAAGAAGGAAAGTAAATAATGTGGTACCTTTTAAGGTTGAAATCTAATGTGAGAAACCTAATCCTTATTATGCTTGTTATTATCTAAGTCATAGATTTACCACAATAATATTTTTAAAATTTATAATTGAAGTGGGATATTTTAATCTTAATCTACTCCCTTCTATATTAAATAGGAATGGGATTCATAATATTACACATTTGAAATGATCACTATATTAAATAAGTGATCGAACCACTATACTACACAAGTGGTAACTTCTCTCAAAGGTTCATTATGCTCCCCCATGAGTTATCCTCAAATATATTCATACTTATTATATTATATCATCTTGTGTTTATAAATATAATGGAAACCACTAGGTTTGATTCATTTCCTTTAACCCAACGTTTTCCACTACCTAAAAATGGTATATTTATCCTACTAAATATTAGTCACTTGGAAAAACCTTCTCCCTAAAATTCTTCAAAAATTAATGTTGTATTATAAAAATCGATTCAACCAGCTAATTTTAGTTGGTTTCTTCCTCTTATTATCGTTATCTTTTTAAACTATGATACCCATCAGATTGTGTCTCATCAAAACATTCTTGAGAAACTCCATTATTCCATTCAAAATAAGGAAACCTATTCATGTTCTTCTACATAAGGGCCTATTATCTCACAAAATACTATAAATTTCCTAAAGAGATCTTATTCTATCTTTGTTCTTCAGTCTCACTAAGTTGAATTATGTATCACAACTTTTAATTGGTTTTTATATTCTTGATATTCATTGAAAAGGTTTTGGATCACCTTTTTTGATATTATTTTCTTCTTTAAAATATTAAAAAAACATAGAATATTATGTACAAGATAAACCAAAAAAACAAACTCACCTTATTTATTCCAAAGATCTCATATATTTCATTTTCGACGTAGCACATTGAAGTGTTACCATGATCTAATTTTCTCAACTCAAAGAGTATTAATAAAATACCATTATTTATTTTTCTTCTAATTTTTTTCTTTCTCTTGGATGAATATTTATTCTCCTTTATTGTTATATAAGCTCAGGTCTTTTTATTCCTCAAAATAATTCACCCAATGTACAATTCAATCTCCCCATTCATATAATGATCATAGAATAAAACATTTATTATTGTGTGTAAATCTTCTCTAATTTTTAATGAAAACCTATATAGATTTTCCATGAACATGTACACTAAAAATAAAAACTCAAACTTTTCCCTCATCCTAAATTACTTGAATAATATTTGATTTTGTGATATTTATTCATTTATTATCAACTAGATATTTGAATCTATAAATGTCTTCATAATTCATGAAAATAAATAAACATTAAATTTTAATTCCAATATTATTCTCTATATCACATATCATGGATACTAGACAAACTAAGAATAACGATGATTAAAATATGATAAATAAAATTAAATCATAAAAATGATTTAATATTCATCTAATAAAATCTATATAATATAACTTTCAATCCACATAAATCCCAAAATTGTTCTAATTCTTATTGTTTATACCAATAGAGGACAGTTGTTACACATCTCTAGTCACCATTATAATATCATACAATAATTCGAGCAAAGTATAATAAAAAAATCACCCATAAAAATGGATCTATTTCCCCACACCTATTTACATGGTTTATTACAACCATGACAATTGAGGATCTAATACCAAATTTTACTAAAACTATGGCCATACTGCTCACCTTCACTTCACGATCGAGCACCTAACCCCCCATTTCCCTTATGATGTTGATCACCCATATCCCCTTCCCCTTGAATGATCTCGAACTCCCTTTTAATTTTGTGATCAAGCTCCCTCCTAATCCTTATGAGATATCTCTTGTCCAATTCTCATCATCAAGCTCTCTATCCTACATAGATATCTCTCAACCAGTGCTTGCAATCAATCCCCACATCCTATGTAGATCTGATCATAGCCAATGCATCCCATCTTCACGATTGACCCTCCATCATATTCATGATTTAATTACCCTTTCATACTTGCTTTTCACTTGAATAACCTGATCAGGTCCTTGCTCTCATGAAATCATCTCACACTAAGGAACCCTACCTGCTCCCTTCTCTCACAACATCAGATCTCGTAAATAAATCATATCCTATCAATATATATCAAATAACCCCTTCCCACCCATTGGTATTGTGTAATAACCCTACAGTCTAAGGAAACTAACCTAATTGATTCGTACTATCATGATTCACCCATTACAACTAGTAAGTGCAATTCTTCATTCCCTTTGAATGGAAAGAAAAAAAATTATATTTCACATTTCATTTATGGATTTATAATTAGTGAACCATTACATTGGAAGAACAAGGTAGGTACTAAGAAGATCTCTCTTTATCACTACTCAAATTTCCCTACTTCATAGATATTGGTTTTGTGTACTATGAAAAATTAAGGCTAATTTGGTATTCATTCCATGAATTTATGCAACACAGTAGTCTGCTTAATGTAAGTGAGTTCCATTTTTTCTCCACCTTTACCACTATTTTATTTTTAATTTCATAAAAATTTATATTATTATTCATAATTAATATTGTATATTTTTTGGCCTATTTGGTATACTCATCATATAAAAACCGTATATTTTTTATATGAGTTTTTCATATGTTTTATATAAATGATGCATACACAGTAAATTAATATTTCATATTCATCAATGAAAATATAAATATTTTAATAGTTACTCATATCATAATGTATCATTATCTACCATTAATTAATTTATAAAAAAATTTAAAAAAATTGAGATATTTTTTAATATCAATATTCAATTACTCGCACTAGTTTTCTTTTTTCTAGTATCATATGTTAACTAATTTAAATATCATTATCGTGTTATATCCCTTTTCACATTTCAAGTATTTCCCATATTATATATTCATATATAATGTATTTAATTATTACATACCATATTTTTTATGAAAATAAACCCAATTAGAATGATCCAAAATAGAGACAAACAATTAGTTTTTCTAAAATATATATACTATTTTTTTTAGGTTCAACTCCATTGGGTAATGAGTCTTACTTTTAAAAAAATTGCTCTATTAACACCAATATCTTATGATAATTATCTTTACAATCAAACAATAAAAAATCACCCATCACTTCCCCATAACACATCTCCTAGTTTGTACAAAGATAATAACATATCTTAAATATTTATAAATTTAAATCCTTCCATTTCATATCACTACCAATTTTTTAGAAAGGTTCCCTAAATTGTTTTTGGGGTCAGACCTCTATGGTGTCTAGTAAATTATATCCTCCTATGATAGTGCATGAGGTACACACTGTTAGTTCAACACAATGAAGTCAAAGTGCCTAACCAATGGTGAGGCACTCTTGGTGTGCCTCACAATAACACTCACCAAGGAGTGTGCCTTAGTGTGCCTTTGATAACACTGGATGAATTATAAATTCCTGGTGGTAGATAAAGATATTCAAATTTATTATGATTTCATGAATGATTAGAACATTGATGATAATATAAAATACCAGTCATGGTATGGTGAAATAATGAATTGTTTTTCAAATGAAACCATCTATCTTCACTTTATATGAAAATAAATGAAAAAATATAGTGGAGGAAAATCATTATTTATGTGGTGAACTATTAAATTTTTTTAAATATATAAAAGGAATCATTTGATAATGTGTATCCAAACCATAGTTAAAGAGTACTATAGAACTATTTCATTGATTTCCAACAAGGGAAAATAATTGTACGCATGGACCAATGGCCATGATAATGTAATTTTTCTTTTCGGAAAAATAATTACAAGGATTCAAGAGAATATGTATGAGATTTTGATTTATTACAATAAATGATAAATAATTTAAAAATAGATGTTTTGCCTCAAAACCCAATTCATGAATTCATAATGTTTGATGTAAGGGTAATTTATTTCAGTAGAAACCTTCAATAATCCATTTAAAATATATCATTTCTTATTTTTCTATATATTTTTAAAATTGGTAGTTGTGAAGTTGATATCAATGAACATAACAAAGAGAGATATATATATTGATGATTAAATCTTCTTTCTTGTTTTATAATTCTTCATTTACATATAGTAGCTTCCCCCCCCCATTTATCTATTTAGGTATTATTAATCCACATTATAGGTTTTGTGTTTATTCTAATGTGTTTTATTTGTGAATGTTCTGTTAAATTAATTTGAAAATAATTTGTTTTTGAATATTTTATTTTTTTAATTTTTTTAAAAAGAAAAATATAAGTGTATTTCATTTTAATTTCTTTTGTTGCTTTTTTGGGATAATTGAACTCATTTAAATAGAGAAATATATGCAATTTATTTTGAATGATCGTGGTTTTATAATGGATAAGATAATATTGATGGTATTGGTAAAAACAATGAGACTGAATTCATTTATGTTAGATTATTATTTTTTTATTAGTGTTTTTATTATATTTGAATGAATTAAAAGACATATAAATTTCTAAATAAGAAAATTATAATACTTTTATCTATTATATAATGAATTTTTTATACTTCTTAATTTGTTAGTAATTAAGATAAAAATTAATGAGTCTTTATACTAAATTAATTAATCATGAATGATTTTAAATTTTGTTATTGACATAATTTTGTTAAAAACTATTTTATATTCCTATTAAAATGTCAGGAAGCTAGATTTATAACATTTATCTAATCATATATGAGTTTTAGTAAGATTTTGAATATTTTTTGGATTTTTCATTCCATAATGATTCATACGATTGATTTATTTAATGTCCATGTTTGGATTTCTTTGGAATACTGTGGTTAGAACATGAGGAAGAGAGTTACCATATCATAGAAAAAGGTTTTCAAAAAGACTATCATGTTTGGTATCCTAATGGAAAAAATGTTTGAAAAGATAATGAAATTGATTCAACTAAATCGATCAGAAAGGAAAATTTTTATTTCTAATCATTTTTCATTTTTTTTCAAGATAACACTTCATTTAGATTAGTGGGAGAGGAAGTGAATTCTTAAACACAGTTTTCATCCTATGATCATAATGGTATTATTCATCATGTTAGAAATTTTTTTGAAGTTGAGAATAGCCCATTATACTAGCCTTGTGAAAAAATAACCAAAAATGAGTTTTTAATGCGGCCGTATCATGGGAAAAAAATTTATAGATTTATTTATAATTTGATTGAAAATTGATATGACTATTTTTATGGGAATACTACCTAATGATGCATGTATTCATAATATACCTCATTCACATGTAGAACGGATATGTTATATGAAACATTGGATAATGGTTACATAGCCACTGAACATACTTATGTAGAAAATACATTTCCATTTTTTATATCTATATTGTGATAAGATTCTTATTCAAACAAGGTATTCATCAATAAAAATAACTAGATATTATCCTTACATATAAAAAGATGAAATTTATGTATATTTGGATTTTTTCAATATTCAAGACATATAAAATACAAAATTCTTCAAATGACATCAAGGCGGTTCTAATTAAACTCTATCCTTCTCAAAACATAATCCAAGTGTGTTCAACTCAATATAAAAAATTAATCAAACATGGTATCCCAAGGATGGTTTCTCCAAAAAATGTCAACTAGATTTCTTCATTAAATGATTATACATTAATCTTACCAATAACTTATTTCTTCTAGACTCTTACCAAACTATTGTAGATAGTAATCCATATTCTGGGTACATGCCTTTGACACTCGAATATTCTCTCCAATAATAAAATATAATGGGTGTAAATACCCGGAAATTTCAAGGAATTTTTTTTCAAAAATACTTTTGAAATTTACGAGTCTGTGGGTTCTGACGACACTTGATTCTGAGGCCCGGTGTACCCGGAATCAATTTCTGAAGTTTAGCTTGGGTACATTCAGTAAATGAATGAGTGGGGTTTTCTATCTTTTAAACCAGTGCTCGGAATTGAAATCTGAGGGCACCGATGAAATCGTAGCGCCGGTAATTATTTAAGGGCACCTTTACCGTAGTTGATTTTTAAGCGGGTTTACAATTATTATTTGGGGAATTAGTTTAAAATAAATAAAATTGTTAGAACAATTTTATTTTATAACTTTGGAATTTAAACCCTCCCATGGGAAGTTGTTGGTGGGGACCACAACCACCCAACTTCCCATGTGTGGATATATGAGAAGTGGGGCCCACACAAAGCCCATCCTTTCATCTCCCATAACCCTTATTAAACTCCCCAAATAACTCCCTTAAACCCCCTATTAAACACCCTTGTTTAATGTTGACAACTCTCCCAACATTTATGAGATCTTCCACCTCCTCTCCCTCTCATTAATTAATTTCCAACACATTTAATTAATGAAGTTAATTGAATGTTTGAATTTTAAATGGCTTGTTCTAAATAAAATAATATTGTAGCTTATTATTTTATTTTGGGGAGGATTTCATTGTGTGAAGAAGAATTGGGGAGAGCTCTTGAGTTTTTGGGAAAGAACACCGACCCTCCGATGATGTACGATGACTTAATCAATGAAGAATGCCAGTTCCACGAAGAATGAAAACGTTCCATCCATTCTCTTCTCCGTGACATGTGAGGAGACACCAATTCCTCCTCGGGCACTCTCCGATGTCGCCTACAAATTCTTTCCTCACGACACCTTCTTCCGCGATGCCCGACGTGCGACGTCCATTATCGAGGTAGGGGGTTTATGTTCAATTTTAATGTATTAAAATTGTTCTTGTTATCATTGTAAGAATTGGTTTTTCATTGGCCAATTTATACCGCCCAACGCGGAGGGCGTGGTCCAAATGAACACGGTCCATCGACCCTCCGTTGGATCATATTTTTGTACGCAATGGAAGCGGAAACAGGAGGTAGTGGTGATGAATGGAAGCGGCAATGAGAGGCGGTGGTGAGGAATGGAAGCGGTGGTCATGTGCCAGCCATGTGCAAAGGAACCGCGGGCCGCAACCGTGGGATGCTCGATCTGGGAAGAACCGGCCACCTATAACTGGTCAGGCCGAAGGAAGGAACGGTGGCGCCCCATTGGCACCGTGTTGCAGAGAATCGCGGCCCGCACTCCATGGGTTGCTTCAGCGGGAAAACGGGCCGGCAGGCAGCCAACCGAGTTAAAGAATCCATGACGCCTTCATGGTGTCGCGCTGAGGAAGAAACGTGTCCCGCTTGTGCGGGCTTCTCGTTGGTCGAACCAGCTGGCAGGAGGCCGACCAGGTGGGGAAGAACCCGTGGCGCTAGGAGGGCGCCATGCTTGAGGAACCGCGACCCGCCCAAGTGGGCCGCTCGCACAGCGTAGCTGGCCGGCTTTGGCCAGCCGGATGGGATGGCGATGCCACTTGGCGCCACCAGTTCAGACAGACGAGAGGGGGGGGGGGTACCCCCTCGGACTGCCCATCCCAGCCGGGTCGATCCGCTTGGCCAGCGGGCTGTGCCACGGCCAGCCAGGCCGTGCCCTACCGTTCCAGGCTGTGCCACGCCGGGCTGGGCCGCGCCCATTCGGGATGGGGAATTCCCTTTAGGGCCTAGCCATGCATTTTATCAGGCCGGTCTGACCCCCTTCCGTGTCAGACCCTCCAACTCTAGGTTGACCTGACCCGTCAGCCAACCAGGTTTAACAGGTCGGGCCCGTTTTCACTTAAACGTGAATAAAATGAAGACTGCATGTCCGATCGACACTCCGTTTGTGGAACTGGGACCCTCTTGATGAGGAGTTCATTTTTCAATACTCTAAGTGAGTTTTGAAAGACTTTGGAAAATGTCTGGGTTTGGAACGAGCGAAATTACAACCGGACCCTCAGAGCGGAAACACTTATAACTTATGGATCGGACGTCCGATTGACATGTCTTAGACTATGTTGAATTTATTTTGATGACATGGTTCTTTTGGAATACTCCACATGATGTTTGGACATAGTTGGAGTATGGACGGATTGGATTGTACCTGAAATCCAACCGGGCCCCTGGAACATAAATTCTAATAACTCACAGACCAGGCGTCCGATTGACACACCGTCTGTTACGTTGAGAACCCTATGATGAGGCAGTCCTTTGAGATACTTTTGCGTAATATTATGTGACACTTGGAGGTATCGACCAGTTGCTCATGATGCGGATCCTCCCAGAGAGGAGCGTATGGATTACGGAGACCGTGTAGCTGGCTGAGACCTGATGACTGCTTGTCCGATTCGATTCGGAGTGACTCGACTATCCCAGTGGGGAGCACTACTGTGTTGGGGTGGCAGACTCATGGTGGAAGAGTGCTACTGTGTTGGGGTAGCAGACCTGTGGTACTCGATAGAAGGAGTACCTCTGTAGGCTATGAGGGGGTGCACTTGGTTGCAGTGGCTGACCCATGGCAGGGAGTCGCCACTGTGTTGGGGCGGCAGACCTACGGTACTCGACAAATGTGGAGTACCTCAGCAGTCTAAGGTTAGTGAGTAGCACCTCGGATTCCCGACAGGATCATTGTACTCAACAGAGGAAGAGATCTCCAACAGTTGTGGTTTCTATAATGAAAATACTAGTTTGAGCTGAGTCAATGTCCTTTGTGTTTTTCCTCATGATCAAGATGGGTTACTTGATAACTTAGTTATATGTTTGGGAATATACATAAGTAAAGGTTATCTATTGAGATCTTTCTTTGTGGTTTATCTTTGTTGGATTTTGTGAGACATTGAGGGTCTCAGGGTACCTACTAAGTATCGTTATACTCACCCCTACACGGGATATTCATGCACCTTGTTGTGTTGGTTGCAGATGGCGGACAACACTGATCGTGGTTGAGTCTTATAGAGCTGGACGGTACCCAGAGGTGGATCTCACGACAAGTCGGTACCTGAAGGAGACTGACAGACGTGGAGTGCTGAAAAGGAAATATCTACGTACCCTTCAGGTAGGAACCTGGAGGACAATCCAGGAACTGCTTCACCATTCAACTGTTTGTCTTTTCAGTTGTAGTTTCTTTCAGTTCTAGCTGTACCTTTCCGTTGGGCTTTTATTTCTTACCCCTTTATAAATTCATCACACTTGTTACTATTTTACTTAGTGTTTTCTTCCACTTGTACTCTAGTTGTGTGTGTGTTTATGTTTTATAGAGTCAATGCCTTCCCAGTTATTGGGTTTTACGCCTATGGTGCTAGTTTCCAGCCCCAGGCCTATGGAAGGCGGGCTTGGGGTAGTTAAGACATGAGCCATGGGGGACGGGTCGTGACAAATTGGTATTAGAGGATTCGGTTCTACCACATAACATAGGACTCTGATATTTTCTTTTTTGTAGCAATAGTGTTAAGACTACCGAGTGCGGTTTTCAGTTCCGGGAGTCCATTGTTGGTGCGGCGGCCGACGTATCCATACACCAAGACCATGACTACTGATTTCCGACCCAGTACACGAAAAAAATTATTTCGTGTGTGTTTCCAAAAAAAAATTTATGTCAGTTCAAACCAGGTGAGCTCACCAGGTTTATATCATTTGACAGTGTCACATCTTTTCAGTCTGCCTCCACGCAGACAGTCAGTTGGAGTTCTGAGAGAGTACCCGATGATGGTCCACCAAGCGATGAGGCTCTGATGCATGACCCTCTTACTATGTTATCACATTCGGGTGGTGTTCTAGTAGCACCACCACCTGTTGGGAAGCATATTCCACCATCCATACTAGCGGATGGTGCACGCTGATAAAGCGCATTGCACGAGTTCCAGTAGAAGAGGCCTCTGAGGTTACGAGGTGAGACAGATTCCCAGGCAGCAGTGGATTGGATGGAGGTAGTTTCTAGAGTTCTACACCTAGTTAAGACCCTGGTAGAGAAGATGGTGATCTTAGCTACTAGTGTTTCCGAGTGAGTGACCACGAGATTGGTTCGCATAGTGATGAGGATTCAGTACGTGGACTGATGCCTGTGAGAGTACCTTCCGGTAGTGTGCCAGCTATATCACTACCTATTGGTTTGTAGTTACGACTGGCGGTACCAGTAGAGGACACTTGTAGGCTTAGTGCCTTACACTTGTTTCAGCAACAAATACCCCTTAGGTTCTAAGGCGAGCCCGACTCACAGGTGGCTGAGAGTTTTCTAGAGCTTATATAGCTTCGGCAGGACGACGAGTCGGTAGATAACTATTCATCAAGGTGTAGCGATCGTTCCTGGTACTTGATGACTACGATACGATCAATGCTTTGGAGCTCGGACCACATAGCGGGGTGTGTTTAAAGGAAAACTGAGCCAACACTATTCCTTTATGAATTCCTACTTATGCTAGGGTGCTGGAGATAACCTTTTTGGTTGTTATGGGTCTTCGTACTACGAGCTGCAGTAATAAAATTCACTTATCTTTGTGACGTTTACTTCCCTATCCTTTTTGTATGGTTGATACTAAGAGGTTCCGGTTAAAACTATTTACTTGACCCTCAATTTCGAGATTCCTACTAGAGGAGACCTAGTGACCACACACTGATGCCGACAGTGTGACTCAACCCTTGGAGGAGAGAGTGATGATTGGATCTCTTGTTAGTAGAGTCGAGGCATTACGACGTCATCCAAGACCTGAATTGTACTGTTCATATCAGGATTGACTGTATTAGGAAAAGAACGTGGTTCATCCGGGGGATGAGACCGGATTTCTCTTTTAGGAAAAGGAGAAATTTTAGCAGCTCTTAAATGGACCAGACATGGTACCGTCTATGACGGAGAAGGTGGAGATCATCCTGGAGCAAATGAAGACTGCAAAGAGCAAGAAAAAATCCTATGTTGATAGGATACAGAGACCACTCCAGTTTGAGAATGGGGACCACGTTTTCTTTCGGGTCTCACCTCGATGTGGTCTACAGATATGTGGTCGTGGCAGCAAGTTATCTCCAAGGTTCAACGGACCTTTCCAGGTCCTCGGCAGGGTAGGCAAGGTATCATTCCGCTTAGCCCTTCCACATCAGTTGCACCGGGTTCATGACGTCTTCCACGTATCTCAGTAGGGAAGAAACGTGCATGACCTGACCCACAACATTGATCATGGGGATCTAGACATCGTTGATGGGGCTACATTCATGGAGGTCCCGGTGGAGATCGTGGATCAACAGAAGTGGGTCCTATGTGTACGATTGATTCCTCTAGTGTGCATTCGCCGGTAGTATAGAAACCTTTAGGGAAGCACATGGGAGCAAGTGGCTCAGATGCATGCTCAGTACCCCTTTAGTTTCCATAGTGTGTGTTGTAGCTTTATAGGGACGTAAAGCCTTGAGTTGGTAGTAATATAAATACATTTAAATTTCAATGATTTTTTTTTACATTTTTTTTTGGAATTTTACGAGTCTGTGGGTTCTGACGGCACTTGATTCTGAGGCCCGGTGTTCCCGGAATCAATTTTCGAAGTATAGCTTGGGTACGTTGAGTAAACGAATGAGAGGGTTTTTCTATCTTTTGAACAAGTTCTTGGAATTGAAATCTGAGGGCACCGATGAACTCACATCGCCGGTAATTTCTTAAGGGGACCTTTAACGCAGTTTATTTTTACAGGGGTTTAAAATTATTATCTGGGGAATTGGTTTAAAATAAATAAAATTGTTAGAACAATTTTATTTTATAACTTTGGAAGTTAAACCCTCCCATGGGAAGTTGTTGGTGGGTCCCACAACCACCCAACTTCCCATTTGTGGATATATGAGATGTGGGTCCCACACGAGCCCCAACCTTTCATATCCCATAACCCTCATTAAACTCGCCAAATAACTCCCTTAAACCCCCCCATTAAACACTCTTGTTTAATGTTGACAACTCTCCCAACATTTATGAGATCTTCAACCTCCTCTCCCTCTCTTTAATTAATTGCCAACACATTTAATTAATAAAGTGGTTTGAATGTTTTAATTTTAAATGGATTGTGTAAAATAAAATAATATGGTAGCTTATTAATTTAATTTTGGGAGGATTTCATTTTATGATGAAGAATTGGGGAGAGATCTTGAGTTTTTGGGAAAGAACACCGACCCTCCGACGAAGAACGACGACTTCTTAGATGAATAACGCCAATTCCATAAAGAATGATGACGTGACATCCTTTCACTTCTCCAAGAAAAGTGAGGAGACATCGGTTCCTCCTCAGACTCACTCCGACGTCACCTACGAATCCTTTCCTCGCGACGCCGTCTTCCACGATGCCCGACGTGCGATGCCAATTATCGAGGTAGGGGGTTTATGTTAAATTTTAAAGGATTAAAATTTTTCTTGTTCTCTTTGTATGAATTGGTTTGTCTTTGGCCAATTACTACTGCCTAACGCGGAGGGGGATGGCTGAACGAACACGGCACGTCGACCCTCTGTTGGATCTTATTTTTGTATATGATTGAAGTGGAAAACAGGAGGCGGTAGCGATGAATGGAAACGTAAACAGGAGTTGGTGGCAATGAACAGAAGCGGTGGTCGTGCGTCGGCCATGTGCAAAGGAACTGTGGCCCGCAACCATGGTCCGCTCAACCGAGGAAGAACCGGCCGGCTATAATCGGTCGAGCTGAACGAAGGAACTGCAGTGCCCCTTTGGCGCTGCACTGTGGAGAACCACGACCCGCACTCCGCAGGCCACTTTGGCGGGCGAACCGGCCAGCAGGCGGCCGACTAGGTTGAAGAAGACATGGTGCCTTCAAGGAACCGCGCTGAGGAAGAAACATGGCTCACTTGTGCGGGATGCTCGGTGGTCAAACAGGCCAGCAATAGGTCGCCCGGGCTGGGAAGAACCCGTGGCGCGAGGAGTGTTCTGCACTTGAGGAACTGCGGCCCACCCAAGCAGGCCGCTAGTGCAACGAAGCCAGCTGGATGGGAGGGCAGTGCTGCTTGGCACCATCGTTTCGGATAGCTGAGGTGGGGACGCGCCCCCTCGGACTCCTTGGCCTAGCCAGGCCAAGCCGCTTGGCCAGCCGGCTGAGCCGCGGCCTGTCGGGTTGGGCTGCGCCACACCAGGTCGGGCCACGCTCATTCGGGTCGGTTCGGGCCATGCCCCTTCGGACCAGGCCACTCCCCTTGGGTCAGGACATGCCCTTCGGGCTAGGACGCACATTTCATCGGGCCAAGTCCTATTTTCACTTAAACGTGAATAACATGAAGACCGCGCATCTGATTGACGCGCCGCCTGTGGCACTGGGAAAATCATGATGCGGTGGTACTTTTGAGATACACAAAGTGAGTTTTGGATGAATTTGGAAATTGGCTGGGTTTGGAATGAGCGTAATTCCAATCGGGCCCTCGGAGCGGAAACACTTATAACATAAGGACCGAACGTCCGATTGACATGTCGTCGAATATGTTGAATTTCTTTTGATGAGACGGTTCTTTTGGAATAATCCACTTGAGGTTTGGACGTAGTTGGTGTATGGACGGATTAGATTGTACCTGAAATCCAATCGGGCCCGAGGAACCGAAATTCTAATTACTCACAGACCGAGCATCCGATTGATGCCCCGTCTGTTGCATTGAGACCCCTATGATGAGGCGATCCTTTGAGATACATCCACGTGAGATTATGTAACACTTGAAAGTATATACCAGTAGCTCATGGAGTGGATCCTCTCAGAGATGAGCGTATGGAGTACGGAGACCTTGTAGCTGGCGGAGACCTGATGACTGCTTGTGCAATTCGATTCGGAGTGATTTGACTAGCCTTGTGGGGATCACTACTATGTTGGGGTGGCAGACCCATGGAGGAGGAGCTCTACTGTGTTGGGGCAGTAGACCCGTGGTACTCGACATAAGGAGTACCCCTGTAGGCTGTGAGGGGGTGCGCTTGGTTGCAGCGACAGACCCATGGTGGGGAATCGCTACGATGTTGGGGCGAATGACCCTCGGTACTCTACAGAGGTGGAGTACCTCAGTAGTCTAAGGTTTGTGAGCAGTGCCTCGGAGTCATGACATGATCATTGTACTCGAAAGAGGATGAGATCTCCAGCATTTTTGGATTTGATAATGAAAATCCTGGTTTGAGCTGAGTCAATGACCTTTGTGTTTTTCCTCATGATTAAGTTGGGTTAATTGATAACTTAGCTATATGTAAGGGCATATACCTAATTAAAGGTTATCTGTTGATATCTTTTTTTGTGGTTTATCCTTGTTAGATTTTTTGAGACCTTGAGGGTCTCGGGGTCCCTACGGAGTATCGTTATACTCACCCCTGCACGGGCTACACCCACACCTCATTGTGTTGGTTGCAGACGACGAACAACACTAATCGTGGTTGAGGCTTATGAAGTTGGACGGTACCCAGAGGTGGATCTCACGACGAGTCGGTACCCTGTGGAGACGGACGGGCGTGGAGTGCTGAGGAGGACACAAGTACCTACCCTTCAGGTAGGAACCCAGAGGACGATCCAGGAGATGCTTCACCATTCAATTGTTTTTCTTTTCACTTGTACTTTCTTTCAGTTGTAGCTGTACCTTTCTGCTGGGCTTGTATTTCTGGCCCCTTTGTACATTCAGCACACTTGTTACTATTTTACTTAGTGTTTTATATCACTTGTACTCTGGTTGTTTGTATTCTATGTTTTATAAAATCAATGCCTTCCTAGTTATAGGGATTTATGCCTTTGGTTCTAGTCTCCAGCCCCTGGCCTATGGAGGCGGGCTTGGGGTAGTTACGACACAGGACTCGGGGATGGGTCGTGAAAATGGGTTTCATACCAATAATCCAAATTTATTCACCTATACCAATATACATGTTCATCTTTACCACAACATTTATCTACATTAGACATATTCTCTTTTGTATATATAATTTAATCCACTTATTCCTTCTTTAGGACACATTGATAAAGAGTATAATTAATTCTTCTTAAAATACATGTAAACTTCAATATCTCCCTTTAGAGTTTTTTTCAATTCCATTTACATCCAATGTAAATGAAACTTATCCCCATTTTTGATAATAATCAACATGTTGGTTAAGATTTTCTCCTCATATTGTAGAGAGGTTATAAATTTTATTCCCCCCTTTATTGATATCACAACTTGCAAGGGAAATATTATCTACATAGACATATTTTATATTTTTTCATTTACTTTATTTATGCTCTACTAGTTCTATGAGAAAATGGTGGAATAATATCTTCTTAGAAAAGTGTCACCAACTAACATACTCTATGTCTATTTTGGCTAATAGGTATAGAAAACAATAGTGTCCAACTTACACAATAATTATATCAATTAACAAACCACAACATGATACCACATCTTACTTTCACATGATTTGGGTTACATACATAGGTTTATAAGAAGTTTTAGTAATATACACTCACTTGAACATGCATGTCAAAAAAATTAAACTATAATCTATTTCCCCATTTTGGATAGATAATACCTCCCATTTATAATCATTCTTAATATGAACTAAACAAAGAGTGATAGTGAAAATCAAGTGTAAACCTTCATTTTTTGAATAGACTATCCATATTTCCAAAATCAAGTGTAATTTCATAAATCCCTAGAATCCATGACTTATTGGATAAGTTACCCTTAAAATATTCTCTGTAAACTTTATAAACTTGATCTCCAATCATATGAGCACAAATATATATATGTATATATATATATGGGAAGAAGGTGTCATTCTATAAGAAATTCTATGTGATCTATAGGTTTAAGAAAACTTTATCAACCTAGACACTACCTTTTTAAAGGTTTAAAGTTCATATTCCTCTTCTTTCTTACTTCCCTTTTGATTAAATTTATATTCACCTTAATATAACATTGAATTATTTTCATTTTCAAATTTATTCTATGATGGATTAGACTAATCATTTTATAAATTAGATCACGTTATTTATTTTGGATTTTCTCTATTTCATTGTCTTTTTTCAAACTAATCTATCCATATGATATGGAATACTTTATTTACATTCTAAAATATCATTTTTCATTGAAACTCCTTTTTCACAATATCATTCTTGGAACATGGAGCCAGTGGTTATTTTACCTTATTATTTATTTTTCCTTTATTTATAGTCATATAGTTGATAAACACATGTCTTTCCTTTTTACACCTTCCACACACCACTTTATCAACATTTCGAGGACCATTTTTGGATACCCCTTCAACCTCTTCACTAGTAATGTCAACAACCATGAAAATCCAATTATATCCCTCATGTATTGAACCTTTTATTATTTTTTTACATCTTTATACATTTCAACCTGATGTTCATATACATTTTACAATAGTAAATGATGACAATTTATTACCATAACAGAAGAATTTATTTCTTATTTGTTTAACACTCTGTTAAACTTCCTTCATTTACTTCTTAGGATTGGATTGTTCAATGAAATTATTCTCCTATTTATATCCAAACCTAGAATTACATTCTTATATTTTTTCACCTTTTACTTTATCATTTTCACTACATCAACAAGAGGGTAATGTTATGTTAGTATATAACAAAACTCTTTATAATAGTGGAAGAATATTTTTCTAAAATAATAGAATCTCTCTAAGGTTTCAAATCTATCATTCAATGATAGATTCTTCTTTACTTTGTAAAATTAGTTTCAATATTGGATATGTTCTATTTATTTTAGCTATTCTCCCTATAATTTAAAGTCTTTTAGACCTTGTAAATGCTAATATATTAGTCCATAAATCCATTTACCTATCCAAAAACCACCAGTAACACCAATGTATTCAAATAAACAACATTGTTTCCACTTTAAGTGATTTCAATATAGATTGAAACCTTTTTTTTGGTTGGAACCATAAATATTTGGGATCTATTTAGGGGGAAATATTCATTGAAATTTACCAACTATATACTTGAATTATTGGTGATATTAATATAATTTTTATCCTTATTCATTTTTAAAGAATTTATCTTTTATCCTACAGTTATATAAAAAATGATTTACTGTCTACATTTGTTTCTATAAAATGGGATAAATATTTGTATGATCATGACGTGGATGATTATCCATATAATATTAAGCTCATATTTCTATAATTTTGAGTCTTTTTTTGGGTAAGACTCATATCTGATGTTTGTGTGGTAGCGTATATTTTCTCAATTTTTTTTCAAGGATTTAGATTTTATAGATTCCAGATATTTCATCTTGATTTCATGATCATGAAACTTCATGGTGATGAAATTTTTATTATCTCCATCTAATATCAACAACCCTTCTTATTGAATTTTCAACATTCAAACTTGATCCTCATGAATTTTATTTTTCCCATGTATATTAAAATAAATCTCTTTTATCCTCTTTGACTTTAATTTGGATTGAGTATATATAACATTTAAAGAGACTTTATACATTTTCACCAAATCATATAACATCCCTTTGAAATATTTTTCAAATATTTATTTCTAACATAGATATCATTGAAGCACTACATCATCTTAAGAAATGATTTCTTTGAACAAGGTGATAGTTTATTCATTGACATTAACTCTCATTATGAGTATACTATAATAGATTACTTTAATTATGAATTACACATCCATAACAAAAAAATATTATTATTATATATATTTCATTTCATCATGTAGCCCATCGATAAATGTGAATATATAAGTCACCAATTCAATTGGAAAATTATATATATAATCATTAACCTCAATGATGATTTTTTATTAGATTATATATAACATTTATCATTGCCTAAACATGAATCATTATAGGATAAATAATCAATATATTTATGAATGATGTTCAAATCAAAAAAAACATTAGCTAATAGTGATTACTCATTAATCTTTGACACTTTCTTTTATTTTTAGATTTATTTTTATTCCATTTTCACATGGTATTTTATAAGAACTATAAATATACCTTGATAAGAATAGAGAGATATTATCCTATTGAGCCACATACATTTCAAATATGTACATTGTGTAATATTATAAAAATAGTTTGGGAAGAAATTTTTAAATATCCACATAGAGATGGAACCATATAACCATATTTTAGATGATATAGAATAATAGATCCAATCATAGGGAACCTTTTTTTAGATTCCCAATGAGAGTCCCTATAAGATTTTGCAGACAGACTAGAGAGTGGGGGGGGGGGGGTTGTGAATCAAGTGTTATCATTTTTTTAAATTGAAAATATTAATTTAATACATAAACCCCATTTAGTGTTATGAACCTTTGTGGTTGCATAATCCTCAACATGATTGTCTTTTTTACCCAAACCCACATACACCACGTTCAAGAAAATAATGAAGGAAAACTAAGCACATGGTATTTTTAAAAAGTTTAACCTATATGTAAGAAACCAAATCCTTGATATATTAATCATTATCCTATTCATATATTTTTTTCATATAATTGTTTTATAAATTTCATTGTATGTTGGTTGTTTTAATCATAATCCACTCTTTATTGGGAAGAGATAGATGTAGAACTGTAAAGGCACCATAAGTTAAATCACGAGAAGTTATGATCCCAACACCAATAAAATTTCTCATTCTTTTATACTTCCTATATTGTAACATTTCAAACTTCATTGAATAATAATTTTCTAAAACATTGGAATAAAAACTACACCCTAAATCATTATACGTAAAGTAACTAACACCAAATGTACTTATAAGTAGAAAAAACTAAAAAAATTTGTGTGGTTTTAATTTTTAGATTATTTTAATTGGAGAAAACTATAATAATTTTATTACTGTTGTAGTAAAAAATTTATCCAATGGGATTATAAGTCCATGTATATAAATAAATCAAAATATGATCACTCAGAACATCAATAATGTGGCCCCACCCAATATTTATAAAGGTTCCCACCTTGTTATCTTGGAACATAAACTTCCTAGTTTCATAGGAGAGCATCCATTTTAGTGTTCAATATCCAATTACATGTATCATTACTCAACATGAACTTTGAATACCAGTAGTGGAAAATTATTTCTTATGCATCACACTTTCTCAAATCATCTATGAAAAGAGTGATTCTAACAAAGACAAAAACCCCATTCTGGTATCTTCACTATCTGATCTTCCAGTTATCAAAATATTGGATGAGAATCCGTCAGTAGTTTTCTATATTTTGAAAGCCACAAAATAATGCTTCCAGAGGTTTTCAATAATAAATGAAATGTTATTAAATATTTAACTTATGGTGACTTTCAACATCCACTAAAATTTCATAGGGAAAAAAATTAAAAAATATATTTAAATTCGTAAAAATAATCCATTTAAACAAAATCCAATGAAATTGGGTAAACAATTAGTTAGAAAAGTGATTTGGTCATCCTTCTAATCAGTTGAATTATCTCCACCCATATCTTTCTATTAATCCCATCCCCAATTAGGTAATATATAACCTCATATTTTCTTGGTCTAAATCAATAGTGGACATTTTTTCTTAATTTTATTCTCCTGCGATATTCTACAGCCCAATCTCCTCATATTCCGGTGAATTTTAGATTTAATGGTAATTTAGGTCTATATGTATTTTATTTTAATGAAAAAATATATTTTTATCGAAGTGAATAAAACCTAGAGTATCATATTAATGTGTACTTTATTTTCCCCATCACATTTCCTTGGGGCCCATGTCATGACTACCCCAAGCCCACATACCATAGGCCAGGGGCTGGCGACTAGCACCAAAGGCATAAATCCCGATAATAAGGGAAGGAATTTCCTTTATATAGTAAACAAAAACAATAGAGTACGCAACAGAAGTAAGCACTTATTAAAAATGTATACAAAATTAAGTGCTGAAAATAATGGGGCTGGAAATACAAGCCCAAAAGTAAGTACAATACAACTTAAAGTCTAGTACAACAACAGTAATATAAAAACAGGAACCACCGAGTCATCCTCCGGAAATCCCACCTGAAGGGTGGGTACAGATGGTCTCCTCGGCACCTCGGGTTCGTCTGTCTACTCTATGTACGTTCTGCCAAGTGGTTCACCTCCGAGTACCGTCTAGCTCCACAAGTCTCTACGACGATTAGTGATGTCCATCGTCTGCATCCAACATAACATAGTGCGGGAATTGCTCATGCAGGGGTGAGTATAAAAATAAATAGTAGGGACCCCAAGAACCCCGAAGGTCTCAAAGAATCCACGAAGGATAAACTACAAAGAAAAGATAAAAGCACGAAGTATCAACCAACTCTACTTAAGTATATTCCCATACATATACCTATGTCATCAATTCTAGTTTGGCTCCAACTCGCGATCCCAAGTTCAACCCAGTCCACACCGAAAAGCACAACCCATTCCACATAGGAAAGCAAGTCAATCACATCGATGTTAATGACTGAAAGTCAAGAATCAGCTCACACAGGTATAGTACTCATGAAGATGGGTGGAGATGATAGATGTAGCCTTTGAATCATCTCCCCTTCCAAACCCACATAGTATCCAAGTATAGAAGTCGTCGCTGCCAAACCCACGTAGGATCCAACTACAGTAACCATTGTTGCTGAACCCACGTAGGATCCTAGTACAGTCTCCATCGCTACCGAACCCATGGAGGATCCTAGTACAGTCCTCATCACTTCCGAACCCATAGAGTATCCAAGTAAATTTTTCCTCTCTACCGAACCCACGTAGGATCCAAGTACATTCGTCATCGTCGTCGCTATCGTAGCGAGCTCTAGGGTTCCCGCACACAGCATGCTCGATTTCGGGAGGGTATGCTCCACAAGCCAAGAGGTTCGATACATCATCTATCACAAAGTCCAGATTTGATGTATCCCAAAGTTCCATCTCATCAATAGGAACTCAACGCGACAGACGACGCGTCAATCAGAAGCCCGGTCTGAGAGATAATGGATTTTCCATTCCAGGGGCTCAGTTAGAAATATGCTCGTTTCTAACTCAGACAATATCCACAGTATTCCAAAACTCACATAGAGTATCTCAAAAGAAATGTATCATTGAAGGGGTCACAACGCAAAAGACGGTGCATCAATCAGACGCCCGTTCTCTGAGTTATTAGCCTTTTAGTCCATGGGGGCGGTTTGTTTCGTGTATGAACCAACACAAATGTAACTCAATTGTACCCCAAACACCCATGGGTTATTCTAAAAGGAAGTGTTTTTCAATGTTATTACCAACTCCACTGATGGTTCGTCAAACGGAAGTCCGGTATGAGAGTTATTAGTATTTCCGTTCTAGGGGTCCAGTTGGAATTTAGTTATAATCCACCCCGACCATACACCAGCTACGTCCAAACCTCTAGGTATGTTTACCAAAAGAACCTTCTAATCAAGATGAATCCAACAAAGTCAAGGGAATTCCAATTGGACGTCTGGAACTCATTTTATAAGCGTTTCCGCTCCGAGTGCCCGGTTGGTTTCGGGTTCGAACCAACCCGGTTATACCCATACTTCTCCAGAACCTTGAGTGTAATATACCAAGACAACTGTATCGATCCAAGGAATCCTATGGTAGTGACAGTTTATCGATTGTAGGTCCACAACTCATGTTACAGGTGTTTAACTAATGATAGTCTGAATGTAGGGGGTCTGGACCCGGCCCAACACCCCCTGGGTCGGTCCGAAACGGGTCGACCCAACCCAGGTCCGGGTCCGGCCCGGCCCGGCGCTGGAAACCCGTCCCATCTCGGCCGACGTGGTCTGGTCCATGTGACCCACGCGGTTGGCCGTGTGGCTGGCCGACCATGGGGGGTTACACCCCCAGGTTCTTCAGAAACGATCGACCATTAAGGTCGGCCCTTGGTAACCATGGGACCCCCTTGGGTCCTGCCTCTATGTGTCACCGGCTGCCGGCAAAAACGGCTGCCCTTTTCAGTTCTGCCATGTACTTAGGCCACGACTCTCTTCGACCAGCAAGACGCGACGACACCCCACCCCACCGCCGCGGCGCGAAGGTGCCCCGCCCCATCGCCGCGACCAGCCCCGGCTACGGCCCTCGTAGCTCTGGCATGGCGCGACCACGCCGCTCCCCTCCGGTGCGGCTCGGAAAGGCCATGGTCCAGCTCTACTCTGTGCAGCACAATAGTGTCGTGCCTTTTTGATGACCAGAAAATCAAGCGTTGAAGATCAGCTCGTGATCGGCTCGGCCCGGCTGGTTCTTCGCACTCCGCCTCCATCGTCAACATTCAACAAACTAAAGGGGAAGGGTTGGACCGTGTTCGTGCGGTCTGAGCCCTTCCTCATCAAGATGGTATCATGTGGCCATACAAAACTTGAGAATTGAAGAACGATGATGAATGATATTAAAACCCGAACAAAACAACCCCTACCTCAAGGTTCGTCGTTCGATGACGATATTGCCAAATGGTGGATGTTGGCTCGTTGACGTCGTCGCAAGGGAGGAGATAAAGGTGACGATGATCGTTGGTGCTCGTCGCTTACGCAAGCCTTCGATCCCGGATCGAGTGTCATTTGTTGGAGATCTGGCGGAAGGAGAACTATTCTTCGTGAAGAGAACGTCGGAGTTGTTCTTCGTTGGTGAGGGATGAATCCCTCCTCCAAAATATCCAAAGGCTCCCCCACCAAATAATTGCCAACCCCCAATATAAAATTAAGGTTCTCCCATATATTTACCTTTCCATGCAAATCAAAACAATTCAAACTAATTTTTGACACCACATATTAATTAATGATGTAAAAAATTAAGTGTGTTGACTTTCCTAAAGAGAGGGAGGTAGAGAGACTCCACATAAATAATGGGAGGTGTTGTCAAAATCTTAAATACAAGGGAAGATTAAACGGGTTAAGGGGAGTTATGGGGAGGTGAGGAGTTAGGGGTCCATGTGGGCCAACCTCCAGGATTCCATATGAGATTCTGCTTCCATGGATAAATAGTATTATTTAGAATAAGGAGTAGTAATAGATTTACAAAAAATTATCTAAAATAATTCAATGAATTTCTATATGTAATTATTCTAAGACAAAAACAATATTTCAGAACATATTTCCCATTCAATCTATATTTCCATGAATTTCCTTGTTTTACTAAGTTCTATTTTTAAAGAAAATTTCATTGAAATCATTATTAATCCCAAAATCCATTTTAAATTAGGAAAAAAATGAATCATTTTAACAACATATAATATAAATAAAATGTTAATTCCACCCTCAAACTTATTTCTATAGAAACGATGATATGAGTTGCTTCATAAGAAACCATTTCTAACATAAAAGCAGCAAGTTTTAGGTTCTATTTCCATGTAACTTATTTCAGACCATAACACATCATTTAAGATTACACACCATTTATGGAATCTATTTTTTATGAATTCATTGGTTTCTTCATGTAAATAACCTCATCCAAATCACTATGAAGAAAAGCATTATTAAGACTAGTTTTTACTATATTCTAATCATCAATATCATTCAAAATATCCAAAATCCTAAGAGTATAATTCCTTACAAATACTTAAAATATTTCAGAAATTCCAATACCAACCTTTTATTTTAAAAAATTCACCAATATTCTATCATTATACCTCATAATTCTATTAACTTCTTCATTTAACTAAAAAAACAATTTTTACCTAGTTATGCCTTTTTATATAAATTTTTTACTAACTCTCATGTGTCATATTCATATAAAGAACCCCAATATTTTTTCATAGATAACTCTGATTTAGAAAAATCATTGATATTAGATACATATTTTAGATATTTAGTTGATTCTATATCCATTAAGTTTATGAAGTTAAGAGCCTCTCCAAACTTATATGCTTGTAGTCTTATTATGTAAAATCTTTTCAATTAAACTTGAGGTTCAACTCTTTCCAAAATTGATACATCCATAAAATATTTTTTCTATGGCTATGTCTTGAGATTCTCCAATCATCGGTATGTTAGTTATAACTTCCACTAGTATAGTATCTAAACTTAGATTCTACTTTCTAATCTTCCCTATAAAATTTTGGAAATACTACAAGACTTAGTGACGCCTAATCCTTCCCTTATTTTAATTCCTCTATAAATTTCACATAGTAATGTTTGACTTGAGATGATTATTTATTCACATCTTTATTTTCCACCATGTTATAGTCATTCAAATTAACCTTATACTTAAAAATAAAATTTATAATTCTAATTACTTGCCTCTTGTGATCATCCCAATGTCAAATTACAATTTATTCGTTGTCTTACCCTATAAATAAATATCTAGGAAAATATTCATCAAGCATCTATTAGTCCTTAGCATCTACATAAATATAGGAAAGATAGTTATAGATCCAGTGAAAATGATGTTTATTTGTTTTACCAGAGCATCATGCTTCCAGTAACTCCTTCTTTACTACTTAATAATGAAAATTTTTTATTAACAACATGACCATGTACACAACTTCTACCCAAAATTCCTTATTCATTCCAGAGTGAATCCTCTTTCTCCATTCCTTCTCTATAAATATATAATGCAACCTATTTATTATTCTATTATTTTAGGTGTTATATGAACTGTTTTTTCATATTTTATTCCCTTATATCTATAATAGCTTTGGAAACTTTTTATGGCTCACTCACTTTCATTATCAGTTCCAAAATAATTCATCATACATTAAGTTTCTCTTACAACATTTTATCTCCAATGAAAAAATATTCCAAATATAAAAAAATTGGGTTTTGGGAAATAAAAACACACTTTAATCATGGACCCATCAATTAATGTAATAAATTACTCTGATCCTCATGATTTTATTAGAAATAGTTCCCATAAATCTGTGTATATATATATATATTAGATTCTAGTTCTTAAGAGTTCAACCTGTGAGATTCCAAAACACCATTAGTTTATTTCCATGTTTATAATTTTTTTACTTCTTAAGTTTTAATACTCAATAATCAGTATTAATTTCCCTTATAGAATCATCATACTATTCTCATTAATATGAACCAACCACCAATTCCAAAAATCTAAGCATATAAAAGATGACACAGATGTAACTGTAACTCCTTATGTTCTTTTAGTTGGGTAGAGAGTTCAATCATTCATCCCTATTGTAGTGAAAAGATAACCCCAAAACATCATCTACACATCATTAGAAAAAAAAATTAGAAATAAGTATCATCTAACTAGTCGATGAAAATAAGATTGTTTTGAAGGAAATGGATATATCAATCAAACTTTAACTTAAGAAAACATTCATTCTTCAACTATATTATGACATCTCCCTTCCAAAAAATATAAAAAGCTTCATCATTATAATGATGAAAATTTCCAAAATATATAGAGAGAATGTTGGAAATTTATCCTCTTACAGCTATGGAATTGAAATATTCTTTAGAATATATAATCCAAGATTTCATTGGAACATTGAAAATATGATATATAGTATTACCTTCTTCTACTATAATATTTCTATATCCCAAGCTTCCAAAATCATTCCTTATGATATACTTATGATATTGAAAGTAAATATTGAGGTGACCATTCTTCCCATAATACCAATATATAGGGATAATTCTAGTCTATTTCCCTTAAATCCTATCGATATATTTATCTATTGAATGTCCTTAATTTATCTTATGTGGTGAAAAAACTCTACCATATTCATATTTCATATTTTTCAGAAGATCCATGTACTTCCTTCCTCTTGATTTATTCATTCAAAATAAATTTTTATACATAATCAACCAATAGATCATATTCATTAGTATAATTTATCACTATCATCACCATAATATCCCACAATTCTAGAAAAAATGATATTAATAAAATCACACAAACATCATCAATAAAGATTCATTTAGTACCTCTAGTTGATTATACATCATGTAAAATTTATTCACCTGATCTATCACTGATCTCCTATATGATAATATGACATTGAATAACCGCTATATAAGAAACACTATCTTGAGTGTAGTCACCTTCTCATATATATCTGTTATTACTACCATAAGTTTTTCAATTGTATTTTTTCTCCTAGATTTTGAAAAAAGTGTTTAGTGCTACAATCATCTGAGCAAAATCATGATATTTTTTATCTTTCATTTCCCATACATCCATGATGATCTACTATTGAATAGTTCTGATCAATAAAAATTTAAAATCCTTTTATATTTTATAATCTTCCATCTACATCAACTAACAACTAATGTTTATACCATTAAAACTATTCACTCAAACCCTTAATTCTTTTGAATAAATGTACATGACACATTAACTACATTTAAATAAAATATTAAATATATTTGAAAAGAATATACTTTATTATATTGAGAGTCATGAGTTCAAAACTTGTATCAATGAAACCACATATTGAGAGAAGATAGAAGTAAAATCGTAAAGCCACCAAACATTAAACCATTGGATGGTTTAACATGCAAACCACTGGAAGTTTATTTTACTTTAAACTTAATGCATAGTTGCATTCCAAACTTACCTATTTAAAAACAATCCATATCTAAGGATGGAAAATGACACCCTAAATCATCATACATAATATATATGACACAAAATCATAAAAAAAATAAAGAACACTTAGTTTTACATGGTTCAAATTTTCAACCAATGTTTATGGAATAAAACATTAAGAATTTTATTAATTTTGAAGTATAACGTTACAATAACAAGGAATATATTGGTATATAGATTACTAACTCAATATATGATCACTCACTACCTCAAAAAGTGATTCTTCCTTCTTTTTATAGATGGTCGCACCTAGTAATCTGGTTGAACCAACCTCGGACTTTTTTAGTATTCTGTCTATTTCATTGTGAAACTGTAAATTATCTATATCATACATCACTCTATCCTTTTAATTTCTATATAGAAGCATTATTTTCTAAACCTCAAAATTTCTCATATCATCCATAAAATGAGTGATCTGAACGTAGACAAAAACCCTTCCCTACTAATAAAATTCTGTTAATATATAGATATTTAACCATCTAATGATCATCCATTTAAAGTTTGAAAAGATCCAAACAAATAATTTTCATCCTATAAATAACTAATGTCACTTAAGAAACATCTAACAAATATTAAACTACAGGTGAATTTCATCATTAGGTAAACTTCAATTCAAAAAACATTGGAAACATTTTTAACATTCATAACACTGTATCACTGGCTTAAAATTGTGTGGGGTTCCCAATATTATTCATGTGAACATGATACATTATTAAACAAGTGAAATAAACACTATATTAAGTGGTTAATGACCCTATGGGTTCTTTATACGCTATAAAATATGTTCTACAAGAAAACCTCCCCTTTATTCATGTATATTAAAAGGTTCCTTCAAATGTCACAATATCAAACAATTTTAGTATACTTCCTCAAACATAAAGACTATTACTACATTAAATGATCTCCTGAACCTCTTCAAACTTGGGATTTATGACAGATCATCTCTAATATCTTCTTAATTTTTTTATGGCTTCTGAAAATTCATTTTACTAACTCAATCTTGTTGGATTTTTCCTCTACACCTCTTTAAATTATTCTCCTACGAATCCTAGTAGATTATATATCCTCACCACATGCTCATAAAACTCTATTCTCCCTCACTGCAACATTAATTAGATTTTTCATCTTCCTCAACATATCAATTTCTCCCAACATTCTCTAAATCATTCTTCAAGAGATCTTTTCCTTGCTTTGTTCTTCAGTCTCTCTAATTTATATAGTGTAGTACACCATATTATTTTCATTTCTATTATCAATTATCACTTTTCAGACAGAAAACAAAATTCATGGGATAATTTTCATATTCCAAAAATATAAATAACCCACAATATTATGTGAAATATAAAACACAACCCCCAACTTATTATTTCTCTTCCCAAAATATCCTGACATTCATTTTGAAATATTTAGATGGGAGTGTTCCCAGGATCTCTTTTTCTAAACAAAAATATTTTTACAAAAAACACATACTTAATTTTATTATAATATTATCTTTTTCTTAAACACACATTTATATATATATATATATTAGTTTATTCACCTATAAAAATAACTCTTCTCCTTCTTAAAACCTCTTCACCCAATCTACACATCAATCTTCTCTATTGTATGAATATCATACAACATATCTTTTCTTAGGGTAAGAAACTCTATCTTTCTAGGATGATAACATCCTATGAAAACTTGTATAGATTACACTTGAATCTATACACTATGTATAATAACTCATCATTTTCCTTCTTTATCAATAGATTGAATCCCAATCTTGTTTTCGATATTTTAATATTGAATTACAACTCAATCTTTGAGTCTTTCAATATTTCAATTATTCCTAAAAATAATTTAATAAATCATTAAGATTATATTAATTCTATTCTCATTATATAGAGCGGGACAACATAATAACTAAGAATCGTGTGGTTTATACTATTATATAACAACTCTAGAACCATTATAACTGATTTTCCCATTGGATTATAAAACTTTGATACTTGATCTTTCATTCTACAAAAATCGTAAAATTTTTATATGTATTTTTGTTTAAACTGATTAAGGATAATACTTACACAACACCATTCATCCTCATGATGTTTTAAAATCTTGATTATATAGTATAATGATACTTACATAACTTAAATTCTGGATTACACAAAATATACCCACATTAATTTGCAACATATAAGATGTATATGAAACACTATGTGATGTATACATAGAAGAAAACTGATGCCTACATAACTAGTACTTTTACATCTATCATATCTCTAGCATTAGAATATTCTTAATAAAACTATTGGATCATCCATACAAATAACTAGACATGATCCTTATATAGTATGAGATGATAATTTTGGAGAATTGTATTTTTTATATTGCCAATACATTTAAAAACCAAAATTCATAAATGAATTCACGGATATTCAATCTCAACTCCAAATTTCTAAAACCATCATCCTAGATCATTAAACTAATTAAAAAATATCTTTTATTCTTAGTAACCCAAGGATGGTATCTATAATTAAATTTATTTAGATTTATTCTTTGAATGATTAAACTTTAGTGTTCCTACTAACTGGTTTCTTCCAAACACTGACCAAACTAGTTTATACTGTGATCCAAATACTTTCTTAATGTCTTTAACATTAGGATTAGATCTATAATCATCATATATTGTGGGTTAATTACTAAGAAACGAATTACATTCAACATTACCTAAATTCATGGGAAACCTTATTACTTCCTTTACCTACCTGAGAATTATTTTTATTTTTATAAACAATGGAAATAAACATTGATTTTTAGTACTCATTGAATTACATCATATTGACAACAAATACAAATCATGCTTCTCTAAATCCAGGGTAACTTCTAAATATTCTTTTAAATTATAATGCAGGCATATATAATGTATACCAAAAAGAAGTATAAATTTAAAGAATATATTTATAAATATGAATATATGTGTGTATTTATATACGAATATATAAATTTGAATATTAATATATAATATTCTTTATATGTATAAATACACACACATAAATAGACACACAAATACACACACACTCGGTTTCATATAAAAGAATATCACACGAACAAAAAAATATATGTATATACATACTTATATTTTAACTATATATAAAAATAATCATTATTCTGATTGTCCATATATATAGATATGATTGTAATGTAAAATAATTAAAAAAATAACACAAAAATAATTTAAGATTTTAAAATAAATACTAAAAACTACGTTTTGAATTACATATATTTTGTTTTACAATTTAATTAATCTAAAATGTTTTATAAAAATATTATTGGGGTTGGATTCCATGGTATATTGAATAACATAACCAAGAGGTTTCATTAGTGATACTTTTAAAAAAATAGATATCAAAGTAAAAGAAAAAATAGTTTTCTTGAGAGATCGGTGGGGGCCCAAACATCATTACTAGATCCTAATATTGGCATTGGGAAAGAAATCCATCTTGATAATGTTTTGATTTTTTTTGGTTTTTCTATTCATTGAAAGAGAAAGTTGATATATTTTTTTGAAAGTTGTTGGAGTTACATAGAATTAGCATGTTAAATGTGGAATTTTTTCCAAGTGGTTGCTTATATTTTGGAACTAAATATTTTTTGGTTAAGAGATGGTTTTTTGGTAAAGGAATGACTTCCATTAATTATATTATGTGGACCAAAAGGTCATTTTTCATAATAATAGAAGAATCCTGAGGCTGGAATCGTGATGTTCAGTAGATGGACTACTAGGGTGACAACACAATCATAGGGCGGAAGGAACAATTGTGGTCATAATGAAGAATATATTACATTGAGATGGAATGGAAGGATATTTTATGAATATGAATAAAATTTAGTTAATTATCACTTTAGATATCTATTTGGGTCTCTAGAAATGAGATTCTATAGACTGTATGGGCATCCCATGCATTGTGAGGAAGAGTTTTCCATATGAGGTGGAGGGATGATGGTGAGAAGATTAAATGAAGGGATAAAAAATAATTGATTGTTTTAAAGATTTTTTATATAGTATATTATATATAATGGTCCCATAATCCCTTCATTACATATAGATAATTACGTTAGTTGGCATAATCAGTAGAGGAATTTGGATAAGTCTAAATGATTTTCCATGAAGTTCAGTTGGAAGAAGGGTGCTCATGGTAAATTAAATCATGTGATGTGGGAGCTTGTGAGGTGGTTTGTGAGCTCACTACAGAGGATTTTTCAAGGATATATATTTAACGGAATCAATTTCAAAAATGTGAGTTTGTGGTGAAAATGATATTTAAGTTTAGATTTTATAGTTTTATTCGTATAGGAGGTTGGAGTTCATAGTGAACCTTTTATATAAAGTTACAGTACAATTAAAAGTTGGGGAGTTCATAGAGAATTGTTTAATTTCTTTTCATGTAAATTTAAGTGTGAATTTCATCTCTCCTATGAAAAAAAGCTTTATGTTGCACATATTTCAGTGTCAACTGAATTAGAATTTATATAGATCACAAGGATAATCATATAGATGACAAGTGGGTTCACTTCAATTGATAGAGTAGTGTATTCTGAATGTGTTAATGGTTGTAAACCAAGATGGATGATGAGTCTTCTCAAAATATTGTAACAATAGTGTTCTATAATGTATTTGGTACATTGGAAAGTTGAATTTTTATGATCCTTGAACTACACCTCTTAAGCTTGAACCAGGTAAAATTATTGTGTCTGAGGAATGCTTTCATTTAAGATCATACATTACTATGGGGAAGTGGAAGAGGAGTGTCTTGTTAAATTAAGAAATAATATCTATGTATTAGAGTGTTATAATCTATCATACCCTAATTCACCCCCCCCCCCCTCAGGGTATTTAACCTAGAGGGGAAAATCATATCAAATAGAATGTTTAAATTGATTTAATCTATCTCTGTTGAAACTGCAGTAGTCATCATTCACAATGTGAATTCTATCATCGAAGGAAACAATTTGAAACTATGGAATAATCATATTCAACGCAACTATCAAACCTTAAGCATGGATGTATTTGTAGATTTTTTTCATGGTATCTCTATCATTATGAACAACAAGGACTTATCATATAATAATTTATGATAACTATATGCATATTCTATAGGAATCAATAGTGATTCATATCCAACAAAAGCAACCTGAAAGTAATGTAATGTAAATCCTCACATTCCATGTGGGAAATGTTTTTAAATACATCTAGATTAGATTGAATAGTATTAGAATCTAAGTTTCTAGTTCTATGAAACAAATATCAGTACCTAAGGATGAACCCTAATGAATCTATTAATAGATTATTTGATCAATTCAAAATTATTATAGAGGAAAAGCATGGAATCAGATAAATCCTTGATGATGTTAAGACTTCAAACACATCCTTAAAATATTGAGACATTGACACAACATGAATGTCACAATAAATGAATATAAATATTTAAATGATATTACATTACATATTTTTTATACTACTCTTTTCATATGTGATATGCAAAACAATAATAATGAAGTTGTGGAAAAGTTTAATTTTAATGAAGTAAAATTCAAGGCACTGGAGAAGCTCACTAAAGAGGAAAATCATGAAGAAAATGAATTTGATGAAGTTGTTTCATTGATAGTCTCAAATTCTTAAAGGGGAAAATAAATGTTTTGGTGAAAAATTTCCCTCTCATGTTTGGGATGAGAAAATATTATGCACCTTACGTCAAAGTGTCCCAAGAATCTTCAAGTAGAAAATGAGGATGATGGCATTCATAAGAAGAATTCTTCATCCAATGTCAAAGGTGGAAAGTGAATAAATAATAATTACTTTAGGAAGAAAAATATTATTTCAGATGAAAATAAATGTTCATAAGAGGTTGAGGTTGATGAAATTGAAGACTATAATGGCCATAAAGAAGTTGTTATGGTGGAAATTGTGGTTTATTCCCAAAAAAAGAGAGTTAAATAGTTGAAGGAGAAGAGGTATGAATGGTTTATCAATAATCCTATATTGAGTCCACTCATGTAGAGTTAAATGTTAGGAGAGCCAAAATATAGAATATTGTGTCCCATGATTCCAAACACTATATGCAACATCTAGAAGAAAAGAAGACCAAGTTGAAGGAAAATATTATAAACATCCCATATGACAATATATAAAACATAGAGAAGGTCATTTAGTACAGGATAATATTTCAAGAATAGATCTATATTATATATGGTTTGAATTAGACCAGGAAAGAACCAATCAATCTTATCAAAGGTATTTAGGAGGAAATCATCATCATGTGATCAAAATTTGATTACCATGAGAGCCTTTTAACGCCTATTATGACATCAAGAAAGAAGATAATTAAGGTGGTAGAAAGTATGAATATGGGTTATAGAGGCCTATAAAATAATATTCATGTATTATATCAGAATGAAAAGGGTGGTATAGATATTCTTCATAAATGGAAATCAGTTATTATTTATGCCTGACCACAAAAACCCACTCTAAAATTGAAGATTGATTTGGGTATAACTCAGTATCATATACCCTAAGGAAAACATCGGTCCTATATAAATGACACAAAGGAATAAAACTCACATCAGGTGTTATTATTGTGGAAAGATAAGAATTTCCCAAAATTTTTGTTCAACATCCCTGAGGTATAAAAGGAAAAGGGATAAGTAAATACAACCAAATAGAGTTCAAAATTTCTTGGATAATTTTGGAGGTCACTGTTTTTGGTTAGGGGGATTTAGACATATGGATAGGTATTAATCATCAAAAATGTAGAGGGATGTTCTAAAGGAAATAAATCAGTCGTGTGAATAAAATTAAAGAATCATAAAGTGAGATGAGAATTTTAAATTGATTTCAATCATTGCAAGATGAAGTTTGTCAATCTTACATTGAAGAATATTATGCATGTCAATACATATTGAGTGTGAATCCAAAGACATGGATATATAATTAAAGAGTTGAACTTGTAGTGGTTAGTATGATTTTCTTAAAAGAATATATTTCAATGAGAACATGGATCATTAAAAGTGGATATACCTACCATATTATAGTAAATAAGGATCTCTTGACAGTGTTCAAGAATGATAAAAATGGTTTTAGAAAATTTGTAAATGATGTAGGCTTGAGGATTATTAGCTCTGAGAAATCGAAATTCATAGGAAAATATATGAGATAAATATATGTGTTGGTTTACTACTACAAATCAGTCCTTTAATAGTGCTAGTAAGAGGGCATTATCTTCTCTATAGAAGGGCTGATACTGTAAGTCATGTTAAAGGCTTTCCTTTAACATCGCTTGTAAAAAGCACTGATAAATTCCCCCTTTAACATTGATTTTTTATCACTAATAAAGGTGGACTTTTATTATGACTTTTTGTCACTGTTAAAGGACCCCTTTATTAACACTTTTTTAGCACTATTATAGACCCCCTTTATCAATGCAAAAAAAACCACTATTAAAGGCTCCACAGATAAGGGGAATAATTTTTTTTGTTTCTAACACACATTTTTATCATTTCTTCCCACAATGGTTCCCCCATTTTATCAGCACTTTAGATAATCCGACCCTCCCATGCATGCCCCTGACTCTAGTGAGTTTTGAATCTACAACCTCTAGCTTATTCACGAGTACCTTTTCTATTCCCCTAAATTGTTTTGTTTTAGATTTTGTATATATCAATATATGTATATATATTTCATTACATTTTTTATCAATATGTGTGTGTGTATGTGTTTATATATATATTTATAATTAGATACATGTTTAAAATATGTTATTATGTGTGTTTATAAATATATATATATATATACACACACACATATATATATATATATAATTGTTTACATATATTATATATTAATATATATATATATATTAGAATATATAGATAAATATATATCTGTTATTCAATATAGACAAACAAATATAAATGTATAAATATATATATAAACATTATATATAGATTAATTTTAAGGGTATATAATCATTTGTTCATTTTTATTTCAAATTAAATATATATTAGTTTTTATTTAGATATGTCTTATATATTGTGAAATATAATTAATATGTAAATATTTATTTACAAAATGAAATTTGTAAGTTAGTATATAAAAAAAATATGTATACATTTTTATATATTAGATTATAAATAATAGTACAATATGAAAAATTATAAAATTTAAAAATACAATATAAAAATGAACGTAAGCCCATGGAATAAATTCATTCCCCAATGAAAATGGGAAAAATACCCCCTTAAATGAGGTTGAAAATCCATCGAGTGCTAAAACATTGTCGTACCCTGACTAAAAACATAGTTTTGGAGGCCTTATGGGACTTTTATGGCCTCAAAAAATGTGACTAGTTGTTCCTCTAGTCTCTAGGGATAGTTCTCATTGAAAGATTTGATTTGATATGAGGTAGTTCCCAAACAGGAACCCATATCAAAATTTATGGTCGTTTGAAGTTCGAGTTATGTTTCATACTTATTTTAGATATTTTATTATTATTTTAGTTTTTTATCTTCAAATTATTACTAAATTGCAATTACTTAATAATAATTTTCAAATTATTAATTAAAAATATTTTTATAATTATTTTATATTCAATTTTTACTAAATATCTAATACATTATGTGTAAATACCTATTTAGAATTATCTAAAACATATTTAAAAAATATATGTTATATTTATATCAATTTAATAAAATTATATATTAAAATATTATTTTTAATGAAATGATTTTTTAATATGCACTTTATCAGCTCTTGTAAAAAAGTACTGAAAATGGGTGGGAGGGTTCCACATTAAAGGGCCACCTTTAATAGTGCTTTTTTATCACTGTTAAAGATCACCATTAACAACACATTTTCTTGCACTAAAAATGTGGTTTTAAAGGGTTCATTTAGGAATCATTTTTAAAGACCGATCACTGGATAAACTAGTTTCTTAGTAGTGTTTGTTTAATGCCTCAATCACAAATTGGTTAGTGTTAATCAACTATGTAGATCATGGAATGAAATATGAATTACCATGAATTTGTGAATATACAAGGTAAAATAAAGGGCATTACTGTTATAGGGGAAGTGGATGAAGGGGAATGTCTACCTTGTGAGTGGATAAGATAATACATGCATTATATCTAATGAAGATGAGAATGGGTTGTGGAAAAACCTCTTGTTCTTTTGATCCAACCATCCTTAGAAGATCTATTGAAAATTAATTGAGCTCATGATCTCCCTCTTTTATCATGTGTCCATACACACATGTGTGATACTTTCAAACCTGGAAATATTACATGAATGAACTACAAGAAACAATAATGATATTTAATTAGGGTTTTCTAATTAGTGAATATTGATGTGTGTGGTCCAATAATTCCATGATACCTTGATGTAAAAAAGATAATAAGTCTTGTTCATTGAAAATTATTGTATAATAAGACAAATATTCATCATCACCAACTAGTATGAGGTGTCTAGTTTCATTACACAATATCAGATGGAGGATGAAAGGATTGTTGGATATAAAATTTAAAATTTCAATACCAATAATGGGAAGGAGTACAAAAAAACCAAGTAGTTGATTATCTCAAGATGTATGGGATTAGTAACCAAGTCTAAAGAGTAAAAAATACTTAGAAAAATGGGGTGGTTGAGAGAAGAAACTGATCATCAACAACATGGCCTAAAAATTTATTATTAAGAAAGACATTAAATACAATTTTTATAAGGAATTGATATGGAAATTATTCTATATGTATAGTATAGATTTTTTGTGTGTGAGTGAAGAAAGGAATCCATGAAAGTGTTGATATACAAAGAAGGTAATGTAGAATTAAATTTTATTTTTTAAGAGTAATTATTTTATTTTCAATAAAATAGAAACCTTGGTATTTTAAATCCTATGGAGATGAAGTTCTATTAATTGGATACATGAAAAAAATAAATCATATAAATACATTAATAAGAGTGTATGCAATATTCTGGAGAACATTGATGTTATTGTGGTGGAGAATGAGAAGAATCCTTAGAAAATCAGTTCAAAGTGTCAAAAGGATAGTGATAAATAGACAAACATTTAAAAGGGAGTGGAAGTGGTAGATATAGATTTAAAAGTATATTTAGATGATGATTATTATATTATAAACTTGTATCTACATTGAATCCAATGAGTTGAGCTAACATTTAAAATTTTAACATCATCACTGACTAGACAACACTTATGAAGATGAGGAGAACGAAATCTCTATAATAGATGATAACTGGGTTTAGGCTATGAATAATGTGCTATACCAAATAGAAAATAATAAGATGTAGGAGTTTTTTCAATGTGGGTCGATAAATATTTCATCAGGACTGAAAGGATATTTTAGAAAAAATGATAATGAAATCATGATTAATTGAAACAAATAACATCTAGTGTGAAAGGGATAGTCCCAGATCATGGGAATTGATTTGTATTATACATTTTTCCCTTTTTTTGTTTTATATACTTTTTAATTATTCTTATCCATAACATTGTAAAAATAATATTTATTTTATAGATGGATGTCAGATCTGTATTTCCAATTGGATTCCTAGAGGAAGAGGTGTATATAGAATAGTCAGATTTCTTTTTGTGCATTAATATGATAATAATGTTTTTTATTAGAAGAAGTTATTGTATGGTATAAACTAGTCACCAAGATCATGGAATTAATGACTTGATTAGTACTTCAAGAATATCTATTTCAAATGTGGTAGAGTGGATTAGATTCTCTATGTAAACCATCAGATTAATCAAAGGATGATGAGGTTGGTCTATGTCATAGAAATAGTTTTTAATTTTCAAATAAAGCATATTGAATGCTATTTTTAGATTACATGAAATGAGAGTTCCAGATATTAATGATTGGATGGATGAAATTTTTCCTTGGATTGTATGTTATATAAGAAAGGAATTATAATTTTATTTCAGAATATAACTATTTAAGAGGGGATATAAGAATATTTATAATTGAGGGATCCAAGGATATAACATCTCTTGTAACTACCTGGATAAAATTTACAATGTATGATGATGGAAAACTATTCAATTTCATAGAATATCGGAAGATCATTGGGATCTTGTTGTAATTTATAGTGACATAACCTAATATTTAATTTTCAATTTTTCATGTTAAAAAATATCAAAGTAACCTCAAGGAAGTAGTATTACTTTTCGAGAACATAATACTTTTGTATATCAAGGAAATAGTGGATTTTAGTTTTCTATATAGTGAAAAATCATAGCAAGAGTTTTTGTGTTATATATATACAAATTGGGTTGGTTTATCAAATGATATAAATTCAGCATTAGGTGGTGAATTATATCTTGTAGGACAGTATATTTCATGGATAAACAAGAAAAAATAATTCATTTCTCTAACCGCTGGAGAAGGTGAATATATTATGTTGAATCAGAAATTATCATAGTTACTAAGGATGGAGAAACACCATTAAGATATGTGAGTTGAAGTGGAGTCTCTGATCAGAATTCATTCTGATAATTCAAGTGTTATATTTACTATAAATAATTAAATATACCACTTAGGTAAAAGAAAAATTAATATAATATATCACATTATTAATAAATAAGTGTCACATGGTCTAGGGAAGATAAAGTATGTGTTTATTAACTTATGGTTGTAGAAATTTTAACAATATACTTTTCCGATGAAGCATTTGAAGAACATCAGCTTTCTCTTGGAGTCTAGTCAACTTCCAACAGTTGAATATTGTGGATGTGGGATCCCCATATCGCTAAGGAATTTTTGTTTTCCAATGTACTAATATTTATTCTTTACCTTGTCCCATACCACAAAAGAGTGATATTAAGGTTATGTAACACCCCGTCCTAGATAATCTAATCGGAGCTAAGGGAGAATAACATGACCTAAAGAATGCCACCCCATATTCAAGAGGTTGTCTACTAGTGTTAAGGTCCTAATAGGTAATGTTGGGAGACTATTCTTTTACTAATGTATATTGAAATCAGAGTACACAATAATGAAATTAGTAATAAGAGTGAATAATAAAAAAATCATAGAATAAATAAAACTATCAAACCATGATATAAAATATGATATATAATACCTGATAGATAAGTCAAAGTTGATCCACACATATAGAATATAAAAAATTAATAAAGGAAAGAAATAAAATAATGAGGCCTCTCCTCAACTAATCCTATAGTCTATCCCAGAATCACCTCATCCAACCTAGTCTTCATATTCAATTTCACCAAGTAGAACCCATACCTTCATGTGAAATCCCTGACCAAAAGAGTTTACACACACAATGATGCTCGTGGAGGGTGTGTTTATAAACCCAGTAGTACCCCACTAATTCTTCCTTAACATAAATGGAACTGGTCATATAAAAGGGTGTGTGATGATAAAAAACAAACATACAAATAAAAAAATACATGGATGGGTCATCATGCTCTAACCATGACACTCAAAACCTCAATTCTACCTTCTTTAGCTCATAGGTGGAAGAAAAAAAATTTAGAACATATAACCCATGACCCATACCAAATCACAGGTCATGAAACAATTATGTACCTCATCCCTAATTACTCCAGGGAGGTCGATCACTCAAACTAGTCTATCCCTATAGCTTTTGGGGATGCCAATCAATCACTTTATTCCATATTGAGAGTTCTTGGGAGGCCCAATAATTACATCTTCCCATACTGAGGGTTCTTCAGAGGCCAAACATATACAACGACCCATATTGAGGGTTCTTCAGAGTTCAGTCGTTCACATCGGCCCATCCTTGCACAATTAGGGGTGGCCACGGACAAGCACAAGCACAAACCTTAACATTAACAATAAAGGGGAACCCCCAATCAATATCAATATCCTACACATGAAGGCCCTCATCAAGACGTTTCATGAACAAACCCATGATGTTCATCCATTAGACTCATCAGCTAGTCTGAAATATACTCAAGGTGCATTCCCAAATAACCCATTCCAATATCTTGTAAAAGGGTCTCATATCATAATAATTGGGAGTTATTTAACCCATGAATTAATAACCATATCAAAAAATAAATATTCACGTCAAAGTAAGTATAAAAAATAAAATGAATAAATTATAGACCAAATAAAAATGAAGGAAAAATACATAAAAATGAAAAATGTGCCAAAATGAATAATGATCAACTCTGTATAAATATAATGTACATAGGAAAGATGATATAAGAATAACCCATAAATGGAAAATAAAAACAATTCTACTCATAATCTCTATCTGACCCATGATCACACTCCACATCTCATGCCAAGAATATGATATAACTCGAATACGAACTCATGAAAACCAAAGCTGAGGAACCTACAATGAATCCATAATAATATCACATACCATGTGGTATATGTAGGGTGTGAGTGAAACCAAACCCAATTGGTAAATACCAATGATTTTATTCCATTATTAAAAAAGATAGTATATCTTAAAGTAGTTTGAAAATATAATTGATAATAGGTTTTCGGTGAACAACTACACAAAATCTATGTAATACACACATTTCTGGAAAATATCTTTTTTGTATTAAATGGAAATAATAGATTGAAAACTACCTTTCTTGGACCTCCTAGCTTTTTTATAAAATAATACCCCTTCCCCTAAAAGAAAAAAGTTTAGAGTAAAAATATTTTTATAAAATCCTTTAAATCACCAAAATAGTTCCATTAATTAAAAAATTATATTCAATCTAGAATACCATTTACCTTTTTCAAAACAATTATCAAAGTACTTTTTCAAAATCATGCGACATTTATTTTCAAAAAAAATTTCCAATCTATTTTCACCAATCAACTTGAAATTGAACATAAATTGCCACTAAAATTAGAATAAGAAATCTTGGAACCAAAAAATTAATACACCTAGAAAATGTTTAAGAAAAACAAGAGTTCCACAAACAAACAAAAATAAGGGATATAAATAAGAATAAACACTAGAATCCCTAACTAAACCAAAGGATCATGTTTAATGGGATTCTACCAAGGACACAACTACAATGGGATAAACTTGTGAGATAAAACCTAGGTTTACAGTACTGATCATATCTCATCCCTATTTTTCTTGTTTGACTAACTAAAAATTAAAATACCTAGAATAAGATCTTCCATGATATCAAAAAAATAATCTAACTCATAATTCTCTGTAGCCCATCTGATCCAAACATCTCAGAGGAGCTAAGAAACAATCCATAGTAGATGCACTACTTTTAAAATGTTTAATTCTTCCATGACCTCTATTTTCCCTATTGGAATCCCTTGACAAATATCAAATATATTTAAGAAATAAAATGCATTAAAATTCTAACAAACAATCACACATTTCCTCTACACCATCACAATCAACTGCCCCTTTATATTTTATTCACATCACATGAAATGTACAACATGTCCCACAATCCATATTATACATTATTCATTAAACATCCCCCCATAGGGTAAAAATTTTCATGGGAATCATGAGGGTCTCACAGGCACCCATAACATTTTGAAAACACCAAAGTGTCAAACCAGCCTTTATTGAAGTCTGGGAGTGAAAATCCAATTTTCAATAGTTTGAAGTCACTTTACAAACCATCTTCAAAAAATAAAGCTCTTAAAATACACTTATAAATAAATTTAAAGTTAAATCACTCAAAACCATTTGGAAGAACCTTTTCAATAATAAATACATTTCTATTTAAAAATAATAATGAGCTTAAAATAGTGACACTAAACACAATTAATGAACCAAACATTTCCAAAGAATTTCAAAATAACACACACTTTATTTTAAAACAATTATCTCAACAATTATAAAACATTTAAAATTTAAAAATACTACTTTAATCCTAAAAAGTAATATCTAAAATTCCATACCACACTTTACATTTCACTTAACCACATAAATGGGGTCAAAATGCTTTTTAAATGTCACGATCAACATAAAATATTATTTTAACAATTATTATTAATTTAAAATTCATGTCATAGTTAAAATTAAAATTGAAAACCATTTTTTCAAGAGGATAAATACATTGAGAACATTTAAAATTCAATAATTCTATCACATAGGGATTAAATATTAAAAAATGTAATTTTATGTTACAAAGTACTCAATGGAATATCAACATTTGAAAGGAAAAAAAGAAAAAAACATTGGTTTGATACAAACATTATTGGAAGTAATCATTGATGATAGAGAGTTACCCAAAAGGCCTCAAGGGAACTCAAGTAAATCCTAACAATATACAACTTAAATCAGTCAACCTAAACTGTAAAATAAAACGTAGAAAACCCTAGGGTACATAGGAGACAAGAAACTGACAAAAAAGGAAGGGTAAGTAGAATGAATTGTAACCAATGGCCTAAATGGATGAAATATAAAGGAAAAAAGCTTAAATATACTTAAAAATAAAATGTAATTAAGGGATGAACCTTATTGGGTGAGACATTGTAACACCCCAAGATTTCATAGTGTGTTATTTCTTTAAAATAATACAATAACTTGCACTACACACAACACCGAGTTCAAGCACACCATGAATTACCAAACAAGCCGTTAAAAAGAGGTTATGAATAGTATTAACTAAATTTTAAACTTTATATAATCCTTATAATTTTAGAATCCATATTATGAGTTTCTTAGACATAATACAAGAACAGATTCATTTTCAGTATTGCACTTTTATCAACTTTTAATAGTGAAACCTTTTTAAATACAATATTTTAAACTTTTTGACTAAATGGGGACATCAAAAAAATTTAAAATGAAACATCCCAAGCTTCCACGGTACTCTTTCCTTTGAATAATACATTAGCGTGTGTTGTACGCAACTTCGAGTTCTAACACACCACAACCAATCAAACTAGCCGTTATGAATAGTAATACCTACTTATTGAAATTATATATATTTTATATTTTAGAATGGACTTCATTTTTGGATTCGGAATATCGAATTTAGCCTAAGGTGAAATTTTGGTACATTTCGGATAACTTTCATATTTTGATGAATAGTGAAAATTACTAAATTTTAATTAAAAAAAACCTTTTTTAATCAAAATAATTAATAGTGATAAATTATGAATTTAAGTGGTTTTAAAGTATATTTAGAATATATTTTTACCATTTAATATAATTTTGGTCATTGGACATAATTTTACAATTAAACCGAACATAAACAAGTGTCAATCTTTTGATAGTTATTATCTCTTAAAAACACGCTTTTTGTTTTGACAGCGGGAATTAATTTTAAATTAATTTCTTCCACTTCTGTGTTTTGAATTTAGAAAAATGGATTCCATATTTTGAATCAGGATGTTCAAATTTTGTAAATAGGTAACTTTTATTTTTAGACATTTTGAATAATTACTGCGGTAAAAATATTATTTACCATGGTTAAGGGTAAATATGGTAAATAAGGGTTAAAAAATAATATTATAATAACACTAAATTACCCGAAAACGTGTCCTAACCTTATTGGTTGATACATGTTCGACCATAGGCATCTTTGGGTCGATTTTGGGACCCCATGGATCCACTTGTAAGTGATAATGACACTTTATTTTAATTAAGTTAAAATGAATACAAAAATGACACAAGCATATATCTTTTCGAAAAACAATTGTTACATAGGGTTATATATGTTGGATTTTAGATTATAAATATTAATTAGAAAGATAAAAAGATTTACTACATAATTATAGTTTATTTATAATTTTTAGACATTAAATAATTTATTTTATTTATGACACAATGATGATGCAGTAATTACTATAATAGTGAAAAATTAAAATAATTGATATTATAAATACCCAAATAAATATAATATGAAACTTTTAATGAATTAAACTAATTTTCTAGGATAATATGATATATTAGTATTGATTTAATTGACTTTTTTTGAAGTAATAAATCTGTTATGAGTTTCAAAAAAATCAACTATTGAATAGTGTCAAAATTGACATAAAAGAGTTCTTAAAATAAATATTATATTATTAATTGATATTAAATTCCTAAAAATCTAAGGTTCGGCCAGGAGACTTATATCATTATAGTTTCATCATTAATGTACCACTTGGGGGTCTCTTTGATGTATGTAGTAAGTTTATTAACCATATTATATAAAAATACAAAGAGACATTGTAAAAGTGAAACTAATTAACTTAGAGTTAAAACTTAAAGATAAGGTTAATATAAGTACCCAAACCTGTCTAAATTCTATTGGTTGAGTTGTTATCGACCCATCCCCACCTTAAAATTTGAATAATCAACTTTGGATCCATTAGAAACCGAATATGAATTTATTATAAATTAATATTTCTAGCTTTTCCAAAGGTGCCCCTCACCACTCTTATAAAAGGGCACTCCTCCTTCTCATTTCTTCACAACTTAAAAGCCTTTTGGTTCGGCCAAACTCTGCCCAAATACTCTCCCAACTTCCCTCACAACAACCTAGGGGCCTTAGTTTGATCATAAATCCAACCTAAGGAGCCCTTTTGATCAAATCAAAAGGAAGAACCCGAAGAAGAGGTAATGATTTCACCACCCTTTTCTAAGTTCATTTCTTCTTCCACTTCTTCTTCCTTTGTTGTTACCATTATAAAATAATAAATCCAGTATCATATATATACTGTGATGTTATTATAAATATGGTACAACCATATTAAGTATTCTATCCACCCTTTGAATAACATGTCACCATACGTGCGTACGTACGGCTTACCGTCTCCACGTCGTGGTGTAATTGTTATTCAATATAATATTATTTGGATGGGTATAATAATGATGTGTAACTCATGTAAATAATAAATATAACATGTTAATGATTCTGTATGTATGATATACCATCCATTTATATATTATTTTAATATCAAAAGAATGATATTGTCGCTCGTGCGTACGTACGGACTACCGTCTCCACGAACGCGATGAGATTCATTCTCCATCGTATCCATTCAAGTATAATTATCATTTGATGATTTAAAAATTGATGTTTAAGGACTTGATATCATTCTGGATATGAATAATATAAAACCTATCCTTTACAAACATGTCTTATGTAACAAAACATATAAAAGAAAACAAGTAAGCTAACACCCGAAACAACGATAATACTAAGATATTATTATCAAATCAATATTAAAAGATCATATATGATATCATATTAATATATATGATTCTTTTATAATTTAATAACAATTATTTCAATATTATACAGGAGGTTAACCTACCCCAACCAAGTAAAATTACAAGGTAAGGGATTTTCTTATCTCACATTCAATTCCGTGAGATTTCCATTATTCGCCACTAAATTATTGGAAGTGGTGTATTGTGTACTGGCATTTGATATATATTATCATGATTATATTTATATTCATGTTATTCTGTAAATAATTTTGTGGTTATTAACTTTTGGCCATACGACTCAGTTGATTAACATGGTAAGGGGTTTTCATCTCACTCTTTATTTCCTTGAGATTCATGCCATATTTCCACTATTATCTTTTGTGTGGTGTATGTGCTGCCCATAATTGTATTCTTTGTGTAATACACTTTACCATATGTGTATTTACATTTTCATTGTATGATACCTCTTTCTTGGGTTGTATGTATCATAAGTTACCAAATTGATAAGGGTTTACTTCACAATCTCTTTAATATCCGAGGTTGTCTTTACATAAGTATCTACAGGGACATAATTACTATCCATGTCCATATTTCATAAAAGAGTTTTCAAAGGGATTATTTCTAAGGGAACTTTTACTAAAACATCATTTTAAATGTTTTAAATATTTATTCTTCTAAATCATCCTCATTTATGTCCACGTTTTCAAAATGGTTTGTAAGGATTTATTTATATGAAAGTGAATGTTTTAAAAGTGTTAATTCCATTCAAAAGTTTCAAAGTGGTATGGGACACTTTGATCCAAAAATGTATTTAAATGCCTTACTTTCTAAATTGTGTAACAGTAAAATGTTTTCATGAAAAAGGAATATTTCTCTCAATAATTTTTTTTAAAAACATTTTCATCTATGTCAACATCATTTGATGGATTTTATGATTATTTGAAGTTGATTTATTATGATATAAAATTTCCATATTGTAATGAATTTTTGTGATATGTTTGACTGTAGATGTGTCATTCATGGTTTATGAGTAAAGTATTGACATTTCATATGCTAGTTCCAATAAGAATGTTTATGTTATATTTCAACATTTACTTCATATGAATGTGTTGGACAAGTATGTTCCAGGTTGGGGACTAGTTGAAGTAAGCCCTCCAGGTTGGGGACTGGTAAAACTAAGCCCTCCAGGTTAGGTACTGGTAAACGTAATCCCTCCGGTTTGGTCTACGGTTATTAGAGGCACTCCGGGATGGTTTCCGGTTATTAGAGGCACTCCGGGTTGGTGTCCGGTTATTAGAGGCACTCCGGGTTGGGTTCCGGTTACAGTTAGCCCCAAGGTCTTGGGACGAGGCCTTGAGAAGAAATTAAAGTTTAGCATTATGCATTCCATCATTATGAAAGTGGTTATTGATTTTGCATGTGATTATTCGATTAGTAGAATATCCATTTGAATATGTAAATGGCATTATTTCATTTTACTTTTTCCATACTATGTTGAAGTTCAAGTTTAAAAGGCTTTTTTTTATTAATGCATTGCCTTAAATGTTTATGCTTATTTTGAATGTTCCGCTATATTGTTATCCTTACTGGGCATTTGAGCTCACCCCTTTTATATGTTTATTTTCCCCAGGATGTTAAGAAGTAAGTTATGAATGACCTGTAGGGATATTATGAGGGGATAATAGTGTGGACTGTGGAGATATTATGTTGTTGTAGTAGTTTTTCATTTTATGATGTAATGTAAAACTTATGAATATATCTAGTGTTTCCAAGGCTACTAAACCAATCGGTCTTTCGAGATTTGATCTTTCTTGTGATCATGCCAATGTTATGTAATAATGCACCGACTCTAGGTAACTGGGGTCGGGGCGTTACAGTTGGTATCAAAGGAAGTTTAGTACAAACATTGGAAGCTAGATTTAGATAAACTCTGATTAGAGCACGTAGACCTAAGATGAACTTTGAGGATTAGTATAGAAGAACTTCCTAGAATTTTGGTATTGTAGAGATTTTGTGAGTTTTCTGAGCAATACATCCCTGTCTGGATACGAGTAGGTAGAGGCGGCTCTGGCACAGATGTACCTAGGGGTAAAACCCGAAAACACCTCTTTGAGATAGACTCGAACGGGAACTGGTGCACGACAACGGGCCTTGCTGCACTCTTGGTTACGACACTCCCGGGGGATATGCTTAGGATAACTCTCATTTTCTTTACAAATCCTTATGAAGGGTTTTTGAGTATATACTTCCTCAAAGGAGACATTTTTATGATTATAGATTATATCCATAAACTATTTAATTTATTTTATGTGTTTTAAAAGTTTGGGATTAGGTATTATTATTCATAAACTAATCTAGTGTATGCCAATGTTTAGAAATGGTGCCTAGTAGAAGGAATGAGAACTCCAGCAATGCACATGATACAAAGAGAAAGAAGGATCATATATTTTATGGTCTTAAGCCATAATTTACAAGAGAAATAGTCTCGCATGTATTATCATCATATGAAGAAATAATATCATGTGTTGATAAGATAAGTAAAGAGTTTACTGAGTCCTATGGTTTTGAAGTGAAGCAAGAGAAGAAAAGGGTGGAAGAGAGAAAGATGGATAAAGGGAAGAGGAAAAAGAATAATTTTCCCACATGTGGTAACTGTGGAAAGAAACACCCTGGAACTTGCCTGAAAGGAATGGGAGTTTGTTATAAGTGTAGAGGAAAAGGGCACAAAGTACATGACTGCAAGGGTAAGAAAATGGTTTCAAATGTACAATGCTTCATTTGCAAGGATTTTGGACAATATGCGAACCTATGTCCCAGTCATCAGAATATGCCGCAAATGATGTTATTGGATAATAATCAAGTTATGATACTACCACAGATGAAGAGGAATGATTAGAGTTCTTATGTTGATTATGTCAATTGAGTGTTGTATCAACAATGTACTTGTTATAATAATTATGGAGTATATAAGGATTGTACTAGAGTACTATTTCATTAAAGACTTGAGATTGTGTGGAACAAAGAAAGGTGACTCAACAGCAGGATAAATTTTTGGAAAATATATGGTTGAGAGAATGATAAACCATAATATAGTTCTGATACCGAGTTAGTGATTTTGGAATAATACATGATTGTTTTGGATAAATTATATTGGATATTATTGACTACCTTGGAACTGATTAATGATCTGTATATTCCATTATTGTTGGGGTTTAAAACATTTTTGGATTGATGAGGTATATCCAGCATTCTATATGGAATAAATGAGCATGAATGTAATCAATAAGGAATATGGTAATTCAGGATGTTTCAGTGTATTAAAAGAATACATGATGAAGGTATTCATATGCTATTACGTGGTAAAAAGGATCTACATTATGTTTAACTTCCTTATAAATGTTGGACTGTGAGTTTGGTCAGAAATATTTTGGATAAATTCTAGTTTGAGATTAATTTTGGATTTCCATAAAAGGACAACCCGGAGGTCGGGCGGCAACCCGTCGCGTCCGGCAAGGCCGCGAGACTTGAACCCGCAACCGAAGGGCAACAAGGGTGTATCACCTACCACTGGCCCAAGAGATGTCCTGGATTAAATAATGTAGTTTTTTTTAAAAGATCTGGTAGATGAATTATAAATTCGTTTATTTTGGAACCATGTACGAATAGTATAAATAGATTTTTTTTTACGAGTGAAAGATGAGTTTGTGGTATAAATTTATTAATGGACAAAACTCTAATTATAAAGTAAGTATATCTCCTTATGATCTTATCCAATCTCATAAATAAATTCCTCAACATTAAGAAAAGGAACATAGAACAAAAGTGTTGTCCTAGATGGTACCTTAAATCATCACTAATTTATGGCTTTGGGATTGTTGGAATTTTCATAGCCATGTTCTCTACCACTCTCCATCAGATAATTGATGGTTAGATTTCTCTTCCATATCCATATTTTCCTGCATGGAAACCTAGTATGTGTTATTTTCGGTAATCTTCATACTTTCCACTCTTTATTTTAAATAGAGGCCTCATTAATTTATTTTTCGATGTGGGATTTCAACTAAGATATTTTGAAACGTCAAAAATGTGTTATCCTAATACCCTATATTTTGTTGAACCGATGGTATTTCAAATCATCATAGATTGATGAGTTTAAGGACCTCAATTTTGTACTTTTTTGTGATTGATGACCTCAATCACTACCTATAAATATTTACGTTTTTCCTCCAATTATATGTCTCTAATTTCCACCAATGTTCTCCTAATGGAGATCATAATTTGGTGGTGACCCTTTCATTTCTCATTTCCTCATATTAAGACTAAATTTTAGTAACCCAATTTCCGATGAGGGTCTTCCCACAAATATATTTTTTTATTTTCAACCTTTTATTTTCGAAGAACAATTTCAAATTGCGAGGACGCAATTTATTGAAGGAGGAGAGAATGTAACACCCCAAGATTTCATAGTGTGTTATTTCTTTAAAATAATACAATAACTTGCACTACACGCAACACCGAGTTCAAGCACACCATGAATTACCAAACAGGCCGTTCAAAAGAGGTTATGAATAGTATTAACTAAATTTTAAACTTTATATAATCCTTATAATTTTAGAATCCATATTATGAGTTTCTTAGACATAATACAAGAACAGATTCATTTTCAGTATTGCACTTTTATCAACTTTTAATAGTGAAACCTTTTTAAATACAATATTTTAAACTTTTTGACTAAATGGGGACATCAAAAAATTTTAAAATGAAACATCCCAAGCTTCCACGGTACGCTTTCCTTTGAATAATACAGTAGCGTGTGTTGTACGCAACTTCGAGTTCTAACACACCACAACCAATCAAACTAGCCATTATGAATACTAATACCTACTTTTTGAAATTATATATATTTTATATTTTATAATGGACTTCATTTTTGGATTCGGAATATCGAATTTAGCCTAAGGTGAAATTTTGGTACATTTCGGATAACTTTCATATTTTGATGAATAGTGAAAATTACTAAATTTTAATTAAAAACAACTTTTTTAATCAAAATAATTTATAGTGATAAATTATGAATTTAAGTGGTTTTAAAGTTTATTTAGAATATATTTTCACCATTTAATATAATTTTGGTCATTGGACATAATTTTACAATTAAACCGAACATAAACAGGTGTCAATCTTTTGATAGTTATTATCTCTTAAAAACACGCTTTTTGTTTTGACAGCGGGAATTAATTTTAAATTAATTTCTGCCACTTCTGTGTTTTGAATTTAGAAAAATGGATTCCATATTTGGAATCAGGATGTTCAAATTGTGTAAATAGGTAACTTTTATTTTTAGACATTTTGAATAATTACTGCGGTAAAAATTTTATTTACCATGGTTAATGGTAAATCTAGTAAATAAGGGTTAAAAAATAATATTATAATAATACTAAATTACCTTAAAACGTGTCCTAACCTTATTTGTTGATACATGTTCGACCATAGGCATATTTGGGTCGATTTTGGGACCCCATGGATCCACTTGTAAGTGATAATGACACTTTATTTTAATTAAGTTAAAATGAATAAAAAATGACACAAGCATATATCTTTTTGAAAAACAATTGTTACATAGGGTTATATATGTTGGATTTTAGATTATAAATATTCATTATAAATATAAAAATATTATTTACATAATCATATTTTATTTCTAATTTTTAGACATTAAATAATTTATTTTATTTATGACACAATGATGATGCAGTAATTACTATAATAGTGAAAATTTAAAATAATTGATATTATAAATAACCAAATAAATATAATATGAAACTTTTAATGAATTAAACTAATTTAATAGGATAATATGAGATATTAGGATATATTTAATTGACTTATTTTGAAGTAATCAATCTGTTATGAGTTTCACAAAAATCAACTATTGAATAGTGTCAAAATTGACATAAAAGAGTTCTTAAAACAAATATTATATTATTAATTGATATTAAATTCCTAAAAATATAAGGTTCGGCCAAGAGACTTATATCATGATAGGTTCATCATTAATGGACCACTTGGGGGTAGCTTGGATGTATGTAGTAAGTTTATTAACCATATTATATAAAAATACAAAGAGACATCGTAAAAGTCAAACTAATTAACTTAGAGTTAAAACTTAAAGGTAAGGTTAATATAAGTACCCAAACCTGTCTAAATTGTATTGGTTGAGTTGTTATCGACCCATCCCCACCTTAACCTTTGAATAATAAACTTTGGATCCATTTGAAACCGAATATGAATTTATTATAAATTAATATTTCTAGCTTTTCCAAAGGTGCCCCACACCCCTCTTATAAAAGGGAACTCCTCCTTCTCATTTCTTCACACCTTCAAAGCCTTTTGGTTCGGCCAAACTCTGCCCAAATACTCTCCCAAATTCCCTCACTACAACCTCGGGGCCTTAGTTTAATCAGAAAGCCAACCTATGGAGCCCTTTTGATCAAATCAAAAGGAAGAACCCGAAGAAGAGGTAATGATTTCACCACCCTTTTCTAAGTTCATTTCTTCTTCCACTTCTTCTTCCTTTGTTGTTACCATTCTAAAATAATAAATACAGTATCATATATATACTGTGATTTTATTATAAATATGGTACAACCATATTCAGTATTATATCCACCCTTTGAATAACATGTCACCATACGTGCGTACGTACGGCTTACCGTCTCCACGTCGTGGTGTAATTGTTATTCAATATAATATTATTTGGATGGGTATAATAATGATGTGTAACTCATTTAAATAATAAATATAACATGTTAATGATTCTGTATATATGATATACCATCCATTTATATATTATTTTAATATCGAAAGAATGATATTGTCGCTCGTGCGTACGTACGGACTACCGTCTCCACGAACGTGATGAGATTCATTCTCCATCATATCCATTCAAGTATAATTATTATTTGATGATTTAAAAAATGATGTTTAAGGACTTGATATCATTCTGGATTTGAATAATATAAAACCTATCCTTTACAAACATGTCTTATGTAACAAAACATATAAAAGAAAACAAGTAAGCTAACACCCGAAACAACGATAATACTAAGATATTATTATCAAATCAATATTAAAAGATCATATATGATATCATATTAATATATATGATTCTTGTATTATTTAATAACAATTATTTCAATATTATATAGGAGGTTAACCTACCCCAACCAAGTAAAAGTACAAGGTAAGGGATTTTCTTATCTCACATTCAATTCCGTGAGATTTCCATTATTCGCCACTAAATTATTGAAAGTGGTGTATTGTGTACTGGAATTTGATATATATTATCCTGATTATCTTTATATTCATCTTATTCTGTAAATAATTTGGTGGTTATTAACTTTTGGCCATATGACTCAGTTGATTAACATGGTAAGGGGTTTTCATCTCACTCTTTATTTCCGTGAGATTCGTGCCATATTTCCACTATTATCTTTTGTGTGGTGTATGTACTGCCCATAATTGTATTCTTTGTGTAATACACTTTACCTTATGTGTATTTACATTTTCATTGTATGATACCTCTTTCATGGGTTGTATGTTTCATAAGTTACCAAATTGATAAGGGTTTACTTCACAATCTCTTTAATATCTGAGGTTGTCTTTACGTAAGTATCTACAGGGACATATTTACTATCCATGTCCATATTTCATAAAAGATTTTTCAAAGGGATTATTTCTAAGGGAACTTTTACTAAAACATCATTTTAAATGTTTTAAATATTTATTCTTCTAAATCATCCTCATTTATGTCCATGTTTTCAAAATGGTTTGTAAGGATTTATTTATATGAAAATGAATGTTTTAAAAGTGTTAATTCCATTCAAAAGTTTCAAAGTGGTATGGGACACTTTGATCCAAAAATGTATTTAAATGACTTACTTTCTAAATTGTGTAACATTAAAATGTTCTCATGAAAAATGGATATTTCTCTCAATAATTTTTTAAAAAAACATTTTCATCTATGTCAACATCCTTTGATGGATTTTAAGATTATTTGAAGTTGATTTATTATGATATAAAATTTCCATATTGTAATGAATTTTTGTGATATGTTTGACTGTAGATGTGTCATTCATGGTTTATGAGTAAAGTATTGACATTTCGTATGCTAGTTCCAATAAGAATGTTTATGTTATATTTCAACCTTTACTTCATATGAATGTGTTGGACAAGTATGTTCCTGGTTGGGGACTAGTTGAAGTAAGCCCTCCAAGTTGGGGACTGGTAAAAGTAAGCCCTCCAGGTTAGGTACTGGTAAAAGTAAGCCCTCTGGTTTGGTCTCCGGTTATTAGAGGCTCTCCGGGTTGGTATCCGGTTATTAGAGGCACTCCGGGTTGGTGTCCGGTTATTAGAGGCACTCCGGGTTGGGTTCCGGTTACAGTTAGCCCCAAGGTCTTGGGACGAGGCCTTGAAAAGAAATTAAAGTTTAGCATTATTCATTCCATCATTATGAAAGTGGTTATTGATTTTTTATGTGATTATTCGATTAGTAGAATATCCATCTGAATAAGTAAATGGAATTATTTCATTTTACTTTTGCCATACTATGTTGAAGTTCAAGTTTAAAAGGCTTCTGTTTTAGTAATGCATTGCCTTAAATGTTTATGCTTATTTTGAATGTTCCGCTATATTGTTATCCTTACTGGGCATTTCAGCTCACCCCTTTTCTATGTTTATTTTCCCCAGGATGTGAAGAAGTAAGTTATGGATGACCTGCAGGGATATTATGAGGGGATAATAGTGTGGACTGTGGAGATATTATGTTGTTGTAGTAGTTTTTCATTTTATGATGTAATGTAAAACTTATGAATATATCTAGTGTTTCTAAGGCTACTAAACCAATCGGTCTTTCAAGATTTGATCTTTCTTGTGATCATGCCAATGTTATGTAATAATGAACCGACTCTAGGTAACTGGGGTCGGGGCGTTACAGTTGGTATCAAAGGAAGTTTAGTACAATCTTTGGAAGCTAGATTTAGATAAACTCTGATTAGAGAACGTAGACATAAGATGAACTTTGAGGATTAGTATAGAAGAACTTCCTAGAATTTTGGTATTGTAGAGATTTTGTGAGTTTTCTGAGCAATACATCCCTGTCTGGATACGAGCAGGTAGAGGCGGCTCTGGCACAGATGTACCTAGGGGTAAAACCCGAAAACACTGCTTTGAGCTAGACTCGAACGGGAACTGGTGCACGACCATGGGCCTTGATGCACTCTTGGTTACGACACTCCTGGGGGATATGCTTAGCATAACTCTCATTTTATTTAAAAATCATTACGAAGGGTTTATGAGTATATACTTCCTCAAAGGAGACATTTTTATGATTATGGATTATATCCATAAACTATTTAATTTATGTTATGTGTTTTAAAAGTTTGGTATTAGGTTTTGTTATTCATAAACTAATCTAGTGTATGCCAATGTTTAGAAATGGCGCCTAGTAGAAGGAATGAGAACTCCAGCAATGCACATGATACAAAGAGAAAGAAGGATCATATATTTTATGGTCTTAAGCCAGAATTTACAAGAGAAATAGTCTCGCATGTATTATCATCATATGAAGAAATAATATCATGTGTTGATAAGATAAGTAATGAGTTTACTGAGTCCTATGGCTTTGAAGGTAAGCAAGAGAAGAAAAGGGTGGAAGAGAGAAAGATGGATAAAGGGAAGAGGAAAAAGAAGAATTTTCCCACATGTGGTAACTGTGGAAAGAAACACCCTGGAACTTGCCTGAAAGGAATGGGAGTTTGTTATAAGTGTAGACGAAAAGGGCACAAAGTACGTGACTGCAAGGGTAAGAAAATGGTTTCAAATGTACAATGCTTCATTTGCAAGGATTTTGGACATTATGCGAACCTATGTCCCAGTCATCAGAATATGCCGCAAATGATGTTATTGGATAATAATCAAGTTATGATACTACCACAGATGAAGAGGAATGATTAGAGTTCTTATGTTGATTATGTCAATTGAGTGTTGTATCAACAATGTACTTGTTATAATAATTATGGAGTATATAAGGATTGTACTACAGTACTATTTCATTAAAGACTTGAGATTGTGTGGAACAAAGAAAGGTGACTCAACAGCAGGATAAATTTTTGGAAAATATATGGTTGAGAGAATGATAAACCATAATATAGTTCCGATACCGAGTTAGTGATTTTGGAATAATACATGATTGTTTTGGATAAATTATATTGGATATTCTTGACTACCTTGGAACTGATTAATGATCTGTATATTCCATTATTGTTGGGGTTTAAAACATTTTTGGATTGATGAGGTATATCCAGCATTCTATATGGAATAAAGGAGCATGAATGTAATCAATAAGGAATATGGTAATTCAGGATGTTTTAGTGTATTAAAAGAATACATGATGAAGGTATTCATGTGCTATTACGTGGTAAAAAGGATCTACATTATGTTTAACATCCTTATAAATGTTGGACTGTGAGTTTGGTCAGAAATATTTTGGATAAATTCTAGTTTGAGATTAATTTTGGATTGCCATAAAAGGACAACCCAGAGGTCGGGCGGAAACCCGTCGCGTCCGGCAAGGCCGCGAGACTTGAACCCGCAACCGAAGGGCGACAAGGGTGTATCACCTACCACTGGCCCAAGAGATGTCCTGGATTAAATAATGTAGTTTTTTTTAAAAGATCTGGTAGATGAATTATAAATTCGTTTATTTTGGAACCATGTACGAATAGTATAAATAGAATTTTTTTTACGAGTGAAAGATGAGTTTGTGGTAGAAATTTATTAATGGACAAAACTCTAATTATAAAGTAAGTATATCTCTTTATGATCTTATCCAATCTCATAAATAAATTCCTCAACATTAAGAAAAGGAACTTAGAACAAAAGTGTTGTCCTAGATGGTACCTTAAATCATCACTAATTTATGGCTTTGGGATTGTTGGCCTTTTCATAGCCATGTTCTCTACCACTCTCCATCAGATAATTGATGGTTATATTTCTCTTCCATATCCATATTTTCCTACATGGAAACCTAGTATGTGTTATTTTCGGTAATCTTCATACTTTCCACTCTTTATTTTAAATAGAGGCCTCATTAATTTATTTTTCGATGTGGGATTTCAACTAAGATATTTTGAAACGTCAAAAATGTGTTATCCTAATACCCTATATTTTGTTGAACCGATGGTATTTCAAATCATCATAGATTGATGAGTTTAAAGACCTCAATTTTGTACTTGTTTGTGATTGATGACCTCAATCACTACCTATAAATATTTACGTTTTTCCTCCAATAATATGTCTCTAATTGCCACCAATGTTCTCCTAATGGAGATCATAATTTGGTGGTGACCCTTTCATTTCTCATTTCCTCATATTAAGACTACATTTTAGTAACCCAATTTCCGATGAGGGTTTTCCCACAAATATATTTTTTTTTTTCAACCTTTTATTTTTGAAGAACAATTTCAAATTGCGAGGACGCAATTTATTGAAGGAGGGGAGAATGTAACACCCCAAGATTTCATAGTGTGTTATTTCTTTAAAATAATACAATAACTTGCACTACACGCAACACCGAGTTCAAGCACACCATGAATTACCAAACACGCCGTTCAAAAGAGGTTATGAATAGTATTAACTAAATTTTAAACTTTATATAATCCTTATAATTTTAGAATCCATATTATGAGTTTCTTAGACATAATACAAGAATAGATTCATTTTCAGTATTGCACTTTTATCAACTTTTAATAGTGAAACCTTTTTAAATACAATATTTTAAACTTTTTGACTAAATGGGGACATCAAAAATTTTTAAAATGAAACATCCCATGCTTCCACGGTACGCTTTCCTTTTAATAATACAGTAGCGTGTGTTGTACGCAACTTTGAGTTCTAACACACCACAACCAATCAAACTAGCCATTATGAATAGTAATACGTACTTTTTGAAATTATATATATTTTATATTTTATAATGGACTTAATTTTTGGATTCAGAATATCAAATTTAGCCTAAGGTGAAATTTTGGTACATTTCAGATAACTTTCATATTTTGATGAATAGTGAAAATTACTAAATTTTAATTAAAAACAACTTTTTTAATCAAAATAATTAATAGTGATAAATTATGAATTTAAGTGGTTTTAAATTATATTTAGAATATATTTTTACCATTTAATATAATTTTGGTCATTGGACATAATTTTACAGTTAAACCGAACATAAACAGGTGTCAATCTTTTGATAGTTATTATCTCTTAAAAACACGCTTTTTGTTTTGACAGCGGGAATTAATTTTAAATTAATTTTTTCCACTTCTTTGTTTTGAATTTAGAAAAATGGATTCCATATTTGGAATCAGGATGTTCAAATTGTGTAAATAGGTAACTTTTATTTTTAGACATTTTGAATAATTACTACGGTAAAAATTTTATTTACCATGGTTAAGGGTAAATCTGTTAAATAAGGGTTAAAAAATAATATTATAATAATACTAAATTACCGTAAAACGTGTCCTAACCTTATTGGTTGATACATGTTCGACCATAGGCATCTTTGGGTCGATTTTGGGACCCCATGGATCCACTTGTAAGTGATAATGACACTTTATTTTAATTAAGTTAAAATGAATACAAAAATGATACAAGCATTTATCTTTTAGAAAAACAATTGTTACATAGGGTTATATATGTTGGATTTTAGATTAGAAATATTCATTAGAAAGATAAAAAGATTTCCTACATAATTATATTTTATTTATAATTTTTAGACATTATATAATTTATTTTATTTATGACAGAATGATGATGCAGTAATTAACATAATAGTGAAAAATTAAAATAATTGATATTATAAATACCCAAATAAATATAATATGAAACTTTTAATGAATTAAACTACTTTTATAGGATACTATGATTTATTATTATTGATTTAATTGACTTTTTTCGAAGTAATCAATCTGTTATGAGTTTCACAAAAATCAACTATTGAATAGTGTCAAAATTGACATAAAAGAGTTCTTAAAACAAATATTATATTATTAATTGATATTAAATTCCTAAAAATCTAAGGTTCGGCCAAGAGACTTATATCATGATAGGTTAATCATTAATGGACAACTTGGGGGTCTCTTGGATGTATGTAGTAAGTTTATTAACCATATTATATAAAAATACAAAGAGACATTGTAAAAGTGAAACTAATTAACTTAGAGTTAAAACTTAAAGATAAGGTTAATATAAGTACCCAAACCTGTATAAAATATATTGGTTGAGTTTTTATAGACCCATCCCCACCTTAACCTTTGAATAATCAACTTTTGATCCATTTGAAACCGAATATGAATTTATTATAAATTAATATTTCTAGCTTTTCCAAAGGTGCCCCTCACCCCTCTTATAAAAGGGAACTCCTCCTTCTCATTTCTTCACACATTAAAAGCCTTTTGGTTTGGCCAAACTCTGCACAAATACTCTCCCAACCTCCCTCACTACAACCCAGGGGCCGTAGTTTGATCAGAAAGACAACCTAAGGAGCCCTTTTGATCAAATCAAAAGGAAGAACCCGAAGAAGAGGTAATGATTTCACCACCCTTTTCTAAGTTCATTTCTTCTTCCACTTCTTCTTCCTTTGTTGTTACCATTCTAAAATAATAAATCCAGTATCATATATATAATGTGATTTTATTATAAATATGGTACAACCATATTCAGTATTCTATCCACCCTTTGAATAACATATCACCATACGTGCGTACGTACGGCTTACCGTCTCCACGTCGTGGTGTAATTGTTATTCAATATAATATTATTTGGATGGGTATAATAATGATGTGTAACTCATGTAAATAATAAATATAACATGTTAATGATTCTTTATATATGATATACCATCCATTTATATATTATTTTAATATCAAAAGAATGATATTGTCGCTCGTGCGTACGTACGGACTACCGTCTCTACGAACGTGATGAGATTCATTCTCCATCGTATCCATTCAAGTATAATTATCATTTGATGATTTAAAAAATTATTTTTAAGGACTTGATATCATTCTGGATATGAATAATATAAAACCTATCCTTTACAAACATGTCTAATGTAACAAGACATATAAAAGAAAACAAGTAAGCTAACACCTGAAACAACGATAATACTAAGATATTATTATCAAATCAATATTAAAAGATCATATATGATATCATATTAATATATATGATTCTTGTATTATTTAATAACAATTATTTCAATATTATACAGGAGGTTAACCTACCCCAACCAAGTAAAAGTACAAGGTAAGGGATTTTCTTATCTCACATTCAATTCCGTGAGATTTCCATTATTCGCCACTAAATTATTGAAAGTGGTGTATTGTGTACTGGAATTTGATATATATTATCATGATTATCTTTATATTCATGTTATTCTGTAAATAATTTGGTGTTTATTAACTTTTGGCCATATGACTCAGTTGATTAACATGGTAAGGGGTTTTCATCTCACTCTTTATTTCCGTGAGATTCATGCCATATTTCCACTATTATCTTTTGTGTGGTGTATGTACTGCCCATAATTGTATTCTTTGTGTAATACACTTTACCTTATGTGTATTTACATTTTCATTGTATGATACCTCTTTCATGGGTTGTATGTTTCATAAGTTACCAAATTGATAAGGGTTTACTTCACAATCTCTTTAATATCCGAGGTTGTCTTTACGTAATTATCTACAGGGACATATTTACTATCCATGTCCATATTTCATAAAAGAGTTTTCAAAGGGATTATTTCTAAGGGAACTTTTACTAAAACATCATTTTAAATGTTTTAAATATTTATTCTTCTAAATCATCCTCATTTATGTCCATGTTTTCAAAATGGTTTGTAAGGATTTATTTATATGAAAATGAATGTTTTAAAAGTGTTAATTCCATTCAAAAGTTTCAAATTGGTATGGGACACTATGATCCAAAAATGTATTTAAATGCCTTACTTTATAAATTGTGTAACATTAAAATGTTTTCATGAAAAAGTGATATTTCTCTCAATAATTTTAAAAAAAACTATTTCATCTATGTCAACATCCTTTGATGGATTTTAAGAATATTTGAAGTTGATATATTATGATATAAAATTTCCATATTGTAATGAATTTTTGTGATATGTTTGACTGTAGATGTGTCATTCATGTTTTATGAGTAAAGTATTGACATTTCGTATGCTAGTTCCAATAAGAATGTTTATTTTATATTTCAACCTATACTTCATATGAATGTGTTGGACAAGTATGTTCCAGGTTGGGGACTAGTTGAAGTAAGCCCTCCAGGTTGGGGACTGGTAAGAGTAAGCCCTCCAGGTTAGGTACTGGTAAAAGTAAGCCCTCCAGTTTGGTCTCCGGTTATTAGAGGCACTCCGGGTTGGTGTCCGGTTATTAGAGGCACTCTGGGTTGGTGTCCGGTTATTAGAGGCACTCCGGGTTGGGTTTCGGTTACAGTTAGCCCCAAGGTCTTGGGACGAGGCCTTGAAAAGAAATTAAAGTTTAGCATTATGCATTCCATCATTATGAAAGTGGTTATTGATTTCGTATGTGATTATTCGATTAGTAGAATATCCATGTGAATAAGTAAATGGCATTATTTCATTTTACTTTTGCCATACTATGTTGAAGTTCAAGTTTAAAAGGCTTTTGTTTTAGTAATGCATTGCCTTAAATGATTATGCTTATTTTGAATGTTCCGCTATATTGTTATCCTTACTGGGCATTTGAGCTCACCCCTTTTCTATGTTTATTTTCCCCAGGATGTGAAGAAGTAAGTTATGAATGACCTGCAGGGATATTATGAGGGGATAATAGTGTGGACTGTGGAGATATTATGTTGTTGTAGTAGTTTTTCATTTTATGATGTAATGTAAAACTTATGAATATATCTAGTGTTTCCAAGGCTACTAAACCAATCGGTCTTTCGAGATTTGATCTTTCTTGTGATCATGCCAATATTATGTAATAATGCACCGACTCTAGGTAACTGGGGTCGGGGCATTACAGACATGGATCGTTTGCATGAGTGGGATAAAAAATGAATACATTTAGGCTCTTAAAATCGAAGTAGAGGAACTTGAATTTCACATTGAAGTGAAATAGGAAAACTCGCATAGTTGGAACTACAAAATAATAAATCAACTACATGGATTTCCCCAAGGACTCATATGGTCCAATACACATGAACCAACTGTGCTAAATAGAACATCCAAAAAATAGGTCCATATCACACTTTTTTGGAATGGTTTTCTTAACCATGAATATTTTGTGTTCCATGAATCCTAATGAGAGGAATATTCACATGAAAACTACAAAGATCCACCCCAACCATGAATTACCTATGCTAGTTGAAGTGTCTGTGTTCAAGAATAAATTAAAACATCCCCATATACAGGTACCTTGATGGTTACTCCTAAACCACGCACCCCAAACCATGCATAAGAAAAAAACTATAAAAAATAATACGAAGATACATAACAATAAAAATATAAAAAATGTCAAAAATTACTTAAAATAATGAATTAAAAAAAATCTATTGTGACATTGGCTATCAAAACCTCCCCACAATTCCACTTTCTTCCCCCGAAAAGTCCCGATAAAGATGAAAGTCACTAGAATGAGTCACAACCCTTACCACATGGAACAGGGTGATTTGGGTGATAAATACCTAAAGAGGTCCTAAAGAGGAAAATATAAAACACAAAATATTTATCGATATTGAATTGTCGAGTCCACAAAACTACTAAAAGTATCCAAGAAAAACAAATCATTGGATCCCGATAATAGGTCATAATTTAAAAAATACTGAGCATTGGTCTCCCTACCTTTTATAAATATCTTAAATGTGGAATAAATGGAGAAAACACTTGAATAGAAACATACACTATGATAATTCATCTCTATGAGATCCTTTAAAATCACCCAAATGCATCAAGCACAAATTATCAAAAAATAACTCACACTAACACACAAGGTGAACATGTTTTAAGGGAAACTTAACCTCAATAGACTCTAAGAACATAAGACTCAAGAAAACACCTAAATTGACATGCATTGAATCTATGAGTGATAACTCAGAATCATTCCATAATATGAAATGACATGGGATTTTGACTATTTCCACCATAATCTTCAGGTAAACTAAAACCTCGATCATGGAACACCATCACATAGTGAACCATAACCACGCAAAGATAGAACAACCAAGTTCTCAATATACTAAAAAACACACATTTTATTTTCCTAGGAACTAAACTGAAGTTCTCCCATTCTAATATAAAAAATAATATGACCAAAAAATGATCAAAAAAATAATAATGAAACACTAAAATTTCCAAAATTAAATTAATAGAAACAACAAGGGAAACACCCAAGACCAAAAAACCAAAGGCATACACAAAAGAAAAAAATTATACACACTGAAAAAAAATCCATTACCATCCCAAATAGAATGACTCAAGCATCATCAAAGAAATCACCTATTCAAATAAAACACACATGATTCATCGAAACACCCATATGGATCCACTATAAAGCCTAATTCCAAAAAGGCACCCACTAGAACAAAAATTAAAAACTTCTTAACCCACCCAGTATAAATATGTGATATGAACTTACGCAAGAACCCATAAATAAAAAAAATATCTTAATATTCATAAGACATAATAATGACTACCCAAAATATATAATGAAAACCATAAGTCCCATAAACAGGGGTATAAATCAATGCACCCACTTTAAATTCCAAAAGGAATGCCTATTTCATGACATCTTTTGAAAATTGATTTTCAAACCTCCTTTACAATCACATATGGAAACCAAACCATCTTCTGTAAACCCATTTAAAAAATATTTCAAACCATTACTAAGACCCACAAATCTCAAAAATAAATTAAACCAGGGGTAATCACTATTATTTTTCAAAATCATCCCAGATTGTTTCATTAAATAGAATATCCCAAACACAGTTTTAAAAAAAATATATATTTCAAAAGAAAAAATTTCTAAAAACATTCTGTGGGTTAAAAAATAAACCCCAAAAAATATTAGGCATAAACCCCCTTTTTTACTATAACGAAATTTTAAAATATCATTTTTAAATCAATCACTTATTTTAAAATGATTTCATTAGAAAATACTTCAAATATCCCCTTTGAAAATATCACAAAATTCCATTTTAAGCTTTATATATTTTTCCACACAAAATGGTCTCCATATCTCCAATTTTGAAACAAACCCTGAATTGGTTTTTAATAACCCCCCCCCCCCCAAATATCTCAATCAACTACAAATAGTTTAAAAAACAAATCATGAAATGACCCAAACTTTTAGAAATTAAATTCCATTTTAGAAGAATAAATTCATCATGAAGTAATGTAGATATCAAAAACACTTGTGCTCCTTTGTCTATTTTGGAGAATTATAAAATATAGCTTTTTCATATTTAGAATTATGTTAATAATATTAACTAATGAAAATATATTCATTGTACAATGAAAAATATGGTTAGTATATATTAATGGTTATGATAAAATCTAATTGACAAAAAAATAAACAATGGCCTAGAATAGTTGGATCATACATTATGAAGCCCATTTATTAGAACTTATTAGGGAGATGAAATCATAGGGATTTACAGATAACCAATCCCATGATGAGATCCAATAAGTCAAGCTCGATCAAAACCGATTATGGGAGAAGTTTAGGATTATTGGAATAACATCCCAAAAAATGTTCGCTGAACGTCATCAAGAAAGCACCACCATCACACACCCTACCACTAGGACTTATTGTAGTGTAATTAAGGGTTATGTATCTAGAATATCATAATTTGAATTTGTATATTTACTTTTTTAATAAAATAATTATTTTATTTAACCTATTTTAATAATACTTTATTATATAATGAGTTTGATAAAAATTTGAATTTAATATGGGGAAATTAATATTATATATATACTCTCATAGATAATATTTTGACAATTTTGAATTTTTTTTAAATAAATTGTATTTTAATAATATGTTATTAATAAATAATATTTATCTAAATATTTATTATAATATTATTTAGTTAATTCTAATATATGTTTTTTAAAGGTCGATAAGTTGTTAGAATCATAAAAACACAATTATTAGTAAATACATTTTTTATATAAAAGTGATAATTAACATTTATATGATATTTTTTGATAAAATAAATATTATTTTTGAAATAATAATGTCTAAATTATCCAATTGTGATTTTTTAATAATACTATGAGATAATCAAATGTTTGGGAAAAAATTAAATACATTATAAATATAAGAGTAATATTGTGATATTATAACTACCCACAAGTGATGTAACAAATGTTATAAAGTGTATCCATGAAAAAAATCATGTTTTCCATTTGAAATGATCTTTTTTAATTTATTTCATAATATTAAAATTCTTTAATGAATCCTTCAAAAATATATATTATAAGTTAATGTTTTAAAATCATTTATTTATGAACATGACTCACTTTCACATAAACAATTGTATTATTATAATAATTTTCGTTCTTGGACATATAAAATATATAAAATCACTACTATTCAGTATATACTTGGGGAAAACCATGGTATGGTTTGTAGTTTCTATTATTTTTTCATATAGACTCCAAAACCAAAGTCTATAAATTAGTAAAGAATTAGCCACTCTAGATATAAATACCCACAAATCCCCCCACTCAACTTCACTGAAAACCCATTTAGTCATTATTTCCTCTCCCTATACCTCCCTAAATCCCTCCCAATGTGTCCAAAATATCATAAAAACATCCACCTAAGCTTTTAGAAGAACCCTCTAAAAGTAAGATATTTCTCAATATTTTTGGCCTTTCAAGCACTGATTAGCCACTAAAAGATGATCATATTTATTTTTTTATATTATAATATAAATTTTATTCATTATTTAAAAACATAGTTTTCAATTAACTTTAAAAGTTGAAAAATAATTCACATTATGATTGTAATTCCTACTTAAAATGCATTATTGCATGGTACCTTTTTGAACACCACATAAAACACGAAATGGGAAAAAAAATTCCATCTTCTTTATAGTCTTACATAAAATAAGTATCAATTCATAAATTTGGACCACTTGAAGATTCCCATTACAAGACCACTAAAATAGGCCTTGAACCAAGAACATTCTGGGATCACTGAACTGGAAAACATCCCAATAAATATACTACATCAGCCATGTTTCAAGTACTATGATTTTAAAAATTGGATTGGATATATTATACATCATGGGGAACATTTTCTTAATAATTGTCTCACAATAATTCAGATTATTTAGTATAGTTCTAGGAATCCCAAGTGGAAGATGTAATTCTAGGCCAGATTCTATGGCCAAGAAAAATAGTCAACAATTTCAACCTTATCTTCAAATACAAAATTCAATTTGTTCTAAAATATTACATAAAATCAGGGGACATCAGTATATTTTTTTTTTTATTCTATGGCCCACTAAAATTCTGCCATATAGAATCTCATTTGTAGGCTTATTTTTAGTAGATGCAAGTTGGATCAGATTGTTTGTCAGGGGTGGAAAATTCCACTCTCCCTTAACTTTCCACACACCTCGTCCAACCATAATTAATTTTCGTGACTTCCAATATTTAAGGCTCAACCTAAGGCTTCATGAATGCCTATTTACGACATTGTTTGTCTAGGATTTGAGGATATTGGAGCTTTTTTTTCATTGAAATATTATTATGTCAATTTGTCTTTATAATGTTCTTTTTTATCATGTAATTTGTTCGAACCACCTTGGTTTTTTTATAAATTTTAGTATTTTATGATTATTATATTCTTATTAATATCACATTGACACCATTGCCTTGAGGCTTGAACTTATTCACACCAAACCTTGTGAATTTATTTTCAAAACAGTGGAGTGATCATTATTTTGTTGTTTTTACTTCTTTAATTCCGCCTTTATGAGTTTAATTCCCGCTTCCATTGAGAACACATCATTAAAGGGGAGATAACAATTTTATGGTTTTATATAAGGGATTTTCATGGGGATGGATTTGATGTCATTTATCACTATCTAAATATTTACTAATATCTTTTAATTGTGTTTTTTTAATTCAATGTCTTTCTCTCTTCCCCTTCCTTATTGGATTTATTTGCCCCACTTTTTTGGGATATTAATATCTTTTACCTTGGGGTGCTCATTAAAATGATAATAGATGATTATAATTTATTATCATGTGTTTTTAAAGGTTTTTAACCTGTAATTAATGATTTTGGTTTTCATTCATTAAATTAATCCTTCTCGAGTTAATCAAATTGAAATTGTCAAAAAAAGGAATTCATCAAATCCACCCCGAGAAATAACCTAGGATCAAACCTTTCTCCTAAATTGAATTCATATAGACTAGTTAGTTTTCATTTAAACCCATCTAAAATCAACCCATGTTGTCCACTTCATATCAAAAAACAATCCATGTGATGTATGTGTCTTTAGGTTCCTTCTTAGGACTCTGCGGATTCCACAACCGAAGATAAAATACAAGCGACCACATAACCATAAAAACATGGGTAAATTTGGGAGAGAAAAAATGTTCATTCCATTTCTGGGGACCCAATTAATTAATCTCAGCACTCATTATATTCTCTCCCTTTTCAATTTTTTCACTTCAAATTCTCTTATCATTTCCCCTTTCTTTTGTTTTTTAATTTTCTTGGTGATGGTCCGCATATAACTGTGACTAATCAAACCATCTTGTTAGGGTGGATAGTCCTGGGGTTGGGGAGTAAAGTACACCAAGGGAACTATTTCCATTATATTCTAATATTAATAATACTCTAGAGTCAATAATTGATACGATTCTGATGGAAGGTCTTCAAATAAACCAACTCATAAACCCAAGAAGCATCCAAAATGGAAATCCAAATGAGGCATATCCAAACATTGGGAATGTAGTGGATTAAACCATGAATACCTACCTTACACCTTCCTGGAACAATTACCCTTCTTTAATTATTCATGACACCCTAGGATAATCCCACTCTGTATTCAAACATCATGTCCTAAACCACATTCTAACCTTCCATACGAAGGAGTTGTAAATTTAATACCATCATGTCAAAGAGTTCACCAACTTTGTTAAAATTGTGTGCCCACCACATCAACTAGAGTCAGAAAAGATGAGAATATTTTCTTTATCACTAAAGGATCAATCAAATAATTAGTTAAATAATCTGAGACCTTCATCACTCCACTACTAGGACCTATTTCAATGAGATTTTTCCAAAACATACTCCCCATATCACAAAACAATTTCACTTTAAAAGAGAATCCAAAACATTTTTGAAAACGAAGGGGAGTCATTTTATGAAACCTTGAAAAGGTTAAAAAACACACTCAAAATGGTGTCACATCATGTATTATCAATCCTAGAACAAGTTCCAATCTTCTATGAAGTGTTAGGTCTAGGAAATAAACAATTCATTGACATGATGCGTAAAGGAAAATTCAAAATCCCAGCCCCAAATGATGCTTAAAGGTATGTAGAATGATTGTACAAACAAAACAAAACATGGGGAACATCAATATAATATGATAATACACCCAAATATGTTGGAATCCACACAATTAGTGAGGAGGAAAGCCTTAGGAAAAACTATTTTCTCTCACTAGGAAGGTTGGGGAGATTGATGTTAATAAGGACCATGAAATTCAAACTCTTGAGCCTGTTTGAAATATTTGTTACAAACATGGACACAAGACAAATAACATACCATACATACCATAAATTAAGGATTTACTTTTAGGGGGACCACCAGTAGAGTTCAATGCTCTAAAAATTCAGAAGCCACAATACCAAAACACTTTCAACCCAAGGTATAACGACCATCCCAGATTTTGTTGGAAAGTTAACTAGAAACCCATCCAATAACCTAGTCATACACAATGACCAAACCCATTCCCTCCACAAAATTTTCAAAACCATAATAATTTACAACCAAAACAAGTCCAATACCAACAAACTCTTATATAATAAAATAACCCATTCAACAACCAATCCAACATCAAATGTATTCTCGTGGGATAAACCATCCAGCACTAGCCCTTAAAAAACATGTCCCTCTAACAATACCTGAATAGTTTTGTTAAAAATGAAGAAAACGAACATAGAATCCTCATCCATAAAACATGAACAATAAACCATTTAAAACGGTAAGGCACTCATTCATAATCAGGCAGTATAATCCTCAACCTTATGGGGTAATCTAGTTACACACAAACAACTCGTGAACAAATAAAAGCGGTGACTATTTTAAGAAGTGGTAAATCCATTGAAAAACCTAAAAACCCATTCCATAAAAATGAAAATCTTCAATAGTGAATGAAAATGACGAAGAATCGCCCACATATTCAGAAAACCCCCAATGATAATTTGAAGGAACCCCAACAACACCATTCACTCAAACAAGCTACTCCCTTCCCTCAACGAATTAGAGGAAATATAAACGAGAACAAAATGAAACATTGAGGGAAACATTCTCTCAGTTTATATTGAACATACCCTTTATAGATAAAATCCAAACCTTTCCCTCCAACACAAAGTACCTCAAGGACTGGTGATCTTTTAAAAGGAAATGTTCATATAAAAACCATGTCTTTTTGGATGCTAATATGATTACAACCATTCAAGGGACCATTCCTCCAAAGTTGAAAGATCTTGGATATCTGTACATAAATAATGAGATAAAAGAGAAAAAAAATTCAAAGCCCTCACTGATCTAGGATCTAGTGTAAACCTCATTCCTTATTCCATGTATTGTCAGTTACAGCTCAAAGAACTCCAACCCACATATGTCACTATTCACCTTGCTGATCATAGTGTTCGATTTCCTAATGGGATCATAATAGATATTTAAGTGATAGTTGAAAGTTTCATTTAACCTACTGACTTCATTGTACTTGACAATCACCAAGGTTTAGGTCTTAGTGAGAAAACCCCCTTCATCATTGGTCATCCCTTGTTAGTAACAATCAACTCAGTCATCTGAATTAGAAATTGGAACATGACAATAACCTTTGGAAAAATGAGCCTTGATCTGAACATATACAATAAAAACTATCAAATTTGGGATGATGAATATATATATGTGATTAATTGGATTGGTAGTATTTATATTGAACATGAGGAACATCAAGTAATTACCAAAGGATGTTTATGTCATGAAGATATTGACTTTCTTTGTTCACATGAGAGAAATTTGTATCCTAGGACTGAATCTATTTCAGATAATTTTTTTATTATCTTATTGAAACACCAATCAATGATAACATTGGTGAAATTAATAAAATGTAGTCAATACCCATTCAAGACACTGATCTGGCCAATGTGGTTTCGAATCTTCTGTTTGAAAAGAACAAATTCTGTCAAAAAAATTGGAAATAGACACTGAATTTGATACAAAGTTCCATACTTCTTTATAAAGTGTTAACCAATATGACCTTGATTTTAAGGTCATTACTTCTTCACTAAAATACTCATTCCTTAGTGAAAATTGATCCTTTCATGTTTTCATTTCTTCCTCTCTTGAATCCAATCAAGAGAGGATGCTTTTGGATGTCTTAGAAAAGTATAAGATAATAATTGGATGGACACTTTCAGATATTGTTGGGATTATCCCACTTATTGAAACTTATAGGATTGTTCTTGAATAGGAATCCAAACCATGTCGTCAACCACAATGAAGAATCAATCCCTATATTATGGATGTGTTAAGGAAAAAACTTCTTATATTGTTGAAAGAGGGTACCATCAACACTATTTGCTGAGAGTGATTGTATAAGCCTAATTCAAGTAGCAACAAAGAAAATTAGAATCATTTTGATCACTAATAAGGATGGTGGTATTGTTCCCACAAGGTTTAGTAGTGGCTGGAGAGTCTACATTAACTATTGGAAGGTGAACTCATATACCAGGAAATTTCATTCCCCCTTTCCCTTTATTTATCAACTCCTCGACGGAGTGGTGGGTCATCAATTCTACTACTTCATATATGTATTCTCAGGGTTTAATCAAATATAGGTCTCCATGGAGGATCAAGGGAAAAACATCACTTGACCATTTTTCACTCTTTCTATCAAGGGCATTCCCTTTGGGTTATGTAATGACCCTGGTACCTTCCAATGATGCATGATGGGAATCTTCTCGGACATGGTGGGGGATTGTTTAGAGGTATTCATGGATGAATTATCTATATTTTGGGATACTTTTGAGGGATTCCTTCTAAATGTTGAAATAGTTTTTTCATGACGCAAGGATAAGAATATCACTCTAAACTAGGAAAAAGGACATTACATTGAAAATTAAGGACTAGTTCAAGGCCTTCTGGTCTCTAGTAGAGGGATTTACGTTGATAAATCTAAGGTTGATATCATTCATCACCTTACCTCTCCTAAATCATTAAATGATGTGACATCCTTATTAAGAGATGATGGTTTCTATATAAGGTTCATTATGAATTTCATCTCTATTTCATAACCACGTTTTTCTCTGTTTGGTGAAAGATGATCCATTTTTATGGACAAAAAACTGTGAGGAATCATTATCTACACTCAAATCATCTCTTATCTCTCTACATATCAGGCAATCTCTCAATTGGGAACTTCTGTTTTAGCTCATGTGAGCTGTGAGTGACTTCACTATTGGAGCAATCTTAGGACAACAATGTGAGAAAAATCCATTTGTTATACATTACACAAGAAAATATTTAAATGACGCACAAATCAACTAAACCACCACTAATAAAGAGTTTATTGAGGTTTTTTTTTGCATTAGAGAAATTTAGGTCCTATCTCTTAGGATCACCCATCACTGTCTTCACTGACCATTAAGCCCTGAAATACCATTTCCAAAAACAAGATACCAAGTCAAGATTGATTAGATGGGTCCTGCTTATTCAAGATTTTGATTTAACCATTAAGGATATAAAGGGTGTTGAAGATGGTGTAGTTAATCATCTCTCTAGGATGGAATTAAAAGACAACTCACATCACCTTTCGATGTCTAATTCATTCCTAGATGATAACCTCTATTCAGTGAGTCATTTCCCATGTTATGATTATATATAAATCCATTTGACTATGGGAGACATTCCAAAATTCCACAGGACCCAAGCTAAGAAGAAATTACTTTCTGAGGTCAAACACTATGTGTTTGATGATCTATTCCTCTTCAAGTTATATCCTGATCAAATCATTAGGAGATTTTTTCCTATGTCTAAAAAAGAGTCCATTCTAGAATTTTGTCATGGAGAAGAATGTGGCGGCCACTGTTCCAAAAATAAAACCACTACAAAGGTCTTACAGTGTGTTTTCTACTGTCCGAACCTCACGGATGATTCTTACCAATTCTACAAAATTTTTCCTCAATGTCAACAATTAGGATCCATTAACAAAATGAATAAAATGCCCCTCACACCCATTTTGGTTGTCAAAACCATTGATTGTTGAGGAATTGATTTCATGGGAACCTTCCAAAACTCTATAGGATACCTCTACATCCTATTAGCTGTTGATTATGTCTCGAAATGGGTTGAGGCCATTCCCAACAAGTCCAATGACCATCATATTGTGATCTGATTTCAGAAAGACACATATTATCTAGATTTGGAATTCATAGGGCTATAATTAATAATCATGAAACCAATTTTTTCAATCACCCATTATATTCACTCATGTATAAGTATGTTATTTCTTATAAATTATCCACTACCTACCATCCTTAATCCAATAGTCAAGCTGAGTTTGAAAATAAGAAGATTAAGAAAATTATTGAAAAAAAGGCAACCCCTCTAATAATTATTGGTCTATGAAACTCTTAGATTCTTCTCGGTCATATGGTATTTCATTCAAAACCATCCTAGGAATGTCGCCATATAGGTTAGTTTATGGAAACACATACCATTTACCTGTTGAAATTGATAATAAGGCCTTTTGGGCAATCAAAAAAATGAACATTGACAATTATTTGGCTAGAGCCAAGAAGAAATTATATTTTAGTGAGCATGTGGAACATAGGATGGAGGCTTATAAAAATTCAAGGATAAATAAAACTATGGTTCAAGCCTACCGATATAGGAATCTCAAATTCAAACACATTTAACCAGGAAAAGTTATTCTTTTATATAGTTCAAAACATCATTTACACCCATGAAGGTTAAGGTCAAGCTGGTCAGGTCCATTCATAGTGTATCATGTGTACACCCATGGGGAAATAGAGATTCATGATCCCATAGGTGGCCACATATTCAATGCCAATGGTCATATGTTAAAATCATTCATTGAATCATTCAATAAATAGGAAACAAATATTGATTTTACAGAGACGGCCTATGAACCAAAATAAAATTAGTAGATCTAGGTTCCATTTCAGGCTACTAACATTAAACAATGCACTTTTCATGAGGTAACCCACCCTTTACCTATATATTTACTCAAGGATGGATTTTCAAATTAAATATGTATATTTTTTCCATTTCCTTTTGTTTTTGTTTATTTTTAAGGGACCCTTGAGGGGTTCCAATTGTGTTCTAATTGTGTTGGTGTGTAATATTTAGGGGAGAATATTGATTGATTTTTTGGGAAATTCATTTTTCATCATGGAGTACGAACACAAACTATCATCATTAATGACGCTTCTCAAATAGACATGGAGATGAGAGGAGTAGTCCATACATTCATGAACATCAACTTCAAAAACCAAGTGACTTTGTTCTATGTATTTTATTTAAAATTCCTTTTATAAATCCTCTTATATACCTCTACCTCCTTCTAAATTTCATTTTTTAAACACTGGAGATAATTTTATTTTAACATAGGGGTGAGATGAAATAAAAAAAGTTATTTTGTGTGTATAAAAAAATTTGTTGAAGAAACAATTTCTTTAACATTGAACATGATAATACACAATGGAAACTTTGAAATTAGATATAAAATAATGTTCCATACCTTGATAATTATTTTAATGAAAGTTTATGTTCATATGCATAGATTTATATTTTCATCCATTTAATAACAAAAAGACACAGTATACATCCTCTGGATTGTGGGGTATTATTATGAGTTCTTGGGGATAATTTTAATTTTAACATGAGTATTCTAAAAAATCAAAAAAAAAACAAATGAAAAATTAAAACAAAAAAAAACAAATTGAGCGTAGAGAAATGGATTTACCTAATGTATGGATTTCGGTAAATGGGGATCGTAAATACATAGTTGATGGCCCAGAGTTTGGAATTTTATCTATATTTGTGTTCATTTTAGTTTTTTTATTGAGTAAACTTGAGATGGTGCCCAAGTATGAGAGCTTCAATTGGTACCCTATGGTCTTTGAGCCTGGGAGTCATCGATGAAGTCTCTCTATGTGGGTTGACAAAATTGAGATCAATTTCAATTACCATGGAAAAAATGAAAAAAACACAAAAAAAATTAAAAAAAAATTGAATACTCAAATTAATATTGAAATTTGATTCCACGTAGCACTTCTATATTTTCCCCTATGAATGAAAATAAACCCCCATGTCTATTTTTATTCACAACACATAATCATTTTTAATTGAAATTGGATGAAATATGATGATGAATTTGAAAAAATGACTATGCTTTGGATTGGGATATTTTTATCAACCTATCTTATTTTCAATTATTTTTATGTATTTTATAATTGTTTTTTATGAGGCCTTTGGGTGAGAAATGTGTATTAAAATGTTTTGGAAAAGGGAATTCAAATTTCATATTTTTGAGATTATTTTTTCTTGGGACTAATAAAACTCAATTTGGGGGAGTGATTTTCTACTAAAAGATTCTAATATTAGTTTTTTATATTATAATACTCATTTTATTTATTATTCATAAACAATGTTGTTAGATCATTTTACAAATTGAATAGTAATTCACATTATGATTGTAATTCCTTCTTAAAATACACTTTTTCATGGTACATTTTTTAACACCCCCCAAAACACCAAATGGTCTTGATTTTATTTTTATATTTTATTTTCAGGTCTATTATTATATAAGGGACATTTTATACATTTGGATTACTTGATGGTTCCCATTGGAAGACCACCAAAATGGTCCTTGAACCAACAACATTCTGGGAGAAGTTAACTGAAAATCATCCCAACAAAAGTACTATATCAGCTAAATTTCAAGTCAAATATTTTATAAACTGGAACTAGAGATAGAATAAATTATGGAGAACATTTCATTAAATAGTAATCCAAGCTAACTTGGATGTGTTAATAGAGTTACAGGTTGCCAAATTTGAACAATTAATTTTGGTCCAGATTCTTAATCCCAGAACAATAGTCCACCATTTTGACCATATATCGAAATAAAAAAAAATCTAGTTGGGCCTATATTTTACATACTATTAGGGAACATCCTTAAAGAAATTTTTGTATTATATGGTCCACTGAATTTCCTCCATTTATAATCTCATTTTGGTTACTCATTTTAGTGGATTCATGTTGGCTAGGATTGTTTCTCAACGGTGGAAGAGTCCAATCTCTCTTAACATTCCACCCACCTAGGCATGTCACCATTAATTTAGGTGAAATACACTATTATAGGATCAACCCAAGGATTCATAAAATTTTATTTAGGTCAGTGGTTGTGGATGAGACGAGGATATTGGTGCTTTATTAGTATTTTCATGTTATTATGTCGATTTCTTTTTGTAACGTTCTAAATTCTCATATAATTAGTTCGAGTCACCTTAGTTTTTAATAAAAGTTATTATTTTACTCCTATTATGTTTTAATTAATATCACATTGATATAGTTTTTTCAAGGTGAGAACTTATTAAAACCAAACTTTATATAATTCTTTACACAATGGTGGAGTGATCATTATTTTTTTGTTTTAATTTCTTCAATTCTGCCCTTATGAGTCTACATCCCACTTCCATTGAGAACACTTCATCAATGTAGGGATAACCCTTTTATGGGATGATACAAGGGAGTATCCAGGGTATGGATTGGATGTTATTTCTCACTATCTAAATTTTTATTAATTTCTTTTATTTGAGTTTTTTTATTCAATGATTTTCTATCTTCCTCTTCCTTATTGAATTTATGCCCCCCCCTCAATATTATGTGCTAATAAGATAGTTTACCTTGTTGTTCTCATGAAAATGATCCTAAAAGTTTATAAGTTATTTTCGTGTGTCTTTTAATGTGTTTAACTAGAAAGATATGAGTTTCATCTGAATTCATTGAATGAATCCTTATCGAGTAAAGGAAATTAAAATCATTAAAAATGAATTCATCCAATCCATCATGACCAATATCCTGGGATCAACACTTTATCATAAATAGAATTAACATGGACATGTTAGTGTTAATTTATGACCATCTAAAATCAACTCGTGTTGTCTACTTCATACCAGAAAACAATCAATATAATTTATGTGTTTGAAGGATTCTTCTTAGGTCTTAGAGGATTCGACTACCCATGCTAAACTACAAGAGACCACTTAACCCTAAAAACATGGATAAAAATTGGTGAGACCTCGAACCTTCTTTATATTTATACTTTTTAATATCAAATTATTATTTTTCAATGCCTTCATAAATAACTTTTTACCATCCAATTAATTATATAATATTGATATTTCATTTATCACCTCTTTTTATAACCTTTATCTAGGTTGTTACTATAACGAAGTAAGGGATCAACTCCTCTTCTTTTTATTTTAAGTTATTTATATATACTTTTACATTTATTTCTATTTTTTCATGTTGTAATGTGTTTGTAAATATAACTTTACTTTAATTATTCTTACTATGTAATGATAGTCCACCATACACCGACATTAAACAATTACATGAATTGTTATGTACACATGTTATGTTGCTGAAATTATAATGTGCTGTTTTCCATGCCAAATATTGGTGTAGAGAATACCTATAACCATTTCCACTCAAGGGTATTCACCTTAACTTACCTATATTTTTTATTTGTTTAATCCATGTATATAATCCCACACTCCTTAAATGTGGGATTAAAAGTGTTAAAATTAATACTTAGGTTGTATGATCTATGTGGAATAACAAATCATGACATGATATGACTGTAAAAGTTGGTCCCAGAATTATATTTCCCTCTAATTCATTAGTTAATGATTTATCTCTTGATTTACCTTGTATATTTTAATTGAGTTTTTCCTAATCACACTATGTTAATTTATCTTGGCGGTTGTCCTCTATGTATGCTTATGATGTTAGGTTTTATTTTGTTTTCACATTCCTTATATTGAATTGATGATATCATCTTATATCATGATTAAATGTCCATTACTATAATTATCATCCCTTTTATGATACCTTGATATTACTCTTGACTAATATGTATTATATTCATCATTTTATTCTTTTATTATTAATTTACTAGCCTTTATATCCCACCCTTTTCCAATGTATGTACCATGGTTATCTAGTGTTGTTTTAGAAGTGTGATGGAATTTTTAGAGACTATTAAAAGGTTTTATATAATTCTATTTTATCCATGTTTCATGTTATAAAGTTATATATCTAATTCCTTAAATACACTAGTAATCTTGATACTTTGAGTTTGTATTACATTCATATTTATGTAATAAATCAGGAATTAAATTGAGTTAAGGATATGGGTTTTCATATAATGCCTCATGGAATTTCCATTCCATTACAAAAAAAATCCATTACTTAACACAAGTCCTCAAGTGATAAAAACCAAAAAATGAGCATATTTCAAAACTAAAACCATATTCAAAAAAATCAAAAAGAACTACCCTATTAGATAACACACCAATAAAAAAGTTAATTGGAATAAATTTGGGGAGTTGGAGAGGCAAAACCAAAAATCCAGTGAAGAAAAAAACCATTGAAAAGTTTATACACAAGGGATGGTAAATCATTAACTATCTATGAAACATGAATTCTGATTATTATGAATACATTCTACATAGGCACTGCATGTTTTACTAGACCGTGCATGAAAACCATGTAGCCTTGGTCCACTGACCACTTCCTCCCCCAAAACTCTAAATGACCCCCAAAATCCTCGATATAGACAAAAAAGATTATGTCATAATGTAAACATGTCATAATACATAAAATATATCCACATTTGAGATAAAAAATAATTATTTAATCCTTATAAACCTATGGAAACTCAAGGTTCATTGGGATGAAGAGCTGGACAAGAACTTTACCACACACTCTACCTAATTCCCGATGGCGACCTTGTTCTCTAGACGATCTGGTCACTCCTAAAATAACAAAATGCTATTCTTTGATAAATTTTTTTCACAAAATAACCTAAGAATTCCAACCATTGGGCTCATGAGATGGTCTATAACTTAGATGAGGAGAATTCCCAATTACCTCAGGATGGAAACTAGTACTAGGCTCCCAGAATATATTCACTTAAAAATGATTGTACCCTTAAATAAAAAAAGATCAATAAATAAACATTCACATCAGATCAAATGACATAAATAATAGGAAGAATATAGATATTATATAATAAATATTTCCATTTCCATTTAAACACCCAAGGTAACTAAATGAATAAACACAAACTCCTCATAAACATGATGGAAACAATAGATATGATACACAAACACTCCATCAAGGGGAAAAATAAAACAACATCCCATAATCTCTATTTAACATGTGGTTTCACTCCATATCCCATGATAATCATATTGCATAACCTACATCCAAAATCAGGGAAAACAAAAGATGAGGCACCTATAATGAATCCATAAGAATAGTATATACTAATTGGACTATGTAGGATGGGAAGGAAACTGATCCCAATTGGATAAAACTATTGATTTTGTGTTATTCTTACCAAATACAAACCATTGTATTTTAGTTTTAAAATAAAATGGAAAACACATGTTTAGGGAACAACTAAAAAAATCCAAGTCACACTCACATTTCCTAAAACTGTTTTTATTTTGTTAAAAATGAAACAATAGCTTAAAAATACCTTTCCTAGGACTCACTCCGTTTTTAGAAAACATTTTCCATTCTTATAAAATAAATAAGTTTATATTCAAAAACATTTGATACAATGCTTTAAAACACCAAAAAAGGACCATTAACAAGAAAAATTTATATATTATTGAATCCCATGTTACCCTTTCTTAACAACATTCAAAATCTCATTACAAAAAAACTCCACTTTTTCTTTCCAAACTACATTCACAAATCAATATGAAATTGAACATAATTCACCACTAAAATATGAAAAAACAAGAGTTTAACCTAAATTAAAACATGCATTCCCAAAATGGAAAATAATAATAACAATTCAATAAATAAAAAACTTTTTGGGATATTTACATGGATAATCCCCAAAAACCCCTAAGTCACCCAAATGTTTAAGTGTCATGGGGAACATCCTTGGATTCATGTACAATGACCTAAAATAGATAAAATATACCAAGGTAGACACTAAAATTTTTTCGTCATCCCTTGTAGTCCCATCTGACTAACTAGAAATAAAAACCCACGTAACACCTTTATTCATAGGATCAAAGAAAGAATCTATCTAACAAGGCCCATTATCAATTTTTGACAAACCATCTTGGATCATCAAAAATGTAATCCATAGTAAATGCAAAATCTATACTAGGGTTTTCACTTATCTATACTTTTGTATAGTCCCCTAAAACTCCCACAATCAATATCAAATGGATGTGAGAAATAACATGCATCCAAATGCCATGGAAATAATTACACCCCAACTCTACACACTTTAAATCAACAATCCCCTTCACATTTCATTCATGTCATATGAAATGTAAAACGTAACCCACAATCCCTATTATACATTAATTAATAAACACTCCCATGGTTATAATTTATCAAGGTGTGTAAGAGGGTTTCACATGAACCAACACCATTTAGAAAACACACAAAGTTGAAAGTCTTCCTTAATCAATGAATGGGAGTACCAAATCACTTTTATGTGGTTTAAATTCCCACTCAAACCCATTATTTATAAAACCAACCTATTTTAATCCACTTACAAAACACCTTCATAGGTAACTAACTCAATACCATTTAGAAGAACCCTTTTATGTATTGCAATATTTTTCCTTAAAATTACTAATGAGTTTAAAATAACCATACAAAATTACGATCACAATTAAAATGGGGACAAATAATTTAAAGTTAATACATACTAGAATATTGAAAACGATTCTATTAATAATTTTCAAACATTTAGAATTTTAATGAACCACTTAAATCCACAATAAAAATATCTTATTGTCCAAATGAGTGCATCCATTTTTACTTCATAAACCACATAAGGAAAACCCCATTTTTAATTTTAAAATTAAACATAAAACCATATTTAAAAAATCACCAATACTTGGTATTTCTAGTCCCACTTGAAATTCTAATTGAAAATCATTTTACCGATAGTGTAACAACATTGAGCACATTTAAATTTAATAAATTCCATCACACATGTATTAAATTTAAAAAATAAATTTTTTTATGTCACCATGATCTAAATGGGATGTCAATATAAGAAAAGGTACAAAACGAAATACCTTAGTTAAATGAAAACTATGCCAAAAGTTAGCACTTTTGACAATGAGTGCTCAAACATGCCTCAAGGGGCCTCAATTAAGACCTCAAAAAATGAAAACCAATATAAAATCACCCCAAACCCTAAAATATATCTAGTCATGTTCTCATATTTTTAAGAGGGAATAAACTAAAAAATATATTTGGAAGGGGAAGGTAGTGGAACAGACTGCCTACCTTGAAGAAATCCAAAATAAAAAAGTTTGAAGAAACATTAAAATAAAATATAAGGGGGGGAGTAGTCTTCATGGGTGTTCCTTATCTTGGAAAAATGATAGGAAGAATAAAAGAATCCAATTATGATTTTAAAATTGAGTGGGAAATGAGAATTTCACATTTAAGTGTATTTTGGAAACATGAATGGTTTTTTCAGAAAGATTGGTAATTTATGCACCAACCATGCAATAAGAGCTACATAAGAAAAAATCATCCCCAATGTTTTTCATAGGGGACCAAATAATCCATAAATATATTCACCAACCATGCCAAAAAGAATTTTCCAAATATTAATCCATATCACATGCTTGTTTTATGGTTTTTATAACCATGCAAATGGAACGTTCTAGAAAACTCAAAAAAGGAAGATTTATAATATTACTAATAAGAGGCACCCAAATTATGGGATGTTATTTAAGGATAAACTATTCATGTTAAAAAACAGCTAGAATAATCCTTGCATAAGGTAAACCACATAGTTACTCCTAAACATTTCTCCCCAAAATATGTGCATAAGAATAAATTATAGCAAAAGAAAACAAAGATATAAATATTTCAAAAATATGAAAAACCTAAAAAAATCCATTAAAATAATTAATTTGGAACCTTGATATAGTGAAAAAGTGTGTCACGTGACTGTATTGGAACTACTAAGATAATTCATACTCAAACTCCACAATAAGAAAGGGAAAATATCACCCAAAACCTTATATCATTTACCTAGGACATTTTATACATCCCTAATCCCAAATGGAAATTTCAAATAACTTTTACATAAGAAATAAACTTTAAAATTATAAAATAGTAAAATCCAATATATCGCTTGTTCAAGGAACCCAAATAATTGAATTCCTTACTCTAACCCTTATGTCAATAATCCATTCCATCCTACCCCTTTCCAAACAAAAAATGAAACCCTCTGAGTCTATTTAACAAAGTGGAAACCCCTACTATTACAAATGAAAAAATTACTCACATCCATCATTTACAAAGTGCATGATCACGGGTATTCACTACCTAAACACCTATGTTTCCAATACTAGACAGTATATCCTCAATCTAGACCAAATATATTATTCTAATTCCCCATAAATTTTGTATACAACATTGTGTGAATTTTTAGAACAAGGATGTTTTCCACCATTTTAAAGGCGTAAAACTCATATTTCCAATTTAAGGAACTTGTACATTGATACAAACCTGTCCCACTCATGATAACATAAAAATAAAATGTCTCATTGGGGAAAAATTACTATAATTTAATTAAAGTTGAATAATGTTATATAAATATTTTAAAATGGTATGGACTCTCTACCTTCAGTATTGTAAAGATAAATCATCAAGAGTCACCTCTTGAAATAATCCTGACACACCAATCCTCTTAAACAACCCATAAATTTATTAGATTAGGTCCCCAATGAGAAGAAATAATTGGAATCAAGAAACCTTGAAAAGGATGATCTTAGAACTATCGATATGGATCTACTTCAACCTACAACACTTCAAATATAAAATATCTAAAGTTGAAGGAGCTAAATCACAATGGACACCTACCATATTTCATTTGATTTGAGTGGTGATTTAGGGTGTAGTGGGAATCTAAATAGGGGTATCTCCTAATGTTACAAAACCAATGTTTGTTAAAACCTTTCCCAACAGCCCCACTGGCTTACCTGTTGGTCCAGGTTCAATGCTTGTAGACATATCCTGACCACCAACATTATGGTGGCCCTTACCAAATGGCTAGTGATCCCACTTCATCACTCAACTATAGTTTCATCCCCACTTACCCAAATCCTGATCCACTTCCATCTACCAAATACACGGAATAATTGAAAATTATCAACATCCATGTGATTAGGTTGGAAATTCTAACCAGTAACACACCTCAAAATTCTTGGGGTGTTACATGTTCATTTTTAATGGTGAATAATTTCTAATCATTAATGATGTAGAAGTTGATTGGGGATTAGTGAAACAATGGGGGTTTCATAAACCATGATTATTTTCATTCTCATTGGTCATTGAAGACATATTCTGAAAGTTTTGGGTTCTTGATGCAAGTATTTTGTGATGTGGGTTCAATGAAATGGTTTTCTCGGGATCTAAGTATATGGTATAGTTAGTACTGATAATGATCATCATTTGGAATCAGTTTTAAAAGAAATATTGGTATGGATAAATATACATCTTCAAGTTTCAAGAATGCAGTGATTCATTGATGATATTTCCATGATATTCTTGTTTCTATTGATAATCCTAACACATGTGGGATTATAGAATGCATTGAGTAAATCTTTGACCTCTTTCTAGAGTTGTGAAGGGTGAATGGAATTTGGAGGAGAAGTTGAATGAATATATTTCAATAGAAGAAACTATGTGATTTGGAAGTGTTTCCAAAAAACACAAAAGGTTATATTATTGGTAAAACAATACATATTATTAATGATTCAATGTTTTTATATGGGTATTTTTTCTGAAAAATCATGTTTATAATATTATTCAAAAAGTGGTTTGAGCTTCTTATAAATATAGCATTGAAGGTGGTGTCATTTCCTAGTGCCTGTCATATTTTTGGGCTTGAAAATTTAGAGGTTCAATATTTGTCTTTGAAAAAGGAATAATTTCATGAAGCTTAGTATATAGACTGAAAGGTCATGTTTGTGTAATAATGGCAGAATCTCATAGCTGGTGGACCACAAGGTCAAGTATGTTGACCATAAGGGTGAGTATACAATCAAAAGTGGAAGGTGAGTCTGTGATCATAAGGCATAATAGAGTATAAAGAGACACAATAGAAGGTATGTATGTAAAGGATTGGAAGTGAGATCATGGTCATTTGACAGTTCTCTTTGGGCCTCCATGAATAAGAGTATGTTGAAAGCGAAGAAAGTCTACACACTATGAATGGTAGCTTGCGGTAAGTGGTGCAACGAAGATCCATAAGAGTTTAAATGAACGGTCAAACAATAATTTATGGTTTAATAAGTTTCATAGAATGTATTTCTTATATAAAGTACTTATAATCACTTCATTAGATAGAAAAATTTACATTATATGGAAATTTAACTCTAGGAATTTGAATAAGTCTAGAAGGGTTCCATGAATTAAAATAGGTAGAAAGAAGCTCATGGTAAATTGAATCTCACAAAGTCAGAGTACATGAGGAAAATTGGGATATCATTGATGATGAATTTTCAAGGCTAGAGTTTACTATAAATCGTTTTCTTAGAGGGGAGCTCATGGTAACTACTATTTCCGTGGTTGGAGTTGACGGTTATATTGGTTTGCGTAGTTGGAGTTCAAGGTGAACCATTTATATGATGTCTGATTATGTGAGGTAGTTATGGAGTTCATGGTGAATTGTGTTCTTTGAGGTCAAATATGTGAAAGGGTGGATTTCATCTCTCATATGAAGAGAATGATTCATATAAAACCAATTTTAGCTTGAAAAAAATTGCAACTAATACAATTCATCAATAATATCTCTTGAATGAATAGTGGATTCAATTTAGTTAAAAGGGTAGTGAATTCTCAAAGTGTGAATGGTTATAATCTAGTTGGGAAAGTGAGTCTGCTCCAAAAAAATTATGAAATAAGTGTGCTATAGATGATTGGGTACACTGACAAATGTTCTTTGTATGATTATTGGACTTGCCTTGTTTAGAGAAAACCATGTATAATTGTTCTGTCTCGTGCATGTTTTCATTTACGCTCATTTATGGGTATGAAAAGGATAGAGAATAGCGTTTTGTACAATGATGAAAAAATTTCTAAATAGGGGAGTGTTTTAATCTACCATATCTAATTTTACCCCCCCCCCCACTTAATGTATTTAGCATAGTTGGGTAAATAATTGGAATTTAAAAAAAACTCATCAAATAATTTTATGATTTTTTTTCAATTAATATATTTGATGACAAATATATTATTATTTACTTATTTTCTTATATATAAACATTTATACATTATATTAAAATATATTTCTATGTAAATGATTGTAATAAATATTTTAAAATAAAAATATTTTTATTATTACTAACTAAATATTATTAATTATATTTAAAATAGGATCATAATATTAATTATATATGAAAAACTTTAATAATTAATAATTACACATTAATTTGATTAAAATATATTTTAAAAAATATTATTATTTATATAAATGTACAAATATTTTTTATAATATTTTATCTATTATAAAATTCTATAATTAAATATAAAAATATTAATGAATGTCTTTATATACAAAAAGGATCCCAATAAATTACTAATTTTATAAATATATATACTATTAATTATATTTAAAAATATTAATAAGTATTAATTAGAATCAAGAAATATTAATTTTAATTAAAATTTATCATTAATTATAAAAATGAACAATAATTTTATAGAATAGTTCTATAAAAATGTGTAATTATATTTCAAAATATTGATAACTATATTTAAATAAATGAGATTTTAAATATATTACTAATTATAATGTGAATATTAACTTTACTATTAATTATTTTTACATAATTAAGATTAATTATTATTTATATGAAATTATTATTATTTTTTAAAATATAAATATTTAGTATGTAATATTTATCATTAATAATTATATTAAAACTATTTTTATTCTTATTATAAGTATACAGAATATATATATATATACTATTTATTTTATTTAAATTTCTACAGAAAATAATGTAATTACATTTGAATAATTTTAATTATTATTTAACAAAATAATGAAAAATTTATTATAATTTTATCAATAATATAGTTTTTTAATAAAATATGAAAATTCAAAAAAATTAATTCCAATTAAGTAATCCATTTTAAAAGTTAATTTATTTATTTATCCTTGAAATAAAAATATATAACTTCCATATTTTGATAATATGTAATCTATATTAGTTATATGAAATCACAAGACACAAACAACACACACACTTAATCCCCCCAATGGACCAAGCCTCATCACTCTTCAGCAAGAATGATAAGAACCCACTGGACCTATATTTTTTCATATTTATAATTTGGAATTACATGTTCTTGATGCTATAATGGCCGACTAGATGGTGTCCAAAAGGCACCAAAAAGAGATAACCCAGAGGCCCTAAATGAGAAGTCTAAATATTTTTGGGTTGTTAGTCCAATGTTGCGCTTCACCATGTTAGGAGTCATCTCACTATGATTCCAATTTAAATGTTTTGTCACCCCCACAATGAATTTCTATGTTTTATTCCTCTATGTTACATTGTGGAAGGGATTCCCTCCACCCCACATCCTAAATTAGTGTAGTAATAGGGTGAGATGATAAGTGTAAATACACTCATCTCTCTTTCGTGCCACTTATCTAGAGATGTTTGTGTGACACCCCACTATATCATTTATTTTTCAATAGTTTAGAATTGTGCTTATTTAGTGAAATACTATATCATCACTCAAAATAGAGTTGTTAAAGAGTGAAATTTTATTAGCATTGGAAAAAAATTGGTACAGGAAACCTTTATAAGTGAAGATAAAAGGAAATGTTTATCAGTGCTTTTTTAGTGCTGATAGAGATGGCCAGTTTGTAGTTCTTTTTTAGAACTCATAATGGTCCTCTTTATTGAATATTTTTTATCATGGATAAATGTTGTTAAATATAAATATATTTAAACCATTAAATATCATTTTTAATATATAAATATATTTATTTTTAAATACATTTAATATATTTGATTAGATATGATTTATATAATACTAAATGTGTATTTACACTGATATATGATAGATTTTGAGAAAATTAGATTAGAAAATATATTAAAATTAATATTAATTACCAAGTTACTAACTACTATAATTTAATAGACTTTAAAAAACAATTTGGTGATATAGAAAATTAAAAAATCTATTAAAATAATAAGATAAGTTAAAAACAAGACCTGAACTTCAAATGACCATAAATTTTGGTCCATTTGCCTATTTGAGCTCTACGATATATCAAATTAATGTTTGTGAATATATTTACACCATTATTATCAGGGGTTCCAAGACATTATTTTCTTATGGTCAAAAATGGATAGGAAGGAATCTAATAACGAGTTTTCAGTTGGGAAGACGTAATTTATAAAAATTTGATGAACTTTTAACATCATTTAAGAAGGTCTCCTTGTATTTTTTCAATGGATACAGAATTTATTCACATGGTTTACATTGATATAGATATTATGGTTTCGATATTTTTTCAATTTTTATATTTTGGTGTAATTTATAATTAAATGTTTATATGTGTGTGTGTGTATTTACATATAAAAAAATTAATTTTATAGATAAATATTTTAACATATTTACATGTGAAATATTTTTTAAAACATTTAAACCATGTTGAAATAATTATTATAATTTTTATATAAAATTTTTAATGTAAGAATATTTAGATACAAATGATTATATATTATTATGTGTGTTTGTGTGTTGAAAAACACACACACACGCATATGTATATATATACATATATATTCTAATGTGTATATATATAAATTAATATATAATTTACGTAAATAAATATTATAATATAATATATAGAAACAACAATATGAAATATCTTTAAAAAAAATTCACGGAACTTGTTGAGGTGAATCCAGAAGCAGAATCTAAAAGGTTGTAGGTGGGTAAGAATTTATTTATTACAAGTCTTATGCTTCGAAAGGGAGAGAAAACATGTATATATGATGAGGTAGTTCATAGGGATTCCATGATTTTTGGGTTTTATTATTGGAGATATGTTTCAAATAGCCATGTATTTTTCCACTATTTGTTTCCTTCCGATGATTTGATGTAGCAATCATGGAGCTTCAGCTCCCAGTTTTTTAACCCAAGTACACTTAATATACATGACTGGATCCTTCATTTTAATTTATTGAATGTTTAGATTTCATTTTCATGGGTCTGGGATAGGATCCATAGAATCAATTGGATCCTATGAAATCAAAAAATACTCCTTGAAATTACTATTACAATTGGAGTTTCTCTTCGACTAGATAAGGAGACTGAGCATGTGTGATTTTGATGCTTTTCCCAAATATTAGTAAAGGTGGATCTCAATTCCCCTCTCATTGATCTGTTAATAATTTCTACTCCCCGTGATGATTTACACCTCTATGCTATTGGTCACTCAATTGTAGAATGCCACTGGGATATTTTTTGTTGTAAATTAAATTATAATGGGAATATAGAGACGGAATGCAGGAGTGAATTTTAGTTTATTCATGGTGATTCTATGAAAGACCAGAGGTGTGGTACATTTGTTCTATAAGTAGAAGGAACATTATAATCTCCTAGGAAAGTGGGTATCCCCCTTCAAAAATGGGTTAATATCTTATGGATCAATGGGTGGTGCATGTAGTACTTTCCACTATCTCGATTAAGAGGCCCTACGTAGGAAGGATGGTGTTGTTTTCGGTTATGTGAAATCATTTGAACTTTCTAATCACGAGGTGAGTTCTCAAGAGGAATTTCATTGTAATATATGGTAAAAACAATAATCTCAAAGAGGAAAGGGAAATATAAAGTGGTGGGTAAGGAGGGTTTCCAGCTATTCACTAATAGAAAAACTATTTAATCCTTCACATGCAAGGTAGCCATCTAAGGTAGGAACGCATGGGAAAGAGCCCGAAAATGAACCCAATGAATTTATTTTCAAAAATATGACTAATAAGAATATGAAATTAAATTTTCTATCTGAAATGACCATGCATGATGAATATCCAATAACACAACATGACCTTTATATTAGTGTTTCACTGAATAGAAATGCTGCTACTGGGGAAGGAAACATTGTACTTCTAGACTCTTATACAAGTAAACATTATTTTCATGAAATTTTAAACCGATCAAGTAGTAAAGATATTTTACTTGAATATTTTCACAAGGTTCCTGAATCTTGTTACGTTGAAGAAAAATATCTTGAGAAGAAGAGAAATCCAGATCTGTAGGATTCTATTTTAAATCACGATGAATATGCTTTGAAATATCCCATTAGAGAAACTAAACTGATCAATGACGATGTTCAGTCATTGAGGAAGGAATAAAGATGATAGGATCCCAAGAAATAGAAGAGGTACAAATACCCAAGAAGCCAGGGTGGCTCCCAAGGGAAATGTGGTAGACCTAAAAGAAGGTGACTGTTAACCTTTGTTTTATTGTTCTATTTTGAAATTTGTTTATATTTTCACACCCTATTTTCATTTCTAATGTATATTATTGTTATATGTAATTTTATAGGATAATTTATTTTCATCTAAGGTTTTTTTTGTTCCTAGTGTCATAAAATATAGAATAAATTTATATATATTAGTTTTATGGGAATAAGCATAGGGGTGTCTTCGGTTTGAATATAATAAAATCCACCTTCAAGTAGAGTGTTGATAAAGGGTGGGTTGGGTGGGTGCGTGGATTAGTGTTGATAAAGGCTAGGGTGGGGGTTTAAAGTGATGATAAAAAGTGGTGGAGAAGGGTGTGTGGCATTGAAATATCTTTTTTATCATTGATAATAAACCATTGTTAAAACTTGTGCTAAAAATATGTATATTTATCAGTGTTTTTAATGTTGTTAAAATAATATGGTTTCAAAGGTGCTTAAAATATCAATAATTTTTTAGCACTAAAAAATGAAATTTGTAGTGTTGATAAAGGTATTATCTATATTATTGTTTCATGCTGCATTTTTATCATGAACCCATTGTGTAGACAGTTGTTAATAGGCACCATCATACTCATTCCTCTTTTGATGCCTTCCATTATGCAATGCATGTGTGCCACCATAATGCACCACATTCCTATTGCTTCATGTTTGTTGGTCTCGAACTACCATGTTACATACTCACAATTTATTATGGCATAGAGGCTCAATGGTCATTGATGACTGATTTTTTTACATCATGAAGGCCCAAATCGATGGCCCGAAAATTCAATCAGGTGAATAAGACAATTGATACAATAAAAATAAATTATTGTTATAGTACCTTTATAGTTAGAAATAAAAAATTTACAGACCACTAAATGTGGTTTCGAAACCTATTTAGTGATTTCCTAGTATCTACCAAACGTGGAATGATTTATGTGGGGTCCCTAAAACCATTAACATCTTCAAAACGAAGAATGAAAATGTTCATAACCAAAAATGGGTTTCCAACACTCATGATTATGTATGAGGAAGAGGTGGACATTATGGTGGGTGGGTTGGAATGTTATTGGTCAATATTTAACTCTCTGGCTATGATGGGCCTATGACGGTTGGTAAAAGGTCTGAGGTGGGGGGGCATCACATTTGGGAATGAGTGGGATGTAAGGTTGTATGGATGGAGGTGGTTTTTGATGGATGGAAGGGTATTGGGGGAATCTAGTGGAAGTATTGAGGTATCATGGGTGGTCAGTGAGAGGAAGAGGGGTATAGGGTGTTAGTTTCATATGATGAGGAAGGATCCCGGAACAATACAATTAAATTTTGGTTTAGTTTTACAGACATCCAAATGGTGGTCATCCACTTCTATTTCTGTAAAAACTCATACTTCTAGTATTGAATTGAAAATCCTTCTTCTTCATGGGTTTTGAATTAATTTTTTCATATAGTATTATGGGATTCTTAAAAATAATCCAAATCCAAACTATATTTGATGTTATGTAGTATTATATTAATTTTATTTATATACACACACACACAAACTATTAATGTAGAGGAAACCAATGTGTGTGTGTTTATATATATATATAATGAGATATGTTAATGTGAAACCAAACGTTTCTATAAAGATATGTGTGTGTGTGTAGTCACATTTATAACATATATTCTCATTAATTTATTATTTTATAATATAAAAATTTTAGTACAGAAAAACCTACCAGTAATAAAGGTTAACCATTGTCACCGCTAAAATAAATATAGATAAATGTTTATTTTTATCACCATTGATAAATAAAAGATATAGTTTCCTTTCTATTAATGAAGTTGTGAGATATATTTATTGGTATAAGATAAACTTGTGGCATAAGAAAATAGCATCTAATGAATATTTCAATTGATCTGGAAGTCTTTCGACCTATATTTAGAAGGATCATTGACAATTGATCATCATCCACACATAGTATGTATGGCACAAGTAGTAGAGAGAATAGGAATACCATATATATTTCTATATACAATTTCACATAAATTTTAATCATTCAAAATATAATAAAAATTATAAAAAAAATGGAACAGTCACTAAAACATCAAGTTACTCTTCATGAATATCATAATCTTAAAAATTCACAAACTATAACCTAAAATTTAAATTATTTCATGGTAATGATCTTAAATGTGAATTATAAAATTAAGATTTGTGTTTTTAGATTTTATTTTAGCTATTCATTATAAATTTTTTAATGTATAAGACTATATCATAAATAAAATTAAACTTCTAAATAAATGAAAAATTAATTGAAAATGTAATGAATTAGTTCTTTAATATTTATACAACATAATTTAATTTCATATAATATTAGTCTTTTATATGTTTTAAATAAAAATTATATTTCAATATTATTTCTTAAGACTAACATTAATCCTCTCATAAGTCATATTTAATGGAATTTAATTTCACTTGAAAATAAAAATATATTTACACAAAGGATTTTTTTATTTATGTTTATTATCCAAATTAATGTTTTCCAATTTAGTTAATTTCATAATATAAAATTTTACTATAATTTTGAAAATTTAATTCAAGATATCAATTAATTTCAAATTAAATTTCTCTTCTTATATTTTTAAAATTTAATGTTTTAGTGGATTGTTTTTGAATTTACTTATCATTTCAACATAAAAATGTTTTAAGAGTGTTCTTTTGGTATATCAATTGTGATTTATTTTTTATGTGTCTGTGGATTTAAATTGGGGCTGAATTACACATAAATTAGATAATAAAATGAGAATTAAAATAAATTAAAAATATAAAATATAGCAATAATCAAAATATATAGAAAATCAGGAGAAATGTTTTATACATATTTGGACAAACTATTTTTAGAGTTTCTATTTTCTAATCTCAAATATTTTAGTTTTACATAAATTACATGACATTGATGATGGACATGTAACTCGAATTGAAATATCAGATCACCTTTTTAATATTTTAAAAAGGAAACTCTAGTCCCTCCCTTTTGTTGTAGTGGATATAAAAGAATTAAAATTTTTACTGCATGTATATACCCAACAAAAAATAGAAAAAGTGTTTGTATGGGCATAAAAATTAAGTTAATATACACTCAATTTTTTCATTAAAAAATATAGGAAAAATTAATATTTAGAAAATCAAATATAAAATAATCATATCATGAAGAATGCAGTGAAAACATTCTACGAATCAGAAGTAAATTTCATAGAATCCTCAAAACAACCGAAACATTTATTTAGTGTTTATCAGGGGTCATAATTTAAATTTTTATTGTTAGAGCTTATAAGAAACAATTTAGAATAGTTTACCAACAAATACCAAATATATTAAGATCGAGAAAATGTACTTTGTAACACCCCGATATTTTATGAAAAATATTCTTTTAATTTCATTAATATATATATATATATTTATATATTCAATTTATAAATGAGATATGGTTGGATTCTATTATACAAAACAATGAAGTATTCTTGCACAACACGCAACCCTGACTTGGCTTGCATTACACGCAATCGCGACCTTCCTCGATAGCGTGTGTTATACGCAATACCGGGTATTACTAAACAACAATATATTATTATAATATTATTATGAACTAGCCTTTATGAATAGTATTAACTAAATTTTGAATTTTATAACATTATTATTCATCTTACACATTTTCTAGAGCATGTTATAAGAACAAAATATATTTTTCGGGTATAATAAGTATTTTTCAAAAAATACAGTTTTGCTGCCTTTTGATGGCACCCACACTTTAAATCTAGTTTTTGAAATGTTTATAAGTTCCATTTGAAATAATAAAATTATTCTTTGGAATCAAGAATTAAAAATTTACTTTGGATAAATTTTTCATTTTATTCTGATGACTTTCATATTTTAATGAATAGTAAAAACACGCTATATTTTAATTAAAAACAACTTTTTTCATCATAATATCTTATGTGGTTAAATTATAATATTGAATGTTTTTAAAGTATAAATAGAAAATATTTTTACCATTTAATATAATGTATGAAATTAGCATTGATGTTACCTTGAATTCGTAGGTTAAATCAATTCAATCTTTTGCAATGTTTTAAAGAAAAACCCGTTTTCATTCGACAACGGGATTAATTTTAATTTAATTTCTGAAAATTTTTTGTATTAAATTTTGAAAAATGGATTCCATATTTGGAATCAGTGGGTCCAAATTATGTTAATAAGATACTTTTTATTTTTGGGTATTGTGAATAGTAACTACGGTAAATTTTATTTACTATAGTTAAAGGTAAATCGGGTAATTAAGGGTAAATATAAGATTATAAAATTACCCTAACACTTGGAAAAATCTCATTGGATGACTAAAAGTTGACCCATATCACCTAAGGGTCGGATTAGATTCATTTAATGGACTTTTTCTCATGAAAATAATTTAATTATTATTAAAACTAATGAAAGTGACAACCTGTCACTCTTAAATACTAGAAGTATAATAATTTTAAGTTAGTGATAAACTTCATGAAACTTCGAAAATTAATAGTCTACAGAAATCTAACAAAATTATCTACATCATGAGAATTTATTTAGAATTTTTTGGGATTAAATAACTATCATTAATTGTGACACAATAGTGATGCAGAAATTATTTATCTAGTGAAAAATCAAGAATATAGTTTTTATTAAACTAATAGTGACCATAAAAGGCACCAAACCCTGACCAAAACTTATTAGTTATGTAAATATAAACTATAATCATCCAATGGTCGAATATCTGTCCATTTTAAGTATTATACAAGAAATTATGACACTTATATTATCTTATTTTAAATGATGCCCAAGTTCTCACATTCATAATTTAATAAATATAACAATTTACCTATTGTGATTTTAAGATGATAAATTCGAGTAAAAGTATTATTGTTAAATTTAATATATTTATATTCATCATAGTATTTTATTTTTAATTTTGATGCAACATATAAGTATATTAAATAATTATACAAAAATGTTGTAGTAATTATTTTATTAAGAGATAAACCAAATAATTGGTTTTAAAAATACTAAAATCAACATTATATGAACTATTTAATGTTATCCACTAATTTTTTAGATACATATGACCTTTTATGAATCTATTAATGCTTTTATTTCGAACATATATTCGGTATATATTTTATTTAAATTCAAATAAATGAATAGTGTCAAAATTGACACAATTGTTATTTTATAAAAATAACATATTATAAAATTTTTTAAAAATAACAAAAATATTTAAAAATTATAAATTTATATTTATATGGTCTATAATGTTATAAAGTAATGAATTATGGAAAATTCGCAACAAACAAGTAATTATTTGTTATAATTTAAAATTTAGAATTTTATTGCCACAAATAAACCTAAATAGATTAAATAAGGATAAATCAAAATTATAAGGTTTAAAATAAGATCCAAACATGTCTAATTTGATTGGTTGATGAGATTACAACCCTATCTCATATAATATTCGAATATGAGTCATTTTTGGAAGTTTTTAAGTGGTGTTAGATTTATTATAAATTAATATTTTTAAGAATTCCAAAGGTGCCCCTCTCCTCCCTTATAAAAGGGCACCTCCTCCCTATCCTCCTCACACCAATTTCAGCCTTAAATCTCGGCCAACCCCAGAAAAATTATCTTCTCCACTTCTCTAGAAACATCCTAGGGGTTCTGTTCTACTTTAAAGACCAATCTTAGTTCCCTAAGAGGAGGTTTTAAAGAGGCGTATCAAAGATGAGGTAATTTCTTCTCCCGATTCTTTCAAGCTTCTTTCTTCTTCAACTTCTTCTTCTTTAGTTGTTTCATTATAAAGTAATAACATCAGTATCACTAATATACTGATTTGTTATTATAAATATGAAACAATTCCATTTCACCTTCTATCCATCCTACGGAAAACAAAATCACCGCGCGTGCGTACGTACGGAATACCGTCTCCACGCCGTGGTGTAATCTATTTTTTCCACCAACACCTTACATGGATTGGTATAATGGTGTAAAGAATAACTATACATAGTTATTATAATATCATACTTATTCTGATATATTGTATAACCCATTCCAATTCAATTCAATAATTATGGAAACGATATAATCGCTCATGCGTACGTACGGACTACCGTCTCCACGACGCGATGAGATTCATTCTCTATGTTAACCATTTAAGAATGATTATAAAGTATATATAAGCAATAATAATGAAATATATGACATTATAAAGCTACTTTATTTATGTATATATGTATTTCATCTACTTAATTCCATTCAACTCAATAAGGAAACGAAAACAGCATTCATGCGTACGTACGGCCTACCGTCTCCATGAACGGGGTATTTCTTTCCATTTATCTATCTATTATATATGTATATTCTGAATATATATTATATATACATCATGCTTTATATTCTGGAATTATGTAATCGTGATCTAAGTAATCATATGAATAATTACAAGTCAAAACACGGACGACAAAGAAACGATTTTACCCAAAATGCTACTTTAACATGAATTTACAAAATAACGGGTAATATAAAGTCATAAGTGAACCATATATGATATAATAACAATGAATATGATTCTGGAATAAGTCAATAACATTATTTAAATCATTATACAGGAGGTTCGGACACTTATGAATCAAATTGGACATAAGGTATGGGAAAATATCACAATCTCATTTTTATCCGAGATTGTTTATACTTTGGTATTTACTAGGGTGTATTTTATCATCCACATCCATGTTTCCTCAATATGTAATATTATTTCCATCCACCTACAATTGTTTAAATCCAATATTACCCTTCGGTGAGTTTTTATTAAAAGATATGAAAGGAATCTTTTGTCGTTTTTTGTACGAGGTACTTTCTGACTTTTTCGACAAAAGTACGAGAAGAATGTTTTTTTAACCTATATGGAATGAATAGATTTTTAAAACATTATTTCCAAGAAGCTTCCTTTACAAGTTTTAATGTTTATTTTTAATCAACTTATTTTAGTTTAAAATTGTATGACATGTTAAGAAAGGAAAATGTTTTTGAATTTGGAAGGATATTTTCCTCAAGAATTGTGTTCATGTGTTTTATCAAAATTATTTTCCATCTAAGATAATATAGGGTTCTGTTTATATCCCTATTATTACATTTATTTGATTATGTTGTGATGGAATTATTTTTATGAATTCCTTTATCTTATATGAATTATTTGATGATGTCACGATGTTTAAGACTCCCATTTTTATTACATGGGTTATGCTATGATGTATGGTTTATGATTTAGTGGCACACATAAGAATGGTATCATTATAAGATGGGTGGGACCTATATCTCCCTCCAATTCATTGGGTAAAGATTTTATATCTCATGAGATAGACATGGCTGGAACGGCAGGTTAAACCGGTTCAGTAAAACAGGACTGAAACGAGGAGTGAACTCGGTTCAGAAATGGACTTTGTCCACTAAGATAGTCTTGGCAATGAGTCTTGACTAATAAGAAATGATTCTCTATGATTATGTGTGTATGCCAAAAAGTATCATGTTTTATGTTATGATTATTGGGATTACATTTCACTACTATGATTTATCCCATGTTATGAAATTATGATTTCCTTTGCAGGTTAAGTTTCCAAAAGTTATGTTCTTATGTATATGATGTGATTGATATTACTTTGGTTCACACTTACTGATCATTTGAGCTCACCATTTTATGTTTTCTTTTCCCCAGGATATAAAGAAAGGTTTTATGTAAAAAAAGGAAGATCTTTATGGGAGATGTTGAAGATCTTTTACCACGATTAGAAGATTATATTCTGAATTTCCAAAGACACTAAACTATTACGGTCCTTGTGTGTTTTTTTTGTTATGTACTAAGTATTCCGCAGAAGTAATGTAATGTCCATGTAAATTAAGCTTTGGGTCTCTACAGTTGGTATCAGAGGAAAGGTTTAGTCAACCTTTGGAAACTAGGATGCGAGAACTTTAATGAGATCCCTAGATATATTTCTAAGGTATGTCTAGGGATGTCCCTAAGGATAAGTATAAGCATAGGTTATAGTACTAGAATTACGGTAACCCAAGATGTTAGATATTGAAGGTACTCCCCCTTTATTATATTGTTTTCCCAAGCGTGATTTTTGTCTCTCACACTATTATTTTTGGGTTTTAGATGATGGCTGGAACCCGAAGGAACCGTGTTGATCAATGTAATGGACAAGGCAATGATTGTCCTCCTGAACAAACAAATGTTACGGGATATGGAGTGCAAAATCTTATTACTAAACTTACACAAGCTATGAATCATTCTAGACTTCCAAATGAGCAGAGAAGGGAACAATATTCTATTGAGTCCTTCATGAGGCAACGTCCACCTTCTTTCAGTGGGTCTTTTGATCCACTTGTTGCTGAACAATGGATCATTACCACTGAAAAGATATTTTCAGTTCTTCAATGTTCTGAACATGATAAAGTCATCTTAGCAATATATCGTTTGGAAGGTGAAGCTGATCAATGGTGGAATCTTATCAAGAATACGAGTCCAAGAGATGAAATTGAGTCTATGGAATGGGACGAGTTCATGAAATTATTTTTCAATAAGTACTTCCCTCATATTCTTCGAACAAATATGGAGGAGTTTCTCAAACTAAAGCAAAAGGATGATGAATCCGTTGGTATATACGAAGCGAATTTTACAAGGCTTGCAAGGTATGCATCTGGATTTATCATCCAACCTGAAAGTTAAGTTGATCGATTCTTCAGTGGCTTAAAACCAAATCTTCGAAGGGAATTAGCTATAAGAGACTTCAGTAGCTATGAAGAAATTGTGCGTTGTGCTATCAAGGTAGAAATGGAAGTTGGTGTTACTTATCCATCTCATAGTTTTGACAAGAAATGAAAGATGGAGTTCAAGGAGAAATCTCAGAATAATGGTGAAAAGAAGATGAATGTTTTCTTATGCTCAAAGTGTGGAAAGAAGCATGGTGGAGATTGTCTTAAAGGGACTATAAAATGTTTTAAGTGTGTAAAAGAAGGTCATCGAGCAGCCGAGTGTCAAAGTAATGGAAAAAGGGTTTCTAATGATGTGAATAAAGAAAAGACTGCAGAGAACGCACCACCAACACTTCAATGCTTCAAGTGCAAGGAAATGGGGCATTATGTTAATAAATGCCCTAATCCAAGGGTTAGTGATGATCAACATGAGAAACCACTTAAGGAAAAGGACAAAGGGAATTCACATGCGATCACTATTGGCAATGTTGAATATGAAAATGATGTGGTGGAATGATTAATTGTTTATGTAATGGGATTCCAAAATAATGTTGTATATAGTATCGTGGAATATTGGAATATTTATGTATTTGTCTATTGTGGTTTTCTATAATTTTATGGTATTTGTAACCATGGAAAGGGATTGAGATATTTTTGGAAAAAAAGATGATATGCGCATAATGAAGGGAAAACGAGAAAATGAAATGTTTGACAGTATTCATGAGCTCATGATTGATATAAGGAATAAGTGATATCATGGTTTGAGTATATAGAATTTTGAGGATTTTGGTATGTGGAAAGTGTTAACTTTTAACTGCATTCATGTTTTCACTATGGTTTAATGGGTATTCATTTTTTAAGAGAATACATGATTAAGGCCTTTGAATGTTTGGAATGTGACCAACAAGACATATCTTATGATATATGGGGATCAACGATGGTATTAAATCTCTGGTAATCGTTTTCACTATATTATGAGAGTGGACTACAGTATTATGGATAAGCCTAAAGATTGGAATGGATTATGTTAGACATAAGTTAGTATTGTATAAGGATAGAAGTTTTTTCGATATTATTGATGGGATGTTATAGTAATATAGTTTTAGAAAAAGGACAACCTGCAGGACGGGCGACATCCCATCACGTCGGACAAGGCTGTGGGAATTGAACCCACAACCGACGTGCGACTGGCCTTTATCGTCTACCACTGGCCTACAAGAAGTCCCTGGATAGTAGAAACTAGTTTTATTTTATTAAGCGGTATGATATATGAAGTATAAGTTCATTTTTGGAAACATATACGAATAATCTAACCATAAGATGGACTTATAACTTTTGCTAACCTTTTGTTTGAAAGAGATGGAATGACCCATCATTCTATCACATGATCTTCTAACACATCACGAATAACAAATTCAACTTCATTTCTTTAAGGGATGAAGTGGAAATTGTCCAATTCACGAACAACATTGAGATTGTACCAAAATCATTCAAGTATTTCTTTTAATTCATCAACTTTCGGGAAATGATCTTGAAAACCAAAAATGTTGTCCTAGTTCCCTTATATTCGATTAATCAGATAGTACCTTAGATCATCACAAATCAATAGCTTTGTGATTGTTGTCTTTTTCATTGCCATGTTCTCTACCACTCTCCATCAGAACTTGATGGTTAGATTTTTCTTCCATATCCATATTTTCACCTATGTTCTCCTACGTGGAAACCCCGTGATGAGTTAATTTGGGTAACCATTACATTTCATACTTTAGTTTTTAAAATCCACGTTTTCTTATTCCTTTTTACGATGTGGGTTTCTATTAAACAAACTTTCGGGTAGTAAACCGTTTATAACTCTGACAAATTTCGATGGAAAAATTCATTTTAAGGGGGGTATAATGTAACACCCCGAGATTTTATGAAAAAAATCCTTTTATTTTCATTAATATATATATATATATATATTAAATGTATAAATGAAATATGGTTGGATTCTATTATATGAAACAATGAAGGATTCTCGCACAACACGCAACCCTGACATGGCTTGCATTACATGCAATCACGACCTTCCTCGATAGCGTGTGTTGTACGCAATACCGGGTGTTACTAAACAACGATATATTATTATAATATTATTATGAACTAGCCGTTATTAATAGTATTAACTAAATTTTAAATTTTATAACATTATTATTCATCTTACACATTTTCTAGAACATGTTATAAGAACAAAATAAATTTTTCGGGTAAAATAAGTATTTTTCAAAAAATACAATTTTGCCGCTTTTTGATGGCACCCCCACTTTAAATCTACTTTTTGAAATTTTTATAATTTCCATTTGACAAAATAAAATTATTCTTTGGAATCAAGAAATAAAAATTTACTTTGGATAAATTTTTCATTTTATTCTGATGACTTTCATATTTTAATGAATAGTAAAAACATGCTATATTTTAATTAAAAAAAACTTTTTTCATCATAATATCTTATGTGGTTAAATTATAATATTGAATTATTTTAAAGTATAAATAGAATATATTTTTACCATTTAATATAATGTATGTAATTATCATTGATTTTTACTTGAATTCATAGGTTAAATCAATTCAATATTTTGCAATGTTTTAAAGAAAAACCCGTTTTCTTTCAACAACGGGATTAATTTTAATTTAATTTATGCAACTTTTGTGTATTGAATTTGGAAAAATGGATTCCATATTTGGAATCAGTGGATCCAAATTATGTTAATAAGCTACTTTTTATTTTTTGGGTATTGTGAATTGTAACTACAGTAAATGTTATTTACTATAGTTAAAGGTAAATCGGGTAATTAAGGGTAAATATAAGATTATAAAATTACCCTAACACTTGTAAAAATCTTATTGGATGAATAAAAGTAGACCCATATCACTTAAGGGTCAGATTAGATTCATTTAATGGACTTTTTTCCATGAAAATAATTTAATTATTATTAAAACCAAAGAAAGTGACAACATGTCACTCTCTTAAATACTATAAGTATAATAATTTTAAGTTAGTGATAAACTTCATGAAACTTCGAAAATTAATAGTCTAAATAAAGATAAAAAAAGTATCTACATCATCATAATTTATTTATAATTTTTTGGGATTAAATAATTATCATTAATTGTGACACAATAGTGATGCAGAAATTATTTATCTAGTGAAAAATCAAGAATATAGTTTTTATTAAACTAATAGTGACCATAAAAGGCACAAAACCCTTCAAAAACTTATTAGTTATGTAAATATAAACTATAATCATCCAATGGTCGAATATTGGACCATTTGGAGTCTTATACAAGCAATTATGACACTTATATTATTTTAGTTTAAATGATGCCAAAGTTGTCACCTTCATAATTTAATAAATATAACAATTTAACTATTGTAATTTTAAGATGATAAATTAGAGAAAAACTATTATTGTGAAATTTAATAGATTTATCTTCGTCATATGATTTTATTTTTAATTTTTATTCAACATATAAGTATATTAAATAATTATACAAAAATTTCGTTGTCATTATTTTATAAAGAGATAAACCAAATAAATGGTTTTAAAAATAATAAAATAAATATTATATGAAATATTTAATGTTCTCCACTAAATTTATAGATAAATATGACCTTTTATGAATCTATTAAAGATTTTAGTTCGAACATATCTTCTGTATATACTTTATTTAAATTCAAATAAATGAATAGTATTAAAATTGACACTATTGTTATTTTATAGAAATAACAAATTATAAAATTGTTTAAAAATCAAAAAAATATTTAAAAATTATAAATTTAACTTTATATGGTATATAATGTTATAAAGTAAACAATTATGTAAAATTCACAACAAATAAGTAATTATTTGTTATAATTTAACATTTAGAATTTTATTACCACAAATAAACATAAATAGATTAAATAAGGATAAATCAAAATGATAAGGTTTAAAATAAGATCCAAACATATATAAATTTGATTGGTTGATGAGATTACAACCCTATAACATCTAATATTCTAATATGAGTCATTTTTGGAGGTTTTTAAGTGGGGTTAAATTTAATATAAATTAATATTTTTAAGAATTCCAAAGGTGCCCCTCTCCTCCCTTATAAAAGGGCACCTCCTCCCTCTCCTCCTCACACCAATTTGAGCCTTCAATCTCAGACAAACCCTACCAAATTATCTTCTCCACTTTCCTAGAAACATCCTAGAGGTTTTTATCTACTTTAAAGACCAATCTTAGTTCCCTAAGAGGAGGTTTCAAAGAGGCGTATCAAAGAAGAGGTAATTTCTTCTCCCGGTTCTTTCAAGATTATTTCTTCTTCAACTTCTTCTTCTTTAGTTGTTTCATTATAAAGTAATTACATCAGTATCACTAATATACTTATTTTTTATTATAAATATGAAACAACCCCATTTCACCTTCTATCCATCCTACGGAAAAAAAAATCCCCGCGCGTGCGTATGTACGGAATACCGTCTCCACGCCGTGGTGTAATCTGTTTTTCCACCAACAACATACATGGATGGGTATAATGGTGTAATGAATAACTATACATAGTTATTATAAAATCATACTGATTCTGATATATTGTATCATCCACTCCAATTCAATTCAATAATTATGGAAACAATATCATCGCTCGTGCGTACGTACGGACTACCGTCTCCACGACGCAATGAGATTCATTTTCCATGTTAACCATTTAAGAATGATTATAAAGTATATATAAGCAATAATAATGAAATATATGACATTATAAAGCTACTGGATTTATGTATATATTTATGTCAGCTACTTAATTCCATTCAACTCAATAAGGAAACGAAAACATCGTTCATGCGTACGTACGACCTACCGTCTCCATGAACTGTGTATTTCTTTCCATTTATCAATATATTTTATATATGTATATTCTGAATATATATTATATATAAATCATGATTTATATTCTGGAATTACGTAATCGTGATCTATGTAATCATATGAATAATTACAAGTCGAAACACGGACGACAAATGAAACGATTTTACCCAAAACGCTACATTAACATGATTTTACAAATGAATGGGTAATATAAAGTCATAAGTGAACCATATATGATATAATAACAATGAATATGATTCTATAATAAGTTAATAACATTATTTAAATCATTATACAGGAGGTTCGGACACTAAGCAAGCAAATCGGGCCTAAGGTAAGGGAAAATATCACAATCTCACTTTTATCCGAGATTGTTTATACTTTGGTATTTACTGTGGTGTATTTTATCATCCACATCCATATTTCCTCAATATGTAATATTATTTCCATCCAGCTAAAATTTTGTAAATCCAATTTTACCGTTCAGTGAGTTTTTATTAAAATATATGAAAGGAATCTTTGTCGTTTTTCATACGAGTTACTTTTTGACTCTTCCGACAAAAGTACGAGAAGAATGTTTTTTTAACTTATACGGCATGAATGTATTTTAAAACATTATTTCCAATAAACTTCCTTTACAAGTTTTCAAGTTTATTTTTAATCAACTTTTTTTAGTTTAAAATTGTATGACATGTTAAGAAAGGAAAATGTTTTTGAATTTAAAAGGATATTTTCCTCAAGAATGGAGTTCAAGTGTTTTATCAAAATTATTTTCCATCTAAGATAATATATGTTTCTGTTTATATCCCTATTATTACATTGATTTCATTATGTTGTTATGGAATTAGTTTTATGAATTCCTTTATCTTATATGAACTGTTTGATGATGTCATGATGTTTAAGACTCCCATTTTTATTACATGGGTTATGCTATGATGTATGGTTTATGATTTTGTGGTACAAATAAGAATGGTATCATTACGAGATGGGTGGGAAATATATCTCCCTCCAATGCATTGGGTAAAGATTTTATATCTCATGAGATAGACATGGCTGGAACGGCAGGTTAAATTGGTTCAGTAAAACAGGACTAAAACGAGGAGTGAACTCAGTTCAGAAATGGACTTTGTACACTAAGATAGTCTTGGAAATGAGTCTTGACTAATAAGAAATGATTCTCTATGATTATCTGTGTATGCCACAAAGTTTCATGTTTTAAGTTATGATTATTGGGATTACATTTCACTACTATGATTTATCCCATGTTATGAAATTATGATTTCTTTTGCAGGTTAAGATTTCCAAAAGTTATGTTCTTATGTATATGATGTGATTGATATTTATTTGGTTTACCCTTACTGAGCATTTGAGCTCACCCTTTTATGTTTTATTTTCTCTAGGATATAAAGAAAGGTTTTAGGTAAAAAAAAAGGAAGATCTTTATGGGAGATGTTGAAGATCTTTCACCACGATTAGAAGAATATATTCTGAGTTTCCAAAGACACTAAACTATTACGGTCCTTGTGTGTGTGTTTTTGTTATGTAATAAGTGTTCCGAAAAAGTAATGTAATGGCCATGTATGTTATGATTTGGGTCTCTACATACTTTATCCTATTCATTGGACTTTCTATTGAAATTTCAGTATATAGAGAAGACACACCACCCTCTATCCCACCCACCATCATGTTGGTGTTATGCTAAACATATACTATATATTTTCAACAAATGAATACTTATTTGATCTAGTTAAGTGTTTGATTGAATGAATAAAATCTGCCTTTACATGAAATGAATTATTAAAAAGATATAATACTTAATAAAACATCTTAGAAACATAAGATAATGTTTTTATAACTAGAATAAAAGATTAATAATCAGTTATGTTTGCATAAAATTTAATCTTTTTTATGTGAAAAAGTATTTCATAGAATAAAAAAAAAATAATAACATAAAATACTCAAAATCATAAAATTTCAACTAATTGAAAATTTTACATATAATTTAAAAAACAATGGATAAAAGATTTTAAATATTTTAAATTTTCAAAATTTAAAAATTTAGCCATTTATTATTTTTCTTCACCTAAAAATTTCAAATAATTTCCAATGAAGAAAAATGAAAATTTACATTGAAATTATATACATAAACCATATAATTTTAATAATAAATTACAAATAACGGCCTTTTAATATATTAAATTCAGGAGTTAAAAAATCTAGATAAAAAACAATCATATTTAGTATTGAAACAATTGAAATAATTTTTTTAGGAATGAAATTATTATTAATATGAAATAAAATTATTCCTTCAATTTTGTAATTTTTTACGTATTTTTTATTATAGAAATAAATAAAAACATAAAGGAAGATTGAAAAGGTAATTATTCATGAAAATAGGAATTAATATATCAAAAAGCTAGTCATTGGCCATATCTGAAGGGGATAAGAATTTCAAAAAATAATTCCACCACATGATAAATCAATAGAATTTTTTGATATATGAACTATAGTTTTATAATATGACAAGTGAAGTGGGGACATCACTTCCCCCATTATGAACAATAAAAAATGGAAAATGTTATGATATATTTTATATTGTGTTTTTCTTATGGAATTTGGTATTATTAAAATTTTGGAATATATATATATTTCATTTAAATTATCACACTTTTGGTATTATCATGCATCATGTGACGATACATTGATGGTAAAATGATCATTGGAGAGTTCAGTTTTAAATGATATCATGTTTCATAAAATGTTTAACATAGCAACATTGAGTATTGAAAAAAAACATATAATCATTATAATGAATATATATTTAATAACGAAGCACTATAAAATTAATTTCTCGTTACCTCATTTGAAATATGTATATTTAGAGTAAATCAATCCAAATATCTCTTGATTTTAATTCTCTTTTTGACCCAAGGCTAAAGAAAAAAAGCCACTATTGATAGAATAATGTCCCACTAAATTTTTTTTGGTGATTCCATTGGCTGGTGTACAATAATAGAGGTATAAGCATACATAGTGCTAATGATATATTTCTACCAAGATCATTGGTTAAATGAAATTATGATGAACAATGAGGTATTAATTTCGATTGTTCTACATTTTTATGCATGATTTCACACCAATAGATCAATGGGATTTTGATTTATTGTTCTCTATATCTTCATTAGGAATATGTCCTATAACATACATTAGTAGCATCAAATTAACCTCGATGCTGAAATAATATAATTTAAAATATGAAATCTTTGAAATATATGAATAATAAATTGATTGATATAACGATATGTTGATATCATTGTATGAATATATTATGATGTATAATATCAAGGGAAATATTTTTTACGTTAAGATATGTGTACTATATTTTTGAACTCAATTTTCCACAAAAACAACATTTTTAGGATTTTTTATGATTTAGAAAATGTTATGAGATAATATTTACCACATAATTAATTATAAAACAGTGAATTTATTATCAGAACAATGCATCGTAATGTGAAAACCTCATACCCTTTTCATTACCCACATCAGGTTGGACTATGTTATGTGATGATGATATCTCTAGAAAGAACATTGTTTGTATGATATTCAATTTTTCTTTAACAGGGTATATGTTGGAGTGATAATATTATTTACGAAATTATATTATTTATTTCAAAAAGATTCATTAATGTGGGTGTCAATAGAATGTTTAAATCTATGTTACTTTAAACCATATCAATTCTTATTTTAATACTAATTAGCATTGTATTATTTTTTAATGCATCACAATAAATATTTTAATTATTATTTAAATTAGAACGAAGTGCTATGGATTTTTTGATAACCATTAAGGGTCTATGTTAAAGGAAATTTGATGATGGTCAGATGTTTTAGAAGTTTTATGTTCTGTTAGTCTATAACTCAGTTGACTATCCATGAAATTTTACCAAGGTTTATTTCTTAGAAGTCATCACAGAATGTTTTTAATTTTTTGAAGGTGATATTAGAAGTTGATGATATTATGAAACAATTAGAAAATTAATAATTGAGTTGATCTAGAAAATGGAAATGTACCAGAACTTCACCTTATATGCATATGGTTAAGGGAAACCATATTTTAGAATATTGGTGAAGGCATGGAAGTATCCTTGTATACATCATTTTCATCATTTTTTTACATTTAAATTTACACCAAAGTATAGTAAAAGAAAATTGGAATAGTCCCCATGTCCACAAGGTTCAATAGAATTCTTCCAGTTATAAATAAAAGTTTTTTTTAGGATGAATGAAATGCAGAAAATGAAAAGATAATTCCTAGAGAATGAATGAGTATATTTAGAAGAAGACATTGTGAAAATGAAATAACAAGAGAATATCAACCTATATACATATTAGTGGTTGACCAATAAAGGATGATACATAAAAAACATCATGCAAACTTCATGAAAATGGAGAAGATAGGTCACACCATCTGAAGAAGGGCCACACTATATATAAAAAAATTGTTTATCAATTGTAAAATATGATTGATATTTTATCCAATAAATAATATAAGACATAAATATAGTGAGATTAAATACAATCTATTTCACAAGCGTTAGCAAAAACTATGGTGGTTGTAAAAAGAAGATATGATTTATGCCACACCATTGAATATTTCATTTTGGGATAACAAAATTCATATGTGAAATGGGGTATAATATCATGAGAATTATGGAATTGTTTTTGATAATCTATGAGAGAAACTAATATTTGTTTATGATTCCTTGAAATAGGAAATTGAGGAATCCCCACGTCATGGAGGAAGATGTTTTCAGTATTGAGATGTTAAAGTTTGAGAGAAAATGATAAGGTGGGCATGGAGACAACTATTTCAATGGGATTGTTTCATAGGTAATATATTCCATGATATTTAGATAAACATGTTATGGTCGGCCTAATTTGGTGCCCTATATTGATTTTTTGAATAGAGGACACAATATAAATTTTTAAATATTTGATGTTACATCTAGTTTTAATGATTTGACACTTCTTCAACCATTTAAAATTTATATAACTAATTTCAATATTCTTAATGAGGTTCAATGGTGTATATTTTATTGAATATGTTATAAGAGATGAGCATTCATGATATTTAATTGTTTGAATTTTAATTTGAAATTCAAATGTTCTAATAGGAAATATAGGATTATTTATAGAACAAATGGAGAATAAATTTACCGATAGGACAGAAATATTACAAATCATAGAGTTATATAATGGTGTGTTTCAAAATAAATAATAAAAGAGGTTGAAGAACATGATATGTATTGTATATCTTAATTAGAGAGGATCATTTCCTACATACTATATTTTTATTGAATATTAGAGTTTTGGATTATCTTGACTACATCTGGTTTGTGGAAGGAAGGGATAATTCCTTAAAAATAATTTATATATTGGAATTATTTAATCTAGATATTATAGATTTCTTTAGTATAAATTAAGATTAAAGATTAATGTTCCAACTCTCTAAACAATAATTAGATTATATATTTCTGATGATTTTGGAGAATCTCATCAGCTACATACTGAAGTATCACATCAAGAACAATGATGAAGTGTGTAAATGCTATAATTTTTTTTAATTTCATGCCAATAAACTAAAAATAGACCTATAATATTATAAAATGATATCTTTCAAATATTTTTTCAATGGAAGAGAAGGGACTAGACCTTAGAGGTAGTAATATATTCCATACAGAATTAAATGGGAATTGATCCTTATTAAGGAGTGAATTCACTGAAACTTGTATCCACTAGAACATTTACTTCTATTATATTCTTCGTATAAAAAATAAAATGATGGCTTTAGGCACCTTGGATGTTTCCATGTGTTGATAAATTAATTGAAATATGCGGGTCCAAATATTGTTTTTCTTGCTACACATGTGCATGATGTTTATATTGATTCATTTGATAATGTGAAGATTATAAAAGGTTTAAAAATGGTTCTATTAAATAATAGAATAATTTCTAAAGGGAAAATTATTTTTAATTAAGAGAAATTTTTAATTAGTAAAAAACAGTTTCTCCCCAATTAGGGTGTCTCTAGTTATAATAATTGGAATCAGAGTCAACAGTTTCTAATGTGTATTAAAGAAGACATAACTTTCTTGTGAAAACCTGAATATTATACAATATATAGATTTGATAGTAAAAATTAATTAATTTAGTATAAATCATTTTTCTAATTGAAATATGGATTGTAAATTATATTTGGATGTACTTGTTGGAATTCCCCAAAATATCATGTATAAAATTAGTTTTGAAAGGTCAATATTTATTTTTTTAAGATAGAGATCAATAAAATTTATATATTTATGATTATTCTAGGGAATACTAAAAGGATTATTCGGAATATGTTTTATCCCATAAATTGTTCATTATATATTTTCTAAGGATATTTTTTAAGAAGTTGGAAGATTTAAATAGTTATAAATCTTTGTTGAAAGACTGTAAAAGGGTTTCTTCTACCAGTGTTGAATATTAATCAGTTGAAGATCTATGTATTAATTCTTTTCAAGAAAAAATGACACCAGTCTAGGAAAAATAATAAGAAGAAGAAGAAACTGAAAAATAAAACAAATAAATTAGGTATTCCCAATGAAGTGAAAAAAAAATCAATTCATTATGTATATATAAATCTAACCCTATTGTTTTTATTTCTAATAAATATAAAGATATTGATTATATATAACCTAAATATGTAGATGATAGTGGTATAAAATAGGAAACCATATCATGTTCTAAATATAGAATTTTTTTGTGTCAAATTAGTATAAGATTGAAATTTTGGGGAGTGATGTACAATTTTTTATTGTAGAAGGTGAATATAATTATTACTACTTAATAGATTTAGTGTAATAAAACCTAATTTTTATGAAGGAAGAAATGGATTCAAATTAATCCATTGCATAAATTAATTAGAAAATTTTGGAGAAAAGCAATATACTTGAATAAATTATTAAACATTTGAATTTAAGTATAGATAAATATCAATATCAGGAAGAATATATTTATACCCTAAGAGAGATGTATAATGATCTAGTGAAGATTATACATTATGAAAAGAATTTTCACCTTGATAATTTAGAAGGCCCATTGAAGGAATCTTATCTCAGGATTATGAAGTTCTAGGGAGAGATTGATGTTTTTAAGAAAATGTTACAAACTAAATATTATAACATAGAGACATTAGTCCTTAATAAGAATAATAAAGAACCTAGAATCAGTAGGTAAGAAGTTTATGAATACATGATTTTGATAGAAAAACATAAAATGTATAGTTTTGAGTAAGTTCTATTATTGTCGCATCATTAGAAACACAACATATTTTCATAAGAAGAAAGTTAAGATGCAACATCAAGGGATACATAATTCTATATATCAAATATGTATATTTACTGAACAATGTTAATATTTCCTTGAGAAGTATTGTATTTTTTTTAAATTTGGATAAATATTGATATACTATAACAACAACATAATGTGAGGTTCCAAGATAATAACCCACCCCTCTTATGACAAGGAGTAATGAGTGGAAGAAATAAAAATATTTTTTACTAAAAAATAGATTTATGGTGAAAGATGATTATGAAGTGGGATATTAAAGGAGTATTCCTCCTATAAAATTCATGTATTGTTCATAGAATATATCATGGAGATAAAATAAGAGTGTTCTTCAACAACAAAAGGTTATATACACACACCAACTATAACGGAAATAGACGAACTAATTATTGGCTGAAAACAAAAATGGTGGCTTATATCTTGGTGAATAAGGAGGATGTGAAAGAAATAAAATAACTTAACAATATCAAGAAGGATATTCTAAATCAAAAAATGTGGAATTATGTTCAATGAAAATTTCATCAAGGATCGAAGTATATAATGAATGATTAATGGAAATCATAGAGGGAAAGAATGAGATATGTCTTTGTGTTTTCCTAAAAACCACTTCAAAAAATTGATGTAATTTTAGAATAATCTAAATATCATAGAGAAAAATGTGTTGAAATGGAAGTAACACTTGTGGAATAAAGTATTAATACAATGAACAACTATGATTAGTCAAGCTTTAGAAATGGTTTCGAAGATGAACAATATGGAGGATTTCAAATAAAATACTCATAAGGGGGTTTTATAAGTGGTAAGAACCAAATAATAATCACTATTAATCCTTGAAATAAAAATTAAAGAATAGGTTTGGTTTATAATAACTAATAGAAAACCTATACTTGATGATATCAGAGGTACCCCTATCCCTATACACATAATTTTAATATATCATGATTTTAGTGATGTAGGATTAAGGGAGAGATATGATCTATGGATTGTGTATGAATTCAATGAAGTATAATGAATTGATATTAAATATTTTTTCAGAGAATAGATAAAATGAAACATTTGATATTGGAGGTATCTATAATAGATATTAAATAAAAAAAACTAAGATATCATGTGGGTTGAGGTTGATTGAAAGAATAAATTTTTTAAACTAATAAATATATATATTGATGAAGATATTTATGTGGTGTCAAGAGAGATATGATCAACATGTGATATCAAGAATTCAATATGAAAAATAAAGTCTAAATGAGGTTATACATAGAATATAATGAAGAAGATATGGTAAAAACCTACAATTAAGGTGAAACTAGTGAAAAACATATCTGAGTTTTGAAATTGATATTAACCCAGTTTTAGAACTAAAAATGTGGTATCAATCATTTAAAAAGTGGTAAATTTCCTTAAATAAGAATATAAATATATTGATAAAGTAGAAAAATAATCATAGAGGAATACTTGTTCTATTTTTTTATAAACTAACAGTATTATATCATCTGATTTCATTTTAGGATACTAAAAGCTATCAAGAAGTTAGAATTATAACAGGAAATTGGTTTCTAAATGATGAAGAATATAATAATATTTTGTGACCATAACTAAATATATCAATGATAACTGGTGATAAATATTAAAATGATAATTAGACTCATATGAGAATAGATATGTCTTGTAAAGAAAATAAATTCATGAATATATTTTTGGTATTTCTATTTTATCCTGAACAAGTGATATTAATTGGTTTATTATTAATTTTTATAGAAATTATTGTGTTACATTGAAAACATTTAAATTATTGACTTAGACTCTTATTTCCAACACTGAGTTTTGACCCAGTAGTCTTAAAATATGTATTGATAAATCATTTCCAAATAGAAAATTCACCCACTAAAATTCCATAATATGAATAATACTAAAAATGAATGTGAGTTGAAATTTAATATATATTGAAATATGATTGATCGAATCTCCTAGGTACGAATGATATTCAAAAAGTGGATGAAATGAAGATAATTGTTTCAAAGGTTATAAAAGTGTATGAAATATAGAATGGTATGAATGAAAAAATGGGTTTTTAGAATCATTGTATTTGGAAATTCTAGAAATGACAATAGGATAATGTTGTTTATGAAAAATATTGTTCAATAATATTATTGAAAAAATGCAAGTAAAGTTGGTAAATATGAAATAATGATGTATCTAGTTAGTTGAAAACTCTAAATTTTATTGACAATGGGAGTGTAAATACATGTCTATAAATTCCATATGATTCGAGGGTCTTGGATTTAAATGTATAGGGGTAGATATTATCTGAATCTCTATCTCTATATTAAGTAAATACTTTATTGATGCATTTTTAACAAAATAAAAAGGTGGAAAGTGTTGAAACAAGGAGGTTATATGTTACATGTATTTAAAATCATTAAGTATTTATGGAAATTGATCTCTGATAATGGTTTTTTGTTCTATAAGTTATAGATTTTAATAGTCGATATCTTAGTTGACTATAAAATAACATTTGATAATTTGTATTTCTCATAAGTTATCAATAGAGGTGATGAAATCTTTGAAGGTTTCATTTGAAGATTGATATTTGAAGATGTTATTAAATAATTAGAATATTGGTTAAGTGATTTGATCATGAAATATGTAAAGCACCAGAACCTTACCCTATATACATAATGATAAGGGAAACAGTAGCTTGGAATATTTTAAAAAGCATTGAAGTATACATGAATATGTAAGGGTCATGTTTCTAATTTGTAAAGGTACTCTAAAATTCAATCCAAGATAAATAGAAAAGTTCTTGTTTTATTAAGGTCTAACAAAATATAACCTTATATATATATAAAAGTAAGATTATAAAGTAATTGTGGAATATTGAGGGGGAATAAAAATTTCCTTGAGTATATAATAGTATCCTAGGAAAAATAAGAGGAAAATAATAGTATTTATAAAATCATTACCTATATATGTAAAATTACTTCACCTGAGATGGATGTTACATAAAATAAACATATTTTAGACTTTGGAAAAATGTCAAATATAGGATATACCAAGGGTATAATTGAAATATCATTGGTAGAAAACATAAATATTTATAAATAGTAAAATAATATTGATATTTCACCTAGTAAATTATGGATAACTTAGTGATAATTAAATTTCATTAATGCCATTTCATTGACAATAACAGAATCTGTGGTGGCTTTAAAACATGTTAACAATTCATGACATACCATGAAAGATTGTTTTTTGGGATTATAGTATCCATAAGTAAAATTTCATGCAATATATAATGTATTTTTGAAGCAATGTTGGATTACAGAATCCCTATATTAAATAGTGTATAACATCAAATTTATTTTGGATGTCATATTGGATCATGAGTGGGGGTAAATAGTATATACATAAGATCCTTTGAAATGGTAAATTGAAGAATCACAATACCATGGAGGAATACTTGTAAATTTTGGGGTTTCTAAATATAATGATTTAGAGGGATGTTGATTTTAAAACAAGATATTTCTAAGGAATCTTTCTACCCATCAGGTTCCAGGGGTTGATGATAGGGAAGATGTTGTTAAATGTTGTGTAATGGTGTTTGCCTTTGTTTTCTAGGCAATGTAGTATATGAGATGCAAAAGTCGAGAAGGCAACCATTTACCCTATAACACCTCATGGTTCTAGTATTTTTTATGGTGGATGAGATTGGATATTTAATGTATGGAAGTGAAGATAGAAATAGTCATGGTGATTTCACCAATAGAGGATTTATCACCTATAGAATTGTCCATATCAAGTGTTTTATTAAGTGTTGTCCTCCACATTCTGGTTTAAAACATAATATGGATGATTCATGCATTCAAGATGTGAAAAGAGGAAGAGGACTAGTTTGTGATTCTTAGGGGTTTTTGGTTATTGGCTTAACACCATTTTTAGACTATAAATCTTTATTTGGGTAGATACCAGAGCTCTTGTCTGCAGTATTTCCTTATGTAAGTTTTATAAGTTAAATATTTCAAGTATTGAGTTTGAATCAAAACTATTAGTGGGTTTTATTTGATAAAATGATAATATACCTTTCTATCTATCCTATTTCATGAGAAAGTGAAAGTCTATCATGAGTAATGACATGGAGGTCTCACACACCCTTAGAGAAGTAAAAAATAGTGGTGGAAACCTATCCAGCCAAGAAAACCATCAGAATAGTTATATTATTTATCAAAATAAAGGTGCCCTTCCACATGATTGTAATCTTATTGTTAGTGGTGATACTCTGGGGCTTCACCATTATGGGCCACCTTAATTCATTGGTTGCCCTCTTTTTTAGAATTAATATTCAATTTTGACTGAGTGAGTTTGAAGAAGAGGATGTTCAAGGTATTTAATTGTTTGAATTTTAATTTTATATTCAAATATTAAAATAGTAAATACAGTTAGTTCTATGGAATAAAAGAGAAATGAATGGTATGTACAAGATGAAGTGAATATAGAATAATGTGGGAAATAACTATTTAAACAAATAATAAACAAGAACATAGGTTCAACAACATGAAATTCTTTTCATATCATAATTTGAGAGTATGATTTTTTATGAATAGATTTTTTTTGAAGATAAGAGTTGTGAATTATCTTGGATACATATGATTTTATGGAATAAGGAAGGTCGAATACATTGAAGATAATTCTTATACAATAATTATTTAATATAAGGATTATTTTTGGATTCAATGTGATTTTTTATTTAAGAATAAAGTTTCAATAATTTTAAAAAATATTTTATTATATCTATAGGATTTTAGGGAGTTATATATGGGGTAAATTGAATATTCACATTTGAAATTTGTTGCATTGTCTATATGTTGAACTATGAGTTTTATTAATGTAAATAACCTCTTAAGAGAAACATAAGTCTTTTAAATTATATCTTTTAGAGAAATGTACAGAGGAAGATATGGAAGATGACCTTGGGAGGTAGTGATATATTAACTAACCCATTCAAAATGTAGATAGATATGATGATAAGTGACTTCATATAAAATTTTATCTTCCAAATTACTGAGTTCTAAAATATTTTTGATACAATAGAATAATATTGAGTGTATGATCCTTAGATATATCCTAGTGTGGGTGAACCAAGTAAAATATTTGTTCACATGCACGTTTAACTTATTAAACTGGTGTATGATGTTTTATGTCATTTAATTTGATAAATATAAGATAATAAAAGGTAAAATAAGTGGTCATTCTAACATGGGAACATTATATGAATGTAAAAATATTTGTAATCATGAAAAAATATTAATTGGGAGACACCCTGATTCACCCCCTTCCAAGGTGTCTGGGGTTACATTAATTATTTATTCATTTATTTGAATTACTATTTTATGCTAATGTATTTATATTTTCTATATTATGAATATTATAATGGTTTGATATAATGTGTCTCAGTTGATTCTTATAATAATCAAAACAAGTATCTAAGGAGTTATATGTTTGGTACATCATAATATTTAGTATCATTTGACAGAATCGATGGTTTATTTCTAATTATAAACTCAATAATGAATGTTATTTATTTTTTATATAAATATATTAGTTGTGTTTTTTATATTCAAATTAAATCCCCTCTTGAGTACTTATTGGTTGATATTGGAACTTTTGGTTTTGATACACTACCCTAAGAACTATAGTTTTAAAAGAAAGATGATTATTTATCGCATTACCCTTTCCCTTGAGTAAATGTTTTGGTTTCACGTTATTATAAACCATTTATTGAATGTGTTTCAAGGAAATTATTAATGTGATGAATATGGATATATTTATATTCAATTCGATTTATATTTAGTTAGGTATATAAATACTTAGATATATAAGGTAAATGTGTAACTAAGACACTAATAGTTTCAAGATAATAAGGGTAAACTCAAATAACACATTGATTTGGATTGTATCTTAGAACCAAAATCAAACTTGATATACTCATGTATTATCTTGAGTAATGATTGAGTGTTAAGATACCTTAATCGAGAAGCCTATAATTATATGAGTGTATTTCATGTTTTAATATATTACTATTTTTAAATATATGTTGGTTTAGTTTCGCGCTCTTGGTTCAATCTAGATTATAAATTCAAGCTTGATCAATCATGTATATTAACATATTGGAATAAAAGTTTTGTTTATTTTATTTAATAAAATGTGATTGAACATAACTGAGTAACTTGATTGAGCTTTATTCAATCATGAGATCGACCATGATCCCAAAAAATTACTATATTAAGCTTGACTTGAGCTCGATTACTATGATACATGTCTTGAAATGTATTGATTGAAATCATAGTAAAAGTTTCAATACATTAATATGTTTGAAACATATTAATTTCCTTGAATTTGTAACATAAATAATTAATTTTGTTTTAGTATTCATGCATATTGGGATTATATTATATTAAAATTATTCATTATATGCATAATCAAATGGTGAGACTTTAAAACCCACCTTAATTACTATGTGTTACATTCCATGAAAATAAAATTCAGGTCTAGAGCTCAATTATTCAGTATAGTTGATAATAAAATTTAGGCACCTATATATTATCTTCTGTAATGAACTAAGGACATGTATTACCCTAATTTATAAATAAACACGTCTTATTTTGATATTTGGTTTACACTTAACAAACATACTCTTAAAGATCAATAATTGTAATAATTAATCCAGAAAATTATATAATGAATTTGGGGAAGTAATTATCTACATAAATATTTATGAGTCATATATAATGTGATTGAAAATATTTTCAACCTATATAGGTATGTAATGGGAGAAATTCTAAAGATAAAAAAAATCATTATCAAAAAATAATCTTAAACCACAGATAAATATGATGCATGTGATCATAATTTAATTTAGAGCATGTTTTACAAAATTTATTATTGAATTGATATAAAACATATTACCCACCTAAGAGTTTAAATGACTAGAGGTTCAAGAGTTGTATATTTTGACTAAATATAGAGAAGTGGTATGGTTTTAAGGGATTTTAAATGAAATAAATAAAACAAAAGATAAAAAATTATATAATAAAATATTAATTTATGAATTTCAAATGAAAAAAATTAAAAAATATCACTTATATACCTAAAGAATAAAACTTCAGATATGGAAAATAATCAAAAATGAAAAAAAATGTTGAGAAAAAAAACACACTTATGTAGCACAAAATAACAAATAATCTTGTTGTTAAAAAAGAATTTAAATATTTCAAAACATTTTGGGTGTTTTATTCAATTCATATATATCTGAACAAATCAAAATTATGAAAGGATTTATTTATTATTAAAATAAAATTTTCAAATGATATGTAAGATTCAAATACAAATTATATATGGTTAAAAAAAGTCAATCCACTCATTTATGTTAAAAAAAATAACAAGAAGTATATAAATAAACCAATATAACAAAAAAATAAAAAATAGAAAATTTATTAAACTTAATAAGAATATAAAAATTTCACTTAAAAAAATAAACCCAATTTACACCTAATTGCATAAAAATTAAAAATTAATAATCACTTTTTAATATATCATCCATTTAGTGATTAGTATCAAAAAAAATAAATAAAATATATTATTTATAAGATTAATATCTTAAAAATGATTCATAATATCAATTTTCTTTGTCATGGAATGATTTTTTTAATGTTTTTTAAATTTAGATTACACTAGTGTGATAAAATTTAATTTTCATATGATGAAAATAAAAACCATAATATTTTACAGCATGTTTTATTCAAATCACTTAAGCAAAAATACTTCCATTTATAATATAATATGATTTAACTATATAAATTATAACTAAACGCAGTAAATTAATATTTTAGGAAACTAAATATCATTCAAAACACTAAAGTGTCCCAGATGTACTCTCCTTATCCACTATACAACCTCTAAAATCATATTGTAAATGTATATATGAACAAGAATAATATTAATGGAGAATATTTTCTTAAAAATATTTTTCATATCTTTCCCATGATAAAACCATTTTATAAAAAAATTAACAAATGATATATTTCAATCCTCCATGTATTTTTTCCACCCATAAAATTTGTAGTAATTTTATAAATTGAATTAAGATAGTGAATATTTTACAAACTATGAGGTTCTTCAATATAAACATCCACTATAATAATATCATTTAGAAATGTCGATTTACTTTCAGATGGAAAATTTTGATATTTATATAAGTATCAGAATTTTGGAAGATCTTAATGAAATTTAACCTAATAGTTCGATTAAAAAGTCTTTATAATATATTCCTTCCTTTAACTGTAATGTTTAACCAAAAACCAAGATTTATTCCTATTGATCAAACCTTATTCATAATTATTATTTCTAAAAAACTACTTGGTATCAATAGAAAGATATTCTAAGGGTCTCTCTAAAAACATCCATAATTTATTCCTTTCAAGTTAATTATTCTATTTGTTCATAGTTAAAACCCAAATATCATCATATAACTATAATTTTATGATTTTAGTTTCTAACTATGAAATAAAAAGAATAAAATTATAGATATTTCTGGAACCAATTCTAGTCATAACACCCTCATATAAGTCACATATCACATATTCTAAAATATTTCTTCTTATTTTTTTATTTTTATAGGCAGTATACCATTTGGTTTTATTATTTTCATCTCTTAAAGATTTTATTTCAAAATTAAGTTTTCTAAATCATCATCATTTTTATAATTTATAGAATAATTGAGTTACTTTTTATTGAAATAATCATAAATATAATCTACATATTCATTCTTCTAATTAGAAGGATAACAATAATCAAAATTTAAATGAATAAATTATTGAACTCTCCTTGATATTTTTTTAAATACTCTATAAGAATTTGATGTAATTTAATTAAAAAATAATATTCTTCCATTATATTTTGATCAAATTTACAATGATTATCTGTGGTATTTTGAATATAAACATTTCATCAAAAAATATTAAAGTATTCAATCATTGGTTTTCTTAGTTTCTAATTCCCATATAGTGTTTTCATTAATATATACATTATTAGATCTATGTCTATACTATATTTTTTCCTATTTTTAACTTCATCCAATAAATGAGTAGTGAATTTATATTCATATAAAATATTTTTATAAATTTATTACAAAGACATATTTCTAATTTCAATAACACCATAGAGATGAGGTTTCTTTGGTGAAAACAATTTAGTAGTCATATCCTGTTTAAATAAAGGGTTAAAATAATGACTTTCATATTCTCTTCCCTATTGATTTATTATAGAATATTTATATCTTTTCATTTTATAAAACCTTATAAAAATTCATAAAGAAAACATTGTTGTGTCAAGGACGAACTTTATCCTTAGTCGTGAAAATTACAAAACAATTCTGTTAATATTATATTAAACTTATTTTTATGGTATTATTTTTATTTTTTGAAGCCTTATTTCCTGGTCAAATAATTTTTAATGAAACTAATACCATGTACCAATTAAACAAAAATTTCTCAGATTCTACAATGTTGTGACGTAGCTGATAAAAATATATAAGGGTTTTTATCGGATCATGTAATGTTTTTTTTGATGCAGTTTCAAATTATCATTAAGATGTCAAAATTCGAAAAGTGGATGTAGTTTTACAAATTCCTATAAATAGTACAGTAGGATTCATAGAATATAAGGAAGTTATATATAAGTGAGTAGTATTTTATTCAATCATTTTCAGGCTTAATATATCTTGTTTCCTAGAGTAGTTCTAATAATTCTTTTATTTTGAGAGATTCTACATTGGGAATCTGTTCGTGAAGTTTCATTGTAAATTTTATAAGCCTTTATTGATATAGTTGTTGTCGATCTAATACTTTGGGATTGAAGGTTTATATGTTTAAAATATGGGATATGTTTTCAATCCTTCGTGATTGAGGGATTCTGTGGTTTGGAAGACAATTCAATGTCTGATTATGATGATCACGGGATTTTATGGCTACAAAGACAAATGGTTTGTGGTTTGAAAATTGATATTTTATGATAGTTTTAAGTTCATTAATTTCAAGTTTTATAATGTCGATACCTTTATTATAGTTATAAACCACCGATATCATTGGTATAAAATCATAGTGTTCCTTCATTACATTTTTTTGATAATGGATTCCATTTTTTTGGTATTTGGAATGTAATCCAATACCTATTATTTTCTTATTTTCCACTATGATTACTTTTCTAACATTCATTTTTAAGTCTTCTAAACTATCAGATTATTAATTTCTATTTTGAATATATCTTTTATAAGATAGTTTTTTATTTGTTGATAATCCTATTTTATACTAAATTTATTTTCAAAAACATGATTTATTTTAATTTTATTAAAAGGTATTAAATTATAATAATCTTATACTAGAGTTGTATATAAAATTGATGTTTTTATTTTAAATACAATATGAATTATATTTTAGTGTTCTGTGCCTCTCTTGGTGGGACGAACACTTAATATCTATATTTGTCTCTTGATATTCAATATTAACTGTTTAATTTTTCTAAATTTTTATTATCGTTTATTTTATAAGAATTCGTAATATTTATTGTTAAACTAATAATGTAAAAGAGATCCTATATTTTTTATTTTATATATACTATTAATATGTGATTTTTTGATTGATAGTTTGAATCCAAAGAGTCCTCATATTTTTATGGGAATGATTATGAGAACTAGAGATAAAAAATGGAAAAACATTTCTTTAATATTTGGTTTAGAAACATTATCATATTTGTTGGACTCCACAAAATACACTAAAAATAAGTAACATTTTTAACTATAAATTAATTGGTTGAGTTTTAGTTGAATTTCCATGATATGAATTATTTTAACAGTGTGATTCAAATAAAGATATTTATTTATGTTTCATATAGAAGGATAGCTAACAAAATTTGTATAAATCATGAAGTTAAACATTTTGATATTTCAAATTTTCGTGAAACCATGGGATCCATGATCAAGGAGGATTATCAATAATTTTTTTTCTTATGAGAGAATCGGTCACCCAAATGCATTAATGAAATATTAAAATATTCAATAATATGTTGTCAGTTAGATAGAAGGTGTTATCATGTAGTCAATTGATTGGGAAAGTCATTGATAGTTTATTTCTATGGTTGGAATTGAGATGAATAAAAATAAATGATACAAAACATATTTCCAAGTTAGTTTTGGATGATATTAATAGAACATTAATGAAAGAAATCATTTAAAGAAAGATTCTAAAAAAATAAAATAATCAAATTGAGGTTTCATTTACATTTATATTCAGGGAATTATATTATAATGAAAATATATCAAAATAAATATGAGAAATATTTTTAATGATAGTGACATAAAACATACTGAAGGAGAACATATAAATATTTCTAGGAGGATGTTTAAAAATTGATTATTTTGGAGAGATTACCGGAATTATAGAAAAGTGAAACATGATAATAATGTTTCTTCTGACACTATATTCCATGAGTGAAAGATTCTATGACATATTCAACCATATTGTGTTGTATAAAATGATAAAAAATGTTATACATAAGAAAATAAACGAAATTTTTGAATGAATTGGATACCTATTGTGTCAGTGAGGGATCTATTTCTTATGACTATTCATTAGATGATAATGATAATAGTGGAAGGATCACTAATTTTGATGAAAATGATTCTAAGTATTATCCATTAAAAAATTGTATTCTAGAGATGATAATGACCAATAATATATCTAAAATATCCCTACATCCAGTGTTTTTTTATTCCTCAGATATGGAATATCAATCAATTGATGTGGAAAAAGAACCACAAATATATGAGGATATGAACTCTTTTATTATGGAATGTGAAAAAATGTATGATAATATTTAAAATAAATATTCAAAAAATTATAAAAATTATTTTTGAAAAGAAATATATTTTTTTAAATTCTCAATTCAATTATATAAATTAAAAAAAAATTAGAATGATCAGCATATTTCTTAATTGGATAAGTTTGAAAGTAATTTTTCAAGATTAAATTTCGAGAAAAAAAGAAATTTAGTAACCTTTAATAAAGATAACCATTAGGTTATGAAACTAAAATAAAATGTATAAATATTGAAGAAATTATTAACTAACATTACTATTGGAAGATAATATTTTTAGAATATATAAAAACAATTATGACCCAAAATAATAAATTTCATACTCATACACAAATTCATCAAAGGTTGTTGCGATCAATCCAACTATTTGGTTACAATCAGTTACCAATTTTGTATATAGTATGAAAGAGGAGAACATGGGAGGAATATGTTTTCTTTAAATATATTTTAATCACTAATTCATTACTACGCATAAATTTTAAAGGATATTATATATCTTTATTATAAATGAATTCGATAGATCTAGGTTTCAAAATATCATTTTTCCAAAACAACTAGACATATGTAGGATGAGATTCATTATAATTAATAAACAATTAATTAAATTTGATGCATAATAGTGGTAGAATTAAAATGTCTAGTACCTAGTAATTTCTATTTTTTTTGGATTCTATTAATTTGTTTAATGTTTTTCCTTAAATATTTTCCCTCATAAGTTTAACTCTTTTAAATAAGGGGGACATAATTTTATATGTATAAATTTTTGTTGTGCGGTGTTTTTTAATTTTCATTTATATTTAAATAATGGTAAAAAAAATTTATCCAAATTAATATTTTATATAATAAGATCCTTCCATTATTATGGTAAATAACTTCCACAATATTTAATCTTTATTTTTTATAAATATTCATGAATTAATTTTATACCAATTCCTTGTTTTACTCACACTATATACCTAATTTTTGATATATTTATTACATTTATGTTTCTATTATAATTATATGTAATATCATAATTCATATTAATTTATTTTATAAAAAGTTTCATTTTAAATCATTTTGAGTCTCTTGAGAGGAGACAATGAGGGATATATAATATAAAATAAAAAACCCTTCAAATAGATTAAATTTAAAAATCTTATATTTACTATAATGTTATAATTTCATGTATGTTTAATTGTATATTTATAATTTCTAATCACTTGAATAATTCCTTGAATGTTTTATGTTCTGGTATGTTGAATTTTCTTTTCTCAATTTGATTATAAAATTGTAAATTCTATAGAAATTATATGAAAATATGATTATTATATTAAAAATTAGAAAATATTTTTCTATCTTTTTTGATAGGGGGAGCATTAAAATTTATAAAATATTTATCTTAGTCGGTTTTTTTCTTTTTCATGGTTTTATTTATTTGAAAATCCCACAGGGGAAAATTTTTAGGATAGATTTTGTTTGTTTAATAATGATTTAAGGTTTATTTATGTTTCATTAAAGGGGTGTGGTTAATTAATTTTACAAGGGTGATTGGAAGAGTTAGAAGAATTATGAATCATACAAAAATTATGAAAACCCTTAGAAGTCACATGAATTTTTTATTAATTTCTATAGAACATAATCATTGTCATTCATGTTTGTGATTTTAAAAAAAAAGGAGATATTTTTTATTCAATGACTCACTTTATCCTTGATTTTTAAATTAAAAATACACAAAAATGTGGAAATTTTATTTATATTTTAGTTATTACTATGCTATTATATTGTGGGACTTTAATTTCTATTTAGATAAGTTATGGTAAACATATTATTATGACCTTTTTTACAAGAATTTACGTAAAGGACGTAATTGTGGGTGTTAGGTGATCAAAATATTAATTTATTTTTAATAGATCATATGGATATTATTTAAATATAGTTTTAACTAAACCTAAATAATTTGATATATGACCATTGGAGCCTATTTCATGAAATTCTACAAACAGTACCCAATGATTTATAGAATGGTAAGACATTATATAAAAGTGAGTTGAATTTTATTTGATTATTTTGAAGTTTTCAAAAACATTTTTCATAGAGCTCTTTCAACTATATTTTTAATCAAAAATATTTTTCTTGAAGAATTTGGTTGTGAGGATTCATTGTAAATTCTGTAATTATTTATTAATTTGTTTTTTATACAATCATTCAATATATCGGGATTTCTTGTCTAGAATATAAAATGGTTTTTATAACCATCATGATCAATGGTTTCAATGGTTTATAAGATCTCACGATATCTGATTAGGATTATTTGATGGTTTTATGGCTTAGAATATGGAAGTTTTCGTGGATTGGAAACAGATATTGTTGGATGGGTTTCATTTAAGGATGTTCTAGTATTATAATGGGGAAACCATATTTCTATATATGAATCACCTTCCACCTTGGTCTAAGATGGAATGGTTTTTTAATCTGAATTTTTTGATGATAACTTCGTTTTGGGTATTTTTTAAATCATTCCAATACTATAACAACCCTACTATTTATTACACACGTAAACCTGATTTATTACAAAAAATCTTCACTCGAAACAACATAGAATATCGAGAGGTCTAGTTTCTTGGGACTTAGGAACATTAAATAATATCTTAGAACATAAAACACACAACGTCGTTATTTAATATCTCTTTTACATGACCACTACATTCCCTCGTACTTACTATTGCATGGGATAACCTGAGGGCATGCATAAGAAAAGGGTGAGGTATAAATCTCAGTAAGGGAATAAACATGTAATAACTTTAGAAATACAATACATGTTAGATAATATGCATATCAATATAGAACAAGAGAAACATGAACATAAAGGCATGATAAAGCATGATAATCATAACAAGGAAATGTGGCAACAACACTTAACATGGAATTAGCATGAGCCAAGGATCATTGCACTTGGAGCATGAGTAAACCCTCATTGCAAATGAATCACAAGTAAAAACACATCTCACTTGAATTATAATGATTCAACCCCCATTTCACATGACGTATCATTATACAAAACGTTACCCAAGGCATTGGAGCGCTATCAGGGCGCCCCCTTCTTAAACATTTCATTTCATGCATAAGTGTGCCACATGGATCATATAACATGGAATCAATCAACATCATAAGTTATTCCACGATTAATTATTGTGGAATAAATATATTAAGGTACCATTCAATTGTTATATGTGCATGAAGGTGAATTATGTTGATAGAGACATTGGTATAGTATTCACTACACAATGAACTTGGCCTGAAAAAATGTAGTGCAATTTTGGGAACATAATGGCATGACATAAGAATTCTTTAAAATAGTTGATGAGATAGAAAAGGGTGTATCGGAATATTTACATTAAATGGAAATTAATGGGGTAATATGGATACATTTCCCAACAAATTTAATGGAATATATATGCATGATACAAAATAATTACTTGGATGTAAAAAGGGAGAGTGAAATTCCTCCCAACATTTCGGCATGGTAAAGGGTGTACATGGGAGGATTTAATGAAAAATAAATGTGTATCCCATCATCAAAAAATAAATAGGAAAGTATGGGGGAGGTTAAAAATCATACCCCAACATTTTCAATTAAAAAAAGGTCCTAAAAACTTAATAAAAATTAGATAAAAATGAGAAAGGAAAAATCCCTTACTCGGAAGTGTAGTCCCGATGGCTTGGGAGAGGCTTGAAATAGGATTCCTGGGAGCATGGGGCACATTGGAAGGATTATATAGAGAGTATGGTAAGGTTTGGTAGAACTCCAAAGGCATTTAGTGAAGAGGAAGTGTGAGCTTCGGTGGTTTTATATAAGAAAGGAGAGGGAATTCTTTATTATTTAGGTTTGGGACACCTCACATTAAACTAATCGATACCACCAACCAGCCCATGGTTTTTTCTCATGGATAGTTCCAAAGGAAATTTTAAAACAATATTTTATATTTCCAATGTCCTAACTTCTTAAACTAATAGGGTTTTTTATGTGGAGGTGAGTCACACTCTCAAGGAAAACAATTTAAAAAGGAAAAATGTTTTATAAGTCTTGGATGCTCCACAAAATCATTTTAAAGTAAATAAAACATATCTAAAATCATATTATATTAATTAAAAAACTTATATTGGCCGAACATAATGTTTATATTATTTTATTACCTCACTATTGGGTCACTATGATGTCATAAAACACATTATATATTTAAATGGTATTTAATTTCTAACAAAAAATTTGACTATCTCAGAAAATTATGAAAAAATCACCATTGAATAATTTCGATATCCTGATTCCAAAAATATTATTCATTTTAACAAAATAATTTTATTATTATTTTATTTTTTACTTTTAAAATAAAAACTGTCATTTACTGAAAATTCATGGGTTTTGACTAAAACAGTTTTCAAACCTTAGTAAAAATTACAATTACATTCATAAGATTTTATGATCATTTATATTTAATAAAAAGTTATTTAATAATAATATTTTTTTAAAATATTTTTTAATTCATAAATCCATTAATTCATCAAAATATATTTCTCAGTTAAATATTAATTAAAAGTACAATTTTTTCATTAAAAACTATTTACATAATTACAAAAATAAAATGAATGAACATTATTTACACAAAAATAATGTACTTTGTAATAGTGCTAGGGTCTTGTTACATAATCTCTTATAACACCCGCAGAAGACCAAAGGTTAAGGTGTTCGGTGGTGACAGACTCTTGGGATATCTTGGATAACATTGCTCAAGTGGTAATCATTATTAACTTTCACTTCTCCCGTAGTCGGTTCCACTCAAGCTTAACGTGTTCAATCTCAGCGTGGTCTTGGTCAAGAGTAAAGCCCAATGATGCCACCACCTTTCTGAGCTCCAACAAATGGGCTTCGTACGGGTCATGTCTAATGGATGAGTCCATCACGTCCTTTGCTAGAGTAATTTGGATTTTTTAAAGACCTATGTTTATACTAATCATGTGATCACTTTTCAACCACTATATTAGATATGGTCACAATTCATAACTGTATTTTAAAATCCAAAATCATAAAACCAATGAATTTCACATTTTATATAACTATAATAAGACATTTAATTAGATTAAGAGGAATTTTCATTAACGAAAGTTTGGCTCCTTACAATTATCCCCCCTTAAGAAATTTCAACCTTGAAATTTCCTATTCCCACACTAAAATAGATGTGGGTGACTTTGCTTCATCACTTCCTCTGATTCCCATGTCTTTTCTAAAAAACATGTGGTTTCACCACAACACCTTGATGAGGGGAATTGTCTTATTTCATTGAAACTTTTCTCTACGATCTAATATCATCACTGGTTGCACCTCGTAAGAAAGATCATCCTCCAAAAGTATTGCCTCGGAAGAGAGTACATGTGCAGGGTATGGTATGTAATTCCTTAAGAGGGATACCTGAAAGACATTATGTACTTTGGACATGGTAGGTTGAAGTGCTAGTCGATAGGCCACATCCCCAACACGATCAAGAATCTCGAAAGGGGCCAATGTACCTAGGACTTAACTTTTATTTCCTTCCGAACGAGATGACCTTATTACGTGGAGATATGCATAGAAATATCATGTCTCCAACTTCAAACTCAAGGTCTCATCAACAGTTATCTACATAACGCTTTTGTCATCTCTGGGATGCCTTGATATGCTATAGAATGTTTCTCACCTTCTCCACCATTTCTTCGACCATTTATGGGCCTAGTAGCTTACGCTCACTGACTTCATCCCAACATACCGGTGTTCTGCACCTCTTCCCATACAAAGCTTCATAAGGTTCCATTTGGATGCTTTATTAGAAACTACTATTATAGGAGAATTCAACTAGTGAATGATGTTGGTCTCACCCTCCTTTAAAGTACATAGAACACGCTCTCAATGTAACAGCCCAAGATTTTATAAAGAAATATTCTTTTTAATTTTATTAATGTCTTGTGTTGTACGCTACACCAAAAGGAGCTTGCACAACACGCATCCTTGTCTTACCTTGCATTACACGCAATCGCGACCTTCCTCGATAGCGTGTGTAATACGCAATACCGAGTTTCACTGAACAACGATGTGCTATTAAAATATTATTAAAACTAGCCGTTATGAATAGTAATAACCACTTTTTAAAATTCTGTAAATCTTATTTTTCAAAATAAACTTCATTCTTGGATTCGGAGTATCGAATTTAGCCTAAGGTGAAATTTTGGTACTTTTCGGATAACTTTCATATTCTGATGAATAGTGAAAATTACTAAATTATAATTAAAAACAACTTTTTTAATCGAAATAATTAATAGTGATAAATCATTAATTTGAGTGGTTTTAAAGTATATTTAGAATATATTTTTACAATTTAATACAATGTTGGTCATTGGATGTAATTTCACATTTAAACTAGACATAAACAAGTGTCAATCTTTTGATAGATATTGTTTCTTAAAAACACGCTATTTGTTTTAACAGCGGGATTTAATTATAAAATTAATTAATGCAACTTTTATGTTATGAATTTGGTAAAATAGACTTCATTTTTGAATTCGGAATATGAAATATATCTTGGGATGAAATTTTGGCATTGTTCTGAAAAACATCAATTTTTGATGAATAGTGAAACTACTAAGTGGTAGGTTAAAAACTGAATTTTGCATAAAACTTAATTTTACCGCTTCTGTGAATGGAATTTCGAAAATCCGAGAGACACGGTTAATATCAAGGACTAAAATGTGGTTCAATGAGATGAAAATAATTTTTTAGTGAATAGTAACTTTTTACTTTTTTTTACCACGGTTAATAATAAATAGGGTAACTAAGGGTAAATATGATATTAATATTACCCTAACACATGTCCTAATTCTATTGGACAAGTGCAATTCGACCATAAACAAACTTAGGAATAAAATATGACCATTTAGGCCCACTTGGATTAGATTAGGACTTTTATTATTAATTTATTTAAAGAAGGGTAAAAATAGTTAAAATCAAAGTTTAAAAAGTAAATCATTTTTAATATGGGGTTATACATAAGATAAATTCGACTATAAATATTAATTAGAAAGCTAAAAAGATTTCCTACATGATGGTATTTTATTTGTAATTTTTAGACATCAAATAAGATAATTTATTTATGACACAAAGATGATGCAGTAATTATCTTATTAATGAAATATTGACATAATTGATAATATAAATACCTAAATAAATGTAATTTAAGACTTTTTATGAATTCCACTAATTTTCTAGGTTACTATGATATATTAGTGTTGATTTAATCAACTTGGTTCGAACATATAATTCTGTTATGACTTTCACAAAAATCATATATCAAATAGTGTCAAAATTGACACAAAATAGTTTTTAAATCAAATATTATATTATTAATTGTTATTTTATTCCTAAAAATCTAAGGTTCGGCCACATGACTTAGATAAGGATATATGTATTAATAATATACAATTTGGGGTTCGTTTGGCATGTTATAGTAAGTTTATTAACCATATAGTGAAAGAAAACAAAAAGACACGGTAAAAGTTAAATTATTTAACTTAGAGTTAAATCTAATTGATAAGGTTAAAATAATACCCTAAACTTGTCTAAACCCTATTGGTTGATAGGATTTCGACCCATCCCCACTTTAGCTTCGAAATAAGACCCTTTGGAACCATTATAAACCGATTTTGACTTTAATATAAAATAATATTTTGAGATATTCCTAAGGTGCCCCTCTCCTCCCCTATAAAAGGACACATCCTCCCCCTCCTCCTCACACCAATTTGAGCACTCAAGATCGGCCAACCCCTGCCAATTTCTCCTCTACACTTCCCTAGCAACATCCTAGAGGTTCTGGTCTTCCTCAAAGACCAATTTTAGTGCCCTAAGAGGAGGTCTCAAAGAGGCACTTCAAAGAAGAGGTAATTACCGTTACCAATTATTTCATCTTTATTTCTTCTTCCACTTATTCTTCTTAGGTTGTTTCATTATGAAGTAATAACATCAGTATCACTCATATACTGATATATTATTATAAGTATGAAACAACCCTATTTCACCATCTATCCATCCAACGGAAAAAGAAATCACCGCGCGTGCGTACGTACGGAATACCGTCTCCACGCTGTGGTGTAATCTATTTTCCACCACCACCTTACATGGATGGGTATAATGGTGTAAAGAATAACTATACATAGTTATTAAAACATAATATTGATTCTGATATATTGTATAATCCACTCCAATTCAATTCAATATTTATAGAAATGATATCATCGCTCGTGCGTACGTACGGAATACCGTCTCCACGACGCGATGAGATTCATTCTCCATGTTAACCATTTAAGAATGATTATAATTTATATATAAGAAATAATAATGAAATATATGAAATTATAAAGCTACTGGATTTATGTATATATATACATATGTATGTCATCTACTTACTTCCATTTCAAGACAATAAGGAAAGGAAAACAGCGTTCATGCGTACGTACGGACTACCGTCTCCATGAACGGTGTTTTTCATTTTATTTATCTACCTATTATATATATATATATATACTAAATATATATGATATATAAATCATATTTTATATTCTGGAAGTATGTAAATCATGATATAAGTAATAATGATGTCAAGAACAACAAGTCAAAACACCTACGATAAATGAAACGATTTTACCCAAAACGCTTCTTTAACATGGAAATTTACAAAAGAACGGGTAATATAATGTCATAAGTGAACCATATATGATATCATAACAATGAATATGATTCTGTAATAAGTCAATAACATGATTTAAATCATTATACAGGAGGTTCGGACACTTACAAAGCAAGTCGGACCTAAGGTAAGGGAAATATCACAATCTCATTTTTATCCGAGATTGTTTATTCGTAAGTGTTTACTGGGGTGTATTTTATCATCCACATCCATGTTTTATCAATATGTAACATTATTTCCATCCACCTAAAATTGATTAAATCCATTTTTACCCTTCGGTGAGTTTTTAGTAATACGTATGAAAGGAATCTTTTGTCGTTTTTCGTACGAGGTACTTTTTGACTTTTCCGACAAAAGTACGAAGAATGTTTTTTTTAACTTATACGGCACGAACGGATTTCTACTGTTTTATAAAGCCTTATTTTCATGAAGCTTCCTCTAAAATATTTCATGACTATTTTCAATAAAATCTCTTTCTTTTAAAATTGCATGATGTTTTGTGAAAAGAAATTGATTTTGAAGAAGAAAGGATATTTTCCTCAAGAATTCAATTCAAGTGTTTTATCAAAATTATTTTCCATCTAAGATAATAAAGAGTTCTGTTTCTATCCATATTTTTACATTGATTTGACTATGTTGTGATGGAATTATGTTTATGAATTCCTTTATCTTATATGAATTGATTTATGATGTCATGATGTTTCAAGAATCCCATTTTTGTTACATGTGTTATGCGATGATGTATGTTTTATGATTATGTGGCACACATAAGAAAGGATTCATTATAAGATGGGCGGGACCTATATCTCCCTCCAATGCATTGGGTAATGATTTTATATCTCATGAGATAGACATGGCTGGAACGGAAGGTTATTTCGGTTCAGTGATACAGGACTGAAACGAGGAGTGAACTCGGTTCAGAAAGGGACTTTGTCCACTAAGATAGTCTTGGCAATGAGTCATGACTAACAAGAAATGATTTTCCATGATTATGTGTGCATGACACAAAGTTTCAAGTTTTACGTTATGATTATGGAGATCTGATTTTCACTTCTATGATTTATCCCATGTTATGATATTATGATCTCTTTTGCAGGTTAAGATTTCCAAAAGCTATGTTCTTATGTATATGATGTGATTGATATTTATTTTTTTTACCCTTACTGAGCATTTGAGCTCACCCTTTTATGTTTTCTTTTCCCGAGGATATAAAGAATGGTTTTTAGGTAAAAAAAAGGGAAGATCTTTATGGGAGATATTGAAGATCTTTCACCACGATTAGAAGATTACGTTCCGAGTTTCCAAAGACACTAAACTATTACGATCCTTGTGTGTGTTTTTGTTATGTACTAAGTATTCTGCAAAAGTAATGTAATGTCCATGTACAATAAGCTTCGGGTCTCTACAGTTGGTATCAGAGGAAAGGTTTAGTCAACCTTTGGAAACTAGGATGCGAAAACGTTAGTGAGATCCCTAGAGATATTTCTAAGGTATGTCTAGGGATGCCCCTAAGGATAAGTATACATATAGGATATAGTTCTAGAACTATGGTAACGATATTAGATTAAACCAAAGATGATAGATATTTAAGTTACTCCCCCTTTATTACGATTTTTGCATCTAACACTATTCTGTTTGGGTTTTAGAAAATGGCTGGAAACAAGATGATTCACAATAATGAAGGATATGATGGACAATGGAATGATATTCTTCATGAGCAACCAAATGAAATGGGATTTGGATGTCCAAACATCATTATTATGCCGAATCAGCAATCTCACAACATGATCAATAATGTAAAATTTGGTAAGTTTCCTGACTCGACTAATAAGAGAAAGATGGAGTTCCATGATGATCATAGAGGAAAGAAAGTTCAATTTCCCCTATGTAAATCATGTGGAAAGAGGCATCAAGGAGAATGTTTCAAGGGAACTGGAAGATGCTTTGGGTGTGGAAAAGAAGGACACAAAGCAAGTAAGTGCAATGGAAAAGGGTCGGTTAACACCATGGATAAGGATAATGGTATTGCTACGACATCAAAAATGGTTAAGTGTTTTAAATGTGGAATGTATGGGCATTATGCAAACAAATGCCCTAAGGGAAAGACTCATGAAGAGAATCAGTATGGTCATATGGGTAGTATTTATGTGGATGATGATGAAGAGACTACAAATGATATGTGAGATGAAAGAATTTTTGAAGCTCGGTCAATGGTTTGAGAATGTAGTGGAATGATTACATGTTTATCATGTGTAATTTTGGAATAAAGAGACATCTTTGGATTGTTACACTGTTGTCTTTCCATGTGTTTTGAAAGTGTATGATTAATGTTACCAGTATCCATGAAAGGTTATTCAGATATTTTTGGAATGTAGATGATATGCGCATAATGAAGGGATAAGGAGAAAATTAAATGTTTGATAGTATTCATGAGCTCATGATTTATTAAGTGATATCATGGTTTGAGTATATAGAATTTTGAGGATTTTGGTATGTGGAAAGTGTTAACTTTTAACTGCACTCATGTTTTCACTAAGGTATTCAAGAGAATACACGATTAAGGACTTTGAATGTTTGGAATGTGACCAACAAGACATATCTTATGATATGTGGGGATCAACGACAGTATTAAATCTCTGGTAATCGATGTCACTATGTTATGAGAATGGACTGCAGTATTATGGATAAGCCTAAAGATTGGAATGGATTATGTTGGACATAAGTTAGTATTGTTTAAGGATAGAAGATTTTCGATATTATTGATGGGATGTTATAGTAACGTAGTTTTAGAAAAAGGGACAACCTGCAGGACGGGCGACAGCCCATCGCTTCGGACAAGGCTGTAGGAATCGAACCCACAACCGAAGTGCGACTGGCCTTTATCGCCTACCACTGGACTACAGGAAGTTCCTGTTTAGTAGAAACTAGTTTTATTATATTAAGCAGTATGATATATGAAGTATAAGTCCATTTTAGGAACCATATATGATTAATCTCACTATAGAATGACTTATGTATATTTAATAACTTTTGCTAACCTTTTGTTTGAGACAGATGGAATGAACAGTCATTCTATCACATGATCTGCTAACACTTCACAAATAACAAATTCAACTTCATTTATTTAAGAGATGAAGTAGAAATTGTTCAAAGCACGAACAACAGTGAGATTGTACCAAAATAAAGTAAGTATTTATTCTAATTCAAATTTTCAACTTTAGGGGAAATGATCTTGAAAACCAAAAATGTTGTCCTAGTGATCTTATACCTGATGAATCAGATGGTACCTTATATCATCACAAATCTATGGATTTGTGATTACTGGCTTTTCCATAGCCATGTTCTCTACCACTCTCCATCAGAACATGATGGTTAGATTTCTCTTCCATATCCATATTTTCACCTATGTAGAAACCCAATGATTAGTTTATTTGGGTAACCGTTACGTTTCATACTTTTGTTTTTAAAGATTGGTTTTGATATTATATTTTACGATGTGGGTTTCTATTAAAGAAACTTTCGAATAGTAAACCATTTATAACCCCGAAAAATTTCGAGGGCGAAATTCATTTTAAGGGGGGTAGAATGTAACAGCCCAAGATTTTATAAAGAAATATTCTTTTTAATTTTATTAATGTCTTGTGTTGTACGCTACACCAAAAGGAGCTTGCACAACACGCATCCTTGTCTTACCTTGCATTACACGCAATCGCGACCTTCCTCGATAGCGTGTGTAATACGCAATACCGAGTTTCACTAAACAACGATGTGCTATTAAAATATTATTAAAACTAGCCGTTATGAATAGTAATAACCACTTTTTAAAATTCTGTAAATCTTATTTTTCAAAATAAACTTCATTCTTGGATTCGGAGTATCGAATTTAGCCTAAGGTGAAATTTTGGTACTTTTCGGATAACTTTCATATTCTGATGAATAGTGAAAATTACTAAATTATAATTAAAAACAACTTTTTTAATCGAAATAATTAATAGTGATAAATCATTAATTTGAGTGGTTTTAAAGTATATTTAGAATATATTTTTACAATTTAATACAATGTTGGTCATTGGATGTAATTTCACATTTAAACTAGACATAAACAAGTGTCAATCTTTTGATAGATATTGTTTCTTAAAAACACGCTATTTGTTTTAACAGCGGGATTTAATTATAAAATTAATTAATGCAACTTTTATGTTATGAATTTGGTAAAATAGACTTCATTTTTGAATTCGGAATATGAAATATATCTTGGGATGAAATTTTGGCATTGTTCTGAAAAACATCAATTTTTGATGAATAGTGAAACTACTAAGTGGTAGGTTAAAAACTGAATTTTGCATAAAACTTAATTTTACCGCTTCTGTGAATGGAATTTCGAAAATCCGAGAGATACGGTTAATATCAAGGACTAAAATGTGGTTCAATGAGATGAAAATAATTTTTTAGTGAATAGTAACTTTTTACTTTTTTTTACCACGGTTAATAGTAAATAGGGTAACTAAGGGTAAATATGATATTAATATTACCCTAACACATGTCCTAATTCTATTGGACAAGTGTAATTCGACCAAAAACAAACTTAGGAATAAAATATGACCATTTAGGCCCACTTGGATTAGATTAGGACTTTTATTATTAATTTATTTAAAGAAGGGTTAAAATAGTTAAAATCAAAGTTTAATAAGTAAATCATTTTTAATATGGGGTTATACATAAGATAAATTAGACTATAAATATTAATTAGAAAGCTAAAAAGATTTCCTACATGATGGTAGTTTATTTGTAATTTTTAGACATCAAATAAGATAATTTATTTATGACACAAAGATGATGCAGTAATTATCTTATTAATGAAATATTGACATAATTGATAATATAAATACCTAAATAAATGTAATTTAAGACTTTTTATGAATTCCACTAATTTTCTAGGTTACTATGATATATTAGTGTTGATTTAATCAACTTGGTTCGAACATATAATTCTGTTATGACTTTCACAAAAATCATATATCAAATAGTGTCAAAATTGACACAAAATAGTTTTTAAATCAAATATTATATTATTAATTGTTATTTTATTCCTAAAAATCTAAGGTTCGGCCAAATGACTTAGATAAGGATATATGTATTAATAATATACAATTTGGGGTTCGTTTGTCATGTTATAGTAAGTTTATTAACCATATAGTGAAAGAAAACAAAAAGACACGGTAAAAGTTAAATTATTTAACTTAGAGTTAAATCTAATTGATAAGGTTAAAATAATACCCTAAACTTGTCTAAACCCTATTGGTTGATAGGATTTCGACCCATCCCAACTTTAGCTTCGAAATAAGACCCTTTGGAACCATTATAAACCGATTTTGACTTTAATATAAAATAATATTTTGAGATATTCCTAAGGTGCCCCTCTCCTCCCCTATAAAAGGACACCTCCTCCCCCTCCTCCTCACACCAATTTGAGCACTCAAGCTCGGCCAACCCCTGCCGATTTCTCCTCTCCACTTCCCTAGCAACATCCTAGAGGTTCTGGTCTTCCTCAAAGACCAATTTTAGTGCCCTAAGAGGAGGTCTCAAAGAGGCACTTCAAAGAAGAGGTAATTACCGTTACCAATTCTTTCATCTTTATTTCTTCTTCCACTTATTCTTCTTAGGTTGTTTCATTATGAAGTAATAACATCAGTATCACTAATATACTGATATGTTATTATAAGTATGAAACAACCCTATTTCACCATCTATCCATCCTACGGAAAAAGAAATCACCGCGCGTGCGTACGTACGGAATACCGTCTCCACGCTGTGGTGTAATCTATTTTCCACCACCACCTTACATGGATGGGTATAATGGTGTAAAGAATAACTATACATAGTTATTAAAACATAATATTGATTCTGATATATTGTATAATCCACTCCAATTCAATTCAATATTTATAGAAATGATATCATCGCTCGTGCGTACGTACGGAATACCGTCTCCACGACGCGATGATATTCATTCTCCATGTTAACCATTTAAGAATGATTATAATTTATATATAAGAAATAATAATGAAATATATGACATTATAAAGCTACTGGATTTATGTATATATATACATATGTATGTCATCTACTTACTTCCATTTCAAGACAATAAGGAAAGGAAAACAGCGTTCATGCGTACGTACGGACTACCATCTCCATGAACGGTGTTTTTCATTTTATTTATCTACCTATTATATATATATATATATACTGAATATATATGATATATAAATCATATTTTATATTCTGGAAGTAAGTAAATCATGATATAAGTAATAATGATGTCAAGAACAACAAGTCAAAACACCTACGATAAATGAAACGATTTTACCCAAAACGCTTCTTTAACATGGGAATTTACAAAAGAACGGGTAATATAATGTCATAAGTGAACCATATATGATATCATAACAATGAATATGATTCTGTAATAAGTCAATAACATGATTTAAATCATTATACAGGAGGTTCGGACACTTACAAAGCAAGTCGGACCTAAGGTAAGGGAAATATCACAATCTCATTTTTATCCGAGATTGTTTATTCGTAAGTATTTACTGGGGTGTATTTTATCATCCACATCCATGTTTTATCAATATGTAACATTATTTCCATCCACCTAAAATTGTTTAAATCCATTTTTACCCTTCGGTGAGTTTTTAGTAATACGTATGAAAGGAATCTTTTGTCGTTTTTCGTACGAGGTACTTTTTGACTTTTCCGACAAAAGTACGAAGAATGTTTTTTTTAACTTATACGGCACGAACGGATTTCTACTGTTTTATAAAGCCTTATTTTCATGAAGCTTCCTCTAAAATATTTCTTGACTATTTTCAATAAAATCTCTTTCTTTTAAAATTGCATGATGTTTTGTGAAAAGAAATTGATTTTGAAGAAGAAAGGATATTTTCCTCAAGAATTCAATTCAAGTGTTTTATCAAAATTATTTTCCATCTAAGATAATAAAGAGTTCTGTTTCTATCCATATTTTTACATTGATTTGACTATGTTGTGATGGAATTATGTTTATGAATTCCTTTATCTTATATGAATTGATTTATGATGTCATGATGTTTCAAGAATCCCATTTTTGTTACATGTGTTATGCGATGATGTATGTTTTATGATTATGTGGCACACATAAGAAAGGATTCATTATAAGATGGGTGGGACCTATATCTCCCTCCAATGCATTGGGTAATGATTTTATATCTCATGAGATAGACATGGCTGGAACGGAAGGTTATTTCGGTTCAGTGATACAGGACTGAAACGAGGAGTGAACTCGGTTCAGAAAGGGACTTTGTCCACTAAGATAGTCTTGGCAATGAGTCATGACTAACAAGAAATGATTTTCCATGATTATGTGTGCATGACACAAAGTTTCAAGTTTTACGTTATGATTATGGAGATCTGATTTTCACTTCTATGATTTATCCCATGTTATGATATTATGATCTCTTTTGCAGGTTAAGATTTCCAAAAGCTATGTTCTTATGTATATGATGTGATTGATATTTATTTTGTTTACCCTTACTGAGCATTTGAGCTCACCCTTTTATGTTTTCTTTTCCCCAGGATATAAAGAAAGGTTTTTAGGTAAAAAAAAGGGAAGATCTTTATGGGAGATATTGAAGATCTTTCACCACGATTAGAAGATTACGTTCCGAGTTTCCAAAGACACTAAACTATTACGATCCTTGTGTGTGTTTTTGTTATGTACTAAGTATTCCGCAAAAGTAATGTAATGTCCATGTACAATAAGCTTCGGGTCTCTACACTCAACATGACCTAAATTTTTTGGATAGTCTACTCGGATTGGCCATCAGTATGAGGATGATAAGCAGTACTAAAGATCATCTTAGTATCTAGATAATTTTGAAGACTCTTCCAAGACTTAGAGGTGAATCTTGGGTCTCGATCGGATACAATAGATAGTGGTACTCCATGCAGCCATACCACTTCCCTGAAATATATCATTCCCAGCTGGTCTAATGATAAATCCTACTGAATTTCATTGAAGTGTGTAGACTTTGTAAAATGATCCACAACAACCCAGATTGCATTTTTTCCATTATATGTCTTCAGAAGTCTGGTGACAAAGTCCATGGTGATGTTCTCCCATTTCCAAGCGAGTATTGGAAATGGTTGCATCATCCCCTTAGACTGCCTCTCTTCCATCACTTACTGATACATCGGGCACTTTGATGTATACTCAGCACACTCCTTCTTCATATTATCCCACCAATTATTCTCTAGAAGATATTGATACATCTTTGTGATTCCATGGTGAATAGAGAAATTTGAACAATGTGCATCATCCCAAATTTCCTTTTTTTAGCTGCACACTTGATTGAACACATAGTCTTTTCCCAAATATCATAGTTCTTTCATTATTAACATTGAACTCTGAGGATTTCCATTTTATGATTGCTTCCACTCTCTTCTAAATTCTCATATAAATCTTTTGAGCTTCATTTAACCTTTCTAAAAGATACGGTTGAGCAATCATTTTTGAAAGGATTGATGATTTTCGCTTATTTATGATTTCCATTTACATCTTCATCAAATCTAAGAAGATTGGGTCCTTCTCAATTCTCATTAATGAAAGAATTGCTAGGTCCTTTCTACTTAGAACATCTTCCACCTTGTTCTCTTTCCCAGGGTGGTAATGGATTGAGCAGTCATAGTCGTTGATCAGCTCTAACCATCATCATTTTTGCATGTTCGACTCTTTCTATGTGAATATATACTTGAGTATTTTGTTGTCCGTATATATTTCACACTTCTCCCCAAAGAGATAATTCTTCCAAATTTTTAAGCGAAGATCACCGCAACCAACTCCAAATCATGTGTTGGAAAATTATGCTCAAGAACTTTCAATTTCCTTGAAGCATAGGAAATGACTTTGTCATTTTGCATTAACACACAGCCCATTCCCTTCTTCTAAGCATCACTAAATACCACTAAAAGTTTCCCACTTGTGGGTAATGTGAGCATGGGGATAGTGATAAGACACCTTTTTAACATCCTAATGCTTTTTTCGCATTGATCACTCCTAGAAAACTTTACTCCCTTCCGATTTAGCATGGTATGAGGGTTGGAAAAAATAGATAATATCCAAAAACCCCCAAGAAGCTACGGATATTCGTTACCGGTATTGGCCTCAACCATCACTCAATTTCATCAATTTTGAAGGGATCCACAGATATACCATTGCTTGTGATGATATGGCTTAATATTGAGACCTCCTTCAACCAGAATTCACACTTGCTGTAATTTTCATAGAGATTCTCCTTCTGAAAGATCTATAGTACAGTTTTTAAATGATCCTCATGATCCTAATTGTTTTTGGATATATTTTAATATCATCTATAAATACTACCACGAAATTTTTCAGGTAATCCCTAAAGACTCTGTTCAGTAAGTCCATGAAGATTGATGGAGCATTAATGAGTCTGAAAGGCATTACGATGAATTCATAGTGCCCGTATCTTGTACAAAAAGCTTCCTAGGGGATATCTTTCTTCTTCACCCTCACTTGATAATATCCTGACCACAAATCCACTTTGGAGAAGTATTGTGCTCCACAAAACTGATCAAACAGCTCATCAATTCAGGGGAGAGGATGCTTGTTCTTTATTGTGATTTTGTTAAGATAATGATAATTGATTCAAAGGAACATTGACCCATCCTTCTTCTTGATGAATAGAACTTTTTCACCCTAGGATGAAGCACTTGAGCGTATAAACCCTTTATCCAGATTCTCTGTTAGTCATTTCTTCAGCTCCTCAAGCTCCACAACAACCATTCTATATGGAGTCTTGGATATTTTCAATGCCCCAGGTATAAAATCAGTTGAGAATTCAATATCCCTTCTTAGATAAAGACCAGGAAATTATTGGGAAACACTTTAGGAACTTACAAAATAATAGGCATGTGTTCAAGGATGGTTTCCTCCTTAGACTCAATCATCAGATCCAGATACGCATACTTGTAGGGTAGTAATATCCACAGTTGAGATGATGAAGCTAAAGAAGATTCATCATCCTCCTTTCACTTTTATAGAATCGGGCAGTCGATTCTCCATATTGAGAGTGATTTCCCTCTCACATAAATTTATGTTGGAATTATATAAGGAAAGACAATCCATTCTAAGAATTGCATGAAATTCCACCAAAGGAAGTATGAAGAGGTTCTCTGAGAAATTCATTCCACAGATTATGACAGGGGAGGAGTTATATTCATGGGATGTAATGGTTTTCCCATTAGTTGTACTCACCAACATCTTTAATTCAATTATCTTTTGTGGTGATGGGATTATTCTAATAATATTTTCGTATATAAAAGAATGCATAAAACATGAATCAAAAAGTATATTCTCTATTCTTGAATGAATAACTAGTGTACCTGTCACCACATCATTGTCGGGGTTCACTTTGGCAGTAGTGATGGAAAAAGCTCTCCCTTGGTGCCTTGGAGGTTGTTGGCTGCCTCTGAAAACCCTTGGCTTAGGGAATTGATTTGAAAGATTTCCTGGTTCTTTGTAGTTGTAGTAATGAACAACACGTTGTGGTTAAAATGGAGTGATCATCTTTTCTATTGTAGTAGTGGGTTTTTCGTATCTGTAGTTAACATCTAGGTTCCCTTCCCTTCCCCACATAAATCATTTCCTCTTCCCCTTTAGGAAATTTCTGGGGTGCTTCTTTTCGCGCCTTTGGCATGTGGGGTGCTGGATCTTCTTAGAACCGTTGGATTTATTCATCAGACCACCAGCATTGAATTCCACCTTATGCTTGTTATCCCCATAATACCCCTGATATTCTCTGATCCCCATTTCGTCCTTGAGGGCACATTAGACAATTTCATCATAGCTATCAAAGTCACAGATCGCCAGCGCTTTCCGTAGTATAGGTTTCAGCCCACCAAAGAAGCGATCAACCTTGAATTTCGGGGAAATGACAAAGCCGGAGGTGTATCGTGCAAGCCTTGTGATATTTTCCTCTTGTTCTCTGATAGATTTGTCATCATTTTTCTTGAGGGAAAGGAAGTCCCTTTCAATCTATAGTCGGAGGTTGCATGGAAAATATTTATCAAAAAACATCTTCCTTAAATCCTTCCATTACAACGCCTTGATCTCTTCCTCACGCTTCATATTTTTTATCTAAATCCACCATGGATCAGTTTAACCTTCCATATGATAAGCAGCCAGAAGAACATTCTCTGGTATAGAACATTTAAAGATGGAGAAGATCTTTTCAATGGAGTTTATCCATTGTTCATTGATTTAGGGATCTGATGATCCATTTAAAGTAAGAGGCATTTGTCACATGAAGCTCTCGATAGAGAGTTTTTCTTTCATAGGGGGGGGGGGTTGAACGTTCCTCTTGACCCAAGTTTATATTAAAATCTTGATTTAGCTATGAGAGAAGCATGAAAAAGTTCATGATTCGTGCTCCCATCAGAATGGGAATATCATCTGCAAATTCATCACATTGCTCTTCACATCAGTTGTTAGCATGATTCCTCCTATTACCAGCCATTGGATGGAATAAAAGGAAATTTAGGGGTAACACATAAAGGTTAATGCAAGGACACAATTTTTGACTTATAAATAACATTTATTTCCTTTACTTATGAATCCATAGGTTTCAATCTACGATATCCATGATCTACTTTCTAAAATATATTCTTTGGGAAATTTTTCATAATTCCTTTAATAAGGGTTTATAATAAGAATATGAATTTAACAAAGCATATCCCCCGGAGTGTTGTTACCAATAGTGAATCAAGGCCCATTTTAGTGCAGTAGTTCATGTTAGAGTCTATCTCAAAGCGGTGTTTTCGGGTTTTACCCCTATAACACATATGTGCCTGAGCCACCTCTACTTGATCGTATCCAGACAGGGATGTATTTGATTGATAAACCACATAATCAATACTCACCAATAATTAAGTATGTTTAATTATATTTATTCTTGTCCTTATGTATTCACTGGGGTTTTCTAATCCTAATCCCATAAATAACTAAACCTATCCTCTGATACCAACTATGACACCCCTATTTTTTATTACACACTTAAACCTGGTTTATTACATTAAATCATCACATGATAAAACATAGAATATCAAGAGGTCCAATGTATTTGGGGCTTATGAATATTACATAACAACTTAGAACATAAAACACACAACATCTTTATTGGAAACTTCTTTTAAAGGATCACTACATTTCCTCGTACATAGCATTGTGTGGGATAACCTGAGGACATGCATAAGAAAGGGGTGAGCTATAAAGCCCAATAAGGTAATAAACATGGAATAACATGAGGAATAAAATACATGTTAGACAATAGGAATATCAATGGATCAAAAGAGAAACATGAACATAAAGGCATGATAAGACATGATAAACATAACATGGAAATGTGGCAACAACACTTAACATGGAATCTGCATGAGTCAAGGCTCATTGCACATGGAGCATGAGTAAACCCTCATTGCTCATGAAGAATGTGTAAACCCCCATTTAACTTGAATTAGAATGATTCAACACCCATTTCACTAGACATATCATGATACTATACTTTACCCAATGCATTGAAGCGCTATCAGGGCTCACCCTTCTTAAACATTTCATTTCATGCATAAGTGTGCCACTTGGATCAAATAACATGGAATCAATTGACATCATAAGTTATTCCAAGATTAAATAATTTTTAATAAATACATGAAAGTACCATTAAATTGGTATATGTTCATAAAGTTGAATACACTTGATAGATACATGGGTATGGTATTCACTGCACAATGATCATGGCTTGGAAAAACGAGATGCAATTTCGGAAGCATAATGGCAAGACATAAGGATTCTGGAAATAGTTGATGAGATAGAAAATGGTGCCTCATATTATTTACGTGAAATATAAATTAATGGGGTCATATGGATTCATTTCCCAAAAAACGTAATGGAATTTAGATTCCTAATTCAAAAGAATTATTTGGATGTAAAAGAGGAGAGAGAAATCCCTAAAGAAATTTCAGTATGGCAACAGGTGTACATGGGAGGCTTTAATTAGAGAGAAATGGGTCTCCCATCATCCAAAAATAAAGAGGACAGTATGGGGTTCATGAAAAATCATACCCAAACATTTTTAATTGAAAACTAAAGTGAATAACCACTTAAATAAAATTAGAAAAAAATGAGAACGGAAGAAATCCCTTACTTGGAAGTGTGATCCCAAAGGCTTGGGAGAGGCCTGAGAGAGGATTCATGGGAGCTTGCAGAACCTAGGGAGGATTCTAGAGAGAGGATGGAAGGGGTTGGTCGAAAACAAAGGCTTTGAGTGAATAGTTTGTGGGATCTTGGGTGGGTATATATATGAAATGAGAGGGAATTCTTTATTATTTAGGTTTGGGACCCCTCACATTAAACTAATCAATACCACAAACCAGCCCATGGTTTGTTCCCATGATTTTTTCCAAAGGGGAGTGGAAAAAAATATTTTATAATAAAAATGGATGAAATTACTAAAATAATAGGGTTTCTTATGTGGAGGTGAGTAACACTCTCAAGGAAAACAATTTAAAAAGACAAAATGTTTTATAAGTCTTGGATGGTCCACAAAAGCTTTGTAAAATAAATAAAAAAAATATAAAATCACATTATTTTAACTATAAAACATATATTGGCCGAAAATAATGTTTTTATTATTTTATTACCTCAATATTGGGTCATTATGTTGTCATAAAACACATTATATATATAAACAGTATTTAATTTTTACCCAAAAATTTGACTGTCTCAGAAAATTATGAAAAATTCACCATAAGATAATTTCGACGTCCTGATTTAAAAAATAATATTAATTTTATATAAATAATTTTATAAATAAGTGAATTTTTACTTTTAAAATAAAAACTGGCATATATTGTAAATTCATGGATTTTGACAAAAACAGTTTTCAAACTATAAAAAAAATTACAATTGCATTCATAAAATTATATGATAATTTATGTTTAATAAAAATTAATTTAATAATTATATTTTATTAATATATTAAATAATTAAAAAATCCATTAATTCATCAAAATAGAATTCTTAGATGAATATTAACTAAAAATATTATTTGTTCTTTAAAAACTATTTACAAAGTAACAATAATAAAATGAATGCACATTCTTTATACAAAAAAAATGTACATTGTCATTGTTCTAGGGTCATGTTACATAAACCCTTATAAAACATGCATAAGACCGAAGGGTAAGATGTGCGATGGTGATAGGCTCTTGGGGTGGCTCGGATAACATTTCTCGGGTGGTAATCTCTATTAACTTCCACTTCTCCCGTAGTCGGTTCAGCTTAAGCTTAACGTATTCATGCTCGGCTTGAGATTGGTCAAGAGAGAAGCCCAATGATAGCACCTCCTTTCCGAGCTTTAAAAAATGGGCTTTGTACAGGGAAAGTCTACTGAATAAGTCCATCACTTACTTTCTCTGAGTAAATTAGATTTGTTAAATCCCTATATTTTTACTAATCACGTGATCAATGTTCAATGGCTATATTAGCAATGATCACAATTCAAAACGTTATTTCAAAATCCAGAAAAATAAAACCAATCAAGTTCCCATTTTATATAACCATAATAAGACATTTAATTAAATAAAGAGGAATTTTCATTAATGAAAGTTTGGGTCATTACAAATACCTATTTTTTTTCTTATTTACCATAGTGATTACCTTAATAACATTTAAATTTTGGTTTAGTCTGTTTACTTATCTACTAGATAATTTTTTACTATATATATAATTTATTATAATATTTTCTAATTACTTATTTTGTATTACATTTCATTAATAAATTATGATTTAGTTTCATTTGTTTGGATCATAGTATCATTCAATCAACTTGCAATTGAGTGAGATAGAAAAGTAAATCTTACCATAAAAATAAAATTCCCCCATTCTTATAGTGTTATATGAATAAATATTTGGGACCAAAAAACACTTGATTCACTCTTAATTCTAAATAATAAAACCCAAGTAAATCTTAAAAAATCATCTTTAGTTACAAAAACAGAAATAATTTCCCCCAATGCATATAGTTCTAGAAGATCTACAAAAATTCATTTGGATGGATTTATAAATCCTAAAAGATGCAATATTATTGAATAATATAAAAGTTTTTCTATGATTATTTCCCATTTTACATGCATCGAATAATTTGTTGTCATCAAACATATTCATAAGAAAAATTATAAATCAAATTATTTTTTAACATGTTTCATAAAGAATATATTTTTTAATGTCTATGTCTTTTATACCAAATCCAAGATTCATTAATTTTATCAAAAAATCAACTTTCATTATATGTATTAAAATAATTAAGATCCATGTAAATTAATTTAGACTTATAGGTGTTGTAAATCTAAGAAACTTGTCTCTAAAAGTAGAACAAAAATTATTCCAAAAGATAACAGCATATTAATAATCATAATATTTTTAAATAATGATCTAAAAATACTTAAACCCTCTAACATATAGTACATCACTAATGAATACTATTTCAGGATTTACAATGGGAACAACTCTAAATATTTTTATTTTTATAATTATCAATAAATATCACAATACCAATAACAATTTTTGTGGGTGAAAAATTATTTAAAAAATATCGACTCATATACCTAGAACATACAACTTCTATATACCATTCTGTATTTTTATTCCAATGGATACATCATTTTGTTTGAAACCAATAGTTTATTTGTACTTAACTTCATATTCATGTTAATTATTAAGGATTTTGGAATCAAAATATGGTTGACTATAGGATACAAATAACCTCTATATGAAAATATAAACAATTTTAAAAATGGGAAAGCTTTGATGCACTAAAATGAGATAACATAAAGCTAAAATCATTGGAAAAATAAATAAAAATTCCATAATGATATAAGAAAAAAACAGATATCATTTTTAGAATAGAGTAAAGAATAGAATACATTTAATACATTTTAGGATTTTTTTAAAATCCAATACTATTTAATTCCATAACTCCATTCTAACTTCTAAGAATCTTATTGAGGTGTTCTTCACAAATATTGAAATTAAGAACAACAAACATTAAAATAGAAATAATTTATATAAGATCAATTGATTATTCATCACACTAAGTATTACAAGTATAAATGAATATTGATTATAGTTAATATAAAAAATATTTCTAAAAATAGAAATTTTTTTCTACAATAATATAATAAAAATAAATTCATACAAACTTATTCTATTTCTTTAAGGAATCATATTTAGTTTCAATCATATAATAGTGATCATTTATTTGATCATAATATTATTCGTAACTAACATGAATTAATGAATAAAAAAAATATTCCACTTCAGTTTTACACACAAGACACATAATCTTTCACTGATTATTTTGATAGTTGTTAGAATAAAAATTCAAAACTTCACTAGAATCTTTTGAAAAATTCCAAATAGATTTCTTATCTATGTAAAATTTTCTTTTATAGTAATCTCTTAAAAACTATTTTACATTATTGTTTTATTTTATCTTACAAATAATGAAAATAGTTATTGAAATTCATTAGTTTTATTACATTTAAATCTCATCACTTTATTACATGTTTCATTATTAATATAGTAATACGTTCAATACATTTTTATTCCCATAAAAATTTAATTAAACCTTTTTTGAAACATATTAAGTTCTTCATTAGAGTTAGTGCTATTATTTTTTCATCTGAGGAATAAATAAAAGTCTCTTTATCAATGTTCTAATCATTTATAATTGGAAAATTATGATCAGTACACTCGTTATTAAATAACTTTTGATCATCAAACAAAAAATGCATTTAAAATTTATATATTATTAAATTAATAATAATGATATTTAATTTTATAACATTGAAATGTAAAGACTATCGAAAAAAAATATTTCACTCCATATTACCGGTAATACTCTTTAAACTATTAAGACTTTATTTGGATCAAGATTTTCAAGTCCCATAGTTTCACCATTATTTATAACAACTTTAATTTTTCCATTTTTATATGTAATTATTTAGCCATTAAAATTATAAAATTATAAGATGTCAAATTAATAGTATATTATCTGAATTTCCCTGAATTTTAAATACCTTCATAAGAAGGAACATTAACCTCACACATTCTATAAGTAATAAATTGATCAAATATATTGAATTCACTAAAAACAACACCATTATTAAGAAAATTCATATCTCTAAAATTTAAATAATATTCTACCTCTTTAACTATAATCCAAAATCTTGGTTCACTATAATATATAGTTAGCTATAATATTTCATAAAAAGAACTAAAAAAACATGGTCAAATATCTCCGTTAAAATCACATTTACTTCTAATAATATATTTAGTTTAAAGAAAATAATTTTCCCTATAGTATAATCTAACTTGACATAAGTGTAACATTCACATAACTATAAAATTTACAAAAAATATTCAATAAAAGTGTAAATAAATTATTAAACTTTACATAATATTATATATGGGAAATAATGACTTTAATAAAGAGGAATATAGAAATATTGAAAATATTTAAGAATAAATCCATAATTATAAAATCTATGTATGTTTTGAGTTGATTAATTGATTCATTTAATTTATTTATGGCATTATAAAACTAGGATATAATCTTGTATAATAGTAAAGAAATCTAAATTGTCTATAGAAGAATCAACTTTCAGAAAAGAATTTTGAAAATTCAGATTTAAAAATATATTATTCAAACAAGGATAAATTCAAAAAAATTAGTAATTATGTAATATTAAAAATAACATTCATAAAATAATTCTCAAAAATATAAAGGTAATTTGAGTTTAAAAACTTTTTACCTTAGTGTGATAAATATTTTATAAATCTTATGTATGATTAACAAAGTATTCTAAAAAAAATATAAAATTATTAAAAAAAATAAAAAATTGTTTCTTAAAGATTAAGATAACTCTTCCAATATTAAACATATAAATATATATATTTATAATATTGGGAAATTCATTAGAATAATTTAATATAACCATTCACACTTTAAAGTATAACATTAGTGACTTGTGCATTGGGTTGTTGTGAGTAATAAACCCATGATATATTGAGATTAAATAGAACAAAAAACACTAACAATATTATTCTGAACATTATGGGATATATTAATTTATAATTACCATTATATACAAATATAATCATGTTGAATGTTTTTGGATTTTAGTAAATAAATGCATTTGGTTCTTTAGAAGAACTCCTGATAAATTCTCGGTATTTCTGTATGGGGTAGATCTCATTATAAGGTTTCAAAAATCATCTAAACCAAAAAAATATTATTTAATATCATAGTATGGTTTCATATTTTTCTTAAAAAGTGGAGCTTTTATACACCAGAGTTCATAAAGTCCACCCAAAAAGGACATGAAAATTTAGGAAAAGTCAATTATTGCATCAGATGTTTTGAAATAAGATCCTTGGATCGAAACGTTAAACACTAAAGTTAGGATATATCATATAATATTAGAATATACATATTTCTATTATGATAAAGTTAGATCCATTTATACATCCAAATAACATTGGTCTCATCAGAGGACCAAACAAATCCTACACAAATACCATAAATCATTAGGTTGGGTTAGGTAATGAACTATTGGTGGTCATATAAGAGAATCTGTATGGTCCATTTATAATGAAATTAACATATAAAATATATAAAATTCATGCTAAGTATTTGGGTATTAGATACATGGGTAACATGATTTAATGATTTTTTTTCAATACAAATATATGATGGATTTATAATAAAATGAATCATTATTTATCATTTATTCAAGTGTGATTTGTACTTTATATGATAGAGGATCGATAAAAATATCTATAGGTAAGACTCTATGCTACCCCTAATCCATTTTCATCATAAAATATTATGTATTGTAAATATATGTTCATATTAGTGTGATTTGAGACTCTTATATAAATGTAGAGTTTACTTTTAAAATGAAAAGTGTGACTTTTTATCTAGAATATCATGTAAAGGATTATAAAAAGGATTTACATAAATATATTCATTTATATACCTATTAATTTATGGGTTATATCATTCGACATCACCTAATGTTAAGAATTTTTGACACATATTGACCTACGTACTTTATAACCATTCTAATACAAGTCTTGATGCTAAGTTAATCATAGGTTTGGTTGGGTATGGTGGTAATAATGAGTTAGATAGTTGTTTACCAATATTTTATTTTCTATCTTATATGATAATTTAAATAACTGGGTCCATGATTGAGTAATATTAAGGAAAATTCATTGCATTTCTTAGACATGTGACATGATATGTACTTATCTATTTTTATGATATACATGTGATGTATTTATATATATTTTCCAATATACTTTGACAATATAAAATATATTAGGTCTCTTATAATATATTATAATTTTCCATGTCCACTGTATATACGTGACTCTAAGATAAATAGATTATATGAGTTTGCATATGATGTATAGTGACACATATGGTGGAAATGTCTATATGAAGATATGAATGTGTTAGATAGAGATCACTCTACATCCCCTTGTAGCATGAGTAAAAAAAGGTTTACTTAAGAATGATATAATAAAAAAATATAGATTAGGAATAACAAATTTTTTCAATGTTATAAATACCCACAGGGTCTCATAACTACTTTATGGAACAATGGTTTATTTTCGTATAAAGTGATTTTCCAAAATGGGACTATTTTTTATGATTATAATATCAAAATGAGATTTGATGGATTCACAGGTGTTTTAGTGTATTTCATGAAGTTATGGGGCTTCAGTATATATGGGTAATTTTTAGATATATTTTCTAAATATTATTAAAATAACATTGACGTGAGTACAACTTTTTTTTGTGTTTTGAGAAAAAAACACAAAAAACATTAACGTGACTTTATTTCCCATGTTTTTATGATATTGTTAATCATTCAGTTTTTGAAATATTTTTTTTCCATAAAATTAATCATATTTTTTATCTTGTAACAAATCATGTAATCAAGTTTTAATGATTAAGTGATAATTTAATTTTTCAATGATTATGTAAAAAGGATTTCAAGTTTTATATGATTGATAATGTATATAATTTAAATTTTAAATAAAATTCTATGAGTATTTTGAAGATTCCAAACTTAATGATGGATCACCAAAAAAGTTATTTTTCCTTACCTCTTTTAAATGAGTATCCTTAGACTAAATCATGTCAAATCTCTCTTCATTATGCTTCCATTCATAACCTAAGGGGGATTATAGTATTCCATTGATGAAGGAAAAAGGTATTAACAAAATTAATTTTGGTGATTCCATTAGATTTTATACAACTAAGGATGAAATAGTGTATTTATGCACATTGAAATATTTCAATGAATCTTACCAATCATGTTCATAAATATAAATAATGAGGTATTTATTTTGGTTGTTCTTAATTTTATATTATAAATCATTTCACATCTACTAATCCTTATAATTTTGCGATTTATTATAATAAATTTTTGGTATGAAGACATGGAATAAAAAAAATCAAAAATATCATAGATAAATTTTAATAAATTTAATAATTATCACCCAAAACAATCATTGTTACATAAAAATTAATGTAATAATCTCGTGATGAAAGATTGATTAAAAAATCAAAACAGGATACACTTTTTTCTAATGATAAGGGTGATAAATATAATGACCTTTACCTTAGTATCCCAGACTCAGTGGTTAATTTATTAAAATGAAATATTTTACAAGGAATCGCATCTATAAGGTCCATACAGTTAATAAATTTTGGAAAACTAGACACATATTAAAAACATAAATTTAAATTTAAATTATAAAATATAATATAATGATTCCTATAAGAACACCATTATTATCATATATTATCCTTGCATGTCAATCATAATATACATATTGGTATCATGGGAAAAATAAAATAGAATAATGGGGTGAGATCAAATTCTCGTTAAGGTTATGCGTACAATGGAAGCTATCATGAATAAATAAGAATCAATATTATGGCTATGTAAATAACTAAAACTCAAGCCATTTAAACATGATATTGAGTATAACATAGAAATAATAAATGATAATAAAATAATTCCATAATAATAATCACATGGATATTATAATAATAGAATAATAACATGAAATATATATATCCAAACATATAATTAGGGAATGCATAATGTCTAACTTCATAAACATACCGTCAAGGCTTTGACCAAGTAACCATATATAAGTGGGTAAGGCCTTTGAAAATTCCCAAACTAGTTTTTCCCATGAGACGTATTGATGTATCAAGGGTATATAGTGGTCCCCTACCATCACACACTAAATCCAATTCATTCCTCATTTAAAAAGGGTGAATCATAAACAACAATACAACTCGTATTGAAAAACTAGCATACCAAATGTGTATAATTTAACCATTAACCATGAATGGTATAAAAATAGAGCATATACAGTCAAAATGATCTTATAACCATCAATAAAATATGGTATATGGTATCATAATAGATAAACTTCAATAAATCAAAATATCCAACAAATCATGTTAATATAGATAAGAATACTCTAACAAAATCATTAAAATTCCATTAAGAGAAAAACCTTTTTCTACAATGAAGTCATTTATTTAAAGGACACATAATTATAAAAGAAAAAAATTTCAGTGAAAATAACCATGTAAACTTTTAAAGTAAGATTCAAAACATTAAGGCATCCTGGCTGTGGAAAAATTCTCTCATGCCACATAAGTTAAAAAAACATTCAATCAGAATTTTATAGAAAAAGTCAAAAAGTAAATCATTTGGAAAATTACCGAAAGATTCATTTTAAAAAAACTTATAAAAATTAAAACATAGATAATAAGACTTTAAAAATTCATATTATTATAGTAAAAACCTTTTTTAATTGTTTTAGAAAATGTGGAGATGGAAGAAAAATGTTCCCGAGTTGATATTTATACTTAAGCAATCCAGAAAAATATAAGATTGTGAAATAACCCTTACCTTGCACTTTTCTTTAGTTAAATGTGCTCTAAAATCCTATATAATGGTTTAATGTATGTTATTAATTTATACCATAACTATATCCATATTTATGTTATCATAATTATCCTTTTATACCATTTTGTTAAATACTTTATTTTCATATCACTACTACAAAACCGGGTTTATCCAACACTAGTTATTTAACAATTCTATCTATAAATGCTATTAAATACCCATTTTTTATCACTAAAAAAGAGCAGTTAAACGGGGTCTTTAGCATCACTTTTTTTAGAATTGTTAAATAGAGTATTTAATAACGCAAAAAAACATTCTTAAAGGGGGGCCTTTATCTGTAATTTTTTACAATCACTGATAAATAATGTCTTTTAATAGTGATTTTTTACAAGAGATGATAAAATCATACTGCAAAAAAAATTCAAAAAAATTAATATATATATATATATATTTATTTAATATTTATTTTTTGAAATTTTTTTAGAAAATGTATATACGCATTTTCAATTATTATGTACAATATTTAATGAAAATGAAAAATAGAATAATTAAAAATATATTTTTAGTTAATAATTAGTTTATTATCACTGAGTATTAGTCATTTAATATCAATTTGATGTTAAAAAAATTCCTAAATATCATAAAATATCTAAAACATTTTGAAAACATAACTAAAACTTCAAACAACCATAAATTTTGATCCAAGTGTCTATTTAGGATCTAACACATATAAAATATAATCCTAATATGAGATCTATATGATAGAGACAATAGGTAACATTCTGTCTCATTTTTTGTGGCCAAAAAATGCCTCGAAGGCCTTCAAAACTAAGTTTTTAGTCTAGGTACCCCATTTTTTACATTCGATGGATTTTAGGACTTTTTTGGGGTATGTTTTCCATTTTTCATTGGATAATGAATTTTTTACCAGGTATTACATTCATATTGACATTATTTATTTTAAATTTTATCTTTCTTCATAGTTTAATTTTATTTATAATCAAATATATAACAGTATATACATATTTTTATATATATTCACTCATAAAAAATTAATTTAATAATTAATTAATTAATCATATTTACATATAAAATATATTTATTCATATATAAACATATACATAAATGTATTCATAAAAAATGTGAATAAATATATTTGAATATGTAGATTTATCATTAAATATAAAACAAAACAGTATAGCGGATTGGTAGAGTCACTGGTTTCTAATGTGGAGGTCTATAGTTCAAAACATGCTGAAGGTAGGGGTGTGCATGGGAGTCTGGGATAATCTAAAACACTGATAAAGTGATGGGGGAAGTTTAGATAAAGGGGTGGGGGTTGGGGTGGGAAGCACTAATAAAGGGGGGTGGATGGGCTATGGGAAAAAATTATATACCCTTTATCAGTGGGGCCTTTATCAGAGAAAAAAAGAACTAATAAATTCGCCCTTTAATATAACTAAGAAAGGTGCTATTAAAGGGGACCTATAACATTGTTTTTTAGCACTGATAATAATTTTGGGCTTTTAACCACACTTCAATTATCAGTGCTTTTTAAACATTGATAATGTCCTTTTCTTGCACTGTTAAAAACCGATTTTGTAGTAGTGTATGCATGTTTAGTTGTGTAAGTCTTGTTTATTATGCATAGGATATATTAAATTTATCTTCATAATGATATTAAAATCATATTTATCATATTTATTAATTATATACATATTTATAATCATTCATGAATGGTAAACATGGAAAATGAATCATGTTGTGTCGTGGTGACGTTAGGTCATACGTATGGATGAGAAACAATATCATTCCATTAATGGTAAAAGTGTATGAAATTGGATGGTATATTATTATATAGATTAAATATCATTTTATAATTACAATATATATCCACAATTTCCATCATTATACTCATCCATCTAAAGTGGTGATGAAAAACGAATTACACGACAACATGGAGAAAATTTGTCGTGTGTACGCTTGCACAATGCTTTCATTTTTCATAGGATAGATAAACCTTGGAATATGGTCATCCCATAATAATAATAATAACATCTGAGATTATAGATGATACTAGATTTATTACTTTATCATGGAAGAAACACATAAAGATGAAGTTTAAGAAGAAATGAACGTGGCTGAGATGTTAAAAATGATTACCTCTTCTTGAGGAGAATTCCTTTAGATATCTTCTTAAGAGATATAAGGTTGGTATTTTTGGAAGAAAATGAATTCTAGAACTTGGTTAAGCATTTTTTTTAAGATAAATGGTAGGGTTTTGTTTGATCTAGAAGGCTCAAAGTGGTGTGAGGACGTGAGAGAGGTGGTTCCCTTTTATAATTTTGGTGGGGGCACTTTTGGAAACTCAGAAAATAATAAAATGAAATAAATAAATAACTATTTATAAATCGATCCAATGTGACTTATTACAAATATAATATGCATATGAGTCATAATCTTCTCAACCCATAATTTTTAGACAAGTTTAGATTATATTTTTACCTTTATCACTTGGCTTTAACCATTATTTAATCCCTTTAACTCTTATGGTGACAACATGTGTTTTTACTTACTGAGGGATAATATAGTTACTAGAAAATAATACACTAACCATAAATGGATCATTGGTGAAATATTAAACCTTATTAAATTATTTTTACATATTATTTAATAAATTTTTTTTTTAAAATATCTATAATGTCAATTTTGATACTATTTATTACTTGACTTTTTAAAATATCATAAAAACCTGATATGTTTGAAACAAACAATCAATATATCATTATTATTTCTAGGGAATCTATAAATTATTTGGATGATATTAATCAGATTTAATTGTATTTATTATAATATTTTTAATAAAATTAATGTGATATATCCCTTAATTAAACAATTACTACATCATATTTCTGAAAGCCATTAATTTAATTATTTCCTCCCTAAAAATTCAAAATAAATTATCTTGATGAATTTAAACATTTTATTTTTCAAATTATAATTTAAATTATATGTTATATTTTTGAATTACTATGTTTTAATGATTTGATACTAATTTAAAACATGTGTACGACATATTTGAATTTTATTAAAATAAAATACTACAAAGGGATTAAAATTATCTAAGTAGCTCCAATAAATCATTAAATCATCCTAATGATGATTTTCATAAAAAATAACTTATCCAATAAAATTATTACAAGTTTTTGGTTAATTTTATAATATTTATAGTATTATTTTTACCCTTAATTATCCAATTTATGCTTAACTGTGGTAGTTAAAAAAATTACAAATGTTACTATTCATATTATCAAAAAATTAAATCACCCTATTTCATAAATCTAAATCATAAAATTCCAAATATTGAATTCATTTTTAGATATTTAATAAACTATGTAGTGAAAAAAATATTTTAAAACTTATCCCCTAGATGGAACGAGAAGATGAGTATTTAAAGGGAAAATGTTCAAAATATTGAAATGTTTTTATATCCAAACTCAATGTGAAATTTATTGGAAATACCTAAACTGGTTTAAATGATATAAAAATTTATATAATAATTCTTTAAAAACAATCTAAAATATAATTTAACAAAATATATTATTTATACCAAAAATCTATTTTCAATTAAAATTTTGTATTTTTATTATTCTTCAAAATGTGAATCTTATCATAAAAATAACAAAATTTAAATCAAAGTTAATTATGATATTAATATTTTAAATAATAATTTTATTATTTAAAATAGAATTTATAAAAGTGTCAAAAACTAAATTTAGAACATGTGAACCATCAAAATTTGGTAAAACTCCCTTTTTATAAAAATACATCTTTTATGTGTATAATTAGATTCATTCTTATATAATGTCTAGAAAAAACATATAATAAGTTTAAAAATTATATTTAATATATATATATATATATTTGTTTAATTTAAACCAAAAAGTGTAATTTTTTTATTTTATTGGTATAAAACACACTTGGGAGAATTTAAATAGTTTATTTGAAAAAAATTTCGATTGTTTTAAATATGGTTTTATATTCATTTATAAAAAATTGTTCACAAAATAATTCATTATATATAAATTATTAAACCATATTTTTATAATTTAGTTAATATTGTTCATTACCTCCATTCTAACGGCTTGGTTATAAAGTTTTCATTTTAATAATAATATTTAGTTGTTTATCTAAGATCAATGTGGGGTACCATGTATGCTTCCGAATATATTGTTTCCTTTAAAAAATCAGGATGTTATATTTTTTCCCCTTTAACAAATTGTTTCTTCTAAATTTAAACTTTCGATCAAAATCTAGGGTTTTGAATTTTAAAAATATCATTTTGAAACTCCCACATTAGAAAAAGGATTAATGAAACTTGTACTTTAAAATAAAGGAAGGGAAGTACTAATGTCACCTGAGATAACACATCCTACAGTTCAATATAGGAAAGCATAGACACAAAAGAGAAAACTGACTATCAAGTTCTGATGGAGAGTGGTATAGAACATATTCATGAGAATTTTAACAATCACACGATCAAAAATTTGTGATTGATTAAAAGAATATTGATTTCTTTAAAAGAAAATAAATTAATAACATTCTTGTTCCAAAATAATTTTACTAATGTTGAGGGAGTCTTTTACAATAAATATAAGTACGTACTTAATTTATTTCCATGTAATAAGCATAATCCCATCCTTTGGTTTTAATTCTGTGTATTTTTACTTCATCCCTCACACTTGGAAATGAATTTTCAAAACAAATTTTCTTCACAGCTAAAGAACTTTTATGAATCATAAGATCCATGATTCATTTCTTCAGATTTTAAATGTTTACTGAAACCAAAATGGTTTTCTTAGTTCACCCAAAATGATAAATAAAACATTAAACTCAAATAGTAATATCTAATGTTCATCTTAATCCATTCCATAAGTAGTTACCATAAGTCTCATCCAAAATACATCAGTCCAAATTAAAAGAAAAAAAATTAAAAGTAAGGTAACTAAATTTACAAAATCAACTTTACATCATATTTTCTCCAAACAACATAATTCATATCTATTTTTTACATACAAAATATTTGAATAAATTTATGATCATTAAATCCTAATGAAAACATCCATTCTTCTAATAAAAAAATCGTTGGTAAATTTCATAAATCCAAGCATGTAGTATACCGAAAAAAGATAAAATAAGCCCTATAATCATTAACAATATTCACAGTCACCAATAAAATTCCAAAAACTTCTCTTTTTTTGTCATTATCTTAACATAAATCATATATTAAGGGTTATCTTAACTCAATTATGTTTTTTTCAAAAATATCAACTATCCACTAAATATATTTTCTGGGTCATTGGTGTCATTCAATATATTCACTCTAATACTTACAGAATATGTATTTCATTACAATAATTACATCTTTTATAATTATTATAATGATAATTTCATACAATATATTTCCTAGATCCAAAAACATAATCCCAAAAATCATTCCATTTTCGCTATATCAATATCATATGATTGACCTTGATTACTTAGCTTCTTCTAAGGTATATTCCTTTGACAATTTAGGAAATCATTTTCAATGAGTACCATCTCTTTATAGTTAAAACATTTTACATTTACAGGTTTTTTCCCATTAAATCACAAGCCTGATGACCTTTCTCTCCACACATGTAATAAAATCAAATTCCCTTTAGGAATGTACTGGGGTATTTCTTTTCACAATTATCTATGATGGGAAATTCATCATTTTCCAATTTTCCCTTTATCTATCTCTTACTTCATTGTTCTCTTATTCTTTTTCTACCAATTAAAGTTATTAGAATTTGATGATTCTTTTTCTATCTTGATATCACTTGAGACTATATCTTCATATAATGAGACTGTTTGGGAGACCAGTTCCTTTCAGCGAAGTGTATTTAATACATTAAATAAACAATCCATCTTACTCCTTGGTTTACATATGTAGTTTGAAATATTTCCTAATAATCGTGTAAATTTGGTTTCATACATAGCCAAATTATCATCTTCCATTACATACATACTCCAGAATTCTCTCTCTATATATTCTCATAGTTTGCACGCAAAATATTTTTCCATGAAAAGTGCCATAAAATCCTTCTATTTCATGGTTTTTATTTCCTCATCCCCATTATTATGTTGAATTAATTTTCACAATTGATCCACATGTCCAAAGAAATGTTAAACTACCATGATAACCTTCTCTCATTCATGACTTCTCAAAGTGAGAAATGTCATTTTTAAGGACCATATCCATTTCTCAACTACCAATGGATTTTTAGACCCATTGATTGATGTAGGTTTTTGTCTAATGAATTAGTCTAACATTGTTCCTCCGTATTGTGGATCTGGATTACCCATATGGGTAATGTTATTGGTCATAACAAGATTCATTTTACCCACTATAATTATATGTTGTTCATCACCAGTTGTATCTCCATATCAAAATTCATTATCTTGTATTGGAGGAAAATCCCTACATGGATTTCGTGTATTGATACAGTTTATATTCCATCAACTACTCATCATTTATAAAAAATTGCATACACAAGATTAGATTATAACATTAGTAAATATAATTTATAATCTAAAAACTTGTGAATCGCATAAAATAAATTTAAAATTTAGGTATAAATAATCTATAAATCATTAGATAAATTTATTTGGACATATTTCCAAATTATTCTATGGGTTTATGTTCTATAAACAATCCATTTCCAAATGATTCTATTAAACTTCCTCTAATTCCAACTATAATGACCCTCACCACAGTATCCCAAAGATAGTGGTTACATTATTATATAGGAATATTTTTCAAGGAATCAAATCCTGAAGGACCAAATATTTTAGTTGTCTAGGAAAAATAGACACATATATGAAATATGCATTACAATTGAAATTATAAAATACCACATAATGATTACTCTAAGAAAACCATTATTCTCTAAGATTATACCCGCATTTCAATCATAATATACAACTTGGAACTATAGGAAAAATAAAATATAAGAAAAGGGTGAGATAAGATGCTTAGTATGAATATCCATAGAGCAGAATCCATCATGTATAAATAATAATAAATGTTAAGTAATGGAAAATAACTAAAACACAATCCATTTAAACAAAATCTTGAGAATAATATGGAATGAATAATTTATAATCAAATAATACCATATAAATAATCACATGGATATTCTAATAATTGAACAATCATGTGGAAGATCAATAACATATCTCATAATAAGGGAATTCATGATATTATCCATCTTAATCATACCATTAAGGATTTAACCAAGAAATCATACATGAACGGGAAAGGCTTCACCCAATAACCAAACTAGTTTGCCTCAAAATACCTATCGATGCATCGAGGGGAACTAACATTCCATTCCTATCACTTACTAAGTCCAATGCATTCCTCATATGAAAAGCGTCAAACAGAATCAACATAAACCCTCATATAGATAAACTAGAATAAGAAATGTGAATACTTTAACCATAAACTATGAATGGTATCAAAATAACACATCCAATGTCAAACTGATGGTATTATATGACATAGAACTCAATAAAAAGTAAGTTATGACAAATGATGTTTCAATAAGTAAAAAACTATAATAAATTAGTAAAAATTTCTTGAGAGAAATACCTTTTTTTACTTGGATATCCTTTATTTAAAAGACACGTAATTATAAAGAAAACATTTTATTTTAAAATAAACATTTAAAATTTTAAATTAATCTTCAAAGAATTATGGTATCATAACTTTAGAAAAATAATATTATTACAATCAAAATAAACAAAGTATCCTCTCATATTTTTCTTTGAAAAATTCATAAATTACCACAATTAGAAAATAGAAAAAAGATTCCCTTCAGAAAAATTTATAAAAAGCCAAAGATGGGTAAAAAATTTAGAAAATAAAAGGTTAATATTAAAAACACTTTTGAAAACATTTTTATAAAACCATTATATATAATAAAAATGTTCCCTAGTAGATATTTAAACTTAAAAAATCTTAAATAATAATGAGATTGGGAAATAGCCATTACATTGCACTTTCCTTTAGTTTAATATGATTTAACAATGTTTAAATTTTTTTAAATTATGTTATTAATTTATAATAGAACCATACATATGTTTATGACAACATATATGATCCTCTTATATTGTTATTTTAATAATATATCATTATTACCCTTGTTTTGGTTATTAACTGCTTCATTTTCCTATGCATGTTTTTTGATTTCAATCCTTCTTATTACCCATAGGATGTGTTTATTTCATCTCAATAAGGATATTAAGTTCATATTTATATAATGTTTCCTCATTATAAACATTTTTATAATTATTATTGAATTTTTAACATGAAAAAGGAATCACATCACATCATGGAGATGGTAGGCCATACGTACGTAAGAGTGACAGTATCACTTCTTTAATCGTGAATGTTTAAGGAATCATATTGTATATTAATTATACATAATCAATATCATGTTATAAGTACTATATATATATCCATTATATATATAATTATTCCTATCTAAGTAAAGTTTTGATTAAAAACACATTACACTATGATTTGGGGACGATAATTTATACGTACGCCTGCGATGTGCTTTCATTTTTCATAGGATCGATAAATAATGAAATATGGGTTTTCCATGAACTTAATAGCATCTCATAATATATATTATACTATATTTATTAATTTAAGATGTAAATAAAACATGGTGAGGATGTAGATTAATAAATGATCTTGAATGAGTTGGTAAAAACGATTACCGCTTATTCGGAGGACTACTTTGATATCTATTATTAAGGGATCTAGGGTTAGTATTTCTAGAATAAAAGGATATCTGAATCCTTTATAATGGTTTTTGTAAGATAAATGTGTAGGTTTTGGGAGAAATATAAGTTTCAATGTTGTGTGAGGAAGTGAGGAAGAAGGTTCCCTTTTATAATTGAGGTGATAGTGACTTTTGGAAACCCAAAAAATATTAAATTAATATAAATTAATATTCATTTCCAAATAGAAAAAAGTGAGTTATTTGTAATATAATATGTGTATGGTTTGAAATAATGTCAAATAATATTTTTTATACATTATTAAGTCAAATTATTAACCGTATATTTTGGCCTTAAGCCTTATTTAATACCATTGACTCTAACTCTGACAACATGTGTTTTTACTCTCTCACGGTTAATATAGTTACTATAAAATAAAAGAAAACCATAAATGGATCCTTCAGGAAATTTTTAACCTTATCCCCATAATTTTTTCTGAATTTTATTTTTTTTTAATTTTTTATCATTTAAGGAATGATTATTTTTTTTAAATATCATTAACGTCAATTTTGATACTATTCATTATTTTCATTTTTAAAAATATCATAATAACATGATATCTTCAAAAAAACCATAAGTACTTATTTATTATACCTATTTCATGTATAAAATTATTTTATGACATTAATTATATCATATTATATTTACATTAATAATTTATATAACATTTATTTGATATATCCATTAATTAAACAATTAAAGCACCATAATTGTGAAATCCATTAATTTAATTATTTATTCCCTAAAAAATTAAAATAAACTCTAATTATGAAGATACAAATTTTATATTTAAAATTAAAATTTATAGTCAAATATATATTCTTAATAACCATATATTAAGAATGTGATACTTATTAAAAACATGAGTATGACATATTTGATTATCCTCAAAATAAATACAATAAAAGAAATAAAGTTATAAGAGTGGATCAAGGAGATAAAAAACTGTACCAAGGATGATTTGGGTACAAAAACACATCTAATAAAAGTATTACCAGTTTTCTGGTAATTTTATAATATTTATAATATTATTTTTACCTTTAATTACCCAATCTACAATTAAATGTTGAAATTAAAAATACAACTAAAGATGATTTTCATAGTATCTAAAAATAAAAGGAAACTTTTTAATAAATTTTGATCTTTTGATTCAAAATATTTATTCCATTTTCAAACAATCAAAATACATAATTGGATAAAATTAATTTAAAAATAATCCCATTGATGGAAAGAGAATATTAGTTTTTAAAGTGAAAACATTCAAAAGATTAAAATGTTTTTATATCCAAATTCAATGTAAAATTGATTCTAATTATCTAAATTGTATTAAATGATATAAAATTGAACTAATTATATATGAAAACTAATAAATAATATAATATAACATTAAAAATTATTGATTTAAAAAATCTATTTTCAATTAATATTCGGTATTGTTTACTATTCATCAAAACAAGAAACATATCGGAAAAATAAAAAAAATTAATTCAATGTAAATTTTTATATTAATATTTCTAATAAGAAATTAATTTATTAAACTATAATTTATAAAGAAATTTCAAACTAGATTTAAAACAATCGCACCATCAAAAGACAGTAAAATTATCTTTTAATAAAAATACATATTTTTGCATAAAATTGGATTTGTTCTTGTATAATGTCTAAAAAAATAGGATGAATTTTACACGATATATTTAATATTATCTATATATATATCATTAATATAATCCAAAAGTGTGATTTTATTTTATTTCACTATTTTAGAACACACTTGTATGCATTTAAATAATTTTTTAGAAAAAATATTTCCTTTTATTTTAAAAAAGGATAAATATTTATTTATAAATAATTGGTCATAAAATAATTTAATATATTCAAATTTTAAATCCATATTTTCAGAATTTGGTTAATCTTGTTCATTATCTCCATTCTTACGGGTAGGTTTTAATGGTAAAATTTAAATAATAATATTTTGTTGCTCGTTTAAAACCAATGTGGCATATCATATACGCTATCGAACATAGTTTTTAATTTTAAAAACTATGGAAGATACAATAACTATGATTACTGTGAGATAGAAAATGATGGATAAATCATAGGAAGGTAAACAACTCATCTATTAAAATCCCCGAGTGTGTAAGGTTCTCATCATTTATTTTTAATAAATATTCATATTCTACAAACTAACACACATATTTAAAGATAATGCCTCAAATGAATATATAATTAGAGATAAAGAGTGCCTAATAATATACAGAAAATTTTAATGTGGTTAAACAAACTTAACATAATTCTCAAAATCCTTCACATTTTTCTTAGGTCATTCTAATTCCTTCATGAGAAAAATACTCAGATATAACTACCTCATATCTATCAAAACTAGAAACATATGGTCACATGTAAACCTAGATATCTGGGATCAATACCCAAATTATCAATCAGAAAACCCTAAATAACACTCTCGATTTCAATGGGTTATAATTTAGTTCCAAGTGTATCATATAAATAAGTGGATTAGTTTACCTTTTATAATATATAATGAATAAATATCACTAAAAATCTCCATAATAAACCAAACATACATAACACCATCGAAGAAATACTATGACCAATAAATGAACAAATAAAATGGTAAAGGAGTATTATAAAATGATAAACACAAGGAAATGAGACATCTAAAAAGATATATGTAACATAAAACCCCTTATCATTTCCCTACCTATATAGATATACACATGATCCATGGTAAATTTAGACACATGAGGATTCTAACATACCGAAAAGACAAGCCAACAAATTGTTGGTATATTTACACATAGGGGTGTGCGTATATGGTGTGAGCTAAATTATTGTAGGATAAAAAAATTCTCACATTCTCATTTCTTAAGAAATTCAAACAATCTAGTTTGAAGCTACATATTTAGAATAACACCTTTTATATTTAAAAGAATCATTTTTTACAAATTACATTATATTAAATGAGAATTTAATAAAAATATAAATAAAACTAGAGAACCATTAAAGTGATGAAAAATAACCTAACATCATGGTAAATTCCCTAAAGGAATTTTCAAGATGAAATTAGATCTTTTTACTAACTCACGTTCAAATCCATGCATATCTAATTGTACATTGGTCTATAGCTAGTGTGGAATCCAAAACATATGAGTCTATCCCCTAGAAAAAGTGGATTCCTTTTCTAGCGATTAATCTATATGTACACTAGTAAGAGTGGTATATAAAATAGTTTTGTAATACATAATTTGCAAAAAATATTGACATCAAAACCTAGTAATGTAATTTTTCTAGGTCCACACCGAAGTACCAGAAGCATCGCACATCGAATTAACTAAATTCAGAAGTTTCATTATTTTCCATACATCAATAATAAAGCCATATTTCTATAATATAATTTCAAACAATATAAATTTTAAATCATTTTTTGTTATTTCTTTGATAGAGGGGTATTAATTTTAAAAAGAGAGAGACTTGGAACAAACACATTATTTAGACCAAATACCCATTTTCTATAAAATTAATTATTAAAAATATTCCAATTGTTTTATAAATCCTAATCTATCATTATATTGAAAAAAAACATAGTTAATTTACATTACATCTCTTTTAGATTTTTAACTAAAAACATCAGTGAATCCCTTTACACAAAACTGAGTTATAGTTTATAAGTTGTTCCTTTCCATAAAATTATTCAAATTATATATTAAATCATATTATACATCCTTTATAATTTATAGTCATTAATTTAATAAATATTTTTAGCTGGAAAGGTGATACAAGACATTCAAGAGGGGGTGAATATATCTCATTAAATTTTTAGAGAAATGGATTAATTATCTATGTTAATTATATAAGTTAATTAACAGAGTTAATTAGAAACATAAATTAAAATAAAGAATGGTAGGATTTTAATAGTGGTTCAGTTCAAATTTGACATAGTCTAATCTCATAACTCTATAGTCAGTTAGAGATACTTTGTGAAAACCCTGCTTTTTAATGGGGAATCACATCTTTATTACAATCTAATTTTTCTTGAGGATGTATAATAAAATGATACCTACATTTTTATCCATAATCATAGCCCCATTAATTCCATGAATTTTGAAATAGTGAGTCACAAACCAAATAATCTTGACATTAGAAATCGAGAGTCACTTCCCAATGAATGAAAATGGTTTTATATCTAAAAGAATAAAGAGAAAGTGAAAGCATGCATGATATATAAAGAAATATTTCAGAGTCATGTTAGAATAATGAAGTAAATATAAGTAGAATAAAACAAAAAAACAGGTTATCGATTTAGATAAGTGTGATTGTCTCATAAGTGTAGAAAAGGAATTCATATAAGCTTTTATTCATCAATTTATATATCATTAATCAAAAGAAAGAATTAATCACACGAGACATGGTTTTTAGGGGACTTTAAAGTTCATTGTAATTCTTTGGTTCTCAAAAGGTTCATTTTATCACAACTCGTATGTGTGTGTGATTTTAATATATCTTAAATACATTAAATATGGTATATAAAAATTAATAATCCAATATTCAACTATTCAATGCAATTCAGATTCAAACTATATAATTTTTATGGGGAGAGAAAATTATCATTCCAAAATAAACGTAACATAATTCATTTAAATTTAAAACATAAGGAGTAATTCAAACCAAATTAAATTTCCTATTAAATAATTAAAATAGTCTTAAAAATTATTGATAAAAATAAATTCCATATAAATTTGTATATATTTTGATAGTTTAAATTCAATTTTTTAAGAAAAACTATTTATTTTATTCATTGTGTATTTATTCAAAAACATAATTATACTATATTACATAAAATAAAAAAATCAACTATATCAATATCATTGAATATTAATTTATAAAATAATAATACAAATAAAATATCTCAAGATAAAAAAAATTAAATAATGGAAATATATTCTGTATTTATAAGAATGAATAAGAATAAATTAAATAATTTTTTAATATATTTAAAAAAATGTAATGATTTTATATAATGTATACGTCTTTTAGAAATCAGTAATTTACTCAAAATATTTAATATAAGAATAAACACAATTATATTGTAAAAAATGAAGATAAATAGAGTAAGATAAAGATATCCAATTTAAGAAAAAATAATTAAAGTATAGAAATGACTTTCTGCATCAAGTGTTCTTATAGTTAGTATATTGATCATGATACTGTTATAATGTGTGGTAACATGATAATCTGTGATCACTATACTCACAATGAATATCATGCCGTTTCAATACTTACTATGTGAACAAATTATATCGTGATGTAACTATACTGACTGTGAGGTAGACATAACATTAGGTAACTTGATATTTTATCTTGTAGTAGCATTAGTGATTATGATTCTCTATAGAAGCTTCAACCAATGAATGTGAATTCGTTTTCTAAAGAAAATATATTCAAATTCATGGTGAAATACTATTTATGCCTACCTTATTACACCATCCATGGTTTTGGATGGAGTGTTCAAGAGTAACTTATAGCAGCGTAAGTTATAAAAAATAACAGTTGGGCACATTGTTCCCCAATTGTGGATAAAAATAACCTCATGTAGTCTACATCTTTCCCATGGTAGGTTGGGACGAAATTTGGTAGATTATATGTGGTAAGTTGTTGACAGACCTTACATTCACTTAAAAAATAAATCCTTTATGTAGTATATTTAGAAACACACATGAAGTAGGTTTTTAACCACACCCATGTCATCAATTTAAAAATCAGTAGTCACACACATGAAAAACATAACGAGTTCATAGTAGGTAAAATATAGTATTTCTATAGATTTTTTAAATGGGTTTATGGCAGGTTTATAAGAGAAACAAAAAACTTGTACAACTAGACATCTCTGATTTCAACCTATTTTTTGATTCACTAAAAAAAATTAATGTTTCATTTAGTTGATGCAAATTAATATAAAATAAAAATCATTACAATGGATCTTACAACACTAAAATCTGAATTATATAAAGAAATATATAATAGAAAAGTAGTAGCAAATATAAATTGAAAACTATAGAAAAAATAGTGAAAACATTACAGAACATCTATAATTGTTTAGAGTATCTAAATAGAATTTTTGGCCTTTTATTCAGTTGAATGAAATATTGAACATTTTCTTATATATTCATCATAATAAATGGTTTTTGATTCATAGGTCTAAATCCAGATTTATTATTTTAAAACAAAGGATATTTAATTTTAAAAATTAAATAAATATATAACTATTATGAAGTCTTTTTGGAATTTTCATTCACTGAACCGATGATTTCAGAGTTCCATTTGGTTTAATGAAATGTAAAAAAATGTTATCTACCCCAAAAAACATACCAGATTATTTGATATATTTAACTATAAGTTATAATAGACTAGATAATTAATAAAATAAATTGAAAATTAATATAAATACTATAATAATGCAGCATGTTCAAAAAAAGTGTGAACACCTTGAAATTGGTTTAGAATTTATCATATTTAAATAATATATAAATAATTTTTCTATCATTCCATTGAAATATTTTTTATTAAATTTTATACACTATATATTATGATATAATAAAAATGTAGTGGTCTTTTAAAAAAAATTATAAAAAATAATCATTAGCAAAAAATACTGGGAAGGATTTTAATATTCAAAATAAAAAAATATAAAGAATTAGTCAAAAACTAAAAAAATAAACTTCGGTTTATTCCCTATATAATGAAGCAAACAATTCATTTCAAACCTTGATTGTTTGAAAAATGACAAAAGAGTAATTTAAGTGATGATTACCATTAAATACCCTTGATTAATTGTAAATTCTAAAAAAAATCATGTGTAAATTAAAGAGGCCTATTATAAAAAAAATAAATGTATTTTATCATTTTAAAATAATTTAAAAACACCCAAGCATATATAATTTCATCAAGTAAATGGAAATTAAATATAAAATTTTTTAATGTCAAAATTAACATTGATACCTTCAATGACTAGTAATGAACCTGGGTTAAAAACTGACTTAGTAGCCTTCCCATGCCCAAATACCTATGAAAAATGAGTATTTTTCCTTGACATGGGAAAATACCAATATTTCCATAGTGAAAACCCTTTAAGATGAGATATCATGAAAGATTTAGATAAAATAAATATTGAAGAAGAAGTAGGAACATGAGAGAGGATATTACTTAATACGTCTATTGGATTTGATTCAAGGGAAAAGTAAGTAAAAAATGGTTGAAGATAATTCACCACTTTTTCAATGTTACTGGAACAAAAAATAATGATATAGGATAAACCCATCCCTTTCATGTAATTTTAACTAGTAATAATAATAATATCAAAAGATAAGGGTGATTACCAAATTACCCCTTTCTTGAAATAAAAACATACACATACACTAATTATATAATGATAATAATATTAAAAAAATCATCCTCAATTAGTTTAAAAATGAGAATCTTATTTTACACAACTATATAACAATAATAACAACAACAATAATAATAATAATAATACAAAATACACATACATAACAAATTATACTCATATTTTCATATAAAAAATTAATTAACTTATATAGAACAACCATTATAAATGGTAATTCCATACTAAAAGTTGAAAAACATAATTTTGATAATCCATAAATTGATTATGAAAGTTATTTATAAACAATGTTTTGAGTTGAATAGTAGGGATACATGGTTATCTTGCACGGTAACTCCCCATGTTTTTAAAATCGTAACATCATGTTCGATAATGTCTATGACATGAAATAAGATGATTTTAAGATAATTTATCATCCCTATACTTTATGATTTATAATTTTTTTTAAAAAAATGTATCTCTTCGATAGCTTGAAACACACACAATACATGGTCTGAAGAAAACATGTTACTCTATTATTATTTAAATATGACCATTATAAAGTAGTTGTTAAGATGGTTGTTGCATATAATAATTAATAAATTATTAAAATTTTATGTTTTAGACATGTATAAAATAAATTAATTTGTTATATATTTATTATAAATAAAATTTGAATGATTTTAAAGAGAAATATTGTTTTTCTATAAAACTATATTTTTCATAAAGGCATATTAGTCAGGCATTGTGAACATAATTTAAAATTAATTATTAATGATATTATAATATTTAGTTAAAAAATAGAAATCATTTTTAAAATAATGATATCAAAATTATCAAGAGGAGAACTTTTTATATTTTTTTGAAAAGTTTCATTTTTCCATAAATAGTGAAAAATACAGAATTGTAATTGAAAGCTATATTTTCATTTAAATTATTAACATGTTAAATTATATATTAAATTCATTTAAAAGTATAATATTTTAAATTATATAAAATATTAACTAATTGAGATCATTTTAATCAATATCATCTTTAATTTAGGTATTAAAACAATATATACTTCTATTAATTTTCACTTTGAAAACCTTCTTTTTCAACACACATGCGCGTATAATTTTAAATTGAATTATGCCACTTATATGAATTTAATTCAGAAAACTGTATTAGATATTTTAAATCAAGTTATTTTAAATTATCTAATAATTTAAAAATAATTTTTGACAAAAATTAATAGTGAAAATTGTAAAAATTAATTATTGTGCTTAAGGTAAAAATGAGTTTACTGTGGGGTTAAACTAAGAATATAAGGGTTAAAATGACCTGAAAATATTAAAAATATAATTATATATTCATATAACCTCATAATCCTATCATAAATTAGAACTTATGGTTATTTGAAATCTTTTTTCAGATTACTAAATTTATCATTGTGGATTCTTTTAGGAAATTTCCAGGTAATATCCAAGAGGGTTCTCATTTCCCCACATCTAAAAGGGAACTCCCTATCCTCCATATTTCAGACCCCTAAAGCCATTTTTCTTGGCCAAAACCAAAAAATATTTCCCTAAAACGTAATTATACATATTATTGGGATTTTTATTGTCCAAAATTACCACATATAGGGTCCTTAAGTGGAGATCTAAAGGAGTATTCTCTATGAGAAGGTAGTTATATTTATAAATCACTTTCATATTCATTATTATTTTTACACCATAAATTATATATTACAAATTCCAATATAATAAAATGATTGACTACCATATAATTATATGTTATTATGTTTATTGATTAATTCTTGTTCATCTTTGATTCCATCAAATGGGATATGAAATTATCTATCGTGTGTACGACATACTACTACCTCATGAACCGATGTTTTTTGTCTTCCATAAAAATATTTCAGGGATAGATATAATGTTTAATTTACAACATGTATTTGTATTTTCTGATATTATAATACGCATTTAATTTTAATATCACATATATGTTATTAAATTTTATTTGGTTTCAAATATGATAACATCGCTCGTATGTAAGACAGACTACTGCCTCACGAAGCAATATGATTCCTTTTTAACTTACACTCTACATAGAATGTAAACAAGACAAAATTAATTAATATATGAGGTGTATATGAGATTATTTTGTTTTTTTAATTAATATATCACCCACTTCTTTACCCTTTAACCCATTAAGGGAATGATATCATCGCTTGTGTGTACTTATGACCTATTGTCTCTATGAAGCGATTTGGATCATTTTCCATATCAAACATTCATAAAATTTTCTAATTAAATATTTTTAACAAATGGGTTGTAAAATGGTATAATAGGATCATAAATGATATTTTCAATTTTCATATGATTCTATTATAAGTTTATAACAATATAAAAACCATTATACCAAAGGTACATACACAAACAAAGGAAGTCATACCAATGGAAAGGGTTCCTCATCTTACTTTTACTTCTATGATATATACACCATTTTCATTACTTATTTTATATATATATATTATCTATTTTATATATAATATCATTAATTTATTTATTTTAATGGTATTTAAATTTTAACATATAGTTATTTATTTAATGGGGCTTATGATTGAAAAGTTACCAAAGTTATGAAAGTTTATTTTACAATCTCATAATTATTCGGGATTGTTTTTATTTTCGTATCCATTGGGGGAATTATTTGATATCATTACCTTAAAAAAATATTTTCTTCTCTAATGGTTATTCATGAAATTTTTCAAGTAATAGTAGGTTTTTTCTTCTATTTTGTATGTAAAATTATTAATAAAGTGTTTTTAAGAAAATAAAACTTTGTTTATCTCTTTGGTTGGAAATATTTTTTCACAAAAACCCCAATTTTCTTTAAAAAATTAAAAAAATAACCTTTTCATAATTATTTATTAAATACAGTTTTACACATTTTTACTTTTTAAAAAATGTTTTGAAATAAATTTTAATATCATTTTCAAAACAACGGATATTTGGATTTAACTGAAAATGTGAAAGTAATATTTCCTTAATGTGTAATACTTGAATTGAATTTTCGACAATCATAACCAATAAATGTTTAAAATCGTATTTTATAAGTATTAAAAATTTATTTTCAAATAAAATTGTTTTCAAAATATTTTCTGAACTTTTATTTCAGAAAATAAATTTAAATTTTATTGTTTATCATCCTCAAAAATGTTTTAATGATATTTTATGTTATTTATACTCATAAATGACATAAAACCTTTATTTTGATTATAATACACTAAGGATATGTTGTATTGATATCGTCCTTATAATTTATTTGTATTTTTAATAATAATTTTTACTTAGGATGTAAAATTTTATAACCATTCACAATATTACTTTGGATGGTTTGTTATTTAGTTTTTTAATTGTGGAATATATTAATATTTCAGATTATATTTTTTCTATATGAATGTTTATGTTGATTTTATTTCATCCCTTTTATATTTAGAATGTATTAGACTTTGTAAGTGGTGGGTGGGGCCTGCAATATTCCATCTATGAATTGGTATGTATCATGAGACAAACTAGTTATGGTTTTTTTAAGGCCTTATCCATTTATATAGATTTCTTAGAATAAGTCCTAAAAGGTACTACATGTCTTCGAACAAATCTTCAATTGTTTATTTTATAAGTCCATGATTATGTATTCCATCCTTTTGGATTTAGTTATTGATATCACATGTGATTATTTTGAATATCATTTGTTATGTTTTCTAGATAATATGATTATTTATATGGAATTATCTGATCATTATTTATTCCTTCCTTATAATGCTCAATATATTCATTAAATGGAATGAATTTAAGTTATTTAATTTTACATATGAATTGTTTCATATTTATTCATTGCTTCCATTGTATGCTTACCCTTACTGATAATTTGACTGCACCACTTTCATATATTTTATTTTTATTAGGATACTGGGAAGTGTTTTTTGATTGATATACAAGGATATACCAAGGGTAATAATGGATCTCACATATAAAGAAAATTATTTATTTTATTTTTTCAATTTTAATAAGAATTTCATATAGGTATCCAATTTTAGAAGACAAATAATCTATTTAGTCTCTTACGATGGGATTCCTTGTATCTTATGACAATGTAAAAAAGTATAACCAAATATGAGTTATAGGGGTTGGGACACCATAGTTTGTATTAGAGTAAGATTATTAGAAAACTTGGGCACTGTATTTAAGAAAATAGCGATTAGGAAACATAACCCTACGATAGAATTTATGGACAATTATAAAAGAACATCCTTTTTTTTGTAAGGAAAATATTATGAGGTTTTTTTGGATAATAAATCCTTATATAGATACTAGAAGTGGGTGTGGTTCTATAATAGATCCACTTAAGGGTAATAATGTCTAAAATGGTGCATTGAGTTTGACCCGATAATCACATAGTGCATAAAAATGGGCATTACTACACACCTATTTCGACATTCTTGGGGGATATTCTTAGGATAAGTTATATTTTCTTTACAAACCATTATAATGGACTTGCAAATAAATATATCCCCAAATAAAATATTTTAATGAGTAGGGGATTAGCTATGAATAATTTTTTCAATTCCTGTTAAATATTTCATTAGTTTTAGGATTATACATTACATTTCATAATATTATGATCTAATATATTGTATTCCATTTTTATATAAATGGAAAATAATTGATGGAATTAGAACCATATCAATGCACGTATCCCATATTGATATTTCTCCCTTGGGAAAACATTGAAGCTAGACCTGGATATGGAGTTAAAACTAATCAAATTGTAACCATATTAGAGAAGTTAACTCAGGTAATGAGTGAAAACCATTCTCATAAGGAGAATCCTACCTATCCATCATGTTGTGTAATGATGTTAGACTAATTCATTTGTCAAAACGGACATCCTTAAATGGCATTACAAATCCATTTTTAGATGAGAAGTTCATAAGTTCGTTAGAGAAGATATTTCTCTTTCTTAGAATATGTAAAGGGATAATATTTTCATGGAATTTTATTTTCTATCAAGTGATGTAGATCATTTTTTGTAATTAATTCAGAACATGAAAAATGAGGAGGAAATATTAAGCATAGAGTGTAAAGATATCAAGGTAATATACTTGTGAGAATAACTTCCTCATGAGAAATGAGAGGATTTGGAGAGGAAGTTCTTGATTCTGAGATAAAATAAAGAGGAAATTGTTTTTATATAAGAATACGACTTTACATGGTTTGTAAGGAATGATTTAGACTACGTGCATAATCCATAGATCAATATTTTTTATTTATTTGATGGGATTAAGCCAATAATTTAAAGGTAACTAGTCTCTCCACAATTCTCATCATACAAGGAAATAGTATCACGTGATTTCAAGATAGGGAAATAATTATCCATGTTTTATTGATTTGAATGGAAGAAAGGTAAGAAGAGGAAAAAATATATAAAATAATAAAGTGAAGAAGGGAAAGAAGAATTTTCAAACATGTGATACTTTTGGAAGGAAACACCATATTATATGATTAAAAAGAAAAAGCTTTTTCTTCATATGTAGATAACAATGACACCATGCTCATGATTGCAAAGGAAAGAATGAATCTTATAATTTTCAATTCCCCAAATATAAGTATTTGGGTAACTATAAAAATGAATGACCCATTAATCAAGGTAACGTACCTCAAAATGAGATAAGGGATATAGTTCAAGCTTATCCTACCAATATAGTTGAAGTAAAATAATTACTATGATTTTGTATTTTGATCAAAGAAATTTGTAGTGAAATTATTTTATTAATGAAATTAAAGTTATAAGAATCATGAAATGTATCAATATTTTATTCAAGTACCATTTATTAAAGGGCTTGAGATAATATTTTTAATAGTATGAATAATAAAAAAAATGATTTAGTGGAAGTTGAACTTCTTGTAAAACACAAGATTGAGCGAAAGATAATAGTTAATATGTTCCTTATATTGAGATAATAATGTTTGGATAAAGATATGATTGATATGGATAATTCATATTATATAGTACTGAATACCTTGGAACTAATTAAGGATTTTTAACAAGTTCTTTATTCTATTATTTATGGGGTTAACAACATTTCTTGATTTAAGGAATATATAAAATAATATTTATTCTATTTATGGAATAAATATGCATGTATGTTTTGAATAAGGTTTTATGGTAATTTAGTTTGTTACTGTGTCACAAGAAAACACATGATGATAGTTTTCACATGTTTGGTATGTGAGAATTAATAGTTATAGCTAGTTTGGAAAATTAAACATAAGATAATTTTGGAAATTTAGGGAAATTATTCCTAATGATTTGGATCTAAATCATTTGGAAAGTTCATATGGTTAAACATATTTTAAATGGTTTAAGTTTAAATTTGGATGATTTTTTAATGATTAATATATTACTTCACCATATAATGATTTATTCATATAGGATAACATGTAAAATCCATTTTTTACAATGATAACTTGATATCGAAGGAAAGACATATCATTCTATTATGGATCTTATGACCTTTTAGTTCTTTAGGAATAAAAAATTCGTCTTTATCTCTTGTAGTAAGAGATAATGTGAAAATTGATCAGGGCAAAACCAAAGGATATGCTCGTTCATATGAAATGGAATGAAATCGAGTTAGTATATCTTCTCATGAAAATTCATTAACTTTAGGAAAATGATATTAAAATAAACTTTTATCCTATTACCATAATCGTGTTTGATATAAATAACATTTTTAAAAAAATATTAGGTATATAGTTTTATGGTTTTTGATTTTCAAAAGATCGGTCTCTTTCTTAGGATCAATGATCTTTTTCACTCTTCGTCCTTATTTAGACATTATTCTTTCCTTCAATGTTTCTATCTTCACTTCCCACCTACGTTCTCATATTTGAAAACATAGTTTTTGTTATTCTAGTGGTCCATCACTCATAAATTTATATTTTAAAATATTATATTCCATTTAACATTTTTATGATTTAGGTTTTCAATAGAGTTATATTCAAATTTCAAACCCTTGATTGCATAAATAAATATTAAATTACAAGGACACAATTTATTTAAGGGGGTAGAATGTAACACCTCACGATTTTAAAATAGGGACATCATGTTCTATATAATATGTGACATCAATCACCAAAATTATAAGATAATATAACACTCTAAGACTCTATAATATATTTTATTTTAAATAAATTCAATCTCCTTGATATCTTTCAATGCACACAACCTTAGGTTTGAACAAAACACAAAACTCTATTATTATTATATAAACATAAACATTAAAGCCTATCCATTCAGATAGAGAGTATGAATAGTGATAACTAAATAATGAAAATTTTATTATTTACACTTGTATAAAATAAATTCAATGGTTATTTATGTATAGGAAAAAAATAAGAACAATGTTAAAGAGAAACAAATTTTTTCTGAAAAATAATATTTTTCTGAAAGGCGTACCAGTTGTGCTGTGTGAACATGATTTAAAATTAATTTTTACCCAATGTAAGAGATTTAATTGAAAAAATATAATTCATTTTTTAAATGAAAATATCCAAAATAATTTATGGTGATTTTTTTTATTTTTCTATAATGTTTTATGTTTTGATGAATAGTGAAACATAATAAATTTTAATTCAAAACTGTGATTTTTTAAATTATTTACAAAGACAAATTATATTTTAATTTCTTTTTGAAGTAAAATTAGATAAATTATATTACTATTTAATAAATTTAGGACATTTTAATCAATTTAATATTGAATTATGATAATAAAACCTACTATACTTATGAGAATTATCTTTTGGAAAAACTGTTTCTTGTGCTATCTATGGGTGTAATTTTAAATTGAATTTTATAAATTAAATGAATTTAATTTAAAAATATTTATTATATATTTTTAATTAAAAAAATTATATTACTTAATATGTTTAAATTAATTTTTTACCAAAAGTAATTGTGAAAATGGTAAAAATTAATTACTATTCTAAATGTAAAAATGGGTTTAACATGTTGTTAAACTAAGAAGATAAGTGTTGAAATGACCTAAAAACTTGAACAAACGTTATTTTATACCCATATGTCAACCTTATCCTATCCCAACATAAAAACTGAAGTTATTTTGAATATTTTTTCTTGTAAATGACTTTACCATTCTGGATTCTTTTGGGAAATTTCCATGTAATTTCTAAGAGGGTTCCCTTTCCCCACTTATAAAAGGGTACTCACTCTCCCAACTTATTTACACCCTTAAATACCATTTTCTTGATTACAAATTTTTAAAATGTATCTCCTAAAATATAAACAAAAATAATAGATATTTTTTTTTATAAAACAATCTTCCTTGAGGATATTTATTTGAGAACCAAATGAATTTTCTACTATAAATTGTTATTATATTAACAAAGATCATTCATTTTTTCTTTCTTTTTCGACCATAAATTATATACTAACATATAAAAAATAGTAATAAAACTATATTCCATATAATGAATTGTTATTATGTTTATTTAATAATATTTATCCATCTCCACATCTAAAAAATGAAAAACAAAGTGGTCGATCGTGTGTACGATTAACTACAACCCCACGAACTGATGTTGTTGATTTTACATTAACACCATTAACGTTTTTATATAATGAAGGTTTTAAAAAATTTATATGACAAATATTTTATTATTATACTTAAATATTATTAATGTAAATTATTTCTTTTCACACTCCATTTGATTTCATAAATGATAATGTTGCTCATGTGTACTACATACTACCACCTCGTAAGGCGATGTGATTAATTTTTCACTAATAGTTTACATGAAATGTAATTAGTATAAAATAAATTAATATATGTGATATATATTATATAATTTTGATTATAGGAAATTAATATTTCATCCACTTACTTACCATTTCCCTCCTTAAATAAATGATATTGTTTCTCATGCGTAATTATGACATACCGTCCCCAGGAAGTGATGGGATTAATTTTTCATGTCCAAAATTCATAAATGGTTATAAAAATATAGATAATGTTTAAATATTATATTTATAAAATTATTATTAAACTAGTAATGAAATAATTATTTATATCTTATGCATAATAACTAGATATTTCTTGAAAAAACATGCATGAGAAAACAAGAAAAATAGAACTCGAAACAAAGAAAATAATGAAAAATTATTCACCCATATGCGGTAGAATGTTATAATAGGATCATATATTATATTATTAATATTATTATATTTATTATATTAATTAATAACATTCTTAAAATAATTATACTGTATGTACAAACACATATGATGGAAATCATACTTGTGGTAAGGGTTTCTTGTCTAACTTTTACTTTTGTGCGACTTACACTATATTCGCCACTTATTTATTTTGTGCCATATATAAATTATATATTTTGAATTTTATATAATTAATTAATTTATCCTCATGTAATTTAATGTTTCATTTAATTTTATTTCTTTCATGGGGATTTTGATTGAAAATTTACAAAAGTTGTAAAGGTTTATTTCACAATTTCATCATTATTCAGGATTTTTTTATTTAGATCTCCCTTATAGAATAATTTGATATTTATATCCTAAAATCAATTTATTTTATTAAAATATGGTTATTTATGAACTTTTTCAAGTAATAGTACCATTTACCCAATGTTATATAATTAAAATTATTAATAAAATGATTTTAATAAAATTCAACTTTATTTATTTCTACACTTAGAAATAATTTTTCATCAAAAATCATGTATTCAAAAAATATTTTCAGAATTTTCATTAACCATTTAAAAAATATTTATTAAATGATTTTTTTCACATTTTTTATTTTTTAAATTTTTTTTGAAATGAACATATTATCAATTAAAAAAATGATTTTTGGAATTTATCAAAAAATTGAACGGAATATTTATTTTAATTAGTTCAAAAATAACAGAATTTTTCACCATCATGAAAATTCATTTTTTAAATCTTGTATTAATTTTATCAAAGCTTTTATTCGAAAAATATTTCATAATATTTTTTTTTCTATTTTAGTTTGAAAATTATTTTCAAATTGAAAATGTTATATTCATCAAAAATGTTTTTAAATAACATTGTGTTGTATTTATACTCACTAAATACCTAATACATTTATGGAGATTTGATACACTAAGTATATTTTTTATTGATATCTTCTTTATTCTATCTTTGGATGGATTCTGATTACTATTATTGAGGATGTACAATTTTATAACCCATTACCATATTACTCTATATAGTTCATTATTATGTTTATTGATTATGTATTAACATTTTGTATTCTATTTTTTCAATAATAATGTTTATATTGATTGTGTTTAACCCCTTTAATATGTGTAATGAATTGTACATTTTATATGATGGGAATGGACCACTATATCCCCAAAAATAATTTATAGGTCTAATGAGGCAAAGTAGACTGGGTTTTGGTCGATGCCTTGCCAATTTATATATTTGTCTTATCATAAGGCCTCGATAGTATTGGATTTCTTAGAAAAAATATCAATGGTTTGTTTTAGATGTCCACATTATGTATTCCATTATTATAAATTCATTTATTGATATTATATATGATTTTTTAATTATTTAGAATATCCATGGTTATATTTTCAGGATCATGTGATAATGTATACAGAATTATTCAATCACCATATATGCATACCATATTATTCCCATGTTACTAATTAAATTACATGTGTTTCAGTTATTTACCTTGATGTGATGATTATGTCTTATTTTTTATAGCTTCCATTGTACGCTTACCCTTACTGAGAATATAAACACACCCCTTTCTTATTTTTTATATATGACACCTAGAAGTGTTTTGTGATTGATATGAAAGCATATTCTAAGGGGGATAATTCTGTTTAAAAAGAAAATAATTTTCATATTTTATGTTGTGAATTTTAATAAAAATTTTCAGTGTGTATGTTGTTTTCTAATATTACTAAATTAGTCAATATTTTAGGATGACACTCCTTATGCCTTATTCTAATATAAAAAAGTAGAACCCTTATTCGAGTTATTGGGGTCAAGGTGATACATGCATGGTTACCCAAACTTTACTCTAACTATGAGACACTAACTATCACACCCTATGAATGATTTACAATTGAATCACATGATCACTAATAACCATTCTCAAACCATGTTGCTATTTCAACATTTAAAATATTATCCCACAAAAATACTCTTAACTATTAACTAACCTTATATGAATGACTTAGTGGGATTTAAACTATATAGTCTAACTAATAACATTTACTATTAATTTCAGTCTAACTGTGTGAAAAGAGGTCTTATTATGGATAATGTGACACCTAGACTTGGCATACTCAAACATTTACTTGATCAGGTGATGCTAACTAACCTCAGGCATGACTCTCTGAACACTATAGTATATCAACTAGAAGCATGGGTCTATAACCAATGTTGGATAGTCTATACTCATAATATTTAAACATATAATATAAATTAAATATTAGAAACGTCCTATGGCATAAAATTATGAAAATGAAAATAAAACTAAATGTTAAATATATATTAATATTTATACATACATCACTTACTATAAAGGAATTATTATACAAGTAGTATATGATATATGTTAGATGAGATCACCCACTAGACCATAAATATACACAAATTAAGTGAAGAAAAAAATACCAAAATGATTCATAATAAAAAAAACATGAGTCTCCCCTCATCCCCATCTCTAAAACCCATTAAGTCACTCTAGTCTAACCTATTTATGAACTTGTGTAAAGTCTTACATAATAAAAATGATGTTTTCATATCCACTGTAGTGAACATGAATGGTTTTGGCATACTAATTAGAAGGAAACCACCAAGGGGGACCATAATGGATTCCATGACAAATTTGGTGTATTTATGTATGATAAAAGAACACAAGTAGTGAAACATGACATGAATTAATTTTTTTATTACTAACCAGTATATCAATGCACCCAACAACACCAGATTTTTCCAATTCTAGTGAATCATGTCTATAAAACTATCATAATAGTTGAGGAAATATCTTATCTGAGTTGTTCTCTCATGTAGGAACCACATCATGGAAAATGTAAAATTTTATAAGCCCTTTTGTTAAAGTATTAAATCATCCAAATGAATAACCAAACCAATTCTACAAATATAAGAATAAAGTTATATAAAAAGTATAACATATCCATTTTTATAGATATAAGAATATATATGGTGGATTACAACACAAATAAACCCTTTTAACAATAACTAATTCAATCTTGTTAGTGGGTCACAACACAACAATACACTAGAACTAATAATCTCATAAAAATCACTAAAATCAAATTGCATAGATCCTAGTCATGATAAAATATAACAAAAAATGATAGACATCCACCAATACCTATCTATAAGCTAAAAATTAATAATCACCTTTCACTATATGAAAATAAAATATCCAAATATAAATAATTCCTAGATCACCTCACTCTACTTAGTTATAATAACATATCTCATCACTAAAACCATAAGGGCCTGAAAATCCTACATCTCAAAGGCCATAATCAATTTACTAACACTATATCACTAGTTTTATTTAGATGACTAATCTAAATTATTAATATCATAGTTTATAACACCTCATTGGATCTCAAGGAACCTACTCTAACTTCCTATGATATCTCCAATACCAAGACAATCACTATATAATGATTAGAATAATATTATGTCTTCCTTATTCCAATATCCAACCATGCCTATATCATGTGAAGGAAACAATGAATAACCAACACCACAACCTATCTTAGAAAATTGAATAAATGATACTAACTTATTAAAAAGTTTTATTTCGTGAATACATTAACTTAATATATCCCGGGCCACATATTGAAGATAGATCAAGCCTTTTATAAACAATGATAACACATTCATCATCTTTTGTACCATAAATCACAACAATAGTTGAGTGATCACTCATTCATAATAATCTAAGTAAAATGAACAAAATAATACATTAAGAGATATAGGATAACCATGTTTAATTACCCACATAACCAATTATCCATTGCCTCATTGGGTGTTAATGTCCATAAGTCATTTCCTTTCATTACTCAAAAAATTTACTAGGGAAATTAATATCCTAAAAACCCCATAGAAGTTATCTCCATGAGAATCCCTTAAAAATACTACAATAGAAATTTCCTGGAAAATTAATATCATTCCCTTTATTCGATGACCCATTATAGTTATATAACACATAATTAATGGAAAACTTCAATGGATATATAGTTTTTTGGGGGTCCTAAAATAACTAAACCATATGTTGAACATCCATTATGACACTGAAAGACCCTAAATAATCCATCTTGGTTGATCACACTCACTCGATTCTAATTTAGAATATCCTGACCTAAACCCCCAATAAATCACACATATGAGAGATAAAAACCTATGATATATTTATTAATATTAGAGGATCCACCTGAATAATTGTAAATATACATAACCAATTTTATAAGATTTCAATTATAAAAATTGTCTTGGGATGATCTGGGGTTTCACTATCTTTACATTACATTCTCCAAATAGAACATTTTGGCCATAACTTATGATGGTTTAATAAGAAAAAAGGGGCAATATTTTATCCTTGATACATGGACTAACATCCATGATATTAATAAGAATAACCAAACCCATAATATATGATGACTGAAATTTAATTAATATAACTAAAAAATACAAATAACCAAAAATATCAAAGTAATGAAAGAAATAAAAAAATAGGAAAAATAAGAAATAAATATAAAACAAAACTTAAAAACCAAGGTGTAAGTGCAATGGAATTCAATACTTGAGTAATACTAATATATGCATCCATAAATACTTGAATGTAACCTTGAGAATTTAGTTAGAGAAATATGAAATCATCCCCTTTCCTATATCATTGAAACAAATTTCTATATTCTCACAAAGGAAAATATATTTGGTGTTTTTAATCATACCCATTAGAAAAAAATAGAGAATTCTCACACACTCCATTAGAAACAAAAAAAATCTTTTTATTTATTTAAAATTGGATTAAATGTTTTAAGAATAGTTTATCAAATCCAAATTTCAAAAACAGGTATTATGATAATTTAAATTTGTTTAATCATTGAACCATTTAACTTGGATTACTCCCTTACACATTTACACACAATACAAATGAAATATGACTAAAATCCTCTTTGCTCATGAGAGGTGACTCATCCATTCACCAAGTCATCAAATTTTTTAATATCTCTTTTTCCACTATTTGGAATAGAGTGTTAAGTCCATTTCAATATGTCCACATACAATGAAAATGAACAAATTCAAACCATTTATAACAAGTTCCCATCCTAAATTATAATTTTTAATAAAAAAACATTTTTAAATTCACAACATTTTCAAATTCCAATTTCAATATTTCATTGCAAATAAATTTCCACTCAAATTTTTTTAATGAAAATACTTTACAATAATATTTTTAATACACAATTTGAAAATCATCTAAATCAAAAGTTTAATTGAAAAACACTAATAGTAGACTATTAGAAAAAGGTGTTTTCAAAAAGAATTAAAAAAGGTTATCTTTGATAACACTAACCATAATTTGTTCATAGAACTAGTCATTTATAAATTAAGAATAAAATGAATTTATAATCATAACTCAGAAAGATAGTTCTTTGAAAACCTTAATCATTCATTGAAAATTCTAAATCCTTCTAATTATAAAAAATTTGAATATATTGGGAAGCCACTTACCACCCATGATATGTTCTACTCAAAACAATAGGGAGACATATCACCACACAACACTAAGTAAGTAGGTCCTCAAGATAAGTAAAAACCCAAAAGAGAACCCAAGATTAATCTAAATTAAAATACCTAATGAGTATGTGATGATAAAAATTCATCATAGGTGGTTTTTGGACAGGAATTCCATTAATAACCCTCCCAAAAATCACACATATCCACATTCAAATCCATAAATCCCTTCCCCTAGTTTGGAACTCCAAGAAGGCATTATAAAATCATGTTTGATTATCACCATAACCTAGGGGAATTCACCATAGATGTGTTTCCTTCGATCACACAATGTTTAGGAACCCACTATGAAGATCATATCATTTAGTACTCCTACTTAAAACCATTATTTATAACCTAGGGAAATGAAACATTAAAAAGCGTGATCATAGATTCCCAGTAAGTGGAATCATAGTCATAATGAATAAATAAATAAATAAAACATTTGAAAATTCTATCCTATATATCAAATATCATGATATCATGTCATAGAATAAATCATAGAAGTCTATAAAAAGATAAAATATTCCATGAGGGAATAACATAACACATGAAATTTTTGGCATACACAAAGGAATATAAAATAATTTCTTTAGTAATCAAGGCACATTTATAAGACCATCATAGTGGAAAAGGTACATTATTGGACTAGGATCACTCCCCTTTCCATCCCTCTATTACTGAACCAAGTTAACATCCCATCACAACCTTGTATTACTTAACTGATATCATTTCTCGTTACATTCCTTTCTATCTCATGAGATATAAATCCTTACCCATTGGATTTTAGGGACATGTAGGTCTCACCCATTACATAATTCAAACCATACATATGTGTTCTATAAGAAAACCAATCATTTTTCATATCAGAACCCATAAAAATAAATTGCTTGCATAAAAATTATTTCATCATAACATAACCCTTATAAAAAGAATGGGTTTCGTAAATATCATTCCACCATAAAAATAAAAACAAACATATAAATATTAAGGATATTATACTTGAAAAATATCCCTAATAAAGCATAAGTAACATCAAATAGTGTTGTCATAAATGGGAACTAGTTTTGAGAGATTGGTGGAAAATAATTATTGATGAAAATATCCTTTCAGCTTAAAAAACAATCTCTTTTCATAAAATGATTAGATATTTTAAAAGAAAAACTTTTCATTGAAAATAATCTTGTAAGATTATAAGTGAATATTCAAGGAATTCAGGAATCATGAAATCATAAAAATAAATTCATGTCATATAAGCTTAAAAAGCATTCCTCTAGTACTTTTTCTAGAAAATTCAAAAAGTGCCTCCTTAGGAAAAAAATATTCCTTTAAAACCATTCACTAAAAATTTACACATTGGTAAAAATTACATTAAAAATTGAATAATAATAGTTAAAATAATTTTCTAAATTTTTTTAAGAAACATGGACATGGAAGATAAATATTCCACTATATGTACTTACATATAAACAATCCCAAATAAAATGAGATTTTGAATTTCACCCTTACAACATTTAATTAGTATAATCGTATTACCTATAAAATAAATTATATTATAAAGATATTAAAATAAAATAACATTCTTGATAATACTCATGAGATATATTCATGGGAATTATATACACCACGTAGAAGAAATAAGTTGTGTATAAGTCATGTGTCCCACAAAAATAAAAGTGAGACAAAACTCTCATAGATTAAGTCTTGAATTTTTTCTTAAAGGTTAACACCTAAGGTATAATAAATATAAGTTTAATATACATCTATAATTGAACCATAATAATATATATAATTCCATATATTATTTACTTATGACTTCATTTTACTCACTTATTTACAATTTTGTGTTAAATTTATATTTTGGGTAATAACCACTTTGTTTTTCATTCATAATTTAACTTCTTATCCTTGGTCCTCTTACATATATCACAATTTCATCATCCTCATAATGATATTAATAATATAAATAACATATATAAATTGTGTTTCTATGTGTAAATGGTAAGTCTAATATATAAACAAGTGATACTTCTATTTATTGTTTGATGGGAATGGGGTTGTATAGTGATGTGTTAAAAATAATAAAGATATTTCAGAATATATAGGATTATGAAGTTATTATTTTATGGTATATATCACATATTTATATGAGGTATATATGAGTACAAAAATAGAGTGACCAGTTAGAGCAATTTCAACTTATTCAAAACTGATCCTTTAGATATTCTCTAAAGGACTCTAGTGTTGGTCTTTTTGGAAGACCAAAAGTTATATAATGTGGATATGTGATTGGAGAGAAGAATTTTGTAGCAGATGGTTGAGCTTGAATTATCAATGTGATGTGAATAATTGAGGGAGGATGTTCCCTTTAATAATTGAGGTGGTAGGTACTTTTGGAATTTTTTCAATATATTAATTTATAACCACTTCAATATCAATACAAATCCATCCAAAGGCCATGTAAATAAGATAATATGAGATAAGGTTGATATATCACCAAAAAATTAATTTTAGATAAGTTTTGTTTGTATTGTTTTAATCATTATATTTTTAATTTATCCGTAGTTAACCTATTTAATTTTAACTAAGGTAGAAACATATTAAATATTAAAAGGTGTTAATTTTACATATGTTATGTCAATTAACTCATAAATGAAAAATTTATATCCTTTTAAATGATATTATCATTTTTTGGTATTTTTAAATATTTTTTATGATATTTAAATAAATTAATAAAATATTGTTATGATAAAACATCATTAGTGACTATTTTGATACTATTCGTTACTTAGTCTTTTAAAAATTGAAGATAACATGTTAACTTCAAAAAAACGTTATTATATCTCCAAGAGGTATATTTTATCAATAAAATTTGTTTATCACATTAATTAACTAAAATTATATTTATTTTAATATTTTGAGTAAAATTTATTTGATATTTCCACTAGTAAAATAATTACTACATCAGTTTTGTGTAATTATTTACCATAATTATTTATTGACTAAAGAATAGAAATAAAATACCTAGAAAAATATAAATATTTTATATTTAAAAAATTATATTATAATATATATATATATATATTAACCCTATATAAAAATGATATCATATTTAAAAAATTAATGTGACATCTTTAAATTTTTATTCAATAAAATATTATAAATACGTTAATTAAATCTAATGAACAAAAAAGACAAAAAAATTATATCATGAAAATATTTTTACTAATTTAAAATGTTATATTTATATTCATTCATAAGATTAATTTTTTCCCATGTGGATACATAAGGTATATTAAAGACAAAGAAGGTGACATTTTCTGTCTATCTTTGATTTAAATCTTATATATTTCATATTTATGGAATGGTTTCCATTAATCTGCTTAATTTCAATCCTTATGTGTTAAGGGTCTAATTTAATTCATCCAATAAATTTTTTTCATTTTTGGAAGTCATTTTATAGTCTTTATAATTTTAATTTTATCCTCAATTACCCAATTTACCCTTTATCGTGGTAAAATAATTTACCATGGTTATGATTAATATTAGCCAAAAATAAAAGAGAAATATTCCCTAAATTTGGAAACTAGGAATCTATATTTTTAATTCATTTTAAAAAATTAAAAAAAATTATTTTTTACAAATTATTTAAATATAAAACCAGTAAAATTCCCAGAATAATTGATTATTTTTTAGAAAAATTCCCTATTAAAACATAAAATGTATTTATAGTAAATTCTTTTCTAAAATCCTTTTCAAAAACCATAATGGGATTATTTTAAATTAATATGAAAAAATTAAAATCAAATCTAATAAAAACATAATTTTACCATGTGAAAACTTCAAATGAAAATACAATTTTCAACAAAAATTATAATTTTCACTATTCATAAAGAGATGAAACTTATCAGAAAAATACCAAAAATTTTAAAAAAGTAAATTATGATATTATTCATTAAAATAAGATGTTTATTTTTTACAATAGAATTTTTAAAAGTGTCAACAACTATATTTAAAAAATGTGCTCTATCAAAAGGTGATAAAACTTATTTTAAAAAATTATTATTATTAAGCATAAAACAAGATTTATATTTATATCATTTCTATAAAACTTTGGATGAATTTTTAACATTTTATTTGATATTATATATATATATGTTACTATAATCCCAAAATAGTGATATGTTTATTTTTTGGGTTAAAACACACTTGTGTGTATTTAAATAGTTTTTAAGAAAATATTTCCTTTTAATAGTCAACCATACTTTTATAATCCATTCGATACAATACATTATGACCATTTTAATGGATAGGTTATTATTGTCTTTTTTATTTAATTATAATAATAAAATTGTATTTTATTGAAATTGAGTGTTGCGTGTAATGTAAGCTAAGACGATGTTTCTTGTAGTGAAAGCATAATATGGTGTAGCACGGAATGTAAGATATTAAAAAATCATATTATTTAAACAAAAAATTCATTAAAATATCAGGGTGTTAGATTTTACCCCCATTAAAATTAATTTTGTCCTTAAAATTCACCGGGCCTTAAAAGTTTTAATACTTGAAATTTCATTTCATAGAAACCCACATCGTAAAAAAGAATACATAAACTCCCTTTAAAAAGCGAAAGTTGGAAACATAATGGTTACCCAAAGTAACACATAATTAATATTACACATGATAGAACATAGGTGGAAAGTGAAAAAATGGAAATTGAAGAGAAATATGACTATCAATTTCTGATTGACAGTGATAGTGAACATGGTTAGGAAAAAGGTAACATTCACAAAACCAAAAAACATATTATGATCTAAGGGACAATTTGATTCATCAAAAAAGATGGTACTAGATTAACATCTTTGTTTTTTAGATCCTTTCCCTTTAGTTTAATAATTTTTTAAAGAATAAATACTTACTTGATTTTATTACATTTTTTAATTATAATATCATCCTTTCACTGTTACATGAAAAATTTGCACTTCATTTATTTTTACATAAAATGAAGATAAATTTTTCATTCCTAAAGAATTTACTGATCAAGGGAGCTATATATTGTTAGTTCATTCCATTTATCTTAACATAAAAAATGTTTAACACAGGTTATCCAATATGCATAAATCCTCACATTGAGAGATAATACATTAATCTTTAAAACCTCATCCAAGTTTCCACTTAAATAATTTCTTAAATAGTTACCTTTATGATCCTTCCAAAATAATAAAATAAAAAACATTCAAAATAGGGTCACTAAATTTCAAAAATCAACATATCATTAATCCCCCAAAACACTTGTTGTATATCTTAATCTTCACACAGCAAACATGTGAATACTATTATCATGTATTCTCTTAAAACATGGTAATAACCTAAATTACAGAAAAACCTTAGTAAAAACATAAATTCTTACAAATATTAACCATTTTATTATACAATAAATCCAAAAATTATCAATCTATGATATTTTTAACAACCTTTTCATCATATAACTAATTATTTTAAATGTCAACAATACTATTCCATTTATTTTATCATAATAGAACATATATTTTTCTCATTATCCTCACACCATGCCCATACTTAGGGTTATCCTTCCCTTAAAATTGTTTTATCCAAAAATATCACATTATCACCTCAATCACTTTTCAAGGTTATAAGTACCATTCAAAATATGATTTAAAATCCTTAAGGGAAAATTGAAGTGGAATAATACATATATATTTATTTATTCCATAATACCATAAAAGTACTTCTATAAGATTATTCTTAGATTACATTACATAAACACTCAATAATTCTACCCCTCCATAGTCATACTTCACATTGCCAATGGTGATCACATGAAATATTCCTTTTTATTTAGACTTAAGAGGTTTTTGATGCCGATCATCATTAATAACCCTTGGATTATGGAATTGGTTAGCATAATTCCCATTTTTCTTTAACTTGAAACATTGAAGTGTGGGAAGTTCATTTTGTATAAAATTGTCTCTATTTGATTCATTATCTAACTTCTTCTTATTACTTTGGCATTTGTTATCCAAATGACATACCTTTACACACTTCAAACATTCATCTGTGCCTTTAAAAAAGCTCCACCCTGCATCTTTACAGACATTGAATATAAAGGGAAACTCATCTTATTTTCTCTATCATTGTCATATTTTTCATTTAACTCCATCATCAATTTCTGGTAAAAAATAAGAGATTCATACGTAACTCACATTTCCACCTTGATTTTACATCAAAAAATTTCTTTGTAACTACTAAAGTCCCTTGTGGATAGTTCCCTTAAAAACTAGTATTTAAGACACAACAAATTGATTAGTAATACTTTTAGGTTTCTTGAAAATTCATGAAGTATACCTAGAAAGTCTTGTAAAATTTTCTCTGTAGGTTCCAACTGATTCATCATCCTTTTTATTTAACTCAAGTAATTAATTTTCCATTTTTATATGATGAATATGGGGGAAGTACTTATTTAATAATAATTTCTTGAACTCATCACATTCTATGGAGTCAATTTCATCATGTTGCCTACCATTCTTGATAATATTCCCCAATTGATCTGTATCACCATCCAAAAGATAAACAACAAAAATGAATTTCTCAGGTTTTGAATAGTAGATAATAGAAAATTTATATTCAGTGCTACTGATCCATTTCTTAGCCACTATTGGATCAGAACACCCCCTGAAAGAATGTCCACACTACCTCAAAAAGGAATCAATAGAATGTTTTTCTCTCCTTTTCTCACTTGGTAGTCTAGTATGATGCAAATCTTGAGAATATTATTTGATCATAGTAATAATATTTCTCTTTCCTTCCCTGATAACATTTAGTTTATCAGGAGGAAAAAGATTTCATTTCCCATCACATTCATATTTAACTCTATTCCTTTAGGTTTTATCCATTGAATATAACTAGAAATCATAGAGAGAGAAACAAAATTCATAGTGGTAGAACGACATAATCCTGGGAAATTACTTAAAATATTTTAATATGTGACTCCTGATGATTAATCCTAGGTCAATAATGATTATTATAAAATATCTAGGGTTTTAATGTATACTTATACATAACCTAAGATACATCCCTAGACATGTCCTTATAAATATTTCTAGGGACCTCACTAAAAAAATTTATCGTAGTTTTCAATGGTTGATTAAAACTTTCCACAGATACCAACTATAACGACCCAAGATTAATATACATGGATATTACATATTTTTAGAATAATATTAATTATATTATACAAACACAAGTATGAGGGGAATAATAGTTCATAGAATTTGGTAACATGGAAAAATTATTTAAATTTGGTGAAAGTCTATAAAATATACAATAATGATCATCCCCTTTAATACTCCTATGTAAAACCTTCCTATATAACCTGGGGAAAGTAAATAGTAAAAAAGGATGATCTCATATTCCCAGTAAGGGTAAACATAATCCTAAATAATATGTAAATAAACAAAATATTAGAAAATAATGTCATATATAAGATTATAACATAGGACATGAGATTGAGGCATACTTAAAGACATATAAAATTGTTTCATTAGTAATTAAGGCTCATTTACAAGACCATAATAATGGAAAATTACATTATTGAACCAGGTTCACTCCCCTTTCCAACTCTATGTTACTGAACCAGGTTAACTTCCCATTCCTGCCCAGAATTACTGAACCGAGATCATTTCCTATTACAGTCTATCTATCTCATTAGATATAAATTATTATCTAATGAATTAGAGGAAGATATAGGCCACACCCATTACCTAATTCAAACCATACATATGTGTTCTATAAAAACATATATAATTTATGATATCAAAACCCATAAAATGAAATGGATTTCATAAACGTCATTTCATCATAACATACCCCATGTAAAAGAAATGTGTTTTATAAATATCATTCCATCATAACCAAAAAAACTACCATATAAGTAATAAGGATAGTATAAATTATAAATATCCCCAATAAATCAAAGTAAAATCAACAAAGTTTATAATAAATGAGAACTAATTTTGATAGATCACTTGAAAATATTTATTGATGAAAATATCCTTTCTTCTTATAAAACAATATCTTTTCTTACAATGTTGCACAATTTTCATTGGAAATTTTTTCTTTGAAATAAACTTTTAATATTATAAGTGAATTTTCCTAGAATTAGGGAACCATGAAATCATAAAAATCCATTTATGGTGTATAAGTTAAAAAAAATTCCTATCGTACATTTTTGAAAAAGTCAAAAGTACCTTGTTAGGAAAATGAAAAAATATTCCTTTCAAACCATTTAGAAAAAAATCAAACATGTGTAAAAATGAATTTAAGAATTTAATAATAATATTAAAAAAAATTTGGAAAATTTTTTTATTGAATCATTGAAATTAAAGATAAATATTCCCTAGTAGATACTTACGTATAAACAACCCCAACTAAAATTAGATTGTGAGTTTATCAAGTACCACTATATAATCAGTTGAATCATATGTTCCCTGAAATATAGGAAATTATAAGAAAATTAAAATACCTTAATATTCTAGATAAGATAAATAAAATAAATTCATGGGTAGTATATACCTTATGTAGAAGAAATAAGTCGTGTATAAGGCATATGTCCCACAAAAACAAAAGTAGGACAAAAATCTCTTCCCTTAAGTATTCACTTCTTTCATACTGGTTTAAACCTCCAATATAAATAATATATGTTTATTATACATATAAGATAGAACCATATTCATATATATAATAAAATATATTATTTACTTATGAATTTATATTACTCACTTTTTAATAATTTCAAGTTAAATTTATATTTCGTGTAATAACTTCTTTTTTTTCTTTTATTTAATAATTTGTTATCCTTGGTCTTTTTATATATATCAGGATTTCATCGTCTAAATAATCGTATTCATGATATAAATATCATATATATATATATATATTATATATATATTCTTAGTGATTCATAAAATTTAGAAATATGAAATTAAATACTCTCTTCATGGAGATAGTATGCCAAACGTACACCTAAAGGATGTTTTCATTTTATTATAATAATAAATGAAAAATATGTATATGATGTATTATAATTAAAGAAACATTTTTTTGTTAAATATATCATATATATTCATAATCTTCATTCATATTACCTTTAATGTAAAATATAAATGAAAAATAAATCACATCGCATCGTGGAGATGGTATGCCATACATAGGTATGAGCGACATTATCATTCCCCAAAATATTAGATAGTAAAAAGTTAAATATGATATTATCATTATATAAGTATAAATATGTCATAAATATCATATATAATCATTAAATACATCATAATTTCCACTCATAAAATATGATGATGGAAAATGAATTGTATCTCTATGTGGTGATGGTACGCCGTACGTATGCCTGATCGATACATTCATTTCGTATTTAATCCGAAAGGGTCTTTATAGTGGTATTTTTAGAATTATAATAACATTTAATAATTTTTAGGATGATTAATTTATGATTTTATGATATATATCAAAGAGTTATTGGGGGTATAGAAGCGTAAAAAAAGACAGTGATCAGTTAGAGCGATCACCTCCTCTTCAAAATGGCCATTTTAGATATTGTTTATAGGACTCTAGAGTTGGTATTTGGGGAATAAAATAACAAATATAACATTTATAAGGATGAGGATAGGATAATTTTTAATGGTATGGTTGATCTTGTAGGCTCAATTTAATGTGAATAAGTGAGGGAGAGTGTGCCCTTTTATAATTGAGGTTAGGGGCTTTTTTAGAATTTTCTCAAAATATTAATTTATAACAACTTAAATCACAATCCAAATACCTCAAAAAGTCCATGAATTAGAATATAAGATAATATAAGATTGTAATATAATATATAAATAAATTTTAGAAATGTTTTTGTTTTATTATTTTAATCCTTATCATTTGGATTAATCCTTAGTGAACCTATTAATTTTAACTAAGGTAACAGCATTTTAAAAACTAAAAGGTTGTAAATTTTACATATTTTATGTAAATTAAATGATAAATGGATAATTTATTAAATTATAGACTATATTATACTTTTTTCATATTTAAATATGTATTACTATTTTTAAATAATTTAATAAAATATATTTTTCATAAAATATCCTTAGTAATAATTTTGACACTATTCATTACATGGAATTTAAAAAATATTTTGATAATATGTAAATTTATAAAATATATTTTATTATATACCTAATAGGACAAGGTAATATATAAAATTCATTGGTCGCATTAATTAACTCGAATTATAATTTTTTTTAATTTCTTACTAACATTAATATGATATCTCCACTAGTAAATTAATTACTACATTAGTTTTGTATAATTATTTTATATACTTATATTACCACTAAAAATTAAAATTATATATCCATTATTATGATAAATCTTCTATATTTCATAATAATTTTATAGTGGAATGTATATTTTTATCCCTATATAAAAATTAAATCATATTTCAAACATGAATTTGAAATCTTTTAATTTTCATAAAATAAAATATTAAAAATACCATAATTTCATCAAAGTGACCAAAAAAGTCAAAAATACATTTATTTCACAAAAACAATATTATTAAGTTAAAAAATTACAATTATATTCCATTATAGTGTAAATTTTTCCTCATGTGGACACATAAGGAATATTAAAGACAAAGAAAGTGACATTTTCTAACATTATTTGATTCGAATATTGTACAAGTCATTTTCATGGACATGTGTCCACTAAACAACATAATTTATATCTTTATGTGTTAAGGGTAGAATTTTATTCATCCAATAAAATTCTGGAATGTTATAAATTCATGTTAAAGTATTTATAATTTTATTGATAACCTAAATTACCCAATTTACACTTTACTACGGTAACAAAATTTTTCTTGGTTACTATTCACATTGGCCAAAAGTAAAAGGGGCCTATTCACTAAATTTGAAACTCCTGAATCTAAACATGGAATTGATTTTTAAAAAATAAAAACACAAAAGTTTAAGAATTTAATTTAAAATAAAATCATTAAAATTCCATGAAAAACAGATATTTTCATATTATGGACTTTTAAAACATAAAATGTTTTAATAATAAATTAATGCACAGAATCCATTTAAAAAAATAATTATATTATTTTAAATTAAATTAAAAAATTAAAATTAAAAACTATTCCAGAACATAATTTTATCTTGTAGTTACTTTAAAATAAAATACGGTTTTCAATAAAAATTAGTATTTTCACTATTCATCAAAAGATGAAACATATCAAAGAAATACCAAAAAGTAAAAAAAATAAATTTTCTTATTAATCATTCAAATAATGATTTTATTTTTTAAATATAATTTTTAAAAATTTCAAAACTAGATTTAAAACAATTGTGCAATCAAAAGGCGATAAAAACACTTAAAAACTTGTTCTCTTGCATAAAGTTGGATTTTTTATATAATGTATATAGAACATATAGGATGAATGTTAAAAATTATATTTTATATTTTATGTATATTATTCATTGATATAATCCAAAATGAGTTCTTTTTTTAATTTATTTGTATAAAAGAATATTGTGAGTATTTAAAATGTTTTTCAAAAAATGATTTCCTTTTAATTATAAACAATAATTTCATAATTCAGTTAATCGTATTCATCCATTTCATTATAATCATGGGGTTGTAATTTTATTTTTTATATAATTTAAATATTTAAATTAAGTTTCACAAAAACTCATCATTTCGTGTAATTCAAGCTATACCGGTGTTGCGTGTGGCACATGCTTAACATGATGTAGCACATAATGAAATCTATTAAAGAAATCAGATTATTTAAAAATTTATTTCATAATAATATTAGGGTGTTATAGTGATTAAAAAACCCAATGTTTAGCCCCCCCTCCCACGCCCTATACTGGAGCTTATTGAGGTTGTCCCTAACTTGGGTTCATAACCCAACTCCAGTGCACCAAACTTATGTTAATAGAGCGACCAAGACCTCCCTTTGAAATTTTGGTGTTCCTGTTTTTTAATGGTTCACTCCTAGGGAACCACTCCCTCCACCATGACATGTTGTATCCCATGGTTCATCATGAAATTTCCATGATCTTCTAACCCCATTGAAAAAGATACCAAATACCCACAAACCCAAACAAAACCATAAAATGATATCAAATTAAGGGAATATATAAAATACCTCAAATTAGGGGTGATAAATACTATTAACTAGTTTTCATTCTTTTGTTTGTTTTTCGTTCTTTGTAAAATTTAGGGACATTACTCGTGTATAATGTTCTCTCTCTCCTAAGTATATTCTTGAATCTCACACTAGATCTATAAAACCCAGACTAAAAGAATGAATTTTCCATGAAATAAAGAATATTTTATGTCCAAAATACACATCATTTCTTGGATAAATAAATCTTTCATATCAAATTTGAATTGATATTGGCTAATTAAATTACTAAGATCTAACTTGTATATCTATAGTTGAATTGTGGGGAAAACACTATGGACAATGTTGCATCTTGATGGTAATGTTAATCAATATGGAAAATTACTAATATTTATAAGTCTCTAAAATGGTATCACATATTAGGGATAAAGATTTCATGGATTTTACACGTGGTGATGACCCAATCATAGCGACACTTTATAAAATATGTGGTCACCTACCTCAAAAGATAATAGGTGATGATTATGATCTGTATAAAATTCTTTTCAATTCTAGATTGTAGTTATCTATTTCCTGGTCCTCTGAATATTTTTTGAATTATCTTGGAAAACACTAGGATTTATGAGTGAAGTATCTCCAATTTCCACCAATAAATGTTGAGAGAGACAAGTATTTCGATACAATTAATTGAATTGTTCTATATATATCGTTTATGGATAATTTTTTTCTGGAGAACTCTACTAATGTAATATGATCTTCAAATGATCCATGAAAGTACATGACACAAGATCTACATATATCTTCTCAGGTATGAATCATATTTTTTGACATCCTAGACTTCTAAGGATGATATACTATGCTCATGGTCAACTGTGTTACAAGATCCTATTGCATAGAGCACCAAAACCATGTTGTAAAACAAGGATCTTTATTAGAGACAATATATTCCAGTACTCTATGAAACATAAAAATTTCATAGAAATAAAACTTTTAAAGATCCTCTATAATTTTGGATTTTTTAATTGGGTATAAGTTTACTGAATTTTTTAGTCAATATACCATCACCAAAATAGTATTATGCTTCTGAAGCATCCATAGTAGACATGCGACAAATTCTCGGGAAATTTGATCCAATTTTCAAATCGATATATTCATAGGTTGTAGAATACTATATATCGATTTCTTCTCATCCCAAACCTATTGAAAAATTATAATATTCAAGATGTAATACATTATATTAGTTTTTATATATTTCCACCAGAAAAGGACTTTCTTTACCATCTACATTTTTTAAGTTTGCAGGTAAATAACCCATTCTGAATGGTGGTACGCTGAAAGAATCTATTCTTGATAAGGGTGGGGCACCACATTTTTTTAGAAATTTTTCACAGAGTTTTCACCCTATTTTCAACCATCCAAGATATCCCCACAAATTATGTTTAACCTAATAGTGGCCGATTCAGAATATGTTCATTGATTTTGATTGAAAAAATCCATCATGCCATGAAGAAAATTTAACTAGGAAGAAAATTAAATTTTCTTTCTATTTGGAATATCCCATATACATTTCATTAATAATTCACATCAACTACCATTAATCACAAGATTATCTGGTTGTCTCATAATATGGCATCTAACCCACTTCATCGACCAATGAATTCTCTTTTTGGATGTATACACCAATTTGAAGTCAAATATCTTGAGATACCAAATCAAACATCATTTACTAATGTTTAGGTATCTATGAGAGAAGATATATTTAATGGTTTTATGATCAGTGATGACTATAAAATTTTCCACAATGAGGGAGTAACACCACGTCATCAAGGCATGGACCACATTAGCTACTTCTAGGTCATGTTTCTGATAATTTGTTTCAAATTTTCCCAACGACCTCAAGCCATATGACACAATATGATATCCAAAAAAATATCAAAACTAATTTTTGATCTCTATAAATCACAATAGATAACAAAGTTTAAATTGGCATTGAAATAAACAAGGATAGGTGCTGTAATGAGCTGATATTTAAGCTTATAAAATTATTTCTAATAATATTCAATCTACTCAAATTGAATTCCATTTATTTTTGACATAGTTATAGAAAAATAAAGCATTAAAAATCCTGAAAAAATCATTGAAAATACCATAATAGTCCCATAGAAAAACCTTCCTCCACGAAATTATTGAGTGGAATCTAATAAAAAATTTCTATAATTTTACCAAATTCAATATACATTCCCTCTTAAAAATAAAATCCTAGAGAAAAAAACTTTTTGTATGAAAATTTTGGACTTGTAAAAGTTTTTCATAAAATTAGAGATCACACAATGTGCTCAATACAATATATAAGTGATTATCATGGTCATTACTTATTTGGGAGTAGAAAATATCATTAAAAACACCACAATAGAATAATCATTGTTCCTACGGAAGATACCACTCATCAAGGCCATGAAAACCATAGATTCATTCATCATACCAAACAGCATCATAATATATTTACAAATCCTATATTGACTCAAAAATTAGGTCTACAGAATACCTTATTCCAAATATTTTATTTTATTATATCACGATCATAGATTTATATTGTAGAACCACTTAGGTCACATAAATGTATCAAAAGGATCACTGATTTAAGAAATATGATATTGATTCTTGATCTTATCATGAATTACATTGAAATAGTAGACACATAACCAGAGTGAAATGGTTTCCCTTATTTTTTAATATAATATGAGTATCCCAAAGTGATTTAATTTGTATTATTAATCCTTTTATATATAATTATTCTATACATACAATTAATTCACAAATAAAACATTGAGAAATTTTATCTGATAGAAGCGATATAGGGTTTGTTCCTAGAAGCAGATCAATATAAAATTTTATTTCCCATTCTAGGGGTAGCCTAAAAAAATTTGGAAAGAAATCTTGGAATTGGTCCACTATTATAATAATTTTCTTACATCCAACTTCTTTTATTGAACTCTTAGTCATTGCTTCTTGTTGACTGGAGAAGATTCCATCCACTTCTGTTAATAGTCCTACTCATCCAACATTTATATCTCAATCCCCTTTGAATAAATTAAAAGCTCCATTCAGGGATATGAAAGTTACTTATTGATCATTATAATCAATATGGGATTTTAATTCCACTAACCATTCGATTCTAAATATTACATAAAAATTTTTAATTTCTTTGAGGGTAAACTCAGAGATGATCTTTACTACATCATAGGTAATTGTACAATCTTGGAACTTAAACCATCTAATTTTCATCTTACTGATAGGGTTATTGATGTTCATGATGTGAGGTAGTATCTTCACAAATAAATGTAATTGATTAACAAGCTGAAAGGATAGAGAATAGTTTGATGAACTAGTATCAAACAAGACATTTATGAGGGTTGAGTTTAGATTAATGGTACCTCACATAGTAGGGGGGCCTAGTTTATTTATCAAAATATCCATACCATATCCATATTAAAATTTATAATCTCCCATATAATATTTTATTCTCCTTTAATATGATGTATTTTGGAAAATTGAGGTTTTCTTGGAGTCATTATGGTTTACATGGTGTTGAGGGTGTGAACTATCTAGATAAGATCATCTAAATTAATCCTCAGATACATGTGATCAGCATGATCCATCTCCTCCAATTGAATTTATAGGTTTGAGGTATACTTTTTTAGGTATCCCCTTTATCCATAGTTGTGAAAATATCATGGTGGTTTAGTACACTCATTATATTTTTGTTGAAGTGATTCACACTGAAAGATACATGTTATAATGAAACATTTTTCATGATAAAATACAACTCTCATTGACTGAATCTATTAATCCTTTTCCATGGGAATAACTCTATGTTTCCCACTTATCCCTTACATTATATTTCTTACATGTACTATGTAACACCCCAATATTTCATAGTAAGTTATTTTCAATAATTCAAGAGCTTGCGCTACACGCAACACTGAGTTCGAGCGCACCACGACTTACCAAACTAGCCATTCAAATGCAGTTATGAATAGTATTAACTAAATTTTTAATTTTATATACTCCAAATAATTTTTGAATCCATATTATGTGTTTCTTAAGACATAATATAAGAACAAATTCATTTTTCACATAAAAGAAGTATTTTTAAAAAAATAAAATCTTACCACCTTTTAATGGAAAACCCTTTTCAAAACCAATATTTGAGGCTTTTATATATTCAATTTAATGAAATTAAATTCTTCTTTAGAATTGGGATATAAAAATTTATTTTGGATAAATTTTTGGTACTTTTCTAATAACTTTTATATTTCGATGAATACTAAAAAATACTAAATTTTAGTTGAAAACATATTTTTTAATTGAAATAATTTATAGTGTTAAATTATATATTTGAATGGTTTTTAAGTATAATTAGATTATGTTTTTATCATTTAATACAATTTAGGAGGTTATAAATAATTTCACATTAAAATTTGACATAAACACATGTCAATATTTTGATAGTTATTACTTTTTAAAAACCATCTTTTCGGTTTGGACAACGGGAATTAATTTTTAATTAATTAATGCAACATAAATGTTTTTAATGATAAAATAGAAATAATTTTTGAATTCAGAATATCAAAATTATCTTAGGGTAAATATTTGGTATTTTTCTGAAAACATTCAATTTTTTATGAATTGTGAAAAACACTACGTTATAGTTTAATATCGACTTTTTATTTAAATAATTATTTATTTTATTTAAATTTATTTTTAGTCAAAATAGATATAAAATACCTATATAAGTTCAATAAAATTAATTGTATTCATATTATAATAAAATTAGATGTATAAAATTTTATTGAACTTTTTAACGTCTTTTACCCACCTCTTAGGAGCATTTGAAAATTTACATAAAACATAATTTTACTTCTTCTTTGAGTTAAATTTTGAAACTCCTATAGACATGGTTGATATCAGTAATTAAAATTTGGTTCAATAAGATGAAAATAATTTTTGGTGAATATTAAATTATTACTTTTATTTACCACGGTAAAAATTAAATAGGGTAATTTAGGGTAAAAATGATATTATTATGTCCCTAAAACAGGTCCTAATTCTATTGAATACATTTAATTTGACCAAAACAACCTTAGGAATAATATATGATCCTTTAGGTTCACTTGTATTAGATTAGGACATTTATTATTATTTAATTCAAAGAATTGTTAAAAGTGTTAAATTTAAAGTTTAATAACTAAAACATTTTTAATATAGGGTTACACATAAGATAAATTATAATATAAATATTAATTAGAATTTTAAATAGATTTTCTACATAATGGTATTTTATTTATAATTTTTAGACATTAAATAATTAAATTTATTTATGAAACAATGATAATGGAGTAATTACCTAATTAATGAAATATTAAAATAATTGATATTATAAATATCCAAATAAATTTAATTTGAGACTTTTTATGAATTAAAATAATTTTCTAGGATAATATTACATGTTAGGGTTGGTTAGATAAATTTTGTTGGATGTAATAATGCTGTTATAAATTTAGCCAAAACAAAATACTAAATAGTGTCCAAATTGACATAAAAGATTTTTTAAAACAAATATTATATTATTAATTGGTATTCTATTCTTAAAAACTTATGGTTCAACCAAAAGACTTATATAATGACAGGTGTGCCATTAATGAACCACTTGGGGTTCTCTTTAAAGTTTATAGTAAATTTATTAACCATGTATTATAAAAATACAAAGAGATGTGGTAAATGCCAAACTATTTTACTAAGAGGTAAATCTAAAAGATAAAGTTAATATAGTGACCCAAACCTGTCTAAAAAATTTTGTTCGAGTGTTTTTCGACCCATAACCACCTTATACTTTAAATAATTCCTTTTGTAGTCATTAGAAACAAAAAATTATTTTTTTATAAAATAATATTTCTAGCTTTTCCTATGGTGCCCCTCACCCCTCTTATAAAAGTTCACACAAACTTCTCTCTAATTAACACCTTAAAATCCATTATTCACGGTTAATACCAGCCTAAATCTCCTCCCAAATCTCCTCAATTAATCCTGGAGGCCTTGCATTAGTCATAAATCCAACCTATGGTTCCCTTTTGATCAAATAAAAATGAAGTACCTGAAAAAGAGGTAAATATTTCATCACCTCTTTCAAGTTCCTTTCTTCTTCCACATCCTCTTTCTTTGTTGTTTCTATTCTAAAATAATAACTCATGTATATTCTATATACTGTTATATTATTATAAACATGGAACAACCATATTCATTATTCTGTCCATCCTTTGAATGACATGTCACCATACATGCGTACGTACGGATTACCGTCTCCATATCGTGGTGTAGTTGTTATTCAATAAATTATAATTTGGAAGGGTATAATAATGATGTATAATTGGGTTAAATAATAAATATAAAATGATAATTATTCTGTATATATGATATAACATCCAATTATATATGATTTTAATATAAAAGAATCATATTGTCACTCGTGCGTACGTACGGATTACCGTCTCCATGAACGTGATGAGATTCATTCCCCCATTGTATCCATTCTATAATAACATTAATTTTATGATAAAAAATAATATTTAAAGGCTTAATAGAATTCTGAATATTAAAAAGATGCATCCCATCCATAAAAAACATGGCTTATGTAACCAAGCATATAAATGAGAATGAATCAGTTAACACCTGAAATGACGATAATACTAAAATATAAATATTAGAAGATCGTATATGATATAATATTATTGTATATGGTTATTTCCTAATTTAATAACAATTTTTTTACCATTATACAAGATATTAACATACCCTTGACCAAGTAAAAGCACAACGTGAGGGGTTTCTTATATCACTTTTAACTCCGTGAGATTTCCAATGTTTTCCACTTATTTATTGCATGTGGTGTATTGTGTACTGCCATTTGACATATATAATCATGATTCTCTTTATATTCATGGTATTTTGTTATTCATTTGGTGGTTATTAACTTTTTTTCATATGACTCGATTGATTACAATGAAGTAAGGGTTTTTCATCTCAGTTTTATTCTGGTGAGATTCATGCTATATTGGCCACTATTTCCTTTTGTGTGGAGTATGTACTGCACCTCATTGTATTCTTTATTAATATAATTTATTGTATGGTTATTTAAATCTATATTGTATGATAATTTTTTCATGGGGTGTATGTTTCATAAGTTACCAAAATTGGTAAGGGAATTTCAAATTTCAATTTCCACTCATTGGGCTTTACACATACTTCATTGATTATTTTACTCCATGATTATGTATAGAATCACTATTTATTATTTCTGTATTAATTTCCACTCCCCTTTATATGGATATACTTTTTATATACATAATCACTCCATTGATAAATTCTCAAGTCATCGATATAAACTTGATAAGAGTAATTTTAACTCAATATCTATTTATTTAGTTAAACATCCAATTCATTGGTTTTGTTTTTACAAGAATATGTGTTAATGTCCATTTATTTATTTACAATGAATATCCAATCATATTGAGTATATTTATATTTTACACACATAATTATGTTTTTTATTTATCCTTAACCTAAGTATATGATCTTTTTAAGAGATTTCATCTCAATTTACATTCCATTGAGACTTCTTTGTTATTATACACCAATTCACTTTTATATGGTGTATATAATGTACTTTGACATAGGATATCATGAATCCATTTATTCTAATGATATTTTAAAGATTTTATTACCTCAATTTTTTGTATTCAAATGTCTCTCTTTTGGTTAGGAACACTAACTAAAATATAATATTAAATGTTTTAAAGATTTATTATTCTAAATCTTTCTCATTAATGTCCATATTTTAAAAATGGTATTAAGGATTTATTTATATGGAATTTAAAGATTTAAAATTAAAATTCCATTTAACATTTTAAAATTGGTATGGGACACTTTGATTCAAAAATATATTTCTAAATGGCTTCTTGAAAAATAGTGTGACTTTTAAATGTTTTCAAGAAAAAGGGGGATATTTTCCTCAAAAGGTTTTGTTGAATATTTTCATCTATGTCAATATCCTTCATTATTCTCAATTGAGGTTAATCTATTACAATACAATCTTCCATATTTTATTTAATGAGTTATGGTTGTCTATGTATGTGCTATTTTTATACCATTCATGGTTTTTGGATAAAGTATTGACTTTTTGTATGCTAGTTTTAATACAAATGTTTTTGTTATGTTTGAAACATTTCATATAAGGAATGAATTAGACTTAGTAAGTGATGACTGGAGCCCGCTATAGCTCCTTGATGCATCGGTAGGTCTCATGAGACAAACTAGTGTCTTTGCACAAGGCCTTGACAAAATCTTATTTGTAGTCTTGGCACAAGGCCTTGACTATGTGGTTATGAAGTCCGACATTATGCATTCCATCATTATGAAAGTGGCTATTGATATTTCATGTGATTATTCGACTAGCAGAATATCCATGTAAATAAGTAAATGGAATAATTTGATTTTATATTTTCCATATTATGCTGAAGTTCAAGTTTAAAAGGCTTTTGTTTTAGTCTTATACCTTGCCTTAAATGTTTATGCGTATTTATGAATGTTTACGCTTTATTGTTATCCTTACTGAGAATCTGGGCTCACCCCTTTCTATGTTTTATTTTTCCCTAGATGCAACGAAGTATATTATGGCTGACCTGTAGGGATAGTCTATGGGATATTAGTGCTGTCTATGGAAGCAATTTTGTTGTAGTTTTTCAATTTTATGATGTAATGTAAACCTTATGAATGTATCTAGTACTTCCAAGGCCACTAAACTAATCAGTCTCTCAAGACTTGAACTTTTCTGATCATTCCAATGATACATAATAATGCACCGACTATGGGCTTCTGGGGTTGAGGCGTTATAGTTGGTATAAGAGGAATTTTAGAACAAACCATGGAATCTAGATTTAGATAAACTCTAATTAGAGAACATTATCCTAAGATAGACGTTGAGGATTAATATAGAATAACATCCTAGAATTTTGGTATTGTAGAGATTATGTGGGTTTTCTAAACAATAAATCCTCGTTTGGATATGAGTAGATAGAGGTGGCTCTGGCACATATGTACCTAGGAGTGAAAACTCCCACAAAGAGTTTCGAGCTTGACCCGGGGTATTTTGGTACACGACAATAGCCCTTGCGGAAGTCTTGGTTACAACACTCCTGGGGGATATGCTTAGGATATTCACATTTTCTTTACAAACTGATTTGAAGGATTTTAATATAATATGAGAATAAATAATCTTCATTAATCCTAAGGTATTTTAGATTAAAAATAAGGTGTTATGATATTCTCTAAATGATTTTATGAATCACACTATTCTTTATTGTGTTAGTCAATGGTTTTATACCATGGAAGTCAGAGTAATATTTAACATGATGTACTAGGAGGGAACGACAGAGAAAATGAGCAATATAATGGAATGTTGTTTGGTGTAAAAGATATCATGTTCATATCGAATCAGTTTTCCAAAAATACGATCAACAAAATATATATTAACCAACTCCTGGACTCAAAAAAGATGAGGAAGGTGGTGAATGATAAGACCTCCAGCAGTGGAGACCATAGAGAAAAGAAAGAAAAATTTCCATCATGAAAATGTGGAAGGAGACACCGAGGGAAGTGTCTTAATAGAACAATGAAATGCTTTATGAGTGGGAAAGGACATAGAGTAAAGAATTTCAGAGTAAAAATGAAGAGTACTATGGAAGATAATAAAAATGATCCCAATAATCCATTTACATTTATTTGTCATAAATATAGGAGACCTAGGCATTACCCGAGTGAATGCCTTATTCTATAGGATAACCCATGGGTCAAGGAAGAACCTATGTGGAAATAAATGGATGGTCAAATGTTTAAAAATATTAGTGCTCTTTGTTGATGGGATTACTTTGGAACTCTTTTCTCTAATGTGTAACCCTGTAATTTATTTTGTGAAAATGCAATTTTAGGAAGAATTGTGTTTTCTATTGTTGATATATTTATAAAACCCCATTTGGGTTTATATGATCCCTGAATTAGAGGAAAATACATGTTATCTAATTTTGGGATGAAAATGCGAGATATGAGATAACATTTGTGGTGAAATTATGTTATAGTTATTTTGATGAATTTTTCTCATTTTGAGAATGTTATAAAATATATTTTTTTGAAAAAGGACAACAGGAAGACCATGTAACAACCCATCCTGTCAGACAAAGCTGTAGGAATCGAACCAACAACTATAGTGCGATTGGGATTTATTGCCTACCACTGGACTACGTGAAGTACCTTATTAGTGTGACGAAATATTTTTAGTTAAATGATTTTATTTATCAATAATAAGTTTATTTGGGATATTATGTATTATCCAATGGATATCCTGAGTATAGGAAAATTATTTGGGGATTAAGTGATAAATGTTATTTTGGAAGACATTCACTCTGTTGGGAATACTATAAGCCTAAGGAAAATAGAATACTATGGGCTTTCATTTGAGGATTAATAGTGGATTTTTATCTATATTTGTATTGTGGATTTATAAGGATTTGGGTTATTTATGGAAATGATTATCCTATCATAGAAAATATGTGATTAGGTTAATTACTTTTAAGTATGTGACTTTATGAATAGTCGATGTTATTTGGAAATACAATTTAATGTGGAAGACTATGTAATCAAATTCATCTATGATTTGGGATTCAATATTAGTTTGGATTATATTGATGGATTTTAATTAAAATTTATTATAGAATAGTATTTATTGAACTTTGGGTATTGTTGGATTAATTTTAGAAATTAAGATAAGTATTTCTTTCCCTAAAGGATTATCCTTTTTGGGGGTCATCTGATCTTGTACTAACAATTTCGGTTTTGTTTAATCTCTAAAGACAAGGTAAATATATAATTTATCCTTTGTGGATAATGTTATTCTCTATAAGTTGATTCTAGCACATCAGGTGCGACCAAGTCATCTTGAATATTCATCATTTGAAATAAAGATGAGGTAGTGGTAGAAATTTTTTAAAGGATGAGACTATAATAAAAAATTAAGTATATATATTTATGTTCTTATTAAATCTCATAAATAAATTCCTCAACTTTATGAAATGAAATATAAAACATAAAACATTATCCATTTACTTTTTCTACTAGGAAACTAATGAACGTTTATCTCATCAAAAGCTTGTGGTTTTCTTGTTTTTAACTTTCCCCTAATCATGTTTTCTATCACTCTCTACTATAACATGGAACTTATTTTATCTTCTATATCCATGTTTTCCTACATGGAATCATAGTGTGGGTTATCTCAGGTGACCTTTGTACTTCTCTTTCTTTCTCTTAAAAAGATAGTTACATTGACTCTTTTTCCAATGCGGGACATTCAATGAAGTTACCAAGCCCAATTTTAAAATTGTGAGGATGCAATTCCCAAAATGGGGGAAAATGTAATACCCCAATATTTCATATTAAGTTTTTTTCTTTAATTCAATAGCCTGCACTACACATAACACTAAGTTCGAGCGAACCACGACGTACCAAACTAGCCTTTCAAAAGAAGTTATGAATATTATTAACTGAATTTGAATTTTATATACTCCATATAATTTTAGAATCAATATTATGTGTTTCTTAGACATAATATAAGAACAAATTCATTTTTCAGATAAAAGAAGTATTTTTAAAAGAAATGCAATTTTACCACCTTTTAATGGAAAACCCTTTTTAAAACCAATATTTGACACTTTAATATATTCAATTTAATGAAATTAAATTCTTTTTTAGAATCGGGGCATAAAATTTATTTTGGTTAAATTTTTGTTACTTTTCTAATAACTTTTATATTTCGATGAATACTGAAAATTACTAAATTTTTGTTGAAAACAACTTTTTTAATCGAAATAATTTATAGTGTTAAATTATTTATTTGAATGGTTTTTAAGTATAATTATATTATATTTCTATCATTTAATATAATGTAGGTGATTATATGTAATTTCACATTAAAATTTGACATAAACACATGTCAATCTTTTGATAGTTTTTACTTTTTAAAAACCCGCTTTTCTGTTTTCACAACAGGAATTAATTTTAAATTAATTAATGAAACTTATATGTCTTTAATTTGATAAAATATAATTAATTTTTGAATTTTTAATATCAAAATTATCATTGGGTAAATTTTTGGTATTTTTCTGAAAACATTCAATTTTTGATAAATAGTGAAAAACATTGCGTTATAGTTTAATACAGACTTTTTATTTAAATAATAATTTATTTTATTTAAATTTATTTTAAGATAAAATATATATATATATATTACCTATATAAGTTTAATATAATTAATTTGAGTCATTTTATAATAAAATTAGATGTATAAAATTTTATTGAACTTTTTACCATCTTTTACCCACCTCCTATGAGCATTTTCAAATTTACATAAAACTTAATCTTATGGATTCTGTGAGTTGAATTTAAAAAAATCCGAGAGGCACAGTTGATATCAGAAAGTAAAAAATTGATTTAATAAGACGAAAATAATTATTGGTTAATAGTAACTTTTTACTATTATTTACCACGGTTAAAAATAAATAGGGTAATTGAGGGTAAAAATGATATTATTATTACCCTAACACATGTACTAATTATATTTGATATGTTTGATTTGACCAAAAACAATCTTAGGAATAAATATGATTTTTTAGGTTCACTTGGATTAGATTAGAACATTTATTATTATTTAATTCAAAGAAGAGTTAAAAGTGTTAACTTCAATGTTTAATAACTAAACCACTTTTAATATAGAGTTACAAAAATGATAAATTAGACTATAAATATTCATTAGAAATATAAAATTATTTCCTATATAATGGTATTTTATTTATATTTTTTAGACATTAAATAATTAAATTTATTTATGACATAATGATGATGCAACAATTACCTAATTAATGAAATATTAAAATAATTGACATTATAAATATCCAAATAAATGTAATTTGAGCCTTTTTATAAATTAAACTAAATTTATAAGTTAATATGACATGTTAGGGTTGGTTAGATGAATTTAGTTTGAAGTAATAATGCTGTAATGAATTTAGAAAAAAACAAAATACCAAATAGTGTCAAAACTGACAAAAAATAGTTTCTAAAAGAAATATTATATTATTTATTGATATTAATTCCTAAAACTCTAAGGTAAAGCCAACAGACTTATATAATTATGGGTTTATCATTAAATAACGACATGGGGTTTTCTTGGAATTTTATAGTATTTTTATTAATCTTATAATATAAAAATACAAAGAGACATGGTAAATGTCAAACTATTTAACTAAGAGTTAAATCTAATGATGAATTTAATATAGTGACCAAAACCTCTCTAAAACCAATTGGTTGAGTGTTTTTCGACCCATACCAACCTTAAACTTTAAATAATTCAATTTGGATCTATTATAAAATGGAAATTATTTTATTATAAAATAATATTTCTAAATTTTCCTAAACTGCCCCTCACCCCTCTTATAAAAGGTCACTCGACCTTCTCTCTAATCCACAGCTTCAAATCCATTAGGAACAGCCAAACCCTACCCAAATATCCTCCCGACTCTCCAACCATCATTCTAGAGGGCTTAATTTAATCAAAAAGACAACATAAGGATCCCTTTTGATCTAATCAAAAGGAAGAACCCAAAAAAGTAGTAAATATTTCATCACCTCTTTCAAGTTCCTTTCTTCTTCCACTTCCACTTTCATTGTTGTTTCTATTTTAAAATAATAAATCCAGTATCTTATATATACTATGATTTTATTATAAATATGTTACAACCATATTCATTATTCTTTCCATCCTTTGAATGACATGTCACGATACGTGCGTACGTACGGCTTACCGTCTCCACATCGTGGTGTAGTTGTTATTCAATACATTATTATTTCGATGGGTATAATAATGAAGTATAATTGGTGTAAATAATAAATATAACATAATAATTATTCTGTATATATTATATACCATCCAATTATATATGATTTTAATATCAAAATAATGATATCGTCGCTCGTGCATACGTACAGATTACCATCTCCACGAACGCTGTAACGACCCGAAATTTTGAATAATTCTTGTTTCCTAATTTTATGTGTTATTTTATTTTATTTTTATACTCAACAAAAACATTTCATTTGATAACATGAGTATAATTAAAATGATATCGTTGGTTTTTGACTGTTATATGACCATTGGTCAATATGACCGCTAGAAACTAAAATTTTTGATTATTGTCTCTAAATACAAGTAATCTTGTTTAATTAATATAGAAAGAAGATTGGATGGCCTCACCCAGTAGTCTTGGACCGATCGAAGCCCATCTAACAGAACTTGGGAAGGAGGTAGCACCACTGGGCTTTCCCCTGGACTAAACCCAAGCTGAACTTCATCGTGTGAAGCTAGAACGGGATCGTCTTCGCGAGAAGTTCAAACTGATAGAAATTACTACTCGTGCGATGTTGGTCGAGCCTCCCTCGGATTCTCTAACCTTAGCACACCTTACACTTAGGTCCTATGCGGGTGTGATAAGGGGCTATGTAAGGAGACCGTAACTGCCTTGTGTAATCCTTTGTTTTAAATAAAAATTGGGATTTCTTCTTATGATGAAGTTTATGAATTTTCAAATGACTGGATAAATATTGTATGCATATTTTTGATGAAGTTTAGAAAAAGTGTATTTTAAAAATGTTTTTGTAAACCATAAATAATTAAAAATGTGTACTGATTTGCAAAAAATGGTCTTCTACAATTATGTTCAGTACGAAATTTAGAGTCTAATAAAATCAACTTGATTTTTGATGAATAGTAAAATATGAATAGTGATTTTATGATTAGGATTAGTAATGAGTCCAAATGGATTAGTAATCTCACTTAAATAAAGTATTAGTATAATCTAGGCACCTTGATTTAAGTAATGTGATTCAATAAAATGGTTAAATAATGGTTTCATAAATTATTAGTAAAGTATTAGTTTTTCGGGTGAATAGTGTTTTTTAATTAAAAATTTAATTAAAAATAATTAGAATATTATTTTTATAAAATGGACTTTATTTTTGAACTCAGAGCATCGATATTATGTTATGGTAATTTTTGGGGATTTTTCTAAAAAAATGAATTTTCGGTGAATTGTGTATTTATTTAAAAGTAAAATAAAAAATATTTAGAAAATTATTTTTATAAAATGGAGTTCGTTTTTGAAATCAGAGCCTTGATATTTGGTTAATGTGAAATTTTGGGATTTTTCTGAGAAAGTTGAATTTTCAGTGAATAGTAAAAATACAGTTTTAGGGTTTCGGTATGTTTAATGACATCATAACTGTGTCATGATGATGTCATGAGATATTTTAAGTGTTGGACAGCCAAGGGTGATGAATTATTGTTTTGGGGGCCCCATGTAGCCTAAATCCATGGTAAATGCCAAGGGAGAGCACATGGTTTTGAGAAAAGCACTTGTGAGGTGTCCCTTGGCCATTAATGCCTTGTCCCCTCACTTTCCCTATAAATAACCACCCTTTCCTCCATTATTTTTCACTCAGAACTCTCCCCCAACAACGTTATGGTCTCCTTACCTCCCAAGGAGTCCCCCCAAGGTTCCCCCAATCCCTCAAGGTCCAAACCATTGAGTTTTAAGAGTTACATTTTAAGGTAAGGGATCTGATCTTTCTATTTCTTTTCAAGAAATCTCTTTTATGCTCCATGTTCTTATGTTAAAGGGTGTTCTTTAATACTCCTCTTACTGCCCTTTTCATGTTCACATAATGAGATATCCCCTCTTACTCTCATTATTTCGTTTTATGATGTTTTAAGTGGCACCGTTAGGCTGCCGAAATTTTTGTAACGGATTCTTTCTCCTTCTCATTTTTCAAGATCTATTTTCATGTAAAGTATTTCAAGTTTATTTTTATTATGTTGGGGTATGATCTCTAAATTTATCATACTGATCTTTTATGATCATATGATGAGATACCCCATTTGATCTCTTCAATTCAGTATTTTGAAGTTTTAAGTGGCGTTGTTAGGCTGCCGAATTTTTAAGTGGTTCTTCACCCTTCTCGTTTTGAAATTCTACTTTCACGTCAATTCTTTCAAGTTCCTTTTTGTTATGTTGGGGTATGATCTATATATCTATCATACTGATCTTATATGACCATATGTTGAGAGACCCCATTTTATCTCTTCAATTCAGTATTTTGAAGTTTAAAGGGCGTCGTTAGGCTGCTGAATTTTTTAAGTGGTCCTTGCACCTTTCTCCCTTTTCAAAGTTCTAATTCCATGTGAAGTCTTGCAAGTTACTTTTTATTATGTTGGGGTATGATATCTATATATATAATACTGATATTTCATGTTCATATGATGAGAGACCCTATTTGATCTCATCAATTCATTTTTTGTTGAAATTTCTGTAACGCTGTTAGGCTGCCGAATTTTCATTAGAGAAATCTTATTTTTGTCATCTTTTCATGTTCTTAATTTCATATGTTATATTTTAAAATTTCATTAACATCTTCTTAAATCCCTTATATTCTATCCCTCTACTTTTTTATGGGTCATTAATCATTGTTTGACCCATGTCCCCTCTCTTTTCAACATTTTATAAAACCTTGTAACGTAGTCGTTGTGCTGCAGAATTTTCGTCTCAAAATGCCTCTCTCTTTTTCTCAAAATTACATCATGTTATTAAGTGATTACTCAAAGATCTTATTTCTACAGGGTTATTCACATATATACAAAAATGTTCTATTTTAAATTCTGGGATTTACATACATGACACCCTCTTTCCCTTTCCGTGGGTTTAAAGTAACGTAAAGATCATGTCTTTAAAGCGGTTTTTAAAACGTTATGATTATGAAATGAAACCCATTTATTTTATGCTATATGGGTTATTTATGAAATGTTTGATGATTATATATGTGGATCACATGATAATAAAGTCAAATTTAAGGGTGTGCCCTGATAACGCTCCAATGCATTGGGTAAAGACTTAATCTCTAGAGATGGCCATTTTTAATGATGCCTTGGTGATTAACCTTGGTAATTTTTAACGACACCTTGGGGATGGACCTTGGTGAATCGAAATGATTGTCAATATTAAATTTTGTAGCCACATCTTCAAGTTATGAAAAATGTTATTTTTATTATGATATGCTTCATGGTTTCATTTTCATGCCTTAATGTTCTTTTCATGTCCTTATTGAAGTATCTAAAGTTCACATGTAAAATGTCTCTCTTGTTTCCCTAACTGGGCCTTCTGCTCGCCCTTTATTTTGATGTATGTCCCCAGGTTATGAGATGTAATAATGAACCTAGGATGAACTTAAGGAGAAGCCTCTCAAGTGTTTAAGAAAAGTGTTTTTGTTCTTTTCAAGTATTATGTTCCTTGTTTCCAAGACACTAAACCTTAAAGATCCTCGGTTTTGTAAAATGTAATGAAAGTTTATGTGATAAAAAAGAAGGATTCTATAGTTGGTATCAAAGGATGGTGTAGTTATTTGTGGAAATTAGGATATGAAAACTCAAGGAAGAACCCTATAGAAATGTTTAAATATAGGAAATCTTCCTAGTATTTTGGTGAGTATTGAGTAAGGGGTTTCCAAGCAAATACAACCCTATCTGGATACGAGCAGGTAGAGGTGGCTCTAGCACAGATATGCATAGGGGTAAAACTCGAAAACACCGCTTTGAGCTAGACTCGAACAGGAACTAGTACACGACATCGGGCCTTGCTGAACTCTTGGTTATGACACTTTCGGGGGATATGCTTTGGTAAATTAATAAGCTTAGTATGAACCATTGTTAAAGGAACAAAGATAAAATAAGATAAAGGTTCACATAAGAATATATGATCATGGATAACCTAGATGGAAACCTAGGGGATCACAAGTTAGGGTATACTTTTCTTCTACAAGTTATCCTTATATTCATTAAGTTACTTTTCATGATTATTGTCTAAGTATTTAACCCCCTAATTATAGCTTCTTTTCTTAGTTAATGGCGGGAAATGGAAGAACATGTCCCATCAACCAATGTGATAGGAAATGCTACGATTGCTGTATTAATACGATAGAGATGATTAGGGGATTAAAAGATTATTATTATTTTGGAAGACGTTCACTATTTTGAGGACCCTATATGATCAAGGTAAATAGATTACTACAGTATTTTCATTGAGGAGTAAGGTTGACTTATATTTTGAAGAATCAATGAATTTAAGGTGGACTTATAGTAATTTAGGTTACTTATGGAAATTATTAACCTATCTTGGGTAAAATATGTTTAGGTTAGCTACTTTTGTTATAATATGTTAGGTGTGGTTGATGTTGTTTGGAGATGAACAATGAAGATTATTTTGGAAGACTATGTTATCAAATCTTTCTTGTATTTGGGTTTCAATCTTGGTTTAGTTTATTTTGAGGAATTTTAAGGATAATTATTTATGGAATGGTCTATGATGAACTTTGGGTATTACCATGGAACTTTGAAGATTTAAAAGTAGTTTCCATTCCTATGGGATTATTTCTTTTTGAAGAGTTGTTTTACCTTAACCTTTTTGTTTTTGGGATAATCTTTAAAGATAGAAGAAATAGATAGTTAATCTTTTGTGGATTATGTGATTCTCTAGAAGATGATTCTTGTGTTTTGATGAGACCAAGTAGTTTTGAATGCTCATCTTTTGGAGAAAAGATTAGTTTTGGTAGAAACTTATTAAAGGATCAAACTCTACATGAAGGTAGGCATATTTTCTTATATTTTTGTTCTATGTAGTAAATGAATTACTCAAAATTATGAAAAGGAATGTAAAACAAAAATGATGTTGGTTTACGTTTCCTACTAGGTAATCAATGACCGTTTACACACATCATAAGTTTGGGATTTTCTTATGGTTAACTTTCTCCTAATCACGTTCTCTATCACTCTCCCTCAAAACTTGACCCTTTGTTTTTCTTCCATGTCCATGTTTTCCTACATGGAATCCTAGTGTGGGCTAACTCGGGTGACCTTCGTACTTCCTTTTCTTTCTTTTAAAGTAATAGTTTTACTGAATCCTTTTCCGATGTGGGACTTTCAATGAAATTTCAAAACCTAATTTTAAAAAAATTGCGAGGACGCAATTTCTTAAGGGGGGAAGATTGTAACGACCAGAAATTTTGAATAAATCTTGTTTCCTAATTTTATGGGTTATTTTATTTTATTCTTATACTCAAAAAAAATGTGTCATTTGATAACATGAGTATAATTAAAATGATACTGTTGGTTTTTGACTGTTATATGACCATTGGTCAATATGACCACTGGAAACTAAACATTTTGATTATTGTCTCTAAATACAATTAATCATGGTTAATAAATATAGAAAGAAGATTCGATGGCCTCACCCAGTAGTCTTGGACCGATCGAAGCCCATCTAACAGAACTTGGGAAGGAGGTAGCACCACTGAGCTTTGCCCTGGACCAAACCCAAGCTGAACTTCATCGTGTGAAGCTATAACGAGATCGCCTTCGCGAGAAGTTCAAACTGATAGAAATTATTACTCGTGCGATGTTGGCCGAGCCTCCCTCGGATTTTCTCATTTTATCACACCTTACATTTAGGTCCTATGCTGGTGTGATAAGGGGCTATGTAAGGAGACCGTAACTACCTTGTGTAATCCTTTGTTTTAAATAAAAATTGGGATTTCTTCTTATGATGAAGTTTATGAATTTTCAAATGACCGGATAAATATAGTATGCATATTTTTTAGGAATTTTAGAAAAAGTATATTTTAAAAACAAAATTTAAACCTTAAATTATTAAAAATGTGTAATGAATTGCAAAAAATGGTCATCTACAATTATGTTCAGTACGAAATTTAGAGTCTAATAAGATCAACTTGATTTTTGATGAATAGTAAAATATGAATAGTGATTTTATGATTAGGATTAGTAATGAGTCCAAATGGATTAGTAATCTCACTTAAATAAAGTATTAGTATAATCTAGGCACCTTGATTTAAGTAATGTGATTCAATAAAATGGTTAAATAATGGTTTCATAAATTATTAGTCAAGTATTAGTTTTTCGGGTGAATAGTGTTTTTAATTAAAAATTTAATTAAAAATAATTAGAAAATTATTTTTATAAAATGGACCTTATTTTTGAACTCAGAGCATCGATATTATGTTGTGGCAATTTTTGGGGATTTTTCTAAAAAAAATGAATTTTCAGTGAATAGTGAATTTATTTAAAAATAAAATTAAAAATATTTAGAAAATTATTTTTATAAAATGGAGTTCATTTTTTAAATAAGGGCCTTGATATTTGGTTAATGTGAAATTTTGGGATTTTTCTGAGAAAGTTGAATTTTCAGTGAATAGTAAAAATACAGTTTTAGGGTTTCGGTATGTTTAATGACATCATAACTGTGTCATGATGATGTCATGAGATATTTTAAGGGTTGGCCGGCCAAGGGTGATGAATTATTGTTTTGGGGGCCTCATGTGGCCTAACTCCATGGTAAATGCCAAGGGAGAGCACATGGTTTTGAGAAAAGCACTTGTGAGGTGTCCCTTGGCCATTAATGCCTTGTCCCCTCACTTTCTCTATATATAACCACCCTTTCCTCCTTTATTTTTCACTCCCAACTCTCCACCAAAGAATTTATGGTCTCCTTACCTCCCATGGAGTCCTCACAAGGTTCCCCCAAGCCCTCAAGGTCCAAACCTTTGAGTTTTAAGAGTTATGTTTTAAGGTAAGGGATCTGATCTTTCTCTTTCTTTTCAAGAAATCTCTTTTATGTAATTTCTTTTATGCTCCATGTTCTTATGTTAAAGGGTGTTCTTTTATTCTCCTCTTACTTCCCTTTTCATTTTCACATAATGAGATATCCCCTTTTACTCTCATTATTTCCTTTTATGAAGTTTTAAGTGGCGCCGTTAGGCTGCCGAAATTTTTGTAACGGATTCTTTCTCCTTCTCATTTTTCAAGATCTATTTTCATGTAAAGTATTTAAAGTTTCTTTTTATTATGTTGGGGTATGATCTCTAAATTTATCATTCTGATCTTTTATTATCATATGATTAGAGACCCCATTTGATCTCTTCAATTCAGTATTTTGAAGTTTTAAGTGGCGTCGTTAGGCTGCTGAATTTTTAAGTGGTTCTTCACCCTTCTCGTTTTGAAGTTCTACTTTCATGTCAATTATTTCAAGTTATTTTTTGTTATGTTGGGGTATGATATCTATATCTATCATACTTATCTTTTATGACCATATTATGAGAGACCCTATTTGATCTCTTCAATTCAGTATTTTGAAGTTTAAGTGGCATCGTTAGGCTGCTGAATTTTTTAAGTGGTCCTTGCACCTTTCTCCCTTTTCAAAGTTCTAATTCCATGTGAAGTCTTGAAAGTTACTATTTATTATGTTGGGGTATGATCTCTATATCTATCATACTGATATTTTATGTTCATATGATGATAGACCCTATTTTATCTCATAAATTCATTTTTGGTTGATGTTTCTGTAACGCTGTTAGGCTGCCGAATTTTCATAAGAGAAATCTTATTTTTGTCTTCCTTTCATGTTCTTCATTTCATATGGTATATATTCAAATTTCATTACCATTCTCTTAAATTCCTTATATTCTATCCCTCTGCTGTTTTATGGTTCATTTATCATTGTTTGACCCATGTCCCCTCTCTTTTCAACATTTTATAAAACCTTGTAACGTAGTCGTTGTGCTGCAGAATTTTTGTCTCAAAATGCCGCTCTCTTTTTATCAAAATTACTTCATTTTATTAAGTGAATACTCAAAGCTATTATTTCTACAGGGTTATTCACATATATACAAAAATGTTCTATTTTAAATTCTGGGATTTACATACATGACACCCGCTTTCCCTTTCTGTGGGTTTAAAGTAACGTAAAGATCATGTCTTTAAAGCGGTTTTTAAAATGTTATGATTATGAAATGAAACCCATTTATTTTATGATATATGGGTTATTTATGAAATGTTTGATGATGATATATGTGTCTCACATGATAATAAAGGAAAATTTAAGGGTGCGCCTTGATAGCGCTCTAATACATTGGGTAAAGACTTAATCTCTGGAGATGACCATTTTTAACGACGCCTTGGTGAATAACCTTGGTAATTTTTAACGACACCTTGGGGATGGACCTTGGTGAAATGAAACGATTGTCAATATTAAATGTTGTAGCCACATCTTCAAGTTATGAAAAATGTTATTTTTATTATGATATGCTTCATGGTTTCATTTTCATGCCTTAAAGTTATTTTCATGTCCTTATTGAAGTATCTCAAGTTCAAATGTAAAATGTTTCTCTTGTTTCCCTTACTGGGCCTTCTGCTCACCCTTTCTTTTGATGTATGTCCCCAGGTTATGAGATGCAGTAATGAACCTAGGATGAACTTAAGGAGAAGAATTTCAAGTGTTTAAGTGGAGTGTTTTTTGTTCTTTTCAAGTATTATGTTCCTTCTTTCCAAGACACTAAACCTTAAAGATCCTCGGTTTTGTAAAATGTAATGAAAGTTTATGTGATAAAAAGGCGGGATGATATAGTTGGTATCAAAGGACGGTTTAGTTATTTGTGGAAATTAGGATATTAAAACTCTAGGAAGAACCCTATATAAAAGTTTAAATATAGGAAATATTCCTGGTATTTTGGTGAGTATTGAGTAAGGGGTTTCCAAGAAAATACATCCCTGTCTGGATACGAGCAGGTAGAGGTGGCTCTGGCACAGATGTAGATAGGGGTAAAACTCGAAAACACCGCTTTGAGCTAGACTCGAACGTGAACTGGTACATGACAACGGTCCTTGCTGCACTCTTGGTTACGACACTCCTGGGGGATATGCTTTGGTAAATTCATAAGCTTAGTATGAACCATTGTTAAAGGAACAAAGATAAAATAAAATAAAGGTTTACATAAGAATATATGATCATGGATAACCTAGATGGGAACGTAGGGGAACACAAGTTAGCATATACTTTTCTTCTACAACTTATCCTTATATGATTTAAGTTTCTTTTCATGATTATTGCCTAAGTATTTAAGCCCCTAATTATAGCTTCTTTTCTTAGTTAATGGTGGGAAATGGAATAACATGTCCCAACAACCAATGTGATAGGAAATACTATGATTGTCGTATTAATACAACAACGATGATTAGGGGATTAAAAGATGATTATTATTTTGGAAGATGTTCACTATTTTTAGGACCCTATATGATCAAGGTAAATAGATTACTATGGTATTTTCATTGAGGAGTAAGGTTGACTTATATTTTGAAGAATCAATGAATTTAAGGTGGACTTATAGAAATTTAGGTTACTTATAGAAATGATTAACCTATCTTGGGTAAAATATGTTTAGGTTAGCTACTTTTGTTATAAGATGTTAGGTGTGGTTGATGTTGTTTGGAGATTAACAATGAAGTTTATTTTGGAAGACTATGTTATCAAATCCTTCTTGTATTTGGGTTTCAATCTTGGTTTAGTTTATTTTGAGTAATTTTAAGGATAATTATTTATGGAATGGTCTATGATGAACTTTGGGTATTAACATGGAACTTTGAAGATTTAAAAGTAGTTTCAATTCCTATGGGATTATTTCTTTTTGAAGAGTTGTTTTACCTTAACCTTTTTGTTTTTGGGATAATCTTTAAAGATAGAAGAAATAGATAGTTAATATTTTGTGGATTATGTGATTCTCTAGAAGATGATTCTTGTGTTTTGATGAGACCAAGTAGTTTTTAATGCTCATCTTTTGGAGAAAAGATTAGTTTTGGTAGAAACTTATTAAAGGATGAAACTCTACATGAAGGTAGGTATATTTTCTTATGTTTTTGTTCTATGTAGTAAATGAATTCCTCAAAATTATTAAAAGGAATGTAAAACAAAAATGTTGTTGGTTTACGTTTCCTACTAGGTAATCAATGACCGTTTACACACATCATAAGTTTGGGATTTTCTTATTGTTAACTTTCTCCTAATCACATTCTCTATCACTCTCCCTCAGAACTTGACCATTTGTTTTTCTTCCATGTCCATGTTTTCCTACATGGAATCCTAGTGTGGGCTAACTCGGTTGACCTTCGTACTTCCTTTTCATTCTTTTAAAGTAATAGTTTTACTGAATCCTTTTCCGATGTGGGACTTTCAATGAAATTTCAAAACCTAATTTTATTAAAATTGCGAGGACGCAATTTCTTAAGGGGGGAAGATTGTAACGACCCGAAATTTTGAATAATTCTTGTTTCCTAATTTTATGTGTTATTTTATTTTATTTTTATACTCAACAAAAATGTTTCATTTGATAACATGCGTATAATTAAAATGATACCATTGGTTTTTTACTGTTATATGACCATAGGTCAATATGACCGCTGGAAACTAAAAGTTTTGATTATTGTCTCTAAATACAAGTAATCTTGGTTAATTAATATAGAAAGAAGATTTGATGGCCTCACCCAGTAGTCTTGGACTAATCGAAGCCCATTTAACATAACTTGGGAAGGAGGTAGCACCACTGGGCTTTGCCCTGGACCAAACCCAAGCTGAACTTCATTGTGTGAAGCTAGAACGGGATCGCCTTCGCGAGAAGTTCAAACTGATAGAAATTACTACTCGTGCGATGTTGGTCGAGCCTCCCTCGGATTCTCTCACCTTAGCACACCTTACACTTAGGTCCTATGCTAGTGTGATAAGGGGCTATATAAGGAGACAGTAACTGACTTGTGTAATCCTTTGTTTTAAATAAAAATTGGGATTTCTTCTTAGGATGAAGTTTATGAAATTTCAAATGACCGGATAAATATAATATGCATATTTTTGATGAATTTTAGAAAAAGTATATTTTAAAAAAAATTTGTAAACCTTAAATAATTAAAAATGTGTAATGATTTGCAAAAAATGGTCTTTTACAATTATGTTCAGTACGAAATTTAGAGTCTAATAAGATCAACTTGATTTTTGATGAATAGTAAAATTTGAATAGTGATTTTATGATTAGGATTAGTAATGAGTCCAAATGGATTAGTAATCTCACTTAAATAAAGTATTAGTATAATCTACGGAACTTGATTTAAGTAATCTGATTCAATAAAATGGTTAAATAATGGTTTCATAAATTATTAGTCAAGTATTAGTTTTTTGGGTGAATAGTGTTTTTTAATTAAAAATATAATTAAAAATTATTAGAAAATTATTTTTATAAAATGGACTTTATTTTTGAACTCAGAACATCGATATTATGTTATGGTAATTTTTGGGGATTTTTCTAAAAAAATGAATTTTCGGTGAATAGTGTATTTATTTAAAAATAAAATTAAAATTATTTAGAAAATTATTTTTATAAAATGGAGTTCATTTTTGAAATCAGAGCCTTGATATTTGGTTAATGTGAAATTTTGGGTTTTTTTCTGAGAAAGTTGAATTTTCAGTGAATAGTAATAATACAGTTTTAGGGTTTCGGTATGTTTAATGACATCATAACTATGTCATGATGATGTCATGAGATATTTTAAGGGTTGTCCGGCCAAGGGTGATGAATTATTGTTTTGGGGGCCTCATGTGGCCTAACTCTATGGTAAATTCCAAGGGAGAGCACATCGTTTTGAGAAAAGCACTTGTGAGGTGTCCCTTGGCCATTAATGCCTTGTCCCCTCACTTTTCCTATAAATAACCACCCTTATTCCTTTATTTTCCACTCCCAACTATCCCACAATGATGTTCCAGTCTCCCTACCTCCCATGGAGTCCTCCCAAGGTGCCCCCAAACCCTCAAGGTCCAAACCGTTGAGTTTTAAGAGTTACGTTTTAAGGTAAGGGATCCGATCTTTCTCTTTCTTTTCAGGAAATCTCTTTTATGTAATTTCTTTTATGATCCATGTTCTTATGTTAAATGGTGTTCTTTTATACTCCTCTTACTGAACTTTTCATGATCACATAATGATATATCCCCTTTTACTCTCATTATTTTGTTTTATGATGTTTTAAGTGGCGCCGTTAGGCTACCGAAAATTTTGTAACAGATTCTTTCTCCTTCTCATTTTTCAAGATCTATTTTCATGTAAAGTATTTCAAGTTTATTTTTATTATGTTGGGGTATGATCTCTAATTTTATCATACTTATATTTTATGATCATATTATGAGACACCCCATTTTATCTCTTCAATTCAGTATTTTGATGTTTTAAGTGGCACCGTTAGGCTACCGAATTTTTAAGTGGTTCTTCACCCTTCTCGTTTTGAAGTTATACTTCCATGTCATTTCTTTCAAGTTCCTTTTTTTTTGTTGTGGTATGATATCTATATCTATCATACTTATCTTTTATGACCATATGATGAGAGACCCCATTTGATCTCTTCAATTAAGTATTTTGAAGTTTAAGTGGCGTCGTAAGGCTGCTGAATTTTTTAGGTGGTCCTTGCACCTTTCTCCCTTTTCAAAGTTCTAATTCCATGTGAAGTCTTGGAAGTTACTTTTTATTATGTTGGGGTATGATCTCTATATCTATCATACTGATATTTTATGTTCATATGATGAGATACCCTATTTGATCTCATCAATTCATTTTTGGTTGAAGTTTCTGTAACGCTGTTAGGCTGCTGAATTTTCATAAGAAAAATCTTATTTTTGTCTTCCTTTAATGTTCTTCATTTCATATGGTATATTTTCAAATTTCATTACCATGTTCTTAAATCCCTTATATTCTATCCATCTACTGTTTTATGGTTCATTTATCATTGTTTCACCCATGTCCCCTATCTTTTCAACATTTTATAAAACCTTGTAACGTAGCCGTTGTGCTGCAGAATTTTCGTGTCAAAATGCCTCTCTCTTTTTCTCAAAATTACTTCATGTTATTAAGTGAATAATCAAAGCTATTTTTTCTATATGGTTATTCACATATATACAAAAATGTTCTATTTTAAATTCTGGGATTTACATATATGACACCCGCTTTCCCTTTCTGTGGGTTTAAAGTAACGTAAAGATCATGTCTTTAAAACAGTTTTTAAAACGTTATGATTATGAAATGAAACCCATTTATTTTATGCTATATGGGTTATTTATGAAATGTTTGATGATGATATATGTATCTCACATGATAATAAAGGAAAATTTAAGGGTGCGCCCTGATAGCGCTCTAATGCATTGGGTAAAGACTTAATCTCTAGAGATGACCATTTTTAACGATGCCTTGGTGAATAACCTTGGTAATTTTTAATGACACCTTGGGGATTGACCTTGGTGAAACGAAATTATTGTCAATATTAAATGTTGTAGCCACATCTTCAAGTTATGAAAAATGTTATTTTTATTATGATATGCTTCATGGTTTGATTTTCATGCCTAAAAGTTCTTTTCATTTTCTTGTTGAAGTATCTCAAGTTCACATGTAAAATGTTTCTCTTGTTTCCCTTACTGGGCCTACTGCTCACCCTTTCTTTTGATGTATGTCCCCAGGTTATGAGATGCAGTAATGAACCTAGGATGAACTTAAGGATAATCCTTTCTTGTGTTTAAGAATTGTGTTTTTTTTTCTTTTTAATTATTATGTTCCTTGTTTCGAAGACACTAAACCTTAAAGATCCTCGGTTTTGTAAAATGTAATGAAAGTTTATGTGATAAAAAAGGCGGGATGCTATAAACGCAATGAGATTCATTGCCCATCATATCCATTCAAGAATAATTTTTATTTGATTACTAAAAATAATGTTTAAATACTTAATATCAATTTTTAATATTAATAAGATAAATATCATCCATAACAAACATGGCTTGTATAACAAAGCATATAAAGGAGATCGAATCAGTTAACACCCGAAACGAAGATAATACTAAAATATCAATATTAGAAGATCAAATATGATATCATATTAATGTTTATGGTTGTTGCATAATTTAATAACAATTATTTAACCATTATACCGGAGATTAATGTACCCTCTACCAAGGAAAAGTACAAGGTAATGGGTTTCTTATCTCACTTTTAACTCCGTGAGATTTCCATTTTTTTCCAGTTATTTATTGCATGTGGTGTATTGTGTACTATAATTTGATATATATTATCATGATTATATTTATATTCGTGGTATTATATGATTCAATTGGGGGTTATTATCTTTTTTTCATATGAATTTATTGATTAAAATGAGGTAAGGGTTTTTCGACTCACTTTTATTCCCATGAGATTCCTGCTATATTGGCCACTATTTCCTTTTGTGTGGAGTATATATTTCCCCTAATTGTGTTATTTTATTAATATAATTTAATGTATGGGTATTTATATCTTCATTGTATGATACTTCTTTCATGGGGTGTATGTTTCATAATTTACCAAATCAGTAAGAAAATTTCAAATTTCAATTTCCACTCATTGGGCTTTATGAAAACTACATTGATTATTTTACTCCATGATTATGTGTGGAATAACTATTTATTATTTGTGTAGTAATTTACACTCCCTTTTCTTTGGATATAATTTTAATATACTTAATCACTCCATTGATAAATTCTCAAGTCATCAATATGAACATGATAAGAGTAATTTTTACTCAATCTCCATTTATTGAGTTAAACATCCAATTCATTGGTGTTGTTTTTACAAGAATATGTGTGAATGTAATCTGATTTATTTATAGTGAATATCCAATCATATTGAGTGTATTTATATTTTTCAAAAATAATTATGTCGTTGATTTATCCTTAACCTACAAATACGGTATTTTTAAGATATTTCATCTCAATTTACATTCCATTGAGACATCTTTGTTGTTATATGCCAATTAACTTTTATATGGTGTATATAATGTACTTTGACATATAATATCATGAATACCTATATTCTCATGATATTATAATGTTTTGATTACCTCAATTATTTTTATTCAAGTGTCTCTCTTTTGGTTAGGTACTCTACCTAAAATATCATTTTAAATGTTTTAAAAATTTATTATTCTAAATCTTTCTTATTAATGTCCATGTTTTAAAAATAGTTTTAAGGATTTCTTTATATGGAAATTAATGTTTTAAAATTAAAATTCCTTTTAAAAGTTTCAAAGTGTTATGGGACACTTTGATTCAAAAATCTATTTTCAAATGGCTTCTTGAAAAATAGTGTGACATTATAATGTTTTCAAGAAAAAGGGGGATATTTCTGTCAAATAGTTTTGATGATTATTTTCATCTATGTCAATATCCTTCATTATTCTCAGTTGAGGTTAGTATGTTACAATACAATCTTCAATATTGTATTGAATGAGTTATGTTTCACTGTGGATGTGCTATTTTTCTTCCATTCATGGTTTGTGGATAATGTATTGACATTTCATATGATAGTTTTAATATGAATGTGTATGTTATGTTTCAAAATTTTCATATGAGGAATGCATTGGACTTAGTAAGTGACGGGTGGAGCCCGCTATAGCTCCTTGATGCATCGGTAGGTCTCATGAGACAAAATAGTGTCCGGGCACAATGCCTTGACAAAATCTTTTTTGTAGTCTTGGCACAGGGCCTTGACTATGTGGTTATGAAGTCTGGTATTATGCATTCCATCATTCTGAAAGTGGCTATTGATATTTCATGTGATTATTCGACTAGTATAATATCCATGTGAATATGGAAATGGCATTATTTAATTTTATCTTTATCATATTATGCTGAAGTAAAACGTTAAAAGGATTTTTTTTAGTCTTATACATTTCCTTAAATGTTTATGCTTATTTATGAAAGTTTATACTTTATTGTTATCCATATTGAGCATCTGATCTCACCCCTTTCTATGTATTATTTTTTCCAGGATGCGAAGAAGTATATTATAACTTACCTACAAGGACAGTCTATGGGATCTCAGTGTTGTTTATGGAAACAAGGTTTTTGTAGTTTTTCATTTTATGGTGTAATGTAAACTTTATGAATGTATCTAGTACTTCAAAGGCTACTAAACTAATTGGTATTTCGACACATGACCTTTTGTTATCATGCCAATGATACATCATAATGCCCCAACACTGGGATTCTGGGGTCGGCCCATTACATACTAGGACGGAAAATGGTGTCCCTTTTACAATGATTCCCTATAAGACCCCTTTATCCCATTATTGTGTTTTTCAATATCTCTAAACGAATTTTATAAAAAATATAACTAATTTACAAAAAATATAATTCCATATACCTATCTCAAATATATGTTCCATCATTCTTCTACTTTCTTCAACTATAAGTCAAAAAAACTAGGAGTGTGAAACGAACAGTATATTTAGTCACCAACATACAAACTTGTTTTAGCTAGAAGAAGTACATTTTCTTTTCTAGATGAAATTTTTATTGATAAAATTTTCTATTGAACAACTCATTGAACGGTCCCATATAAGGCCTGGATCTAGATTTTCTTTTATAGATATGTCCCTAAATTATAGCTCCATGTCTTTAAGAATGTACACATCCAGTTTGAATTTCATGTTATCTAGGGTTTCAAGGAAGTCAAGGATTCTATTCATTCTACATATCCATAAATATATATGATCATTCCCTAAATAACCCTAAACATGAAGCGGATTATTCTTCCACAATTCGAATGAGTGATTCATGCAAAAAGTTTCTATAGGACTAGGTCCCTTATTGATAGCTTGGAATTCATTCATGATACTCTAAACTAGCTAATAATTCAACTATGAATTAGGTGGAACTTTATTTTTTTTAAACCCATATTTCCATTTTCTTTTTCTCCATATTAGTATAAATATCGTTCTAGAAACATATCAACAATTACTTATAATTTATTTTATTTCTTCCTTTTCTTGGGCTATATCATATAACTTAGTCAATGAATCATAACAATATAGTAATAAAATGAAATAATCTTAATAATTTAGTCCTAGTGGGAAGTCTCTTAGATAATTCATGATACCCAAAACTCATCATATTAACCAACGAAAGTAAGATAAAAACACACACAAAATTGTTTTTCGTCTTTTTTTGTACTCATAAAACCTTGTTAATTGATTTTCAATATAAATAGGTAATCTATGACATTTTATTCTATAAATTTCAAGTCTCAATGAATTCTATCTTCTTAAGACCACCACAACTAAAGGGTTGAATCAAACTTATACCATTTATATATACATTTTCTTAACCATTATAATGGAATTAGTTTATGTGCCAATGACCTTAGGTGACTTTCTTCATCCATAACATCAAATCCTTCTACTAGTTATTAATTTTCGTCATGTATTTGCTTGATAAATTTGAATATATTATTCACCACTTTAATAGTAACATTCTAAAATTAGTACTTAATTTAAAGGAATAGTTATTTAACATATTCAATGTAAACATTATCATTACCCAAACATGAATTATTAGAGGAACAATAATCAAAGGATTCATAACTGAGGTTACAAATCTGACCAATTTCAGCATGTAGTGATTCCCCCCTCCTCTTTGACAATTTTCATTAATTTTTTAAATTCATTTTTATTTCAGTTTCTCAAAGACTTGTCTAAAAATTTTAAATCTATCTTGATAGAGATGGAGAGATATTATCTAATATGAGAAAACGATATTTAAATTATGTAATTTGTTTAAATTTTTTAAAATAGCTAGGTTAGAAAATTTTATATATCCCCTCAGATATGAAACCTTATACTCCAATTTTATTTGAAATGTAATAATATTTCCAATGATTTGGATCTTATTATTTCATACTAATTGAGTGTCCCAGTAGGATTGAATAGATAAACCTTATCGGTGGTGAATCATGTACTGTCTTATTTTTTCCAAATACCAAATATTCATTTAATACATAAACCCCCTTTGGTATTTTGAACCTATGTGCTTAGAAAATCCTCAAAATTATCATATTTGTTTTCACCCTAACCATATAAACCACATTCAAGAAGGTAATGTAGGAAAATAAATCACATTGTAATTTATATGGTTCAAACCCATTGTAAAAAACATACTTTTTATTGTGATAATCATTATCTATGTCAGAGCCTTTCCGCTATAATATTTTTATCAATAAAAAAATATGTGGGTAATTTTATCAAAGTACACTCTCTGTCAGAAGGAAATATGTGTAAAAATATAAATAAATTATATGTTAAACCACTAGATATTTCTGATCCCAAAAAAACAAGAATTTCATAATCCTTTAGAATTAAAGTGATGTGACATGACACAAATACCTAAATAATAATTCTATAAAATGTAAGAAGTTAAAATGAACCCTAAATAGCCATATATAAATTGTCTCCTAAAAATTATTCAAGTAATTAGAAAAAACTAAGATGACCACTTAGTTTTATGTGGTTTGTATTTTCATCCTATGTTCAATGGGAGGAAATAGCAACAATTTTATAACTTTTGAAGTAAAAAAGTTATAGTCAATGTGATTGGCCAACCATGTAGATCACTAAATACGATCATCCAAAAACTTAATAAAGTGTTCCCACCCACCATTTATTGAGGATTCCACCTAGTCATCAGGTAACACCAAGTACAATACTTCTGGGAGCCCATCCATTGTAGTACACAACTTTCAATTCCATGTACCATTCCTTAAATTTAAATTTGAATACTGGTATAGAAAAAGTATTTCTTATGCCTCACCCTTCCTCATATAATCGATAAAAATATTGATTTAAACAAAGACACAAACCCCTTTCTTATAATTACACTATCAAAAATTCTAGTGATCTGACTATCTATTGGGCATCGATCTAAAATTTTACAACTTCTTAAAACATCATAATTATCCTTACAAGGACCTTTCAAATAAATTAACTTTAATTAAATATTTAACATCTAGTTACTTTCATCATCTGAAAATATTTCATAGGAATAACATCACCAAATTTCTTTACATTCTTAAAAATTATACACTTGAAATTTTTTTCAAGAAAATTGAACAATCCATTGGTAAAACTTGTGATATAGACATCCTTTTAATCCATTAAGTGACCTATAACCTTAACTTTTCATTCACCCCATCCACATCGAGGTAATATATAGCCTTCAATTTTATTAGGCCAAAGGCTTAGTGAACATGTTTTCTGACTTTTATTCTCTAATAATATTTTGTAGCTCAATGTTATCATCTTACATCGTATTTTGTATTTAATGGTAATTTAGGTCTATATGTTTTTTATTTTCATGGAAAAGTAAATTTTTCTCCAAGTGAATGATACTTTTACTCATAGAGTAGTGTTTCTCTCTTTCTTGGACCCTTCCAAGTTCCTTAATAAATCCATAAACCACACCCTTTATTTTATTTCATCCATTACAGGAAAATATTATAATTATATTAATGAATAAGAAAGAACTTCATAAAAAATTGGAATCCAACTGATAACCATTCCTTTAATAGTAAAAAACATAACCGTATGTATCGTTTCATGTATCAAAATATCCCTTAATGTTAGTATCAATATTTCCTTGAGAGGGATTATTTATATTGAAACACGAGGTTGTTTCTTCAAGTCCTCTAACATATCACGGAATCAATATCACATCTTCCTAATGTTATTTCATTTGATTTTCCATAAATTGGTAAATAAATCCCACTGAGTAAGAAATACTCATACAAGTTCACACAATAACATAAATAAATCTTCTTCAAATAGATATGAGTATAATTTTATCAATGTGATTCACCTAAAATTTCATTTAATGTGCTTGTTAAATGTATAAATTTAATTTTATAGAATGAGGTGAAACAATGGATTTACAACCAATAATCACAAATAATTTAATAATAATCCAGATTTACTCCATCTATAGAAGAACAAATATTTGGGAACGTTTATCCATTTTAAAATATATACTTGATATTTTAAAAGCGTTACTAAGATTTTTCATTTGAATACATTAATAAAAATATTTCCCAATATGCTAAATACATTTTAAATTAGGGCCAACTAGAATCATTTCATCCATATATGAGATAAATTTAATGAAGCTTCCAACTTCAAACTTATTTTAGTATAAAAAATGATATGATTTTTTCATTAGAAAACATTTTTTACATAAATTCATCAAATATTAGGTTCCATTTAATTTGTGATTATATTTAACCATAATATTCCATTTGAGTGTACAGACCACTTCATGCAACTAATTTTCAATAAAGGCATCAAGTTTCTATATGAATATTCCATCATCCAAATCACTATTAAGGAAAGTAATGTTAAAATCCATTTTCTCTATGTGTAGATCATTAGAATCGACCATTTTAAGTAAAATCATGTTGGTAGAAATATTTTAAACTCATGAAAATATATCTAAAAATTTAATACCTTCCTTTAATTGGAAAATTTTCATCATCAACCTATTATTATACATTATAAATATGTTAACTTCTTCATATAATGGAAAACCCCGTTTTTTAATGAGTTCTCTATTTTTATATGACACTTTCACTAGCTCACATTGTTGTTTTCATATAAAGAATCCAAATCCTCCTTTAGATATAACTCTTATTTAGTAGAATCACTGAGACTGAATAACTTGTACATACTTTGAGGTTATCCTACATCCATTAAGAGTAATAAGTGAATAGCATCACTATTCCAATGTACTAGTTTTATTATTTTGTATTTTCTTCACAATTCTTCTTATGGATCAACTACTTTTGAAAATAATAATTTTATAAAATATTATTATAGTGTTATGACTTGAGCTTCACCAATCATCAATATTATAACATTAGATTATACTATTCTAATATTTAAACATTGACTGTAATTATTTCATATTCCTATAAAATTTGAGAACATCCAGAATACCTAGTACCACTTGAACATTCAATAATTTTAATGACTCAAGAAATTATACCCATGAATTTTTTTTACTTGAGATGATTATATGTTCTCATATTTATTTTCTACCATGTTCCAGTCCTTCCGGCGAACATTGTCCTTAAATATCACATTTCTAATTCTTATTAACCACAACATGTAATCATCCCAATGTTAAAAGAGAAATTATTAAGTGTCGTACCCTTTAAATAAATAGGTATGAGACTTTGATATAATATTATCCCAGTCCTTGGAATCTACATGAATATGGGAAACATAGACAAAGATCCTGAGATGACGAAGTTTTGGTGTTTCAAAAAACCATCTAGATTCCTATAACTCATTATTTAACTCCTCTCAATAATTAGTATCATATAAATAATTTTAGAGGTCATTACTCTTAGTAAAATCATGAGGTTCATTGTATTTTATTACTTTCATTAGGAAACATAATGTCACAAGACATTAAACCAATAGAATTTCTAATCTCGAAACCATTAGATGTTCAGTTCCCTTTGGAATTTACATGTTACTTCATGTCACAATTCACTAATTAAAAATTATACAAAACATGGGATGAAAAACATCACTATAAATCACTATATATAAAGTATTTTATCCCAAAATAATACAACAAAGAAGAAACAACTATAAATAACACTTGGTTTTTCATGGTTTTTAATATTTACCAATATATATTAGATAACACTATAAAAATTTTATTCCATTAGAAGTATAAAGTTAAAATCACCAATAATATACAATTACATATATCACTAACTCAAAAAATGATCACCCAACACCTCATAAAATTGATCCTTACCTCCCTTTATAGATAGTAAAACATAGTCATCTGGTGGCACCAAATTTATACTTTTGTGGGAGCCTGTCTATTTTATTTATAAATTTTTTATTATCTATATAATTCCTAAACCTATCCTCTATGTTTAAATGGACTATTTGTTAGAGGAAAATTTTGATATTAATTTTTTAAAGGTTAATATTGATAAAATTTACCAGATATTGATCTAGGTTGACCTTAATGATGATAAAATTGTTTGGATCAACAAACAAGATCAGATATTGGCATATGAAATCAATAAAAGGAAAAACATTAGAGGAATATATTCATACCTGGGACAAATTGACTTACCACATTGAGGACCTCATAAAATAATATCTCTATGCGAAGTTCACCTCTATCTCATGGAGTTTATATATGATGAGTTATTCATATTTTTTATGTTTTTCTATAATACAATGACAATTTCATATGTGTTCTAAATTTTAGTTCTCATGTAATCTTATAGGGTTCTCACTTACCATTAAATGTTGTTTTAGAAACAAATAAATTTAAATTTTCAAGTCAGGTCAATGGCCTTATGGGTTATTTATACTCAGTCCCATATGTTTTCTAGAATATTTATCCTCTTTCGTGAATTAAATCGCTAGGATTTTATAGATATCAAAAAAACAACAAAAATTGATCTAGTTCCTCAAACATAGAGTCTTTGATTGCTTATGATGATTTAATAAACTTACTCAAACATTGTCTCATTGATAGATCAACTCATATCTCATATTCAAAACATTTCTTAGGCTTCTCAAAATAGATTCAACCAACTAAATCCCATTGGATTATTCAACTTCTTATCTTTATATTATTCTCCTATAAAACCCAGTATAATATATCTCATTATCATAGGATCATAGGACTCTATTCATCATCATTATAGCATATAGTGGATTCTCCTTCTTCCTGTAGTGCTCATTTTCTGTCAATGCACTAAACTAGTTCATTAAGACAACATTTTCTCTCTTAGTTACTCAGTCTCTCTAAGTTATAGAGTTCACTACACCTTCCTATTTTCCTTTCTCTTCTTGATAATTACTATATAGGAAGAAAATCACCCTCTCATCAGTTTATTTTCTTATTATAAAAAATATAAATAACTCATAGTATTATGTTAAATCTAAAATGAATCCACAATCTCACTAAATCTTTTCCCATGAGCTCTTGTTATTTATATTGAAATATTTACGTGGGAGTGTCTCCGTGATATCCTTTTTCAACTAACAGAGAATTAAAAACAATAATCATACATAATTTTATTATATATTTTTTTCTTTCTATCAAAAAAATATATCTTTTAATTTATTATCATATAATAATAACTATTTTCTTTCCTAAATAAACATCACACAATCCACACTTCAATTTACCATGCTTTATAAAGATCATACAACCCAAAATTTCTCATGGTATTAAACTCTCTCATTGTGATGTGATGGAATAATATATATTTCTGTTGATATTACACTTGAATATATACAATGTTGATAATAACTCATCCTTTTACTTCTTTTTACATACCTCATATCACAATCCTATTTTTTGTATTTAAACATTGTAGTAAAACTCAAGATTTGACTCTTTTATTGTTAGAATTATTCTAAAAAGTAAATAAATAATCATTGATATTCTCATATTATTATTCTTATCCAATATATTAGATTATGGATTAAATAAGAATCATGAGTTTTTGAAAATTTTAGAACAAATATTTCATAATAATAATTTAATTTCTCTTTAGATTATAAAGTTTGGATTATTTATCTTTTATTTTAATGAAATCCAAATATTTTTCTAGGTCTTCATGTTTACACTAATAAAGGATCATGTATACACTCCTATATTCATCCACATAGTGTATTAAAATCATTCATATTCAGAAGAATAATACTTACATCAATTAAATTCATGATAACATAGAACATACCTCTTTCAAACACCACACATATGATTTATACATAACATTTTATGATGTTTACACAGATGAAAAATAATTATTATGCAACTAGTAAATTTACATTTATCAAATCTCTAGGATGAGATGATTATTAATAAAACCATGTAATCATCTATACATTTCACTAGAGATGATCCTTATATTGTAGGGTTTGATACTTGTGTATGTTTGTACTTTTTTACATCTTTGAGATATATAAAATTCATTATTCTTTAAATGAATTCAAGGATACTCTAATTCAACTCTATCTTATCATAACTTCAACAAAGATTGTTCAACCCATTATAAAAAGTAATTCATAATTTGTAACCTAAGGATGGTATCACCAATAAGCAATGGTTAGCTTTCTGGCTAGAATGATTACACTCAAATCTTCCCACTAATAGGTTTCATCAAAAATCTTACTAAACTATTGTAGACAGTACTTCATAGCCTTGGTAATTGTCTTTAACATTAGTATTATATCTCTAATCATCATTTGTTATGGGTTTATTACTATGAAACCTATTTCATTCATATTTCCCTAAATATGTGGTAACCCTTCTCAATTCCATTACCAACATGAGATAGATTCTCCTTCGTATTTACAATATAATCCAACTTTTTATTATTTTGTACAAATTTCCTTACTTTATATTGATAAAAACTAAAACTCAAGATTCTCTAAATCGAATGGAACACATGAATATGTTTATAAATTATAGTATATACATATATGAAGTATAAAAAAAATATATATTTAAATAATATATTTATAAATTTGTATATATGTTGGTATTTATATATGAATATATAAATATAGACATTAATATAATAATTTTTTATGTAAATATATAAATTCACACACACACAAATAAATAGACACACACACACTCTCTATAATATAAAATAATAAAACAGAAATATATATTTACACTTATATCATAACTATATATATACACAAACCAAATTATTATTATTGTGTGTATATATATATATGATCTATGTGACAAACAGCAACAAAAATTAACAGAAAATATTTTATTGGTTCTGAAATTCTTAAAACTATGTTTTGAATTTCATATCTTTGGGTTATGAAGTTACTTCCTCTAAAATGTTACATAAAAATAGAAGGGTTCTACTTCCAATGGATCATTAATTATAAGATCACATGGTTTCATTAGTGGTAATTTTAGAACTGATAATGATCAATGTAAATGAAAAAATAGTTTTCATGAGAGGTCGGTGGTGCTCAAACCTCATTGCTTGATCATAAGATTAAAATTGAGAAAAAATACCTCTTCAGAATCTTTTTATGTTTTTTGGGTTTTCTATTTATTATTAAATAATATTGATAAAGTTTTTTTATGTTTTTGGAGGTTCATAGAAATAGCACATTGAATGTGGCATCGTTTCCCAGTGTTTGACCAAATTTTGTGCCAAAAACATTAGATGATGAAAGTTGGATTTTTTTAAATGGAATGACTTCTGATAAGTATTAGAGACCCAAAATTATCATAAATAGATATTATATCATTTTTATGAAAAAAATTTACATAAAAATATACACGTGTAAGGATTATAATGGTATAGTGACTTTAGAAACATAGAAATACAAACAATCAGTTTACAAGGAAACTACATCATCTCCCATTACAGTTTTCATAGCTAAATTCATTCGTAGACAAATGATACATACTGGATTTCTTCATAAAATGAGAAAATAAAACATAAGAAAGGGTGGGATCATATTCTCAACATAGGTAAAAAATAATGATTTATAAGCATAACATGATCATGTGGGTATTAGAACATGGGAATAAAATTTGATAAACATAACATGCATATAAAAGTTGATTCATAGAAAACATATTTGTAGTTTATAATACATTAATCATTAAAAATAAAATACAATAATCCATGATAACATAATATTGGTATAAGACATAGATTTTTAGAATACACATAAGTATAAAAAATAGTTTTCCAATAATATCCAACAAGACATTAATAACATTTTAGGATAGGGATAAACACCCATGAAACTACTTAGTTATTGGGATGACCTCCCATTTACCATTTTTTGGGATTCATATAACCTCCCATTTTCCATTTCAGCTCATATAACATTAATACCCAATTAATTTGAGGGAGATATAGGCCCCTCCCATCACATAATTTAAATCATACATATGTGAAACAAGTTCATAAAACAATAATCATATAATAACCCAAGAAATTTAATGGGTTCAAAAACATCTCTTCATATCATAACATGTGGAAAGGTGATAGGTTTCAAAATAATTTCTTCATTTCATCACAGTATAACCCATAGAAAAGAAGTGTATTTCATTATAATTTTATAATGGTATAACCCATGGAAGAGTAGAAAGATTCATAAAAATATTTTCCTAATAAACCATTTATATAAATATTAAGATTTTTTCCTTGGTTTATATCCTAAAAAACAAATGTTAAATCAAAGGATTTAATTTTAGATATAAAATTATTTTAAAAGATAAAACACTTGGAATGTTTCTTGTAGATGACCAAATTGATATAAATATAACTTTTTAAATCACAAAACATTTCAAAAATCCATTTATTTTATAATAAACTTAAAAACATATAATTTAACATTTAAAATTCATTTAAAACATTTCTTTATTAGAATATACTCTCCTCCATAATAAGACAGGTTTTTAAAACATAAAAAAAATTCAAAATGTTTTCACTTTCAAATAATTTTTTAAAACATAAAAAAATTCAAAAAAAAATTAACAAATAAATTTATTTATAAATAGATTATAAAAGTTTTATGTGAATTATTAAATCATTTAGTTGTTAAGAAAATGGGAAATATTGTTCATGCATTTCATTTTAACTGAACAAAGGTTCTCCTAATATTTTTGATAAAATCAAAATGGGAATTATTTTGAAAAAGTAATTAATATTATTTTTAAAAAAAATTAAAATAGTCGAACACGGTTAAAATTTAATTTGAAAAATTATTGGACAATAGTAAAACATTTTTGAAAGAATTTATTTTTTAAATATTGTTTTTGGAAGAAACAAATTTTCAGATAAAAATTAAAGATAAAGTGGGATTTTCTAAAATTTATTTTCTTAATTATTTGATGTACTCAAGAGTTAAAAATGGTAAAATTACATGAAATAATATTTAATTAAAATTTGGAAGAAAATTAATGGTTTTCATGGGATATTTATCATAATACTTTATCATATAAAATATAACAATAATAAATCCTGATAAACAATGAGATTGTAACATAAAATATTTTCCACATTGGTAATATAGAAACGTAATACCCATGAAGTTATATCATTAACTTAAACATAAAATATCATGAAGATAAGAAATTTTATGATATTATATGTCAATGTGGTTGTATATACATCTCATAAAATAAGATAAGTGTATAACATAATTATATGTCTCGAAGAAGGGGAATTGAGACAAAAATCAGTTACCTTAAGTCTACACTTACATTGTACATGTAAAAACCTAATATATAATAAATATAATTTTATTATAAATATATTAGATTAAAAAATTAATATATATATATATATATATCATTCCATATATTAGTTTATTATGACCTTTTAGTACCCATTTATTCACAATTCCATGTCAAACTTACATTTTGGGTAAGAACTACTTTGTTTTACATAAATGTTTTGAGTTTTTTGTTCCTCTTACTTTAATCATTGTTTAACAATATAAATATCATATATATTCTGTATATATGTATTTATAGTGATCTATAATTTTTTTGATATAAAATAAAATACACCGTTGATGGAGACGGTAAGCCGTACTTACGCAGGATTTATGTTTCCATTTTCACCGTGGATTGAAAGAAAGAAATTTAAGTGATATATTATCATTAAAGAATAATTTTTATGTCATATATATCACATATTTTCATTAAAATAATCATTATTAAAATTTATTTAAAACTTGAATGATTCACATCGCTTCGCGAGTCAGAAATCTGTCGTACACACGAGCGATATTATTGTATGACCAAAAAATTGATAGTATGAAAGTATGTGTGATATAATAATTCAAGAAGTATAATTATATAAAAATATCATATATATGTATATATATAATAAATCCATCCTTAATTATATCTTTTATAGGTGGTAATAGAAAAAAATTAATGACTTTGATTCATGATGCATAAGTCTGCGTACACCCAAACGATGATTTTGTAACCCATTTAATGGAATTGGAAATAATTGTAGGTCATTAAATTCATGTAAAAAATCTAAGTATATGGAAGATACTTAGGTTAATATATCATCATATTATAAAAAATATTAAGGATGTGGAGAAATAAATAAAATAAAAATGTTCATTGATGAATATTACATATTCTTCAAAAAACCCCCCTTAGGTTTTCACCAAAATCCTTCATATATTAGATTTATATCCAAAATAACGTCTCTAGGATGCTATAAGGTAATGTTTGAAGTTATTTTGGTATTTATTGGTTGAACCAAAATGGTTTTAAGGTGTTAATAAGATAATAGAGGGGGTGGCCTTTTATATGTGACTTGAGTAGAACACGTGTAAATATTTGAAAGGAAAACATGTAACTATGTTTTTCACATGACAAAAAGGTCCAAAATATCAAAAATTATAACATTGGACATTATAATTTTTAAATATTTCTATAATATAGATTTTATCCAATTTTATATGTCATTTTAATTTTATATTTTTAGTTTAACTCTGGAGAATTCATTTTTACATTCACAGTGGTAAATAATTTTTAATGTTTTTACTATTCATTTTTGGTCAAAAATTATACTGAAATTATTATATAATATAAATTATAATTATTAAAAATAATTAATTTTTTTTCTAAATAAAATTTAACCTATGTCTCCAAATTTAATTTAAAATTAATCTCATATATGTGATGAGAAAATGGGGTTTTAAATATAAAATGATCAAAAGTTTACAAGATTTTCATTTTGAAATTAAATAAGAAATTGATTCCAATGAAATAAAATAGATTAATTTATGTACAATATAAGTAATTTTACTTTAAAAAAATTTAAAATATAAAATCAACCTTACAAATAAATTATGTTGAAATGTTGTTTCTTATTAATATCAATTATTTTTCACTATTTATCAAAAAATGAAACTTTTCCAATAAAACCTAAAACTTCTACATAATACTATTTTGATATGGTGATTTCAAAAATTAAGTTTATTTTATCAAATTAGTTTTCTAAAATTTCTAAAAATAATTTTATTATTGTGAAAGAAATATATAATTTTTTTTGGTAAAAGATTATTTTTGAAATATATAAAAACTTTTTTGAATATTAAATATTTTTTTACCAATATGTTTCCTTTATATAAAACCATTGTAATTAATATATAAAAGTAATTTATTACTATTAATATCACTATATTTAACATCTTAGGTTATAATGGATGCATCTAAATAATTATATTAATAAATATATAATGGTTCTGTTAAATCATAGTGTCGTATGTAAAAAAGATAACCTAGAATTGCGTTTAGTGCAATCATAACATAGTTTTGTGTATAAAATAGGCTACAAAAAATATTTAATTTATTTTATACAATAATAATTCATAAACACTCACAGTGATACATTTTATCCCCATTAAAAATAATTTGTCCCTCAAAATTTGACACTTTATTACATAAGAATTTGGATACTTATACTTCATCATTTCCTTACGTTCCCACATAACTCCCCCAAACTAGTGTATTTTCTAGAAAAACATTGACTAGGAGAGTTTTCATTTTTTCTATAACTTTTGTGTATGATCTACAATCTCTAATGTTTATTCCTCATAAGAAATACTTTTCTCCAGTGGTATGACCTCTGAGTTCAGTACATGTGAAAGGTCAAGTATATAATTTCTCCAAATAGATACATATAACACATCATTGACATGAGATAGGTTTAGTAGATACATGCGATAATCTATGGTCCCAATATAGTATGAATTTCAATGTGACCAATATACATAGGGTTCAGTTTACCTTTATTCTTGAATATCGTAACCTTATTCCATAAAGAAATTCTTAAAACCACATTATCACGAACATAAAATTCTAGTTCATGTCGATGATTGTTAGGACGTATTTTCTATTGGTTGTTTGCTAATTTAATGTGATATTGATTTGTTATAACCTTCACAAAAATTTCTTCAGCTATCTCAGGTACCAATATATTTCCTTCTCTAACTCCATTCAAGCTCATTGGAGTACAATATTTCATTACATATAGGGATTCATAAGGACTCATCTGAAGGCCTGAATGAGATCCATTGTTGTAATAAATAACATATAGATGAAGTTATTAATCCAAAACACCTTTTAAATATAAATAACAATACTTTAAAAATATCATCAAGGGTTTAAATTAATCTCTTAGACTGAACATTTATTAGAGGGAGATATGAAATGCTAAAACTCAACTCAGTATCTAGACATTTTAAATACATCACCTAAAAATTGAATTAAACCTCAGATCCAGATCAAACATAATGGAATAAGGTGCTGCATTAAACATTACCACTTCCATAATTTATATCCTGGAAAGATGATATAGAGATAAATATTCTTTTATAATTATGATGTTTGATGAATTTGTAAAGCAATTGACTAGAACCCATATATAATTGTGACCATTATGAAAGTTGGGGATTCCAATGAAAATAATACATTGTGATTTTTTCCCATTTCAATTCCAGTATGGATAATAGGTATAACCTCACCTTATACTTTTGTCACTCTTCTTTAACTTGTAGGAATTCCAAGCACTGAGATACAGAGTTTACAAAAACTCTCTTCATGTCATCCCACCAAAAGTACTTTTTCAAATGTCTATACATGTTCATACTTACACGATGAATTGATAATAAATAGATATGATATTCCTCTAACAAATCCTTATTCAAATATGGTATGGATGGAACACATACATAATTTTAAAACCTTATAATTTTTTTAGGATCAAGGTTAAACTCATGAACATTTCTAACCTTCTTTTGCAGATCTATATATTCTTTTTGTGCCTCTTTAATCTTCATTTGAAAAGATGTTTGAACATTAAATTATGAAATTTAATATTTCCTTCCATAATTTAGGACTTATAGATCATTACTTTTCAAATATAGAAATATTTGATCTATTTTGATCCCCATCATGGATAAGACGGCATGATCCTTTTGACTCAAAGAATTTTGCACCTTATTTTATTTCATTAGGTGGCAATGTATTGAGTTTTAATAATATTTAATAAACTCTAACCATATTCTTTAGAACATATTCAGCTCATTCTATGTTAATATATAATTTAACATTTTTTTATTGGTATATATATCATAATTTTCTCCATAAAGATATTTTCTCTATATCTTTAATTCAAAAATTACAATATAAAATTCCAAATCATGAGTTGGGTAATGTTTCTCATGATAATTCAATTTTTGTGAGTTAAAAGATATAATAATTTTATTATTCATATGAATATATCCCAAACCCTTCTTGGATATATCACTATAAATTAAAAACCCTTCTCCACAATAGAGAAATGTAAGCATAGGTGCATTGATTGAATGTCTCTTCACATCCGTGAAAGTTTCCTCGCATTGATCAGTATAGAGAAACATGGAACCATTTCGAGTAAACTTGGTTAGAGGATTAGAGAGTCCAGAGAAAATATCCACAAACATTTGATAATATATAGTGAAACCAATAAAACTATAGATGTTTGTCACTGTGGTTGGCCTGGGAAAACATTCAATAGCCTTCGTCTCTAATGGATCGACTAATATACCCTCTCTTTAGATTATATTAACAAAAAATGAATCTTTTTTCATTCAAAATTTACAATTTTTGAATTTTGAATATATTTTCCCCTTATATGGTGTCTATAGTAAAATTCTCAATTGGTTTTCATGATCTCATTTTCTCTTGGAATAAATAATAATATCGTCTATAAAAAACTAACAAAAACTAATCAAGGTCATCTATAAACACTATATTCATTAAATAAATGTTGATCATATGGAAATTAGTAAAGCCAAATGGAATCACTATATATTCAATGTCTTCATACCTTTTACAGAATAATTTCTTTAGTATATTCTCCTTATTTTCCTTCAGTTGATGATATCTAGAATTGGTGGTCAATCTTGGAAAAGTGTGGACCTCCATATAGTTGATCAAAAAAGTCACCAGTGCAAGGAAGATGATACTTGTAATTAATTGTGATCTTTTTCAGATCTTGATAATTAATGAAGAGTCTCATTAATCCATATTTATTTTTAATGGAAATAATAGGTGCACCACAAGTTCCAACACTCTTCCAAATGAATCCCTTGTTAATGTTTTCTATGATTTTCTTCATTAATTCCTATAACTAAATCATGAAAATTATATACATAGTCTATGAAATTAGTATGAAAATAGGATTGAGTAATATTGAGAACACTAAATCATGTTTTTGTGGAAGGATAGAAAAATCTTTCATAAAGTCATCAATTTCTTTGCCTAATAGGAACATCATTGATATCAAGTTTCCCCCAACCATTTTAGATAAACAAACCATCTAAATTAGAATTAAGAACCATAAAATGTATGTGATTTCCAACATAAATTATTACTTACTGTCACATCGATATATTATCGTAGGTTGGTTTGTAATTTCAAATGAACCTTCCCTTCCTACAAAATTTATTTGGGGTTAATGTAGAGAAAGAAAATCCCTAACCAAGATAACTTCAAATTCATTTAGAGGAAGAATGGAATGATTTATAGGATGAACATTCCCACAAAATTCAACCAAAGATGAATCAAAGACTTGAGCTGACATATTATTACAATTAGTGTTTTTCAATACTAAATCAACATCTAACTATTTGTGTGGCATCTTGATACACTTAGAAAATTATAAAGATATAAAAGATTGTGTACATCCAGAGTCAAATAAGACATTAACATTTCTAGAGTGCATGGTAATTATATCTAAAATGAACCATACATTACATACATTTTTAATACATCATAATTGAAGTATATTTATCACAACACATAAAGAAACCATGACAGGACCGTATAGGTATAATGTCTTTAGAAACTGGGAATCATAAACAACTTGTTCATAAAGCATCTACGTTGTCACCCATTTAGTTCATCATATCTAGACTACTTTTTGGCATATCATATTTAATACCCTTCTTCCTGACCTGGGGAAAAGAAAAATACAAAAGGGTGAGATCAAATTCTCAGTAAGTGAAAAAAAATTAAATTTCAATCATATCATATTTTTATGATCATAACATTTTAAAATCTTATCCTGCATAAGAGGACATAATATTATATCATGGGATAAATCATAGAACTGAAATGTAATCCCAAAAATCAGAACGTAATACATGAAAATTTTTATCATACACATATAAGAATATAAAATCATTTCATAATAGTCAAGGCTCATCGCCAAGACCATCATAGCGAAAATAGTCCATTACTGAACCGAGTTCACTCCTCATTCCAACCCTGTAATACTATACCAGATTTACTTTTCATTCCAATCATGTCTATCTAATGAGATACAAATATTTACCCAATTCATTGGAGTGAGATATAGGTTGCACCCATATCACAATGAAACCATTATTATGTGTGACACAAAATCATAAATCATACATCATAGCATAACCCATGTAATAGAATGGGATTCTTAAACATCATGCCATCATAACATAATCAATAAAAGATAAAATAACTTCATAAAAATAATTCAATAGAAAAATAATCAAATAGATGTAAAAATAGGGATAGAAACATAACCATATATCATCTTGGATGGAAAATAATTTTGATAAAACACTTGAACTTAGTTCTTGAGGAAAATATCCTTTCTTCTAAAAAAACATTTTCTATTCTTAACATGTCTGGTAATTTTAAAATATAAGAAGTTAATTGAAAATAAAATATAAACCTTTTAAACGAAGCTTCATGGAAATAATATTCTATAAAATCATTAAAAAAATCCATTCATTCCATATTAGGTAAAAAATATTCTTCTTATACTATGGCTGGAAAAGTCAAAAATATATCTCGTACTAAAAAAGACAAAAGATTCCCTAAATATCATTTTCTAAAAATTCACCAATTGGTAAAATTTGATTTAAAAAATAATTGGAGGATAAAAATATTTTTACATATTGAGGAAACATGGATGTGGATGATAAATATGCCCTAGTAAATATTGAAGTATAAACAATCTCGGATAAAAATGGGATTGCGAGATTTTCCCATACCTTAAGTCTGATATGCTTGGTACATATCCGAACCTCTTGTATAATGATTTAAATAATGTCATATACTTATTCCAGAATTATCTTCCTTATTATGATATCGTATATGGTCATATTCGTATCTGTTTATTAGTAACATTTCGTTGTTACTCATTATTCAGGTGTCAACTACTTTATGTTCTTATTCAGGTTTTGTCGAATAAATTCTTATTCCTATTTTTAGGTTATAGATATTTCATTTACATACTGGTATTAGTATAATTTATATCACATTTATTCATTAAATTAATTTATATAATCATTCTTCAATGAATATCATGTTGAATGAATCGCATCACATCGTGGAGACGGTAGGTTGTACGTACGCACAGGTGATGATATCAATCTCATGATTATGGAATTGTATTGAAGTGTATAGTGTATAATATTTCAGAATCAATATAACTTTATAATAATCATATATAGTTATTTATTACATCAGTATATCCATCCAATCATGTTGGTGATAAAAAACAGATTACCCCACGACGTGGAGACGGTAGGTCATACATACGCACGCATGGTGATTTCTTTTATTTATAGGATGGATAGAAGATGGAATATGGTTGTTTTATATTCATAATAACATATCAGTATACAAGTGATACTGGAGTTATTACTTAAAAATGAAACAACTCATATAGATGAAGTAGAAGAAAGAAAAAGTTTAAAAGAATCGGTAAAGGATGTTACCTCTTCTTTGATGTGTCTCTTCTAAACCTCCTCATAGGGCACTAAAGATGGTATTTTAAGAATACCAAGACCTATAGTATGTTTCTAGGTAATTTTTTTTAGGGAAATGGACATGATTTTGGATAGTTTTAATTCTCTAAATGGAGTGAATACTAGAGGGAGGATGTGCCCTTTTTATAAGAGAGTAGAGGGGCACTTTTGGAAACCTCCAAAATATTAATTTATAATAAACTCAAATCCGACATAAAAACTTCCAAAGTGACTCAAATTAAAAGATAAGACACTATAGGGTTATAATATCATAATCTAATCAAATTTAGAAATGTTTTGGTTTTATTTTATATTTCATAATTTTGATTTATCCTTATTTAATCAATTTTATTTTATTTGTGGAAATAATATTATAAATTTAAAATGGTTAAAAATACTAACTTATGTGTTGTGAATTATCAATAATTGGTTACTTTATGACATTTTAAACTGTATAAATTTCAATTTATAAATTTTAAGTATTTTTGTGATTTTTAAATAATTTAATAATATAAAATTTCAATAGTGTCATTTTTGACACTATTCATTTATTTGAATTTAAATAAACTCCAAAAAGAAGATATTTTCAAACCAAAATATTTTATATATTACTAACATGTCATAGTTATCTATAAAATTCTTGGATCACATAAATTAGTTCATATAATATTTAATTTAATATTTTTAAAACCATTTATTTGATATTTCTCTTAATAAAATAATTACTACAACATTTTTGTATAATTAAATAATATACATATTTGTTTCATAAAAATTTAAAATAAAATACTATGACGAAGATAAATCTAATATATTTCATAATAATACTTTTAGTCGAATTTATCTTCTAAGACAACTAACTTTTAAAATGTTATCTTTATTAAATTATGAAGGTGACAACTTTGACATCATTTAAAATTAAATAATATAAATGTCATAATCTATTTTATAAGTCTAAAAATGGTTCATAAGTAGGCCCTTGGAATATTATGGTATAGATATACTTGACCAATTAGTTTTGTTCAAGTGTTTTGGCCTTTAAGGGGTATTATGATTTTAATAAAAACAATATTATTGATTTTTCACTAAATAAGTAATTTCTGCATCATTAATTTATAGGCTATTAATGTAATAAAATATTTCTTAAAAATTACAAATAAATTACCAAAAAAAATAAAAACATTTTAGCTTTCAAATGAGTTTTTATAATCAAATTTATATTCTATATAACATTATTTTAAAAATACATTAATTATTAATGTTTGAGTGATACATATTTCACTTTCTTTAAAAAAATAAATTAAAGGTCATAATCACATCCAAGTGGGTTCCCATAGATTCCATTTCGACCCAAGTATGATTTAGGGAAAAATATTATCATCCAATTATATTAATACAAGTGTTAGGGTAATTTTATAATATTATATTTACCCTTAATTAACCGATTTACCTTTAATTATGGTAAATAAAATTTACAGTAGTTACTATTCACAATGCCTAAAAATAAAAAGTAGCATATTAACATAATTTAGACATACTGATTCAAAATATGGAATCCATTTCCCTAAATTCAATACAAAGAAGTGGCAGTGTTTAATTTAAAATTAATCCCGCTGTTGAGAAAACAGGTTTTAAAAGTTAAAACATTGCAAAAAATTAAAATGTTTTTACCTATGGATTCAAAGTAAAATTAATGATATTGACATATGTTATATTAAATGGTAAAAATATATTAAATTTTTACTTTAAAACCATTCAATATCATAATTTAATCATATAAATAATCTCGATGAAAAAATTTGTTTTAAATTTAAATTTATTGTATTTTTACTATTCATCAAATTATAAAGTTTATCAGAAAAATATCATAATTTCAACCAAAGTAAATTTTATATATTCCGCTTCCAAATAAAATAATTACATTGTAAAATTAAAATTATTAGTGTGTCTAAAAGGGGTTTCCATTAAAAGGTGGAAAATCATTCTTTTAATATCTATTTGATGAAAATAAAAAATACCATTTTAATAACAAACAAATCTTATTAATTTCATTCACTCAAAAAACTAATATGAAAAATAATTGATTTAAATTTATCATAGTGTTTTGTAAAAGTTATTTATATTTATTCTCGCTAACATAACATCTAGGTTATAATGGTAACTTTATTTTAAGGGCATCTCGCAATTTGTTTAAACTCAAGATTGCGTGCAAAACAAGCTACTGAATTTTTTTTAAATATTTCATAAAACACATGGGTGTCAGATTCTATTCCCCTTAATCTAAATTTCGCCCTCGAAATTCATCACTTGGAAATAAACAGATGAGGATAACTCTCCCTCATCATATCCTCAAGTTCCCATATAGCTTCCTCTAATTGGTGGTTCCTACATAAAACATTAACCAATCGAGTGGTCTTGTTACATAGAACTTTTTCACTATGATCCAGAATCTCTATTAGTTGTTCTTCATAAGAAAGATCGTGTTCCTGTGGGACAAGTTCTGAACTTAGTACATGTAAAAGATCATGAATGTACTTTCTCAGGAGGGATACATGGAATACATCATGAACTTGAGAGAGATTCGGTTGAAGCGCCAATCATTAAGCTACCTTCCCAACAGGATCCAGAATTTCAAAAGAACAGATATACCTAGGGTTTATCTTTCCCTTATTTCTAAATCTCATTACTCTCTTCAATGGATATATTCGTAAGATAACCATATCTCCCACTTCAAACTCTATGTCTTTTCTTCGATTGTCAGCATAACTTTTTTGTCGACTCTGACCTGCTCTTATATGTCGTTGAATAGATCTGACATTTTCTTCCATATCATTAACAAGATTAGTTCCTAATAGATTTATTTCCCCAACATCATCCCAGCATGTTGGATTCCTCCACTTCTTTCCATAGTGGGCTTCATAAGGAGCCATTTGAATACTCGAGTGAAAGTTATTTTTGTAAGAAAATTCCACCAATGGTAGGTGTTGATCCCAATAACCTTTTAAATCCATAGAAAAATCTCTAAAAATTTCTTATAGAGTATGAATTTCCCTTTCATACTGATCGTCTGTCTGAGAATGATATGCAGTGATGAAACTCAACACTATATCAAGAGCATGCATAAGACTTCGCCAGAACGTCAAGGTAAACCTCATATCCCAATCACATATAATGGAAAGTGGTATAACATGCAATCTTACCACTTATTTTACATATATCCTAGAAAGCTGATCAAGAGAGAAATCCTCTCTAATAGCAATGAAGTGTGCCGACTTCGTAATATGATCAACTATAATCTAGATAGCATTAATGACTTTAGATGTTTTGGGAAGTCTTCTAAAAAAGTCCATAGTGATGTTTTCCCATGTTCATTATGGTATGGGTAATGGTTGCAATATCCCCATAGACTTCTATCATTCTGCCTTAACAGACTGACAAAGCAATCATCAAGAGACATATTCAGCAACATCTATTTTCATTCCATCCCACCACAAGTACTCTTTTAGGTCCCTATACATCTTTATGCTTCTAGGGTGAACAAAGAATGAATAACTACGAGCCTCATCCAATATTTCCTTCTTTAAATCATGTATGGGAGGAATACAAACCCAATTCCTGAACCTTATTATTTTATCACAATCAATGTTGAATTCAAGAACATTTCTAACATTCTTTTGTAACTCTACATCTTCTTTCTGTTACTCTTTAATCATCACATGTATATATGGTTGAACATTCATTTGAGAAATATATTATTTTTCCCTTTCCATTATAATTTCAAGGTCTACCCTTTTCAAATCAATAAATATTGGATCTTTAATGATCCTAATAATTGATAAAATGGAATAGTCTTGTGAGCTTAATGAATCTTCCACCTTGTTTTCTTTCCCAAGGTGGTAATGTATGGAGAAGTCGTAATCTTTAATCAAATACAACCATCTTCTTTGCCGCATATTCAACTCCTTTTGTGTGAAAATATACTTCAAACTTTTATGATCAGTATAAATATCACACCTTTCACCATAAATATAATGCCTCCATATTTTTAATGCAAATATTACCATGGCTAACACCAAATCATGAGTTGGGTAATTTTGGTCAGGGATTTTCAACTGTCCTAAGGCATAAGCTATCACCATATCATTTTTCATGATAAAAACCCACAATCCCTTCTTGGATACATCATTGTAGATCACAAACCTTTCTCCACTACAAGGTAGTGGGATCACAGGTTCACTAGATAACCTTATTTTTAACTCCTTGAAATTATCTTCACACTCTTCCATCTAAACGAAATTAACTCATTTTATAGTCAACCTAGTGATTGGAATAGATAATCATGAAAAATATTTCACAAAACGTCAATAATATCCATACAAACCAAGAAAACATCGGATCCTATTTACCTTTGTTGGTCTTGACCATCTTTTGATATCCTCTATTTTTTCTAGATCCACAGATATCCCCTCTCTTGAGATTATGTAAACCAAAAATGAAACTTTTTTAATCCAAAATTGACACTTAGTAAATTTCGCATAAAGCTACTACTTTATTAGGGGCTTCAATGCAATTCTTAAGTGATATTCATGTCCTTCCTTGCCCAGTGAATAGACAAGAATATTTTCTATAAAGACTACCACAAACTGATCAATAAAGTCTATAAAGAATCAATTCATTAGATCCATGAAGATAGTAGGGGAATTAGTAATACCAAATGGCATCATTATAAATTCATAGTGGTCATACCTTGTACGAAAAGTTGTCTTGGGTATATCCTTCTTTTTGACCAGTAATTGATGATACCCTGAATGAAGATCAATCTTGGAAAAGTATTGATCTCTGCATAGTTGGTTAAATAAGTAATCAATGCATGGTAGATTATATTTGATCTCAATAGTGATCTTGTTAGGTTCTCGATAATCAATGCAGAGTCTCATTGATTCATATTTCTTCTTAGCAAACTGAACAGGTGCTCCTGAAGGTTATTCACTAGGGCGTATGAATCCCTTATCAAGATTCTCTTGGAGTTGCTTCTTTAATTCTTGCAACACAATAGGGTCCATTCTATAAGGTTTCTTTGAAATGGGTATAGCACCCGGTATGAGTTCTATTGAAAACTCAACATCACGATTTGGTGGAAGACCTGGAAATTCCTCTGGAAAGACATCATCAAACTCCCGTACAGTGGGAATATTCTTAATCGTGAGTTTCTCTCCAACCATTTGAGATAAATAACCATCATTTACTGGAATCAAGACCCATAATATGGAATAAATTTCCACTAGAAGGTCATATTCATCCTTGCATCGATAGATGATCATAGATTGATCTGGAATATAAAACTTGACTTCCCTTTTTTGGAAATTGATATGATCTCTATATAAGGAAAGCCAATCCATGCCAAGAATCACATAAAATTTGACTATAGGAAGGATCACAAGATTTGTAGGAAGCACTTTCCAACATACGTTAATTAGAGAATAATTATAAAGTTTTGATGCAAGTGTTGTACCATTAGGAGTTGTCACAGCTAACTCAACATCTAATTATTGAGGTAGAACGGTGATACACATAGATAATTCTTCAAAAATAAAAGAGTGGGTGGATCCAGAATCAAATAAAACATTTGCATCTTTAGAGTGGATGGTAAGTGTACCTTTACCACATCGTTATCGTACTCCACATCTTCGATAGAAATTTCATGTGACTTTCCTTTGTCTTTGGACTTAATAGTTTTTTGACATCGATCATCATCAACAACCCTTGGATTATGTCACTGATTGGCATAATGCCCCATTTCCTTTCACTTTTAACATTTAAATGTAGGAGGTGTATCATGTGTAGCCTTTTCTCTGTTCACATCATTAGACATCTTTTTCCCATCACTACAGCATTCAATTGCCAGATGACCTTCATTTCCACATTTAAAACATTTACTTTTCCCTTTAAGACAATTCCCTCCATATTTCATTCCACACATAGAGCATAAGGGAAAACTCGTCTTTATTTTAGTGTGGTCATTAAATTTTCCATTGAATTACATTTTCCTCTTCTTATCAAACCCATATGACTGATGGGTTACTCCAATCTCAATCTCAAACTTCAGAGAACATCGAACAGTTTCCTCGTAGCAATTGAAGTCCCTTATGGATAACGCCCTTTGAAGACTTGGTTTTAAGCCACTAATGAATCGATCGATCTTACTCTCAGGTTTGATAATAATTCTAGAAGCATACCTTGCAAGTCTTGTAATATTTTATTCGTAGGTACCAATAGATTCATTAAACTTTTTCTTTAGTTCAATAATCTCTTTCTCCATCATTGTTAGAAAAATATGAGGGAAGTACTTATTGAAAAAAAGGTTCTTGAACTCATCCCATTCCATGGACTCAATTTAATCTCTTTTCCTCATATTCTTGATAAGATCCCACCGTTGATCTGCTTCACCTTCCAAACGATATACAGTTGTGATGACTATATCATGTTTAGAACATTATAGAACTGAATATATCTTTTCAATGGTACTGATCCATTGTTCAGTCACTAATGGATTAGAATACCCACTGAATGAAGGTAGATGCTGCCTCATGAAGGATTCAATAGAATTTTTCTCCTTCCTTTACTCGTTTGGATGTCCTGCATGATTCATAGCTTGAGAATGTTGTGTGATAATGGCTACAATATTTTGCATTCAATCTCCCATAACGTTTGGTTTCTTAGGGGGGCAACCATTTCATATCCCGTCACATTCAGCAATAACACAGTTTCATTGGGTTCCAGTCATTGAATAAAACCAAGAAGCATAGTGTGAGAAACACTAATTACAACAGAAGACCTGCATAATCTGGAATAAAATTTCACACTTTCGGACTTATCATAGGTTATTCACGGCCATTTCTAGAACACTAGGATTGTTTTCTATGCTTGTATATATCCTTAGGGTTCTTACTAAGGTTTTCACATCCTAGTTTCCAAAGGCTAACTATACCTTTCCTCTGATACCAACTAAAACGACCCATACATAACATAAATTGTTAATACATCATAATTGAAGTATTTTTATTACAAAATATAACAAAACCATGACAAGACCGTATAGGTATAGTGTATTTAGAAACTGGTAAACATAAAAAATTGGTTCATAAAGCATCTACGTTGTCTCCCATTTATTTGATCATATCTAGACTCCTTTTTGGCATATCATATTTAATACCCTTCTTCCAGACCTGGGGAAAACATACAAAAGGGTGATCTTGAATGCTTACTAAGGGTAAAAAAAATAAATACTAATCATATCATATTCTTAATATCATAAAGTTTGAAAATTGTATCCTGCATAAGAGGTCATAATATTATGTCATGGGATAAATCATTGAATTTCAATGTAATCCCAAAAAACAGAATGTAAGGCATGAAACTTTGTGGAATACACACATAACCATATAAAATCATATCATATTATTCAAGGTTCATTGCCAAGACCATCATAGCAGACAAATTCCATTACTGAACCGAGTTCACTCCTCGTTCTAGCCCTGTAATACTGAACCGGATTTACTTGTAATTCCATCCATGTCTATCTCATGAGATAAAAATATTTACCCAATGCATTGGAAAGAGATATAGGTCTCACCAATCTCATAATTAAACCATTCTTATGTGTGCCACAAAATCATAAATCATACATCATAGCATAACCCATGTAATATAATGGGATTCTTAAACATCATGTCATCATAACATAATCCATAGAAGATAAAAGTACTTCATAAAAATAATTCCATAGTTACAGAATCAAATCAATGTAATAATAGGTATAGAAAAATAACCCTATATCATCTTAGATGGAAAATAATTTTGATAAAACAATTGAACTTAGTTCTTGAGGTGAATATCATTTCTTCTTCAAAAAAAAATTTATGTTCTCAACATGTCATGCAATTTTAAAATAAAAGGAGTTAATTGAAAATAAACTAGAAAACTTATAAAGGAAGATTCATGGAAATAATTTTCTCTGAAATCATAAAAAAATCCATTCATTCTGTATAAGGTAAATAAACATTCTTCACGTACTATGGCTGGAAAAGTCAAACGAATATCTCATACTGAAAACGACAAAAGCTTCCTTTATATGTTTTACTAAAAATTCACCAATTGATAAAATTGAATTTAAAAAATTTTATGAGGATAGAAATAATATTACATATTGAGGAAACATGGATGCGGATTATAAATATGCCCCAGTAAATACAGAAGTGTAAACAATCTCAGATAAAAATGAGATTATCAGATTTTCCCTTACCTTAAGTCAGATATGATTGGTACGTATCTGAACCTCCTGTATAATTATTTAAATAATTTCATTGACTTATTCCAGAATCATTTTCATTTTTATGATATCATATATAGTCATATTCTTAATTTTTTTATTAGTAAAATTTCATTGTTACTCCTTATTCGGGTGTTAACTGCTTTATGTTCTTATGCAAGTTTTGTCGAATAAATTCATATTCCTATTTTTAGTTTACAGATATACCATTTAAAAATTGGTATCAGTATAATATATGTCATATTTATTCATTAAAATAATTTATATATTAATTCTTCAATGAATATCATGTAGAACAAATCGCATCACATCGTGGAGACGGTAGGTCGTAAGTACACATGAGTGATGATATCATTCTCAGGATTGTGGAATTGTATTGAAGTTTATAGTGTATAATATTTCAGAGTCAATATCACTTTATAATAATAATATATTGTTATTTATTCCATAATTATACCCATCCAATCATGTTGGTGACGAAAAACAGATTACACCACGGTGTGGAGAAGGTAGGTCGTACTTACGCACACGTGGTGATTTCAATTTTTTTATAGGATGGATAGAAGATGTAATATGGTAGTTTCATTTTCATAATAACATATAATTATACAAGTTATATAGTATTTATTACTTAAAAATGAAACAACACATATAGATGAATTAGAAGAAGAAATAAGTTTCAATGTCTCGGTAAAGGATGTTACCTCTTCTTCAATGTGCATCTTCTAAACCTCCTCTTAGGTTACTAGAGTTGGTATTTTAAGAATACCAGGGCCTCTAGTATGTTTCTAGGTATGTTTATAAGAGAAATGGGAAGGGTTTTGATGAGTTTGAAGGCTCAAAATGCATTCAAAAGAAGAGGGAGGAGGTGCCCTTGTTATAAGTGAGTAGAGGGGCACTTTTAGAAACTTCCAAAATATTAATTTATAATAAACTCAAATCCAACTTAAAAACATCCAAAGTGAATCCAATTCTAAACTGAGATAATATATGGTTCTAATATCATCAACAAATTAAATAGAGACACGTTTTTATTATATTTTAAACCTTTTCATTTTTATTTATCCATTTTTAATCTATTTAATTTTATTTGTGGTAATAATATTCTAAATTTTAAATAGCTATAAATACTTACTTATGTGTTGTGAATTGTACATAATTGAATACTTTATGACATTTTAGACCATATAAATTTCAATTTCTAATTTTTTAATATTTTTTAAATTTTTAAACAATTTAATAATATAAAATAACAATAGTGTCAATTTTGACACAATTAATTTATTTGAATTTAAATAAAATCCACACAAAGAATATGTTCTAACAAAAATATATAATAGATTTATAACATTTCATATTTACCTTTAAAATTATTGTAGAACATTAATTAGTTCATATATTATTTATTTTAATATTTTTAAAACAATTTATTTGATATCTCTCTTAATAAAATAATTACTACAACATTTTTGTATAATTATTTAATATACTTATTTTTTGAATAAAAATTAAAAATAAAATACTATGATGAAGATAAATCTAATAGATTTTATAATAATGATTTTAGTAGAATTTATCTTCTAAAATAAGCAATATTTAAAATGTTATCCTTATTAAATTATAAAGGTGACAACTTTGACATCATTTAAAATAAATTAATATAAATGTCAACATCTGTTTTATAAGGCTCCAAATGGTCCACATGTCGACCCTTGGATGCTAAGCGTATAGATATAATCGACCAATATGTTTTGGTCAGGAGTTTGGGCCTTTTAATTGGTATTATTATTTTAATAAACACTGTATAATTTATTTTTCTCTAAATAAATAATTTATGCATCATTAATGTATAAGCTATTAAGGTAATTAAATATTTCTTAAAAATTACAAAAAATTACCATAATAATGAAAAAAAATTAGATTTCAAATGAGTATTTATAATAGAATTTATATTCTGTATAACCTTATTGTAAAAATGCATTAATTATTAAAGTTTGAGTGAGACATATTTTACATTTTTGAAATAAAATAAATTAAAGGTCTTAATCACATCCAAGTGGGTTAAAATAGATTTAATTTTGACCCAAATATGCTTTAGGGAAAAAATATAATAATCAAATTATATTAATACAAGTGATAGGGTAATTTTATAGTATTATATTTACCGTTAATTACCCGATTTAACTTTAACTATGGTAAATAAAATTTACCATAGTTACTATTCATAATGCCTAAAAATAAAAAGATGCCTATTAACATAATTTGGACCTACTAATTAAAAATATGGAATCAATTTCTCCAAATTAAATACATAGAAGTGGTAGTATTTAATTTAAAATTAATCCCACTGTTGAGAAAATGGGTTTTAAAAGTTAAGACATTAAAGAATATTAAAATGTTTTTACCTATTGATTCAATGTAAAATTAATGATATTGACATAAATTATATTAAATGATAAAAATATATTATATTTTAACTTTAAAACCAAACAATATCATAATTGAATAATATAAATTATCTTGATGAAAAATTTTGTTTTTAATTAAAATTTATCATATTTTTACTATTCATCAATTTATGAAGTTTGTTAGAGAAATATCTGAATCTTAACCAATGTAATTTTTTATATTCCTCTTTCAAAGAAAATTTTTACATTGTAATATTAAAATTATTATTGTGTCTAAATGTTTTTCTATTAAAAGCTGTAAAAACATTCTTTTAATATCTATTTGATGAATATCAAAAATACCATTTTAATAACATACATATCTTATTAATTTCATTCACTCAAAAAACTAATATGAAAAATAATTGATTTAAATTTATCATATGTTTTTTTAAAATATAGTTATATTTATTCTCGCTAACATAACGTCTATGTTATAATGGTAACTTTATATTAAGGGCATCTCACAGTTTCTTTAAACTCACGATTGTGTACAAAACAAGCTACTCAAAAATTATTTAAATATTTCATAAAACACATGGCTGTTACAATACCTTTCACCATTTCCTTATCACATTCATTATCATAAATAGTGATCTCATGTGATTTCAACATTTCCATTAGATTAAGATGCATATTTTGTTAATCATTATCATTGACACTCGAATTTGGGAACTTGTTATCATAATGACCAAACTATTTTCATTTGAAATAATTGAGTGTGGGTGGTATATTATGTAGAGATTTTTTCATATTCATATCATTATCTAAATTCTTTCTATCACTCTGGAATTCATCCACTCCATGAACTTCCCTTCCAAAATTAAAACATTTACTAGTTCTCTTAAGAAAATGTTTCCATGTTTCTACCCACAAAATGATCATAAAAGAAATCTCATCTTATAGTCTCCATGGTTGTTATATTTTCCATTAAATTACATTTTTCTCTTCTTATCAAATCCATGAGATTGAAACATAACTACAACAACCATTTTCACCTTGATGGCACATCAAGCAATCTCTTCATAGCTAATGAAGTCTCTTATGGATAACACCCTTTGGATATATGGTATTAAGACACTGAATAATCAATAAACCTTACATTTATCTTGTATGATAATACTAGAACCATACCTTACAAGTATTGTAAAATATTTCTCATCGGAGAAGAAAATTTCATTATGCTTCTTCTTTATTTCAATGAACTCTTTCTCCATCTTCGTATAAATAATATGAAGAAAGTACTTATTAAAAAATAGGTTCTCTAACTCAACCCAATCTATGGGTTAAATTTCATCCTTTTTCCTCATATACTTGATAATAGTCCACCATTGATTCGCTTACCCTTACAAATGGTAGACAGCCAAAATAACTTAAGCATGTTTTAAACACTAGAGAACAAAAAATAAGTTTTCATTAGTGTTGATCCATTGTTTAAAAACTAGTGGATCAAAATACACACTAAAGGATGGTGGGTGTTTTATCATTAAGGAACCAATAGAATGTTTCCCCTACTTTTTTCATTTGGAAGTACATTATAATTAATATTTTGAGACCATTATGTGAGCACAATAGTGATATTTTTTATTCCAACTCTGATAATTTTTGGATTCTCATGGGTATAATAATTCTATTTTCCATCCCACTAAACATTAACATGGTTCTTTTGGGTTCCATCTTTTGAAAAAACCCTAAAATTAATACTAAAATAAATAATAATCATTATGGTGAGCCACATAATCCTGAAAATCACATATAGGATGTTTAAATAATTAAAAATTATTTTGAATCTATGACACCTTAGGTTTATCATAGTTCATTAAAGTCATCATATATTTAAAACCTTTAAGGTGGTTCATAAAGAGTTTCGAATTTCCAAATCATACCCCATGATGTTTCAAACATGTTGTGAATAATGTTCTATTTTTGTGCACTATGTGACGATCAAGAAAATCTTAATACACCCTTTTTAGAGTTATTACCCCTAGGTACCGCTACTCTAGAGCCACATCCATTTATAGTATCCAGACAAGGATGTTATTTTTTGGAAATCACTTTCTCTATTATTCAACAAAATTATAGGACATTTTCCTATACATTGACTCATCCTTATAATTATGCATAGAGACATACCTAGACATATCCTTAGAAATATCTCTACGTATAACCCAAAATTGTTAACATCATAATTTTAAAAGTATAACTAATCATATCCTCTCATACAAATAATACTGACCTAGACTGAATATACAAGGATCCTATAATATTTTTATGATCATTTATTATATTACACAAAGACACGCATGAGGATCATAATGTTTTAGTGACTTTGGAACCTTGGAAGGATAAAAAAATTTGTTCATAGGTAAACTACATCATCTCCCACCATGTTATTTATAAAAAAACCCTTCTTAGACATATCATACACAATACAATTTTCACAACATGAGGAAAGGAAACATAAAAAATGGTGAGATCAAATACTCAATACGGGTAAACAAGGAAGATAAATAATAATAACATGATAATGAGGGTATGATAACTTGAGAATAACATTTTAATTACATACTATGCATATTAAAGATCATAATCTTGAGTCATGGAGTAAAGATTGGTAGTTCCTAGAATATGAATCATAATGGAATCAATGAACATGATTCATGCGAGTATATTAATTAAATTAGACATATATTTTTGGTATACATGTAAGAATATAAAATATCATGACAAGTATACCCACCAAGGCATTAATAACAAGTTAGGTTTTTGATAACCACCCGTGAACCTACTTTGGGCTTTGGATAACCACTTGTGTACCCTTTTCTAGTATTAGGATAACCTCTAATATACCCTTTGATCCCATATAAAATTAATCAACACGTGGTTCATTTGAGGGAGAATATATATCCCACCCATCAAAAAATTACAACCATAAAAATGTGTGTCAGAATATTATAAAACATTCATCATATCATAACCCAAATAATGAAATGGGTTTTGTAAACATTTTATCTTATCATAACCTATATAAAAGTGATAGCTTTCAAAATCTTTTCATCATAGCATAACCCATGGAAAAAAATTTGGGTTTATAATGAATTATTTCATGGTATAACATATAGAAGAGAAGAGGGTGTCATAAAAATATTTTTAGGATAAACCATTCTGGTAAAGAATAACAACAAAATCCTTGGATTATTTCACCATCAAAATATATGTTACCTCAAAGAATGTCATCTTAAATGTAAAATTATTTTTAAAGATAAATCACATTGACTGTTTCTTGAAAAGATCTCATTCAGATGAAGATCAATTTTAAAACATAAAAAAATTATAAATCAATTTCATTTAAAAAAACATGAATATTTATAACGTATTCTCTGAAAATCATTTAAAATTTTTCTTTATGGAAACATCCTATCCACCGTGATTTTTTTTAAACATAAAACATTTTCAAAATACTTTTAGATTTGGAATTATGTATTTAAAATATAAAAAATTTCCAAACATTAAAGAATTCATTATCTTGGAAAAGATATTTTTTAATTATAAGGGAATATTGAAATAATTAAGTGATCATGATAGTGGGAAATACTATTCCTGTTCTCTGTGTTAAAAATAAAAATATTCTTCAAAAAAAGTCTGTAAAATCCAAATGACCATTTTTTAGAAAATGAGATCAACAATCATTTAAAAACATTTTTGGAAAAGAAAAAAAGTGTAAGAATGTTATTTTAAAATCATATGATAAGATTAAAAAAATTGAAAACATTTTTTATAGAAATTTGTTTCGGAGGAAATGTATTTTCCCACTGAAGAGATAAATAAAGTTGCATTTTTTTAAAAACACTTTTTCAAAAAGATTAAGTACCAAAGAGTGCAAAAATTGAGATATTAACTTAAAATATCATGAATTAAAATATGATAATAAAATTAATGAGTTTCATGAGATATAGATCATAATATATTATCGTCATAAATATAATCATAATCAATCATGATAAATGATGAGATTGCAATATAAAATCCTTACCACATTGGTAACATTGAAAGATAATCCTAATGAAGGAATATAATATAATAAAACATAAAATATCATGAGGAAAAATAAATTCATGATACTATATGGTATAGGGGTTGTATATAAAAATTGTAAAATAATATAGGTGTATAACATAATCACATGTCACAAAGAAGGAAAATTGTGACAAAAATATCTTTCCTTAAGTCTTGACTTCCATCATACATGTTAAATAGTAATGTATAATAAATATAATCTTATTATACATATATTAGATAAAAATATTATATATATCATACCATATATTATTTTATTAGTACTTTTTATGATTATTTTATTCACAATTTAATGTTAAAGTTACGTTTCATGTAATATCCACTTTATTTTTCATATATGTTTTAATTTTTATTTCTCGTCCACTTACATAGATCATGGTTTCTTCATTTCCAAATTGTTAAACATGATATAAATATCATATATATTCAGTATATATGTATTTATATTAATCCAAAAAAATTATTTATAGAAAATAAAATAAAATTTTCATGGAGATGGTAGGCGGTACACACGCATGAACATTGTTTCCATTTTCTTGTTGAATTTAATGAAATAAATATAAATTTTGTATTATCATTAAAAAATTAAAATTTACATAATATACATCATGTATTTTCATTTATTCCATCCTTACTACTTTCCATGTAAAGCATGAATAAATCGCATCGCTTCGTGAGACGGTAATCCTCCGTACACTTGAGCAACATTATCATATTCCCAAAAAATGAAGAATACAAAGGTATATCTATTATAATAATTTAAAAAGAATAATAATATCATAAATATAATAAATAAAAAATAAATCTATCATTATGTTCATCTTTGAGAGGTGTAATGGAAAAATGAATGACATCGGTTCGCGATGTGGTAGTCTGTTGTACACATGAACTATGATTTCATAACCCATTTGATTGATGTGGAGATGGTTATAAGTCATGAAATAAATTTAAAAACAAATAATTATATGGTATATAATTATTTTTATATATCATCATGGTATAATAATAATTTAAGGAGGTGAAAAATTAATAAACTAAAAATGACCATTGATGAATGTCATATCTTCTTTAGTTCCCCTCCTTAGGTTTTCACCAAAATACATCCTAGGATAGATTTCTGTACAAAATAATTTTTTTAGCATGATATCATGGAATTTATAAAGTACTTTTTTTTGAATTCACTGAAAAAAATGGTTTTATGGTGTTAATAAAAGAGGAGTTTGGGTGGCCTTTTATAAGTGAGGTGAGTGGAACACAAGTAATGTTTTGATGGAAAAAAGTGTAACCACATTTTTCACTAGACAAAAGGGTCCAAAATTGATAACATTAGAACCCTATACACTATAGGATTTAAATATGAAGAAAAACTATTTTTATAGAAATTTATAGGTCATTTTAACCCATATCTTTTTAGTTTAACCCCTAGTAAATCTATTTTTTATTTTAACAATAGTAAAAAAAGTATTTTGTTTTTACTATTATATTTTCTAAAAATTTAAGTCGAACATTTTAGATACTATACATTATTATGATTCCTTATATGCATTTAATTTTTATAAATTCAATTTACATATTTTGAAATTTTTAATTTAAAATTAATCCCACTGAAGTGATGTGAAAGTAGGTTTTTAAAGAGAGAATGTTCAAAAGTTTAGATTATTTTTATATCAAAATTCAATATAAAATTTATTACAATGACTTAATTTGTATTAATGGAATTAAATTAGAACTAATTTTACTTTAAACAAAATTTTAAATATAATTTATATTTATAAATAAATTAATATAAAAAAATTTAATTAAAATTTTCTACTTTTCACAATTAATAAAAAAATAAATATTTTCAAAACAAATTCCCTAAAATTCACCCTAATATAATTTTGATATGATGATTTCACACATTATTTTTATTTTGTTAAATTAATTTTCTATAATTTTAAAAAATTAATTTTATTATTATGCATAAATGAAATAAAATCCATTTTTTAAAAAATTAGAATTTTCGAAACATATAAAGACTTTACCAAAAATTAATTATTTTTTATCAATATAATTCCATTATATAAAACCATTAGAATTAATATTTAAAAATTATTTATTACTATTCACTTCCATATGTTTATTTGATTAAATTATAATGGTCAAATTTAAATAATTATATTCATAATATGTTGTGGTTTTGTTAAAACTCAGGGTTGTGCGTAACAAAAGCTAACCCAGAGTTGTGTGTAGTGAAAGAATAACATTGTGTTGAATGTAACACAGGAATTAAAATAAAATCAATTTATTTTGAAAAAATAATTCATAAAAACATGGATTGTTACAAGTAAAGTACACAGGCTGCAAGTTAAAGCTTTCAAAATAATAGAGGCTGTTCAAGGTTGGAAGATCATGAGGTTGATAAAGTGAACCACAAGGGTGAAAATGGAGTAATAGGGTGGAACGTGTGTCCATGTTTGTAATATGGAAAAGAGTACATAGAGATAGAGTAGAAGGAAAGTTCATGAAAGTGGGTAAAAATTGAGTTCATTATCACTTTAATGTTCTCTTTGAGCCTCCACAAAAGAGAGTAGACAGACCATGAGGGAAGTCCATGCACTGTGAGGTGGAGTTTTTTGTATGAGGTTAAGTGATGAAGAATACAAGTTTCAATTATTGAATAAACAATAATTTAATGTTTTCTAGGTTTCTCAATAAAAATTATAATATAAAAGACCCCTAATAACTACATTAAATTAGAAAAATTCCATTATAAAGGATCATTGGTGGAGGAATTAGGAGAGTTCTAAAAGGTTTTCCATGAAATATAGTTGGTGAAATTGAGATCTAGGAAAATTAAACCATGAAGTGTAGAATAATTTAAGGTAGGTTACCAGTTCCCCAAATAGGATTTTGAAAGTTTGGATTTTCTATTGAATCAATTTCATAAATGAGATCTTGTGGTTATAACCATATGCAATGTTATAGTTCATGGTTATTGTTTTCTAAGAGTTTAGATTCAATGGTGAACCTTTTCTAGTAAGTTGTTGTATAAAAGGATGCAAGGGAGTTTGTAGTGACTAGTTTTCTTTGAGTTCAAGTATGTGGAAGTGTTAATTTCTTCTCTTAGATGAACATGAAGCTTCATGTCACACCTATTTCAATGTCAATAAAATCGTAATTGATACAAAGCATTAGGAGGATATTATTTAGGAGTAGTGGGTTCACATAAAATTAGTGACAAGTGTTTTCAAAAAGTGTTAATGGTTGTAATCCATGATGGAAAATAATTCTACTCCCATCATTGTAACAATAATGTGATATAGTGGATTTGAACATTGGAAGATTGCCTTTGTATTCTCCTTAGGCTACCCCAGCTATGAGTGAACCATGTAAAATAGCTATATCCAACGCATGTTGTCATTTCTAATCACACTTTACTATGTTAATGGGGGAGATGATTATTTTTTCAATGATGAAATAAGATCCAAATAGTGGAGTGCTATAATCTATCATACCCTAATTCAGATTCCACCTCCCCTCAGGGTATTTATCTTAGTTGGATAAAATTTAATTTTAGAGAAAGGAAAAATTCAGTGAATATATCTCAATTAAAACAATGGTATTCATCAATAACAAATGGATTATGATATTTGATGGAAAAAAATTTCTAACTCTGGAAGAATCAGATGCAACACTACTTTCAATCCTTGGACAATGATGTGTATGTAGTTTTTATTCATAATATATCATTAATAATTAAAAACAAGGACCTATCAAATGTTTAATTAAGATAAATAGATGTGTATTCCATATAAATAAATTGGGAAACCTATCCAAGACAATCTATACGAATGAAATTTCATGTGAATACTCAAATCCCCTATGGGAAATATTGTTAAATACCATTGAGATGATTCAAAAAAATTTAAAAGCTAATTTGAATGATATGTGAAACAACTATCTGGACTTAAATTTTTATCCTAATGAATCTATTTATGATTTTTTTGATCGCATGAACATGATTATGGAGGAAAAGTGTGATCTCTGATAAATCCTTGATAATTTTATAATCTTCAAATGAATCTTGAGAAATTTTAGACATAAATTCAATATGAAATTCTCTGTCCATGATGATAATAATACAAAGGATATGAAATTATCTAGTTTTCATAGAACTCTTTTCACATATGATATACGAAACTATGATAATGAGGTTTTTGAAAGATGTAATATTAAGGAGGTGGTACTCAAGACTATATAGAAGCTCACTATATAGGATGCTTAGGAAGATGATGAAGTGAATAAATTCATTTCATTAATATCCTAAAATCTTTATAGGGGAAAAGTAATGTTTAAATGAAAACATCCACCCATATTTTTTTTGTGGAAATGTTAGGCACCAGGCAACAGTGATTCCGAAAAATCTTTAAGAATGTGATGAAAATAATGGAATTCACAAGAATAATTCCTCAAAAAATTTGAATGGTATAAAAGGAACCATTAAAAATTACTTTAAGAATAAAAATATTATTTTAAAATAAAATCACACTTTGTAAGAGATTGAGGGAATTTAAAATGAATTCTATAAACAAAGTAAATACAATGTTCTACTAGTATCGTGGGAAATTACCATATAAATAATAAGAGGGACACTGATGATGGAGAAGAGAAAAGAGTAATAGATATCCAATTCAATTTTGGGTACACATTTATATAGATAGATGTTTAGAGAGAAAAGAATAGAAAAAATATAATGGCATGCACCATGATGCTAAACTCTATATGAAGATTTAAGAGGAATAGATTTACAACTAGATAGAAAAATTAAAAAAATCTAAAATCTAAAAATATTGAAAACTTAGATAAGGTCATTGTGTATAATATCAAATTTAATGAAAATATCTACATTATTGGTGGTTTATCTAAGGCTGTGAAAGACCAGGTTAAATATATCAGTGAACATGAGGAGGAATTTTTCATCATTTGATGAAATTTTTAAGATCATGAGAGACATTTGACCAGTCAGTATGACATCAGGAAAGCAGATCACTTAGGGGGTAGAAAATGTAAAAATAGTGCATGGGGGTCTAGAAAATCTTGATAAGCAGTCTTATCTAAATGAAAAGGTTTGTATAGGTATTGATCTTAAATATAATGCAGATGTGGTTTATTCTAGACCACAAGAACACATACTGAAATTTAATATTTAATTGGGTACAATTTAGAAACAGATAACCCGAGGAATAACTTCTCTTATAGAAATGACACACAAGAATACACCTGATATCATGCATTATTTTTGGAACACTATGATGTTCCTAGAATGTTTATTCCATAGACAAGAGGAGAAAATGGAATGATAAAAACCCATAAAACCAATGATATTAAAATATTTAATGGAAAATTTTTGAGATCATTATATTTAATATAGTGGATTCAAACATATGAAGATATATTTCTCATTAAAATTTAGTGTGTTATTCCAAAAACCCAAAATAGTTCATATAAAGTAACTTGAAGAACCATCAAGTGAAATAATAATTTAAAATTTCATTTAAAAATTTTAATATGAAGTTATTCAATCTATCCTTGAAAAAGATTAGGCATTTTAATCAACATCGATTGTGAAACCAAATACATGGATCAATAAGGGAAGAGATGTTGATGTTGTTGTTTATTAGATTTAAAACAAACCATTAAATCATAATAGATCTGGGATTATTGATTGTGGATTCACCTCCTACATGACGATAGATTAGGATATCATTATAGGAATTGAGAATTATAATAATTCTTTAGTCAGATTTGGAAATTATGATTGCCTAAGGATTATTGGATCTAAGAAATGAATATATTTAGGAAATGTAATGAGATGTGTCGATGTCTTATTCATAGAATGTCTTAGAATAAACTTTATTAGTGTTAATAAATTGTGTATATTTGGTCATGAAATAAAATTTACAAAGATGATGTGTATATTCACTGGGAAAAGATAGTGTAGTGGTGATACAAGGGAAGTGTGTAAAGTAGAATATTTACCTTATGAATGGAGAAGAATATTAGGGTGTTCTGTATAACAAAAATGAAAATGGGTTGTGGTTTAAAAATCAAGGTCATTTTATCCAAACCTCCTTATATAATCTAGTTAAATGTGAGTGAGCTCAAAATTTCCCTAAGTTCTCTCATGATCATTCACACAGGTGTGATACTTTCCAAAAATGGATCATTACTCAAAATGACAACAATGGAATGGAATAAAAGTTGAAAATAATATTGGAATTAATTTATATTGATGTCTGGGGACCATTATTTGCATGTTCTATTGATGTAAAGAGATAATGTGTATTTTTTATCAAAAATTATAGTTTTATTATATAGATATTCATCATCACCCACAAGTCCGAGTTTTTTAGTTGCATAAAAATTCCATAGGGAGTATGAAAGGATTATTGAGTATAATTTTAAAATTAATGAACCCATAATGGTAAGGAGTTCAAAAAACCAATTATAGGATTATCTCAAAAAGTTTGGTATAAGGAATCATGCCTCAGATTTGAAAATTCATCAGTGAACTGGGGTGGTTGAGAGAATAAAATAGGTTGTCAACAATATGGAATAAATATTTCCTGTTAAGAAAAAACATACATATAAATTTTGGAATGAAGTAATAATTAAATTAGACTATATATATAAAATAGGTCTTTTGTGAACATAATAGAAAATTCCATATATAGATTCATATATAAAAAACATGATGCTGAAGTACTATATAGTTTTTGGAAGTATTTTTTTCATTTTTAGTAAAGAGAAACATATAGAGTTTGAATCCTTTTGAGATAAAGGGAAATTTCATGGATTCATGGGAAAATTTTGAGAATATAAATACTTAAATTGGAGGATTGGAAGTATTGTGGAGAATAATTATGGTACTTTGGTGGTGAATTAAAAGAATCATTAAAAAATCTCTAACCAGTTTCTGGAGGATTTTTTTTGATGATATAAGTACTTTAGGCAGAGGGAAAGTGCCATATATATATATATATTGAAAAGTAGATTTAGATGATGAATATGACAAAGATGGACCTCTATATTCATGGAATCAAATGATATGAGCTAAAATTGATTGACATAATATCATCAATGATCAGACAACACTTGTGTGGATGAGAAAAATGGAGTCTCTACAACGAACACCCTTCATATCAAAGGTATAAAGAAATTTTTTTAAATAATTTATAGGAGATGAGAATTGGTTTCATAATATGAATAAAGAGTTAATCCAAATAAAAATTAATCATATTTTAGTGTTCTTTCTGGGGGTAGATAAGAATGTCATTGGGACTAAATAGGTGTTTCAGAAAAAACTGGATAATAATTGCATGGTTATTTGAAACAAAGAACGACTGGTGTAAAGTGATACTCCCATGTAGAGGTAATTTATGTAGATGATACATTTTCACTTATTATAGGGATGGATAAAATTCAAATATTACTTTCCATAATATCTAAAATTAAATTCAATGTTTTACATATATATATCAAATCCGAATTTCTGAATGGATTTCTAGAGGAATAGGTGTACATAAAAAATTTACATTGCTTTCATGTCCATGAAGATGATAATAAAATTTTCTCGACGAAGAAGGTCTTTATGGGTTTATGAAGGCACCAAAGGTATGGAATTCATGACTTGATTAGTACTTGATGAATCTTTATTTCTAATGTGGTAGAGTTGATTACAATATCTATATAACCAATTAGATTAATAGAAGTACAATATTGTTGGAACTTGTGCAAAAATGATTTTCGCAGCAGTTTTTATGCCTTTTTATGTTTATTATTAAGCGTTGTTATTGGATGTGATGTTTTAAATTAACTTTTCACATCAGTTGACTAAAATCAACATGAGAAATTAATATTTTTTATTAGTTTTTCATGTCAGTTATCCCAAAACTGACATGAAAAACAAGTTTTTTTAAAAAAATGGACATTGTTTCATGCTCCACCATAGCAGCAACCAAAATAAATAGAGTAGAAAAAAGGCAACAAAAACCGGCAAAAGACACTTAAAATTAAACTTTAAAATTTACAATGTCTATTAAAAATAAACTAAAAATAAATCAAATGTAAAAAATGATTATCCAATTTAATTTGTAAATGTCTCAACTTCTCTGTACTATATTAACATCACTTATCAAAAAGCTACAAAATAATAAAGAAATCATTTAACATGAATTTTCAATGAAACATATGAAATATTAAAGGAAATTTTATAAAAAATATATAACCTTATCAAACGTTGTCACTACCAGAGTTGAAATTATTCTTACATAAATCATAAAACAAAATATACAAGTTCATCTACACCTTCTTTTTTGTGAAACTATTTCAAATAGATTCTAATTAAAAATTACATTTTTATGTAATATATCCAAAATTTGGTAATTATAAACGAAAATTCACTTTATATTTTATAAATTTTATCTTTTACATCTTATTTATTATCATATATTTAAAAAATAAATGCGATATTTGTAAATAATATTAATAAAATTGAATTATTCACTATAATAGAAGAAAATATTAAATTAATCAAACTGAAGTGTTTAATACATTTTGAAATTTTTTTCAAAATTCACCATGGATAGAGAATATCCAGTACAATTTCATCTCTCTTGGAAAAAAACACCCAATATCAAATGAAAACTGATCTAAAATTAAATTTAATATTATTTTTAAATATATATAGTGATATATAACACTTTGTGTAAAAAAATGGTTCATACTCTTCAAGAAATGGAGACATCCAACAAAGAATAATGACATTCTTCTGAAATATTTATGTTATATGAACTATTATTTCTATATTGGCCATTGTCAAAGCTATAGGAGAAATAAATTGTGGGTCAATAAATCCGTATACATATATATTTTTGTGATCTATACAAATTTTATATAGATACATAATACAATGCTGACATAATTATAAATTTTTAATAAATTAATGGTGTAGAAACATCTGATAATCGACTTACAAGAAAATAAAATTCAACATATCTATGCTCAATTGATCTTTAGTTACAAGCTCTATGATATCATTTTTCAAAATCCCCATATTCATTGCACTCCCACAAACATTAGCATCAAATGTAATCTCATATACTCCCAATAAAAAATATTAGTATGCTGAAAATCTATAAAGACTAGTATAACCTGCATCTAAAGTCATGAAACATTGAATTTTTTATTGTCTATACAGTATTTATTTACCTTTAAAGTATTCCTATAAAAAATTAAAAAAAAAATTAAACATTAATATAAGAAAATTTTAAAACAAAATGAAATAAAATATAACATATATACATACCTCTATGGTAATTTTTCGATGTAGTCTTGATGGAAAATCTAAAAGATGACTGATAATTTGTCCAAATAGATTCACCTCATCTGTAGAACATGATATTTTTTCTAATCAATTTATAATATTTTATACATTAACATTATGATTCTCTATCTCAATATACTGATTATAAATGGTATCGCTCATATAATATATCATCCCATATAAAAAATATGATGAGGATCATCAACATATAACTCAAAATAACTTGGAATCTTAGGAGAATGAGGTGTAGGGGTATGACAAGAAGGAGTTAGGTCCACAGGTAGAGATGTGTGAGTATTATAAGTGGGAAGAGTGGGATCTTCTGGTAAAGGTAGAGGAGTCAGATCGGTGGGCCAAAACTGTCTTTGCATGCATGAAGCTCTACTTTAGCTTTTATCCTATCATCTATCCTCCCCTGAATATCCTGAACTTTGGTTTCCAATAATAGTATTTTTTTTAAATAATACTTTGTAGATTATTCCGAATGTGGAAACACTTTTCATACTGATACACCTTCCGAGTATCCTCGTACATGACTCGGGTGTTTAGGCTTTCCCAAGGTTGTAGCTGAAATATCCTTTCTAACCACAGTAATAATGACCCCATGTGTGCTCTTCTCCTCAAGATATTCTTATATGAAATATTTGAAAAAATCTGTAATAAATCACAACATATAAAGAGTTGGTTTAACTTTAATAAATTAATAAACAAAAAATATTTCAATCTTGTCGGCTAAAACTCTTGACTCTTCCCTAATATGTTTTCCTTTTTTCCCATCTGAGCCCTCTTTCATTTTTCATGTATAGTGGGGGAGGAGGGGAAACATCTGTAGACCCTAAAGACTCAAAACTCTGGTTTTGATTTTTTTTACTAGTATATATTCTTCCAATAATGTATACCCACTTCGAGATAACATGTGAGGGTATACATTTATAGCTTTAATATTCTATTGATTGTTGTAACTTAATAATTAACAATAAATAAATAATTAACATTTCATTAATAAAAAATCATCTAAAAAGGTAACATTTCACTTCCCAAAAAAATGTTCTTATAATCCACTTTCAACACATTTATTTCATATATATTCATCTTTAAATGGATATATATCACTTGTATTTTCATTTTGCATATCCCAAAAATTGAATTTTGATTGGATGGATGATTTGAAATCCCATCATCTCCTAGTAGTCAATGAAAAACATTTCCTTCTAACTTCTTCAGTATCAAGTATATCATATTTCATGTGATAAGAAGCTGTAAACATATATTACTATAAAAATTTTAAGATAATTAAAATTATAACAAACAATCTTAACAAAATTATCTCCCATGATTATGATAATGTCACTTTGTCAACACTTCTCTAATCACCAACCAAAATATTGCCTTCACTTTTTTCATGTACTGTTAAAAAAGTATTGAATTGTTTTGAATATAGACCTCTTGGAATATCATTATCATAAAATTCTATTGGAATCATAAATTCCTAGTTATGGGAAACTAATAATTTTTTTAAATGTGTGGTTCCACATTTACTAATCTTTAAAATATTTCCCCCAGTGAAAGTAGATGTCCCATGTAAAGAAAGATAAAGAGGCTCCTCAAGAGGAGCATGTGAACATTCCCTCCCAAAGGTATGAGTATGATAATATCTAGAAATATTTGGTAGATTCGAGGATTTATATTTCATTATCCTAAAAATCAAAGCAATGTATATTAGTACAAAAATATATAAATCCAAAATTTACAAACAAATATAAATAAATAATTAATAAATTTCAAACAAATAACTAAACTAAAATAATCATAACACATTTTTATTCATATTTTTTATGGTAAACTAAAATTAAAACAATATTAATGAGAGATGAAATTAAATAACTAAATGAATACTACATAATATTAATGAGAGAAGAAATGACATGGTAAAAATTCCCCAAACTGATAAATTATTTTTGTAACGAAAATATTTTTTTTATAATATACCCTTATTAAATATTTTTCATTTTTATTTAAAATATAAAATATAAAATAATTAGTTTTCAAAAAAATCAATTAATAGATAAGTTACGTAAGTGTAAATAAGGAAAAATTTAAAAAACTCAACTAATATAAACAAACAATTTAACTTATTAGTTCTAATAAATGTTTTAATATATAAAATAAAATTAAAATATCTATGTTATAAAATTTGAAAAACTATTCCACAATTAAACATATGTTACCTATAATATTAGGAATTTACTAAATTATTATTTTACCAAATTCCTTCACCATGATCCTTCCATTTTTCACAAACCATATATATGACATGATTGTCAATATTATTTGTTAATAGTTCTATAGAGGTAGGGATCTCCCATAAATCAGCATCTTCTTCAAGTTTATCATCAACAACAAACTATATTTTTGTTGTAAATAAATAGGCCATTGAATATTGGATTGATCAAGAACATAGAAAATTTGTTCTTCATGTGTTTCCATGAAAAAATAATCAATGGTGTCTTATAATTTATTCATATTAACTAGTGTCATTCCTAATTCATCCTATTAGATACTATTTTTACCAATAAACCAATTATAATTAATCACTAGAACATGAAAATTAATCTAATAAACCTCCCTTATTTATTTAATAAATCTAAAATATTTAGTTAATGAATAGATTTTGTTTCTGTCCTTGGCACTCCCAAAATGTATTGTTTCTACAAACACCAACACACTGCTATTCTGAAAACACTTCTATTATTGTGATCTTCCGTACAAAAAGTATAGTCATTAATGTCATACTTGAACAATGTAATCAAATTTAAACATATAATTCCCACTAACCATATCAATGTTTTTTATGCATCTTATTTATTAAGAATAGTCTCTTTAAACCATGGAAAAATGGTTTGTTATGATCATTAAAAATACATAGATCATTCTTCTTTGGATAACTTTATTTCAACACATTAATATGAAATGATATATCTGGTTGAGAATCATCTATATTATTTAAGATTTATAAATATACATTATTTATATGTTCACCAATCAAAGATTTGACTTTCACACTGTGAATCCACTTTCCCCCATCCTGAAAAAGTTCATGAAGAGATGTAGGCAAACCGATGTGATCCACTATATACAAATATCTTATATAAAACTTTTAAACCTCCCTAGAAATATACTTCTCAATAATGGATTCTTTAGGTCGATATGGATTCTTAATATACCCCTTCAATATATTCATATAACTTTGAAAATGATACATCTAACATAGATATAAAACACTATAAAGCATTATTTCTCACACCAAATAAACCATTAAATACACCATGAAATCCAAATAAATGGAGGAATATACATTTCGAATTGACAAAGTATAGAAACCACTTCATTATACAATGTATTAAAAGCATTTGAATAAATAATATGACTAAAATTTGAATTAAAAAACTAACAAACCTTCATGGAAATCATTCTGAAATTGGTGGGCAATATTCCACACAATGAAACTTGTAGGATTTCTTGCGTCATGACTTGATAGTCATGAGGTTTCATACTTGTCAACTTCAAATCCTTTAAAGACACAAATTTTTTGGAATTTTATGAATAACCAAGTGGCACTTTGATATCATGAAGACATTGAAAAATGATAATTTTATCTCTCATAGATATGTTATGACAATCTGAGTGTAGGAATGTTCACCTTCCATTAGGAGTTGGAGATAACTCCAAACATATTCCCACTGAGAGTAAATAAAATCTCGCATTCAACCCAACATTAGTATTTCCTTTAATATCTAACAATTTTCCAATAAAACATTCACATATATTCTTATCCAGGTTAAGGAAATCAGTTTTATGTTTCACCTCATGACATTTTCAAAAAGGTAGCTCAAAAAATATAGATCATTTCTTCCAAATGTTTCTATCTTTCTTAGGTTTATGTGTCTTTACAAATTCCACATAAATTTTTTTCACCCTCTAAAAATACTAATCATTGGATAACATTTTTTGAGCTATAAAAAAATTTATCTGATCCATTAAAATCATTTTTAATCGTCTATAAGAGTGATCCATTGGCTAAAAATTTGGATGAATCATTTATACTATTTTCCTATCATGATGTATTTGATAATATGAAGTCTAGTTTTTAAAAATTGGACAAAATTTCTTCCCCTTAACATTGTATCTAAGAAAATTTCAATATATTAGGAAGTAATTTATAGTGAACATAATAATTTCATTCAGTTGAAAATATTTCATTTTATAATAATCATTCACCATTATACCTTCCTCCCATAATAGTTTCAAATAATCAATTAATGGTGAAAATGAAATTTCAATATCATTTATGTGTTGTTTTTATCTATAGATAATTAAACTCAATATGACATATTTTCTCTTCATAAAAAATTCAGGATATAAGTTGTAAATTAGAAATAAAATATGCCATGAACTATGCGTGCTACTAAGGATTCGATATGGATTCATTCTATTCATGCACAGTCTAATTTTGATATTTCTAACTGCATTTACGAATGTAGGAAACTTGTGATCAATTTTCTTCTACTGTGCACAATCAGTTGGATGACACATTTTCCCCTCATATATCCACTAATCATCATTCCATCCTAACCTTTTTGTTTTATATAAATTCGAAAATCAAAATTTCTAATAATGAATAATAGGATGATACCAAAATGAATTAATAGGGGTCTCTATAGCTTCAAAATCAACCTGTGATTTTTCTTTCAACCTATATCATGATGTCCCGCATTTAAGAAACCCTAAAATAAATTTTTATTCCTTTCTATATAAGAAATAGTCATTCAGGGAAGCATGTATTTTTTGTAACCTAATCCTATCTAGAAGAGTATTTTTTTTCTTTATAATGCGAATATAAAAGTTCATTGTCTTTTGGAAGAATATCTTTTAATAATTATAGCAACTTTATAAAACTCTTGTCACTCCATACCTATTTTTCCTTCAAGTTAATTATTCTTAACACCATCAATAAAATCATAATGTCCATACAAATCTAATACAATGGTGTTTTATCACCATCATATTGATGGTCAATATTTTTTTCTTTCTCAATTGCCTCTACTTCAATATCATTAATCATTTCATTAATTTCATCTGATTTATCATCTTACGAAGAATCATCATCAAGAGATATAAAATTCTACCCATTTTCACCATGCCAAATAGAAGGGTTGTTTCTTAGATTAAAACCTTGAAAAATAAAATGATATTTCATCTCTCTATTTTTAAACTTATTCTTGTTTAAACATTTTAGGCATGGATAGGAAAACATGTCATTGTTTGAAACATTTCATTTAGAAATTTCCAAAAAATAATCAACACATTACTCAAATTCATAACTCATTTGAAGTGTAGTAATACAGCATCAACTTATTATTCACAATAAAAAATATCAAAAATATATTTTTTTCTATATAAGTAAATTTTAAATTTATGTTAAATATTCCATAATTTGAAAGTAAAACCATTTCGAAATATAAAACAAATATTTTCATATTTGAACAATATAATTACAAATTCTATATAATAATGGATGATACGATTAAATATAAATGGTAAATCATAAAAAGATATTCATTGAATTACTTTACAAAAGATAATATAGTTAGAATATAAAAAATGGCATCTAATATAACACTCATTGGGATATTAGATATGCACATTCATAGTGTTTGTAATTTTTTTGTTGAAGATGGATTTAGTTTGAGAGTTATATGGAATGAAAATGAAATTGGTGTGGGGATCAAAAATCCATTCTAATTCTCATACATTTAATGAAATTTCCATTACACAACTAATTTTTTATAAGTGATATCTAAAATAAGAACCCATGATTGGTTTGTTGTTGATCAATTCATACACCTAATGGTTTTTGATCTAGCATTATAGTAATTTTCAATTACTAAAATCCCATAACAAGGCCATCATAACATTGATTTTCATGATATATAAATATATTATTTTCAATACCAATAGTAGATTACTAATCTATTCACTGATTTCTATATATGATGCCACAATAAATTTCCCAAATCGTACTATGGTACACGATTCTCATAATAATATGACATACATGATGATATAAATTTCCTATAAGTCTTCTTGATTGACCATCTTGTTTATTTGAAGGGCGAAGTCCCCATCCCAATCACTATAGAGACCCTCATATGTTTTTATCTAACAACCACCCATAAGCCCATGGGTCTTGTCAATTCGGTGGATTAGGGGCATCCTCCATTACTTCTCTTTCCAATTAAGAATGATGATTAATTCAGTTTAGGTATAAAAGAGGATTTCAATTAATGGGATCATTTCTTAACCCAATTCATTGCTTTCATGATGAACTATTACTCTAGTGATAGGAGTAGTTCCCTTTGTATTATCCCACACAGAGGATTGGGGAATGAACAATTATAAATATCCAGAAAAATCTGGTCTCCTATAATAATATCCATATCATAGAGGCTTACTCCTAGCAATCAATTCACTATAAGTAGTGTATTAATGTTATATATCCATCTACTGATCTGGTGTGGTATAATTTTATTATTCCAATAATAGAAATCATTAATGGCATTGATGACCTCATAAATATGTGCTATGTTGTGATCATCATCAAACATTTAGTAGAATTATCTCACCTATAATGTCCATCTGCATTCCACACAAAAGGACACTCCAAAGATAATATATTAATTCAAGACACCTCTTACCCAATAGTCATCCATATATTTATTCATGATGGACCCATAATTTTGAACCCATTTCATTGGTATATATCATACTTCATATGATGTTAAGGAAGTATATCCTAAGATGTACCCTGAGGAGAAATAATCTTCCATGAAGAAAGGAGATGAAATATTATCATTAGAAGGATGAATTCTTGTAGAGGGAATACATGAGATAACATGAGGAGATTAAATGTGTTTAGAATCCACTGGATCGAAGAAACGAGGTTAGGGATTTCACGTGTGAGAGAATCAAGTAGGATTTCTCCCAATCAAAAAATAGTGAAATGATTCAAAATAGGAATTCATAAAATTATAAATGATTTTTCATGTAGGTTATTATATAACCAAAGTGATAATGAAAATTTTAGTGATTTATCATGTCGGTTATATAGAAACCAATGTGAAAATTGATTTGACACTTCCATTATTTCATAATCGATGTTATAAAGCAATGATATTTTCTTTATAACATCAGTTATTTTATATAACTGGTGTATAAAACACTACTTATCACATCAGTTATTATATAATAGACGTTATAATGTTTTAAAGTTCATATTTTACATCGGTAATCCTATAACCAACATGATAAATCAATATACGTGGCTTTTCACATCGATTATAAATAACTGAGATGAAAAGGCCAACAGGATAAATAATTTTTGAACGAGTGTAGTATATGTTGATGACATAATTTTTGATGGATAGAATAAAGTACAGTGTGAATTATTTTTAGAGTATATGAAATGAGAGTAAAAAATGTTAATTATGGGAAAGATGAAAATTTTCATTGTTCTTTACTGATACAAGAATGGAAATATTCCTTATTTATCGATCTATATAATTCAAGGAGGTTCTAAGAATATTTGGAATGGAGGGTTTCAAGGAGTTTACTACTGTGGTTGTTACCTGAATGAAATTTACAAGGTATGATGATAGAAAAGTGTATAATGTAATTGAATATAGGTAGATCATTGGGATATTTTTTACTTAACAGTGACACAACATTATATTGTTTTTCAAATATGTCAGGTGAAACGATATCACAATAATCACAAGGATAGAGACTTACATGAAGAGGAAGGGATACTTCAGTATATCAATAGAATAGTGGATTTCAGTTTTCTATAAAATGAAAAAACATAGTAATAGTTATTGGTTTATAAATTTATAGATTATTTTTGTTTAGAACATGATATAAATTCATCACTATATGGTGAATTTTATCATGATGTACCTTGTATTTCATAGCTATAAAACAAACAAGGTGAAATTTCTCTAAGCACTATAGAAGATGGACATATTATGGCTTCTCAATATTACATGTAGTTAATATGGATGAAGTCACAACTTGAATATATGGGAATTGAAGTCATGCCTCTAATCAATATCCATTGTGATAATTAAAGTTTTACAATTCTTAGAAGAAATCAAGTCCATCATTTAAGGAAAAGAACATTGAAGTCAAATATCACATTATTAAGGAGGAAGTGGAACATGGTCGGGTAAAGTTATAGTATGTGTTTACTAAACTATAGGTTATAGAAATTTTAACAACGGACTTATCCAATGAATCATTTGAACAACATCTGTTGGATCTTGGAGTACAATCAACATCCGTCTTTGGAATAGTGTGGATGTGGGATCCCCCCTCTCCATTAGGAATGGTGGGTTTTTTACCATATTACAATATTTATTCTTTACCAAGATTCGTACCAAAAAAGTGTGACCTTTGGGTTATATAACACCCCATCCCAGATAATCGTGTCTGGGGAAATGGAGTATCACATGAATCCATGCACACCTCCCCATATTCAAGAGGTTTTCGGCTAGTGGTGGGGTCCTAATCAAGAATGTAGGGAGGTTGTGCTCTTGGTAATAGATAGTGAGATCCTAGTACACTTTAATGGAAGTAGTTATCAGAGTAAATAATAAATATAAGAATAGAAGAAATAATACTATCAACCCATGATAAAATAGATTCCATATAATACCTGATACATAATTAAATGTAGATCTATACATGTGGTAGATATAAATAAAAAATAAAATTAAAAATTAAAAAATGTGGCATCTCTTAAACGGATCCAAGTGTATATCCCAACATCACCTATTCCAACCTGGTATGCTTGTATAAATTCCTCAAACTATAATGTCATCTGAAATCACTAACAAAATGATTTTGCACACACAAAGCGATTTTCATTCGTGGTGTTTATATAAACCCAACAAAACACCACAAATTATTCTTTAGAATATATAATAATAGTCATATAAAATATTTTATGATAATGGAAAACAAATACACAAATAAATATAAATTGTTTGGGGTCATTATGCGCTATCTAGGCCACCACAAACCCCATCTATACTTACATATACTCATAGGTGGAAGGAATGTATTCTACCACCCATAATAAAGTAAGACCCATGACCCATGCCTAATCATAGGTCATAGCCTCAGCAAGTACCCCAACCCATCCCCAATTACTCTGGGGAGGCCAATCATTTGCACTGGCCCATCCCCACTGGTTATTGGAAGAGTAATCATTCTCATAAACCTACCATTAGAGTTCTTGGGAGGGCCAATACTAACATCAGACCATCCTGAGGGTTCAAGAGAGGCCCAACATATATGTTGATCCATCCAGAGGGTTCATGGGTGGTTAATATTTCACATCAGACCATCTCATCAATGTTAAGGGAGGACAAAATCATGTACAAGCATAAAAATTAACATGAACTATCAATGAGAAACACCCCCATCATAACCCTAACCCAAAATCACACTCTTGGATTCCGTCATTATGTCTTATATTTAACCAACCCAAGACGTTCATAAATTAGACTACTGAACTGGTTTGAAACATAAACATTGTGTGTTCCCAAATTTCACATTCTAGAATATATTAACAAGGACTTAGATCATAATCACTAAAGAAAATTTCACCCGGTCAAAAATAAGAAGATCAATAAATAAGCATTCACATCAAAGTAAGTAGAATAAATAAAATAATTCAATGAGAGACTGAATAATAAAGAAGGAAACATCTATAAAAATCCAAATGGAACCTAAATGAATAATAATTAACTAACCATTAATATAATGTCTATAATAGTGATAATACATAAAAAACGATAAAGGGAAAACAAAATAAAACTACTACTCACATTCTCTATGTGAAGCAGAGTCTCACTCCATATCCTTTTCCAATCATCTGGCATAACCCGAATCCCAACACATGGATAACCAAGTTCAAGGCACCAAAATAAAATCCATTAGAACTACATATACAAAGTTGTATATGTAGGGTGTGATTGAAACTGATCCTATTTGGAAAATACCATAGATTTTATGTCATTATTAACAATTATAGTCCATTTTACAGTAGTTTGAAAGCAAAATTGAAAGTATTTTTTAGTGAAAAATAACACAAAATCTAAGTCATATACACTTTTATTATTTTTTTTATTTGGCTTAAATGGAAACAAAATAATGAAAAGTACCATTCTCAAGGCTCATCCACTTTTTATAAAATAATTCCCACTTTGTATAAAATAAAGAAGGATAAATTCAAAATGTTTTTCTGAAAACCTTAAAACAAAAAAAATATATACTATTCATTAGAAAATTATATACAAGCTATAATACCATTTTCCTCTTTCAAAAAACATATCAAAATACCATTATAATATCAGGGAACTTTTCTTTTCCAAACTGTCTTCCAAAATATTTAAAAAATCAATTTTAAATTGAACAAAAATGACCACTCAAAAAATATTTAAAAATTCATTGAACCAAAAATAATCATACACGCCCAATATATCCATAAATAACAATGGTTCCATAAAAAATTGCCATCATAGTAAATAAAAATGCATAAACAATAGAATGCCCTAAGTCGTCCAAAGGATCAAGTGTCATGGGAAACCTCCTAGGACTCAAGTATAATGGTATAAATTAGTGGAAAGGAACCTTGGTTCATATAAATGATCTTGTCTTATCCCTAGTAGTCCCACTAGACTAAACAAAAATAAAAATTCCATAAACAACTTCTTCCATAAGATCAAATAAATAAACTATCTGACAAGTCCCACTACCCCTTCTGATAAAACCAAATTGGAGTTTCTAGAAAACACTTCATAGTAGATTCACTATTTATATTACGTTTTTTACTTATCTCAACCACTAATTTGATCTATAGGAATCCAATTACCAATATTAAATGGACATGATAAATCACATGTATCAAAATGTAAAGGCAACAGTCATACATCACCTCCACACACTCATAATAAACAAACCCCTTCATATTTCATTCACAAAAGATGAAATTTACTACATTACCCACATTACATATAACACATTATGTATTAAACATTCCCCCTTGGGAAACAATTTAGCAATGCTCTCAAGCAGGTGTCACACAAACCCACCCCATTTGGATAACACCCAAAGTTCTAAACATTCCTTTATCAAAGAATTCTACTGCCAAGTCACTTTTTAATGGTTTTAAGTCCCACTCCTAACCATTATTACAAAAATAAATCTCTGGAAATCTTCTTTTAAAAAAACTTCAAAGGTAACTAACTAAATCCCATTAGGAATGAAATTTTCAAGAATTGATATATTTCTATTTATAATTCCTAACAATATTAAAATAGTCATCCCAAATTCTAGTCATGACCAAAATAAGGTCAAATAATTTCAAAATAACACACTCTCAATTTTAAAATGCTTCTCTAAAAAATAAAAATACATTTAACATTTTAAAACACTTCTTGAATCCACATGAAAAATATTGAAAAGTCCAAACCACACTTCCCATTTTACTTCACCACCCAAACTGGTTCAAAAATGTATTTAAATTTCACAATCAACATAAAACCTTCTTTTAAAAATTATTTCAACATTTTATTTCATGTAGTACTAGAAATTGCAAGTGGAAACCATTTTATCAAGAGGAAAAACACTTTGAGAATATTTAAAATACAATTGAATATCAATTTATTAAAAGGAACATAAATGCCGACCTTATTTCGACAACAAACTTGTTTTAACTCATTCCCTATGATGGAAAGTGCTCAAATAGACCTCAAGGGAACTCATTTAATAGCAAAAAATAAACCCACATGAATCAATCACCCAAAACCCTAAAATCAAACATTTAAACACCTTAGGGTCGTTGGATACAATAAAACCACAAAATAAATGAATGGAACTGAGAATGAAGAGGAACTTAAGGATTACCATAATGAAATGCAAAGGAAATAGGGTTAGATAGACTATAAAATCCAATAGAAGGGATAGAAGAACCTTCTTAGGTTTGACTTGGATCGATTGAATGAGAGGGATAAGAAAGGAATCCCCTTGGGAATATAAAATCACAGGGAGAATTATTGAATTTTACTTTGATATGAATCTTGGAAACTAGCATGGTTTTCACTGCTATAGAAAAACTCATCCATATAGTTTTACCTAGGGATGCACATGGTCAATCTACCCATGTTCAATCCATGATGAATGTAACTAGCCAAAAATATATTAATATCACACTTTTTTCATGTTTTTCTTAAATTTACACAAGTCATGTTCTAGGAAACTAAATTAATGGGAGAGTCACATGATCAATACATAGTTCCACCCCAACCATGCACTTCCCATTCCGTTTAAACTATTCACATTCAAAAACAACTAAATACTTCCCCATATATGGGTACACAAAAAGTTTCTCCTAAATTTTTTGCCCCAAACCATCCATAGAAGAAAAATTCCAAGATTGTAAAATGTAGATCCATAAATTTAAATAATCATAAACACATCTAAAATCAATTAAAATAATGAATTAGAAACCATTTTACACTAAAATTGGGTGTCCCAATATCCCTGCAATGCCACTTTCTACCCCATAAAGATCATATCAAGGTAGAAGTCAAAACAATGAGTCAAAATCCAGACCCAATGGAATAAAGTTAGTTGGATGATAAATTACTAGATAAGACCTAATAAAGAAAAATCTAAAACAACAAATATTTATCTTTATAGAACTATAAATTCTATAAACTACCAAGAGTATTCAAGTAAAACACAACCATGGATCCCGATGCAAGGTCAGATGGAAAATCACCCAAATCCATCAAGAACAAAAAATCACTAAAGAACTCACTCTAAAACCCATGTTGACCTCCTTCGAAGAGAAACTCAACCTCAATGTACATTATTCCCATAAGACTCATGCTGCCACAAAAACTAACCTATATTATATCCATGAGGGATAAATCATAACAATTTTATTTTAATAAATTACATGGGAACTTAGGTAGGGTTTCCCTAATCTAAATTCAAACATTAAGATCAATAATGGAATACCATTCCAAGGAAAACCTCACAAATCTAGCACAACTGAGTTCTCAATATCCAGAATGAAATATCCATCCTATTTACCCAAGCACTAATCCAATGGTATCCTACACCCATATCATGAAAAAATATTACTTCAGAATGATAACATCATTATAAAATATTAGAATAACCAAAGTAAGGGAACATAAACAAAAAAGAATGAAAATAAGACCAAAACCCCAATATAATACACGCAAGCCAAAAAGTTCAAACATGGAACAGAATCCATTACCATCTATAAGATAATGACCCATGAATCATCAAATAAATAAACCATTAAAATAAAAAAACACAATATTCATTTAAAATCCAATATGGCTTTACTATCAGTACATGTTCTAAAAAAACTCACTAAAAGAAAAATACAAACAATATTGACTCAGGAAATATAAATAGAATAAGGGAAATGAAGTAATAAATCCTAAATAAACAAAGAAGATCATAATTTTCCATAATACACTTAGAGTCTAGATAGTGTCAAGAACAGAAAAGGTCACATCTGAAAATTGGATGAGACCACTCAAGAGGAACTCCTAAGAACAACACTCTAAATTCTATAGAGAAACTTTCTAGGATATATAGAAAAATCAACGTAAGAAAATAGCATAACTATAAACACTCCTACAAAACAAGTAGTATTATAACCAAGGGGAAAATAATAGTACCAACATCAAATCCCCTAAGGAAGGTAAATTCCAAAATATATTTTGAAAAATAATTTTCAAACCATATTTAGGATCTCATATGGAAACTAAAACGTTTCCCATAAAAAGATTTATAGAATATTTCAAACCATTACTAAGGTTAACCATCCACAAAAATCATTTAAACCAAGGGTATCCCCCTTATTTTTCAAAACAAGACCATAATGTTTTATTAAAAACAAGTGATAAAACCAATTTTTAGAAAAAATACATCAATACATTTCAAAAATGAAAATATTTAAAACATTTCCTTGGTTTAAAAATAGACCCCAAAAATAGTATGGAATAAAAACACTTTTCTTATATAAGGATACTTTAAAATTAAATTTTTAAATCAATAACATATTTGAAAATGATTTCATTAACCAATTCATAAAATATTATCTTTTAAAAATAAATTATTCCCAAAACTCTATTTTTAAGAATAATTGTTTTTTCACACAAAATGGTTTCCTTATCTCCAATTTTGAAATAAAACTCATTGTGGTTTTTAACAAAAAAAAGTTACATACACCTATAAACATTTTTCAAAAAAATGTGTAATAACTCACAATTTAATAAATTAAATTCCCTTATAAATGAACAAATTTCTTATTATGTAATGTAATTATCAAAAACTCATGCATTGTATTGGCTATTCGAGACCATTATAAAACATAGTTTGTAAAATTTAAAATTAAATTAATAATATCAACCCATGATAATATATACATCGTATAGTGACTATTATGATTAGTATATATTAAGGGTTATGAAATAATGTAATTTAAACAAATAAAAGAATTTATGGACACGAACAATAGGATTGTTCCCTACAAAGCCCATTTATAAGAGATTTCGAGGGAGCTGGAATAAATGGGATTTACCCTTTACCAATCCCAAGAGAATATCTAGTAACTAAAGATCAAGAAAAACAATTTACGGAAAGAGTTCAAGCTTATTAAGATAAAACAAATAGATAATGTTCTTTGATCCTCCTTAATAAAGAACCATAATAGCACTCCATACCCCTAGGTATACGTTTTTATAATAAAGTGTTGTCTATCTAGATCATACTAATATGAATTTTTATATTTTTATTTTTAATAAAATATTGACTACATTTTTTCTTTTTTATTATTAATTTATTATATAATGAGTTTGATAAAAATTGGGTTTTGATATGAGGAAATGAAAATTTTATATATACTCTCACTTGAGATACTCCTTTGAAAATTTGTATAATTTTGGAAAAAATTATATTTTAATACAATATTAGTATCATATAGGTTTTATTTAAATTATAATTATAATATAATTATTGAAGTCAATATTAATTTTTATAAGAGTTCAAAAGTTGTTAGTAATATAAAAACTAGTATTTCCTATAAAATAAGAATTTTTATTTAAAATGGAAAATTATCATATTTAGGAAATTATTTTGATAAAATATATATTATTTTTGAAATCATCTAGTCTAAATTAACCAATAGTGATTTTTTTATAATTTTCAAAGAGATTAGAATTTTGGGGTTAAAATTGATTACCATATATGTATATGGTCTATATTAGGACATCATAATACCCCAAAAGTAATGTAATTAATTTTATAAGGAGCATCCATGAAAAACATCATGTTTCACATTTAAAATAATGCATTCTTAAATTTATTTTATTAATTTTATAATCCTTAATGAATATTACAAAACCTATATTATATTTTATGTTTTTAAAATTATTTCATTATGATCATGACTCACTTCCACATCACCAAGGGTGTTATTTTTATCAGTTAGGTTATTGGACTTATAAAATATTGAAAACCAATCATATTCTATATATACCATGGGAAAACAATTGGTATGGTCTATGGTTTTGATTATTTTATCATATAGACTCCAAACCCAAATTTTAGAAATTAATACAGCCCCCCCCCCCACCTCTTTTTCTATAAATACCAGAAAATCCCCCCACTCCAATTCAATCAAAACCCTTTGAGAATGATTTTACTCTTCATATCACCATTTAAATTCCCAATGTGTTCCCATTCTCTTGAAAAGTTCCTCCCAATATTTTAGAAGCACCCTCTTAATGTAAGTGGGTTCTCTCTCTTTATTTCAATTACATATCCTTCGATGTATTTTTCATTTTGAATATCAATTTATTATGTTTTAATGACTTTATAAATATCCATTTACCTTAAAATTTATGTTATTATAATTATAGATCATTTATACACTCTTGATATAACCTTCAGCTAAGTTGTTATTATGTCGAAGTAAGGGATCCTCTCCTTTTATATATATTTTTAACTATTTCTTAGTAATAATCTTTTTTATTATTATTAGTGTATGTTGTAATGTGATTTTACACATTCCTTTATTTACCTAATGATGAATAGGTATTTAGATACCACATTTCACTATAATTAACCCTTCAATGAATCATTATGTACAACTATTATGCTATCGAAATTATCTTATGATTGTTTTTATGAAAAACATTTGTGTAGTGAATAACCTTTCTCATTTAAACTCAAGGGTATTGACCTTGATGTACCTTTACTTATTTGATTGAAATATTACATTTATGTAGTCCTAGAAACATTAATAGTTGGATTAAAAGTGATCAAAAGTGTTTGTATGTTGTACGATCTATGTGGAAAAAATGCATGTTCGTGATATGAATATGATAGGTGGGATCAAAAATATATATCCCTATAATGAATTGGGTAATGTTTTTAACTCATGATTTACCTTGTATATTGAAAATGTGGTTATCCTAAGCATACTATGTTAGGATGTCTCATTGGTTATCCATGAATTATACATATGATTTCATGTTTTATGTTGTTTCCACATTTCTTATATTGCCTTGATGTTATCATCTCATATAATGATTGAATATTCATTCTTATTATTATCACCCCTTTTATGTCACCTTGATATTCCTCTTGACTAGCATATATTACATTAATCAAATCAGGATTTGACTATTCCCTTTTAGATATTTATACCTCACTCATTTCTTATGGACATCCCTAGGTTATCCTGTGTATTTTTATAATAGTGAAGAATTTTTTTGGAGAATGTTAAGAAGTTTTAAATACTTTTATTTCATCCCTTATTGAAGTTATTATTTTATGTATCTGTTTATCACAAGACACTAGGCCTATTATACTTTTTAATTTTTATTACATGTATCTTTGTGTAAAAAAAGAATTAAGGTATGATTTGTCATAAAATGCCTCATGGAATCTCTCTCTTCCATTCCACAGACCATATTACATTGCCTAATACAAATTCAACACGAGTTAGAAACTAAATTAAACTAAATAAATATCAAATAAAACCATAATCAAAATTATAAAAATCTAAAAAACCCAAGAAAACTCCCCTATTAGATATCACTCCAATATAATACTCCATTAGAATCAAACCAGGGTGATGGGGGGACTACAAACATTGAAAAGAAACTGAACTACACATAGATTGGCTGAATCAACTTCTAAATCATGTGGTATTCATGAACAATGAATTTTCATGATTATAGATACATTATACATGTGTACATAATGGTTTACTAGACCATTTGTGCTAACTATGTATACCTATTCCATTTGGCAGTTATGGTCCCAAAACAAACACTACCCCCTAAAATAATAGGTACACCCAAAAAATATTTAAGCAACATCTCAACATATCAAAATCCATAAAAAATATCCACAACAAAGCTCAAAATCAATAATCATTCCTAGTACACCTATGGAAACTCAAGGTTCACAGAGATAAAGATATGGCCATGTATTTTCACACACACTCTACTAGAGTTCTGACGACTATCCTAGTCTCCAAACCACCCAATCAAAACACAATTAACATAATGGAGTTATTTGATACAGTTTTTTTAGAAAAAAAACTTGAGATATCTTTCCATTAGACTCTCAATACATTCCAAAACATACATTATGTTCATTCATAATTTCACTATAATGGAAACTAGTACCAATGTTTCAAAACATAAACCCTTGGAATTATTTTACCCATGAATAAAAAAATTGATCAATAAATAAACATTCAAATAATAATTATCTATATAAATTAAAGGATGAAAATAGAGATTGAATAAGAAAGAACACAGTATCCATACAAACACAAAAGGTACCTATATGAATAAACATAAAATCCTCATAAACATAAAGGAAAAAATAGAACTAATACAAAAAAATCTGTCAAGGGAAAGCAACATAAAAAACTACCTAAATTCCCCATGTTACCCATAGACACACTTCATATCCCATGTGAAACATCTAACACAACATCCATACATAATATAGGGAAACCACAGATGATCAAACATTATCAAATCCATATGAACTACCTATACGAAGTAGAATATCTTGGGTGTGAATGAAATTAATCCCAATAGGTAAAAAATACATATTTTGTGTTTTTTAAACCAAAGACAACTAGTTTTAAGATATTTTGAAAATAAAATTTAAATTAGGTTTTCATAACATAACTACCAAAAAATCAAGTCACACACACTATTTCTTGAAAATGTGTTAATTTTTCTAAAGTGGAAACAATAGCTTGAAAATTACCATTCCAAGGCCTCATCCCCTTTTTATAAAACACTTACCCTTCTTCTAAAGTAAATATAGGCATAGTAAAAAACCTTATTCAAGAACAAATTAAAACACAAAAGGGGGACCATTCATTAGAAAACTATATAGAATATTGAATCCCATTTTCCACTTTTAAAACACTTTTCAAAAGCCCATTTATATTAAAATACAATTTTATTTCCAAAAACAAACATCCAAAATCTATTAAAAAATCAATTTGAATATGAACATAAATCACCAATCATATAATAATAAGAATTAATGACCCCTAAAATAAACAATGTATTCCCAAACAGGCCAAGAAGAATAGTAGTGCCAAAAATAATAAAGATCTTGGTATATAAACGTGGATAAAAATTGTAACCCCCTATGTTAACCAAAGGACCATGTGTCCTAGGAAACCTCTTAGGACACAATTAAAAAGATCTAAATTGGAGAAAAGGAACTTAGTTAAACACTAATAATCCTATCTCATCTTCGGTAGTCTCATTAGACTAACCATAAAAAATTTCCCAAGAACACCATCATCCATAGGATCAAGGAAAGAATATAACTCATAGGTCACTTTACCCCTTTAAGTAAAACTATCTTGATGTATTTGGGAAGTTCTACCTAGTAGATGAACTATCAATGATATGGTTATCAAATATATATATATATATATATCTCTCTACTTAGTCCCCTGGTATTACCATGATCAATATCAAATAATGGTGAGAAATCACATGAATCAATATACCATGAAAAAAATCACACCTCACCTCCATAACCTCATAATCAACAACCTCCTTCCCATTTCATTCACATCAAATGAAATGTTCAACATATGATGAAATCCATATTACATATTATGTATCAAACACCCCCACCCAATTCATAATTTATCAAGGAGTGTAAGGGTGCTTCATATACACCCAAAACATTTTAAAATACACAAATTGGAAAACATTCCATTATTAAAGACTCAGAGTTCCAAGTCACACTTTAATGTATTAAATTCCTACTACAAACCACTTTCAAAAAAAATCCCATGTAATCCACTTATAAAACACCTTTAAAGGTAACTCACTCAAACCCATTTGGATGAACCATATTAATAATCGATATATTTCTCTCTAAAATTCCCAATGACCTTAAATTACTCATCTTAAATTCATGTCATGACCTAAAAAGAGTCAAAGTGTTTCAAAATAATACACATTATATTTTAAAACTCTTACCTCAATAATTAGATAACATTTATTATTTTAAAATAACACTTGAATGTAAAATAAATATATTTGGATGTCTAAAACAACACTTCCAATTTTACTTCACACCCACATAAGGCTAAAACCTATTTTAATTATCCAATTCAGCTTAAAATAGTCTTCTAAAATTTACAAATTCTTGGTATTTAAAGTAACACATGTAATTATAAGTGAAAATAAATTTTTCTAATAGGATTCCAACTTTGATCACATTTAAAATCCAATAATTACATCACAAATGGATAAAATTTAACAAATTGGTCATTATAATTCACCAAGAACTATATGCAATGTCAATTTAAGAAGAGTCACAAAAAACATACTTCAATTAAACAACAACCATGCCAGAAGTCATCGTATATGATGGAAAGTTATAAAAAATTCCTCAAGTGAGCTCAATTAAAACATAACAAACAAAACCCCCATTAATCAATCTCTAGAACCCTAAAATCAAAATTGTTATAATCTCAGGTTTGTGGGAGAGAAAAACACCACAATAAAGTGGAAGGGTAAATGGAAGGTAGTGGAATAGATGGTTTACCATGAATAAATCCAAAAGAATTATAACTAAAGATAAATTAAATTCCAATGAATGGGAGGGAGGAAGTTCCATGAGTATGATTGGTGTTAAAAAATAACACATAGACGAAAAGAATCCCCTTGTAACCTTAAATTGAAGTGAAATAACCATAATTTAACCTTTATGTGAATCTAGAAACATGAATGGTTTGTTCATACAGTTTATTAATCTGTGAACCAACTATGAAATTATAACAACCTAAGAAAAACTTATCAACACAATTTTCCACAGGGACTCGTAGGGTCCATATACCAATTACCAACTATATGGAATGAAACATCCCAAACATATATCTAAATTCCATTCTTGTCTCATTATTTTCTTATCCATGAAAAATCTATGCATCAAAAAACTCAAAGAAAGTGAGAGTCATGTGATTACTAAAAAAATCTTCCCCAATTATGGGATACCCATGAATGTTAAACCATGAATATTCAAAAATAATTGGAAACTTCCCCACATAAGGGACCCACATTGTTACTCCTAAACTATGTTCCCTTGACCATGTGAAGAAGAAAAAATCATAGTATAAAAAAATTTCGAGGTAGAACTATGAAAAATCTAAAACTCCTAAAAAATAAATTGTAATAATTAACTAAAAACCATTCTATAGTGACATAGGGTGTCACATGATGAGAAAACCCCACATTTATTATTGTCACCCTGAAACCCCACAAAAATAAAGGTAAAACATTACAAAACTCCTATGTCATTTACCTAAGTCATTTTTTCTAGTACTGGTCCCAAAAAACACTTTCAAAACTCATTTACCTAAGTAGGAAACCTTGTCATTATACCATAATTCCAATCTCTCTGTAACTAGTTCAAAGAACCCAACAAATTAAATTCACTTCATAAACCGTTATTCAAATTATCCAATCCATCCAGACCTTTAGAAATAAAAAATGACACCTTTAGAGTAGGATTCCCGAAGATAACAGCTCTACCTTTACCACCAAAACATGGATCTTTACCCTTATTTAAAAAGTACACGCTCAAGTGGATTCACTAAATGATCCCATATATTATTTATCATCTCCAACCAAGCCTTGACTATGATAAAAAACTCATTCAAAGCCTAAAATACTATGTATACAACACTATGAGTATTTGATGTACAAGCCTAGTTTCCAAAATTTTCAAGGCACAAAACAAATATTCCCCTTTTAAAGAACCCACTTACTTAGATAAAGACCTCAACCACTCATGATATCATATAAATATGAGGTCTCTGAGGCTTACACACATATTGGCATGTGATTCAAGGCATAAATAGTTATATAAATGTTCAAAAATGGTAATAAATTCTTACCTCAGGCATAAAAAATCCAAATCATCAATAGTCACCTCTTGAAAAAATCATGAAAAACAATTCCATGAACCCCTGCCTAATGTTTTCAGATTTTGGATCCAACTATAATGAATAATTATAATGAATAAAATAGGGAAAGGACGGCCTTAGACTTACCGAGATGGATCAACAACAACAAAAAACAACTAAAATAAAAAATATATGTTGTTGAAGGATCCATATCACTATGGGTGACACCCCTCATCACCTAGTTTGAGTGTGGGTTGGGGGAGATGAGTGAGAATATAAATAGGGGATTCAATAAAAAATAAAAAAAAATTCAGAAAACCCTCACCTAGAAGCCCCAATTTCTATATATTGGACACCATCAAAAAACCATTGGGTATAAGTAAAATTCATGTATGCCTAGACAGACCACCGACTAGCCAGTGGTCCTTAAGAACATGCTACTGGTTCTACTACATCACTTAACTATAATTTCAACCCCACTTATCCAACTCTTGAGCCATTTTGATGCTACCTAACACATCAGAAAACATAAAACCAGTAACATCCATGTGAATAGGTTGGAATTAAAATTACTAATGGACATCAATAATTAAATGGGTGTAATAGGTTTATTAAAAAAAATTAGTGAATTCATGATCATGAAATGGGGATAAGCTGATGTTGGTATCAGAGACATAGTGAGGGGGTTTTTAAACCATGATGATTCTGATTCTCTTCGATAATTGAATACATAAAAAACGTTTTTGGTTTATTTATTCAAGTATTATATGATGTGTGGTGGAATTAGTGGTTTTCTCATGATAAACATGTACGAAATAGTTGGTATCGATTTTCATCATCAATTGGTATCAGTTTTCAAATAACAGTTGGAATTAAGAAATAACGATCTTGTAGTTTGGAGAACAACGTGATTCATTTATGGTATTTGTATGCCACTGTTGTCTATCATGCTTATCTTGAATCATTTGGTCTTAGAGAAGGTGTTGAGTAAGTCTTTTCTCACAATATAGAGTCATAGAGAGAGAATGGAAGGTGGAGTTGAAGGTGAATGTGTATTTTTCAGTAGAAGAAACTAATCGGTTTTGAAGTGTTTTCAACAAAAGAAAAGGGGGAGATTTTTTTGGAATAAATTCCTCTTGATAATGTTTTATAATTTTTTATTATTTTTTTGTAGAAAACTCATATTGATAATGTTTTTTATAAAGTGGTTATTGGTCATTAGAATTAGATTATTGAAGGTGGAGTTGTTTCCAAATATCTTCTAGATTTGTTTTCCTAAAAATGTAGTTGTTCAATGTTGGTTTTTGTAAAATGAATAATTTCCATGAAGTATAGTTCATATAACATGAGTTCATTTTTGTGGAATAATAAAGGAATATCACAACCGGTGCACCTCTAGGTCGATTGGGTAGACTAAAACGAAAGTATATGGTCATATAGAGGAAGGAGATTCCATGATTATAAGGTGGATTAAAGCATGTAGAGATTGAGAAGATGGTAATTCCATAGAGTTAGAGTGGATGTGATTTCATGGTTGTTGGATGGTTATCTTTCGGAATCCTTGAAGGAAATTATGTTGATAGCGAAGGAGTACCACACACTATGTTGGGAAGTTTTCGGTATAAGGTGAAGCAATGAAGATGAAGAGTTTAAAATAAGGATTGAATAATAATTGATTGATTTTTGGGTTCCCCAAAAATGGTTTGATTATATAAATTAACCCAAAAAAATCATTACATGGAGAGAATTCCATTAGAATGCATCATCACTAGGTAAATATGAATGAGTCTAAATGGGTGTCCATGAAGTAAAATTGGTGGAAGGTTGGTCACATTAAATTGAAGCACATGAAGTAAGAGTACATGAGTCAACTTGCGAGTTCAAAAAGTATGAGTTTACAGGGCTGGAGTTTGGTGTGAATCAATTTTAAAAATTAGGGATCACAATGACAACTATTCATGAGGTTGGAGTTGATGGTTATACTAGTCAGTTTGTTTGGAGTTAAAGTGAAATCTTCTCCATGATGTTGGAGTATGTGAGGCAGCATGGGAGTTCTTGGTGAATTTTATTCTTTGAGGTCAAATACATGGAATGGGGGGTTTCATCTCTCAGATGAAAAGAAAGATTCATATCACACCTATTTTAGGTGAACCAAATAAGAACTAATAAAAATTACAAGATTATCTTCTAGAGGAACAATGTGTTTGCTTCAATTAAGAGAGCATTGTGTTCTCAAAGTGTAAATGGTTGTAAACTAGAAGGGACAATGATTCTACTCAACACATTTTTACATAAGTGTTCCATAGTGGATTTGGCACATTGAAACATTTCCATTGTAGGCTTCTTGATCTATCCTTGTTAAGGGTGAACCAATTAAAATTATTTATGTCTTGTGAATTTTTTCATTTATGCTCATATATTGCTATAGGGAGGATAGAGAATAGTGTTTTGTTCAATGGTGAAACAAAATCGAATAAGGGGTGTGTTTTAATCTACCATAACCCAATTCACCACCTCTTATAGTATTTAACCCAGTAGATCCAGAAATTGGAATGTTTTTCTAAACACATCTAATAATTATATGAATTTTAATTATATTAATATATATTTTGAAAGATATATTATTATTTCCCTATTTACTTATATGTACATATTTACATATTTATATTAAAATATATTTATTTGTAAAAGATTATAGTAAATATTTTAAAATAAAATTACTTATATTTTTCACTAATTAAATATTATTAATTATATTTACTATATGTTTATAGTATTAATTACATATAAAACATCAATAATTAATAATATAATTTAAATATAATTAATTATATTTAAAAAATACTTTTAATTATATACATGTATAAATATATTTTACAATGTTTTATTAACTATAAAATTGAATAATTAAACATAAATATATTCTAAATTATATTTAAATACAAAAATGATTATAATAAATTTCTAATTATATAAATTGTTTTGATTTTAGTTATATATATAAATATTAATAATTATTGATTTGCTTTTAGTATTATTAATTATATTTAATTTTTTTTTAATTATTTAAATGAATAACTATTTAATAGAATATTTATATAAAAACATATAATTCTATTTATGTAACACCACAATATTTTATGTTATGTAAATTTTTAAATTTTATTTCTTTGACAACATAGGTCTCACAAAACACCAAGATTAGATGAACAATGACATACAATTAAATAACATTACTTAAAATTTCTGTTATAACCGAGCTGTTAAATTGGTGGGAATGAATAGTATTGAACAAATTAGGAAATTTATATATTATATCAAATTTTTTTCCATTCAACCAAATTATTTTTCAGATAGAAGATAAGAATGAATCAAATTATACGCATTAGAAGGATATATTTTTATAAGAGATGAGTTACCAAATTATAATGGCACAATTGTTTCAAAACTAAATTTCGACACTTTTATAAATTCTATTTATCAAAATAAAATTTATTTTTTAAAGAATAATTTCAAAATTATCTTTGGGTGACATTTTGGTATTTTTCTGATAATATTTATTTTCCAATGAATAGTGAAAATCCTGATTTTTATAAAACATTCATTTTATCTGTAATTGATAATATATTAATGATTAGAATATTAAACTCACCCATGAGAGTATAAATAAATGTATGATATAATTATATTATAATATATATAATCAAATATTTTATAAACTGTTGATTAAGAGTTGGTATTTTTGTAAGTCAAAAATATTTTTTGACAATTTTATAGTTAATAAAAGTATTGGTAAGAAAATATATCTCTTGAAAATTTATTCATGAATTAATATTTTTTTCATATGATTTTAAGAAAATTTTATGAGACCTTAGTTAATTTTTCAAAGAGTTATAAATTTAGTTATAATTTTAAAATCTATATTTTTCTAGTAAATAGTGATTTTAATAAGAAAAAATTAAATTTCTCATATTTAGAATATTATTTTATGAAAATGGCGTTTACTTTTTAATTTTAAACATCAAAAAATGGTTTGGCTGATTTTTGGGTATTTTTCTAAATACTTGAATTTTTTGTGAATAGTAAAGTACAATAATTTACGATAAATGCTAAAAACATGAATTATTGAGTCATAGGTGATGTAAGGATGATGTAAGACCATAATATATAACTATAATTATTTATTTGAACATATTTTGTGATAATTATCAAACTATTCATAGTCTTGAGCCAAAATAATAAACAAATGAATAAAATATTCAAAAAATACCCTCTCCTCCACTATTAATACCACCCCTCAACACATCTTCTCATCGCACCTTGAAAGCTTTATGGTTTGTCTATTTTCTACCCAATAATCTTCTCCATAACCTCCCCCATATTTGGGATCCTTTTTTCTCAACAAAATACCAAAACCGATCCCTTAAGTTGGTTCTTAGGGAGGAGAGTTCAAGAGGAAAAATCCTATTTCTTTTTGTTATTTTCTTTTCAATTTATTTTATTTTATTATACTTCCCTCACCTCCCCTTTGAAATGTGACATGTTAATTTTATTATAATTTATATACTTTAATTATAACATTTAAATGGATTATCCATCATCAAAACATATTCTCTCTATCTTTTATTCTATAAATGAAAACATCGCTCGTGATGTGTCAATTTGTTGACACCATGGACAATGCATTTTATTTTTCCATTAACACCTTCAAGGATGGTCATAAAACCATTTTCATGGTTACAAAATTTATAATATATTTATTATATCCTATTTAATTTTATGGAACCATTTTATACAAATGATGTTAATTTATAAAACAAAACTAGATTGTGATAATCGAAAAAAGACAAAATAATCTAAATAAACATCCCTAATTTCTTATCTAAGGATTCTTTCTCACCCCAGATATCTGAATTAATTATAAAACCATTTAGTATTTTTTATTTTCATTAATGATTTATAAATTCAATTTGTTATATCTATTCACATTTTTACATGAACATACATACTCATATATAGGTAAATTGATCTTGAAAACTAAGGAAAAAAACACTCCTAAATGATAAAGATGTATTTTATAACTCATCAAAAGGACATAAGTGAACTAAATAAAATTATATTAAATAAAATATATTAGAAATGGTTAATAATTAATTAATTAATTAACTAAATTTTATTATCCAGGATATTAAGATCAAGTGAAGAACACTTTCAGACATAAGGTATGGGGTTTCTCGTCTCACATTTATTTCCGTGAGATTTCAATAATTCACCACCTATTTCTTATATGTGGTGTATGTATACTTCCATTTTATATTTAATAAAATTTATCTCCAAATATTCATGGTATTTAATGATAAATTTTTTTATTTTTAATTTTTAGTCAAATGATTCGATTGATTACAAAGTTGTAAGGGATTTTCCCGAACCTCTATTTTTTCCTTTGGGTTACACTTTCTCTCTCTTTACCCCAATTTTATTATTTTATATTTTCATATAATTATTCTAAATTATTTTTATATGTTCCAAAATCATGTATCCAGTTAATTTCCTCTTTATTTGATTGGGAAATATGTGTTTTAAAAGGTTCCCTTCTCAATTCTTTCTTATAAGTAGGCCCGATTAAAGGGAACTTACTGATTTCTCACCAATTTTTCAATGAACTCTATAATATATTTTAAGGAACCATTATTTTAAAAAATAAAAAATTTTATCATGAAGAACTATCCAAGTTCATTTTTGGTTTTATACAACCAGTTATTCCTTTTCTATTTTATGGAATCATTAAAATTTTCCCTTAAACTGCACTTAGGTAACCCATTTCTAATGTTTCTTAAAAACACTTTTCACGTGTTTTAACTTCATTTGAATGTAATTTATTCCTAAAATGTAATTTCATTGTCTTTAAATTTTATTTTATGGGATATACATGTTTACAATCTTATTTTATTATAATTACAAATTTTTTTCTAAAATAAACCTTCTTTCAAAAGTAAAAAAGGGTTTTTCTCATCCCACTTTAACTTCATTAAGATTAATGCCTTGTTCACCACTTATTATTTTCATGTGTTCTATGCAATACCATTCTTATATCAAATATTTATTCTTCTTATTCCTATGAAATTATATTTTTCATTTAATGTTATTCCATCATAGGGATTAAGATTTAAATATTTCAATGTAGTATGAGACACTTTGGAATGTTTAAAGGTTATTTTTCTCAATAATTTATCAATTATTTTATCATATTATTTTCATTTATGATCATGATTCAAATATTTCAAATTGTTATGGTAAATTTTGATTTAAAAATATATTGTTATTATACATATGATGAATGCATTGGACTTAGTAAGTGATTGATGATGCTTGATATAGACCCTCAATATATCAGTAGGTCTCATGAGAAAAAATAGAAATGGATTATGGCTGAGCTTTTAACCATTTATTTTCAAAAGTCTTAGATGAGGCCTACATGGTATGTTTATGATTTCTGTCATTTTCAATCCCTAATTATGATATTTTTATTAGATAAATACTGTGATTATTCAACTAGTTTAATATACATGGTTAAATTTTATGTGATTATTTATATGATATTATTTATTCACATTGAAATCCTTTTATATTATGCTCAAGATTATGTTTTATTGGCTGGATTTCTAGTTACTAATCATTCCTTATTGTTTATGTATAAGATATCTTATGTTGTATTACTTACCCTTTTTTATAATTTGATCTTACACCTTTATTATGTTTTATTTTTCCTTAGGATGTGAAGATATATATTATGAATGACATAGAGGGATAATCTAAGATTTTATGGGTGTTTCCAATAGAGTTTTTATGTTTTTTTATTTAATGTTTAAATTTAATGTTCGTGTATGTATTATAGATTCCATGATTACTAAACTATTCAGTCCTTTGGGATGATATTAGTTGTTAATTATACTAATGTAAAAAAATTAACGCACCGACTCTCGGCAACTAGGGTTGGGGTATTTACAGTTGGTATTATAAAATGTTTAGTAGAAACCTTGAAAACATGATTTCGATAAGATATATTGGGGAACATAACGCTAAGATAAACTTTTAGTATAAGCATAGATAAACTTCCTTGAATTTTGGTAAGGTAGAGACTATGTGGGTCTTTCAAGAAATACATTGTTGTTAGGATACTAAAAGTTAATGTGGTTCTAGAACAGATGTACCTTGGGGTTAAAAATTTGAAAATGTGTCCTGGGTTTGAATCAGGGTAACCTGGTACATGATAATGGGCCTTACTACGTACCTGGTTTGACACTCTCAGAGGATATGCTAGTGATAATTCACATTTTCAATAGAAATAATTATGAAGGATTTAAAAGTAAATATGTCCAAAAGAAACCTTTTTTATGATTATGGGATTATCTTTGCATAAATTTCCAATTTATGTTATGTGTTTTCATAGCTTTAAATTATACATTATTATTCATCTTTTTTTGAGGTAATCCATTATATTTAATTATTTAATGGTTCCTGGAAGGATTTCAGATTGAGAATAAATTAAATTTTCTTAGTATATTCTTTTAGTAAAACCATTATTCCAAAAAATTTATTTTACGTTCAAGAATAACCTCAAAAGGGAAGGAGAATGATCTAGAAAAACTCTTCTCTCTCTTCTAGAGGTTTTAATTTCAAGTTTAATCTTGAAATCCTAGTCAAATGATTTTGAAGCCTTTATCAACATCCAAGATGCCAGCAAGAAACTGAATGAGGCATACCACAACTCTACAATTCCCAATTTCTTCCAAGGATCATCATTTTTATACGAACAAGTCCTATATTCTCATATTTACTACCATTCCATACATGGAAGGTATTACCAGGGTATTTTTTAATTCTTCACCCAATTTAAAGCATATGAAGCTATTATAAATCTCAAAGTATTTTTAGAATAGGAAGACATCTGAGAAGCTTACATGTATCAAATTTTAAATTTCTATATATTTTGAAGTATTAAATATAATTATGACACCTTTAAAGAAAAAACAATAAGATTATTTTATAAATGTTATCTTTACATAGATGCTCCAAAATTGTATATTAAAAATAAAACCATTCTGTAAACTTAACAATTTCCACATCATGTACATCCAAATGACACAAGTTTCATTTTTAATGTGGGGGTAGAGGATTTTGAGGATGCCTCGAAGTACCACTGGAATTCTTGGTCCCTTGCACTTGATGAGAGAGGCCAGCATTGAAGTCCTAGATGAAGGTATGAGTTAAATTGGACAAATATTTTCTATTTTTAGTGATCTTAATAAATTTATTTTTTAGAAATGAACAAATTTTATTATTGGAGCATGGAAATGAACACCTAGAGTGTGAAAGATGTTTTAGTTCATAATTCAATTTATGCATGAAAGAAGGGGAAAAAGTATTTTTTTTCATGTGATAATACTATAACGAAACACCTTTTAATATTCCTATGAGGAAAATGAGTTTTCATAAAGTTTCTAGAAAAAGGCCATCATGCTCATAATTGTAATAGAAGGAATGAATTTTCTAATATTCAATGATTCGGTTGTAATGACATGAGGCACTAGATAAATGAATGTCCCAAGCATCAAGGGAATATAGCTCATAAGAAGGAAATAGATAAAGTTCAAGCTTCTATTGTTACTACAAATGAGGTGGAATAATTAATGTATTTGTGTTTTTTGATTAAGGAATTATGTTATTCTAGTTATAATATTCATGAGATATATAAGGATAGTACAACAGTCATTATTCCTTTTGGATTCGGAAGCATGCATGTTTTTATTATGTTTTTAAGGTGTGAGGGTATATATTTTTTTTGGTATGTGGTATTAAGATCTACATTATTTAGAGAATCTTATATAAAGTTGATTTTGGAATTTTAGTGACCCTCCTTCTAAATTTTGTTTGTTGAATGTCGAAATAAATCTTATAGACGATACTAATGATTATCTACTTATGGAATAGATCAAGTTAAAACTTTTGGAATTTTTTATCATTGATCACATTTTCTAACCTTATTGGTATTAGTAAACATTTAAAGGTCAAAATAATTACTTAAGAACCACATTATTCATTAAAAGTGATTCAGGCATGAAAAATAATTCTAGAATATTCATTTCTAGGTGTAAGGGATGATGTGAAAATTGATCAAAGAAAACCAAAGGATGATATTATGGTTATTACATGGATATAAATTAATTAAGTGTACCTTCATAAGTGATTATATTGATATTAAAATAATCCATCAAATATAGAAAAAAAGATTTTGGAATAAAAACATTATTTGTTTACTTTTCTTTTTTAGAAATAATTGGTATTCGAACTAATCACAAATTTATGATTTTGTGATGGTAGAATTTCTAACAAGAATGTTTTCTACCACTCTCCTTCAAAACATGGTAGTTATATTTTTATTCTATGTCCATATATTCAGGGATTTTATCCAATTTCATAATCTTTGTTTTTTGGTCACCAAATAATTTCTCTTTACCTCTTTTTATGTTGTTGTTTTATTAAATTTATTTGCGATGTGGGTTTCCCATAAAAGAATTTTGAAGTATCAACCTATGATTTTTGAAGTACAATTTCATATTTTGATGAAGAAATTTATAGTAGGATTAGAGAATGTAAGACTATAGGATTTTATGGTATATCACTTTTTAAATTTTATTTCTTTGACATCATAGGCTTCACATAGGACCAAGATTAAACAAATAATGACCTGCAATTAAATATCATTATTTAAAATGACTGTAATAACCGAGCCTTTTAATTGGTTGGAATGAAGAGTATTGAATAGATAATGAAATTTTTTTATAATATAAAATGGTTTCACATTCATCCAAATGATTTTACAAACATAAGATAAGAATGAATCCAATTATACGCATTAAAAGGTTATATTTTTATAAAGGATGTTTTACCAGCTTTTAATGAAGTTATTATTTTAAAACTTAATTATGAATCTTTTATAAATTATATAGATCAAAATAAAATTTTTTTTAAAAATATTAATTTCAAAATTATCTTAGGGTGAAATTTTGGTATTTTTTTGAATATACTTATTTCCTGATGAATAGTAAAAAATCAAGACTTTTTATAAAAATTCCATTTTTATTTTAGTTTCTTGTATTCTTATGATTAGAATAGTAACCACACCAATGAATATATAAATAAAATTTATATATATTATAAATGAAATTATGATATAATTGTAGTATTGAATAATTAAATAAATATTTTTAAAATTACAGATTAAGAGTTGATATTTTTGTAAGTCATAAAAATTTCATTACATTTTTATAATTAATTAAATGATTTGAAATAAAACTTCTCTTAATAAAATTTATTTATAAAATAAAATTTTTGTTTTATTTTTATATTAAGATAATTTTATGATACATTGGTTAATTTTTCAAGGTGTTATAAAATGAGTTATAATTTTAAAATATATATTCTTTGAGTAAATGATGGTTTTAGTTAAAAATTAAATGTGTCATATTTAGAGAATTATTTTCACAAAATGGAATTAATTTTTTAATTCTAAATTTCATAAAATGGTTTGTGTGATATTTTGGTATTTTTCTTAAATACATGATTTTTTGGTGAAAACTAATATATGAAAATTTATGATTAATTCTAAATACAAGGATTATGGAGTCAAAGATGATGTATGGATTATTTAAGCCCATAATATCAAACCATAATTAATATTTTAATATATTTTGTTAAAATGATCAAGTTATTCGTATTCTTGAGCCAAAATATTCAAAAAACACTCATATCCTCCGCAATAAGTCCCACCCCTCTCCACATATTCTCCTTACACCTTCCAAGATTTTAGACGTGTTAAATTTCTACCCAATTAAATTATGAAGACCCTACACCATATCTAAGATCCTTTTTTTCTCATCAAAATACCAAAACCAATCCTCGTAATAATGTTTTCAAGGAGGTGAATTCAAGAGGTAAAAATCCTCTTTCTTTTCTTTAATTTTCTTTTCAATTTCTTTTATTTTATTATACTTACATCCCCTTTACTATCAAAAGTAACATTATAACTATAGTATCATTTATACACTATAATTATATAGTTTTAATTTAATATGCATCATCAAACTCTTTTATCTCTCTATTTTATTCTATAAATGAAAACATCACCTATGATGTGTCAATTTACCGACATCATGGATGCATTTTAATTTTAGAATAAAACATTCAAAAATGGTCATAAAACCATTTTTATGGTTAAAAAAATATAATATATGTATTACTAACTATTTAATTTTATTAAACCATTATATACACATTATTTTAATTAAAAAAATAAAACTAGTTTTTGGTGATCGAAAAAACAAAAAAAAATCTAAACGATTATCACTAATTTCTTCTCTAATGATTCATCCTCGTACCAAATATCAAAATTAATTATATAAAAATTTAATATTATATATTTTCATTAATAACTGATAAATGCAATTATGGATATGTATTATCATTCTAACATGAACTTCTATACTCATATACAAGTAAACGGATCATCGAAACAAAGGAAACAACCCCCCCCCCCAAATGATGAAGTTGTATTTTATAACTCATTAAAAAGGCCATAAATGAAATTAATAAAATTATAATAAATAAAATAAATGTATATAAGGTTATAATTAGTTAATTAATGGATTTAATAGTATTATCCATGACATTAATTTTAATTGCAGAACGCTTTCTGGCATACTATAAATGGTCTCTCATCTCACTTTAATTTCTCTGTGATTTTCATTATTCACCACTTATTTATTATGTGTGGTGTATGTATACTTACATTGGATATTTATTATCATGAATATCTATATATTCATGTTATTCAATGATTCCTTTTATTATTATTTATTTTTTCATTTTATTTTATTTATTACAAAGTGGTAATGGGTGTTACCCGAACCTCCATTTTTTTCCTTTGGGTAACTCTTCCTCTCTATTTAACCCAATGTTATTATTCTTTATATTAATATAATTATTATAAATTCTATTTATATGTTAAAAAATCATGTATCCATTTCATTTCCTATTTCATTAATGTGGTAATACATGTTTTAAAAAGTTCTATAATCATTTCTTCCTCATAAGTAAGCCCGATTAAAGGGAACATCACAATATCACACCCATTTTTTTAGAGCACTCTGTAGTATATTTGGAGAAACTATTATTTTTTTTTAAACACTAATTTTATTATGAAATAACTATCATTGTTCATTTATGGTTTTATACAAACATTTTTTTTCATTTTTGTTTTAAAGAATCCCTAAAATTTCCCCACTACAAAAATTTAGGCTATAGCCATAGTTTCAAACTGTGTCTATAAGCCCAAAAATTTTGGCTATAGGTTATAGGAACGGTTCAACTGATCATTTCTAGCATTATCATGGCTATAGGGTAAGCCCTATGGCCACAATTTTAAATAGTGGCTAGAGGGCTATTGTCATAGTTTTAAAACAGTGGATGAACTTTCAGCCACACATGGTCTATAGCCACGGTTTTAAACCATGGCTAAACCCCTATAGTCATGGTTTAATATCATTTAAATAGGCCTCTATCCATGGTTCACAATCATGGATTTAGACTATCCAATTTCATAAAAAAATACACACATAACCCCCCCCCCCCCCCCCACACCACCACCACCACTCCCCCTACAACCCCTCCCCTCCCCCTTGCACCCTCCCAAGTGTTCTCGAGTACAAATTTTCACTCAAATATTAAAGGATAGTTTCAGCTTATGATTCAAGTGTTACTTGAAATGTTTAGGTATTTTTACCTCCCCCTTTCACCCTCCCTCGATAAACCCCCCAACGGACCCACCTTACACCCCCCCCCCGGCACACCCCCACTCTCTCCCAAGACAGAAACACCTGCTGACCCACCTTGCACCCCCTGGACACCTCCACCCTATACAAACCAACCTTTCACCCCCCCCCCCCCCCCACACTAGACACCACCTGCACAGACCCCCCCCCCCCACCCCACTCTACACCCCCACTCTCCCCCTTGACACCCCTTGGACACCCCCCGCTAGACCCCATGGACACCCCTTGGTCACCCCCTCCCCACCTAGACACCCCCTCACCCCAAGACACCCCCTTGGACACCCCCCCCCCCCCACTAGACACTCTCCCTGGACACAACCAATAGACACCCCTAGACACCCCCTTCCCCCCTTGGACACCCATCCCCCTTAGACACACCCACTAGACCCCGAAGACACCCCCTCCACCTAAGTACCCCTGGAAACCCCCCTAGACACCCCGTGGACACCCCCATTCATGCATATACATGAAAAAAATCATATTAAAAAAAGGATAGTGGAAAAGGGAAAAAGGAAAACTGTAAAGTGAGTGAATGTATAATATGATTTTTCTAAAAAAAATATAAAAGTACAGGATTCAAAAGTGAATACATGGGGATAAACTATCCAACCATGACACCAAGGAATGTGTAGAAGATCAAATATTTCACACTCAGGAGTAAACATTAAATCATCAATTCTACAAGCATGGTGTATTCCTAGACATTTTGATATAAACATGAAAAATGGTTTCTATTTTCTTGACAAAATGGTATAAAATAAACATTACATCATGAATTTAACATTCACGTCAATCCCAGTGGCAAGTCATGGAAGCACATCAATTGCATCAACTATGTTTTTTTGACAGTTCTCTACATATAATGCATTCCTATCCTGTATACCAATACAATTCATCAAAATCAACATATGATCAAAAAGGAAAATCCATCAAGAATCTAAAAACAGGAAGCCAAACTTCTTTTTGAGCTCTTTCGCCTGCATATGTTCATAGCACCCCCGACTCCCCCCCCCCCCCTCCGAGACAGCCGCCCTCCCCCTACACCCCCACATACCCTTCCCCCCTCCATACCCCCTACACACTACCCCCATCCCCTAACCCCCCCCCCCCACCCTAGGACACCCCCTCCCCATGCACTCCCACAACCCCTTCACCCCTCCCAACCCCATGCACACGACCAACCCACCTCCTAGACATCATCACTCCCCTTACACCCCCACACACCCAGCACCCCTTCCACCCTGCACCTCCACACCCCCTGCACACTACCCCCTGCCCCCTTCACCCCCCTAGACACCCCCTTGGACCCCCCCCCCCAAGATAGCTCCCCTCCCCCTACAAACATCCATGTAACCCCCTTAACCCCCCACCCACACACACACACCCTCATAGACACCACCCTTTATAGACACCCTCCCTCATGGACACCCCCTCCCCGCACACCCCACTACCACCCCCTGCCCCCCCCCCCCCCCGCACCCCCACTACCCCCTGCGCACTTTCCCCATGCCCCATTCACCTCAACTACCCCACAAGCATCACCCCCCCCCCCACCCACCTGCACCCCCCCCCCTCCTGGACACCCCTCCCCCCTACACCACCACATCCCAGGTCTCCATCCCTGCTCCATGCACACTGCCCCTTCCCCCAACACAATCCCCCCCATCACCCCAACTACCCCCCAACCTTCATCTCCACTGCCCCCCTCCTGGACACCCCCTCCCCTTACACCACCACACCCCCTACCCCCCTCCAGGACCCCTACACACTACCTCCCCCCCCCACCTACACCCGTCCCACTCTCCCCTGGACAGACCCCCCTACTAACCCACCTTACACTCCCCCCACCCATATACCCCCCCCCCCCCACATAGACAAACCCCCCTGCACCCCCCCCCCCCCCACTCCCCCTAGATAGACTCCCCTGCAGACCCACCTTGCACCCCCTATACATCTCCCTCCAAGGAAAGACCCCTGTTTCACCCCTTGGATAACCCCACCCCCCTGAACAGACCCCCCGAACACCCCCACCCCCTCCTAGACACCCCCTAGACACCCCTTGGATCCATCAAGCTGGTTTTGAAACATTATATTAATGTTATGGAACCATAACATAATAATATGTTTGACATTTCAATTTGTACATTAATTTCTAGTAAACAACAGCATTCATGAGCTGGTAAAAAATACAAGAAAAAGGCTACTCATTACAATGTATAGAACGTAGTGCTTCGATGCTAGAACATCTTACAGAAGTGAGTGAAAACCAAGTAATTCTTGATAATCTACCTTAGTTATATAAAATCCTTAAAAAGAAAAAAAGTAGAACATGTGATGTTTGAAAGTGTCCATTTGTGCCTTATATATGTGTTTACGCATTCTATATAGAATTTAATAATTTTTTGTGACATATGGATGTAAAAATCATTACATCCAGCCTTCAGTCCCCCTAGATAGCCCCTATCTCTTCAGAGTTCATTCTAGTTGTCTATTTTAGTAAATCATTTCAAATATAATGGAAACTAACCTTCAATCCCCCCCTCTACAACAATTTTAGATGTCTATATAGGTGAATCATTTCAATTATAATTAAAACCTTAAGGTGGATGATTTGAATCATATACCAAAAAATAACATTAGATGAGTAATAAAACCTAAAACATGTTTACAACACCTTTGAGGTAGCTAATTTGTATCCTATATCAATAACTAACATTGAATGTGTAATAAAAACAAGTAGGGATGTTCTAAATAGAGATTTAAAAAGATAAAAGTCATTGATAAACATCATACAAAATCAATATACTTTAAATGAGTCCAAATTTTTGGAATCCAATCAAAAAAATCAATAACATAGACATGCCTGTAAGGATGTATTTTAGGCATTCTAATTACAAAAATAAAATACCATATCAAGTAGATTGTAATGTTTTTTTTAAAAGGCACAAACTGTAAAACTAAAAAGTTCCTAATTGGAATACTTACATGTTAATAAACCCAAAATAATCGTCAATAAGGAATAGAACATTATCCAAGTTAATATCTAAACCATATAGCATCTTCCAACTGCTTGGGCCCTAAAAAAGACATTTATAAGTCGAAATTGAAACTTTATACGGCAATAACTCCTGATGGTTAGTTAATAGGATGTACCAAACCATATAATGAATTGGAAGTTGAAAATAAGTCATAAAATGGAAGAAAATTTGAAGCCCAATGGAAAACACTACCTTCCATCCATTGGGTTTAAGGTCCCTGAGAGATGTTGTTATTTCAGTTTCCATGTTAGTACAATAGGCAGTTCCATCCAGGGATGCACTATATATTGATCCATCATTTGTCCAATTAAACAGATCATAAATTGTGCAACCAATTTTTAAGCAACACATACATATTTGATGTGGGGGGAATATCATTAAGGCATTGTTTGACAACACTACTTATAGAACTTACCAATGATCACTTTTGATATAGTCTGAAAAAATAAGTGGTGTTTATTTTGATATATAGACAGTGGTGTTAATGGTTTTGTCTAAGAATTTCCATGATTCTTCCTAGGAAAAAAAGTAAATGTGCATCTTATACAAACAAATATAGGTAGACCTTGTATCACAATAAACATATAACGCACCCCATATTGCTGAGTATGTAGCTGTGAATGTTTAAGTGCACTATCTATTCATAAACCTTATTGTAATCACAAGCACCATGTTTTCCTTTATTTTCAAAGGAACAAAGGAAACAGAAAATATATAAATGAACATAATAAAATACATACTTCTCAAAATATATACATCAAAAGTACAATTAAAGAACAAAACTTATCTCCAGACTGTAGAATGGTGTTATTTGTGGGATGGAATTCTAAGCATGTCACATGCTTACTGTGATACATTAGGTGTAACAGCCCGAGATTTTATGAGATATATTCTTTTTAATTTTTTTTATGTCTTATATTGTACACCAAGATAAGCTTGTACTATACACAACACTGTATTAGCTTGCAGTATATGCAACACTATTCTTGGATCATGTTACACACAATTTCAAGTTCGTTTTGTAGAAATTATTCTATGCAACACTAATTATAGATTTTGTTTAATGTATAAATGAAATAAGTTTTTATTATGTTATACACAACACCAAAGGTAGCTTGAAATACACGTATCCCTGACTTGGCTTGCATTACACGCAATTGTGACCTTCCTCAATAGCGTGTGTAGTACGCAATACCGGGTTTCACTAAAAATGATATATTGTTATAATATTATTATGAACTGGCCGTTATTAATAGTATTAACTACATTTTAAATTTTATAAAATTATTATTCATCTTACACATTTTTTAGAACATGGTATGAGAATAAATTAAATATTTCAAGTAAAATAATTATTTTTCAAAAAATGTAGGTTTGCCGCCTTTTGATGGCGCACCCACCTTAAATCTAGTTTTTGACATGTTTATAAGTTCAATTTTACAAAATAGAATTCTTCTTTGGAATCAGGATATAAAAATTCACTTTGGATAAATTTTTCATATTATTCTGATAACTTTCATATTTTAATGAATAGTAAAAACACACTATATTTTAATTAAAAACAACTTTTTTCATCATCTTAATTTATATAGTTAAATTATAATATTGAAGGATTTTAAAGTGTAAATAGAATATATTTTTACCATTTAATATAATTTACGTCATTAGCATTGATTTTACATTGAATTCATAGATAAAATCATTTCAATCGTTTGCAATGTTTTAACATTTAAAACTCATTTTCTTAACAACGGGATTAATTTTAGATTAATTTATAGAAACTTATGTGATTGGAATTTAGAACAATGGATTCCATATTTGGAATCAGTAGGTCAAAATTATGTCAGTAGGATACTTTTTATTTTTGCCACTATGAATCGTAACTACGGTAAATTTTATTTAACGTAGTTAAAGGTAAATCCGTTAATTAAGATTAAATGTAATATTATAAAATTACCCTAAAACTTGTCTTAATATAATTGGATGGTTATATTTTGTCCTAAGGAATATTTCAGTTGAAATTAAATCCATTGGAACCCACTTGGATGTGATTAAGACCTTTGATTTATTTTATTTTAGAGAAAGTGAAATATGTCTCACTCAAACATTAATAATTAAAATATTTTTAATATAAGGTTACACAGAATATAAATTATATTATAAATAATAATTTCAAATATAAAATGTTTTTCTTAGTCATGTTAATTTATTTGTAATTTTTAAGTGATATTTAATTACCAAAATAGCTTATACAGTAATGATGCGTAAATTATTTACTTAGTGAAAAATCAATAATATTGTTTTTATTAAAGTAATAATACCCATAAAAAGGTTCCAAAACTTGACCAAAACCTATTGGTCGAGTATATATATACAATAAGCATCCCAGGGTCAACTTTAGGACCATTTGGAGCCATTTTAAAGAGATTATTCCATTTATATTATTTTATTTTTAATAATGTCAAATTTGTCTCCTTCATAACTTAATAAATATAACAATTTAAATGTTGTGCTTTTAAGATGATAAATTCGATTAAAAGTATTATTATGAAAGGTATTAGATTTATCTTCATCATAGGATTTTATTTTTAATTTTTATGAAACAAATAAGTACAGTAAATAATTATACAAAATGTTATAGTAATTATTTTATTAAGATAAATATCAAGTAAATGGTTTTAAAAAATATTAAAATAAATATTATATGATCTATTTAATGTTATACAATACTTTAATAGATGAATATGACATGTTAGGAGTCTATTACATACTTTTTATCGAATATATGTTCTCTATGGATTTTATTTTAACTCAAATAAATGAATAGTGTCAAAATTGACCCTATTTATATTTTATAAAAATAACATATTATTAAATTGTTTAAAAATCACAAAAATATTTAAAAAATAAAAATTGAAAATTATATGGTCTAAAATGAAATAATGTATCTAATTCTGGAAAATTAAAAACACATAAGTAAGTATTTATAAAAATTTAAAAATTAAAAATTTATTACCACAAATAAATTTAAATAGATTAAAGGATAAATCAAATTGATAAGGTTTAAAACAATTTTCCAACATGTCAAAATTTTATTGGTTGATGATATTACAACCCTATATCATCTAATCTTCGTATTTGAGTCATTTTTGGAGGTTTTTATGTGGGTTTTTAGTTTATTATAAATTAATATTTTAGAGGTTTCCAAAGGTGCCCCACTCCTCCCTTATAAAAGGGAACCTCCTCCCTCTCCTCTTCACAACACCTTGAGCCTTCAATCTTAGTAAAAACCTTCCCATTTATCTTCTCCACTTCCCTAAGAACATTATGGAGGTTATGGTCATCTCAAAAGACCAACTCTAGTCCCTTAAGATGAATCTTAAAGGACGTGTGTCGAAGAAGAGGTAATATCTTCTAACGATTCTTTCAAGTTTCTTTCTTTTTCAACTTCCCCTTATTTAGTTGTTTCATTGTAAAGTAATACAATAATTATCACTAATATACGGATATGATATTATAATTATTAAAAAAACTCATTTCACCTTCTATCCATCCTACTGAAAACAAAATCACACAATAAGAAAACTACCATTTAGCAGCGGTTTTTTCACGGTGGTTTTTAAAACCGCCGCTAAATGCGTTACGGTCCGTCATTTGGTGGCGGTTTTTAAACCTCCGTGAAATGCCAAAAAAAATATAATTTTTTATTTTTTTTTATATTTTTTTTATATTTTATTCGAGGATTAGCGGCAGTTTTTTAAAAAACCGCCGCGAAATGAAATGAAAAAATAAAAAAACACGAGAAACCCCAAAATCACTAAAACGACCATAACATTTGATCTGGGCGTCCGTTGAACCGCCACGACCAGTCAAGTCGAAGCTTATGAAAGGATCTAGAGCCACATATAATCAAAACTGTGAGATGGTCTAAGGTGCGGAAGATATTAGAGTTATAAGAAAGTTGAAAAAAGTTCTCCAACTTCAACCGGCCATAACTTTCGCTCCGGGTGTCCGTTTGGGCACTACCACATATCAAATCGAAGCCAGCGAAAGGAGATACACACTACCTCAACACAAGGAAGCTTATGTTGTGTTTTTTGACCCCAAAAACCCCTTTAAAGGCCTCCAAAACCTTGTTTCTGTCACCGGTGTCCCGTCGAACTTGTCTTCAAACGGATCTAACATTCGATCCGCGTGTCAGTTCGGCCTCCTCCACCTGCCAGATCATAGCTCGTTTCATGAGCTTCAGTTTGACTGGTTGCGGCTCGCACATGCACTCCTAGATCATATGTTATGGCCTTTTTAGTGGGTATCGGGTTTGTTATGTTTTTCAATGTCTCGTTTCTAGCACCCGTTCCCCGTCACTTTTTTTTAAATGGTCGTAACATCTGATCCGCCTATCCATTCGGACTCTTTAACCTTTCAGGTGAAGATCATTTCAGGATATTTGATTTGACAGGTCGCGGATCTAAAACGGACTCCCGGATCATAAGTTATCTCCATTAAAGTGAGTCCAATGTTTTTGCCTCTTTATGACTGTTTTGACGGGTTTTAACGGTTGCTCCATTTATTACTATTTATTTGGGTTTCCATGACTTGTTATCTTTATCAATGGTTTTTTTGTGGGTTATTATGATGATTATGTTGAATTATTAAGGAGTTTTCCAAAGTTGTCACGAGTTTTCATGCGTTCTCATTCTTTCTAATGCCTCATTCTTCATATGCTTCTCCATCTTTTTTCATGCATTTTCATGATTTTTCATCCCTTATCACGTCTTTTCATACTTTTTCATGTGTTTCCTTTATTATTTATTATTTATTATTTATTATTTGTAATATACTTTAATTTATATATTATCTATTATTTGAAACTGGTTATTTATTATTTATTATTTATTATTTATATTTATTTATTATTTATTATTTATATTTACTTATTATTTATTATTTATTATTTATTATTTATTATTTATTATTTATTATTTGTATTTTTTATTTATATTTTTTATTTATTTTTATTTTTATTTTTATTTTTTCTATTTATTATTTCTATTTATTATTTATATTTATTCTTTATTTATTATTTATTATTTATTTATTATTTATTATTTATTATTTATTTATTATTTATATTTATTTACTATTTATTATTTATATTTATTTATTATTTATTATTTATATTTCTTTATTATTTATTATTTATATTTATTTATTATTTATTATTTGTTATTTATTATTTATTATTTATTAATTATTTATATTTAATTATTATTTATTATTTATTATTTATTATTTATTATTTATTATTTATTATTTATTATTTGTTATTTATTACTTATTATTTATTATTTATTATTTATTATTTATTATTTATTATTTGTTATTACTAATAATGAAATATTATTAATAATAATAATATTTGTTACTAGTTATTTATTATTTCTTATTTATTATTTATTATTTATTATTTATTATTTATATTTATTATTTATATTTATTATTTATATTTATTTTTTATATTTATTTTTTATTTTTTATTTATTTTTTATTATTTATTATTTATTATTTATTATTTATTTATATTTACTTATTATTTATTATTTATATTTATTATTTATATTTATTATTTATATTTATTATTTATATTTATTATTTATATTTATTATTTATATTTATTATTTATATTTATATTTATTATTTAGTGTCAATATTTTTTTATTATTTATTATTTATATTTATTTATTATTTATATTTATTTATTATTTATATTTATTTATTATTTATATTTATTTATTATTTATATTTATCTATTTTTTAGTATTTATTATTTATATTTACTTATTATTTATTATTTATATTTATTAATTATTTAATATTTAAATTTATTTATTATTTATATTTATTTATTATTTATATTTATTTATTATTTATATTTATTTATTATTTATATTTATTTATTATTTATTATTTATATTTATTTATTATTTATTATTTATTATTTATATTTATTTATTATTTATTATTCATATTTATTATTTATATTTCTTATTTATATTTATTATTTATTTATGATTTATGATTTATTTATTATTTATTATTTATTATTTATTATTTATTATTTATTATTTATTATTTATTTATTATTTATATTTACTTATTATTTATTATTTATATTTATTATTTATATTTATTATTTACATTTATTATTTATTATCTATATTTATTTATTATTTATTATTTATATTTATTTATTATTTATATTTATTTAATATATATATTTATTTATTATTTATATTTATTTATTATTTATTATATATTGTTTATTTATTATTTATTATTTGTATTTATTATTTATATTTATTATTTAGTATTTAGTATTTATTATTTGTTATTTATATTTATTTATTTATTATGTATTATGTATTATTTATTATTTATTATTTATTACTCATTATTCATTATTCATTATTTATTATTTATTATTTATTATTTATTATTTATTATCTATTATTTATATCTATTATTTATTTATTTTTTATTATTTATCATTTATTATTTACATCTATTATTTATTTATTTTTTATTATTTATTATTTATTATTTATTATTTATTATTTATTATTTATTATTTATTATTTATATTTATTAATTATTTATGTTTATTTATTATTTATTATTTATTATTTATTATTTATATATATTTATTATTTATTATTTATTATTTATTATTTATTATTTATTATTTATTATTTATTATTTATTATTTATTATTTATTATTTATGTTTATTTATTATTTATATTTATTTATTATTTATTATTTATATTTATTTATTATTTATTATTTATATTTATTTATTATTTATTATTTATTATTTATTACTTATTATTTATTATTTATTATTTATTTATTATTTATATTTAACTATTATTTGTTATTTATATTTAATTATTATTTATTATTTATTATTTATTATTTATCATTCCATATTTATTATTTATTATTTATTATTATTGAGTTTATATCTATTATTTATGTATTATTTGTTTTTTCAATTAATATATATAAGTATATTAAATTCTGTTTATTAACAACATGGCGAGCATGATGGAGTGGTAATGTCTTTGGAAAATATGCAAGAGGTTAGAGGTTCAAATCTCACCAAACGCAGAATTTCTTTATATGGCATGGGCATGCATGTGCATGTGCATGCATGGATAAATAAATAAATAAAATAAATACGAAATAAAATAAATAAATAAAATAAATACGAAATAAAATAAATAAAAAATAAATACGAAATAAAATAAATAAATAAATAAAATTAAATAAATAAATATAATAAATAAATAAATAAATAAAATTAAATAAATAAATAAAATAAAATTAAATAAATAAATAAAATAAATAAATACAAGAAATAAATAAATAAATAAATAAATACGAAAAATAAGTAAATAAAATAAAATAAATAAAATAAATAGATAAAATAAATAAATAAAATAAATAAATAAATAAAATAGATAAAATCAATAAATCAATAAATCAATAAATCAATAAATCAATAAATAAATAAATAAATAAATAAATAAATAAATAAAATTAAAAATAACAAAAATAAATAAATAACTAAATAAATATATAAAATTAAAAATAACAAAAATAAATAAATAAATAAAATTAAAAATAACAAAAATAACAAAAATAAAAAAAATAAAAAAATAACAAAAATAAAAAAACCGCCGCTAAAAAATCGCTGTGAAACGTTCTGCGACGGTTTTGAAAACCGCCGCGAATAGTTTCCCGACGCACGATTTCGCGGCGGTTTTTCAAAACCGCCGCCAAATGCTTTTTTGTCATAGTGTCACTACGCGTGCGTGCGTACGGAATACCGTCTCCACGTCGTGGTGTAATTAGTTTTTCCACCACCACCTTACTTGGATGGGTATAATGGAGTAAAGAATAACTATATATGGTTATTATAACATCATACTGATTCTGAGATATTATATCATCCACTCCAATTCTAATCAATAATTATGGGAACGATATCATCGCTCGTGCGTACGTACGGACTTCCATCTCCATGAACGTGATGAGATTCATTTTCCATGATTAACTATTCAAGTATGATTATAAAGTATATATATAATAAATAATCATGAAAGATATTACATTATAATGATACTAGATTTATGTACATATATGTTTCATTTACTTAATTCCATTCAATTCAATAAGGAAACGAAAACCGCATTCATGTGTACGTACAGCCTACCATCTCCATGAATGGTGTATTTCATTCCATTTATCGATCTATCATATATATTTTTATATTTAGTATATATTATATATAAATCATGTTTTAAATCCTTGAATTAAGTAAATCAGGATATGAGTAATAATATCAAGAACAACAAATCGAAACATGTACGATAAATGAAACAATTTTACACAAAATGCTTATTTAACCTGGAATTTATAAAAGAACGGGTAATATAAAGTCATAAGTGAACCATATATGATATAATAACAATGAATATGATTCTGTAATAATTCAATTGCATTATTTAAATCATTATACATGAGTTTTGGATACATATGAATCATATCAGACATAAGGTAAGGATTAACTTTTCCAATCTCATTTTTATCCGATATTGTTTATTCGTAAGTATTTACTGGGGTTATATTTATCATCCATGTACATGTTTTCAAAAAATTGTTTCATGAATGTTTAAAATCCATTTTACCCATTTTTGACTTTTACTACATGGTATGTAAGGAATCTTTTTTTTACCATACGAGGTGCTTTTTTACTTTTCTGGAAAAAGTACAAGAAGAATGTTTTTTTAACTTATACGGCATGAACGGATTTTTACAGTTTCATAACGCCTAATTTTCATGGATATTCCTCTATAATATTTCATTACTATTTTCAAAAAAATACATTTCTTTTAAAATTGAATGTCATTTTGTGAAAAGAAAATGATTTTGAAGAAGAAAGGATATTTCCTCAAGAATTCATTTCAAGTGTTTTGTCAAAACTATTTTCCATCTAAAATGACATTATTTAGTATGATTATGTTTCAAGTATAATATATTTATTATTTACATGGATTGATTCTTCTTATGATGAAATGATATCTATTTGTTTTATATGGATTACGTTATGATGGGATGATGTTTATGAAACACATTTTATTCTTTGGGTTATGATGAATGATATATGTGGCACAAGTAAGAATGATTTCATTATGAGATGGGTGTGACCTATATCTCCCTCCAATGCATTGGGAAAAAATTTATATCTCATGAGATATACATGGCTGGAACGACAAGTTAATCTGGTTCAGTGATACATAAATGGAATGAGGAGTGAACTCGATTCAGTAAGGGACTTTTTCCACTAAGATGGTCTTGGCAGCAATGTCATGGATACTACGTAAATCATGTCACGTGTATAATGGTTTTCCACATTTACATGTTTTATTACCCTTGCATTTTAGCATGATTTATGTTCCATTCTGATCTATGCCTTACGTACTGCCATGTTTTTGTCATTGCTCAAGATTTTTATGTTTAAACATTATGTTAATGTTTTTAAATTAAAATGTATATGGTTTGATTTATTTTCACCATGCTTACCCTTACTGATCATTTGAGCTAACCCTTTTTATGTTTTTTCCCCATGATATAAATAAAGGTTTTAGGTAAGAATACAAATGGGGAAGATCTTTATGGAAGATGTTGAAGATCTTTCATCATGATTAGAAGATTATGTTCCGAGTTTCCAAAGACACTAAACTATTACATTCCTTGGGTGTTGGTTCTTGTTATGTATTAAGTATTCCGGAAAATTAATGTAATGTCCATATACATCAATCTTGGGTCTCTACATGTAAAGACCCGTAAAATTCAAGGGAATTTTTTTCTTAATTTTCTTTAGAATTTTACAAGAGCGCGGTTTCAGACGGCACCTGATTCCGAGGCCCGGAGTGCCCGGAATTAATTTCTGAAGTTTGGCTCGGGTACGTACAGTGAACGAACGAGCGGGATTTCCTAACTTTTGATCCGGTGCTCGGAATTGAAATCCGAGGGCACCGATGAACTCGCAGCGCCGATATTCGCTTAAAGAGACCTTTTCGGGAGTTGCGTTTGTTGCGGGTTGAAAGTTAATTTTAGGGGTTTTTAGTTTGAGTTAAATAAAATTTGTTTAGAACAAATTTTATTTTAACTTGTTGAAAACCTACCAAAGGGGGTTGGAAGTGGGACCCACACCCACTTAACCTCCCTTGGGAAGATTAAGTGTGGTGGGGCCCACACGAACCCCTAATCCTTTCAAATTCTCTCAACTTGCTTAACCCCTAATTTAATAACTTGAGTTACTTAATTAATTATGGGATTTAAACCTTTTTGAATTTCAAACTTTTGAAATTCTAATATGTTTTGTAATAATAAAATAAGATGTTGTCTTATTTTATTATGGGTTGTTTGTTTGTCTCCTTGAGAGCTTTTGGAGAGCTTCTTCTTCATCTTCAAGCTCTGACGAAGAACGAAGAACGCTCAAACTCCGACGAAGAACGGCGCCTCTCTTCTTCGTCCTCGGTGTCAACAAGAGGGAACGTCGCTTCCTCCTCGGACCTTCTTCGTCGGCATACGAAGATTCGCCAACGACGTATCTCTTCGGGCATATCTCTTCGTCAACGGATTTGACGAACGACGACCGCGACGCCCGACCTCTGCGACGCCGTCTTCCGCGGAACGTACACGAATCTTCGAACCTTATACCAAGGTAGGGGTTGTTGATTCAATATTTATTTATTTCATTTCTTAAACGTGGATCTCGCATGTCTAACATGAGGCTTTGAATGTTTAAGTTAAGTTATTTATTTAACGTGAGGGGGGCCGGACCGCATGAACACGGCCGAACCCCCCTCCATCGATCGTGTTGATTTATCTTGCGGGTGGAAGCAAGGTGGCGTGGTGCCGTCGCACCACGCGGATGATCGTGCAAATATTTTACGCGGCGCCGTCGCGCCACGCCGAGGAAGAATCTACAAGAACGCGACGCCGTCGCGCCGCGTTGAATGGAATCAAGGCACGGCGAAGGGGCGCGGTGCCGTCGCACCGTGCCGGATGACGAACGTTGCGGCCGGTTCCGGGCCGCGGCGGGACAAGGAGACCGCGGCCGGTTCTGGGCCGCGGCGGAAGAGAAGACCGGCGGCCGGGCCGCCGGTGTCGGAAGCCGAAGGGGGGACCGGAAATTTCTGGTCCGTTGGAGAAAACCGGTCGGCCAGCTGGCCGGCCGGAAGTCATTAAAACCGGGGGAATTAATCCCCCGGCCCTCATAAAAACCCCCCTCATTATGAGGGGGGGCGGTTCTTTGAAGGAGGGGGGCAGCCGGCCCCCCGGTTCCGCTCCAATCAGGCCCCCCACGTGGGGGGGGGGCGTGTTTAAAAAAAACGGCGCGGCACAAAGGCCGCGCCGCCCCTCAAAAACCGCGGGGCTTAGCCCCCGCGTGCGGCCCCTCGCGGCGCCAGGCCACCGCGGCCCGCCGCGCCACCGCCGCCGGCCACCGCGCCGCCCCAGGGGGGGTCGGCCCGGGTCGGCCCGGACCCGGACCCCCCGTTTCGAACCAGATTTGGTTTTTGGCCCATAACTTGAGCCTCGGACCTCCGAATGACGAACCGTCTGCGGCAACGCGATCATTGGATCGAGACGGTCGTTTCGATATATCGCACTCAAGGTTTCGGTTAACTTTGAGTTCGGCCGGGTTGGTTCATTCACGAAACCAACCGGGCCTTCGGAGCGGAAACGCTCATATCTTGAGCTACGAACGTCCGATTGACGCGCCGTCAGTCGTGTTGTGTTCCTCTTAGTGAGACGGATCTTTTGGCATACTCCGCCCGAGGTTTGGACGCAGGTGGAGTACGGTCGGGTTGGTTTTGCCTTAAAAATCAACCGGGCCCCGGAGACGAAAATGCCAATAACTCTCAGACCGGGCGTCCGATCGACGCGCCGTCTGTTGCGATGAGTTCCTGTTGACGATACGGAACTTTTGGATACATCAACTCTGGTCTTCGTGACAGTTGATGTATCAGCCTCTCAGCTCGTGGAGCGGACCCTCCGAACGAGCTTGCTATGTGCGGGAACCCTAGTGCTGGCTGTGACTGCTACGACTACTACTGCTACTGTGACTGCGACGACGACAGTACAGAGATCCTGTGTGGATTCGACGACGACGACTACAGCACTCAGCGATCCTTTGTGGATCACTGCTACAGGTCCTGTGTGGGCCCGATCCTGTGTGGGTCCTTGCGCTCAGCGGTTCTGTGTGAGCCAGCGCCTACAGGTTCTGTGTGAGCCCGATCCTGTGTGGGTCTTCTGCGGGGGTTAGTTACCTATCGATCCTTCGTGGGTCCAACGACTTAGATGGATCAGTGATCATCTTTATCATCCTTGAAGAAGTATACCTGTGTGAGCTGAATCCTGTTGCTTTCCTGTGTGGATTGTGTTGTGCAATCCTGTGTGGATTATGTTTTGCTTTCCTATGTGGAATACGTATACTTTCCTGCGTGGACTGAGTTGTACATGGGCTCGGTGGTTGGAGCGTATTTTAATTGATGACTTAGGTATATGTATGGGCATATACCTAAGCAGAGTCGGTTGTTACTTCGTGATTATACTTTTCTTCGTGGTTTATCCTTTGTGGATTTGAGAGACCTTCAGGGGTCTCGGGGTCCCTACTGAGTAGCTTATACTCACCCCTGCACGGGCTTCGCCCGCACTACGTTGTGTTGGTTGCAGACGACGGACAGCGTTGACCTTAGCTGAGGCTTGTAGAGCGGGACGGTACTCGGAGGTGGACCACTGGGCGGGACGTGCACGGAGCGGACGGCGGGACCCGTGGAGCAGAAGAGCTATCTGTACCCACCCTTCAGGTTGGAATTCCAGTGGACAGCTCGGAGTAGCGGCTTTTACTTTTCAGTTGCTGTTTTCCCTTTCGAGTTGTACTTTACTTTCAGTTTGGGTTTGTATACTGGCTCATTTACTTTTCCGCACTTTCAGTTGTACTCTGCTTTGTTTAGTGTTTACTTTCCGCTTGCTTACTCTGTGGTGTTTGTTACTTTTCAAAGGCAATGTCTTCCCTTTTTACTGGGATTTACGCCTTGGTGCTAGTCGCCAGCCCCTGGCCTATGGAAGGCGGGCTTGGGGTAGTCACGGCACGGACCCCGAGGGCGGGTCGTGACAAATTGGTATCAGAGGAGTTCGGTTCTACCGCGAACTCTGATCTTTTCTATGTGAAGCAATAATGTTTAGCATATTGAGTGTGGTTATCAGTCCAGGGAGTCCAGTGTTGGTACGGCGGCCGACGTATCCGTACACCAGGACCCTGACTTCTGATTTCCGACTTAATGCACGAAAACATTGATTGCGTGTGTGTTTCAAAGTTTTCTTTGTGATTACTTATATCAGCTCACCAGGTATACTGTTCTAACCGTGGCGCACCTGTTTCCTTTTCAAGATGGCCCCACGACGGCAGCCAGCTAGGGTTCCGAGAGTCAAGCGAGACGACAGCCCACCGAGCGACGAGGCCTCGGTGCAGGGCCCTTTTCCAGTAGTGGCACCGGCGGTAGCTTTACCCGCCGATCCCCCGATGCTTCCAGCAGTAGCCGCTGACGATGCACGTCGCCTCAGTGCACTGCATGAGTTTCAGCGCCAGCGACCACCCAGGTTTCACGGGGAGACGGATCCCCAGGCAGTAGAGGACTGGCTGGAGGCAGTGGTTCGAGTGTTTAGGCTAGTGAGGACACCAGCAGACCTCATGGTGATCCTCGCTGCGAGCCTACTACATGCAGCAGCAGGACGATGGTGGAGCTTGATGCTCGAGGTGCACGATGAGGCATCTCTACTTTGGACGGACTTTGAGAGCCTCTTCCGCTCGGAGTTCGTCCCAGCCACCCTACGTGCGGTGCGTATCCAGGAGCTTCTACAGCTGCGGCAGGGCAGCATGACGGTCGCTCAGTACTCGGCGAGATTTACCGATCTCTCGCGCTACTCGACCGACATGGTACGGGACCCATTCTTCCGGGCCCGGACCTTTGAGAAGGGTTTGAGACACGAGATCAGGGCATCGCTGATCTCCCTCAGCATACCGACTCAGACAGGAGTACTGGAGCGGGCCCTTCTGATCGAGAGCTTCCTTGCTGAGTCTACACCAGCACAGAGACCCACCGCAGGGCGGCACGTGGCAGAGTCATCTGCAGCAGGCAGTCGACGGATGATTCAGGGGTCCAGATAGACCAGACCTTCGGGCAGACGATCTCAGGGCACTGGCTCAGTAGTGCGGGGCACACAGCGCGGAGCCAGTCTTACGAGAGGCAGACAGTGCTACTCGTGCGGCGGGCAGGGCCACATGGCTCGTGACTGCCCGACCCGCCGTGCCGAGGAGCAGCAAACGGTTGAGGGACCACCGAGGCAGAGGCAGAGGGTCGACCGTGGCGGTCCGCAGGGAGGAGGCGGACGAGGCAGAGGAGCTGGACGAGCAGCTGGTGGTGGCCGACGCTTTGAGGCTCTACCACCACCACCACCAGGAGGTCCACCCCGACCACAGGGAGCTGGCGGGCAGCGACAGGCACAGCTTCAGGCAGCAGAGGCCTACGACCACGGCGCACCTGAGATGATTCGAGGTACTATCTGTGTCTATTCCACCCTTGCTGCAGTTCTTATAGACACAGGAGCGAGCCACTCTTTCATAGCCGCTGCCCTTGTTCGGAGCTCGGAGATTCCGACAGAGCCGTTGGCTCGATCCTTACGGCTAGAGACTCCTACGGGAGCAGACTCGACGATTACGCACTGGTGCCGGCAGTGTGAGCTTACTCTAGGAGGCGAGAGCTTCGGCTAGGATCTTCTTGTAGCAGCGTCGAGGCCTTACGACGTCATCTTGGGCATGGATTGGCTATCTACGGTCCATGCACAGATTGACTGTTTTAGGCGCAAGGTGCGATGTGTACGCACCGACGGAAGCAGGTTCACCTTCACCGGCGAGAAGGGAGCCTTAGCAGCACAGGATGGACTTCAGCGGAGGAGAGGACAGCCCATCACTCATCAGTTGGCTAGCCTTATCCTTGGAGCAGTTGACGTGCGGAGTCCTGGTTTTCCTGCAGTGGTGGATCAGTTTGCGGATGTTTTTCCCGACGATGTTCCAGGGCTACCTCCTAGCAGAGAGGTAGACTTTTATATTGACTTGTACCCCGGGACAACCCCGATATCCACTCCAGCATATCGGATGGCCCCCGCCGAGCTTCGAGAGCTACGGGTACAGTTGGAGGACTTGCAGGGAAAGGGGTTCATCCGACCCAGTGTTTCACCCTGGGCTTCCCCGATATTGTTCGCCAAGAAGGCGGACGGGAGCTTGCGACTTTGTGTTGACTATCGTCGCCTGAACCAGGTGACAGTGAGGAACAAGTATCCGCTACCGAGGATTGATGACCTCTTTGATCAGCTCAAGGGAGCATGGTGGTTCTCGAAGATAGACCTCAGGTCAGGCTATCATCAGCTCAGAGTCAGAGACGAGGATGTGCAGAAGACAGCCTTCAGATGTCGGTATGGCCACTATGAGTTCTTGGTTATGCCTTTTGGTGTAACCAATGCTCCAGCAGTGTTCATGGCTCTCATGAACAGGATCTTTCAGCCATACCTCGATCGGTTTGTCGTGGTCTTCATCGACGACATTCTGATTTACTCTACGACAGAGGAGGAGCACGCCTATCACTTGAGAGTTGTTCTTGACACACTCCGAGAGCACCAGCTTTATGGTAAGCTCTCGAAGTGCCAGTTCTGGATACGTGAGGTCCACTTTTTGGGACACGTTATCTCTGAGGCGGGAATTGCAGTAGATCCCGCAAAGATTGAGGCTGTGTTAGCATGGGAGCCACCCAGGAGCGTGACTGAGGTTCGGAGTTTCTTGGGACTAGCTGGTTACTATCGGAGATTTGTGCCGAACTTCTCCAGATTTGCGGCATCACTCACAGCTTTGACGAAGAAGGGGAAACCCTTCGTGTGGACAGACAGATGTCAGCAGAGCTTCCAGGAGCTGAGACAGAGATTGACTAGCGCACCTATCTTGAGGTTTCCTGAGGAGGGAGTAGGGTACGTAGTCTACTGCGATGCATCAGGGACCGGACTCGGATGTGTTCTGATGCAGGAGCGGGCAGTGATCGCCTATGGATCACGACAGTTGAGGCCGCATGAGCAGAACTACGCTACCCATGACCTGGAGTTAGCAGCAGTGGTCTTCGCTCTGAAGACATGGCGACACTATCTGATGGGCGAGCGCTTTACAGTCTTTTCTGATCATCAGAGTCTTAGGTATATCTTCTCGCAGAAGGACCTGAACCTGAGACAGCGACGATGGCTCGAGTTCCTCCAGGACTATGACTTTGAGATAGTCTATACTCCTGGGAAGGGGAACGTAGTAGCCGATGCCCTCAGCAGGAGGACGGGCATTCAGCTACTTGAGGAGGCGACGGAGCAGTTAGCCTCTTTGCAGATATCCTTCGTGGATAGAGATGGAGCAGCCTTTCTTCAGTCTCTCACAGTCACTCCTCTACTACTGCAGCGAGTCAGGGAGTCACAGCGCGGGGACGCTGACTGTGAGACGCGGCGTGCACAGATATCCTCGGGACAGGCACCTGATGGTTTCTCCCTTGGAGCAGAGCACGACATCCTTTTCAGAGGACGTACCATGGTACCAGTAGCTTTGCGAGAGGAAGTGCTGAGAGAGTTTCACACTTCTCCTTTGGCGGTACATCCTGGAGTGGCGAAGATGTACCAGGACCTCAGACGACAGCACTGGTGGCCGGGCATGAAGAAGGCTGTAGCAGAGTTTGTTTCTCGATGCCTCACCTGTCAGCAGGTGAAGGCAGAGCATCAGGTACCAGCAAGCTTGGTAAATCCCTTGGAGGTTCCGGAGTGGAAGTGGGACGGCATATCTATGGACTTCGTGACTGGACATCCACGCACTTCCAGAGGTCCCGACTCCATTTGGGTGATTGTTGACCGACTCACCAAGTCGGCACACTTCTTACCCATCAGAGAGCAGGGCTCAGTGGAGTGCTTGGGACGTCTCTACGTTCAGGAGATTGTGCGGCTCCACGGCGTGCCATCATCTATCGTTTCCGATCGAGATGCCCGCTTTACTTCCCGGCTTTGGAAGGGGTTACAGGAGGCGTTCGGTACGCAGCTACGTCTTAGCACAGCTTTTCACCCTCAGACGGATGGTCAGACGGAGAGGACCATTCAGACTCTCGAGGACATGCTCCGCGCATGTGTCCTCGACTTTGGTCGTAGCTGGGAGGACCACCTACCCTTGGTGGAGTTCGCATACAACAACAGCTACCACTCCACCATCGGGATGGCACCGTACGAGGCGTTGTACGGCCGACCATGTAGATCTCCTTTGTGCTGGACAGACCCTGGGGAGTCAGCACTGGTGGGACCGGAGATGGTCTAGGCCACGACAGAGAAGGTCCAGGTCATCCAGGAGCGGATGAGGACAGCTCAGAGCCGGCAGAAGTCATATGCTGACAGGAGGCGGAGGCCACTGGAGTTCGAGGATGGCGACCACGTCTTCTTGCGGGTCTCACCTCGACGTGGTATTCGGAGATTTGGCCGAGGCAGCAAGTTATCTCCGCGCTTCATCGGACCCTTCCAGATTCTCCGCAGGATTGGTGAGGTGGCTTATCGCCTGGCTCTACCACCTCAGTTGCACCGGGTGCACGACGTCTTCCACGTATCCCAGCTGAGGAGATACGTGCACGACCCGACGCACATCATTGACCATGGGGAGCTTGACGTTGACGATGGGGCGACTTTTACGGAGGTCCCGGTGGAGATAGAGGATCGACAGGAGCGGGTCCTGCGTGGGCGATTGATTCCTCTTGTGCGCATCAGATGGCAGCACGGGAATCTCCAGGAGAGCACTTGGGAGCGGGAGGCTCAGATGCGTGCTCAGTACCCTCATTTGTTTCCCTAGTTTTTGATGTATCTTTACGGGGACGTAAAGCCCTGAGGTGGGAGTAATGTAAAGACCCGTAAAATTCAAGGGAAATTTTTTCTTAATTTTCTTTAGAATTTTACAAGAGCGCGGTTTCAGACGGCACCTGATTCCGAGGCCCGGAGTGCCCGGAATTAATTTCTGAAGTTTGGCTCGGGTACGTTCAGTGAACGAACGAGCAGGATTTCCTAACTTTTGATCCGGTGCTCGGAATTGAAATCTGAGGGCACCGATGAACTCGCAGCGCCGATATTCTCTTAAAGAGACCTTTTCGGGAGTTGCGTTTGTTGCGGGATGAAAGTTAATTTTAGGGGTTTTTAGTTTGAGTTAAATAAAATTTGTTTAGAACAAATTTTATTTTAACTTGTTGAAAACCTACCAAAGGGGGTTGGAAGTGGGACCCACACCCACTTATCCTCCCTTGGGAGGATTAAGTGTGGTGGGGCCCACACGAACCCCTAATCCATTCAAATTCTCTCAACTTGCTTAACCCCTAATTTAATAACTTGAGTTACTTAATTAATTATGGGAGTTAAACCTTTTTGAATTTCAAACTTTTGAAATTCTAATATGTTTTGTAATAATAAAATAAGATTTTGTCTTATTTTATTATGGGTTGTTTGTTTGTCTCCTTGAGAGCTTTTGGAGAGCTTCTTCTTCATCTTCAAGCTCTGACGAAGAACGAAGAACGCTCAAACTCCAACGAAGAACGACGCCTCTCTTCTTCGTCCTCGGTGTCAACAAGAGGGAACGCCGCTTCCTCCTCGGACCTTCTTCGTCGGCATACGAAGATTCGCCAACGACGTATCTCTTCGGGCATATCTCTTCGTCAACGGATTTGACGAACGACGACCGCGACGCCCGACCTCCGCGACGCCGTCTTCCGCGGAACGTAGACGAATCTTCGAACCTTATACCAAGGTAGGGGTTGTTTATTCAATATTTATTTATTTCATTTCTTAAACGTGGATCTCGCATGTCTAACATGAGGCTTTGAATGTTTAAGTTAAGTTATTTATTTAACGTGAGGGGGGCCGGACCGCATGAACACGGCCGAACCCCCCTCCATCGTTCATGTTGATTTATCTTGCAGGTGGAAGCAAGGTGGCGTGGTGCCGTCGCACCACGCGGATGATCGTGCAAATATTTTACGCGGCGCCGTCGCGCCACGCCGAGGAAGAATCTACAAGAACACGACGCCGTCGCGCCGCGTTGAATGGAATCAAGGCACGGCGAAGGGGCGCGGTGCCGTCGCACCGTGCCGGATGACGAACGCTGCGGCCGGTTCCGGGCCGCGGCGGGATGAGGAGACCGCGGCCGGTTCCGGGCCGCGGCGGAAGAGAAGACCGGCGGCCGGGCCGCCGGCGTCGGAAGCCGAAGGGGGGACCGGAAATTTCCGGTCCGTTGGAGAAAACCGGCCGGCCAGCTGGCCGGCCGGAAGTCATTAAAACCGGGGGAATTAATCCCCCGGCCCTCATAAAAACCCCCCTCATTATGAGGGGGGCGGTTCTTTGAAGGAGGGGGGCAGCCTGCCCCCCGGTTCCGCTCAAATCAGGCCCCCAACGTGGGGGGGGGCGTGTTTAAAAAAAACGGCGCGGCACAAAGGCCGCGCCGCCCCTCAAAAACCGCGGGGCTTAGCCCCCGCGTGCGGCCCCTCGCGGCGCCAGGCCGCCGCGGCCCGCCGCGCCGCCGCGCCGCTGCCGGCCGCCGCCGCCGGCCACCGCGCCGCCCCAGGGGGGGGTCGGGCCGGGTCGGCCCGGACCCGGACCCCCCCGTTTCGAACCAGATTTGGTTTTTGACCCATAACTTGAGCCTCGGACCTCCGAATGACGAACCGTCTGCGGCAACGCGATCCTTGGATCGAGACGGTCGTTTAGATATATCGCACTCAAGGTTTCGGTTAACTTTGAGTTCGGCCGGGTTGGTTCGTTCACGAAACCAACCGGGCCTTCGGAGCGGAAACGCTCATATCTTGAGCTACGAACGTCCGATTGACGCGCCGTCAGTCGCGTTGTGTCCTCTTAGTGAGACGGATCTTTTGGCATACTCCGCCCGAGTTTTGGACGCAGGTGGAGTACGGTCGGGTTGGTTTTGCCTTAAAAACCAACCGGGCCCCGGAGACGAAAATGCCAATAACTCTCAGACCGGGCGTCCGATCGACGCGCCGTCTGTTGCGATGAGTTCCTGTTGACGATACGGAACTTTTGGATACATCAACTATGGTCTTCGTGACAGTTGATGTATCAGCCTCTCGGCTCGTGGAGCGGACCCTCCGAACGAGCTTGCTATGTGCGGGAACCCTAGTGCTGGCTGTGACTGCTACGACTACTACTGCTACTGTGACTGCGACGACGACAGTACAGAGATCCTGTGTGGATTCGACGACGACGACTACAGCACTCAGCGATCCTTTGTGGATCAGTGCTACAGGTCCTGTGTGGGCCCGATCCTGTGTGGGTCCTTGCGCTCAGCGGTTCTGTGTGAGCCAGCGCCTACAGGTTCTGTGTGAGCCCGATCCTGTGTGGGTCTTCTGCGGGGGTTAGTTACCTATCGATCCTTCGTGGGTCCGACGACTTAGATGGATCAGTGATCATCTTTATCGTCCTTGAAGAAGTATACCTGTGTGAGCTGAATCCTGTTGCTTTCCTGTGTGGATTGTGTTGTGCAATCCTGTGTGGATTATTTTTTGCTTTCTTATGTGGAATACGTATACTTTCCTGCGTGGACTGAGTTGTACTTGGGCTCGGAGGTTGGAGCGTATTTTAATTGATGACTTAGGTATATGTATGGGCATATACCTAAGCAGAGTCGGTTGTTACTTCGTGATTATACTTTTCTTCGTGGTTTATCCTTTGTGGATTTGAGAGACCTTCAGGGGTCTCGGGGTCCCTACTGAGTAGCTTATACTCACCCCTGCACGGGCTTCGCCCGCACTACGTTGTGTTGGTTGCAGACGACGGACAACGTTGACCTTAGCTGAGGCTTGTAGAGCGGGACGGTACCCGGAGGTGGACCACTGGGCGGGACGTGCACGGAGCGGACGGCGGGACCCGTGGAGCAGAAGAGCTATCTGTACCCACCCTTCAGGTGGGAATTCCAGTGGACAGCTCGGAGTAGCGGCTTTTACTTTTCAGTTGCTGTTTTCCCTTTCGAGTTGTACTTTACTTTCAGTTTGGGTTTGTATACTGGCTCATTTACTTTTCCGCACTTTCAGTTGTACTCTGCTTTGTTTAGTGTTTACTTTCCGCTTGCTTACTCTGTGGTGTTTGTTACTTTTCAAAGGCAATGCCTTCCCTTTTTACTGGGATTTACGCCTTGGTGCTAGTCGCCAGCCCCTGGCCTATGGAAGGCGGGCTTGGGGTAGTCACGGCACGGACCCCGAGGGCGGGTCGTGACACTACAGTTGGTATCAGAGGGAGGTTTAGTTATCCTTTGGAAACTAGGATGTGAAAACTTTAGTGAAATCCCTAGATATATTTCTATTGTATGTCTAGGGATGTCTCTAAGGTTAATTATAAGTATAGTTTATAGTACTAGAATTACGGAAACAATCATAGAACTAAACCTAAGATGTTAGATATTGAAGGTACTCCCCCATTATTATGGTGTTTTCCTAGTATGATTTTTTCCTCTCACACTATTCTTTTGGGGCTTTAGAAAATGGTTGGAAACAGCAAGATTCATGATAATGGAGGATATGATGGACGATGGAATGATATTATTTGTGAGAAAAAAAATGAAATAGGATCTGTAAGTCCTCATATCGATATTATGCTTAATTATCAATCTCATAATATTATCAATAATCTCAACTTTGGTATGTTTCCTGACTGAGATAATAAGAGAAAGGTGGAGTTTCATAATGATCATAGAGGAAAGAAAGTTCAATTTCCCCCATGTAAATCATGTGGGAAGTAGAATCAAGGAAAATGTTTCATATGAACTAGAAGATGATTTGGGTGTGGAAAAGAAGGACACAATGCCAGTAATAGCAAAGGAAAAGGTTCAGTTCACACCATGGACAAGGATAATGGTATTTCTAAGACATCAATAATGGTTAAATGTTTTAAATGTGGAATGTACAGGAATTATGAAAACCAATTACCTAAGGGAAAGTCACGTGAAGAGAATCATCATGGTCGTATGGGTAGTATTTATATTGATGATGATGAAGAGACTACAAATGATATATGACATGAAATAATTGTTGAAGCTTAGTCAATGGTTTAATAAGGTAGTGGAATGATTTATGTATATCAAGAGTTATGTTGTATAAATAATGGTACATTGGAATAAAGACAGATTTAAGGATTATTATACTATTTGTTTCCTAAAGTATTTGAAAGTATATGTTGAATGGTACTGGTAACCATGAAAGGTTATTCAAATATTTTTAGAAAAAAAGATGATATGCGCATAATGAAGGGATAGAGAGAAAATGATAGTATTAACAAGATCATGACTGATATAAGGACAAAGTGATATCACGGTTTGAGTATATAGAAACTTTGGGATTTTGGTATGTTGAAAGAGTTAACTTTTAACAACATTCATGTTTTCAAAAATATTATTTGGTAATTAATGTATCAAGAGAATACATGATTAAGGTATTCTCTTGTTTGGAATGTGACCAACAACAAGATATATCTTATGATATATGGGGGATAAATGATGGTATTTACATGCTTGGTAGATGACCTCTCTAGTAATATTTTTCTTTGTACTATGAGATTGGATAGAAGTATTTTAGATAAGCCTAAAGATTGGAATGGATTAATTTAGACATCTGATAGGATTGTTTAAGGATAGAAATTTTTGATATTATTCCTATAATGTTATAATAGTATAGTTTTAGAAAAAGGAAAACTCGTAGGATGGGTGACAACTCATCGCGTAGGAAAAGGTTGGGGGAATCAAACCCACAAATGAAGTGTGACAGGTCTTTATCACCCACCACTAGCCTACAGGAAGTCCCTGTTTATTAGAAATTAGTTTTATTTTATTAAGTGGTATGATAAATGAATTATAAGTCCATTTATGGAACCATATACGATTAATCTCACCATAGATGGACTTATGTATATTTAGTAACTTTTGCTAACATTTTTATTTGAGACAGATGGAATGACCTATCATTCTATCACATGTTCTGCTAATACTTCATGAATTACATATTCAACTTCATTTCTTTAAGATATGAAGTGGAAATTGTTCAAGGAATGACCAACGGTGAGATTGTACCAAAATCAATCAAGTATTTCTTCTAATTCCAATTTTTTTCAACTTTAGGGAAATGATAATGAAAACCAAAAACATAATCTTAGATGGTACCTTAGATCATCACAAATTTATGGCTTTGTGATTGTTGGATTTTTCATAGCCATGTTCTCTACCACTCTACATCAGAACTTGAGGGTTATATTTCTCTTCCATATTCATATTTTCACCTATGTTCTCCTATGTGGAAACCCAGTGATTAGTTAATTTGGGTAACCATTACGTTTCATACTTTTGTTTTTAAAGAAAAGTTTTGGTATTCCTTTTTATGATGTGGGTTTCTATTAAAGAAACTTTCCAGTAGTAAACCATTTTTAACCATAACGAATTTCGAGGGTGAAATTCATTTTAATGGGGGGGGGGGTAGAATGTAACACCCTATGATTTTATGAGATATATTATTTTAAATTTATTTGATTTCTTCTATTATACAACAAGATTAGCTGGTACAATACGCAACACTGTATTAGCTTACAGTATATGCAACACTATTCTTAGTTCATGTTACACACAATTTCAAGTTCGTTTTGTAGAAAGTATTCTACGCAACATGAAGTATAGATTTTGTTTAATGTATATATGAAATAAGTTTTGATTATGTTATACGCAACACCAAAGGGATCTTTCACTACACATACACCTGACTTGGCTTGCATTACACGCAATCGTGACCTTCCTCAATAGCGTGTGTAGTACGCAATACCGGGTTTCACTAAACAAAGATATATTGTTATAATATTATTATTAACTAGCCATTATGAATAGTATTAACTAAATTTTGAATTTTATAATATTATTATTCATCTTACAAATTTTCTAGAACATGGTATGAGAACAAAATAAATTTTTCAATTAAAATAAGTATTTTTCAAAAAAATGCAGTTTTGCCGCCTTTTGATGGCGCACCCAATTTAAATATAGTTTTGACATGTTTATAAGTTCAATTTTACAAAATAAAATTATTCTTTGGAATCAGGATATAAAAATTTACTTTGGATAAATTTTTCATATTATTCTGATAACTTTCATATTTTAATGAATAGTAAAAACCCGCTATATATTAATTAAAAACAACTTTTTTCATCGTAATAATTTATATGGTTAAATTATAATATTGAATGGTTTTAAAGTATAAATATAATATATTTTTACCATTTAATATAATTTATGTCATTAGCATTGATTTTACATTGAATTCATAGGTAAAATCATTTCAATCTTTCGCAATGTTTAAACTTTTAAAACTCATTTTCTTAACGACGGGATTAATTTTAAATTAATTTATACAACTTCTGTGATTTTAATTTGGAACAATATATTCCATATTTGGAATAATTAGGTCCAAATTATGTTAATAGGCTACTTTTTATATTTGGGCACTATGAATAGTAATTACGGTAAATTTTGTTTACCATAGTTAAAGCTAAATCGGGTAATTAAGGGTAAATGTAATATTATAAAATTACTCTAACACTTTTATTAATATAATTGGATGATTATATTTCATCCTAAGTCATATTTGGGTTGAAAGTGAATCCATTGTAACCCACTTAGATGTGATTAAGACCTTTAATTTATTTTATTTTAAAGAAAGTAAAATATGTCTCACTCCCCTAACACATGCCTGAATGGCCTAAAGGCCTTCCTTTTTATTGATTTTTTTATAACCCCCCTTTAAATGGATGATGGGGAACCCTTACAAGGCCCATAGGCTCAGATATTACATTGCCTGTAGGCTTAGGAGATTACATGACCCGAAACTCTTGATGGAATTCAACCAGACTATCTACAAAGAACTGCCCCTCCCCAGCATCTGCATCCTGATAGTAGCCCTACACCTTGGCATGACCGTATGGCTAGGCTTCCCGTGAAATCATAGTCTGGTATCGATGGCATAGCAATACCCTCTCATTCTGACAATCCATTTGGCTCTGCTCTAGTGAGTGCACCTGCTCTGAATCCTCTTCTGGGGCTACTCCTTTTTTGTAGTGTGTCTGGGGCCTGCATTCATGTGGCCAGAAGGCCATGGGGAGGCCCTAAGGCCTTAAGGTGGCCCAAAGGCCTTGAGAATCAACTGGCCTGAAGGCCATGGGTGGCCTGAAAGCCTTGCAGGACACAGGACCAAACCGGTGGCCCGAAGGCCCAAATGGATGAATAGTTCCAGCTACTGCAGTATTGAATAGTGCCTGCTACAGTACTACTAATACGTCTCACTCAAACTTTAATAATTAGAATATTTTTAATATAAGGTTATACAGAATATAAATTCTATTATAAATAGTCATTTGAAAGCTAAATTTTTTTTCTTTGTTATGGTAATTTATTTGTAAATTTTAAGTGATATTTAATCACCTTAATAGCTTATACATTAATGATGCAGAAATTATTTACTTACTGAAAAATGAATAATATATTATATATTAAAGTAATAATACAAATAAAAAGTCACAAACACTTGACCAAAACCAATTGGACGAGTATATATATACCATAAGCATCCAAGGGTCGACTTTGGGACCATTTGGAGCCATATTAATGAGATTATGAAATTTATATTAATTTATTTTTAATAATGTCAAAGTTGTCACCTTCATAACTTAATAAATATAACAATTGAAATTTTCTGATTTTAAGATGATAAATTCGAGTAAAATTATTATTATGATAGGTAATAGATTTATTTTCATCATAGGATTTTATTTTTAATTTTTATGAAAAAAACAAGTACATTAAATAATTATACAAAAGGTTATAGTAATTATTTTATTAAGAGAAATATCAAATAAATGGTTTCAAAAAATATTAAAATATATATTGTATGATCTATTTAATGTTCTCCACTAATTTTATAGATTCATAGGGCATGTTAAGAAAATATTAAATATTTTGGATTGAATATATCTTCTATGTGGATTTTATTTAAATTCAAATAATTGAATAGTGTAGAAATTGACACTTGATATTTTATAAAAATAACATATTATTAAATTGTTTAAAAATCACAAAAATATTTAAAAATTAAAAATTGAAAATTATATGGTCTAAAATGTAATAATTTATCTAATTACGGAAAATTTACAACACATAATTAATTATTTATAACAATTCAAAAATTAGAATTTGATTACCACAAATAAATTTAAATAGATTTAAGGATAAATGAAATTGATATGGTTTAAGATAATTTCACAACATGTCTAAATTTTATTGGTTGATGTGATTACAACCCTATCTCATTTAATCATCATATTTGAGTCATTTTTTGAGATTTTTAAGACGGTTTTGAGTTTATTATAAATTAATATTTTGGAGGTTTCCAAAGGTGCCCCTTTGCGCTCTTATAAAAGGGCACCTCCTCCCTCTCCTCCTCACAAAACCATGATCCTTCATGCTCATATAAACTCTGCCCATTCCTCTTATACACTTCCCTAGAAACATTTTGGAGGTTTTGTTCTTCTCAAAAGACCAACTCTAGTCCCTTAAGAGAAATCTTAAAGGAGGTGTGTCAATGAAGAGGTAATCTCTTCTATCGATTCTTTAAAAGTTTCTTTCTTTTTAAAATTCCTCTTATTTAGTTGTTTCATTGTAAAGAAATACAATCAGTATCACTAATATACTGATATGAAAATATAAATATGAAACAACCCCATTTCACCTTAAATCCATCCTACGGAAAACAAAATCATCACGCGTGCGTACGTACGAAATACTGTATCCACGTCGTGGTGTAATTAGTTTTTCAACCACCACCTTACCTGGATGCGTATAATGGTGTAAAGAATAACTATATATGGTTATTATAACATCATATTGATTCTGAGATATTATATCATCCACTCCAATTCTGATAAATAATTATGGGAATGATATCATCGCTCGTGCGTAAGTATGGACTACCATCTCCACAAATGCGATGAGATTCATTTTCCATGATTAACCATTCTAGTATGATTATAAAGTATATATATAATAAATAATCATCAAAGATATTACATTATAATGATACTAGATTTATGTACATATATGTTTCATTTACTTAATTCCATTCAATTCAATAAGGAAACGAAAACAGCATTCATGCGTACGTACGACCTACCATCTCCATGAATGGTGTATTTCATTCCATTTATCGATCTATCATATATATTTTTATATTGAATATATATTATATATATAAAATGTTCTAAATTCTAGAATTATGTAAATCAAGATATGAGTAATAATATCAAGAACAACAAATCGAAATGCGTATGATAAATGAAACAATTTTACCCAAAACGCTTCTTTAACATGGAATTTACAAAAGAAAAGGTAATATAAAGTCATACGTGAACCATATATGATATAATAACAATGAATATTATTCTTTAATAATTCAATGACATTATTTAAATCATTATACAGGAGGTTCAGATACATACGAAGCATATCAGACATAAGGTAAGGGATAGCTTTTCCAATCTCATTTTTATTCGAGATTCTTTATTTGTAAGTATTTACTGGTGTTATATTTATCATCCAGGTCACTATTTTCTAAAAATGGTTATATGTATGTTTAAAGTCCTTTTCACCCATTTTTTACTTTTACTACATGGTATGTAAGGAATATTTCTTTTTTTTACCATACGAGGTACTTTTTGAATTTTCCGGCAAAAGTACGAGAAAAATGTTATTTTAACTTATACAGCATGAATGGATTTTTACAGTTTTATAACACCTAATTTTCATGAAGATTCCTCAATAAGATTTCATTATTATTTTCAAAAAAAATTCATTTCTTTTAAAATTGAATGTCATTTTGTGAAAAGAAAATTATTTTGAAGAAGAAAGGATATTTTCCTCAAGAATTCATTTCAAGTGTTTTGTCAAAACTATTTTCCATCTAAAATGACATTATTTAGTATGATTATGTTTCAAGTATAATGTCCTTATTATTTACATGGTTTGATTCTTCTTATGATGAAATGATATCTATTTGTTTTATATGGATTATGTTATGATGGGATGATGTTTGTGAAACGCATTTTATTCATTGGGTTATGATGAATGATTTTTGTGGCACAAGTAAGAATGATTTCATTATGAGATGGGTGGGACCTATATCTCCCTCCAATGCATTGGGTAAAGATTTATATCTCATGAGATAGACATGGTTGGAACAGAAAGTTAATCCGGTTCAGTGATACAGGACTGGAATGAGGAGTGAAATCAATTCAGTAAGGGACTTTGTCCACTAAGATGGTCTTTGCAGAAATGCCTTGGCTACTATGGAAATCATATCATGTGCTTTATGGTTTCCCACTATTACATGTTTTATTCCACATTCTATTTTATCATGATTTATGTTCCATTATGATATATGCTTTACATACTTCCATGTTTTATGCCATTGCTCAAGATTTTTATGTTTAAACATTATGTTCATGTTTTTAAATTGAATTGTATATGGTTTGTTTTATTTTCCCCATGATTACCCTTACTGAGCATTTGGGCTCACCCTTTTTATGTTTTATTTTCCCGAGGATATAAATAAAAGTTTTAGGTAAGAAAACAAAAGGGGAAGATCTTTATGGGAGATGTTGATGATCTTTCACCATGATTAGAAGATTATGTTCCATGTTTCCAAAGACATTAAACTATTATGGTCCTTGAGTGTTGGTTCTTGTTATGTATTAAGTATTTCGCAAAAGTAAATTAATTTCCATGTATGTCAAGATTGGGTCTCTACATTAGGACCCCATAGCTGAATTCATCTGGGATCAAAAATGAAAGTTTAATCTGAACAAAATGATCATTACATATAACCCTAGAAGTATTCTATCAATGTCAATTCTGAACCTCAAACTGTGGAAGAAAATTTTTTCTATCTTTTAACTTTTTCTTGCTAAATGAAAGCTCAATTTCTTTTTCATATTCATCATAACCCATAAAAATTCATTCCTGTGCTTTTAGAGCTCACTGAAGTATTATTTTCCTAACATGGAAGTGCTTGTACCCAACCCCTAGTACACATAAAATAAATTTCCGAAGAAAAAAATTTAGAAACGAGGCCTGATTGTGTTATTATTGAAATGAAAATAGATTATATAAAATTTATTTTAATTGAATCCAAAGCACTTAATTCCTAAAACATCCAACCTGTTTCCACAACTCTTAAACCACTTTAGTATGGCCACACATTTTTACTCGATTGGATATTTCTATCTCCCAATTATAATAAGCTTGGAACACAAGAAGAGAATATTAGCATTAGAAAAAAATTCAGTTACAAATCATCAATAAATATAATTTATGGAAGCTTATATATTTGAAAATAAATTTATCACACCGAAGTCTAATGATATAAAAAACATAACATCAGAGGTGCACCAGAATGGGTTCACCTACAGATGAAACATAAATGATAGACTAATTATAGGGAGAAACTAATAGTATAAAGATAAAATAATTAGTTTAAAATGAAAAATTGAATGACATACCATCGGAGGTGCACCGGTTGAGATAGAGGGGCCACCTTGGAGCAGTATTGGCAAGGAGGTACGATGGTCGCGTCAAAGGAGGATAAAATTCAATATAATAATAATAAAACTTAACTACTACATAAACAAACATGCATCATAATACAAAAATTCAATATATGTAGAAATAGGGAGAAAATATGCAATACAATTCAATATTACAATAATAAAACTACATAATAAAATTTCAAATATTAAAAATCCAAAAATTCAATTTAAATCCATAATGAGCCTCAATATCAGTATTATTAGAGTTATGATGACCCTCATCCAAGACACTTATAGAAACACCATCACCACCTCTCACACCACCATCATCATCATCAGAATCATTATCGGTATCGGCACCGACACTTGGTCTGGCCCTGGCTCTAGCTCTAGCTCCAACTTTAGCTTTGGATTCGGCTCTGGCTGAAGAATCTACCTTAGAAGAACGCATCGACAACAAAAAGGCATCAACTGTTATTGCTACTTCACATAAAATTGTAGAAGAAAGGGATGCCATAAATTTCATCACATTTTCAGTTGTCTCCTTTTCTAATTTTTTACATGCTTCTTTGATTGTGGCATTCATTTGTTCCACAATGACCAAAACAGAACCCGTACTTGAAGAAACATTCTCATTAGACTAGTATATAGATGGAAAAATATTCTTCAGATGTCGACAATACACTCTTCCCTAATGATCATCTCTTAATACCTGATGTAGATGATTGTTTGGGCCCAAATTATCGGGCACTTTTTCTGCCAATGCCTCAAAATCATTCTATTGATTGATATATAACAAAAATTTAAATGATCAAATAATATAAGGAATTAAATTTAGTCAAAATAAAATAAATTAAAATATACTTACAATATTCTTCTCAGTGTTAGTATTTGTTACATTACCATTTTTTTCTATTTATACAAAATAAAGTGGAGTGAAGAATGAAGCCCTCGATATTCAATGCCTTTTCTAGAAAACAACAAAGAAATAAATAAAAATTGGAAGTCAAAAAAATTACACTAAATGAATATAAACATTTGAAATGTTAAATTACCTGTGATTTCTCATGATCTGGTAGAGACGTGTTTCTACGAGTTTAAATGTATTTCATTCCCCTCTCGTTTCTTCTATTTTTGTCTAATTTCTCCTATAAAAAATAATTGTATAATTTTATTAACATAAATAAAACTAGAAATTTATACATTAAAAATAATTTCCAAATATATATATATATATACCTTAAACCCTGGTGTTTTCCAATAGTCGATCATCTCATCATATTGTGATATTGGGAAATCATGAATCATAGGTACTTCTTCAAGCATCATACCAACTCTCTTTTCCAACCAAGATATTAATTAGACTTTTAGGCTTTCCACATTTCACCCAAATCCATTAACCTTGTAGCATTTCCACTTTTCATTAGGAAAATTTTATCGAAGCTTCATTGGACAAAATATTTTTTAATAAAATATTATAAATTAATATATATATATAAATGGTGATTAACATTGCTTACCCAAATCTATGCACAGGAATTATCCTTTATTTTTCTCCAAATTCCCTCCAACTTATTGGTTGAACCAGAATGATATTTTTGTGTATAGAAAGTGTTCCAATAAATAATTTAAAATCCATACCAAGTTTTAATTATAATATTTTCCTTATTGTATTCATCCATGATTTGCGTGTGTCAAATCCAAAACTCTCGCATTTTTGTGTGGCCTCATCGTCTGGTAGAGTGTGGATCTAATTATTAAAAAAAGTAATAAAGGAAAATAATATATATGAATTTATCATTAATCACTAATAGTAATGTTTCAACACATACTAGTAGATGGTGGATCTGCTGAGCCCTGAGGTGTAGCGTCTAGAGGGGGAGTAGCCTCTGTGGTAGGCGGGATATCTACAATAGAAGTAAATTGTACAACAGATGATGATAAGTGTAATAATGGTGAGCTAAAACCTGATGGATAACCCTATACAGATGAGGGTGGATAGGGATATGGATATGGCATTGGGATATATGGGGGCGCAGTGCCATGTACAGTGGATGGTGGGAATGGAAAAAATGGAGGGATGGGAGTCTGAGAACTACAATCCAATGTGGGTTCAGGCAGAAAGGGAAATGGAAAAGGTGGGTATGGATAATATAGAGGTGGCATAATGGGAGGATGACCTCCTAGTGACTCAAGTGGCATAGTAGTAGGATGAACTTTATAATCAGAACCCCCCTCTATACTATCAGCCTCGGTATTATAATCCAATCGTCTCATCAACAATGTAGCCTAAAATAAAATAGATGATAAAATAAAATGAATGATAACAAGATAAATAATAAGAAAGACTATAATATTAAAACATAAATTGTACTTACAGTGTTGTCTAGAGGAGACATACATTGTTTATTTCTTTTTATTCTTCAATTTCTTCTAGTATCATCATATTCAGACATTTTAACCTATAAATTTAAAATAATTCTCTCAAATAAATAGGAATAATGAAAAATGTTAAAATATATTAGTTAATTTTTATCATGTATGGAAGTATAAAAACACATACAACATAACAATAATGTCAGGTAAATACTTAAAATTGTGTCAATGTTATGTGTGCTCTATGAAAATATCTGGTTCACAATATTTTCTTGCAATTGAATCATTTGTGTCATTAAATGAAACATTCGAATAAATACTGACAATTTCATACACAACTTTATTTTCATCCATTTATTCGTCAAAAATATGTTTTAGGAATGACATCAATAATAACACCAAATTGTTGTTGAAACGGGCCAATTAAATAAAACACATATCTAGCCTATGATGCAATAATATAAGGTATATCGGTATGAAGCTGGCAGTTCATATCAATCACTCTAAATCTATAGTTATCAATATGCCTTCATTATCATGTCAATGAGTCAATCCACGTAAATTTCATCATTGCGACACGACCAAGTGCATAGTAATCTAATAAAATTATTTTTTCAACTACACCATAATATGATATGTTTTCTGGATGAGGTTATTTATTTGATGCACTCGTATAAAAATCTGTCATGGAACATATTGTGACACCGTCATGCTGTGTTATCATTTTTTTCTCATCTATTTATAACAAATATAAATCCACTGACAACAATTTCATTACAATCACATACCACATCATTCGGACCAAAGTACAACACTCTTACTTTATTTGATACTTCATTAATTGGCAGAGTTAAAACCTAAAAGAAACAAACATCAAATATTAAAAAAATACATTTGATTATATTATGAGAAGAAAAAAATATATTACCTTTGACTTTTACCAAGAAGAAAATTCTTTGATGTTAAACAGTTCCTTCCTCTTAAAAGATAGAGGGCAATGTCTATTTTTTATAATTTCTAATTGTTCTCTACAAATATGGAAGCATTAAAATGTCAGAAGATATGAAGAAATAACACAATGATAATAATACAAATTTATTGGTTTATATACTTTATATAATAATCAAGCACACCATAGTTGAGTAATACTATATGATGAGCCATTTCCCACTCTTACATGATTAGAGTACACAACGAGTATGATCAAGATATCCCCATATTTGGGGAAATGATGGAAATACAGTCCTAATGGGATCATATTTCTCATCTTCATTTCTCATTAGTCTATTAGACCTCGTAGTGATGTTAGCCAGGTACGATGAACAGAAATCCATTCATTCTTGTGCTAAATAACATTTCACAATAGAGCCTTTGGGGTGATATTTATTTCTCACATAATATTTCAATGTAAACATCATTCTTTCTATAGGATACATCCACTGACTTGAAATAGGACCACCAAAATGAACTTCTATGGTATGATTCACAGTCGGATGTAACATATATGTGAAAAATGATGGTGGGAAAAATTTCTCCAAGTTTCAAAGAATAATCAGTTCATCTCTCTAAAATTTATAAACAACACTTCTGTTCATTCTTTTTGCACAAAGGTCTCGATAAAAATGACATAACTTAATCACATCCACTCTAGCATTATTTAAAAGTAATTGTTGAATGTCAATAGGAATCAACTCATGTAACAATACATGGTAGTCATGGTTTTTAAGACATTTTAGTTTCACAATTGTGTATTCACCCTTTTTGAAATATTACTTGAATAACCATCTGGAACCTTCAAACCTGCCAAGACCAGAAGAAATTACTTCTTCTCTACATTTTTCACCAAATAAAAAGTAATAGGGACTCTCCACTTATATTGACCAATTAACTTAGGATGATTTTTTTCTCTCATACCCCAATCCATAAAATCATGATGAGACTACAAATCATCTTTTGATTTTCCTTTTACATTTAAAATAATAGAAAGTAACATCTCACAAATGTTTTTCTCAATATGCATTACATCCAAACAAAGACACAATAAATTCGATGACCAATACGACCACTTAAAGAATATGATTTTCTTTCTCCAATTATTATTGGAATTCGAATTAATATTTTTTCTCTTTCTGATATCTGATTGACTTTTTCCAATAACATAATTCAAATCCTCATGTTCTTTAGCAATATCATTCCCTGACATTTTTTGAGGTTTCTCTTCTATCTCAGCATCATTATCGAATAGTCTCTGATTTTTTCTGTATGGATGATCCATCGGTAGAAATTGTTGATGCCCTAGGAAGCTAAAAATTCATAAAAACATTAATATCAAGGAATTTGTATTTTTTTATACTAATAGGGATGGATAATTTCCCTTTAGTAATCCAACTAGACATCATTCAGTAGGCAGGGATATCATTTATCATCCATAATAAATCTGCATGAAACATAAAGTACTCCTTTCTGAATGCATCATACACTTTTGCACCAACAATCCAAAGCTCTATTGACTCCTCTATTAATGGATGAAAGTATATATCAATATAATTTCAAAGATCACTAGGTCTAGTTATCAATATAATCATGATAGTAAATGGATTCTTCATACACATCTATGAAGGAAAGTTATAAATGTGAATGAAAATAGGCCATATACTAGGTGTAGTATGAATTTGGCGAAATGGGTTGAAACCATCCTAGGATAATCCCAATCTAACATTTTGTGGGTCATCTAAAAAATCATGATGTAACCTATCAAATTTCTTCCAAGCCAACCCGTATGTAGGATGCACTATTTCATCATTATCCTTATTTCTTTCATCTTCATGCCATCTCACATTCTTTTACATTTTTTCGGACATAAAATGTTTTTGAGGCCTAGGAACTAAAGGGAAGTGCCACTTCCCTTTCTAGGGTATGCGAGATTAAGTTCCATCTTTATTAGTCTTCCACATTGTTGTACCATACTATTTTCATTGACTCAAATATGCATTTTCCTTCTAGAACAGACAACAATATTTGCAGAAGAATGAATCTTAATTGATAAAAATCCAAATTTTACAACCAACATTGAGGCCGTGTAATCTTTTTCAAGAATACATGCATCATTAGGCAGTAAATCCTTAATAAATGTAAGTACATAGTTGACCATGATATTACTAAATCCATACATTTTTTTCCATGATAGAATCGCATTAAAAACTGATGTTTTATCATTTTTAAACATGCCTGATATACTAGACTATTTGAATCTTCCATCAGCTTTCTAACACTCTCAACATCATCATCCAGATTAATAGAAGAAAACTGTGTTAAGGTATTCATTTCCTCTTTCACTGATCTATATGAGGAGCTAGATTAAAAAAAGGAAACTGGTCAGAAATTAATTTGTTCACACCAATCCTTTACACTGAATCGATGTCATTCACCACTTGAGCTTTTTCTCCATTGTGATACCACACGGGATATTTTTTTTGGAAACCATGTATAGTGATATGGTAACTCACTTTCTCATGAGTTAACCATGGTCTTCCAACACAATCAAAACATGGGCATCAAATCAATCTATTATCTGAATCATTAGTGAATGAAAAATCAGGAAATATTGTAACTCCTTCTGAAATTAATTAGTGATCCGATCAACATTGTACATTTTGTATCTATCCATTATGATACATATAAACATACATTAAATAAATAATCAATAAAATGAACTAACATTATATGTATTGTTTCATAAGATAATAATTAACCATCGATAACAAGTTAATAAAAAAGCATAACAAATATTATTGTTAAAAGAATTCACAAATGCTTCAAATTATAAAAAATCATGAATAGTAGAACCTTTATATAACCACATAATATTACTTTGGTGCACTTCGAACACCCGTATTAAAACATGGATATTTGAACAATGACTTATTTTGTTTTTATAGAATTCTTTGATGGACAACCCCCTCCGGGATACCCTCCTGAACACCACCCCTTCTGAACACCCCCTAGACACCCCCTCCCTCTTAGACACCCCTCCCCCTCACTCCAGGACCCCCCTAGACACCCCTTAGACACCTCCCTTCCCTCCTTGACACCCCTCCTCCTCCCTCCTGGACACCCCCTCATCCTGGACACCCTCCCCTCATGGACATCCTCCTAGACCCCCCCCCCCCAATACACTCCTCTTGGACACCCCCTAGACACCCCCACCCTCTAGGACACCTATATCCTCCTCTTGGATACCCCCCCCCCACCCTCCCTCGTGGACACCCTTCATCCTGGACACCCCCTACCCTCTCCCTTGGACACCCCCACGCCCCCTCGGACAACCCCTTCTTCCTAAACACCACTCCCCCTCTCTCCAAGACACCTCCCCCCCCTCGTCTTGGACACCCCCTAGACACCCCTCCCTCCTGGAAACCACTCCCCCTCCCTCCTAGACACCTTACCCCCCCCCCCTTCAAACACCCATCCCTCCTGGACACACCTGTAGACACCCCCCCCCCCCTCTTGCAAAACCCCCTCCCCTTGCACCCTCACACCCCTGCCCCCTGCACACTACCCCCATCCCTCATCCCCCTTAACCCCCATAGACACCCCCCTCCTGGACATCCCCCTCCCCCTAAACCACCACACCCCCTTCCCCCCCCCCCTCCCTACCCCCTACCCCCTATCCATGCACCCCCTGCACACTGCCCCTCCCCCAGTCAGCTTTACCCCCCCCCCCCCCCTCCGGCACCCCAACTACCCCCTAACCCCCTTCCCGCTGGACACCCCCCTCCTGCCACCTCCCCCTGCACACTGCCCACTGCCTACCCATCCCCCTTAACCACCAAACCACCTCCTGTACACCCCCTACATGCACCCCCACTCCCCCCACCTTCACCCCCTCTATACATTAATTATTATAACAAAAATCCTAAAAAATTACATCAATGAATAGAAATGTAATAAAAAAGTATATTGGGAAAATAATTTCCTTATCATAAAGGAAACAAAGTCCTAAGATATTGGCTCGGTTAACTAGGATATGAACACCAAACATAGTCAACACCACCATGAACTGCTAATCCCTACTAATAACAGGTACACTAAATTCAAATCTAATCTTTCTGCCATCTGTAAAATACATGAAATGTATAAGAAAATCCAATGTTGGTATGTTTATATACATACACCATATGAAACACAAATAATGAAGAGGTAATCAACAAAATAAAATGGTTAGAACAACCCAAATGGTAGGATGGTAATGAAACCCAGTTCCAATAGCTATCCAACACATCAAATCCAATGCCAAAATCATAACCATAATATATCATGAGTACAATCACTAATAGTTACCCAAATCACTCATAAACTATCCCACATATCTTTTAATGTCTTAAAAACCTCATCCTAAGACACATCTTATAGAATAACACTAAAAAAACATTTGGACCTCTCTTTTTCCCTCAAACTTTTCTCTACCCAACCCAAACCTGAAGGACATCATCCTAGGGGAGGAAAAAGGATTTAAAAGTAATGAATACACTCAAGTGACTTATAAAAACTCATAATATCACATAAATATGATAATTATACCTCATATAATATATCCATTTTAAATTTAAATGGAGTAACTATCATTCTAAGCATGAACCATCCCTCAAATTCATCTCAAGATAACAAGCCTTAGTAAAACATTTCCACATTATTTAATATATTGTTCAGTCATTTATTTTAATTTAAATTATATTACCATTATTAAATAAATTCTTGTTAATCATATGATTCAACATAATATCATCAATGAAACATTGCATCATATATTCAATAAATAATAACTGAAGATAGTATAATGAAGATTCCAGTTAAAATTTCATCTTTCCATACACATAATCATCATTCTGGATTTTAGTTCATCAATTGTTTTTCATAAATACATCCCATTTCCCATTGAATAACACATAATATTCGTATTATATATATTCATCATTTCATTATATTTTATTGGTATAAGGATATCATGATTTTAATGTAAAATTTAAAGTAAGACAACATCACAACAATAAAGGAAATATAAAACAGACAATGTGGCATTAACAAGAATCATAAACATACAACATCAACTACCTTCATGAATATAAAAGTTTAAATGAGTCTAAAGTGTAAGAAGTTGATAATTGAAGGTACCATGGTTAATATTCAGTAGTTAATGTTACCGATAGAACATTAATTGACAATAGGGATAGTAATAACAATGATTTATTAGGGTGAGTTGATCTGAAAGTGTTTTTTGAGGTATCCCTTCAATAAAATAACAAATAGTGAGATAAAACATTGAAATAAAACATATTTTTTCATAACCTAAATCTCAATATACAACAATAATAGGTCGAGAAATCCGAAATCATAGCATAGATTAAAAAATTGAAAATTGGAATTTTTGGAAACTTGGAAAAGGAGTGCATCTCAAGATAAATGTTGAGGAATGAGTGTGAATCAATGATGGTTTGTCTAATACTGTAAAATTATAGTTTATGTGGGATGAATAACATGAATTAGAAGTTAGGTTTTGGTGGTGTAAGTGTAATGAATGAAAATTAATCTTTACACCTAAAATGAAATTTGGTAACTCAAAAGAACAAGTTCTAGTTGTAGAAAAATATATCCCCGGAGTTTTTTCTAAAGTGATTATTTCAATTAGTGTGTCACCATAAAAATAAAGAGAAATATAATATTTAATGTGGTAAAATAGTGTATAAAACCGCACCTCATTCCAGAAGATGGTCCAAAAATATATATAGGAACATGAAATTAGGATAATCTTAATATACTTAATATAGAGATTTTAGAAATTGGAGAATGACACAAAATATTAGGTATTTTTTTTGTAAAAAAATTATACAAATATAATATGACTTCTACATGGAAAATGATTTTTTATAGAGAAAAAAAACCAAAAAATATTCAATAGTTTTTCCATCATAATCTTATTATTTTGACGATAATTGTTTTTTTTTTGTGATGGATATAGACATAAGGATTTCTACTATGCCTCTATGTTGTAACGAGAGGTGTCTCAGGAGACCCATATACGAGGATATCAGTAGTTTAATACATCTTCCAAAACATATAAAAAATTATGTTTTTCCTGAGGAAAGGGTTTGTTTTGACCAAAAATATCCTAATATGTATAAAACATCTGAAGAAGTTCCCTAATGGTCATAGAAGAATATTAAAAGATATCAGAAAGAAAATGTTACTAATTTTTCTTTGAATGATATATACATTCCCAATTTTGGGTTTTTGGATAGAAGATGTACCTCACACAAGACCTAAAATAAAAATCCTATTACAGAAATAAAATATGATAAAGGTGTATTGGTTTAATTTCCTAGTGAGGAATAAATCACGACCTTTTGGTCTGTAAATTCCAAATTTAGTGGAATATATCTTTTGAAAAGGAGACTGTGATTTAAATCAGGATCATTCATCCTATAGTGATCTATCGTAAAAACAAGAGTGTAATTGAAATCATAAATAAACACATAAAAAACTTTGGAGGGAGGCATTGATTGGAAGCATCAGGGAGGAGGGCGCCATGGTGATAGATGTCATTGGGGATGAGTACATCACAGTGAGAGAGGTCTTTCGGAAGCAGGGCACTGCGGTGAGAGAGGTCATCGGGGGGGAGGGTGCCTTAGTGAGATATGTATTTGGGGAGGAGGTCACCACTGTAAGAGAGGTCATCAGGGAGGAGGGTGATGCTATGATAGTGGTTTTCAGGGAGGAGGAGAGGTTCTAGAGGAGGAGTGTTGTGCAATTATAGGGTTATGGATTGGGGGTGGAGGAGGAGCCTGATATAGATAGGGGATAAAATGACAGCTATGTTATTAAATGGATATAACCCTGGAGAATTTATTAAACCATGTCAATAAAGAAGCTATAGACATGGACCTATAAATCCATGGATATATGTCTATGGCTATAGCCTAAATTTCTAATAGTGCCCCTTAATTCGCACTAAAGTGACCAATTTCTCAAGTTTCTTAAATATTCTTTTTACATGTTTTCACTTTTGTTTGACATCATTTTTTCCTCAAATGTAATTTCATTTTCCCTACCTTTTTTATGGGACATACATGTTTAAAAAATCATTTTATGACAAATAAAACTGATATTCCAAAAGAACTCTTCTTTTTAAAGTAAAAAGGGTTTTTCTTATCTCACTTTTACTTCTGTGATATTTATGCCATGTTCACCACTTATTCCATTCATGTGGTATATGTACTACCCTTTCATATATCAAATATTCAATCTTATTATTATTATGAATTTAAATGTTTCATTTAATGTTATTTATTCATAGGGATTAATATTTAAATATTTAAAGGTTTTATAAGACACTTTGGAATGTTTAAAGACTGATTTCCTCAAGAATTTATCAATGATTTTATCAGAGTATTTTCATCAATGATTTTGATTCAAACATTTCAAAGTGTTATGGAAAACATTGATATAAATATTTATTTTTATTAGACATATGAGGAATGCATTGGACTTATTAAGTGATTGTTGGGGCCACTATAGAACCTCGATGCATTAGTAGGTCTCATGAGACAAAAAGGAAATAAAATTGTGTCGAAGGTTCAACCATTTATTTTCAAAAGTCTTGAACAAGGCCTTGATGGTATTTTTATGATTTCTGGCTTATTAATTCCCTCGTTATGATATTATTATTTGATAAATCATGTGATTATTATACTGGTTGAATATCCATGATTAAGTTTCATGTGATTATTTATATGGGATTATTTATTATGCTTTTATTCCTACCATATTATTCTCAAGATTTTGTTTTATTGGCATGTGTTCTAGTTATTCACCATGCCTTTTTTTATGTTTATGATATCTTCTTCTATTTCAATTATCCCTACTGATCATATGATTTTACCTCTTTCATATGTTTTATTTTTCCCAAAGATGTTAAGATGTATATTATTAATGTCTTGTAAAGATAATCTTGGAATTTATGGGTGTTTCCAATAGAGTTTCTATGTGGTTTTTCATTTAAAGTGGTAATGTAATGTTCATGTATGTAGTCTATCTTCCAAGACTACTAAACTATTCAGTACTTTAGGATGTGATCACTTGTTCATAGTACCAATGTAACAAAGGCACCGAGCCCGGGCTATTGAGGTCAAGGTCTTTAAAATTAAAATTATTTAAAACTATATTTTAATACATGATATTTCCAATATATTACTAATTTTAATTTAATTATAAAATTTACTGTTAATATTTTTTACATAAATAATATTTCTTATTATTTATATAAAATTATTTATATATATATATATATATTGCATATATAATATTTATCAATAATAATTATATGAATAATATTATTATTCATACTAAATATATACGGAATGTGTATAGAAAATATTTATTTATTATAATTTCTTTATTAAACAATATCAATTACATTAGAATAATTTTACTTATTTATTAACAATATAATGACATATTTATAATAATTTTAATGATAATTTAATTTTTTTAATCAATTATGAAAATTTAAAAAATTAAGTTCAATTAATTAATTCATTTAAAAATTATATATATATATTTATCAGTACAATAGTAATAGTTAAATTCATTATAATTATATTATGTGATATGTATTAGGTATATGAAATCATAAACTACAAACAAAACATACCCTGAGGCCCCCTAGTAGATTAATGATCATCCCTCTCTACAAAGATTGACAAGAACCCACTAGACTTATTTTATTACATAATTATAATTAAAAATTCCATATTATTGATGCACTAAATTTCTAGGATAAAGTGAAAAAAATACCAAGAAAGAGATGACCAAGAGGCCTAGAATGGTTTATCTAAATCATAGCATGTCATTAGTCCAATGTCACACTTCCCCCTATTAGGAGTCATCACATTGTGTTTCCAATTTTAGAGTCAGGTCACCCCTATAATGAATTGTCACGTCGTAATTCCCTCTAATCCATCATAATAGAGAAACCCTACACACCCCATCTAAAATTAGTGTGGGAAGAGGGCCGAATGATAGGTTCCAACACACTCATATCTTTTTTGAGCCTCCCATCTAGAGATTGTTATGTAACACCCCACAAAAACGTTGGTTTTCTCCTATTTCAAAACTACACTTATTCAATGTTATCCTTTATAAGTTCTAAAAAACATTTGAGAAAGACGGTACTTTTACCACATTTAGAAAAAAAAATTAATGATAAAGGAATTCCTTAGATGTTCTAAAATAGAACTGAAAAAAGTTGGCCTTTATCAGTGCTTTTTTAGTGCTGATATGGAAATAACATTACCAGTTCGTTTTTAGCACATGTGACGGAAATCTTTATTGGTGATTTTTTAGCACTGATAAAATGTTTTAATCATAAAAAATTTATAAACCTTTAAATATTATTGTTTAATATATAAATATTTTGTGTTGATATAGATATAATATATTTGACTAAATATGATTTATATAATACTAAAAGTGTATTTACACATAATGTATAAATGATTTCATGAAAATGGATTATAAAAAATTTAAAATTAAAATTAATTATAATGTGAAAAATTATTATGGTGTAATATATTTTATGAAAAAAAATGGTGATAGAAATAATAAAAAATAAATTAACCACTTAAGGTAACATCCCAGGTACATATGGAAATTTGATATTCTCATACTTATTATATTTTTGAATTAAATATTAATTTTACTTTAAAAGGTATTCTTTGTTCGATGGCGTACTCGATACGCAACAACATGTTTCTTCTAAATCTTACATTGCACACAACGTTGAGATATCTGAAAAATATTAATATAATATTATTATTTTAAATGGTAGCTAACGCCTAGCTATTGTAATGGCTGGAATGAACATAACTAACTAAAATATTATTATAAATTTTTTTAATTTTTTTTAAATTTATCCAATAAATTTTAGAGGCTTAATATAAGAAAGAATCCAAATTTAAGCATAATTACTCTAATATTCTTTAAGGGGTCAATTTAACACATTTTGATGGCGAACCATTTTTAAATGTAGTTTTTTTAAATATTTATATGTCCTATTTGAAAAAATAATATTCTTATTTAGGATCAGAATATCATATTTTAATTTGGAGGAAATTTTTTTATTTTTCTGAAAATGTTTATTTATTTAAAAAAATGGTGAAAAATAGGGTATTTTAATTCAAAACTGCCTTATAGTATAATTTATTTATATAGTTAGAATATTATTTTCATTGGTTTTAAATTTTAATTGGATTATAATTTTACCATTTAATCTAATTTTTTTCATTTTGAGTAATTTCACACTTAAATTGTACATAAACAAGTGTCAATACTTTGACAGCTATTATTTCTTAAAACGGGCTTTTTGTTTTTACAGTAGGAATTAATTTTAAATTAATTTCTGATACTTTTGTGTTTTTAATTTGGATAAATAAATTCAATATTTTGAATCGGGAGTTCCAAATTGTGTAAATATGTAACTTTTATTTTTAGACATTTTGAATATTTACTTCAGTAAATATTTTATTTACCATGGTTAAAGGGTATATCTAGTCAATAAGGGCTAAAAAATATTATTATAATAATATTAAATTAAACTAACATGTGTCATATTCCTATTAGTTGATACAGGGCAAAGCATGTGAATTTGTGGGTCAATTTTGGGACCCCGTGGAGCCACATAAGAGTGATAATGACACTTTATATTATTAAATTTAAAAGAAAAGACAAAAATGAGATAACCATATATCTTTTAGTAAATCAATTTTTAAAAGGGGTTATAAAAGTTATCTATTTGACTATAAATATTCATTTCAAATATAAAAAAATATCCTACATTATGGTATTTTATTTATAATTTTTAGACGTCAAATAAATATATTATTTATGACACAGTGATGATGTTGTGATTACCTTATTAATGAATGTTTTTAAATAAATGAGATTATAAAATTTAAAAAACTATCCAAAACCTATACAATTATTATTGGATGATTTTATTTCAAAAAAAGTCATAATAACTTCTAATTTAATTAGTTTTGGATATTTTTAAACTGAAAATACTTCTACAATAAAAGAATGTTTTCAAACTTTCTTAAAGAGCCCCTTCATGCCCTTATAAAAATCCATCAACTCAAACCCATTACTCACACCTCTCAAGACCCTTGGCTCATCCAACCTCTTACCAATTAAGCTCCCAACATACCTCTCTTCCTCCTAGAATACTTCCTTTAGGCATAAGTAAATTCAAGTAATCCTTTTGGTTCAAACCAAATGGAGATACCTGATTTGAAGGTAAAGTCTTCTCTTAAGATATTTTATTTTTTTTTACTTCTCCAAACCCCTAAACTCTATTCATTACATTATTTTATTAACACAAAAGTATCCTCAATATACTATGATTTTGTTGCAATAATTATTCTAACTACACTTCCACACACCTCCATCTAATGGATAAGAACATATTGTTTCTATGGACGGCGAACTAATGCCTTAAGAAACAATGATTGTTCAAATATCTCCAACCACCTCTCATTGTTTCCATTATGATGGAATTGTATTTATATGTGATATATATTATATTTATATTATCTCTATTCTTCTATATTTTTTATTTATATCATACCTTTATGGTTCCCATAATGGGTAAATACGATAATTTCATTTGAGGAAGTGCGGACTACCACCTCATCAAAGTGATATGACTCATTAATTCCATATGTGGGACATATGATGGATGGAGTTAATGAAATTATATATGATATTATACTATAATTTTAATATAACTGTGTATATTTCAGTTTTCATTACATTAAAATACAAAATATAAATTAATGTAGTGTTTGTGTGTAGGTTCGACTTACCGTCTCCATGAACGATGAATTTCATTTCTTATCTCAAAATGTTATTTAATATTATAAATAAAAATATATAATAGATATATATGAAATATATGATATCTAAATCAGGAGTATAATTCTAGAGATAATGTAATTTTTACCACATGAACAATAAGTAATTGTAATAAGTTCATTTTTGACTCAAGTACCATATATCGACAAAATGACCATTACTAACTTAAATGATTATATAATGTTAATAACATGGTAATAAGTGATATAAATGGAAGAATAAACCTGAAAAGGGTTCTGAAGCAATTAGAAATTATCTTTAGTTTATTATTCAAGAGATTAAATAATGAACAGGTCAAGTCAGACACGAGGTAAGGGGCTTCGTCTCAATCTTCTTTAATTGAGGTGTATTTTGATTTATACATGACTTTATTTTATATGGTGAATAAACCCCTTTCAAATTTTATTTCATTCAAAAATAATCCTTTTCTATGTATCATTTTACTAAATTATAAAAATGATTTTTTTTCTTTTAAATGTACGCGGTGAAAAATACCTTTCTCCTACCACGAGCATTACTTGATATTTAGCTTCCTATACATTTTGTACTGTTTTTACAGGGAAAATAAATACCATATACTATTTTTATGTATTTTGGTATTGAAAATGGTTTTTATAATTGATTGATTATTTAAATATCTTGAAATGATATTTTGTGATTACAATATGGAAATGTTATCTTTCCTTTATGATTGTTTTATGTGTTGTGAATATGTTATGGTTCTTGGAATTGTTTACATATACAGGTGGTTCCGTAATAAACTTAGGGTGGGTGAGCCCGAGATAGCTCATCAATTCATTGGATAATGTAACAGAGGTAAACGTTAATGTTCTCCAATGAGATTTGAGGATTATACTGTGATGGGTATTCCAAATGTGACTCCCTATGTAGTTGTGAAGGATACAATGTAAGTATGTTATTTATACCACAAGTTACCTTTATGATTTATGATTTCTTTGTATTAATAATAAGTCTTATTATTTCATGAGGCATGTTAAAGATCTTTTGCTTGGTATGTATTGAAGGACTAATGTTTTCTTTCTTTATTTTATAATCCTTACTGATCTTTTTATGCGCATTCTTAGTTTTTGAAATGTTTTCCATAGGACTTAAAGTTAAATTTGGTCAAGGATGGGATCAAAGAAATGTTAAGCTATCTAAAACAAGAAAATAGACATGAATCTATATTTTAAGAGTTTTTATTTTATGAAAAAAATGGATACTGAGTAAAAGTTTCTACATGTAATATTCAAGTTGTTATATATATTTTATGACCTAATTCTCTAAAACTCTAAAAATAAAAAGATCCACAATTTGAATTATTAACTTAATTCAAGATTATGTAATGTTTAAGGTTGGGTCCTTATAGTTGGTATCATAGGTTGGTGTAGACAACTTTAAGAGTTAGGGTATTGTTAAATTAATATCCATAAATTATTTTATGGTAAGATTGAAATGATATAGCATTTACAGATTACCATGTTTCTTTGCCTAAGATATTTCTATATTAAAAATGCTTTTCCATAGAGAAAATAGGGCAACTATGATGGGACAACATCAGGGGAAAGAAAACCTTCCAAATCAGCAACCAGAGATGGTCGGAATTTTAACTGAACAGTTTGTTGTAGTGGTGGAACAGTTGAATTGGGCTATAAATGGTGGTGGTATCTATGCACGTGATCTTCCAGATCAACCATAGTGGAACATGTTAGTAGTGGATAATTTCATGAGGCAGCATCCCCCATCATTCAGAGGATCATATGAACTTGGGAAATCTGAAGTGTGGATTAAAGAACTATAGAAGATTTTTGATATCATGGGGTGTTCATAACTTCAAAAGGTTAGTATTTCGGTTTATTTTTTTGATGGTGAAGCTGGTCAGTGGTGGTAGATGGTTGAAAATATCAGGGATAGTGAGGAGATTGATGCTCTTGATTGGGATGAATTCAAAGGTATATTTCTTGAGTAATATTTTCCAAATGTGGTTCATATTAGGATGGAAAAACAAATAATAGAATTGAGACTAAAAGATGACTCAATGGCAACATATGAAGAAACATTTACTCGATTGGAAAGGTATGCTCCAAACTTCATATGAGTTCTTAATAGTAAAATCAATTGTTTTTACTCAGTATTAAATCCAAAGTATCAAATTTAATTAGCTTCTTGTGAGTTCAGAATTCATGAAAAACATGTTTGATATGCAGAGAAGGTTGAAATGGAGTTTGCTGATGATCAGGTGTCCTTTGAAAAACAATATAATAAGAGATCGAGGTAATAGATGAAATGGAAGAACTCTTCAAAAAATTATGATGGTAAGAAACTTAAGTTTACAATTTCTGAAAAAAATGTGATAAAAATCACGTTGGGGAATGTATTTTGAATTCTGGTAAGTGCTACCGATTTGTTAAAATGGGACATCAGGCTCACGATTGCACTGAAAAAGATCAGGGTAATGGTAAGAAAAAATCTGATTTGCAGTCAGTAAAATGTTTTAACTGTAATGAAATGGGTCATTATTCAAATTAGTGTCCAACGAAGAACTCAAATGATAGAAATCAGTCAAACTACAAACAAAAATGGGTGTGAAATCTATTGCTACAACTTTAGCAGATGTTGGGGCATCGAATGAAGTAGTATAAGGTACATTGTTTGTTTATTCAGATTATGCCAATGTGTTGTTTGATTTAGGGCCTATACACTATTTCATTTCTGAGATTCTTTCTACCAATTTGGGAATTCCATCTCAATGTATGAATCTGGAACTTATGGTAAAAACTCTAGGATGAAATGTTGAGACAAAAAGAAATTATAAGAAACTTCATGTCCTTGTGTGTGGAAAGAATCTACGTGCAACCCTTATTGTTTTTCCTCTAGTAGAGTTTGTTGTTATTTTGGGTATGGATTGGATTTCTATTTATCATGCTAAGATGGGTTGCAGAGCTAAAGTGGTTTCTTTTTAGAAAGAATTTACGTTTGTGTAGAATAATGAACCCATAATTTTGATAACATATCAGGAATATGAGAAACTATTAAAAGGTATAAATGAATATTTTACCATGTATATATTGTTGAAAACAAATTAACTGTTCATATTAAGGATGTGTTGGTGGTAAATGAGTATCTTGATGTTTTTTATGATGAGTTTCCTGGTATAATACCTGATTAGGAAGTTGAATTTACTTTTGACGTAGTTCTTGATGCTAATCCAATTTCTAAACCCCCTTATCGAATTTCTCAAATTGAACTTCTTTAGTCAATTAAGCAATTGCAGGAGTTATTTCATAAAGGTTTCATTCGACCACACACATCACTATGGGGTGATCCTATCTTGATTTTTAAAAATAAAAATGTTTCAATGAGACATTACATTGATTAAAGATCATTGAGTAACATCACTATTAAGAACATGTATCATTTGACTCATATCAATGATTTGTTTGATTATCTCTAGAGAGATCAATATTTTTCAAAGAATTAAATGAGTTCGGGGTACCACCTATTGAAAGTAAAGAAAGGAAACATTCTGATTACATCGTTTCATACTAGATATGGCCATTATGAATTTGTGGTTATGTCTTTTGGGTTAACCAATGCACCTTCTATATTCATGGATCTTATGAATAGAATTTTAAATGAGATATTGGATAAGTTTGTTGTTGTGTTCATTGATGTTATTTAGGTTTATTCCAAAAGTAAAGAAGAACATGAAAGTCATTTATGTTTTGTCTTGAAAACCATAAAAGAAAAGAAACTATATGGGAAATTCAGCTAGTGTGATTTTTTGTTACAAAAAATTTCATTCCTTGGTCACATTGTTTCCAAAAATGGCATAACAGTTTATCCTGCTAAGACAATATTTGTTGAAAAATAGCCAAGATCCACATATATTATTGAGATCCGTAGTTTTCTTCATTTGGAAGGTTATTACCGGACGTTTGTTGAAATTTTTTATGGTTATCTATCCCAATGACTAAGTTTACTTGAAAAAGTGTTAAGTTCATTTGGACAAAATAATGTGATGATTGTTTTCAGGAATTGAAAAGAAGATTGGTGAATGACCCTGTTTTTGAACTACCTTCCCAAAATGGTGAGTTTGATATCTATAGTGATGATTCATTTAAAGGGCTTGGTTTTTTCCTAATGTAGAATGATTAGGTAGTTGCTTATGCTTTCCTTCAATTGAAACCTCATGAGTTAAGTTACCCTAAACATGATTTGGAATTAGTTTCTATTGTTTTTTTCTTTAAAAATTTGGAGGAATCATCTGTATGGAGTAAAATGTGAAATATATACCGACCACAAAAGTTTTAAGTATATATTCACTCAGAATGAATTGAACATGAGACAGTGGTGATGGATAGAATTAATCAAGGATTATGATTGAACGATCCATTACCATCCAGGAAAGGCAAATAAAGTGGATGATACATTGAGTCAAAATAAGTAATGCTACATTAACCTTGTTACATTTGGAACAAGATCCTTTGATTAAAGATTTGATGAACATTGTCATAGAAGTTTTTGGTGTAGTAAATTCCTCTGTTTTGTTTTAGGTGTCAGTGAAATCATCTCTATGAGACAAAATTATGCAAGATCAGAGAGAAGAGATTGACTTACAAAAAAAGGTAGAGTTGTTTCAGAAGGGTAATTTCCCTTATTTTAACATTCATAATGATTGTATTTTGATATTTGGAAATAGATAATGTGTGCCTTGTGATTCACAATTAAAGAAGAGTTTTTAGGTGAAGCTCGTAATTCTCCATTTTTAGTTCATCCTAGCAGTACTAAGATGTACAATGATCTTTGGGAGTGTTACTGGGGGGGATGGAATTAAAAGAGATATTGCTGACTTTATTGTGAAGTGTTTGACTTGTCCACAAGTTAAATCATAGTGGTAGTTACCTAAAGGGATTCTTCATCCTTTACTGATGCTAGAGTGGAAATGGGAAAATATATCCATGGACATTGTTGTGGGATTGCTGAAGATATCTTGAGGTAATAATGCAATCTGGGTTATTGTTGATCCATTGACTAAATATACTCATTTCCTTCCAATTCTAGATACTTTTTCTCTATGTCAACTTTCTCGGTTGTATGTTAAAGAGATAGTCATGTTGCATGGAGATCCCATCTCCATTGTATATGATCATGATCCTATGTTTTCTTATAACTTTTGTAAAGGCCTTCAGAAGTCATTGGGTACTGAATTAAATTTTAGTATAGCTTTTCATCCTCAATCATATGGGAAGTCAGAATGAACTATTCAGACCTTGGAGGATATGCTACATGGTTGTTCACTGAAATACCAATGAAGTTAGGACCAACATCTTTCATTGGTTGAGTTTTCTTATAATAACATTTTCCATTATAGTATACAGATGGCTGTATTTGATGCATTATATTGGAAGTCGTGTCAAACTCCATCTTTTTGGGATGAAGTAGGTGAAAGGAAGTTGATGGGACTCGAATTGGTAGAAGAGATGTCCGAAAAAGTTCAATTGATTAAGAAGAACATGATAACAGCTCAGAGATGGCAGAAAATTTATACAGATAACCGGAAAAGTGTGATGTGCTTTGGAAAGTAGGAAAATCCAAGTCCATTGTTCATTGGACCCTAGGAAATTCTTGAGAAAGTTGGTTCAGTTGCATACATAGTAGCTCTACCTCCAAGTTTATCCCTGGTACATAATGTTTTTCATGTTTCAATGTTGAGAAAGTATATTCCATATCCATATCATGTTTTGAGTCCAAAGGCAGTTCAATTGGAAGACAATCATTCTTATAAGGAACAACCTGTCTAGATTCTTGATTGAAGAGAGAAAGTGTTGCAGAATAAGATAATTCAGCAAGTAAAGGTTTTGTGGAAAAACAATATGGTTGAAGAGGAAACAAGAGAATATGAAAATTCTATGAGGGATAAAAACCCTCATTTTTTTTATAAGTGAATAAAATTTAAAGGAAGTAATATCCAAAAGGGTGAAGGATGTAACAACTCAGGTAAATAGAGAAATATGATATTTTCATATGTATTAATATTTGTTATTTAAATACTAATTTTACTTTAAAGGGTATTCTATGTTCGATGGCATACTCAATACGCAACAATGGGTTTCTTTGAAATCTTACGTTGCACACAACGTTGAGTTATACTAATAAATATTAATATAATATTATTATTTTAAATAGTAGTTAACGACGAGCAATTTTAATGGTGGGAATGAACATAAATAACTACACTATGATTATACAATTTTTTAAATGTTTTTACATTTGTCTATTAAATTATATAGGCTTAAAAGAAGAAAGAATCCAATTTTATTCATAAATATTATAATATTTTTTATGGGGTGGATTTACCGCCTTATGATGGAGAACCATTTTCAAATCTAGTTTTTGTCACTTTTATATGTTCTACTTGACAAAATAATATTCTTATTTATAATCAGGATATTGAAATTTTCTTTTGATAAAATTTTCGTATTTTTCTGAAAATGTTTATTTGTTAATGAAATAGTGAAAATAGGGTATTTTAATTCAAAACTTCCTTTTAATCTAATTTATTTATAAAGTTAAAATATTTTTTTAATTGATTTTAGATTTTAATTGGATAATATTTTAACCATTTAATCCAATGTTGTTCTTTGGAATTAATTTCACTCTTAAATTGGATATAAACAACTGCCAATATTTTGATAGTTATTATTTCTTAAAAACACGCATTTTGTTTTGATAATGGGAATTAATTTTAAATTAATTTTTTCCACTACTATGTTTTATGTTTGGAAAAATGGATCCCTTATTTGGAATATGGATTTCCAAATTGTGTAAATAGGTAAATTTTATTTTTAGACATTATGAATATTTATTTCAGTAAATATTTTATTTACCATAGTAAAAGCATAAATCTGGTAAATAAGGGTAAACATATATTATTATAATAATATTAAATTACCCTTACATGTCTCCTAATACTATTTTTTAAAAAATAACCAACGATGGGCATCCTTATGTCGATTCTGGGACCCCATAGAGAAACTTAAGAGGGATAATGACACTTTATATTAATTAATTTAAAGTAAAGACAAAAATGACATTAACATATATCTATTAGTAAATCAATTTTTACATGGGGTTATATAAGTTATCTAATTGACTATAAATATTAATTTTAAATATAAAAATATTTAATACATCATTGTATTTTATTTATAATTTTTAGACACGAAATAAATATATTATTTATGACACAATGATGATGCAATGATTACATTATTAATGAATGATTTAAATAAATGAGATTATAAAATTTAACCAACTATACAAAACCAATCCAATTCATATTGAAAGATTTTATTTCTAACTAGAGTTGTCTCATTTTTAAATTAAATGTAAATTGGACCTTTTTAAACTGAAAATCATTTTATAATAAAATAATGTTTTCAATCTTTCCTAAAGAGACCATCCTCCCCCTTATAAAAAGCAATCTCCTATAACCCATTACTCACACCTCTCAATCCCCTTGGATTATCCAACATCTATCCTATTAACTCCCTACATCCGTCGCTTCCTTCTAAAATCTGTCCCCTAGGCAGAAGGAAATTCAAGTAATCCTTTCGGTTCAAACCAAAGAGAGATACCCGATTTAAAGGTAACATCTTCTTTTACGTTCTTTTATTTTATTTTACTTCTACAAACCCCTAAACTCTTTTTATTACTTTCTTTTATAAAAACACTAGTATCCTCAATATACTAGGATTTTGTTATGATAATTATTCTAACTACACTTCCACACACCTCCATCATATGGATACAAACTTACATTTTCTGTGGACGGAGAACTAATGCCTCATGAAACGATGATTATTCAAATATCTCCAAACACCTCTCCAGGTGGCCATTATGATGGAACTATATTTATATGTGATATATATTATATTTATATTGTCTCTATGTTTCTGTTTTTTTATTTATATCATACCTTTATGGTTTCTATAATGGGTAAATACGATAATTTCATTTGAGGAAGTGCGGACTATCACCCACTCAAAGTGATATGACTCGTTCATTCCATATGTGAGATGTATAAAGGATGGAGTTAGTGAAATTATATATGATATTATACTATAATTATAATATACCTACATATCATTAATTTTTCATTCCATTAAAATAAGAAATATAAATGAAAGTAGCATTCTTGCGTACGTACTGCTTACTGTCTCCTTGAATGGTGCATTTCATTTCATATCTCCAAATGCTATGTACTGTTATATATATATATATATATACTGGATATATATGACATATATGATATCTAAATCACAAATATAATTCTGGAGATAGTGGAATTTTTCCCACATGAACAACTTATAATTATAAGAAGTTCATTTTTGACTCAAGTACCATATATCGACAAAACTACCATTATTAACATAAATAATTATATAATATTTATAACGTTGTTATAAGTAATATAAAAGGAATAATAAACTTTAAAAGGATCTGAATCAATTAGAATTTAAATTTAGTTTATTATTTTGTATATTAAAGAACAAACGGGTCAAGTCGGGCACGAGGTAAGAGACTTCATCTCAATATCCTTTAACTAAAGCATATTTTGATTTTCACATGACCTTTTTTTACACAGTTTATAAACCCCTTTGAAATTTCATTTCATTCAATGGGAATCTTTTTCTATCTAGCGTTTTACTAAACCACAAAAATAAATGTTTATTTTTAACGTTCGTGGTGATGACCTTTCTATTGCCACAAGCATTACTTGATATTTGGATTCCTCTACAAACTATAGTGTTTTAAAAAAGGAAAATAAATATCATATACTCTTTTTATGTATTTGGTTATTGAAAATGGTTTTTATAATGGATTGATTATTTCAATATCTTGAAATTATACAATTTGATTGTAATGTGGAAATGTTATCTTTCCTTTATGTATATTTTATGTGTTGTAAATATGTTATGGTTCTTGAGCATTGTTTACGTATACGGATGATTCCATGATAAACCAAGGGCTGTTAAGCCCGATACAGATTTCCAATTCATTGAGTAACATGGCTGAGGTAAATGTTAATGTTCTCCTAAAAGATTTAAGTAATATATTGTGATGGATATTCCAAATGTAACTCCCAATGTAGCTGTGAAGGCTACAATGTAAGTATGTTATGTATGCCACAAATTACCTTTGTGATATATTATTTATATGTATTATTCGTAAATCTTATGATTTCATTAGGTATGTTAATGATCAATTTCTTGGTATGTATTAAAGGACTAATGTTTTCTTTCATTATTTTATAATTCTTAATGATCTTTTTATGCTCATCCCATGTTTTTGAAATGTTTTAAATAGGACTTAAATATGAATGGGGTCAAGTATGGGATCAAAGAAAAGTCATGTTGTCTAATACATGGAACTAGACATGGCTCTTTTTTCAAGAGTTTTTATTTTTGGAAAAAAATAGTTACTGAGTAGAACTGTCTACATGTAATATTCAAGTTGTTATGTATATGTTATAACCTAATTATCTAAAGCTCTAAACTAGAAAAGATCCTCAATGTGAATTATTAAATTAAGTCTAGATTATTTAATGTTTAAGGTCAGGTCCATATACATAAGATAAGTAAAAAACAATACTTAAACTTCAAATGATGATAAATCTTGATCCATATGTCTGTTTCAGCTATACCACATATTAAATTGAATTTTACGAAGAGATTTACACCATTATAATTGAAGATGGAGGGGCCGTCACTATTTTTTTAACGTTAAAAAAGAATATAAATTCATCTAAACTTTGTTTCTAGCTGGGATACCTTATATTTTAATATTCGATGAAGTTTTAGATTTGTTTAATACGGTATTCTTGTTTTTTTTTCAACAGATATTAAATTTATTTGTGGGTACAAAATTGAAATAGAAATTATGGTTTGTAATTTTTTTCATTTTTTATATGGTGGTGCTATTTATAGTTAAATATATACATAAATACATATTTTTATATATTGTCATATAAAATATTAATTGTATTAGTAAATATTTAGATATATTTAGATTTTGATATATATATTTTAACATATAAACCATGTGGAAATAATTATTATCCAATTTATTTAAAATTAAAATTGAATGAATATGTATATGTATATATATATATATATATTATGTGTGTGCATTAACAAACATATATATATATTATTTTAAATGTAAATAATTGTTAATATGTAATATATGTAAATATCAATTAATATATAATATATTAAAATAAATAAATAAATAGTATATGAAAATAAATATTCATACACACAAATATATTGTCCCTAACCGATGGATTCCCAGCCTTGTGGCCTCATCTTGAGGAAGATCTAGTCCCTGACCGATGGATTCGATGCATGCAAATTTTATTTCATCAAAAGTGATGGTAATTCAATGGCCCATCGTTTGGCTCATTTTGGGAAACATTGGGGTAATCATTTTAGGGTGAACTCGTTCCATGATTAGCTTTGTAATCCCGGCTTCATTGATCAGTAATTTATCTTTTCCTTCCAAAAAAATATAAACACAACGAAAAACATATGTCATAAATGCATATAAAACTAATTATATATATGTGTGTGTGTGTGTGTGTGTGTGAATAAATATATAAAAAATATGTATGTGTAAATATATATAAATTGACTGATTTATCATTAAATATAGAAGAAATCAATATGGAGTAGTGGTAAGGTCATAGGCGTAGCAGTGTCTTAGGTTCGAATACCAGAAAATAATATTTTGGGTGGCTGAGTAGGGGTGGGTTGTGTGCTGATAAAGGGTGTGGTAGGAGGGTGGGTGGATGTGTGATGATAAAGGCTTGGGTAACGGTGAAAGGAATGATAAAGGGGTGTAAAGGAGTGTGTGAGGAATTTAAATTCATTTTTTGTTGATAATAAACCATAGTAAAAACTAGTTTTGAAAATGTGTTACATTATTGGTTCCTTTTTAAAGATGATAAGATATAAAATCATTCAATGGAACTTAAAATATCAAGTATTTTTTTACCATTGATAAACATGAATTAGAGAACAGATAAAAGGATTGTATACAATTGTGTTTGATGTTTTTTCATTAGACTTTCCCCATTTTAAAGATAGTGGTTGGTATGTGCCAACATGATCATCCCTCTTTCTTGGCCTTCAACTAGGGGGTGCTTGTGTGTCACCATGCTGCATCACTTTCATGTTTCTATAAGTTAATTTTTTTGGCCATTCTATGGCACCTGTTTCCAAATGATGATTTCCCCAAGGGTAATGATGACTAGAAAGTTTTTTTGATCGAATTCCCAAATCAGTGTCCCATAAATCAAAATCAGGTGAATTGTATCATTAATACAGTACCACTATAGTATTTTTATAGTACCATTTATACTATAAATATTAGTTTTAATGACCTCTAAAAGTTGCTGATAAATCCATTTAGTGACCACCTAGAATTTTCCAAATGATGAATTCTTTAGATGGGGTTACCGAAACCTTTAGCATCTACCAGGAGAATACTAAAGTTTATTACATAAAATAAGTGTCAGACACACCAGTAGATGTAATTGGATGAGGGGTATAGAAGGGGGGTTTGTTGAGGTTCCATTTAATCTTGAACTCACTGGACATGGTGGGCCCACCATGGTTAGTGAAGGGTTATAGGGGGTGTTGGGTGGGGTGCCGCTTTGGGGATGGCGTGGGTCAAAATGGATGATAGATAAAAGTAGTTGTTAGTGGATATCATGGAATTAGGGGCATCGAGGGGAAGTAGTGATGAATTTGGGGTGGTGGTGAGAGGTAGAGGGGTGATAGATGTAGGTTGTAGAGATAGAAGAAGTAGGAAGGTGGAAGGAAAAATCCCACAATATTTTGGTTTTGTTTTAGCAACCTAAAAATGGGGGTCATCAACTTCTATTTACGTAAAAACTCAAGCTACTTTTAGTACTGATAAAATAGTTCATACTCCTTGATTTGATACTGAGTTTTTCATACATGATTACGGGATTTTTTTCAACTAATACAAACCCCAACTATAATTTATGTTAGGTAGTAATATTTCAAATTCAGCAATTTATAGACACACACTATTAATATAGAGGTAACCAATTTATTCATACATATGTGTGTGTGTGTATATTTATATATATTATGAGTATGTAACTATCAAACCAACATTTTATATAAAGATATGTTTGTTTATAGTTACATTTATAACATATATTTTCTTTAATTTTTTATTTTATAGATAAATTTTTTACAATCACTAAACCAACCATTAATAAAATGTTGTCCTTTATCACCACTAAAAAATTACAAATATATATATATATTTATCACAACATACAAATAAAATATTTTTTTCTTATTTTTTAGGTAGTGAGATATTTTTTATTGTACAACATGATCCCATGGCTCAGAATAAGAATATCCTTAGAATATTTCAATTGAGTCGGTGGTTGGTTGACCTTTCTTCAAATGGAGCACTGAAAATTATTCACCCATAGAGTTTGGTGTGTTGTACACGTAGTGGAGAAATGGTAATACAATATCATCTACATTATATAGTGTCCCATTAATTTTCATTAGTCAAAATATAATAAAAATTATAAAATTTGATATACTCACTGCAACATAATGTTAACTTTTAATGAATATTATATTTTTTCTAAAACACAAAAAAAATATGACTTAAAAATAAAACTATTGAATGTTAATGATCTTAAATATGAATCATAATAGTAAAATATATTTTTTATATTTAATATTTTCTATGTATTTTAGGATTTATAATGTAAAAAAAACATATATAAAATTATATTTATAAATCAATTATTAATTGATTGAAAAATTTATAAATTAATTTTTAATATTTATAAAAATTTATTTAATTTTATTTAAGATTAGTATTTTAATTATTTTTAATGAAAATTATATTTTAAAATTATGTGTTTTTATTGGAATCAAGAAAGTCATAATCCATTTATAATGACATTCAATTACATTTTCAACTAAAATTATATTTATAAAAAGAAATTTTTTTAATTTATATATATCAATAAAATTAATGTTTTCGAGTGGAATTAATTTCATAAGAAGATATTTTAATAACCTTTTTCAAATTAAAGTCACTATATGATTTAATTTCAAATTCATGTATTTGTTTAATTTTTTAAAATTTAATGTTCTAAACGAATTTTTTTTGGTATTTTATTGTCATTTTACCTTCTAATTTTTTGTGCATGTTTTTGTTTTAAAAAGTTATTTGATATGAAAATTGGGGGTGAATTACACATCTATAAAATATTAATAAGTAAATAAAAATGAATTAATAATAAAACAATAACTCTAATGAAAATATATATAAAAACAGGAGAAAATTATTATTCAAGTTTGACCAAAAAAATTTGGGTGCCATTTTATCATATCAAATATTTTATGAATAAATTAATTACTTGAATTTGATCACAGCTAAGAAATGTGATTTAAAATAACATAATTTTTTAAATGATTTCAAAATTAAACTCATTACCTACCTTTTATTATAAAGGATATGGAATAATTCACACTTTTAATACTATTATATAACCAATAAAAACCAAAAAAGTGTTCTTATGGGCATACAAAATCATTGAAAATATAATCAATTGTTTTAAAAAAATCATGATAGGAAAATTAAATCTTGAAATAATAAAATAGAAAATAATCAAATAAAAAATATTGCAATGAAAAAATTATGTAGATCATAAGTGAATTTCATAAAATCCCAAGGCCAACCAAAATATTTATTTACTGTTTATCATTGATCATCACTTAAAATTTTATCAATGTATCATAAAACAAAACATTGATAATGTAACACCCCGAGCTTCCACGATACGCCTCTCTTTCAATAATGCAATAGCTTGCATTGTACGCAAGTTCGAGTTCTAAAACACCGCGACTAAACAAAGTAGCCGTCATGAATAGTAATAACCACCGTTTTAAAATTATAGAAATTTTATATTTCAAAATGGACTTCATTTTTGTATTCGGAATATCGAAATTAGCCTATGTTGAATTTTTGGTATTTTTCTGAGAACTTCTAATTTTTTATGAATAGTGAAAATTACTTAAAAACAACTTTTTTAATCAAAATAATTTATAGTGATAAATTATACTATTTAGTGGTTTTAAATTATAATTAGAATATATTTTTACCATTTTATCCAATGGTGGTCATTAGAATTAATTTAACATTGAAATTGGACATAAACAATTGCCAATCTTTTGATATAAATTGTTTCTTAAAAACACGCTATTTATTGTGACAGCGGGAATTAATTATAAATGCAACTTATATGTTTGGAATTTTGTAAAATAGACATCATTTTTGAATTCGGAATATCAATTATAGCTTAGGGTGAAATTTTGGCCTTATTCTGAAAAACTTCAAATTTTGATGAATAGTGAAACCACTAAGTGGTAGTTAAATAACTGATTTTTTGTTTAAATGAAATATTACCACTTCTGTGATTTGATTTTCAAAAATCCGACATACATGGTTGTCATTAAGAAGTAAAATGTGGTTCAATGAGATCAAAATAATTTTTTCGTGAATAGTAACTTTTAAGTTCTTAATCGCGATTAGAGGTAATTAGTGTAGTTTAAGGTAAAAATAATGTTTTAATAATATGAGATGAGCTTGAAACTTGTCCTACTCCTATTGGATGAGTCATGGCCGACCAAGACAACCCATGGGTCAACTTGGGGACCCCATGGAGCCACTTTGGATGGAAAATGACATTAATATATATTTATTTAATGTTAAAATTAAATTGACACAAACATGAGTTGTTTTACTAAAACAGTTTTTAAGTGGGGTTACAAAAGTCCACATTTTGACTATAATTATTCATTAGAAATATAAAATGATTTCCTACATCATAGTATTTTTTTTATAATTTTTAGACATTAAATAAATTAAATTATTTATGACATCATTATGATGCAGCGATGACCTCATTATTTAACGATTTAAATAAAATCAGAAGATAATGCAAAATCCAAGGCTTACACTTGTCCAAAGCCTATTGGATGAGGGGATTTCTAAACATTATCACCTTAGCCTCGAATTATATAAGTGTGGGACCTTTAGAATCCGAAAAGCATTGTGAAATAATATAACATTTCAATCTTTCCAAAAGTGCCCCTCCTCTCCACATATAAAAGGCCCCCACCTCTCCCACCTCATTTACACTTTCAAGCCACTTGGCTCGGCCAAAATCTGCCCAAATACTCTCCCAACATCCCTCTCTTACTCCTAGAAGCCTCACTTTGGGCAGAACTCTTCCCAAGGAAGCCTTTGGCTCAAATCAAAAAGAGTTACCCGATTTTGAGGTAATTTCTTCTCTAATGTTGTTTTGTTTTATTTTTCTTCTCCAACCCCCTAAACTCTTTTTATTCATTTCTTTTGTAACAACACTAGTATCCTAAATATACTAGGATGTTGTTATAAGAATGATTCGAGCTACACTTACACACACCTACATCTAATGGTTAAAGAACATACGGTTTCTGTGGATGGCGAATTTCTGCCTCACGAAACGATGATTGTTCAACACTCATATAACACCTTCAAAGGTGGCCATTAAGATGTCACTATTTTTATATATGATATATAATATGTTTATGTTTTACTTATGCTTCTGTATTTCTCATTTATGGCATACTTTATGATTTCCATTATGGGTAAAACGCGATAATTTCATTTTAGGAAGTGCGGACTACCGCCCCCTCAAAGTGATGTGAATCGTTAATGCCATATGTGGGATGTATAAAGGATGGAGTAAATGATATTATATATGATATTATACTGGAACTATATTATACCTTTATATAATTATGATTTCACTACATTAAATATGAAATAGAAATGAAAGTAGCATTCATGCGTACGTACGGCTTACCGTCTCCATGAACGGTGCATTTCATTTCTTACCTCTAAATGTTACGTGACATTATGAATGAATGTATATAATGTATATATATGATATATATGATATCTACATCATGAATATAATTCTGGATATAATGGATATTTCACCACATGAACAACTTGTAATTATAAGAAGGTTATTGTTGACTCAAGTACCAAAGATCGACAAAACGACCGTTATTAACTTAAATAATTAAATAATGTTCATAACATGGTAATAAGTGATATAAATGGAATAATGAACATGAAAAAGGTTCTTAAGTAAATAGAAATTAACTCTAGTTTATTATTCAGGAGGTTAAAGAACGGTCGAGTCAGGACAAGACGCAAGGTAAGGGAACTTCTTAACCCAACTTCCATTCTTTGGGTTAATCTCCTACTTTCCGATTATGTCATGATATTATTATGTATTATTTTGTATTTTTACTTTCTTTATGTGTACCTATAGTGAATACACATAATAGATCTATTTTATTCTAAAAATGATCTTTTTAAGGACTTTGTCTCAATCACCATCCATTGAGACATATTTTGTTTTATACGCAAATTTCTTTTATACGGTGTATAAACCCCTTTGACTTTTACGTTTATTCAAAAGGAATCTTTTTTTATACGAAGCGTTTTGCTAAACGACAAAAGGGAATGTTTTTCTTTCCGTACTTATGCGGCGACAACGACTTCTCCGCCGCCGTGACCATTATTTGAGTTTCGGCTTCCTCTACAAGCCATCATTTTTTTAATGAAAAAAAAATACAAAGTTTTAACTTTCTTTTATTTTGGTATTGAAAATGGTTTTGAAATCTTTTTTATTATATCAATGTGTTGTATTGATATCTTGTGATTGAAATGTGGATATTTTATGTTTCCTTTATGCATGTTTTATGTGATACAATTATGTTATGGTTTATGATATGTTTAAACCTATTCATATGAGGAATGTATTGGACTTAATAAGTGACGGGTGGAGCCCGCTATAGCTCCTCGATGCATCGGTAGGTCTCATGAGACAACTAGATGTGGAATTGGTCGAGGCCCTTTCCCAATTTGATTTATGGTTTTGGCCGAGGCCATAATCATTTTAGACGTCTTGGCCGAGGCCTTGACAAAATGTTTCAGAATGTCCGGCATTATACATTCCCTCATTATGAAAGTGGTTATTGATATTGCATGTGATTATTCGACCATTAGAATATCCATGTGAAGAAGTGAATGGCATTATCTCATTTTACTTTTGCCATATTATGTTGATGTTCAAGTTTAAAAGGATTTTGTTTTAGTTATACATTGCCTTAAATTTTTATGTTTATTTATGAAAGCTTCCGTAATATTGTTATCCTTACTAAGCATCTGAGCTCACCCCTTTCAATGTTTTAATATTTTCCAGGATGTGAAGAAGTATTTTATGAATGACTTGCAGGGATAGTCAGAAGAGGATATGAGTGTGGACTATGAAGACTTTGTTATTAGTTTTTCACTTTATGATGTAATGTAAGACTTATGAATGTATCTAGTGTTTCCAAGGCTACTAAACTAATCGGTCTTTCGAGACTTGATCTTTTGTGATCATGCCAATGTTACGAAGTAATGCACCGACTCTGGGTAGCTGGGGTCGGGGCGTTACAGTTGGTATCAGAGGCAGTTTAGTACTAACCTTGGAAGCTAGATTTAGATAAACTCTGATTAGAGCACATATCCCGAAGATAGACTTTGAGGATTAGTATAGAAGAACTTCCTAGAATTTTGGTATTGTAGAGATGTTGTGAGTTTTCCGAGCAATACATCCCTGTCTGGATATGAGCAGGTAGAGGTGGCTCTGGCACAGATGTACCTAGGGGTAAAACCCGAAAACACCGCTTTCAGCTAGACTCGAACGGGAACTGGTGCACGACAACGGGCCTTGCTGCACTCTTGGTTACGACACTCCCGGGGGATATTATTTGGATAATTCCCATTTTCTTTACAAACCACTATGAAGGGTTACGAGTATATACTTCCTCAAAGAAAATATTTTTATAATTATGGATTATATCCATAATTAGTTCAATTTATGTTAAGTGTTTTACAAGTATGGAATTATGTATTTTGATTCATGAACTAATCTAGTTTATGCCATTATTTAAAAATGGCGCCTAGTGGAAGGAATGGAAACCGTATCAATGCACGCACTCCGTGTGGGGATTGCCCTCCTGCTCAGGATAATTATGGTGGAGCTAGTGATACAACTGGTGCCGATCAGCTTCTCACCGTACTGGGACAACTCACACAGGTTATGAATAATAACCTTACTCATATGGAGCACCCTGATCCTCAATGTGGAGGATTAATGTTAGATCGATTCATGAGGCAACAACCACCAACCTTCAATGGGAGTACAAATCCTATAGTAGCTGAGCAGTGGATAAATTCCTTAGAGAAAATATTCCATGCCTTGGGGAGTAGTGAAAGGGAGAAGGTTGTCATGGCAGTTTACCGCCTCACTGGAGATGCCGATCAGTGGTGGTCGCTGATTCAAAACACAAAGGAAGATGATGACGTATCGAATATGGAATGGAGGGAGTTCAAAGAGCTTTTCTTAGAAAAATACTTTCCTCGTGACCATCGAGCAGATATGGAAAGGCAATTTCTGAGTCTAAGGCAGAAGGAGGATGAGAATGTTGCAAAGTATGAGGCTAACTTTACAAGGTTAGCGAGGCATGCTGTCGATTATATACGTATCCCAAGGAGTAAGATTGATCGTTTCATTGATGGGTTAAAACCATTTCTCCTTCGAGCTTTACTATCACAATCCTTCTCATCATACGAAGATATTGTCTCGTGTGCTATCAAGACAGAAAAGGAATTCTCTAAGTCTTATGACAACAAAGTAAAGCAAGAGAAGAAGAGAACGAGGGAACAAGAGACAGATAAAGGGAAAAAGGGAAAGTAGAATTTTTCCATTATGTGATAATTGTGGGAAGAATCACCCTGGTATGTGCCTAAAAGGAATGGGAGTTTGTTATAAATGTGGAGAAAAGGGTCACCAGGCTCGTGATTGAAAGGGAAAGAAAGAGGCTGTCAAAGTTGAATGCTACAATTGTAGGGAAATGGGGCATTATGTAAATGAATGTCCTAAGCGTCAAGGAAACTTACCTCAGAAAAGGCCAAGGGATCAAGGCCAATCTTATGCTGTGACTACAGTTGAAGCAGAATAATTAATGTATTGGTGCTTTTGGACTCAAGGATTATATTCTGGTTATAAGAATAATGTGATATATATATATGGATTGTACTGCAGTACTTTTTGATTTCAGTAAGGTTTTAATATGATTAAGGTAATCATATTTTTAGTATGTGACAATAAGATAAACTTTACTTTGTTTGGGGAATCTGATAAATTGATTTTGGAATTTAGAGACCTTTTAGAGAGAGTCTGGACGGAGGTATTTTGGATAACTATAAAGGTTGGAGTGGATTAAGTTGATATTTGGATAGTATTGTTTAAGGTTAAAACATTTATGAAGATTATTTTTGGAATATTATAGTACTATATTTTTAGGAAAAGGACAACCTGCAGGGTGGGGCATAACCCGTCGCGTCGGACAAAGCTGCAGGAATCGAACCCACAACCATAGTGCGACCGGCCTTTATTTCCTACCAATAGCCTACAAGAAGTCCCTGGTTATTAGAAAATAATTTTACTAATCTAAATTGTATGTGTTAACATTTGGAACCTTATACAATTAGGAAAAGTATAATATTTTTGGGTTCTATTATCTTTTTGAGTGAAAGGTGAGTTGAAGGTTGAAACTCTAATTGTCAGGCATAAATATATATATACCTATATGTTATTCAATGAATAAATTAATTCTTAAACTTTAGTAAAGGGATATTAAAACAAAAAAATGCGTTATCCTAATACCTTATGTCTTGTTGAACTGATGATATTTTAAATCAACATGGATTGAAGGCTTTGAGGCCCTCAATTTGATAGTTGATTGTGATTGATGACCTCAATCACTCCCTACGAATATTTACGTTTTTCCTCCAATTATATGTCTCTAATTTCCACCAATGTTCTCCTAATCAAGATCATAATTGGGTGGTGACTTTTTCATTCCCCTTTCCCTCTTATTAAGGCTAAATTTTATTAACCTTATTTCCGATGGGGGTTTTCCACAAAGGTATTTTCTATTTTCAACCTTTTATTTTCAAAGAAAAATATCAAATTGCGAGGACGCAATTTATTTAAGGAGGGGAGAATGTAACACCCCGAGCTTCCACGATACGCCTCTCTTTCAATAATGCAATAGCTTGCATTGTACGCAAGTTCGAGTTCTAAAACACCGCGACTAATCAAAGTAGCCGTTATGAATAGTAATAACCACCTTTTAAAATTATAGAAATTGTATATTTCAAAATGGACTTCATTTTTGTATTCGGAATATCGAAATTAGCCTATGTTGAATTTTTGGTATTTTTCTGAGAACTACTAATTTTTTATGAATAGTGAAAATTACTTAAAAACAACTTTTTTAGTCAAAATAATTTATAGTGATAAATTATACTATTTAGTGGTTTTAAAGTATAATTTGAATATATTTTTACCATTTTATCCAATGGTGGTCATTAGAATTAATTTAACATTGAAATTGGACATAAACAATTGCCAATCTTTTGATATAAATTGTTTCTTAAAAACACGCTATTTGTTGTGACAGCGGGAATTAATTATAAATGAAACTTATATGTTTGGAATTTTGTAAAATAGACATCATTTTTGAATTCGGAATATCAATTATAGCTTAGGGTGAAATTTTGGCCTTGTTCTGAAAAACTTCAATTTTTGATGAATAGTGAATCCACTAAGTGGTAGTTAAATAACTGATTTTTCGTTTAAATGAAATATTACCACTTCTGTGATTTGATTTTCAAAAATCCGGCATACATGGTTGTCATTAAGAAGTAAAATGTGGTTCAATGAGATCAAAATAATTTTTTGGTGAATAGTAACTTTTAAGTTCTTAATCACGATTAGAGGTAATTAGTGTAGTTTAAGGTAAAAATAATGTTTTAATAATATGAGATGAGCTTGACACTTGTCCTACTCTTATTGGATGAGTCATGGCCGACCAAGACAACCCATGGGTCAACTTGGGGACCCCATGGAGCCACTTTGGATGGAAAATGACATTAATGTATATTTATTTAATGTTAAAATTAAATTGACACAAACATTAGTTGTTTTACTAAAACAGTTTTTAAGTGGGGTTACACAAGTCCAAATTTTGACTATAAATATTAATTAGAAATCTAAAAAGATTTCCTACATCGTAGTATTTTTTTTATAATTTTTAGACATTAAATAAATTAAATTATTTATGACATAATTATGATGCAGCGATGACCTCATTATTTAACGATTTAAATAAAATGAGAAGATAATGCAAAATCTAAGGCTTACACTTGTCCAAAGCCTATTGGATGAGGAGATTTCGAAACATTATCACCTTATCCTCGAATTATATAAGTGTGGGACCTTTATAATTTGAAAAGCATTGTGAAATAATATAACATTTCAATCTTTCCAAAAGTGCCCCTCCTCTCCACTTATAAAAGGCCCCCACCTCTCCCACCTCATTTACACTTTCAAGCCACTTGGCTCGGCCAACCTCTGCCCAAATACTCTCCCAACATCCCTCTCTTACTCCTAGAAGCCTCACTTTGGGCAGAACTCTTCCCAAGGAAGCCTTTGGCTCATATCAAAAAGAGTTACCCGATTTTGAGGTAATTTCTTCTCTAATGTTGTTTTGTTTTATTTTTCTTCTCCAACCCCCTAAACTCTTTTTATTCATTTATTTTGTAAAAAAACCAGTATCCTCAATATACTAGGATGTTGTTATAATAAGGATTCGAGATACACTTACACACACCTACATCTAATGGTTAAAGAACATACGGTTTCTGTGGATGGCGAATTTCTACCTCACGAAACGATGATTGTTCAACACTCATATAACACCTTCAAAGGTGGCCATTAAGATGTCACTGTTTTTATATATGATATATAATATGTTTATGTTTTACTTATGCTTCTGTATTTCTCATTTATGGAATACTTTATGATTTCCATTATGGGTAAAACGCGATAATTTCATTTTAGGAAGTGCGGACTACCGCCCCCTCAAAGTGATGTGAATCGTTAATGCCATATGTGGGATGTATAAAGGATGGAGTAAATGATATTATATATGATATTATACTGGAACTATATTATACCTTTATATAATTATGATTTCACTACATTAAATACGAAATAGAAATGAAAGTAGCGTTCATGTGTACGTACGGCTTACCGTCTCCATGAACGGTGCATTTCATTTCTTACCTCTAAATGTTACGTGACATTATGAATGAATGTATATAATGTATATATATGATATATATGATATCTACATCATGAATATAATTCTGGATATAATGGATATTTCACCACATGAACAACTTGTAATTATAAGAAGGTTATTGTTGACTCAAGTACCAAAGATCGACAAAACGACCGTTATTAACTTAAATAATTAAATAATGTTCATAACATGGTAATAAGTGATATAAATGGAATAATGAACATGAAAAAGGTTCTTAAGTAAATAGAAATTAGCTCTAGTTTATTATTCAGGAGGTTAAAGAACGGTCGAGTTAGGACAAGACGCAAGGTAAGGGAACTTCTTAACCCAACTTCCATTCTTTGGGTTAATCTCCTACTTTCCGATTATGTCATGATATTATTATGTATTATTTTGTATTTTTACTTTCTTTATGTGTACCTATAGTGAATACACATAATAGATCTATTTTATTCTAAAAATGATCTTTCTAAGGACTTCTTCTCAATCACCATCCATTGAGACATATTTTGTTTTATACGCAAATTTCTTTTATACGGTGTATAAACCCCTTTGACTTTTACGTTTATTCAAAAGGAATATTTTTTTATATGAAGCGTTTTGCTAAACGATAAAAGGGAATGTTTTTATTTCCGTACTTATGCGGCGACAACGACTTCTCCGCCGCCGTGACCATTATTTGAGTTTCGGCTTCCTCTACAAGCCATCATTTTTTTTAATGAAAAATAAATACAAAGTTTTAACTTTCTTTTATTTTGGTATTGAAAATGGTTTTGAAATATTTTTTATTATATCAATGTGTTGTATTGATATCTTGTGATTGAAATGTGGAAATTTTATGTTTCCTTTATGCATTTTTTATGTGATACGATTATGTTATGGTTTATGATATGTTTAAACCTATTCATATGAAGAATGTATTGGACTTAATAAGTGATGGGTGGAGCCCGCTATAGCTCCTCGATGCATCGGTAGGTCTCATGAGACAACTAGACGTGGAATTGGCCGAGGCCCTTTCCCAATTTGATTTATGGTTTTGGCCGAGGCCTTAATCATTTTAGACGTCTTGGCCGAGGCCTTGACAAAATGTTTCAGAATGTCCGGCATTATACATTCCCTCATTATGAAAGTGGTTATTGATATTGCATGTGATTATTCGACCAGTAGAATATCCATGTGAATAAGTGAATGGCATTATCTCATTTTACTTTTGCCATATTATGTTGATGTTCAAGTTTAAAAGACTTTTGTTTTAGTTATACATTGCCTTGAATTTTTATGGTTATTTATGAAAGCTTCCGCAATATTGTTATCCTTACTGAGCATCTGAGCTCACCCCTTTCAATGTTTTAATATTTTCCAGGATGTGAAGAAGTATTTTATGAATGACTTGCAGGGATAGTCAGAAGCGGATATGAGTGTGGACTATGAAGATTTTTTATTAGTTTTTCACTTTATGATGTAATGTAAGACTTATGAATGTATCTAGTGTTTCCAAGGCTACTAAACTAATCGGTCTTTCGAGACTTGATCTTTTGTGATCATGCCAATGTTACGAAGTAATGCACCGACTCTGGGTAGCTGGGGTCAGGGCGTTACAGATAATATTTTACCACTAAATGCCTGATAGAGTGAGATATAGAACTTGTTTTTTGTCTTATTCATTGTGCTTTCCATTAAAATTTCACTACATACGGTAGACACATTTTCATATATCTCACACAACATCTTATTGGACATATGTTAAAATTATACTACATATTTTCAACAAATAAATTATACTTTTTTCTTTGTAAGTGTTTTATTAAAGACATAAAATTTTCCTTTAAGTAAAATGATTCTTTCAAATATAACCAATACTTCAGAGAACATGTTAGAAACATAAAATAATGTTTTTTATCACTATAATAAAAGATAAAGGATGAGAGATTCATGAAAAACATTCACGCTTTTTTAATAACTAAAAATGTTTCACATAATCAAAAAATAATAAATACATAAAATACTCAAAACATTAAAATTTAAAATACTTTAAAAAATTACATATCATTTAAATAGATTCCTATAAAAATTATATTTTTTAATTTTCTTAAAAAATTCAATAATTTAACAAGTTATTATTATTTCCCTTATTTTTTCAAAAAAATGAATTGGATGAAAAATTAAATTTAACTTCTAATTTCTATATATAAAATATAACAATTTTAATAAAAAATTAAAATATTATATTTTTTAATATTAAAATTTAGGAGTTAAAAATCTAGTCTAAAAAACAATCAAATTTAGAAATAAAAAAATGGATTAATTGTTTTAAGAATGAATGTTTTTTTATAAGAAATATTAACTTTATTTCTAGTTTTTATCTTTTTTACTCCTTTGTGATTATATTAAAATATATTAAAATATAAAGGATAATACAAAAAATATATATTCATGAAAAAATATGTATAAATGTGTAGAAAATCTAGTCATTTTCCATGTATGAAGTGTATATGAATTTCAAATTATAAATATACTAGATGACGAATCCACAAAATTTTTGGATATATGAAATAAAGTTCTATAATATGACCTGTGAAGTGGGTAATTCACTTCCCATGTTATAGACAATAAAATGGAAAATGTTCTGATAATTTGTTTACATTTTTTTTCTTTTGATATTGGGTATCGTTATATTTTTTGTATATTTATTTACTTCATTAAAATAATTATATTTTTGGGATATTGATTCATCATGTGATGATGAATTGATGATAAAATTATCATTGAAGAGTTCACTTCTAAATTAGGAAAACTTTTATAAGATTAAAAACATAAGAAATTTTACTTATAGATAAAATTTTACAAAACATTGTGATGAATGTAAATTTAATAAAAAAGAACTATAAAATTAATTATTCTTTTCCTAATTTGAATTAAGTAAAGTTAGAATAAATCCCTCTAGAGATCTCATCATTATCATTACCATATTATCCTATGTGTGTTTTAAACAATCCAATGAAGATATATTTAATTCTTACTAATCTGAGTTTTGGTGATTCCATTGGGTGGTGTACAATAATAGAGGTAGAAGTATGATGATTACTACTAAGATATTTCAATCAAGATCATCAGGTAAGTAAAGTTATGATGAACAATGAGGTATGTATTTTTATAGTTCTAATTTTTGTATTATTCATCATTTCACACAAATATATCTATAAAATTTAGATTTGTTTTCTATATATCTTGGTCATGAAGATGAATATAAACCCCTTTAGTGGCATCAAATCCACCTCAATGAATAAATTATGTATTTTAAAATATGAAATACTTGAAATATATGATTAATAAAATGATACAGATAATTATATGGTTATATCTCGTTATTAATCAATTATGGTGTAAAATATAATGAGAAAACACATTTTCTATATTAAGTTATGTGAACTATGTTTTACAAATTCATTTTCCATGAATTTTTTTCAGTATTTTTTTAGTGATTTCAAAAATGTTATGAGGTAACATTTAGCACAAAATTAATCCTAAAATAATGAAAGTGTAATCCAAACATAGAATCATAAAATGGATGAATCATAGCCTTTTCATTTCCCACATCAATTGGGACTATATTTTTAGATGATGTTATCCCTAACGAGGACATTGCTTTTGTATTAAAAAATTGTTCTTTAACATGATCTGTCTCATAGTAATAATTTTATTCACATCATTAAATTATTATTTTTAAACAAATAATCAACTTAGGTCTAAATGGAATTTTCAAATTGATTTTACTTTAGACCATATCATATTTTTTTAATAGGAATTTAAATTTTTAAAATAGTTATATCTCATAATAAATATTAAAATTTATATTAAAATTTAGATTTTTTTGTTGTATTTTTTATATTCATTAATTTTTTATTGTATTAATATTTAATAATGTTTTTATGATTTATAATTTGTACATTTTGGATGTCCAGAAATTAGTAGACAGTCCCTGATGTTTTGAGAAGGTGTGCTTCCCAGAAGTAATCACTTGATGTTTTGAATATTTTGAAGGTGCCATGGGAAGTTGAAGATATTTGGAAAGAATAATAAAATTTATTCACTTATTTGAAGAAGAAAATGTAAATTTATTATGACATCACCTTTAATATGTAATGGTAAGGGAAATTTCATCCTTTAAGATCGAAAAGGGCATAGAAGTCTCCTTGTATACATAATGGTCATCTTTTTTAATATTTAAAGGTACTCTAAAATACAATAACTAATAATGGAAATATCACTATGTGTATAAGGGTCAACAGAATACGTACATATATACATAAAAGGAATTGTTTCTAGGATGAACAAAATCTTATAAAGGAAAACAATATTTCTTGAGTATGTAAGAGTATCTTGGGAAGATGACGAGGTAAAAATGATAGTCCTAGAGAATATCTACATATATATGTAAGATCGATTAATCCACAAAGGATGATATGAAAAACTAGCTTCTTTTATACTTCATAAAAATGAATAAGACATGTCACACCATGGGATAACGAACCACACATTGATTAAAAGAGATAAATCATTGTGAATTGTAAAATATAATTGATATATTTTCCTATAAATCATTGAATACATTAACATATTGAATTTACGTAAAATCCATATCATGGACCTTACCAACTGTTATGGTGTTTGTAAAAAGGTAATAATATTCATTTCACACCATGGAATATTTTATCTATGATTAAAAAATCCCAATATGAAATTGGGTGAAATATCATGAGAATTATGGAAGTTGTGTTGAATCCTGTGTTAGAGTATCTATTAAATATGAAAGAGTCCTTGAAATAGGAAATCGATTAGTCACCATGTTATGGAGGAATATATAATGAGTATTGGGGTTTTTAAGTGGAATTTGAAATTCTAAGGTGAGAATGGATCCATCCTTTTCAAAACGAGTTCTCTCATATATAAGATATATTCTATTGTATTTATATTTACATGTCACAGTAAACAAAATTTGGTTTCTTATAGTGGTCTTTTTAATAGAAGAAACACTTAATGTTTTAAAAACTAGTCATCGCATCTAGTTTTTATGATTTAGAACTTCATCAACCATTTATTATATACGATATTAAATTCAATATCCTTAAATGATTTCAATGGTTTATATTTTATCGAATAAGTTATAAGAGATAAGTTTCAAAAAGAGGATATTCTATGTAGTTAATTTTTTGAATAAGAATTTTAAATTCAAATATCCTATGAGGAAATAGAGATATATTAATAGAATTAATAGAAAATAAATGTTCATGAAAGGATATAGAGATTACATAACCTTGAGGGAAGGAACTATGTGTTTTGAAAACAAATAAGACATGAGGGTCAAGAACATGGAAATTTCTATATATCATAATTAGAGAGGATGATTTATTACTGAATAGATTTTTATTGAAGATAAGATTTGGGGATTATCATTTATACATCTAATTTGTGTATGTATGTAAGGAAAAATACATTGAAGATAATTCATGTATTGGAATTATTGAATCTAACAATTATTGTTTGCATTTGGGTGAAGTTAGATTAAGGATTAATGTTTCAAATTTTTTAAAAGGTAGATAATTATATCTAGATGTGGATTTGGGAGAAAAAAATATGTTATATATTAAAGTATCACTTTTATAATTATAATGTAGTGCCTATATGCTGAACATTGTGTGAAATTCAAATCAATAAAATGAGAAAAGTCCAATCAATCTATAAAATGATATCTTTGGTGAAGTTTTCATTTGATATGAAGGGAGTGACACTTGGTAAGTAGTGATATATTCTTTATACTACACAATAGGCAGTGATCCTAGATAAGTAGTGACTTTACCTAAATATATATCCATACAAAAAAAATCCAGTGGATTATTGATACACAAAAATAATTATGAGTATATGCACCTTTGATATATCCTAGTGTGTGAAAACATTGAAAATCCATGAGTACAAATATGTTTTACATATTACACATGTCAATGATGTTTTATATGGATTCATTTGATTAAGATAATAAAATAAATGTTTTAACATGTGTTACTTTTAATAAGATAATAAAAACTAAACGGAAAAGTATTTTTAATCCAGATAAATTTTGAATTCAGGAAAACAATGATTCACACCTGTCAGGGTGTCTTAGGTTAATATAGGCCCAATCAGAAGCAATATGATCCACTGGTGATTCAACTTGACATATTTGGCTTGAAAAAATGTATATATTATACATAATATGGATTTGATAGTGATAATTAATTTAATTGGTAGAAATCATTTTTCTAATTAAAATACTTATTTTAAAAAATATTTTGAAGTACATGTTGGAATTCCTCACAATATCCTGTTAACTGGGGTTTTTTTATAATTCAAAAATGAATTTTTTATGATATAGGTCAAAGAAATTTAGATATTGGAGTTTTTTTAGATAAAAACATAAATTATTATACGGAAGAAGATATATCCATGAAGATAGTTCATTAAATGTATTTAAGGAAATGTGGATGAAGTTGGAAGATTCAAATGGTAATGAATCTATGTTGAAAGAAAAGAACTGAGTTTCTTTTACATGTTTTGAATATGAATTAGTTGAATATCTATGTATTAATTATATTAAATAATAATTTCATGTCTAGTTGTAATAATAATATAAACAAGATAATGTAAACCATTAAATTGGGTCTTACTATTAAGTTCAGAAGAACTAATTCATTTTGTATATCTGAATCTTACTCTATTGTGTATTTTTCTAATAAATATGAAGATATATATTATATATCACTTGAATATCTATTGTATAATGGTATAATAGATTCATCAAAATCATGTGGTAAATATGGAGGTTTTTTGTGTAACAAAAAATAGAAGCTTCAAACATTGAGAAGTGGATTACTATTCTTGAAAGTATAAGGTGATGAGAATTTTGATTGAATAACAATATTTCATGGAATCTAAAATAATGTGGAATATTTTAGAAATGGAATCAATGGAATCAATGGAATTCATTGCAACAATAAATAAGAAAATAAAGGAGTAAAGAGATATACATGGGGAGATTATTCAAGAGTTTATATTAATTTTAGATAAAGATAAACATCATGAATAATTTATGGCTACCCTAAAATAGAATATTAAATATTAAGAAAATTTTATATATCAGGAAAAAATTCTCACCTTGATAATTTATAAGGCCAGTAAAAGGATACTTCATTGAGGAAAAGAAGTTTTACTGATATATTCACATTTTAAGGGAAAATACATACACTAAATATTATCACATAGAGACTTTAATAAGTAACATTAAGAATATAAATGTGGAATTACCAGGGAAGAAGATTCTGAATAAAAGATTTGTAAAGAAAAACATTAAACGAAATGTGTTGAGTAAGTGCTATTTTTTTTGAAAAATTATATACACAATGCATTTTTACAAAAAGTGATTTAAGATGTGAAATTAGAAGAGACCTACTATTAGATCTCAAATATTTAATGTTATGGAATAGTAAAAATATTTCATTGAGAAATGTTATATTTGTGCTAACTTTGCTCATATGGTGATATATTGAAACTACAAAATAAATTGAGATGATAAGATAATATACCACACTCCTATGACAAGAATGAGTCATGATTGGAAGAAATTAAATAGTATTTCACCCAAAAAAAGATTTTTGGTGAAAGATAATTACAAAATGTGATGGTATAGGAGGATACCTCCTATAATATTGATGTAATTTTTTATAGTATCCACCGTAGACAAAAAATAATGGAGTAGATCAAGAACCAAAAGTTGTATAAATTCACTAACCATAATGGATAGAGAATATGTAATTATGTAGAGAAAATAAAAAAAGAAGAGGATTTATCATTGTGAACAAGGAGGATGTGAAAGAAATATCACTACTTTTCAATTTGAAGAAGACTATTCTCATCAAACAAAACATAGATGTATGTTCAAAGAAAAGTTCATCAAGGATAGAAAAATATGAAGTAGGTTTATTATGAATCAAAGAGGATAAGAATAAGGTATGCATAAGTGGTTTTATAGACACCAAAATAAGTCATAGATACATGTCTATTGTAATATCACTCTCATGAAAAAACAATTCATGGAGATGGAACTAATACTAGTGGAATATAGAAGTAATAACAATGAAAAATTGGGATCAGAAAAACATTATGAAGGGTGACATTGATGAAAAGTATGGATTATTTGAAATTAAAATCATAAGAAGGTTTGTATAAGTGGTAAAAACCAAGGAACATTCAATATGAACCCGTTAAAGAAAAATTAAAGTAAACGATTGGTTTATAATAACCAACCACACTCCTATACATTGGGATATCAAAGGTACCCCTGCTAAATTTATATACCTGATGATTGGAGTTATGCAGGATTAAGGAAGAGATATGATATATGGTTGATTATGCATTGAAAGATTTATAATGTATTGATATTGAATATTTTTATTTAGAATAGATAAAATTAAACATGTGATATTGGAGACAACCACAATTAATTTCAAATTGAAATATAATACATCAAGTGGGTGGTGATAGATTGAAATAACTTTTGTATATAAATATATGTATAAATTGGTGTCGTGTCAAACCATATATCATCAACAAGTGATATCAATCATTGAAAATGAATAATAAATTTTAAATTAGGTTATACATATGAGATGATTAATTATCGATGGTAAAGACCTAGAATTGGGGTAAAACTAGTGAAAAATCCATATTTGATTTTTTCCAATTGGTATCAAACCCATTTTAGAATTGAAAATGTTATATCAATGCTTTACCAAGTGGTGGAAGTCAATGAAGAAGAAAATAGATAATTTGATGATGCAGCAACAACATTCATTGAGTAAAACTTGTTCAATGTTGTTGACACTCCTTTCGTCACAGAATATAAAGATCGGAAAAGGCGAATACCTAAGCAAAAAGTGATTCATCCTTTGAAGAAACATCAAAAATCGACAAAGGGATGAACAAGGAGAACATTTCCCATAGGTCGCGCAAGTTCCCTCATGGTCGCGCAAGTACACTTGCGCGCTGCCTAGTGGTCGTGCAAGTACTTGCGCGACGCCTTATGGTCGTGCAAGTGACTTGCGCGACCTAAGTGGTAACCGCCCGGTAACCGCCCAGGGTCTTCTTTTGCCTATAAATAGACCCTGTGGGCCCCCCATTCAAGAGGATCTTTTTTCAGAAAACTCGGATTGAAGCTCCTGATGCCCAAGTCTCTTCTCAAAGCTTCCGGAACACTTCTAAGGTAATTTCTTACCTAGAACGGAAGATCTAAAGAGAAGAAGGAAGGTCTAAGTGTTGAAACTTATCAAACACTTGCGCGCCGACTTATTTCCTTCAATATAATTTGCGCGTCCCTTTTCTGGAAGAACCTCAAGAACATTCTAAAGGGTTTAAAAAAGAGTCGCTCAAGTATTTCAATGCTGGTTGAAAATCGCGCAAGTACACTATGTGTCGCGTAGGTATACCTGCGCGACCAATACTTGCGCGCCCACGGAAGACTTGCGCGCCTTGCAAGACTTGCGCGCCCCTATCTTTTTGGGTGCCCATCTTGCCCATTTTTACCCCTCTTAAGCCATTTCACCTTTCATTTTCAAGATTCAGTCTTCAAGACACTCTTCAAAGCCATTTATGGCATGATTTCTTGATTTGAATTTCTTACCTGAAAGGTATTCTGTGGAATCTCTCTCAAAGTCTAGTGATTTAAATATCCTTATATCACTAAAATACGGAGAGTTCATTCATTCAACCTCATCCTTTAAGATGAGAGAATCCTAACCTGGGTCTCCTTTTCAGGAATAATCCCCAGTGATAAAACCTTTAATCTGGGCATCTTCCTCAGGAGTAAGCCCCAAATTCTTAAAAGTTCCCAAACATGGGCATCCTTCTCAGGAGTAAGACCCAATCATAATTCTTTAACTTGGGCATCCTTCTTAGGAGTAAGCCCCAACCTCAAATATGGGCATCCTTCTCAGGAGTAAGCCCCAATCATAATTCTTTAACTTGGGCATCCTTCTCAGGAGTAAGCCCCAACCTCAAATATGGGCATCCTTCTTAGGAGTAAGCCCCAACCTCAAATATGGGCATCCTTCTTAGGAGTAATCCCCAACCTCAAATATGGGAATCCTCCTTAGGAATAAGCCCCAAACCTTAATCCCTAACCTGGGTCTCCTTTTTCAGGAATAAGACTCAGTCATAACCTTGGGATTCCTTCTAAAGAATAATCCCCAAGTCTCCTAACCTGAGTCTCCTTTTTTAGGAATAAGACTCAGTCATAACCTTGGGTCTCCTTTTCAGGAATAAGCCCCAAGTTCCCTTAAATTTATCTTAACCAGTGATAATTTACCTTTGATTTGGGTTTCCTTTTCAGGAGTAAAACCCAATCATAAGTCCCCTCCTAACTTGGGCATCCTCCTTAGGAGTAAGCCCCAAGATTAGAGTATTCAAATCTCCATGAAGCACATATAACTTTATGGACCCTGTTCATGTATTTTCTCCCTAAAAGTAAATCCTAAACATTCATCTATCTTGGCAGTCATCCATACATAAGCCCCAAACAAATTCTTATGATTGCATCTTTCATGGCACAATTGTCAAAAATTTTACCAATACCTCTTGTTTCTCACACCGAGCATGACTCACGTGAGCTTAGAGTATAAAAGTAATTATGACATTCATCTTTGAGCCATCAATCATAAACATCATACTCCATAACTCGAACTACGTGGGTTCTGATTCCTTTTGCAAAACAAAGGATACGTAGGTAGCCCATTTATAGGTTCGATCCCAACTTTGAAATAATCTCTGTCCTTCTGAATGACGATAAACTTCAAGTGCCCCACTGAGTGGCTTTAAAACTAGCCTGGTCATCATAATGACCAAGAGACTTTTATATAAATGTTTTGAAGGATACCATTGACCAAGAATCTCTAAACAGGTATAGATGATTCTCTATTGATGTAGAACCTCGAATACATACAAAAGATTCTCTAAATTTCTTGCATATTTAATCATTGATTGTTAAAACTAAAGGAAAGCTCATTTTATACTTGGTAATATAATAAGGATTCATGAACATAACATAAATATATAAAGAGAGTCCCGGAGTAGACAATAATTCCCCTCAAAAAGGTGTGATGAGTCCGACCTCCCATCCTCTCGATCAATGCAAATTCCTAAGCCCCATTAGTCCACAAGCTAATGGACGCCTGCCTTTGGAAAGTAGGTCCAAACGGATGTGGAATCATTGGATGTTTCCGGTTCTACGAACAAACCCGTTAGAAACCGATCGGAACGTTTGAATCTCCAGTCCAGGAGGTCATCCCCGGATTCTGTGCGAAACAAAAATGGTGAACCCGACGTGAATCCTTAACCATGTTAAAGTGATGTTCTTATTATTTGTTAGGCCCCTTGGGCCAACAAAGCAATCATTGACATGTGCTCATCCAAAAGATGCAGTGGCCGGATTCATCTTGATTATGTCTGTTACATGGAACATGCACTCTTTTCTCAAGATCTTCTGCAAAATGGCTTTCCTTAAATTCACCTCTGTGAATACTGCTGCTATGAACACCTCTACTGTGAGGTCTGCTGCTGTGAAAACCAATGCTGCTACTCCTGCTGGAACGTCATCCGCTCTAAGGATGACATCACCAACTCAGCGTCTTCAACGCTGTGTTTCTAATGCACTGGTTAAGGAGTATCGTCGCAACGGTACTATCCCAACTCTGGAGGCCGCTCGTCAAGCCCTCCAAGTTAACAATTCTACCTGGTCGTCCGGACAACGGCGACCAGTAATCAAGAAGCAGGCGGTGCTGACTACCGTCTCCAACCATTTCGGGTCGTTATCCCCGGAACGCAATTTCCATTCACTCCATTACTCTGAGGAAGTGAATGAGCAGGTCCCGCAGGACCTTAATTCAAAAAGACAGGAGTCCTTCTCAAGGGCTCCCATCAACAATCGCCTCCGGACTTGTGCGGTAGTGCGCCCTCAACATGATGAGGGTACCGACTCCAGGCATTCAGCTCAGGTTCCTCGAACCCGAGCAAGCAAGATGAACCGCCAGAGATGGAATCCGGTTAACAATAGGCAGGTTGTCATCCCTGCCATCTCCGAAGAAGTCCACCAACCTAACTTGGTGGCAAACAACGAGCAGGCATACACACCTGTTCGTTTTAATTCTGCTTTCCAGCAGACTCGTCTGACAGCATCAAGCCTATCCCGCCAGGCAATTCCGGCAGAGTACCATAGGCAGGAACATACACCTGCTTATACATCACCAGTTAGTCAGCAGGCTCGTCTGACTACATATGATGGATCTCGTCAACCGCGTTTGGCAAAGTGTAATCAGCAGGCACATACACCTGCTAATACTAATTAGGCCTACCAACAGTCTCGCTTGGTAGCGCCTGGAGAAGTCAGTCGGAAAGTCCCGACGACAAACAGGAGGCAGACTCAACTCTCTGCCTCCACACATGAGTACTGTCAGGATTCACTGACAGGAAAAGGAGGACAGGAGCAGGCACATACACCTACTCCAAGCCCGAAATGGACATATATCCCCGTTCCGGCGGCTGAAGTCACCAAACATATTTTGTCAATGGTGAAAGAGTAGAAGCAAATTCCTGCTCATATTCTGGATGCTTGCCAGGATATCATAACAGCTTCGGCATCATCTCAGGGACAGACACATAAATCGATCCCTAGCAATGGAGTGACACATCAACGACTCACTCCGGAACAGACACACACATATGTTCCAGTCCAAGAGGGTTATGGGGCATACTCCCCCATATCATACGGACAACCAAGTCAGGCACATACACCTGATTTCAGTGGAGATCGTCAGCCTAACCTGACCATCTTTCCTGATCAGGAAAATACACCTGCTCAGAGTAATCACTTTCGTCATCAAGTGGTTTCTAAAGCAAGTAAGAAGGCATCTAAGAAAAAGATCCGCCCAGCACAGTCAGGAGATCAAAGGCCAATCTGCAACAAGGACTTGCTCGATGCTGGAGTTCTTGAAGCCCTCAGACATTTATCTGTCGGAATTCAAGATTCTACTCCCTCAGTTCCCAATAACGGGAACATTAATTCTGAAGGTCTTCAACAGACACTTCCTCATGAAGACTTGCTTCATGAAAATTCGGTCAATCTTGAAGTTTCTTCTTTAGATGAGAGCCACAGGAACCCTCTGTGTGGTCAGAAGACCAAAGAGCAAGAGATTTCATCTTTTGCTGTAACCCATCATGACGGTCCTCCTCATGGTGATGAACTTCGCTGCGAAAGTCCTCTTCGCTGTAGTGATTCACGTTGTCTCGAAAATTCTTCAGAAGGCAATGTAGTGACGAGAAAGCCCTCCTATCTCGAGGCACTTGCAAACGTAAAACCAGTCATGTATGATGCTTTTCTATCGGCAGGTGAAACTCTTTCTCCATCAGAAGATAACCTGGGGTTCAGGTTATTCTCCGAACCATCCCTGGGTCATTCATCTTCCAGAATGAATAGTGATTTCTCTACCAATCTTGTTGAATCCGATGAAGCAACAAGGAAACACCAACTCTGGTCCAAACAGGTAGAAGAATCTTCATTTAATGATAAAGAGGAAATGCTGAACATGAGGAAAAAACTGGCAAAAGGTGAAGTACCAGTCATGTTTTGGCCTTTGGCTGACTCCCAGTACGACATTCCAAAGATGTTGACGGATGATGGAATCCATGATATTCATCTCAACATATGGAAAACTCTTTGTCAATTAAAGAAGAAGGTATTATCTTACGATGAATATGAAAATCATCTTATGATAATAGAAGGGTTACAATGCCAGATTGATTTGGCATCTCTATCAGTCTCTCGGTATCCGAAGGCTGAAAAGCAACAGAGAACCCTTCAACGTTCATGCTTTGGCGCACTAAGAAAATTGCGTCAGTTAATTTCCAATGCTCCATCTGATGTTCATATCAGAGGATGGGGTGTTCACGGAGCACTACATTTCACAGTGCTTTCCAGTCAGCAAAGCCCGCCGAAAATGGTCTCATGCAATGTTATTGCCCATGGCCGGCCACAGTCAATGGGCTTTGTTCATAATCAAAAGCTTTCTAAAAAACAAGTTTCAACTAGTTCCTCTCAAAATCAAGTATATAGAGAACAAGTTGTTGAATTGCTCCTACATCAAGCAGGCGAGAATATTGCACAAGCCTCTCGTCTGGAGCAAACATGTCATCAAATGACAGAAGTTTCGGAAATCATCCAATGGTCTGTTGAACCAGGTGATAAAAGTGGATATAGGTTAATGCATCCAGCTAATTTCCGAACTAAGATTCGCAAGATCAAGAGAGATTTTAAGAAGATCTCAGACATAGCATGTCAAGAGACACCCCAGCTTGCCAGACTGGGGACTTCTCTAACCCAACCCTCAGAGTCAACGAATGGGATTTGAGGAGTTGAGCGGAAGCAGCAGGAACATCCCCAGTCCACCGGACTGGGGACTTTTTCAAATCCTCAATCCCTCCCTCAGAGAAAGTCAGTATTCTCTCGATTAGGGAATAAGCCTCAAGAGGAACGAAGAGCCAAGCTGTCAGGAGATTCTCTCCAAGTGACGGTTCTCCAAGAAATTCCTGAGGGATCAAGTCAACGGAATTCCATGTCTCATCATGGACATAGAAGGAGACAATATCACAGAAATGCTGATAGAAAGGATTCCATACAATATGCATCCATTAATGTCATCAATGCCGTTGCTGCTGATTCACCAGATGAGGCTCAATCAGAGGGATCAGACGAAGGGGTTCCTGCTCAAGAAGTTGCTCACACAGACCTAAATGAAGAAGGTGTGCACACATGTAATCAAAGGCTTACCCAAAATCTGGGTATTCCTTCAAGTAACCCACTTCCCCCTCTCCGAAAAGGATCCAATAAGGGGAAAGGAAAGAATCAGGTTACTTCTCACCCTTCCTCTGAAGGAGGTCAATCGCTCTCATTAGAGCAAAGGTTTGCACAACAGGAGGAAGAAATGAAAGAGTTAAGAAGGTTGAATACAGAACTACTTCAGAGTATTCTTCTTCTTAAGAATGCTGAAGTCCGACCGCCGAAGGAATTTGTTGTAACTACTGAGATGGATCAAGAATATCCTCCTTTATCAGTACACCCACAGAGGTCTAATCCTACGGGTCAAACACAACAACGGTTGGCAGCACTACCATCAGTTGCAGCACCAACCACCACGTCTGTCCAAGCTCCATTCATTGCACCTACCCAAAACCAAGTTCAACCTGACGTTTCTAAAAAGTTAATAACTACTATTGAGTCATTAACAGCTCAGTTAGAAACTATGGAAGGGAAACGGGCGCAAGTCCAACCTGAAAAGAAAGTTTACCCTGAATGGGTGGATTCAATTTCTCCTCCATCCAGTTTTGGAAACCCTATTTTCCCTACTTTCAATGGATCAGGCGACCCTGAACAACATTTGACGCATTATGTGTCTTGTTGTGATCCTATGATGGGAACTCCATAGCAGCAAGAAGCAGTGAAACTCAGATGCTTCGTGCGAACCTTGCAAGGACCAGCTTTTGTCTGGTATACAAGCTTGCAATCCCGATCAGTCATCGGATGGGAGGATCTTCGTTAATGAATGATGATTGATCGAATCTCATAGGTTCTGAAGATATTCAACAAGTGGTTGAAAAGATGGCTAACTTTTTTGATGTTGAAAAAAATGATGAAGGTTATAACGTTATGGATTAAAAATAGGATTATGGTCTCTTTGTATATGGATATTATCAAATAAAAAAATTATGATTTGTTATAGAAATATAGTGGCCAAATATTATTGAAAAAAAGGGAGTGAATATGGATAATATGAACAAATGAAGTATTTTCTTAGATGAATCCTCTAAACTTTATTGAAAATGGGGGAGGAAAGATAAGTATTTAAAATCCATATCATTAGAGGGTCTTGGATTTTAAGAGATAGGCATAGATATTATCATTATCTATATCTATAAATGAAGTATATATTTTATGGAACCATTTTTAACAAAATACAAATGGGGAAATTGTTTAAACTGAGGGGTTGTTTGTTGGATTTACGAAAAATAACTAAAGGTTGATTTAAAAGGATTTTTAATAAAGGTTGTTTTTTCGTGAATTTTTATATTTTAGATGTATATATCTTAGTCGGATATCAAAGAATATTTGGGAATGTATGTTTCTCAGAATTTTTCACCAATGATTTGGAAAGTTGGTATGGTTTCATTGGAAGTTTTAAATTTTAATATGTTCTAGATGAATTATAAAATTAGTTAACTGAGTTGATTTGGGAAAGGGAAAAGTATTAGAACCTTACCCTATATAGATAAGGGTAAGGTAAACCATAGATGAGAATATTGGAAATGGAATGGTATTATACTTGTATATATAAGTTTCTTGTATCTAATATTTAATGGAACTATTAAATTCAATACATGAAAAATAGAAAAGTCCATGTAAGCATAAGGGTTAACAAAATACATCCCTATATATGTAAATGAAAAAAATTCTAGTAAGGGTGAAATACTGCGAAGGTACAAATAGTTCCTTGATAATGTAAGAGTATATTGGGTACATGAAGAGGAAAAAATAAAGGTCTTCGAGAATCTCTACCTATATACATAAAAATATATTACCCGAGATAGATGATAAGTAAAAGTAACATCTTGTAAGCTTTGGAAAATTTTCAAAAACAGATCACACTATGGGAAGAAGGGATACATCATGAAGAGAAAACATAATGTTTTATTAATATTAATGTAATGTTTATAATTATACCAGTAAATCATGGATGACTTGTAGATGTTGAAATGTCATGCAAGCAATTTCATTTTCCATATAAGAATCTATGGTGGATATAAAACAAGTAAAATATTTTTTCCATGCCATGGATGAAGATTTTTTGGATTATATAATACATATGTCAAATGGTGTACAACACCAAATGTATTTTGTAAGCCTTTTTTTATCTTTTGTGAGAGTAACGTTTCCTTATATAACAAACATTTAAGGGATAAATTAAAGAATTTCCATGCTAAGGAGGAATACTTGTAAAATATTGGGTTTCAGAATATAAAGAGGAAATGGGCATGTGAGTGTGGGGAAAAATACTTTGATTGGTATTTCATTATGTATAATCTCTACACTATGATATTTATGGTAACACCTAATGTTTGGTATAATGAAGTGACCAAAATAGGAATTTTTAATAGAGGAAACATAATGATTTTTGAAAAATTGGAGGTTATATCTAGTTTTGATGATTTGGAACTACTTCAAGCATTCAATAAGGAATAATCTTAAGAGGTCTAAAGGAATTTCAATGGTGGTGGTTTGATTAAATATGATACAAAGATTAGCATGAATATGAGGATGTTTAATGAATTTAATTTTTTGAATTTTAATTTTAAATTAAAATCATCTAGTACCAAATAAAGGTAGATATATGTAATAGAAGAAGAATGAATTTATGGACAAGAAGAAGATAATGTCAAATATAGAGGGAAATAAATATTAATTCTAAGAATAAATAATAAGAGAGGGACAAAAACAAGGGAATATTGCATATCTAAATTAGAGAGTTAGTTTTTACAGAACATATTTTTGGTGATGATCGTATTTTTCAACTATCCTGGATACATTCGATTTATTAATGTAAATAAGGAAGAATACATTGAATATAATCAATACACTAGAATTATTAAATATGAAGATTATTGTTAGATTCAACGTAATGTTTTATCAATGATTAAATTTTCAACTATTATAAAATTATTTTATTATATATAGCTTATGATTTGGGGGTCATATTTGGTATACATTAAATATTCACGCTTATAATTATGATGTAGTGTTTAAATGATGAACATAGAGCGGAAATTATACCAATAAAATAATAATAGACTCAGAAGTTTATAAAATGATATCTTCTAGAGAAATGTGAAAACAAAGAGAGGGATGTGGACCTTGGGAGGTAGTGAGTTGTTCCCTAAACCATTCAACATGAACTGATCCTTGGTTAGGAGTTTCATAACATAAAATTATATCTACCAAAATATCCAGTTCTAGTGGTTTTTTCATACACTAGTGTAATGTTGAGTGTATACTCCCTGGATATAGCCTAGTGTGTGGGAATAAAGTAAAATCCTTTTCCACATTCATGTTTAACAAACTTCCTATGTGTATGATATTTCATGAGGATGAATTTGATAAATATAAGAGAATAAATATTTTAATAAATGTTCTTTCTAACAACATAGAAAGATCTAAAGGAAAAATATTTATAATCAAGAAAAATTTGAATTGGGAAACACCCTAATTATCTTCCTCTCATGGTGTCTTGGTTTACAAAATTTATTTATTAATTTATTTGAAATACTATTAATTAGTAATTAATATATATTGTTTATATTATAAATATTAGAGTTATTTTATTTAACAGGTTTAAATTGACTGACAATTTGAAATATATATTTCTGAATAACTTTTGAGTCAAACTGAGATCCCAAAAATATTAAATGTATTACAAAGTATCAAACCCTATAATAAATTACCAATAAATTCTAAAAACTATTTAAAACATTTGAATTAATAACCCTATCTATGCTTCATGTGATAGAGGTTACTTGCATGTCTATATCGTCTTTGATGAGATCCTCAATGTGGTAGGCCAGTCAGTCCCAAGTTTGAATATATTCTTCTAGATTTACGTTTTCCCCATTGATTCCACAAGATAATATCTAGCCTTGTTTTTTGATCAAATAATCCTTGTCATCATTAATATCAACTTGAATTGACCTATCATACATTATATCATCATCCTCCTATGACATATTGATACAAAAATATCCCTCCAATATCTCTTCCTTATAATGTATGTGATGATTCAGGTTAGAATCCCCCCACTTTTTTTCCTTCTGGACCCCATCAACCACCATATCCAACAAAAGATTATGACCTTATAACCTAACTACATTAGGCTCATCGTCCTTTTCCCTAAATACCTCCACCTCATCACCAGGAGGTTTTTTCGCATCCTTGTAATAAATTTATGCATCACCATTGTGTATATCATTACATATTCCTCTTTATTTTTCTTCACCCTTACCTCTACCTCTTTAGTGGAAGACTGGTCCAGCTTCATATCTTTATTACCTTTCTTGTTGATCGATTACTCATAGGTTTTGGAAGGTAAAAATAATACTTTTGGGGCTTACTCTTTCACCCAACACTAACTAGATAGTCACAAACATAAATGATCTTTCTCTTCACTTTTGGAAGACCATTTTGAAATAAAATTGGGTGATACTCATCCTCCCCATATTCTGAAAGAAAATGGGGACCCTCAACTAGAATAGAAACATTTTGTGAAGATTTCATCACCGGGGATGGACTCATCTTCTTGTCCTTTCGATGAATAACCCATGCACATCCCCCTAATTCTTCTATGACAGACACTACATAATCTAAATTGGAATGAATATTTTATAGGTGTAGAATCATATTGCCCATTGGGGGAAGAGAATAAATATATTCCTTGAACCCTGAAGATCAAGTCCCTGAGATGGATGAAGTTCTAGGAATCTGGCCACCTGAATCAACCCCCACAACCCTCTTCACAACTTCTATAGTCAAAATGTTATTTCCACCATCAAAATTAGTTGATATTGGTCTATCGATCAAGGATAGAGAAATATATTCCACAAAATCTCTCAAAATCTCTTGTCACTATTCATAAACTTCATGTAGTGGGGATGTAGAATCAAATACTTTTCTAAATAGAACACACTTTCAAACAATTAGAGTGACACAGACAATAGCAAGATGAGCATAAATCCATCCAAAATTGAAAACATAACCCCTATTTGATCTGGTATTCATTCTCAATCTCAATCCAACAAAAATTAACTGGTGGTTTAGAAACATTGATTTCCATAAAGATTCATAGAGAAATTGGGTGGAAAAGGGATCATTATCTATTTTCAAAACATAAGAACCTACAGACCAAGTTTCCAATCATCAAGATAATTGAAGGGTTTTGAATCCAAAGTGGAATTTTTGTAAAACATACCTAGATTGGTGTTCTCAAAGGATCATACATCGAATAGATGTCAAAAGACCATCAAAAGAGAAAGAAGTGAGAACTGTTGAAGGATCGTTTATTTTCTGGTCAAGGTAGTGATAAGATCATCCTTGGTCTCAAATAGGATGATAAGATGACATGTGTATAGTATCCCAATGAAAGTGTGATAATTCAAATTCCACAAATCGGAGACGAACTGGTCAAAAACATCAACAGATGGTTGATTTCAACCAAAAAGGTCCACTAGTGAATGCCTATAAAGGTCCAATGACTTATTGAACTCCCAAATAGATAATGATATCTTAGGTAATCCCTAGAAAAAAAGAGGAACTTTAGGTTCAAGCTCGATGGAAGGAAAGGAGTAATCATAGTCAAATAAATAAACAGAGAGAAAGAAAAGGGCTGATTTGGGGATGATTGAATCATCCCACTCTCAAGAGGGGGGTTGAAGGTGGAGGCCATGGTTGTTAGGAAATGGAATATGTAGATGAGGATGTAGGGAGATATAGTAGTGTAATTCACATCATTCTCAATATTTAAATTCATTCGTATAATTATAAAAACATTTATTTAAGAAGTTTCATGTTAAGGAAAAAAAATATTTTGTTTCATTTGACTAAATAAATGGGTTTTTGTAAATTATTAACTCAATAATGAAGGTTTTTATTATTTATATGTATTATAATTTATAATTATAATGAAATAAAATCCCCCCTTGAGTAATTTTCAATGGATAGAGGGACTTTCTTTTGGGATAGAATACCATGGGACTATAGGTTTATGAGAAATATGACTATTTATTGCACTACACTTTCTCTTGAGTAAAGGTTTTTGTTTCACATGATTATAAACAAATTCATGAAAGTGTTTCATTAAAATAATTCATTAGATGAATTTTGATATGTGTGAATATAATTGGATTTAAATTTGTGTATGTAACATAAATTCTTACTTGTATAAGGTATGTGTGTACATGAGACACTGATATTTTCACACTACCATGGATCGACTAAAATAATACATGGATATTGATTAGTTTTTATATCCAAGTTCAAAAATGATCTTCTTGAGAATTAACTTGTTTCATGTTTGAATATTAAATTGCATTAATTGAGTAAATAACAAGACTAAGATGTCATTTTATATTATAATATATTATCATTTTTAAATATATTGTTGTTTAGTTTCTAGCTCAAGATTTGATCTCGAGTATAAATTAAAGCTTGGTTAATCAAGTAGAGTTAGATATTAGAATAAAAAGTTATTTTTTGTAATTTAAAGAAATGTAATTGATCCCAATTGGGAAACTTGATCAATACTAGGTGAATCATGAGATCGATAACGGTCCCAAAAAAATATTCGATAAATATTGAGTTGAGTTTGAGTACTATGATACTTGACTTGAAATATATTGATTAAAACCACATTATAAGGTTCTATGAATTAATATTTTATGAGAATATCAATTTAATTGAATCTATAACATATGAAATTAAATTTTAATAAGTATGCATAAGTATTGGGATTGAATTATATGAATTATGAAATGGTGATAATTTAAAAACCCCCTTAAATAATATGTGTTATATTCCTTCCAAAAAAAGCATGTTAAGTCCCCCAGTTATTCAATATAGGTAATCCTTCAATTTTATCACCTATAGATTATCTTGGATAAATAACTAAGGACATGTATAACCCTAAAACATAATAAAACATGTCTTATTTAGATATTATTATTACACTTATTAAGAAAACCATAAATTTCCAATAATTATTAGAATGATTCTAGAAAAATTCATATAATGATTTTGGGAAAGAAATTATCTACATAAATATACTAGAGTCATAGATGATGTGATCAAAAATATTTTTAACCTAAAAACTATTTAATGGGAGAAATTATAAAACTAAATCAAATTATAGTTAAATATAAATCATAAACCAAAAACAAATATTATGTTTGTACTTATCATTTTAGTGGGTGTATGTTCAATAAAATTACTTATTAAATAGATATAGAAAATAATTCACACTAAATAATTTAAATTAATAAATGAGAAAGAGTTTTATATTTTGAATCAATAGTGTTGGACTCTTCATGTATTAATCATGTTTTAATGATCACAAATCTCAATAATAATTACACATCATGATTTAATGATTTCAAATCTTATTATTGTCAATTACTCTCATTATTATTGACAAATCTTTTGCATGATCACAACTCTCACTTATCTTATCAAACCCTTGTATTTATGTTTCAGGTTCTCTTACTTGATAAAGGTTGGGATTAATTCACATTCTGCATATTACTGTTTAAGTTTTAATATAGTTAATTTTCTAAGTATCAAGACACCGTGAAGTTTGACAAAGTAAGACAGACTGTGTGCAAGACACAGACACCGTGAAGTGTAAGACAGACACCGTGAAGGACACACCGTGACCCAGACACCGTGACCCAAATACCGTGAAGGACACATAGTGACCCAAACACCAAGAAGGACACACTATGACCTAGACACCATGAAGGACACACCGTGACCCATACACTGGTTCAAAGAGACACCATTTTCACAACTACTGTGACACCGTTTCTTAACCTTTTTGTCAATAATATTTAAATATTACTAATGGTCATATTTGATATTTTTAATGAAATTAATGTTATTTAATGATAGTTTTTGGTCTGTCTAGGAACCGTACCTCGTACCTATTGAAATGAAATAATTCCTATTGCTAGAGCATGTGGAATATAAAGAAGAATACACTCGCGCTTGACAAGTCTCGACACACATACTATAATACACACGAGCTCTATACTAAACTGAAGAACAATCCTAAGCACAACTATGAAGAACACATTGCACGATCCTCAAAGAAGTTCCATACATGAAATACTACATTACTGAAGAACACAAGAAGTACTCTGGAGTCAAGAGAACATATTCACTCCCAAAAAAAGATGAACCATGACAATTTGTTTTTCAACAAAAAAAAATCAGAGAAGGACTCATAAGCAGTTCTTCTGAATCCAATGAGTCCAGAGCTGGACTGCCAATCACTAGAGCCTTCTTGACATTCATATACTATCTATGAGTAATTTATTATTTAATTTGGTGAAATGTTTGTATCTTGTTTTTTTACACACACATTGTTTCCTGCACCGAACTAGAGGATACTAAATCCCCATTCCAAACTTTCTACACCTTATTATGTCCCACTGAGGATAGTGGTAGAGGTCATGTAGGACCTGGACAGCATGTGCGATGTTGTATTTGTTTTCCCACAAAGAACAGTGGTAGAGGTCCCGACGTGACCTGGACAGTTTTGTATTGTTGTTAACCCCAATCCAGGGTGTGGATAAAATTTATATATAAATTTGAGATGACTATGTCTCAGCATGAGACTGAACCTATTGGTTATATCTGCTATTCATTTTCAGTTTAAGTTCAAAATATACGGTATCTAATTTATATTCTACTGCTTATTAAATTGAAATACAAATCTGTTTTAAAGATACTTTGATAGTTAATCTAGAAAGTGTTTGTATCTATTGTAAATCAGTTGGTTATTTTCAAAATATAATTTAATTTTCTGATTAGATTAATGGAGAACTAATCAATCTTTTTAGAATCTAATTGAACCTTTACAGTTTTACAAATTCACTACGGTTTAACATGTTTTATAAATTGGGGGATTTTAATAGAAAATATTGTAACAGGAATTTTGATTAGAACTCAATTCACCCCCCCCCTCTTGAGTGTCCACTCCGACCAACATTTGGTATCATATGTTGTTTTTTCTTAATAAAAGTTTTCAAAACATTCTGTTTTTCAACTGTGATTTTAGTTGCATCAATAAAGATCTTAAATTTCTGTTAGTTCTAAATTTTATCTCATTAAATTTATTTTCTAAAATCTAGTTATAGATAATATACTATAAGGTGATGCTACTAACTGGTCACCTTTCTTTAATGGTACAAACTATGCCCAGTGGAAACTTAAGATGAAAATTCATTTGGAAAGTAAGGGTTTTGATATCTGGACTGCTATAGAGTCTCAATAAAAATTCTAGAAACTGAAAGAACAACTTGGGATGAACCTACAAAAACTACTTACAATAAAAATTATAAAGCTATGAATGCTTTGCATTGTACATTAGGAGATGATGAATTCAATAGAATATCTGCCTGTAAAATAGCTTATGAAATATGGGATACTTTAGGTGTTTCTCATGAGGGAACAACTAATGTTAAAGAAATGAGATTAAATACTTATACTATTAAATATGATAATTTTAAAATGAAAACTGATAAACCTATTTCTGATATGTATCTCAGGTTAAATGAGATAGTCAATACAATGAGTTCACTTGGGAAGGATGTTCTAGCAAAGGAACAAATCATGAGGATATTGAGATGTTTTCCAGATAGATGGAGAAGCACTTCTGTTTCAATCAGAGAATCATGTGACATTGGAGCTCTTCCTGTTAAAGAACTAATTTGTAATCTTATGATATATGAGTAAGAAATCAAGGTGAATAAGGAATAAGATGATGAACCCAAGAGAAAATCGGTGGCATTTAAGTCTACTGCTTCAAAGAGAAAGGACAAAGAAAAAGTTCAAATACAAACTAAAAGTTCTATAAGTGATGATTCAGACTCTGATAGTGATGCTGAAATGGAACAGATAGCCAGGAGGTTTAAGAAATTTTATAAGAAGAAGAAATTCTTCAGAAAATAAAACTACAAAGTTAAATATGACAACAAAGGTCACTGGAAAAAGGATTGGAAAAATCTAGATAAAAGTGATGAAGAAGTCTGCTATGAGTGCAAAAGGAAAGGACATATAAAAGATGATTTTCCAAAATTGAAGTTCCAAAATAAGTATGACTACAAGGACAATAATTACAAGAAATCCATGAAGGCTACTTGGAGTGATTCAGAAGACATAACAAGTGAATCAGAAGCTATTGATTATGAAATGAATCGTTCCAACATGTGTTTCCTGACAAACACATTCGAGGTAACCTTAGATACTCCTGTCTTAAATTCCTATTATTCTAAAGTTGATGCTGAATCTGATTCTGATTCTGAAGACATGACTAAAGCTATATTATCTGAATATTATAATATGATGGAAGAAACATTTAATGAACTTAATGACAAATATAAGTCATTAAAGAAATATCATGCTCTCATAGAAAATTTTAAATCCTCCCTTGATATAGAAAAAGAAAAGAATTCTAAAATATTAAAGGAAAATACAGAACTGAAAATGTCTAATTAGAAACTTAGAAAGGACTTAGAAAAGTTCACAAATGGAAAGGATAATTTAACTAAAGTGCTAGGAAATAATGTGGCACCAAAATACACTAATGGAATAGGCTACCAACCTATAAAAAGACAGTTCACTAAAACTATATTTATTCCAAAATCTGGACAAAATTCTGCTTGTTCCAGTTCTAGAAATTCATATGATTCAGCTAGTTATTCACATAGTTATAGATCAAATAGAGTTTTCCTTTCAAAATCTTTTGATTATGTAAATTATATGAAAACCATAAGACAAATTTGGGTACCAAAATCATTGATTTCTAACCTGTCTGGACCCAAGAGAATCTGGGTACCAAAATCATATTCCAACTAAAACTGTTTTGTAGGAAACCTACTTGAAGAGTTCCCATAGTAAGATATGGTACTTGGATAGTGGACGTTCAAGGCACATGACTGGGGATTTCTCATGCTTCAAGAGCCTAATCAAGTTTGATGGAGTCCATGTCCCCTTTGGTGATAATTCAAAAGGAAAGATCATCGGCCTAGGCCAAATTGGTAACACTAACTCAGTTTTAATTTCTAAAGTTTTATTTGTTGATGGGTTAAAATATAACTTGTTAAGTATATCTCAATTATGTGACGATGGATTTAATGTTAAGTTTGAGAATGATTCCTGTAATGTTTTTAATTCTAATAATGTTTTAATATTTTCTGCTTTGAGAAATGAAAATGTTAATGCAGTTGACTTGAATTCTTTAGCTAAACAAAACATTACTTGTTTAAATGATTTTCATAAAGAGTCTTGGTTATGGATAGGAGATTAGGACACTACAACATACACTCACTTAGAAAATTGACTAGGAAGAACATGGTTATAGACCGACCCAAACTTCAGTTTCTAAATAACAAGGTTTGTAATCCCTTTCAAAAGGGAAAACAACACAAAATCTCTTTCAAACCAAAGAAAGAATTGTCAACGTCTCAACCTCTCAAGTTGGTTCACATGGACTTGTTTGGACATTCTAGATTTTCTAGTATAAATGGGAAGCACTATGTCTATGTTCTAGTAGATGAATTTTCTAGATATACATGGGAATACTTCTTAGATCACAAAAGTAAAGCTTGCTCTTACCTTATTAAATACTCTATGTCTATAGAAAACCATAGTGGACTTAAGATTAAAACCCTGAGAAGTGATCATGGTCGTGAGTCCATCTACTTGCATCATAAATGTTTTTACGAATAGAGATAATCTATTTGGTTCTAAGGGATTTCAAATCATATAAATAACAAAAAAGATATCAAATGTGATAATAAAAGATTAATTTATGAATTTTAAATGAAACTAATTAAATAATATCACTTATATAAGTGAAAAATAAAACCTAACTTATTCAATATAATACAAAACAAAACAAAAATACACTTGGAGAACATAAAACAAACTTACATATCACAAAATAACATATACTTTAGGCATTCAAAAAAATTTAAGATTACATAATATTTTGTGGATTTATGTCCATTCATATAAATCTGAACAAATCTCAGTTATATAAGAAGTTATATAACATTAATGTGAAATTTTTAAAGTATATGTAAGATTAAAATAAAAATTATGTATGTTAAAAAAATTAATACACTCATGTAAGTTAAAACTAAATCAACAAGAACTAAATAAGTTAAAAAAACATAACCCATAAACATAAAACAATTTAGAATTTTAATAAATATGAAAAGAATAGAATAAATTCACTTAAAATTAAATAAATCTAACTTAATATTAATTGTATAAAAGAATTAATGTTAGAATATTTTTTAAATATATCATCATAGTGATGTTTAGTATCAAAAAACTAAAGATAAATATCATCTTTTTTAGAGTAATATCTTAAAAGTGACACCTAATATCAGTGTGGTTTATTATAGAATTTGTTTATGTTCGTTAAATGTTTATAGAACAAGTGTTATTAAATTTTATTAGAACATAATAAAAATAAAAATTGTAATATTTTATCTTATTTTTCTTTAAAATAACTTGAGCATAAGAAATCACATATTCGATATACTATGCTTAAACTAGTGAAAATATAATGAAATAAAATTTCATACTCTAATAGAAAAATAAATATCTTCCCATGGAAAGAAATTTCCCATACATACTCTTCTTATGAAGTCTATTACCTAAAAAATCATAATATCAACATATACATGAAATAGAATAATACGTATTGAATAAAAATATCTTAAAAATTATTATCATATCTTTATAACCATAAAATAATTTTAATAAGGAGAAGAACTAAAGATCTATTTCAATGCTCTAATTACATTCTAATTCCAATTAAAATTATTAGTAATTTTATAAATAGAATTGGTGTGGATAATAGGTTTTTAAACATAAACATCACCACAAAAAATCAATTTATAAATGTAGATTTACCTCGAGATAGAAAAGATTGATATTTACATATGAATCATAAGTTAAGAACATCCTACAGGATTTAAACTTGTTAATTGGGTAAAAACCCTCTATAATATCTCCCTTTCTCTAATTGTACAATTTATTCCCAAACATAGATTTATTTCTAGTGATCACACCTTGATCATAATGATTGTTTCGAAAAATATACATGGTATCAATAGAAATATATTCTAATGGACTCTCTAATAAGGCCCACAATTTATTACTTTAAAAATGATTCATTTATTGCTACATAACTAAAAATTAAATATTACCATACAATGATTATTTTATAGTTTTAGCTTCTAACTCAGAAATAAAGTATTTATAGATTTTTTAAGAACCAATCCTAGTCTTAACACGTTCATCTAAGTCACATATCATATAATCTAAAATATTTATTCTTACAGTTTTAGGTTTTTTAAGAAGCACACTCTTTAGTTTTTGATTTTCCATATCATCAAGATTTTATTTTATAAGAACATTTTACAAATCATTGTCATTTTTATTATTTATATAATAATAGAATCTTAATATAAATAAAGAATCCTAAATATCATCAGTAAAATCATTCCTATAATCAAATGGACAACCTTCATCAAATTTTAAAAGAATAAATTATTCAAATATCCTTTATATTTTACTAAAACATATATAATAATTAATTTAATTACTAAGGAAGATTCTTTAACAAAATTCTGGATCAAATTTATCATGATTATTATTGGTATTTTGAATATAATCTTTTCATCCAAAAACATTAAAGTATTCAACCATTATTTTCCTTGTCTTCTAATTCCCAAATAGAGTATGAATTAATATAGATCTTACGAGAACCCTTTTTATGAAATAGTTTTCTATATTCATAACTCTATCCCAAAAATGAATATGTAAGTTATATTCATATAACATAATTTTCCAAATTTCTTTTAAATTCATATTTATATTTTCATTAACACCATTCAATTGAGGTGTTCTGGGTGTTTATAATTTAGGGTTAATAGTATGTTTAATGAAAAAAGTTTTAGCCTCATGACAATCAAATTATATTGAATATTAATTTATCACAGAAAGTTATTTTGTATCTTTTAATTTTGAAAAATTTTACAAAAATACATAAATGCAACACTATTGAGTCAAACAAACACATTCTCATTGGTTTTGAAAATCCCAATACACACCTATTAAAATTAAATTTAACATTTTTATGGTATATTTATTATGTTGTGCATCTTTAATTCTAGGTCAACTATGTTCCAATGATCTTTGTATTATGATTTTGTTTAATTGAAATTACATAGATGTTATAATGTTGGATTGTATCTTATCTTAGGATATGTAATGCCCCAACCATAGTTACCTAGAGTCATCTCATTATTACATAACTTTGGCATGATCACAAGGGATCAAATCCTGAAAGACAGATTAGTTTAGTAGCCTTGGAAGTACTAGATACAAACATAAGTTTTACATTACATTATGAAATAAAAAAACAACATAATTGTGTCTCCTTTTAACATATAAATCTACCTTATACAATCCATGTAGGTTAGTTGTAATATAATTCTTCGTATCCATGTAAAAATAAATCATATAAAGGGGTGAGCTTAGGTGCTCAATAAGGATAACAATATAGAGGAAACATTCATAAATAATCATAAACATTTAAGACAATGTATAAGACTAAAACACAAGACTTTTAAAGTTAAAATTCAGCATAATATGGAAAATACAAATCAAATAATTCCATTTACTTATTCACATGGATATTCAACTAGTTGTATAATCACATGTAATATCAATATCCAATTTCATAATGATGGAATGTATAATTTCGGACATCATTACCACATAATCAAGGCCTTGTTATAAGACTGCAAATAAGATTTTGTCAAGGCCTTGTGCCAAGACACTTGTTTGTCTCATGATACCTACCGATGCATTGAGGAGAAATAGCGGGCTCCACCCGTCACTTAAAAAGTCTAGTGCATTTCTCATATAAAATAGGTTAAAACATAACATAAACATTCGTATTAAAAATATCCTATGAAATGTTAATACTATAACCATAAACCATGAATGGTATAAAAATAACACATTTAAAATCAAACATATCACAAAACCTTCAATATAGTATGGAAGATTGTATCATAATTAATTAACATCAAACAAGTGTAAAATCCATCAAAGGATGTTGACATAGATAAAATAAAAACTATTTGAGAGAAATATCTCTTTATATTTTTAAATCATTTAAAAGTCACATGATTATAAAAGAAAACATTTATTTTGAAAATAATCTTATAATCTTATAAGAAAATCTTTTAAAGTTTTATAATGGTGGAATAAAGCCACACCCACCGTATAAGTTAATAAAACATTCTAACCTCAATTTGTCGAAAAGGTCATAAAGTACCTCATTTGGAAAGTGATGGAAAGACTCCTTTGAAAAAAAAATTATAAAAAATATAAAAAGGTTATAAATGAATTTAACCCATAATTTAGAAAATAGTAAAAATGTTTTGATATACATTTTTAAGAAACATGTATGTGGATGATAAAGATGTCCTAGTAGATACTCATGTATAAACAACCTCGGATAATAAAGTGATTGTAAAATTAACCCTTACCTTGTACTTTTCCTTGGTTGAGGGTAAATTAATCTCTTATATAATAGTAAAATCATTGTTATTATATTATATAATAACCACATACATAATATGATATCATATATGATCTTATAATATTACTTTGTTAATAATATTTTAGTACAATCATTGTTTCGGGAGTTAACTGATTCATTTTCCTATATATTTTTTGTTACATAGGTAATGTTCGTTATGGATAGGATATATTTGATTCATATACATAATGATATTAAGTTCTTAGAAATTATTATTAATCATAAAATGAAAATTATCCTTGAATGGTTATGATGGGGAATGAATTTCATCGCGTTTGTGGAGACGGTAATTGTTGGGCAAAAATCCCTCAAGGTAACATTGCAGTATTTTTGGGTTGATTGTGTTTGTTGACAAAGCAGGTTTCCATGGAGAATTGTCGAGTTCCCGAGAAGTTGTTGACATTCCATGTTGACAAAGAACTATGACAAAGGAAAGGACGATATGGAGGCGGTACAAAAGAGCAGTACAAGGTGGCGTCGTTTCCCAGTGTTTGCCAAAATTATGGGCCTGAAAATCGCCAATGGAAAATGGAGTGATATGTTGTTGGAAAAGGTTGAGGAGAGGGAAATGAAGGAGGTGCGTGGAAACATTAAACGTGGAGCGCAAAATTAGCGGGTTGCGCGAAATCTTGAAGGGTGGCGCGCAAAACAGCGGGTTGCGCGAAATTGTATTTCGCGCAAAAGATGTTTCAAGGCCGAAAGCTTGAAAATCGGTAAAGGCATGAGGTGCGGGAAATTTTGGAGGCGTGCGCGAAAAATTGAAGTGTCGCGCGAAATAGCGGATGAAGTATTTCGCACAAAAGATGTTTCGAGGTCCGAAGCTCGGAAAATGGCAAAGGCATGAGGTGCGCGAAATTATGGAGCAGTGCGCGGAAAATGGTTGTGCGCCGAAGATTTGTATTTCGCGATCAAAGCGGATTACGCGCTCAAGGAGGGTTTTTCGCGCGGGGTCGATTTTGCCTATAAATATGAAGTGACCCTCCTCCATTCAGTAGAGCTCAAGACATAGAAAATACCCGAGCTCTGGTGCGCGAAATTGAAGTTAGAAAGGGTGCTGCGCGTAAACTTAATCGTTTGCACGTAAAGTCAGCAATTGCGCAGAAAGTTGTGTTGGCGCGTAAAAGGAAGGTTGCGCGAAAAGTGGATTTCGTGCAAAGCCAGTGAATTGCGCGTAAGGCAGTTCCCAGGCTGCGCGTAAAATTTGGAGGTTGCGCGAAAAAGGAATTTCGCGCAAATCATAGAAATTGCGCACAAGACACCGTAAGGGTTGTGCGTAAAAATTGAGGTTGCCCGGTACATCCGGTGCAAAGTGAGATTCATCTGCGGGTGAAAGTTGGACATCAACAGAGCATCTACATACAGAGGAAGACGCATTCCTTAATTGAACTGAAGAGACCTACAGGTCAATAAACTGTGAGTGAATCCCTTCCAAGAGCAGTGAGCTTAGGAAGAGGAAGAAGGTGATCCTCTCCACCGGCAGTGAGCCAGAGAGAGAGAAATAGGGAGTGACCCTTGGGAAAGCAGTGAGCTGACCCTAAACCTTGTAAAGGCAGTGAGACTAGGCATAGAAGTGATCTAGGCCGAACATTGTAATCCACAGCTAGTGAAGTCTAGTGGAATTTGGTACGAACCGGCAACTTGTCGGCGTATGCTCCTTGGACGTAGCCCTTAGCGGTGAACCAAGTAAAAATTTATGTGTCTGCCTGCTTACTTTCCTGCATTGCATTCAAAGCATCATCATCAGGTAAAGGAGACAAGTGATCATAGTAACCACACAAGTTCAAACAAAGTGACCCTTGTAACAAAGAGGTCAAGATCCAGTGGGGCAGGAAGAACTTGAAAAAGAATATACATACCCTGATTCACCCCCCCCCCCTCTCAGGGTATATAGGCCCCTATTGGCCTTAACAGTAATCTATATGTATGCACGAGCGACAATACCATTCTATTGATGGGGAAATAATATTTAATTGGATTGTATATCATATATACAGTATAATTATCATGTTTTATTTATTATTTACATCAATTACTCTCTTTATTTTACCCATCCAAATGATGAAGTTTTGAATAACAAACTACACCACGACGTGGAGACGGTAAGCCCTATGTACGCATATATGGTGACATTGTTATTAATAGGATGGATAGAATAATGAATATGGTTGTAACATGTTTAAAATGAAATCCTAGTATGTAAAAGTTATTTTAGTTATTATTTAGGTATGGAAAAACAAATAAATTGTAAGTGGAAGTAGAAAATAACTCTGAAATAGGTGGTGAAATTATTACCTCTTCTTTGGGTGTTTCCTTTTGAGTTGATAAAAAAGGCTCCATAGGTTGGATTTATGATCAAATAAATGCTTCTAAGTAGAATTGGTGGTACATGGGAGGATATTTTAGTGGGTTTTGGCTGATACAAATGGAATTGGAGGTGTGATTTTGAGAGAAGGGGATGTACAGTTTTATAAGACAGGTGAGGGTTACTTTAGGAAAAGCTTAAAATATTTTTTTTATTATACATTAATATTATGTCTATAATGGCTTAAAAATGATTTATTTCAAGTATTATGTGGGTATGGGTCGAAAAAATCTCAACCAATAGGTTTGATATAGGTTTAGGTCACCATATTAACCTTATCTTTTAGATTTAACTGTTAGTTAAATAGTTTAACTTTTAACATGTATTCTTGTATTATTATAATAAATGTTTATTAAACATACTATATAAGTCCAAGAGAACCCCAAGTGATTCATTATTGACATATATATTATTATATAAATCTTTTGGATAAACTATAGATTTTTAAGAATATTATATCAATTAATAATATAGTATTTATTTTAAAAACAAATTTATGTCAATTTTGACACTATTTGGTATTTAGTATTTTTGAAATTCATAACAACATTATAACTTCAAAACAAAATTATTTAATCCACCGTAACATTAAATATTAACCTATAAAATTAGTTTAATTTATCATAAGTCTCAATTTACATTTATTTTGATATTTATAATATCTATTATTTTAATCTTTCATTAATAAAGTAATTAATGCATCTTCATTGTGTCATAAATAAATTTAATTATTTAATGTCTAAAAATTATAAATAAACTATAATTATGTATGAAATCCTTTTATCTTTCTAATGAATATTTATAGTTGAATTTATTTTATGTATAACCCTATATTTAAAATTTTTTAGTTATTTAACTTTGAATTTAACACTTTTAACTCTTCTATAAATAAAATAATAATAAATGTCATAATCTAATCCAAGTGGACCAAAAGGATAATATTTTATAACTAAGGTTTATTTTTGTAGAAATAAACTTATCCAATAGAATTAGTACATTTTTTATGGTAATTATAATATCAATTTTACCATTAAATAACCTATTTAATTTTAACCGTGGTAAATAAAATTCAAAAGTTACTATTCACCCAAAATTATTTTCATCCTATTGAACCACATTTTACTTACTGATCTCAACCATGTCACTTAGATTTTTTAAATTCAATTAACAGAAGTTGTAAAATTACATTTTATGCAAATTTTCAAATGTGCCTAGAAGGTGGGTAAAAGACTTTAAAAGTTCAATAAAATTTTATATATCTAATCTTATCATAAAATGACTCCAATGAATTAAATTGAACATATATATGTATTATGTATCTATTTTTACCTAAATTAAATTTAAATAAAATAACTAATTATTTAAATAAAAAGTCGGTTTTAAACAATAACGCAGTGTTTTTTACTATTCATCAAAAATAGAATGTTTTCAGAAAAAATACCAAAAAATACCCCTAAGCTAATTTTGATATTCCGAATCCAAAAATGAAGTTAATTTTGAAAAATAAAATTTATAATATTTCAAAAAGTGGGTATTACTATTCATAACGTCTAGTTTGATTGGTCGTGGTGTGCTAGAACCCAAAGTTGCGTACAACGCATGCTATTTCATTATTCAAAGAGAAGCGTATCATGGAAGCTTGGGTTGTTACATTATTCCCTCCTTCAAATACTTTCTTCCTTGAAATTTCTAGAATACTACTTCATAAAAATATTCTGGTCGTTATTCATCATAAGTTCCATGGGTTCCTACATTGCCTCTTCCATATTATGGTTTCTCCATAGACCATTTACCAGACGAGTCATTTGGTTTCTCAACACTTGTTCTCTGGTATCAAGAATCTTGACATGCTCTTTACAATAAGATAGATCATGTTCCAGTTCTATTTCTTCATAGGTGTGTACATGTGTTAGGTCTGGCATGTATTTTTCTCAACAGTGATACATAGAACACATCTTGATCTTTGGAGAGACTTGGTGGCATTGCCAAACTATAAGCTACAACTCCAATTCATTCTATAATTTAGAAAGGTATGATGTACCTGGGACTTAATTTACCCTTCTTACTGAATTATAAAACACCATTCCATGTAGATACCTTAAAGAAAACATTATCTCCTACTTGAAATTCCAAATCCTTCCTTCAGTTATTGGTATAGCACTTTTTCCTAATTTGAGCTGCTTTGATGTGGGTTTGGATAATCTTCACCTTTTATATTGTTTCCTCACCAAGTTCAGGGCCTATGAGTTTTCTTTCACCAACATCATTCCAAAAAATTGGTGTGTCAAATCTCTTTCCATATAACACTTCATATGGTGCCATCTAAATACTTGAATGGAATCTATTGTTATAGTAAAATTCTACCAGAGGTAAATATTGATCCCACATACCTTGAAAGTCAAGTGAGCAAGATATCAACATGTCTTCTATGGTTTGAATAGTCTATTCTGATTGCCCATCAGTTTGAGGGTGGTAGGCAGTGCTCAAACAAAGTTTAGTATCCAATACATTCTAAATACTTTTCTAGAATCTTGATGTAAAATGGGAATCATGATCAGAAACAATCTATAGGGGTACTCCATGAACACTTACAACTACATTAATATATAGTATTGCTAAACGTTCAAGTATTAAATCTTCTCTTATATCACGAAAATGTGATGACTTGGTAAGATGATCAACAATGACTCATATTGCATCATTCCTTGAAGGATTATTTGGTAGTCATATGACAAAGTTCATCGTAATGTCTTCCCATTTCCACTAATGTATGGGAAGAGGTTGCACGACTCCTTTAGGATGTTGTCTTCCTGCTTTCACTTGTTGGAAAACAATATATCTTGAAACATAATCAGCAATATCTCTCTTCATGTTGTCCCACCAAAAATGTTCCTTCAATTCTCTATACATCATATTGCTACCACATGTATAGATAAATTGGAGTTATGAGCATCATCCTACAATTCCCTTTTTAGACCAGGTATGTCAGAAACACAAAGTCTCTACCCAAATTTCAAAATCTCATCTTCATAAAAAAGTCAATCAGTCTCCAATCATTCACAGCTATAATTTTCTTTTGAAACTCCTCATCATTAGTCTGAGATCTTTTTATCCTTTCTAGTAAAGATGTTTTAGCAAATATTTGAAAAATTATTCATGTTTTACCTTTCATGATTATTCCCATATACATCTTTACTAGATCCATGAACATAGGATCCCTTTCAAATCTCATCTTATTCAAAAATCCATGATCCTTTCTTCTCAAAGCTTCTTCCACCTTATTTGCCTTCCCCGGGTGGTAGTGTATAGTGCAATCATAATCCTTGAATAGTTCAATACATCATCTTTGCCTCATGTTGAGTTATTTCTGTGAGAAAATATACTTCAAAATCTTGTGATTATTATATATCTCACATTTATCACCATAGATATAGTGTCTCCATATCTTCCAAGAAAATATTATAGCTGCTAACTCAAGATCAGGAATGTGATATTTTTGTTCATTAATTTTTAGCTTTCATGATGCATATGAAATTAATCTATCATTTATCATAAAGACAAAACCATGTCCTTTCTTTGTAGCATCACTATAAATAACTAACCCATCATTCCCTGATGGTAGAGTCAAAGATAGTATCATTGACTAATCTTCTCTTAAGTTCATCAAAACATTTTTCACCCTATTTTGTCCAAAAAAAATTAACCCATTTACGTGCGATCTTTGTTAATGGGTTTTCCAATCCAGAAAAATTCTGGACAAAATGCCGATAATAACCTTCTAAACCAATAAAACTACGTACCTCAGTTATACTTGTCAGTGCTGGACATTCTTGGATTTCCTTGGTCTTTGAAGGATTGATAAAGATTCCATCTATAGAGACAATATGGATAATAAAAGAGATCTCTTGAAACCAGAATTCAAACTTGCTAAACTTCCCATATAATTATTCTCTTTTGAGGGTTTTCAGAATGGTGCACAAGTGATTTTCATGATCTTCATAGATATTTAGGTATATCAATATATTATCAATAAATAGCACTACAGATTCATCAAGATATTCCTTGAAAACTCTATTCATTGGATCTATCAAAACAGATGGTGCATTAGTCTATCCAAAAGGCATTACTGTAAACTCATAATGCCCGTACTTTGTTCAAAATGTTGTTTTCATAATGTCTTCATTATTTTCACACAACTGATGATTTCCAGATAGATGGTCAATCATTGAAAAATATTGAAATCCATGAAGTTGGTCGAATAAATCATCAATGTGAGGTACAAGATACTTGTTCTTTATTTTTATAGCATTTTTCTTCCTGTATTCAATGCACAACATAATACTTCCAACTTTATTCTTAACAAAAAGAACAAAGACTCCCCATTGAGAAACACTAGGGTGAATAAATCTTTTATTACTCAATTCCTCTAGTTGTTTATTTAGTTCCACTAATTCCAATGTGGTCATTCTATACGGTTTCTTCGATATAGGCCTTTAACCAAGAATTAAATCAATGGAAAGCTCAATTTCTTGTTCTGGAGGATGTCTAGGTAAATCCTCTAGAAAAACATCAATATATTCTTTCACAATAGTTTCATCCTCTATTTGAACATTACATTCCTCACCCATAGTTATTTCATTCTATTCCTACCCAATAATTTAATTTATTAGAGATACAGGGGGTGGATCTAGATAAGAATTAGGAGGTGATGTTTCTGCTCTAAAGATAAGGTACTCTTTATCATCATTGAAAATTGTAACATGCTTCTTCTTAAAATAAATTTCTGCATTATGGTGTTAAATCTAATCAATACTTAAGATTATATCAATTTGAATCATGGGTATTATTGAGAGATTAGTAGATAAAGAACATTTATATGCCCTAATGGGGACAGATTCACAAAACATTGTTGCAATGATACTTCCCTTAGGAGTTTTGACTGAAAAATTCTTTGTTTAAACAAATTAGAAATATCTAATATTCTTATAAAACTGGGAAGATATGAAACAATGTGATGACCCAGAATCAAATAAAGCATTGGCTAAATTTGAGGAAACCCTTCAATTAACTTCCACCAAGTCATTTAGAGCTTCAACCTCAGCAGTAGTGATCACATAATATTGTCCATTATCTCTTGGCATTTTCTGGGTTAATTTTACTTAGTGATTAGGACATTCATTTTCATATGGCCCCATTTCTCTACAATTGTAGCATTCAACATTGACAGCTTCTTTCTTTCCCTTGAAATCACGAGCTTGGTGGCCTTTTTCACCACACTTGTAATAGACTCCCATTCCTTTCAAGAAAGTACCAGGGTGTTTCTTCCCACATTTATCGCAAGATGGAAATTCAACCTTTCCCTTATTTCCCTTATTTCCATTTCCAAATTGTTCACTAGATCTCTTCTTCTCTTTCTTTGCATTAAAGTCATAATACTTAGAGAATTCCTTTTTTGTCTTAATAGCACATGAAGAAATATTTTCATATAATGAGAAGGATTGTGAGACTAATGCTCGATGGAGAAATGGTTTTAACCAATTGAAGAATCGATGAATCTTACTCCTTGGGTTATGTATATAATTTTATTCATCCCTTTCTAACCTTGTAAAGTTAGCCTCATACTTTGCGACATTCTTATCCTCCTTTTCCCTCAGACGCAGAAATTGTCTTTCCAAATCCGCTTGATGATCACGAGGAAATTATTTTTCTAAGAAAATATCTCTAAACTCCCTTCATTCCATATTTTATACTTCTTCATCCTCCTTTTTTTTGAATTAATAATCACCATTTATCTACATCTCCGGTGAGGCGATAAAGTACCATGACAACTTTTTCCCTTTCACTACTCCCAAAAGCATGAAATATTTTCTCTAAGGAAGTTATCCATTTCTCACCTACAAATGGATTTGTAGTCCCATTGAATATTGGTGGTTATTGCCTCATGAATCGTTTTAACATTGATACTACACATTTTGGATCAAGGAGCTCCATACGGGTAATGTTATTATTCATAACATAAGTGAGTTGTCCTTATATGGTTATAAATTGTTCATCACTGGTTTCATCACCAGCTCCACTATAATTATCATGAGTAGCAGGGCGATCCTTACATGGATTACATGCATTGATATGGTTTCCATTCCTTCCACTATGTGCCATTTCTAAACAATGGCATATACTAGATTAGGTCATGATTCACAATACATAATTCCAAACTAGTAAAATACATAACATAAATTGAACAGTTTATGCATATAATCTATAATCATAAAAAAAAGTTTTCTTTGAGGAAGTATTTACTCATAAATATTTCATAATGGTTTTTAATGAAAATTTGAATTATATAAATCATATCCCTCAGGTGTGTCGTAACCAAGAGTGCAGCAAGGCCTGTTGTCGTTTACCAAGATACCCCAGGTCAATCCTGAAACTCCTTTTCCGAGTTTTCACTCATAGTTACATCTGTTCCAGAGCTCTCTCTACCTGATCATATCTAGAAAGGGATGTATTTCTTGGAAAACTCCCAAAATCTCTACATTTCCAAAATTCTGGGAATTTATTCTATATTAATCATCAATGTCTATCTTACGGTAATGTTCTGTAACTAGAGTTTTCCTAAATCTAGCTTCCAAGGTTTGTAATAAACATCCTCTAATACCAACTATAATGCCCTGACCCTAGTTACCTAGAGTCAGTGAATTATTACATAACATTGACATGATCAAAAGAGATAAAATCCCAAAAGACCGATCTGTTTAGTAGCCTTGGATGTTCTAGATACAAACATAAGTTTTACATTACATTATGAAATGAAAAACAGCAACATTGTGTCTCCTTTTAACACATTCATCTCACTTACACTATCCCTACAGGTGATTCATAATAAACTTCTTTTCATCCTGTGAAAAATAAAATTTAGAAAGGGGTGAGCTCAATTTTTTAGTAAGTATCACAATATAGCAGAAACTTTCATAAATAAGCACAAACATTTAAGGCAATGTATAAGACTAAAACACAGTCCTTTAACCTTAAACATCAGCATAATATGGAAATGATAAATCAAATAATTCCATTTACTTATTCACATTGATATTCTACTAGTTAAATAATCACATGTAATATCAATATCTAATTTCATAATGATGGAATGCATAATGCAGGACATCATAACGATATAATCAAAGCCTCATGCCAAGACTAAAAATAAGATTTTTTCAAGGCCTTGTGCCAAGACACTTGTTGGTCTCATTAGACCTACCGATGCATCAAAGAGCTATAGCGGGCTCCACCCATCACTTACTAAGTCCAATGCATTCCACATATTAAAAAGTTGAAAGAGAACATAAACATTCATATTAAAACTAGCATAAGAAAAGTTAATACTGTAACCACAAACTATGAATGGTATAAAAATAACACATTCATAGTCAAAAATATCACAAAACCTCTAATACAATATGGAAGATTGTAATATAATAAATTAACTTCAAACAAGTGTAAAATCCATCAAAGGATGTTGACATAGATGAAATCAAAACTATTTGAGAGAAATATCTATTTATATTTTGAAATCATTTAAATGTAACATAATTATAAAAGATAAAATTTATTTTTAAAATAATCTTATAATCTTGTAAGGTAATCTTAAAAAGTGTTATAATGGCAGAAAATAGCATAACCCACCATATAAGTTAAAAAACATTCTTACCTTAGTTTCTCAAAAAGGACATAAAGTACCTGGTTTGGAAAGCGATGGAAAGATTTCTTTCAAAAAAAATTATAAAAATTCAAACAAGGGTATAAATGACTTTAACCCATAATCTAGGAAAGAGTAAAAATGTTTTGAAATACATTTTTCAAAAACATGGATGTGGATGATAAAGTGGTCCTAGTAGATACACAATTATAAATAACCTCAGATAATAAAGAGATTGTAAAATTAACCCTTACCTTGTACTTTTCCTTGGTAGAGGGTACATTAACCTCCTGTATAATAGTAAAATCATTGTTATTAAATTATACAATAACTAGATACATAAATATGATATCATATATTATCTTTTAATATTACATTGTTAATAATATTGTAGTAGTATCATTGTTTCGGGTGTTAACTCATTCATTTTCCTTTATATGTTTTGTTAAGTAAGTCATATTTGTTATGGATTGGATGTATTTTATTCATATCCAAAATTATATTAAGTTCTTAAACATTATTATTAATCCTAAAATAAAAATTATCCATGAATGGTTATGATGGGGAATGAATTTCATCGCATTCATAGAGACGGTAACTCGTACGTATGCACCAGCGACAATACCATTCTATTGATGGTGAAATAGTATGTAATTAGATGGTTTATCATATATACAGATTTATTAGCATGTTATATTTATTATATATATTTAAATTATACTTTTTATTATACACATCCAAATAATGAATTGTTGAATAACAAACTACACCACGATGTGGAGACAGTAAGCCCTCCGTACGCACGTACGATGACTTTGTTATTCATAGGATGGATAGAATAATTAATATGGTTGTTCCATTTTTAAAAAAACATAACAGTATTTAGAAGGTACTGGAGTTATTATTTTGGTATGTAAACAACAAATAAAGAGGAAGTGGAAGATAAAAAGAACTTTGAAAGACGTGACGAAATTATTACCTCTTCTTCATGTGTTTCCTTTTGAGTTGATCAAAAGGGATACTTAGGTTGGATTTCTGATCAAAGTAAGGACTATAGTTATAATTTAGGGAATTTGGGAGGATATTTGAGCAGGTTTTGGCTGAGCTAAATGGATTTGGAGATGTGATTTTGAGGGATGGGGTAATACCCTTTTATAAGAGAGGTGAGGGTCACTTTAGGAAGAGCTTAAAATATTTATTTATTATACAATAATATTAGGTTTATAATGTCTCAAAAAGGATTTATTTAACGAATATTGTAGGTATGGGTCGAAAAACTCTCAAAAAATAGGTTTTATACTTGTTTAGGTCACCATATTAACCTTATCTTTTAGATTTAACTCTCAGTTAAATAGTTTAACTTTTTACATGTATTCTTGTATTGTTATAATAAATGGGTAGTAAACATATTATAAATAGACAAGAGAACCACAAGTGGTTAATTATTGACATATATATTATTATATAATTCCTTTTTCCTAATCATAGATTTTTAAGAATATTATATCAATTAATAATATAGTATTTGTTTTAAAAAATCATTTATGTTAATTTTGACACTATTTGGTATTTTTTTTTTGAAAGTCATAAAAGCTTTATAACTTAGAAAAAAATTTATTTAATCAACCATAATAGGTCATATTAACCTATAAAATTAGTTTAATTCATTATAAGTCACTATTTACATTTATTTGGATATTTATAATATCAATTATTTTAATCTTTCATTTATAAGGTGATTATTGCATCATCATTGTGTCATAAAAAAATTTAATTATTAAATGTATAAAAATTATAATAAAAATACCATTATGTTGGAAATAGTTTTATTTTTCTAATTAATATTTATAGTAAGATTTATCATATTTATAAACCTATATTAAAAATTTCTTCGTTATTAATATTCGAATTTAACACTTTTAACTCTTCTTAAAATAAAATAATAATAAATTTCCTAACCTAATCCATGTAGATAAAAAGGATCATATTATATTAATAAGGTTTATTTTGTACTAAATAAACATATCCAATAGAATTATAACTTTTTTTAGGGTAATTATAATATCATTTTTACCTTTAATTACCTGATTAACTTTTAACCATGGTAAATAAAATTCAAAATTTATTATTCACAAAAAATTATTTTCATCCTATTGAACCAAATTTTACAAAATTATTTCAACCATGTCTCTCAAATTTTTTAAATTCTATTCACATAAGTGGTAAAATTATGTTTCATGAAAATTTTAAAATATGCCTAGATGGTGGGTAAAAGACGTTAAAAGTTCAATAAAATTTTATATATCAAATATTAATATAAAATGACACCAATGAATATCATTGAACATATATAGGTATTATGTATCTATTTTAACCTAAAATAAATTTAAATGAAATAACTAATTATTTAAATAAAAAGTCTGTTTAAGACAATAACGTTCTGTTTTTCACTATTCATCAAAAAATGAATGTTTTCAGAAAAATACCAAAAAATCACCCTAAGCTAATTTTGATATTCCAAATCTAAAAATGAAGTTCATTTTGAAAAATAAAAAATATAAAATTTCAAAAAGTGGGTATTATTATTCATAACGACTAGTTTTAATGGTTGTTGTGTGCTAGAACACAATGTTGTGTACAACCCAAGCTATTTCATTATTCAAAAAAGAAGTGTACCATGGAAGCTTAGAGTGTTATATGATAGAAGTGTTTTAATTGGATCATGTGCATCTTCTTCTGATACAGTTGCAACTGATCATGGGGAAATCAAAATTTGACTATTGGAGGTAGTTTCATATATGCTTATAAATAGATATCGAGGCTTCTTGTAATGGGAGGTCATTATATAGAAATTATTTAAAGTTTTTTTATTCATTTGATGTTTTCAAAAGCATGTTTCCTAGACCAATTATAATTGAATTTTTCTTTAGTTAGATTCGAATAGATCATCAGTTTGTTAGGTTTTATTATAAATTCTCTAAGTCTTAAGGATATATTTATTTTCTATTTGAACATTCATGATTGTGGTATTTTTATGTTGAAATAAATAAGGTGTGATTTATTCTTTATGATCAAAAGAAACTGTGGTTTGGATGATAATTCATTGTTTGATCATGCTAATCGTGGGATTTTTTGGCTTGGAAGATACAAGTTTTCATGGTTTGGACACTGATATTGTCTGAGGGGTTTTAGTAGATGACTTTATAGTCTTGGAATGGGGATACCTTGGTTCTCGTTAGAAACCACTTATTACTTTCGCCTAAAATCAAAGGGTTCCTTCATTAGAATTTTTTGTTAATTGATTTCTTGTTTGGTATATGGAATTCATTCAAATAATTGTTTTATTTATTTTTATACATTTTACTTTTTAGACATTTATATTTTTGTTTATACTTATTAACTACCAATAAGTTAATATATGTTGTGAATGTAACATTTATCATATAGTTTTTTAAATTTTAGTAAACCTTTTTTCAAAAAAAAATTATTTTTAACTCTGGTTTATTTTAATTATATCAGAAGATAGTACCTTCTAATAAACTTACAATTAACTGGGATATAAAATTGAGATTTCATTTTAAAATATAATACAACCCCTATTATAGTGTTCCTTGACAACATGTGCAAGGAAAAACACTTTGTATCAATTCTTGTATCTTGATATCAATGCATTATTTTTTAGTTATTCCAAATTTTTATTATCTTCTTGTTATATCAAAATTTAAAATATTTTTCCTTAAATAACCATTTAAAATAGAAAATAATTTTTTGTTTTAGATATTTATGAAATATATGTTGGTTTGATTGATAACATGAATATGAAAATTCATCCTATTTTTTATTGTAATGACTACGAGTACTTGATAGATTAAATGAAAATATTTTTCAACAATATTGGTGTTGAAAACTTTTTTATGACTTCTAGAAGCCACAAGATACTAAAGGAAGAAGTTACTAGTTTAACTATAAAATAATGGTTTCAGTATTACTTGATTTTCCTTTTTAGGAATACTCATCTCTATGACATTAAAATAAATAAATAGAGTTATTCTGGTAACATCTTGTCAAATAGAAAATTAAATTTGTAAAAATATTAAAGTTACACAACCAAGGACATCAAAAGTTCTTAAAATCAACTTATCCAATATTAGGGAGGATTATCAAGATATTTATTATCCTCTAAAAGAATTTATCTCTAAAATATATCAATTTCTTATTAAAATATTCAATCATATATAAAAATATTAAGAGAAATAATTTTTGGATGGTCAATTTACTGGGAAAGTCATTGATATTTTTTCTATGTAGTGGGAACCAAAATGAAAATAAATTGATGATACAAAAAATATTTTCAAGTTATGTTCGGATGATATTATGGTAACATAAGTGAACAAGGAAATATGTTTAAAGAGAGATTCTAAAAAAGTTAAAAAAATGAGTTCCATTTACTTTTTCCTTCAGATCAATAAATTATAAAGGTAAATACTTCCAAAGATATACCTCGTTGTTTTATGATAGTGAATGAAAACCTACTAAAAGGTAATATGCAAATATAGTGAGGAGGATGTTTAAAAATTTAATTTTTTAGAGTGGTTACCTATAGAATAGAAAATAGAAACATGATAAGAGAATTTCCTATAACACTATATGATGTGAGTAAAATAAGATCAGGCATATTCAACCTTGTTGTCTTGAACTAATATGAAGGGTTAGAAAAATTTATAAGATTTTATCTAGAATTAAATAATATAAAAATTTGACTTCATTGGATAACTAGAGTGTTGGTGAGTCATCTACATCTTCAAAAAGTTCATTAGATTATAGTGATAACAGTGGAAGAATCACTATTATTTATTAAAATTATCAAAAATATGATTTGTTAAAATAAAAATGGATTATCGGGAATAAAACTAACAATAATATATATAAACTATCCTTATGGTAAGAGTTTTATTATTCATTATATGGGGAATATCTTTTACTTAACGAGGAAAAAGTACTACAGACCAATGATGATAATAAAGTTTATTTTGTGGAATGTGAAAATATGTATCACAAAGTTTACAAAAATTATATAGAAAAAAAATAATTTTTAATAATAAAAAGATAAATTTGGTAAATCCTCATGTTAATTATCTATTGTAAAAAATGATACTGTAATGATCATTTTAGAATTGGATAGGTTAAAATATAATGTTTTAGGACTAACTTATGAGAAAAACAGAAGTTTTTAAATTTTGTTGAATATTACCATTGGGTTATGAAACTAAAATATGAAGTATAAATACTAAAGAATTTGTTGACTAACATTACTATTATAAGTGAATATTTTTAAAATATATTCAAACAATTGAGTCCCAATAAAATAAATCCCAAACTTAGACACTAATCCATCGAAGGATGTCATTATCAATCCAACTATTTTATTCTAATTAGTTTCCCTTTTGTAAACATATCAAAGAGAAGGACACTAGAAGAATGGGTTTTCTTTAAATAGAATTTAAAAACTCACACATCTCGAATAGTAAATTTTAAAGGATCTTGATGCTCCTGAATATAAAATAATTTAATAGATCTTGGTTCCAAAGGATCCTTTTTCCAATACATATGGACCAATGTAGGTTATAATTCATTTTACATAATATCAAATAAATTAAAGTTGATTTATATCCATAGGTGAATTATAATATATGGAACCTAGTAATTTATATTTATTTTTTTAGATTCTATTACATTGTGTAATGTTCTTCTTTACATTTTTACTTATATATTTATATGTTTAACTCCATTTATTTAGTGGGGGATTATTTTGTTTGGAAAACTTTTTTTATTTATTGAGTTTGGTTTATTTTTTTATCCTTAACAAATGATAAATACATTCTTAAATGGATTTTCTAAAACCATATTTTAAAGAATAATATCAATCCATCATTATGGTAGATTACTTTTTGAAGATTTAATTTTTTTACTTGTCTTTTATAATTATGTGTTAACCGATAATTTATTTAATTTGTGATGCTTACCTATTTTATTATAGGTTTATTGTATTTGGGTTTTTATTATAATTATACATAATATCAAATAAAATATTACATTATTTTAAATAATTTTAATATTGCATATTTTTTAGACTCTTGAGAGGAGGGGGTGAATTCTAGAAAATATGATCTCCAAAAATCTTTAAAAATATTCAATTTCAAAATTTTGTATTAACTATAATGTTCTAATTTAATGTATGATTACTTGGATATTTATAATTTCTAAAAATATGAATGTTTCCATTAAAGTTTTAATTTTCAATATGTTGAATGTTCTATTCATAGTTTGATTTGAAAAATTTAAATTCAATAGAAAGTATATGATACTATGATTTTTATCTTTAAAGAACTATTTTAGATAGGGGAGAATTAAAATTTATAAAATATTTACCTTAGTAACAAAATTCTCTTTTTCTTGGTTTTATTTTTGAGAATCACAATGTGGGTGAAATTTGAGTTCATTATGTTTTATTTCTAATGATAAATTATTTATTTATGTTTTAAAAAATGGGATAAGTTCATTTATGTTATTGGGGAGATTGGAAGAGTTGATAGAGTTTTGAATATTTTAAATGTTATAAAACTCATTTGAAGTTACATGGAGCTTTTATTAATTTCTATCAATCCTAATCATCTTCATTCAATTTTTTGATTTTCCAAATGGGAGATATTGTTGATTTAAAGAATCACTTTACCCATGGTTTTGAAAATAACAATACACACACATGTTGATATTTGATTTAGGTGGTAGTAATTATTATATTTTTATCATGTGATGATTTAATTTATATTCAACAAAGTTATGATGAACTTAGTGTTCTAACATTATTTAATAGAAATTACTTAAACGTAGTAATGATGTGTTATAGATGATCATAATATGAAAGAATTTTCAATAGATCATTTGAATCTTCATCAATTGTAGTTTAAAATAGACACAAAGAACATGAAATATTATCATTAGAGATAGTTTCATGAAATCTTATAAATATTACTAAAGGCTTCATGGAATGGTATCACATTATATACAAATGAGATTAAGAGGTGTCATTTATTTTTATGTTTTCAATGATTTTTTGTCAAGATCTCTACCCATTGTATTTTTATTCAAGGAAATTATTCATAGAGCATCTTTTTGTGAGTTTTTATTTTAAATTATATTTTTATTTCATATTTTAATTTTTTCCTATCCAATAATTCATGATCGATGGATTCCAGGGTAGAAGATATAAATAATGTATGATCCTTAGTTATTAAGGGCTTCAATGGTATATAAGACATAATTGTTTCTAAAAAGGATAATTGATGTCATTCATTGCTATTATGATAAAAGAGTTCATGGTATGGTAATTAATACCATTTTATGGGTTTCATTCAAGGATATTCTAGTACTTTAATGGGGAACCAAAATTTATGGTTATGAACCTCCTACCAGTTTGGTCTATGAGAGAAGGGTTTCTTCATTGGAATTTATTTTGGTAATAAACAGCCTTTTGCGTATTTTAAAATTAATCTAATGCATATTTTTTCTTATTTTCCAATGTTCTTAAATTTTTAACTTTTATATTTTGATTTATTCTAGTTAACTAAAGAGTAGTTAATTTTTTTGCATTTATCATTCCTTAGAAATCCTTTTATTTTCTTATAAAACTATTTTTTATTATAGTTAATTAATAAACTATTAGTTAGTTTAATTTGGACTGAATATTCAATCATTTGATCAACTTAAACTTGTGTGATATAGAAACTTAATGTCTGACTTTGAATTAAAATTGACCATCACTCTTGTTTTGTGATTTGACTGCCTATGTGGGACCAAAAAATACATGATTCTATCTTAATTCTAAAGAATATATCCCATGTAAATCTAGAAAAATCATCAATATAAAAAAAAATCTTTCCCTCCAAGACATACAGTTCTATAGGGTTTAGAAAAATTCAAATGGATGTGTTTCTAAGGACAATATGTGGAAATATAATTGACTTATTTAGAATATGGACTATGTTTCATTCCCATTTTACATAAATCTCATAGTTTCTTTTCATCATAATTATGCATAAGAAAATTAGAAACAAACATCTTTTAAAAAAATTCTCAAAGAATAAATTTTATAATTTCTATGTCTTCTATACCAAATCCATGATACAATAATTTTATCGTTACATTTTCTTTCCATTCTATCAATAGAAACAGTGGAAATCTAAATAATAAGAATTTTGAGTCCTAAGCTCTTTAAATCTAATAAATTTATCTCTTAAAATTGAACAATAATTATTCCATAGGTTAAAAATATAATAATCATAATAATATTTTGAAATACTTATATGATATTACTTCAACCCTTTAAAATAATGTAATTTTTTGAAGAATTCTATTTCATGATTTACAAGAGAACCCAATCTAATTCTACTTGTTTTATCATTATATATAAATTTCAAAATATAACTTCCAATTTTTTAGGGATAATAAATATTTAAAAAACAATACTCATATTCCTATAATATACACTATCCATTGACCATTAATTATTTATATTCTCATTGACCCTTCCACTTCTTTTAAAAAATATGTTTTTTATTACTTTTAGTTCAAGATGAGTTTAAATTATAGATTTTAGAATCCAAATACGATTAATTTTAAAATAAATATTTTCATCTATAACAAAATTTAAACTATTTTAAAAATATGATAGCTTTAAAAAACTATATTGAGTTAATCATAAGCTACAATTAGTATCATAATGAATAAAAATATCATAATGATATAAGACAACAATATATGTGATTTTTATAATATATTAGATAATAAAATGCATTCTATACATCCATAGATTTTTATTAGTGTATCTCATCCCTTGTAAGCCCCTAACACCCTTATTACTAGTATAAATCATACAGAGGCATTCCCCCCTTTTTGAATTTAACAACAACCAACTATAAAAAATACATGAAATATAATTTATTCTACCATCAAACAGAGTATTATAAATGTCAATGACTATAGAATTATACAGAATATAAAAAACATGATTAAAAAAGGAATGTATTTATACAAAAATATAATCAAAATGAATTCATATTAATTGTTTCTCTTTCTTCAAGGAATCCTATTTAATTTCAATCATAGAATAGTGATCATTCAGTTCATCATAAGAATATTCATCACCATCAAGAAAAAATTAGAAAATATAATATACCACTTTGGTTTGACACACTAGACACATATTATACTAAAAATTTGTTTTATTATTTTCAAAATCATAATTTAAAACATCACTACATTCTTTAGAATCAATCAAATTAGATTTAATATCAATCAAATCTTTTATTTTATAGTAATCTCTTTTAAGAAGTTTGCCATTATATTTTCATTTTATCTTAAAATAAAGGAAAATATAAATTGATATACCTTAATTTTATTACATTCAAAGAATCTCACATTCATATTAGTATGATTATTTTTTAGGAAATATTTCCCAAACCCTTTAGTTCTCTTTAAAATTTAATTGAACCATTTTTTCTACTGAGTATGTTATTCATTAGAGTTAGTGGTAATATTTTCTTTATTTGAGGAATAAAAACAAGTTTCTTTATCAAAATTCTCATAATTTAAAATTAAAATTTTAATATCAATACTTTTCTTCTAAACTAACATCAAATCATATTCTACAACTTACATTTATGATTCATAAATTATTAAATTAATTGTTAGAATTTTCAATTTTATCTGATTGATATGTTAAAACTATCTAAAAAATATATATTCAACTCCATATTAATATAAATTCTCTTAAGAAATTTAAGTATTTATTTTTATCTGGAATTTAAAGTCATAGGGTTGAAAATTTAATTACAGTTTCTGTAATTTTTACATTTATCTAGGTGATTATTTCCCCATCATACACAAAATGTAGGTTATTTTATTTTATTATAGATATTTTTATCAAGATATTTTCATAGTTGAGTACAAGAATCATGAAATTATTTTTTAAAATATAGTAGATTAAAATTAGGAACTTTTACAATAAGATATCCTTAGGTCTTTACAATACACTTAGTATAAGAATTGTAAACTTAATAAACAAAATATAAGTATATATATATATGAAATCCAGATAAAATAGACAATTATGTTTTAAAAGGATTGAAAAAATATAATTGAATTAGCGAAATGTTTTTAGAAAATGATCAAAACTCTTGTTTTATATTATAAAAAATAGTAATAATGATAATCTTATTGTAATAAAAATATAGCTATATAATAGAAACAAAAAATATCCCAAAATAACTTTTTTCTTTAAAAATAATGTTTAATATATAATTACTCTATTCATTATATAAAATCTCATATCAACATACCTAAAAGATTTTAGTATATATTATACTTAATTATTTTTTCGAAATAAAATTAAACATCTCTCATTTCCATTTGAAAATAGAAAATATTATATCCATTTATCGCCAATGAGCTCGTACCCGAGTGGTAAAGGCTCCCGCATGGCATCCCAGAGACCCATGTTCAAAACTGGGTGGAGGATAATTTTTGGGTACTATAGAAAAACTATAGTAGTACTATAGTAGTCAATGTAGAAGTACTCTAGCAGTTGTTATTTGGTAATGTAGCAGCTAGAACTATTCACCTGATTTGGGCCTTCGGGCCACCGGTTTGGGCCTACATGTCTCAAGGGCCTTCGGGTCATCAAAGGCCTTCGGGGCACAGGGCCTTTGGGCCACAAATACCATAGAGTAGCATAATTCACATAGAACATGCCCCAGAAGAGGATCAGAGCAACCAAAGCAGCAGCCACCAGAAGCAGAGCTAACCGGATTGGAAGAATGGGAGGGTATGTCAGCCGCCATCAGGACAAGGCACCATGTAGCTTTTTACGGGGAAGTTATAGCCAATTACCAATGCAAGGTGGGGAGATAGGTGATGATTTATGTAGATGCTGGGGAGGGTCAGTTCTAGTGGGTTGGGCCTACGGGTTATGTAATAGGTCAGTGTTTGCCTCTGGGCCTTCGGGTCATGTATAGCGGGTCAGTCAAGCCTTTTTCCTTGGGAATACGGGTCATGTATGAGTTCCCATTCAACCCTTAAAAGAATTATTATCCATAATAAAATAAAAAATAAGGCATTCGGGCCATTCGGGGGGTATATCCACTAATCTCTATAAATTTTGATAATAGTTGGCTCTAATATTTCCTAAAAATTCACTTGACAAACATGGTAAAATATCTATGTAAAAATAACTTTTACATCAAATATGTTCTTTATTTTAAACTAAATAAATATCCCTATTGTAGAAACTGACTTCACATAAGTCTACAATTCATATAAAATATTTTATATATGTTTAAATAATTTTTCAAACTTCACAAAATATTAAATATTATGAATAATGAATTGTATAGGGATTAATATGGACATATTTACACTATATAAGAATGAATACACATTTCTACAATATATGTAAGTCCAAAATTAAATAATTGATTCATGTTACTGAGGTATATAATTATATACCTAAGATAAAATATTATATAATATTAATACAAAACATAAATTGTCTATATAAGAATCAAATTTCTAAAATGGATTTTCAAAATTAAGACTTAAAATTCCATTATTCATGTGAGGATGAATTCAAAATGTTTGTACATATATAATATTTTAAAATATTTTCAAAAATGGAATTTCAAAAAATAAAAGTTTAGATGAGTTTGAAAACTTATTACATCAGCATGATACATATTGTATAAATATTAGATAATATTATTTAAGTATTTTCCAAAAATTCTAAAATTTATAAAAAACATTTTAAATTAGTTCCTTAAAACGGGAGATATCTCTTCAAATTTAAATATTATAAATCTATATATTTTAAACATTGTAATATACTTTAGACTAATTTGTTATAATCAATCACACTTAAAATTAAAATATTAGTAACGCATGAATTGGGTTCTTATGAGAATTAAATTTCAGATCTATTGATATTAAGTAAAACAAATAAAACTCTACCAATAGTATTATTTTCCCTATGTCTTTTATTCTTTGTGAATTAACGGTTTCTAGAAATATAATTCTTTTAAAAGTTATTGTATTGCATTACTAAACATTATTATGTACTTGAGAATAACTGAGGATACATTATTGGTATTTAGAGGTGACTAATATCTTATTATAATGTTTTAAAGAAAAAATAATAACCAATATATATGATTTAATATCTCAATATGGTTTCATATTTTTACAAAATAGTTGTGCTATTGGGTGTAAGAGTTCTCACCCCCCCCCCCCCATAGAGGAATGTGCAATGGAAGAAAAGTCAATTGTTTCTTCATACGTGGTGATAGAAGATCTTTGGATCATAAAGTTCATCATAATAAATCTATAATTATTCCTAGAATATTAGAACAAATAGATCACTAATATGACAAAAAATTAGTTATTTCTTAGGCTAGGGAACCTGTATCTCATCATAAGAATAGATACATCCTTCAAAAATACCATCTCATTCAAGAAATCATTAATATAACTGATGTAAGGAACTATTGGGTTTATATATAAGAGAATATAGAGGTTATTTTGATATGGAAATTAACATATAAAATATATAAAATTCATACTAATTATTTTGGTTTTAGATTTATCGGGTATTTGATGTAATATATTTTTTAAATATAAATATATTATGATATTATAATAAAATTAATCTCTATTTTTCATTTATTCATGGGTGATGTGTACTTTACATGAGAGAGGTATGATAAAAAACCCTTGAGGTAAGACTCTATGTTTTACCTGATCAGTGTTCATCATAAAAGTTTATGTTTTGTAATGATAAGTTAGGATTAGTGTGATTTAAGGATCATATGGAAACACAGTGTTTACTCGTGAGAGGAAATAGATGACTTGTTATCTAGACTAACATGTAATAGTATATCACACGGATTTCCATACATATATTAATTAATATTATTATAAATGTATTAATTATATGAATCCACATACCTAAGGTTATCAAGTTATGAAAAATATTTACGTACATACATTATTACATTTTTATTGAATTTTTTAGGCGAAGCTATTTAGTGGGTTGGTTTGTATACTGGTAATCATGAGGGAGTTATTTTTTTAACCAATATTTTATTTTACATATTATATGATAAGTTTGATAATCGGGTCCTTGATTGAGTAAGACTAAACAAAATTCATGGAATTTCTTATACAAGTGACATGAGATGTACATATGTGTTTCTACGGTTGACATGTGTTGTATTTATCTAGATTGTCTAATCTACTTAGAGAATCAAAAATGTATGGGTTTTCTTACAACATATTATCATATTCCATGTCTAGTTTATAGAATTTATTCCTGGATAAATGGATTATATGAGTATAAATATGATTTATAGAGATACATAGGGTATGAATTTCTATATTAAAATACGAGTGTGGTTGATCAAGAGCACTTTAGATCCACTTGTACCATGAGTAAAAACAATTATCTAGTTGAGGTTTATATTTTAAAAAATTATGGATTGAAATTTACTAAATATTTTTAAAGTTATAAAGACCCATAGGTTCTCATTGATGGTTTAGGGAAAAATGAATTATTCTGGTATAATGTTTTTTTCTAAAATGAGAATGTTTTTATTATTAAAATATCTAAAGGAGTTTGGATGGATTTAAAATTATTGTATACTTTTCCATGAAGTCTATGTAGATCTTTTACATGTTGGTAATTTTTAGATATATTTACTAAATAAACATTACATGGACATTGGAGTGAGTACTTTTTTTCATTTTTATGGGAAAAATCACACATAACTTTATAGTGACTTTATTTCCAATTTTTTTTATGATATCAAGAATCGATCTATTTTTAAAATAGTTTTTTCTTCTATATCATTTACCATATTTTTGATCTAGTAACACTTCATGTGATGATTTAGTGATGATTTAGTTATCATTTAAGAGTTCAATGACTACTTCTAAATGAGTTCTACTTCTATAAGAGTTATAAAATATATAATTTAAATGTTGAATAAAATACTATGAATGTTTTGAAAATTCAATACTTAATTATGAATTACAATAAAAGGTATTTCTCTTTGCCTAATTTAAAATGGTATGAGTTAGAATAAATCATATCAAATAACTCATCATTTCATTTCCTATACTTAGCCTGAGTGTGGTTGAAATATTCCATTTAAGATAAAACAATTGTCCTACCAAAATGATTTTTGGGGATTCCATTAGTTGGTGTACACCAAATGTGGAAAGATTCTGTGGATTTTCATAGAAATAATTCCATCAAGCTTACCAATCACGTGATATAAATATGAGTAATGAGGTATGTATTTTGGTTTATCTTTATTTTATATTATAAACTATTTCAAATCAATTGATCCTTGGAATTTTAGGTTTTTTTATAATTAAATTTTTGTATAAATATTCCCAATAAAGAATATTAAAAATATAATAAATAAATTTAAATAAATATAATAATTAACATACAAAAGAACAATTGGCATATAAAAATTAAAGTAATGATATTATGATGAAAACTAGATAAAAATCAGAATAGGCTACCTTTTATGAGTTATGATTATGGTGACAACTATGATCATTTTGAGATAGATACTTGTAAAGTCCTATGATTTTGAACCGGGTTAAAATACGAGGGTTTTAAGTTTTTTTGGGTTTATTGATAGTTCAGTTTTTAAACTGACCTCTGGAATATTTTTCCGAGTGTTGGAACACCTAAAGGTGTCATTTTTGGACTCTTGTAATTACATGATAATTTTTTGTTTTTTTCCTGATGAGTCTTGAGGGTACCAGATCCAATAAATTCCACTTTAATGGATCTTCATGGGCATCGCACAGTTTCGATCCAACCCATGCAGTTTAACCAATTTAATAAATTATTTAATTTAATTAAAGAAGATTATATGAGAGATTGTGATTAATTAAATGAATGATTTAAAAAAATAATGAAGTTATTATTATTATTATTATATTGTTTGTTTAATTATATTATTTATAAATAATTAAAAAATGAAGGTTGAATAAATTAATGTATATTTGGGGTTTATCAAAGAACCATTTTAATTGAATAAATAGTTTCAGAACTATTAATGGACCATTTATTATTAAATAGTTTCAGAACTATTAATAGTTTCGTAACTATTAACATCATTATTAACGTGTCATGAATTATTTTGATGCATTGATATTTTAATTTCACATTAAAGGAGTGTATCATTTAGGAGAATTTAATGTGGATTTTGATCTTCTCAAAGAAACTTTTAATTAAATGGGGATTTTCAGATTTAATGAAGCATTGTAATTAAATAGAGGTGCTGGGTTTATCAAAGGTTTCAAAAATAATAATAATGAGATTATTATTATTTTAGTTCTATGAATGTAATATTTTTTATTATTATATAAATTAATTAGTGGTTATGGGTGGTATTTTTTATCATATTAATGATATTGTAATAAATTGGGGGTTTGGGTTTTAAATAAATGAATGCTGGAATAATAATAATAATGATGTTATTATTGTTTTTGTGGTTTTTTAGTTAAATAAATGTTAAAATAATTTAATGATAAATAGGGAGTTTAATATTTAATTACAAAATTTTTATTAACAGAATAATAAATAAATAAGCATTTTTAATTAAATGGGGATTTTTTCACTTATTAGATAAGTGTTTATTGTGTATAATAATAATAATAATAAAATGATTATTATTATTTAAATTATTACAGTCAATTAAATGGAATAAATTAACGGTAAAAATAAAAAGTGGAGGCGCAACCTGCATGTGGCGTGACCTTCCATGTTTCTCCTCCTCCATACAAGACATAGAAGCATCTCTGACCTCCACCTCTTTATGGCCCTCCTCCTAGGGACCTCTAGCATCATGCAACCCCTGAAAAACCCTCCCTATAGTAGTGTGACACTCAGGAGGAGCTCCTACTGTGCGCGACCCCCCTCTAGGCAGTACCTAGAGGTTCACCACCCCCTCTATTAGACACCACTTGGTGCAAGACGGTTCCTCTCGGACTCTTCACAAATATTGTCTTCCTCGTCATGGTCATTTCATCTACTTATAACTCATGATTCGCATCGGCCATTTAACTCCTCTCTTTTTCCTTGTTTTCTCAGCTAAAACCCAAAGGTTTGGGTTTAATCCATTCTTTGTGTTCCTCTTTTTTTAGGATATGAAAATATTGACTCGGGAACCATTGGTCAATAATTCGGCACTTTCCACCAAGGGAAAGGCAGATAGTCTTGAATTGTTTTGTTGTTGTTTGTTCGGGTAAGTTTTTAAACCCACTATTCGGTTTTTCACCGGTTATATTAAGGCCTGTTAAATTTTTTATGTATTCCTGGTACCAATTTAGATGTTTTTTGATCATTACTACTTTGATTTTGGGTAGCGGTTTAATATCTTGAATTTTTGTTGATCAATGTAGACAATGAGCATATATATATATATATGAAGGTAAGTGCACATGCGACTGTAGACCAGTTGTGGACTGGTTTATGCCAAGTACATTAAATCGTTGCAGAATAAAAATGGTTCCAACCGAAGGTAGGGTTCCAAATATTTATCTATTTATTTAAGAATGCCTCTTTGATTCTTTAAATAAATTGAGAAAGTGGGTTTCCTTGATTATAGAACTACTATGTTTAATGGAAATACGAATTAAATATAAACTGCTTGTTAGTGGTAATTCCATATCATGCTTTCTATGGTTTGTATTTTCATATGACTTCTTGTTGGTACTGATGTATAATATGTCAACGCATTAGAATTTTTTTGTTATTAAATGATGTCACCCACGTGAGATAAATTAGGAATTGATCATGTGTTGGTTTCAAGAATGTATTGTTATTTTGGTATAAGTAATATTTTTAAACAATTAAATTATTTGAATGGAGATGTTTGAGTAATAGGGTAATTGATCGATGAATTAATTATCAAAATGTGAGTTGGGAAATGGTGGCAATTACTGAATATTGAGAATATTGAATATTTTGAAATGTCCAAAATATAAATTGGTATGTGGTAATAATGAATGGATGGATTAATTATTATAGGATAAATGGTAAATGGTTAATTAATTGATGAACTAGTTAAAGAGATATTATTTAATTAATTAACTATTAAATTAATTAATTTTCATTCATTAATTTAAGATTATGAATTGATTTATTATTATGATTGTTGTCCAATAATACCTTTTGACTCGTATTAGTTTTCCGTTCCATAATTTATCTTCAATTGAGTTGTTTTAAAATATGATATTCTGTGTGAGATGGTTGCTAAATATCTGGGATTTATTCAGCATTTTTGATATGATTATGACATGCATGTAAATTGTTAAAGTCATGAGGAAATCACTGTTTGAGTGGACGAGATTAGAATTGTTAAATAATTTGGATAATTAAATGCTGAGTAAATTATTTAGATGGCTTGCTAAGACTAATTAATTGTTAATTACTTATTTACTATTGAGATGTTTAATGGTTAATTAATCGTTGACTTATTTGATGGGTGATTTATGTTATTAATTAGTTGTTGAATTATTTAACAGATTGGATTAATTAATTTATGAATTAATTAATACATGGTTTTAGGGTGTTAGATATAGAGTTCTACACAAATGATTAATATATATTTATGATTGATAAATGGGTTATGAGACAGGGACTGATGCTCGAAATACTCACGGGGTGCTAGACATGGCGTTCTACACCCAGCTTGCATGCAAATTTTCTTTTATGGGACAGGGATCAATGCTCCAAATACCCATGGGTTTTGAGACAAGGACTAATGCTCCAAATACTCACGAGGGTTCTAGACATGATGTTCTACTCCCATTAATTGGCATTGGACTGTGGGTCCAACTATTTGTACATGAAAAGACTTGAAAGTTAATGAAAATTGTTGTGACATGATGTTTGTGAATTGAATATAAGAAAGGGTTCAGAATTTTTAATGAATTGGGTGTATCACTACTAGTGGACTGAATTAGGATCGAATCCCTAAATTTAGTGGATGGGCTTAGACATGGTAAATCAAAGATTAAATGGAATATGACACATTATCCAATCCAAGGAACAAGCATAAATTCTGTCTTCACTTTGATTACTTAGATGATTTTTTAGAGACATCTGTGGTGAGTAACTTATACAGTGGATGTCGGGCTTAGGATGAATCTGAAGACTTTCATATTTTAATGAGGTTTGAGTAATTGATAAATAAAAATGATTGTGTAATTACTATTGTGTATACATGAAAAATGTATAATACAGGTTCAGACACCAGATGAGGGCTGAAGCAGGGACGTAGATATATAGTTACATTGTACAGCTTACTTTATTTATACATGCTTTCACAGAATTTAAATTATTTATTAAATTTTTGGATTTGGAATAGACATTGGTGGTCCGAGCCTACTGAGATTTATATCTCACGCCTAACTCAGGACACCATTGTACTGGGGTACCCGAGTAGATTCTGTTTGCTTACATGATTATTATTTTTGCATTTACCCGGGAGATAGGAGAAGATGATCGAGCAGAAGCTCTGGATGCTCGAGGAGACTTCCCTTAGAAATTTGAGTCCTTGTATATTTATTTTTTTTATTGGAATGTAAAGAATGCTATTTTGTTCAATGGTTTCCATTTTTTTATCATTAGCATGACATTCATATTTCTAGTGTAAAATTGGCATTAGAATTTTTTTGTACAAGATTTATAAAATCTGACTTCCCCTACATTATTATTTATTAGACTGCTTCCATTTTTTTCCATTTTCTATTATTGAACTCTGATATGAGGGTATAGTCTAACCACAAACTATCCAAAGAACCTCACTGCTAGTCGGTAGCCTATAGTATATGGGGTGACACGCTTGAGGTCATGTGGTGACCGGTCCTGCCACCGGTTTTGTGGTGAGCTTGGTCAGGACGTTACAAAGTTGTGTCAGAGGGTTTCTTTTAATTTTTCTTACTATTTTGGGGTTGGTGGACATGAGACTAGGAATGTTTTGGCATTTGGGTTAATAGTTGTTCTTGGGACTGATCACCCCATGTACAGGAAATGACCAAGTGGCCAAGAATGGGAATTGATGTGTGTACTATTAGAGGTTACAATTGATATGATTTCACCTTGAGTGACTAGTTTATTTTCCGCTACTTTTTTATTTTGATAATTTTGAAAAATAAAAAATATGGCCAGATATGGCAAGGAATTTTCATACATGCATCATCTTAGGCACTTAGAGATTCACGTGTTATGCATATAACATGCCATGTAGTTGCATTAGTAGGATGCCTGCAAATTTGGATTGTGTTCCTTGGGTTCAATTGCATGTTTTGATCTAATTTATCATTCCTCTATAGATAGCATGTTTCAGTGATATATTTAACATGCTTGAGTGATTATATGCCATATTGCCTCAGTTATTAGCATTTTTTTCTGTTGTTCCATGCTTTTATGTTATAGCATGCTGTTGTGTTATTGCTTATGTTAACATGCTAGATATGTTTTGCTATATGAAAGGGCTGCTAACGTTAAAATGTTAAATGAATGTTTCTATAATAAATGGGATCCAAATTCCAGTGATAAGGTGTATGGGTGCCTTATCGATTGGTTGATGGCCACCAATGTGTTTATACTTTATATAACGATAATATGTTTGAAAATGGTTATAAATGTAAAACTACTAAGTCTTTATTGAAATTTACTTTTGTTGGGTTGCTTTTTGAAGAACCCATATTGAATAAATGGGACCCTATGAGGTCTCCATCTATGTAAATGGAATTAAGATGCTAAATTTCCTGTTTAAATTTTAATAATAGTGAATGTTAAATGATTAAAGAGGATATTTGTGACATGAAGCCTATTCTTTCCATAGGGTGTTGTATTGAAAACCAAGTGACTTGTTATAAAAAAAATTACATATGTGTTTGTTGAAATTCATTCAAATGTTTAAAGGTTGAAATTAATTAATTTAAATGGCTAAAATGAAAAATGGTCTTTTGAATCATGTGATTTTGGTTTCTTATGACCAAGACATAGGGTCGATGCTTATGTTTCTTAGGGGGGTAACTTGTGGTAGGTATTACCCTTAGAATGTTCTAGACCATTAAAGTATTATCATCCCACTGCTCAGGAGGACTTCTTGGGACTCGACTCTTATGGCACGCCGATAGGTTTATGTTACGGCTTTTATGATCAATTTTTGACGTGGTGATTGTGGTCCGAGGAATGTCTCATGCATGCTTTAATGTGTTCTAATATAGCACCCTAGTGAGCAGATGATCTTTTCATGCGATGTCATAAACAATCATAAGGTGGTTAGTGCCTCATCTTTTTTGGTAAACATGTCTGCAGGAGATGCTGATATTTTTGAACATATTTGTCTGATAGTAGTTCGATTGATCTTCTTAATGACCTTGGTTTATCTCTTAGTGTGCTTTTCTGAATATGACTAGCATGTACCCTATATTGACCTCTTTATGGAGACACTAATATAGAATTGGTCTTACGCCATGATATAGTTTAAATGTTGTTGTTTTTTATGAGTGGTTGTTATCTAAGTAGTACGTTGGTTGCATGGTTTCTTCGAGCTACTCCCTTATTTGGGTTGGGGCATGGTTGTTTTTTTATAGCCTTGCGATGTCCTTACATGAAAATTTCACCAGAGGTCAAGTAAGGAATTTTTTATACATGTGGATGGTTTTGGAATATTTTTAAGGGCACGTCGTCAGATAAATGTCAAAGGTGGGTTTTGGGTCCCTGACATCTTTTGAGGGAAGCATGTGAATCCTATTCTATTAGTTGATTGACATTCAACCATTTTCATTGACAAGGTCCCTGTAATGGCCTCAAATATAACCTCTATTTTGATGTTTAAGCTATAAAGTGAGCTTTTGGATCTGGTTTTAAAGGCTTATCCATTAGGATTGTGAAGTGTAAAAGGTGTGTTTGGCATTGGGAATGCAACATGTTAACTCTAATGAGATTAAATGACCTTGGTAGGTCAGATTTTTTAGTAGTGTTTACCGATGGCTTCTCAGGGATGAGAAGTTTTTAAGGTGAGTAGATTGTAAAGTCCAGTGTTTTTGAACTGGGTTAAAATACAAATATTTTTGAATGTTTTTAGGTTTATTGATAGTTCATTTTTTAAACTGATCTTCGGAATTTTATTCTGAGTTTTGGAACACCTAAAGGTGTTGTTTTTGTATTTTCATAATTACCTAACACTTTTTAGCGGGTTTCCTCATGAGTGTTGTCAACATCAGATCCGAGAAATTCCACTTTAATGGATCTTCATAGGAAGTGCATGTTTTCGGTTCAACCCATACAGTTTACCTTATTTAATAAATTTTTTAATTTAATTAAAGAAGACTATATGAGAGACTGTGATTAATTATACGAATGTTTTAATAATAATAATAATGAAGTTATTTTTATTATTTTTGTGGTTGTTTAATTAAATAAATTATAAATAATTAATTAAATGATGGTTAAATAAATCAATGTTGATTTTGGGTTTATAGAAAAAATGTTTTAATTAAATCATGAGTTTTCAAATTATTAAAGGACCATTTATTATTAAATGGAGGAATGTGCTAATAGTAATAATAATATTATTATTATAGTGTTATAAATTATTTTGATTCATTGAGATTTTAATTGCACATTAAAGGAGTTTATAATTTATTAGAATTTAATGTGGGTTTTGAGCTTCTCAAAGAAACATTTAATTAAATGAGGAGTTTCAGATTTAATGAAGTGTTGTAATTAAATAGAGGTGTTGGGTTTATCAAAGGTTTCAAAAATAATAATAATGAGATTATTATTGTTTTAGTTCTATGAATGTAATAATTTTTATTATTATAGCATTGAAATTAGGGGTTACGGGTTGAAGTTTTTATCATATTAATGATATTGTAATAAATTGGGGGTTTGTGTTTTAAATAAATGAAAGTTGAAAAAATAATAATAATGATATTTTTATTATTTTTGTGGTTTTTTAGTTCAATAAATGTTAAAATAATTTAATGATCTATAGGGAGTTTTATATTTAATTACGAAAATTTTATTAAGAGAATAATAAATGAAGAAGCATTTTTAATTAAATGGAGAGTTTTGCACTTATTAGATAAGTGTTTAGTCTATATAATAATAATAATAATAATAATAATAAAATGATTATTATTATTTTAATTATTACATTCAATTAAATGGATTAATTTTAGGGGATAAATGGGAGGCGTGATCAAAAGTTGACGCGACCTCCCATGTTTCTCCTCCTCCATGCACGACACATAAGCATCTCTAACCTCCTCCTTCACACATCCCTCCTCCTCAAGACCTCCATCAGTGTGAAACCCATGGACGACCCTCCATATCATAGCATGACACCCAGGCATAGCTCCTGCAGTGCGCGACCCCCCTCTAGGCAGTACCTAGAGGGGCATCACCTACTCAAATGAACTCCACTTTGCATGCGACGATTTCTCTTGGACTCCTCACGATTCTTTTCCAGCTCGCCAAGGTGATTTCTTCTATGTATAACTCATGATTTTCATCGCCCTTTTGACTCCACTCTCTCACCTTTTATTCTCAGATGAAACCCAATGGTTTGGATTTAATCCGATCATTTCATTCCTCTATTTTTTTGGATATGCGAATGTTGACTTGGGACCCATTGGTCCATAATCAGGCAACCTCATCCAAGGGCGAGGTGGATGGTCTCGAATATTTTTTTCACCATTGGTTCAGGTATGTTTATAAACTCGCATTATAGTTTCACATCAGTTATATTAAGGCCTTTTAATTTTTTTATGTGTTCATGGTACCAAGTTAGAGGTGTGTTGTTCATTACTAGTTTGATTCTGGGTACCAGTTTAATATATTGAATTTTTGTTTATCAATGTAGACAATGCACCCATATAAATAAATAAATATATATATATATATATCTCGGTGTGTGTTCATGCAACTGTGGACCAGCTGTAGACTAGTTTCCTCCAAGTACATTAAAGCATTGTGGAAAATAAATGGTGCCACCCTGAGGTAGGGTTCCAAATATTTATCTATTTATTTAATAATTCCTGTTAGATTCTTTAAATAAATTGAGAAAGTGAGTTTCCTTAATTATGGAACTGCTATGTTTTTTTTTGAAATTATGATTAATGATAGATTGCTTGTTAATGGTAATGTCATATCATTCCTGCTGTGGTTTTCCTTTTCATATGTCTTCTTGCTGGTACTGATATATGATTTTTTGATGCATTACACTTTTGTTGTTATTAAATGATGTCACCCACGTGAGATAAATGAGGACTTGATGATGTGTTGGTTTTAAGAATTTATTGTTATTTTAGTTTAAGTAATATTTTTAAACAATTAAATGATTTGAAAAGAGTTGTTTGAGTAATAGGGTAATTGATCAATGAATTAATTATCAAAGTGTGAGTTGTTAAATTGTGGCATTTACTGAATATTGAGAATATTGAATATTTTGACATGTTCAGAATATAAATTGGTATCGGGTAATAATTAATGGAAATATTAACTATTACATGATAAATGTTAAGTGGTTAATTAATTTATGAACTGGTTAAAGAGATATGATTTAATTAATTAATTGTTGTATTAATAAATTTGTATGCATTAATTTAAGATTGTGAATTGGTTGATTATTTTGATTGTTGGCCAATAATACCTTTTGATGCGTATTAGTTTTCCATTCCATAAGTTGTCTTGGATGGAGTTATTTTAATGTATGATATGATGTGTGATATGGTTGCTAAAGATTTGGTCTTTTTTCAGCATGTTTTGATATGATTATGACGTGCATGTAAATTATTAAAGTCCTGAACGAATCACTATTTGAGTGGACAGGTTTAGAAATGTTAAATTTTTTTGGATAATTACATGTTGAGTTAATTATTTAGTTGTCTTGCTAAGAATAATTAATTGTTAATTAATTATTTACTATTGAGATGTTGAATGGTTAATTAATTTTTTGCTTATTTGATGGGTGATTTATGTTGTCAATTAGTTGTTGAATTATTTAACGGATTGAACTAATTAATTTATGAATTAATTAATCGATGGTTTTATGGTGTTAGACATGGAATTATACACCAATGATTAATATATATATATCTGTTTGATAAATGGGTTGTGAGATAGGGATTGATGCTCCAAATACTCACGGGGTTCTAGACATGTCATTATACACCTAGCTTGCATAAAAATATTCTTTTATGGGATAGGGACTGATGCTCCAAATACCCATGGGTTGTGAGATATGGACTGACACTCTAAATACTCATGAGGTTTCCATACATGATGTTCTACTCCCATTAATTGGCATTGGACTGTGGGTCCAATTGGATGTACATGAAATGAATTAATGGATAATGAAAACTATTATGACAAGATGTTTTTTTATTGAATATAAGAATTGGTTCTAACATATTAATGAATGGGATGAATCACAGTTTGTGGACAGACCCAGGAGTGCATCACAAATTTTAGTGGGTGGGCTCAGACATAGTATATGAATGATTAAATTGAATATGACACATTATCCAATCCAAAGCACAAGATTGGACTCAGTCTTTACTTTGATTACTTATATGGTCTTTAGAGATATATGTGGTGATTGAATTATACGAGGGATGTCGGGATTTGGCTGAATCTAAAGACTTTCATATTTTAATGAGGTTTCAATAATAGATAAGTGAAAATTATTTTTTAAAGACTATTGTGTATGCATGAAAAATGTATAATATAGGTTTAGACACCAGCCGAGGGTAGAAGAAGGTACTTGGGTATATAGTTACATTGTACTGCTTACGTTATTTATACATGCTTTCACATTGTTTAAATTATTTATTAAATTTATGGATTTGGGGTAGACACTAGTGATCCCAGCCTACTGAGATTTATATATCACACCCTACTAAGGCCGCCATTGCACTGGGGTACCCAAGTATATTCTATTTGGTTAAAGTATTATGCATTTTTCATTTACTTGGGAGATAGGAGCAGAGGACTGAGCGGAATCTCGGGATGCTCGAGGATACCTCCCCTAGATATTAGAGTCATTGTATATTTATTTTTGTATTGGAATGTAAAGAATGTTCTTTTTTTCACTTTTTCCCATCTTTGTATCATTAGCATGACATGTAGGCATCTGCTGTATAATTGGCACTGGCCATTTTTTTTGTACAAGATTTATAAAATCTGACTTCCACTTCATTATCATTTCTTAGACTTCTTAAATTTTTTCATTTTCTATTATTGAACTCTTTTATGAGGGTAGAGTCTCCCCACAGACTATCCATAGACCCTCACTGCTAGTGGGTAGCCTCTAGCATATGGGGAGACGTGCTTGTGGTCATATGGCAACTGGTCCAGCCATCAGTTTAGTGGTGAGCCGGGTCGGGACATTACAATACTAGTGGATGAATTATGGTAAGGTCCACACCTCATCTATTAATCTCCCATAGTGAGTAATATTCTTGTATATATTTTTTTTGTAAAAATATTTATATTATAGAAACTAACACACATATCTAAATAAAATCCTTGAAATAAACGTTAGGATGCATTGAAGAGTGTGTAATAAGATATAGAAAATACAAAAGTTGTTCAAAATACTCGACATAATGCTCAAAATCCTTCACATTACTGTTAGATCAATCTAATTCCCTATGGAGAAAACTCCATCTATGATATTACTAACTCATGTCTATCATCCCAATAAACATAAGGCCATGTACCAACATAGGTATTTGGCCACTATACCAAAATTAGCATACCAGAACACCTAAATCACACTCTCGATTTTGATAGGCAAGAAAGTAGTTCCAAGTATATCATATAAAATTTTAGATTGTTTTGAATTTTACAAGATTTAAAGAATAAACCTCACTATTAAAATATAAATAATTAACTAAACATACATAACACCATCCATTAAAAAATGTGACCAATAAATGAACATATATGATAGTAAAAGAGTATTAAACATGTATAAAAACACTGAAATGAGACATTTAGACTACTCTATGTAACACATAAACCCTTATAATTTCACTACCTCTGTATATGTACACATTATCCATGGTCTATCTAGACACCTAAGGGATCAAACATACAATAATGACAAGCCAAAAAATGCAGGGAAACATACACTTCATGGTGTGTAAATAAGGTGTGAGAAAAATTATAGTAGTAAAACCCATGAATCCATACATTCACATTAATTTGGATATTCAAACATTCTAGTTTCAAGCTTCATTTATAAAAGTACACTTTTAAAATTTAAAAAAAACATATACAACAAAGTACTTAATAGAAAATAAGCACTAAATAAAAATACTGATAAAACTTGAGAACCATTAAATTTAGGAAACAATAACATACAAACATAAATAATACCTAAAACTTATGATCAAGTAACACTATGATCCTTGTAATAAATCATTTTTAAATACATGAAAATTTAATTATACATAGGTCATTTCCCATAGTGACATCTCAAACAATAAGGTATATCCCCTAGACAATGTAAGGTCCTTCATCAGTGTTGAATCCATATGTACAAAAATTAGAGGGGCATCAAAACTAGTGATGTAATCCCCAATTTTCGAGGAATAGTTACATTTTTACATAGCATGGTACTTGTCCTTAGTTCCCACATTTGTACTTAAAGCTTTCTAGGTTGATTTCAATAAATTCAGGAGTTTAAATTAGCACACACTTATATCATAAACCTAACCTTTTATAATATCATATCAAAAATAATCTTTTTCAAAACATTCTTATCAATTCTTGGAGGGAGGTGTATTAATTTATAAAACGAGTGAGACTTGGAACAAAAAATATTTTTAGACAAAACTCCCATTTTTCAAAAAAATAGTTTTTAACAACATAGAATAAATTTTTTATAAATTATATGATTACTTTATGTGTAAAAAAGCTATGTTTATTTACATTAAATATCTTTATATTTTTACCTTAACACCTTGAGTGAACCCCTTTACATAAAAATAATTTATAATTATAATTCATTCCTTTCAATCATAATATTCTAAATAAATACTAAATCCTATTAATAATCATTTATAATTTATTAACATTCATTTTATAAAACATTATAGGTGTAATGGTGATGAAATATGATCCAGAGTGGGTGAAGAGACCCGATTAAAATTTTAGAGAAATTGATTAATTATATAAATTAATTATAAAAGTAAATTAGTGTAGTTTTTAGTAGAAGAAAATAAAATAAAAAAGGAATGGATTTTTATGTGGTTTAATCCAAATTGGACCAATTATACTCTTATACCTCTCTACTCAATGAGAGATACATTCTATAATAAATTATTCTTAAAGTGGAATCAATGTCTAATTACAACATAATTTTTCAAGTTGAAGTATAACAAAATATACCCAAATTTTTTATGGGGAGTCATAACCCAATTAAAACACTACAATTATATACTGGGAGTCACAACATAAATGGTCATAACCATTGAAACTATGAGTCACAACTAAAATAATGAAAATTATTTTTTATGTAAAATTATAAAGTGACTATGACTGTATGTGGGAGATGAAAAACAAGTGTTATAGACTCAAGAAACTAGAATAAAAAAATAGAAACAGAATAAAACATAGACATTAGTTCTTGAGAAGGATTAGCATTATAGTTCATATAAATTCAATCAAAATCATATTATAATTTCATATTTTAAATTAAAATTTCAAATAAAAAAATCTAATTTAATGTAGTACATAATTATTAGAAAACATAATTTTAATTCATTAAATACTAAAAAATAAGTTTGAATATTTTCAATGTCAATACATATTTATTTGTGAAAGAATAAGACAAAGAAAAAAACTAAAGATATTAAAATTTATACAATGGAAATATATATGGTATTTATACTCGTGAATAAAGAATATATTAAATCACATTTTAAAATTATTTAAAATATTTTAAAAGTAGTTCTATAGGATTTTTAATAACATATATGAATTTCATATATCAATAAATTACTTATATTATTTAATATAAGCATGGTTAAATTAAATTATAAAAAATGAATAAAAATAGAGGATACTGAAAATTCTAGATTTAAGGAAAAAAAATTAAGTATAGAATAGGTCATTCATGTTAATTGGTCTTGTGATAGGTATATTGACAATGAAAATATTATAATGTGTGGTCACTTGATAATTTTTTTCACTATAATGAACTTAAATAGAGTTAGGTAGCTATACTTATTGAGTGAAAAAAATTAAATCATGTAGTAACTATGTGTTTTTCAACATCTTTCCCATGGTAGGTTGGGAATACTTGAGCTAACTTCCATTAGGTATGTTGGATACACACGTTTTGTCAATTAAAAATAAATACTTAATGTGGTAGGTTTAGAAACACACTTATGGGTGGTTTAGGAACATGACCATGCGAACACTAGAAAAAAACATGGTAGAATTCAACAATTTTTAGTGTCACTAAATAGCAGAATTTTCATTCTATGTATTTGAATTAAATTTATAGAAATTATAAATCTTTACAATAGATCAAAAATCACATAAATCCTACTTTTATAGATAATGATAATATAAAAGAATTTGAAAATATACAATAAAAATTGTTGAAAATTTACCAAACATATTATAGATATTCACTATTTATTAAAGTATCAAAATGGAATTTTTATACGTTTATTCAGTTGAATAAAATTTATAAAAAATTATTATCTTTCTATGATAATAAATAGTGCTAAATTTTGAGTTTTATCATTGGATTTATCATTGAAAAATAGAAGATATTAAATTATGTAAATTGCAAAATTTCTGAACAATTGCAATGCTTGTGGTAATTTTAATATCACTGAAAAAATGGTTTTAGACTTACACATAGTTTAACGAAATGAAAAAAATGTATTGGATACTCAATAAAACAATTTTCACAAGTATCTGAGCTATATAACTCAAGTTATTAAATAATAACTAAATAAAACATTAAATTAAAAATAGTTGTAGAAACCATAAACATACATCTTGTTCAAACCAAAAGTTTGAACACCTATAGACTGACTTAGAATTTCTCATATTATAATAAAATTTAAATAATTTTCACTATTTTATTTGAAGTATGATTTATAAAATTTCACCAAAAAAATAGATCAATTTATAATAATAGTAATATGATCGAATAAAAAATAATTTCGAGAAAAATTATTAATATAAAATATTGAGAGGGATATTAGTATTTTTAAAAAATAAAAAAACAACCAAATCATATAAAGAAAGAGTTAATTATCTATAAAATCAATTTAATCTTTCATTAAACACCGTTAATTTTGGAAAAAATATATTTAATAAAATTTTAAGTGATGAGTACAGTGAAAAACCCTTGATCAATTGAAAATTAAAAAATAAAGCATAAGAAAATTAAAAGGGCCTATTATAAAAAAAATGAATAGGATTATTCTATGATTTGAAAACCATTTTAAAACACCATAGACTATATGATTTTTTCAAATAAGGGGAATGTAAATAGGAACTTACCTGGATATTAGATAAACCATGACACCTTCAATGACTAATGATAAGGAGGGGTGAGAAATGGACCTAGCATCATTTCCATGCCAAAATCCCCATGAAAAATAAGTATTTTACCATGACCTAGAAAAGACTAATATTTCCATCGTAAAAACCCTATATGCTGATAGATAATGGAAGATGTTGTAAAAAGAGAAGAATAAGAGGAGGTAATATGATATAGGACATAACTTAGACCTCTATTGGATTTATTACAAGGGCTAGTGAAGAAAATGTAGTGGGAAAAAATTCACCCACTTATCCAATATTCCTCGAACTAGAAAGAATGATATAGGATGATCTCGTCCCTTTCCTGTAACTTTAACGAAAAATATTATTATTAATAATATCAAAATAAATTATTAATTATCAAATTAATATTTTATAGAAATACAAACTTACACATACACTAATTCTATAATGATAATACTAATAATAACAACCTCCTAAATTATTTTACAATCCCAAGTACCATTTCAATAACCTATACAAAGAATATAATAATATTATTTTTATTATTATTATTATTAAAATACACATACATTAATAATTATACCTATATTTTCATATAAAAAATTAATTATTTTACATAGAACACCCATTATAAATGATAAAACCATGGTAACTATAAATCATAGACTAATTGTGCGCTACCCATGGAACATAGATTTCTTTTATAATTTTCAATAGTGTAACTAATTAAACAATGAAGTACTTATTATAATAATTAATTACCAAAAAGAGAAAATTTGGGGTGCTATAAATAATTTAACACCCTGACTTGACTAACCTAAGAAATGACCATATCAAGTGATGATAACTAACCTCAGAAACACCACTATGAACACTAGAGGCTATGGTAATGATTATATAACCAATTTTGGAGAGGCTATGATCTTATTATCAAATCAGATAATATCATGTAAATAATAGAAACATCATATAACATAAAATTATGCAAACTGTTTTAAAACTAAAATATAATCATATAATATTATTCAAACATATACTACATGCTATTAAAAAATTACACAAGTCATATATTGTATATGTTAAAGGAGATCACCCATTGTACTGATCATATAGTTGGAGTAAAAAAGGGAATAAAATACCAAATTTATTCATAATAAAAAAACCTATGTCTCTCATCATCCCCATCTCTATAACCATTAATTCACTCTTGACTAATCAATTTTATTACTTTTACATAGTCTTTAATAATAAAAAAAATGTTTTCATGTCCACCATGGTGATTATTCATGGTTTTGGCAAACTACTGAACAAGACACCACCAACGGGGCCCCGAAGGGGTGCTAGAATATATTTGGTGTATTTATGTATGAGAAAATAATTTACGCAGTAACACAAACATGCAAGTAACTAAGTCATTTTGTTGTGTGTTAACCATGAAATCAAAATACCGAAACTCACATCCTTTTTCAAATTCTGGTGAATTTTTTCTATTAAACACTCAAAATTGAGGAGGACACAACTTCTCTGAGATGTTTTCTCATATATAAAACACATCCTAGAAAATGAATAATATAACCATCCCATTAGTTAAAGAATTTACTCTTGGAAATGGAATAACCTAACTAATTCCATGAATAATGGAATCAAATAATATAAAAAGTGTAAAATATCTTGTTTTTGGGATATAAGAATCACGATTGTGGATCCCAACATAGATACACCCTTATAACTTTAAGGAAGTGAATCAGGTTGGTGGATCACACCCCAATGATACATTAGATCTACAAATCTCAACTAAAATAAAATCATTTTCCTATAATCATAGTTTCTAGAACCTAATCATTATAAAATATAACAATACATGATAGACATGGACCAATCCCTATATATAATCTAAAAATTAATCCACACCTTTTATTCTTGAATAAGACAATATTCAGATAAAACCCAATCCATGCCCACTTAACTCTACTAATTTATTAGAATATATATCATCACAATAACTATAGGAACCTAAAAATCCTGAATCCCAGAGGTTCTGTTCAATCTACTAACCATAAATTATCGGTTGTATCAATCTAACTAATCAAATTTCTCAATACTATAGGTTAGAACACCTCTTTGGATCTCAATAAACCTAACCTAACTTCTTCTTATATCACCAATAGTAGGATGATCTCTATAAAATTATTTGAATACTATTAAGTCTACCTTATTCCAAAATACCACCATGATTAAAGCATGTGATGGAAGCAATTCATAACCAACACCACAACCAGTCTTAAGAAACACACTAAAAATTTCTAACCAAGACAAACAAGGTTTCCTTGTTAAATTCATTCTGTTATTACATTTTAAGTCATATCTTGATGAGATATAATGACATAGAGAAACCATTATAACCCTTTCCTCCTCTTTTGTTCCATAAGGCACAACCAAAATTCAGTGATCACTCATTTAGACTTCTCTAATAAAAACAACCAAAGTAATACCTTAACATACTGAGGATAATGATTTTTCATTACCCACATAACCAATTATGCACTCCATATTAGGGATTTAATGTCTATATTTAATTTCCTTTCATTACTTAATAAATTTACTAGGCTAAAGACTAGTAAAATACCCAAATAAATTATTTTCCTAATACACCACTAATAATCCCATAATGGAAAATCCCATGAAAATTAATACAATTCTCACAATCTATGACCCTTTATAGTTCCATCACAGATAATTAATGGAAACAATACATGGATACATAGTCATTATATGATCCTAAAATCACTAAACCACATGTTTAATATTCATTCAAACACTAACAGACCCTACATTATCCATATCTATGGTTCAGAATCACTCAATTACAATTTATACTAATCAAGCCTAAACCCCCATTAAATCCCACGTATCATGCATAAAAACATTCTACATATTTATTAATATTAGAGGTCACACATACATCAATGTATCTATACATAACCTATTTTGTAAAAAATGTATCATAAACACTGGATTGAAAAGAGCTAGGGTGCCACTAACAAAAAGATTCATTCTCCATATAAAAATAGTATGGCAATAAATTATGATGGTTTAATAAGAAATAAAGGGAAATTTTTTTCTATGATACATACAAAACCATAAAAAAAATAACTAGAACAACAAAACCAAATCTATATGATGAATTGAAGGTAAAAAATAAATCTCTAAAATATCTATAGTGTATTCTTTCGACTACTTAAGCTTTGGTTCATGGAGACTTAGGAGCGTTTGATAGTCAGGCTTCTCAATTCTAGAAGCATCATGACCAGGTTTGCTTTAGAGGATGATTATAGATACCCTCACTTTACCAAAATTAACATTACATAACTTTCTCAAAATACTTAAAAATTATAAAAATAGACTTAAGAAGACCGTAATAGTATAGTGCCTTTGGAAACATGGAAATAAAAACACTAGTACATAAATGAGCTATATTATCTCCCACTAGGTTCTTCTTGACCATCACCCTTCTTAGACACATCAAACATAATACAAATATTCACAAACTGGGGAAGGAAACATAAAAGGTGGTGATCTAAAATGATTATTAAGGGTAAAAAGGGATACATGTAAGCATAATCATGATCATAAGGGTATGAGAACAAGATCATGAATATAGAAGACCATACCCCGCACTTCAAATATCATAATAGAGATCATTTCATAAATATTGATAGTTCATAAGACATGAAACATAATGAAATAAAGAGAATAAGCTATAAAATCATAACATAGGAATAGGACATGGAATTGTGGCAACACATAAGCATATAATGATTTCTATAGTATCCAAGGCATCACTTCCAAGACCATCTTAGTGAAAAAATTCTTATACTGAATTGGGTGAACCCCCATTCCAGCCATGTATCACTGAACTGAGTAAACTATAATTCTATCCCTATATTATTAATCCAAGTAAACCCTCATTCCATCCCTATATTATTTAACAAGTAAACCCTCGTTCCATGTCTATCTCAGGAGATATAAATCTTTACCCAATGCATTATAGGGAGATATAGGTCACACCCGTCACATAATGAAATCATTCATACATGTTCCACAAGATCATAAATGAACATATCATAACCCATGAAATGAAATGGGTATTATAAACATGTAAACATATTATAACGTGTGGAAAGATATAGGTTTCATAATCATTTCACCATAACCCATGAAAAGAATTGCATTCCTAAATCATATAACCTGTGAAAGATAAACGAGCTTCATAAACATCATGTCATAAAAATATATCTCATTAAAAGAAATAATATGAATAGAAATATTTAATAATTTCCCCATAAAGTCATGAGTAACACCAATGTACGTCATCTTAGATGGGAAATAATTTTCAAAGATCATTTAATAATTTTTATTGAGGAAAAATCCTTTCTTCATTGAAAATTTCTTTTTTTTTACATAAACCCTTTTGAAAACATTTTTCTTTGAAATTGGATTGAAAACATATAAAAAAAGATTTTAAAATAATAAAAAAAATTAAAATCCATTTTTACTTAAGAATTATCTTAAATTATCTTGTGAAAATATTTTTTAAAACATGGTTTTTTAATATAATAGATTTCTGACTAAAGAGAGAGGTGGTCAGATTTTGCTAAAAAACTTATATTAATTACTAAAGGTTGGAAAATGATTCCAGAAAATGTGGGTATCTTGAATAAAAATAGGATAAGTAAACTCATGAATATTTATGAATGATAGAACATAATATTACATCAATGGAATCATAAACATAAATAATCTTGAAAAAAATGAGGAGATTGTCTCAATAAACTCCTATAACTTGGTCACTTGGGATCATACCCTCATTTAAGAAAAAGAAATTACATAAAGCATAAAATATCATGAAAATAATTATATTCATTATATAAAATGTAAAATTAATGTATATACACCTTGAAGAAGAGTTTAGGAGAATAAAAAATATGAGTCTCAATGAAGGCAAATGGAGACCAAACTATTTTACCAATTTTGTAAATTTTGAAAGTTAACCCCAATGAATGAAGGATCATAGAATTTATATGTGAATACCAAAAAATTTAAGTAAAATATAAATAGAATACAATCATGGGAGGTATATACACTACACAAAGAGAAAGAGTGGTGAACATAGCTTGTATCTCACAGAAATTAATAGGGAAATGAAAATCCTCTTACCTTTTGCCTTGACTCTCTCCATACTGGTACAAGATTCCTATATAATAAATATAATTTTATTATAAAAATTTAAAATAATATTAATATTATATATATTACCATATATTATTTGATAATTTCCTTATATTACTTGCATGTTAATGATCCTATTTTAAGGTTTCACTTCGGGTAATATTCGCTTTGTTCTTCACATGTGTCTTAATTTGTTATATCCTTGATCCTTATACTTATTTCATGATTACAGAATGTATAACATGATATAAATATCATCAATATCCAGTATACTTATAATATAATAATCTATAGAATAATGAATTTTGTAATGGAACACACTATTCATGGAGATGGTAAGTCGTACGTACACATGAATGGTGTTTTACGTTTTTATTGTTGTATTGAAAGAAAGTATATAAATGACATAAATATATATATAATTATTCTAGTAGCATGAATGGTGTGGTAGTCTACACTTCCCCAAATGAGATTATCATCCTACCACCAAATGGAAGGTAAAAAGATGTGTGTTAAAAAGGTAATAAAGAATGTTAAATATATAATTAATATAATATAATACATATATAGATATATTTTCTATCATAATGGACACCATGATTGGTGGTAAATGAGAAATGAACAATCATCGTTTCACGAGGCAGTAGTTCATCATACACAAAAACAATATGTTCAACATCCATTATATAGAGGTGTGTGTATATTTTGATCAGAAAATTTCCATAAAAATATCTTATTATATGTTGGATACTAGTTTTTGTACACAATAATGTATTAAATATAGTGTAGGGGTGGATAATGAAAACAAAGGAAATGTGCTTGATAGAATATGTTACCTCTTAATCGGGTTACTCTGTTCGGTTTATGCCAAAAATCATCCTGGAGAAGCTTTCGGACAAAAGGGATGATTAATGTTCTAAGGGAGGATTTTTTGGAGGGTACTTTTTTATATCTTGGTTGAAATTAAATGTTTTTATAGGTGTAAGGAATGTGTAGAGTTGGTGGCCTTTTATAGGAAAGGAAAAGGACTCATTTGGAATTTCTAGAAACAAGTTAGGTGTGCACATGTTCGTACCGAACCAAACTCATACAAAACTAAAAGAATACAAGAATGAAAGTTTTAAGGCAGAAATATGTACATCCAATAGGTTTTGGAAAATTTTCAAGATAATTTGGGCCCTTATTTTTATGTTTTAGTCCCCAATTAATCTAAATTTGGCCTTAACTAATGTGACTAATGTTAATCACCTTTACTAATCATTTTGGTAAAAAATTAACATGGTCTCATTAGACTCTAAATATTATAATGAATAAAAATTTTATATCATATTTTTTTTAATTAAAATCATAGAACAACAAAAATTAAGATTAGTGATAATCCTACGAATGGGACGAAATAACGGGGTTTTAAAGTGGGAAAAGGTTCAAAATATTATTAAGATTTTATATTTATTTCCAATGTGAATTAGATTATAATTAATTTTATTGTATTATTATATGTAAAATTTATCTAAATAGACCATAAAATAAACTTATAATACAATTTATCAATAATAATTAACTAGAAAAAATTCGATTTTTAAACAAAAAAGCAGCATTTTTTACTATGCATCAAAAAATGAAGTTTCTCAGAAAAATACCAAAAATTCACCCTAGGATAATTTGGACTTTATAAATATATAAATGAAGTTTATTTTGTTCAATTAAATTTATAAATGTTTCTAAAATTACATTCATTATTAAAAGTGTTTCATTCGAGAAAACAATGTTTTAAAAAGGAATTTACAAAAAATTATATCTTTTATTATCAATATGTTTTATTTATATAAAACAATTATAAAAAATATTTTAAATGTATTTATTACTATTCATATTACTACATTTAATGGATAGGTTATAATTATCTTATTTCAATAATTAATATAATAAAAAGAGATGTTTTGTAGAAACTCATTATTTGTTGTATCATACGCCAACTCAATGTTGCTTGTAATGTGCACCAAGTCAATGTTTCATTTAATGTACACCAAGTCATTGTTTCATGTGAAAGGATTATCGAACATAGTTCATTGAAAGATATATATGAAAATTTAAATTTATTCAAAAAAACAAGTCCATAAAAACTCAGCGTGTTACATTCTACCCCCCCCCCCCATAAAATGAATTTCTCCCTTGAAATTCATCACTTGAGTAAACAAAAATGAGGATTTTTAGGCTTCATCATACCCTCAAGTTCCAACATAACTTCCTATAACTAGAAATTTCACTACAAAACATTGACCAGGTGAGTTGTCTTATTTCATAGAACTTTATCTAATCAGTCCAGAATTTCAATAGGTCGTTCCACATAAGAAAGACCCTACTCCAATTGTATAAACTCTGAGTTTAGTACATGTGAAGGGTCAGGTATAAATTTACTCAATACTGATACATGGAACACATCATGTACTTGATATATATTTGGAGGAATTTCCAAGCGATAGTCTATTGTCCTAATACGATCAAGAATCTCAAATGGGTTGATATACCTAGGGGTTAGTTTACCTTTATTTATGAATCTCATAACATTATTATAGTGTGAGATTCATAGAAACACATTTTCACAAACATTAAACTCTATATCACATTGATGGTAATCAACATAACATTTATTTTGACTTTGAGCTTCCTTGATATGTCGTTGAATGGTTATGGGCTTCTCAACCATTTCTTCAGAGATCTCAGGTACCAATAGCTTTCTTTATCTAAACTCATCCATACATGTGGGATATCTGCATTTTTTCTTATAGGGGGCTTCGTAAGTTTCCATCTAAGTGATTGAGTATAATTTATTGTTGTAAGAAAATCTAAATAGAGGGAGGTATTGATTGAAATAACATTTTAAATCCATAAAACAAGATCCCAACATACCCTCTATGTATTGAATTGTTATTTCAGATTATCCATCTATCATAGGATGATTAGTACTGATGAAACTCAATTCTGTATCAAGTAATTTCTGAAAAAACATCACTATAACATTGAAGTAACCTTGGATCCCTATCTGATATAATGGAATGTGGTACATCGTGCAACCTTACCACTAACTTAATGTATATTCTGGAAAGCTGATCAAGAGAGAAATCTTCTCTGATGGAAATTAATTGTGCTGACTTAGTAAGGAGATCAACAACCACTCATATAACATTAAACTCTTTATAGGTTTTGGGTAGTCCAATGATAAAATCATTAATGATGTTCGCACATTTCCATTCTGGTGTGGGAAATGGATGAAAAATTCCATTACACTTTTTTCTACCAGCCTTAACTTGATGGAATACAAAACACTGAGATAAAAACTCCATGATATCTCTCTCCATTCCATCCCACCAGAAGTATTATTTCAAGTACCTATACATCTTTTTACATCCATGATGAATATAGAATGAAAAAATATGAGCTTTCTCTAACAGATCCATTATTAAATATGGCAGGGAAGGAACACATACAAGGTTCATGAACCTTATCATTCCGTCTAGATAAAGTTTAAAATCAAGAACATTTATGACCTTCTTTTACATCTATTCATCTTCCTTTTGTGCCTCCTTAATATTTAATTAGATAGAGGGAATAACATCCATTTGAGGAAGATAGGATTTTCCCCCTTCCTTCAGGATTTCTAGATCTATCCTTTGAAAATCTAGAAATATTGGATCTTTTTTATCCACATCATACACAAGCTACCATAATCTTTTTTACTCAAAGCATCGGCCATCTGGTTTTCTTTCCTAGGGTGAAAATGTGTTGAAAAATTATAATCCTTTATAAACACTAACCATCTTCTCTGGTACATGTTCCACTCTTTCTGTGTGAATATATATTTTAGATTTATATGATCGGTATATATATCACTCCTTTCCCCATAAAGATAATGCCTCCATATCTTTAATGTAATGATTACTAATTCTAACTTCAAATTATAAGTTGGGTAATTTTTCTCATGAATCTTAAACTGTTGTGAGGCATAGGATATAACCATTTTATTTTTCATAATAACACATCCCAATACCTTCTTAGATGCATCAATATAGATTAAAAACCCTTATCCACTATAGGGTAGTGTAATCATAGGTGTACTAACCAAACTTATCTTTAGTTCTTTGAAATTTTCCCCACATTCATCTGCCCAAAGGAACTTGACACCTTTACTAGTTAACTTGGTCATAGGATTAGATAGTCATGAGAAATTCTCCACAAAACATTGATAATATCTAGATAAACCAAGAAATATATGGATCTCAGTCACCATGGTTGGTCTAGTCTAGCTTTCAGTATCCTCTATCTTTGATGGATCTACTGCTATATTATATATTGAGATTATGTGACCCAAAAATGAAACCTTTTTCATCCAAAATTCACGTTTTGAAAATTTTTCATATAACTACTCCTCATTTAAGTTCTTCAATACAATTATCAACTGATCTTCATGCTCTTTCTTTCACTTTGAATAGATAATAATATCATCTATAAAGACTACCACAAACTTTTTGATGTAATCTCTAAACACTCTATTAATTAAATCCATGAATATAGTATGGGGATTAGTCTGACCAAAATTCATCACTATATATTCATAGTGACCATACCTTGTACAGAATGTCATCTTGGGTATATCCTCCTTTTCCCTTGATTAATGATATCCAAAATTAAGGTCAATCATGGAAAAGTATTGAGCTCTACATAGTTGATCAAATAAGTCACCAATATGGGGAAGAGGATACTTTTCTTGATTGTGATCTTGTTTAACTATCGATAATCAATGCATATTTTTATTGATCCATATTTATTTTTCACAAAAAGAACTGGTGCACCCCAAGGTGATACACTTAGTCTAATGAATCCATTATAAAGGTTTTATTATAGTTGATTCTTTAATTCCTATCACTCTATTGGGGAAATTCTATAAGGAGTCTTTGAAATTGGTGTGGAATCTAGTACAAGTTATATTGAGAACTCTAATTTAGGTTTTGGGGAAGACTAGGAATATCTTCCAGAAATACATCCACAAAATCCATACCAACATGAATATCATTAATGTCAATATTATCCCCAAACATTTGAGATAAAAAAACCTTTTTAATGGGAATTAAGACCCATAAACTGTATTTAATATCCACAGAAAGTTCATACTTATCATCACATTGATGGATGATCATAGGATGATTTAAAATATCAAACCTAACTTACCTTCCTTGACAATTGATGTGGGATTTATGTAGAGAAAGACAATCCATGCATCGGATAACATAAAATTCAACCAAATGAAAAAAGAAAAGATTTTTAGGAGGCACATTCCCACAAATTTCTACTGGAGATGAATCATAGATGTGAGATGCAATCTTCATACCATTGGGGGTTTGTACTACCAATTCTATATCTATTAGTTTTGGAGGAATATTAACACCCTTAGAAAATTATTTAGATCATAAAGAGTGGGTAGATCCAGAATCAAATATGACATTAGTAGTTCTAGAGTGGATGGTATGTGTACCTTTCATGAAATCATTATCTCACACCTCGTTAGAATTAGTTATTAAATGAGATGCCCCCTTATCCCTTGTCTTAAGAGGTTGTTTACATTGATCATCATAAAAAAAACCTTGGGTTTCTGAAATTGTTAGAAAAATTCAGGTTCTCCATACACTTGTAGCATTGAATCGTGGGAGGTTCATTCTATGTGTCTTTTTCTCCATTGGTATTTTGAGAAAACTTATTCTCATCACCTCAACAATCAATTACCTGATGGACTTACCTTCCACACTTAAAAAAATTATTAGACTCCCTAATTCAATTTCCTCTATTCTTCTTCCCACACATAAATCATAAAGTAAAGTTCATCCACTTTTATCCTTGTTTTTTAGAGTCTCCTTTAAACTCCATATTCCACTTCTTGTCAAATCCATGTGATTGATACATGACTCTTACCTACATTTCAACCTTGATTTCACAACACTCAATATCTTTTTAGCTTCTAGAGTCTCTTATAGCCAACACCCTTATGATACATATCATTAATATAACAATAAACCTATCAACATTAATTTTAGGTTGGGTGATAATTACTGAAGTGTACCATGCTAGTATCATGAAATTAGCCTTGTAAGTACCTACAGACTCATCATCCATTTGCTATAAATCAAGGAACTCTTTCTATATATTGGTATGAAGAATTCAAGAAAATTACTTGTTTAAAAATAAGTTCATAAATTCATCCCAAATCATGGAATCAATCTCATTATGCTCCCTCTAATACTTGATTAGATTCCACCATAGATCTGCTTCTCCTTCTAAGCAATAAATAGCCATAATGACTTTCTGATTCTACAAACATGTATGAATGGAGAATATTTTTTAGTGGTACTAATTAATTGTTCATCCATAAGTGGATCAGGATAAATTATTATAGAAGGTGGATTTTTCCTCATGAAAAACTCAACAAAATATAATTACATCCCTTTCTCATTTGGAAGTCCACCATGATCCATATCTTGAGAAAGTTGTGTGATCATATAAATGAAGTTTTTCTTTCCATATCCCATAGAATTTGGTTTTTCTGGGGTACAATCATTACATTTTCTATCATAATCTCCATTAACACAGCTCCTTCAAGTTCCAAACATTGACTAAAACCAAAAGAAAAGAGTAAGAAATAGTTATCATAATGAGGAACCACATAATCATGAAAAATCACTTATAGGATATCTAACTTGTGAAATATTACTTAAGATATGACACCTTAGGTTTATCCTATGTTATTAATAGCCAAATTATATTTAAATCCTTCATAATGGTTCATGAAGATTTTGTGAATTCCTGAATAAAATCCCTCAGGAGTGTCAAACCAAGTGTCCAACAAGGCTCGTTGTCGTGTACCAGATTACCCCAAATCAAGACCGGAACATCTTGTCATAGTTGTTACCCATAGCTGCATCTGTCCAGATCCACATCCACTTGTAGTATCCATATAGGGATGTATTTCTTGGAGACCACTCAGTCTATCCTTAACCAAAATTCCAAGACATTTTCCTATACTTTGACTCAACCATATACTTATCCTTACACATGTCCTTAGAGTTATCACCAAGGTTTTATCATCCTATTTTACAATGGTTAACTAAAATTTTCCTTTGATACCAACTATAGAGACCTGATCGTTACAACCATCAAGATAACATAACTATTTGGGAATAATTAAACATTATACAAACAGAAGAAAGAGGACCGTAATAGTTTAGTTCCATTGGTAACATGGAATCATAAACATTGGTTCATAAATAAGCTACATTATCTCCCACTAGGTTCTTCTTTACTAGAACCCTTATTAGAATCATAAAACATAATACATATCTTCACAACCTGGTGAAGGAAACATAAAAATGGGTGATATCAAATTCTCAGTAAGGGTAAACGAGGGAGACATGTAAGAAAAATCATGAGCATAAGTGTATGAGAACATGATCATGAAGATAGAAGATCATACCCATCATTTCAAAGATTATAACAGAGATCTTGGAATAAATTTTGGTAGTGCATAAGACATGAATAATAATGAAATAAAGAGAATATGCCATGAACGAAAAACATAGGAATAAGTAATGGGATTGTGGAAACACATAAGCAAATAATTATTTCCATAGTATCCAAGGCATCACTACCAAGACCATATTATTTGTAAAAGTCCTTTAATAAATCGAGTGAACCCCTGTTCCATCCATGTGTTACTGAAATGAGTAAACTATCATTCAAGCCTTGTATTACTGAACCGAGTAAACTCTCATTCCATCCATGTGTTATTGAACCATGTAAACCCTTGTTCCATCACTATCTATCTCATGAGATATAAATCTTTACCCAATGCATTGGATATAGATATAAGTCTCACCCATCATACATTGAAATCATACATGCATGTTCTACAGGATCATAAATAAACATATCATTACCCATGAAATGAAATGGGTATCCTAAAAATGTAATCATATCATAAACTATGGAAATATATAGGTTTTAAAATCATTTCATCATAACCCATGATAAAAATAACGTTTCAAAAGCATATAAACCATGAAAACGAAATGAGCTTCATAAACAACATGGCATCACAATATAATCCATTCAAAGAATGAATATGGATGTAAGAAATGAATAATTTCCCCATTAAGTAATTAGTAACACCAATGTATGTTATCTTATATGGTAAATAATTTTCAAAGATATTTTAAAAACATTTCTTAAGGAAAATATCCCTTCTTCTTTGAAAAATACTTTTTATTAAAAAAAGACTTTTGAAAACCTTTTTCTTTGAAAATAACTTTGAAATATATAAATAAATATTTTAAAAGAATAAAACATTTTTAGAATCCATTTTCTCTTGATAATTATCTTCTAGTATATTTTAAAAACAATTTTAAAAACTCGGTTTTTGAATTCAATAGTTTTCCGACCAAAGAGAGAGGTGGTCATATTTTACTAAAAACCATAATTAAGTGCCAAAGGGTGGAAAATGGTACTAAAAATGAGTGTATCTTGAATAAATAGAGGATAAGTAAAATCATTAATATTATTAAATTATTTATCATAATATTTCATCAAATGAATCATAAAAATAAACAATCTTGAAAAAAAATGAGGAGATTGTCTCAATAAACTCTTATAACTTGGTGATGTGGGATCATACTGTCCATGTAAGAAAACGAAATTACATTAAGCTTAATATATCTTTAAAATAATTAGATTCATGATATAATATGTAAAATGGAAGTATATACACCTTGAAAAAAATTTAGGTGCAAAACAAATAGGATCCTCAAAAAATGAAAATTTAGACAAAACTATTTTACCGATTTGGTAAATTTTTAAAGCTAAATTCCATGGGAGAACGGTTATAGAATAGATATGTGAATAACCATAAATTTAGGTAAAATATACATAGGATAATATCATGGTAAGTACATATAGTACACAAAAGGAAAGAGTGTTAAAAATAGATTGTATCTCACAGAAATTAATGGTGAGATGAAAATCCCCTTACCATGTGTCTTGACTCTCTCCGTACTAATAAAAGATTCCTGAATAATAAATATAAGTTTATTATTAATATTTTATATAATAACATTATTATATATATTACCATATATTCTTTTATTATGACCTTATATAACCCTCTTGTTAATGATTCTATGTTAGGGTTTCACTTAGGGTAATAGTCGCTTTATTCGTCACATGTGTCTTAATTTGTTATATTGTTGATCCTTATACATATATCATGATTCCATAATGTAGAACATGATATAGATATTAGATATATTCATTTTATTTATATTATAAAAATCTATATCGTAATTAAGTATCTAATGGAATACACCATTCATGGAGACGGTAATCCATATGTACACATGAACGTTGTTTTCCCTTTTTATTACCTTATTTAAAGAAAGTATGAAAATGTGATATATATATATATATACATGTATGTATATATATATATAATTATTAAATTATAACTAATATATTATATATATCATATAATTTCACTAAACACATCCTTAATACATTTTATGTAGTGTGTAAATGAATCACATCGCTTTGAGGGGGCGGTACTCCACACTTCCTCCAATGAGATTATCGTCTTAACCCCAAATGAAAGGTTAAAATATGTGTGTTTTAAAAGGAATAAAAATGTTAAATAAATAATAAATATAATATATTACATATATAAATATAGTTTATATCATAATGGCCACCATGATTGGTGGTAAAGGAGAGATGAACAACCATAGTTTCGTGAGGCAATAGTTAACCATACACAGAAACAATATGTTCAACATCCATTATATAGAGGTGTGTTTAAGTTTAGGACAGAAAAATTTCATAAAATTTACTAGTATATGTAGGACACCTTTTTCAGACAATAATTTAATAAATTGAGTGGAGGGGTGGAGGAGGTAAATAAATGGAAAGAGCTTGAGAGAAGGTGTTACCTCATAATCACGTAACTCCTTTTGTATTATGCCCAAAAGAATAATTGAGAAGTTTCTTTCCCAAAAGGATGATTCAAGGTCAAAGGGAGGAATTTTTAAGGCTAATTAAGAAGTTATTGGAATAATTAAAAAGGTTTTATAGGTTTGAGCAATGGGTAGAGATGGTGTCCTTTTATAGCGAAGGAAAATGACTCATTTGAAATTTCTAGAAAAGAGTTAGGTGTTCACATGTTCTTACCTAAAAAAAGTCATAATAAACCTATAAACCCCAATAATGGAATGTTTATGGATAAATATTTACATCCAATTGGTGTTTTACAAGTTTCAAGGTCATTTATCCATTAATTTTAATGTTTAGTCCCTAATTAAGCTTAATTTGGACTTAACTACTGTGATTATTTTTAATCACTTTTACTAATCATTTTGGTCATAAATAAAACTTTTCTTATTAGAATATAAATAATAGACAGAAAAAAATGGTTTATATAGGATTTTTTAAATTTATATCACACAAGAGTCAAAATTAAGATTAGTTTTAACCCTACAGACGAGAAGAAATAATGGGGTTTTAATGCGGGAAACAGTTAAAAAGATAATTAATATTTTTTATTCAGTTTCAAATAAGAAATTGATTATAATGAATATAATTGTATGATTATATGTAATATTTATCGAATTTGACCATAAAACCAATTTATAATATCATTTATCATTAATAATTAATTATAAAAATGTAATCTTTTAAATCAAAAATTAGTATTTTTTCACTACTCATAAAAAAATGATGTCTCTTAGAAAAAATAACAAAAATTCACCATAGGATAATTTAGACATTATAAATTCAAAAATGAAGTTTATTTTATCAAATTATATTAGTAAATGTGTCTAAATTTACTTTTATTATTAAAATTGGTTCATTTGAGAAAACAATGTTTTAAAAATGACTTTACCAAAAATCATATCTTTTATTATCAATTTGTTTTATTTATATAAAAAATTATAAAAAATATTTGAAAAATATTTATTAATATTCATAATACTATGTTTAATGTATAGGTTATAATTATATTAATTAAATTTTACAAAACAATAAAAATATATGTTTTGTAGAAACTCATTGTTGCATGTATTATATGCCAAATCAGTGTTACGTATAATGTACCCCAAGTCAGTCTTGAGGTTAACATATTACAAGTCTGTGTTTCATGTTAAAGGAATCTCTTAATTAGTGAATTTAAATATATAAATTGAAATTGAAATTTATTCGGCAAAAAACGGGTCCATAAAAACACGGGGTGTTATATTGATCTAATCATAACATGGTCGGGTGCTCATCATTCCTATAGTGGGTATTGTTTTATCCACTTTAAATTGTAATATTAATATCATATGAAGTATGATTCATCATCCATGATAGTTTGGGTAAGGCTTCCAAAACTTCCCATACCCTTTCAGAACACTTCAATTTTTTTTGTATTCTAGGGAATATCCTATGACATTACCTTTAATCGGATAGTATAACTTGATCCATATGTCACCCAATTTCACCTAGAACCTGTGTTGAGGAATATCTATTGAATCCACCTACTGAGTTTTTCTAGATCATAGTTGTTGAATATTTTAGGTATAAGAAGTAAATTATTTTTCAAACTTGGTATGATTTATGTTTTTTGTATAATAAAATGTGACATGGAGAGAAGGCATGCAGGCGTTCAATGCATAAGGAACCTAGATTGACTAATACTCAGAATAAACTGGTCCATTATGGGGTGTATGCTGCTCAAGACAGTCCTTTGGGTGTGAATTGTATTGGTTCTACTATGGTTAGTGAGCTTATTAAGTCTAATCATCATCATAGTAGTGTTGATGGCACTGAATTGGTGTTGAATTGTAACATCCCGAGATTTTATGAAAAATATTCTTTTTAAATTTTATTGATGTCTTTTGTTGTACACTACAACAAAGGAGTCTTTCACAACATGCAACCCTAACTTGGCTGCATTACACGCAATCACGACCTTCCTCGATAGTGTGTGTTGTACGCAATATCGAGTTTCACTAAAAAACGATATGCTATTAAAATATTATTAAAACTAACTGTTATGAATAGTAATAACCACTTTTTGAAATTGTGTAAATTTCATATTTCAAAATGGAATTCATTTTTGGATTCATAATATCGAAATTAACCTAGGGTGAAATTTTGGTATTTTTCTGAAAACTTTCAGTTTTTGATGAATAGTGAAAACACTGGGTTACTATTTAAAAACCGACTTTTTATTTAAATATTTATTTATTTTATTTAAATTTATTTTAGGTAAAAATTGTCACATAATACCTATATAAGTTCAATGTAATTCATTGGAGTCATTTTATAATAATTTTAGATATATAAAAATTTTATTGAACTTTTGACCGTCTTTTACCCACCTCCAAGGAGAATTTGCAAATTTACATAAAACTTAATTTTACCGCTTTGTGAATGGAATTTCAAAAATTCAAGAGGCACGGTTGATATCAGTAAGTAAAATGTGGTTCAATGAGATGAAAATAATTTTTGGTGAATAGTAACTTTTTGCTTTTATTTACCACGGTTAAATTAAATAGGGTAATTAAGGGTAAAAATGATATTATTATTACCCTAACACATGTCCTAATTCGATTGGATCAGTGTAATTCGACCAAAAACAACCTTAGGAATAAAATATGACTATTTAGGCCTACTTGGATTAGATTAGGACATTTATTATTAATTTATTTAAAGAAGGGTTAAAATAGTTAAAATCAAAGTTTAATAAGTAAATAATTTTTAATATAGGGTTATACATAAGATAAATTCGACTATAAATATTCATTATAAAGATAAAAAATATTTCCTACATAATGGTATTTTATTTTTAATTTTTAGACTTTAAATAATTTAATTTATTTATGAAACAATGATGATGCAGTAATTATATTATTAATGAAATATTGACATAATTGATGTTATAAATACACAAATAAATGTAATTTGAGACTTTTTATGAATTACAGTTATTTTTTTATGCTAATATGACATGTTAGTATTGATTTCAATAACTTTTTTCGAACTAATATTTCTGTTATGAGTTTCACAAAAATCAATTACCAAATAGAGTCAAAATTGACATAAAATAGTTTTTAAAACAAATATTATATTATTAATTGTTATTTTATTCCAAAAAATCTAAGGTTCGGCCAAATGACTTAGATAAGGTTATATATATTTATAATAAACAACTTGGGGTTCATTTGTCTTGTTATAGTAAGTTTATTAACCTTATTGTGTAAGAAACCAAGAAGACACGGTAAAAGAAAAATTATTTAACATAAAGTTAAATCTAAATGATATGGTTAAAAAAGAAACCTAAACTTGTCTAAATTCTATTGGATGATATTATTTCGACCCATCCCAACCTTAGATTCTAAATAACTCAATTTTGATCTATTAAAAACCAAATATGAATTTATAATAAAATAATATTTTTAGTTTTTCCTAAGGTGCCCCTTTCCTCCCTTATAAAAGGGCACCTCCTCCCTCTCTTACTCACACCAATTTGAGCCTTAAAGCTTGGAAAACCCTACCAAATTTTCTTATCCACTTCCCTAGAAACATACTAGAGGTCCTGGTCTTCTTCAAATACCAATTTTAGTGCCCTAAGAGGAGGTCTCAAAGAGGCGTTTCAAAGAAGAGGTAATGTTCGTCACCGATTCTTTCAACTTTATTTCTTCTTCCACTTCTTCTTCTTAGGTTGTTTCATTATGAAGTAATAAAATCAATATCCCTCATATACTGATATGTTATTATAAGTATGAAAAAACTCTATTTCACCATCTATCCATCCTATGGAAAATGAAATCACCGCGCATGCGTACGTACGGAATACCGTCTCCACGCCGTGGTGTAATCTATTTTCCACCACTGACTTACTTGGATGGGTATAATGGTGTAAATAATGACTTTATATTATTATTTTAAAGTGATATTGATTCTTAAATATTATACATTCACTTCAATACAATTCCACGATCATGGGAATGATATCATCGCTCGTGCATACGTACGGACTACCGTCTCCACGACGCGATGAGATTCATTCTCAATGATTAACCATTAATGAATGATTATAAAGTATATATAACAAGTAATCATGAAATATATGAAATAATAATGATACTGGATTTATGTATATATATATGTATTTCATCTACTTAATTCCATCCAATTCAATAATGAAACAAAAACAACATTCATGCATACGTATGGCCTACCGTCTCCATGAATGGTGTATTTCATTCCATTTATCGATCTATTATATATATGTATATTCTGAATATATATTATATATAAATCATTTTTTACATTCTGGATGCAAGTAACCATGATCTATGTAATCATATGAATAATTACAAGTCAAAACACGGACGACAAATGAAACGATTTTACCCAAAACGCTCTTTAACATGAAATTTACAAAAGAATGGGTAATATAAAGTCATAATTAAACCATATATGATATCATAACAATTAATATGATTCTGTAATAAGTCAATGACATTTTATAAATCATTATACAGGAGGTTCAGATACGTACAAAGCATATCGGACCTAAGGTAAGGGATAATTTTGCAAATCTCATTTTTATCCGAGATTGCTTATTTGTAATTATTTACTGGGGTTATTGAAATTATCCATGTCCTTGTTTTGTATAAGGGTTTTCATGTATTTTTAAATTCCTTTTTACCCATTTTGACTTTTATTCCATGGTATGGAAGGAATCTTTCTTTTATTTACCCTACAAGGTACTTTTTGACTTTTCCGACAAAAGTATGAGAAGAATGTTTTTTTAACGTATACGGCATGAAAGGATTTTTATGGTTTTATAAAGCCTTATTTTCATGAAGCTTCCTCCAATATATTTCATGACTATTTACAAAAAAATCATTTTCTTTTAAAATTGCATGACATTTTGTAAAAAGAAAATGATTTTGAAAAAAAAGGATATTTTCCTCAAGAATTCATTTCAAGTGTTTTACCAAAACCATTTTTCATCTAAGATGACATTATTTCATATGTGTATGTTTCAAGTATAATGTCTCTATGATTTACATGGATTCACTTTTCTTATTAGGTAATGATATCCATTTCTTTTATATAGATTATGTGATGATGGGATGATATTTATGAAACCCATTTTATTCGTTGGGTTATTATGAATGATGTATGTTTATTTTGTGGCACAAGTAAGAATGATTTCATTATGAGATGGGTGGGACCTATATCTCCCTCCAATGCATTTGGTAAAGATTTATATCTCATGAGATAGACAGGGCTCGAACGGTAAGTTAATCTGGTTCAGTATTATAGGACTGGAACAAGGAGTGAACTCGATTCATAAAGGGACTTTGTCCACTAAGATGGTCTTGGCAGCAATGCCTTGGATACTATGGAAATCATTACATGTGCTTAATGGATGCCACAATTACATGTTTTATTCCCATGCTATTTTATCATGATTTATGTTCCATTATGATCTATGCCTTATGTACTTCCATGTTTTATGTCGTTGCTCAAGATCTTGATGTTTAAACATTATGTTCATGTTTTTAAGTTCAAATGTATATGGTATGTTTTATTTTATCCATGCTTACCCTTACTGAGCATTTGAGCTCACCCTTTTTATGTTTTATTTTCCCCCGGGATTAAAAGAAAGGCTTTATGTAAGGAAACAAAAAGTGGAAGATCTTTATGGGAGATGTTGAAGATATTTCACCACGATTAGAAGATTACGTTCCAAGTTTCCAAAGACACTAAACTATTACGGTCCTTGTGTGTCTTTTTTTGTTATGTATTATGTATTCCGCAAATGTAATGTGATATCTATGTTTGTCAAGCTTCGGGTCTCTACAGTTGGTATTAAAGGGAAGTTTTAGTCAACCTTTGGAAACTATGATGCGAAAACGTTAGTGATATCTCTATAGATATTTCTAAGGTATGTCTAGGGATGTCCCTAAGGATAAGTATACGTATAGGATATATTCCTAGAACTACTGTAACGATATTAGAATTTAACCTAAGATGTTAGATATTGAGGGTACTCCCCCTTTACTATGTTTTTTCCATAGCATGATTTTTCCCTCTCACGCTATTCTTTTTGGGTTTTAAAAAATGGCTGGAAACAAGATGATTCACGATAATGGAGTATATTATGGACAATAGAATGATATTCTTCATGAGAAACCAAATGAAATGGGATTTGGAAGTCCAAACATCATTATTATACCGAATCAGAAATCTCATAATATGATCAATAAACTCTAATTTGGTAGGTTTCCTGACTCGGCTAATAAGAGAAATATGGAGTTTCCTGATGATCATAGAGGAAAGAAAGTTCAATTTCCCCTATGTAAATAATGTGGGAAGAGGCATCAAGGAGAATGTTTCAAAGGAACTGGAAGATGCTTTGGGTGTAGAAAAGAAGGACATAAACCCTGTAAGTGCAATGTAAAAGGTTCAGTTAACACCATGGATGAGGATAATGGTATTGCTACGACATCAACAATGGTTAAATGTTTTAAATTTGGAATGTACGGGCATTATGCAAACCAATGCCCTAAGGGAAAGTCTCGTGAATAGAATCAGTATGGTCGTATGGGTAATATTTATGTTGATTATGATGAAGAGACTACAAATGATATGTGAGATGAAAGAATTGTTGAAGCTTGGTCAATGGTTTAAGAAGGTAGTTGAATGATTACATTTTTATCAAGTGTAATTTTATATAAGTAATCTCATGGTACTATGGAATAAAGAGACATGTAAGGATTGTTACACTGTTGTCTTTCCTTAAGTTTTGAAAGTAAGTGATGAATTGTACCAGTATTTTTGGAAAGTAGATGATATGCTCATAATGAAGGGATAAGGAGAGAATTAAATGTTTGATAGTATTCATGAGCTCATGACTAATATAAGGAGAAGGTTATATCATGGTTTGAGTATATAGAATTTTTGGATTTTGGTATGTGGAAAGAGTTAACTTTTGACAGCATTTATGTTTTCACTATGTTTTAATGGGTATTCATTTTTCAAGAGAATACATGATTAAGGTATTCACATGATTGGAATGTGACCAACAAGATAATGGATGATAAATGATGGTTGGTTGATGACATTTCAAGTAATCGTTTTCTTTATACTATGATATTGGACCGAAGTATTTTAGATAAAGATTGGAATGGATTATGTTGGACATAAGATAGTATTGTTTAAGGATAGAACTTTTTTCGATATTATTGATGGGATGTTATAGTATTGTAGTTTTAGAAAAAGGACAACCTGCAGGATGGGTGACAGCCAATCGTGTCGGGCAAGGCTGTGGGAATCGAACCCACAACCGAAGTGCGACTGGCCTTTATCGCCTACCACTGGCCTTCAAGAAGTCCCTGTTTATTAGAAACTAGTTTTATTATATTAATCAGTATGATATATGAATTATAAGTCCATTTTAGGAACCATATATGATTAATCTCACTATAGATCGACTTATGTATATTTAATAACTTTTTCTAATCTTTTGTTTGAGACAGATGGAATGACCCGTCATTCTATCACATGATTTGCTAACACTTCACGAATAAAAAATTCAACTTTATTTCTTTAATAGATGAAGTGGGAATTTTTCAAGGCACGAACAACAGTGAGATTGTACCAAAATAAAGTAAGTATTTATTCTAATTCAAATTCTTCAACTTTAGGGAAATGATCTTGAAAACCAAAAATGTTGTCCTAGTGCCCTTATATCCGATGAATCAGATGGTACCCTAGATCATCACAAATTTATGGCTTTGTGATTATTGGATTTTTCATTTCCATGTTCTCTACCACTCTCTATCAGAACTTGATGGTTATATTTTTCTTCCATATCCATACTTTCACATATGTTATCCTACGTGAAAGCCCAGTGATTAGATAATTTGGGTAACCATTATGTTTCATACTTTAGTTTTTAAAGATTGGTTTTGGTATTCCTTTTTACGATGTGGGTTTCTATTAAAGAAACTTTCGTGTAGTAAACCATTTATAACCCTGACAAATTTCGAGGGCGAAATTCATTTTAAGGGGGGTAGAATGTAACACCCTGAGATTTTATGAAAAATATTCTTTTTAAATTTTATTGATGTCTTGTGTTGTACGCTACAACAAAGGAGTCTTGTGCAACACACAACCCTAACTTGTCTACATTACACGCAATCACGACCTTCCTCGATAGCGTGTGTTGTACGCAATACCGAGTTTCACTAAACAACGATATGCTATTAAAATATTATTAAAACAAGCCGTTGTGAATAGTAAAAACCACTTTTTGAAATTTTGTAAATTTCATCTTTCAAAATGGACTTCATTTTTGGATTCGGAATATCGAAATTATCCTAGGGTGAAATTTTGGTATTTTTCTGAAAACTTTCGATTATTTATGAATAGTGAAAACACCAGGTTACTATTTAAAAACCGACTTTTTATTTAAATAATTATTTATTTTATTTAAATTTATTTTAGGTCAAAATTTTCACATAATACCAATATAACTTCAATGTAATTCATTGGAGTCATTTTATAATAATTTTAGATATATAAATACTTTATTGAACTTTTGACCGTCTTTTACCCACCTCCTAGGAGAATTTGAAAATTTACATAAAACTTAATTTTACCACTTTTGTGAATGGAATTTCAAAAATCCGAGAGACACGGTTGATTTCAGTAAGTAAAATTTGGTTCAATGAGATGAAAATATTTTTTGGTGAATAGTAACATTTTACTTTTATTTACCACGGTTAAAAGTAAATAGGGTAATTAAGGGTAAAAATGATATTATTATTACCATAAAACATGTCCTAATTCTATTGGATAAGTGTAATTCGACCAAAAACAACCTTAGGAATAAAATATGACTATTTAGGCCCACTTGGATTAGATTATGACATTTATTGTTAATTTATTTAAATAAGGGTTAAAATAGGTAAAATCAAAGTTTAATAAGTAAATTATTTTTAATATAGGGTTATACATAAGATAAATTCGACTATAAATATTCATTAGAAATATAAAAAGATTTCCTACATAATGGTATTTTATTTGTAATTTTTAGACATTAAATAATGTAATTTATTTATGACACAATGATGATGCAATAATTATATTATTAATGAAATATTGACATAATTGATGTTATAAATACCCAAATAAATGTAATTTGAGACTTTTTATGAATTCCAATAATTTTCTATGTTAATATGACATGTTAGTATTAATTTAAATAACGTTTTGCGAACTAATCTTTATGTTATGAGTTTCACAAAAATAAATCACAAAATAGTGTCAAAATTGACATAAAATAGTTTTTAAAACAAATATTATATTATTAATTTTTATTTTATTCCTAAAAATATATGGTTCAGAAAAATGACTTAGATAAGGTTATATATATTAATAATAAACAACTTGGGGTTCGTTTGGCTTGTTATAGTAAGTTTATTAACCTTATAGTGTAAGAAAACAAGAAGACACGGTAAAAGAAAATTTTTTTAACTTAAAGTTAAATCTAAATGATAAGGTTAAAATAGAAACCTAAACTTGTCTAAATTCTATTGGATGATAGGATTTCGACCCATACCCACCTTATCTTCAAAATAACTCAATTTGGAGCTATTAAAAACCGAATATGAATTTATAATAAAATAATATTTTTAGTTTTTCCTTAGGTGCCCCTCTCCTCCCTTATAAAAGGGCACCTACTCCCTCTCTTCCTCACACCAATTTGAGCCTTCAACCTCGGCCAACCCCAGGAAAATTCTCTTATCCACTTTCCTAGAAACATACTATAGGTCCTGGTATTCTTCAAAGACCAATTTTAGTGCCATAAGAGGAGGTCTCAAAGAGGCGCTTCAAAGAAGAGGTAATGTCCGTCACCGATTCTTTCAACTTTATTTCTTCTTCCACTTCTTCTTAATAAATTATTTCATTATGAGGTAATAACATCAGTATAACTAATATACTGATATGTTATTATAAGTATGAAACAACCCTATTTCACCATCTATACATCCTACAAAAAAATAAAATCACCGCGCGTGTGTACGTACGGAATACGGTCTCCACGCCGTGGTGTAATCTATTTTCTACCACCACCTTACATGGATGGGTATAATGGTGTAAATAATGACTATATATGATTATTTTAAATGGATATTTATTCTTAAATATTATACATACACTTCAATACAATTCCACGATCATGGGAATGATATCATCGCTCATGCATACGTACGGACTACTGTCCCCACGACGCGATGAGATTCATTCTCAATGATTAACCATTCATGAATGATTATAAAGTATATATAATAAGTAATCATGAAATATATGACATAATAATGATACTGGATTTATGTATATGTATATGTATGTCATCTACTAAATTCCATTCAATTCAATAAGGAAACGAAAACAGCGTTTATGGGTATGTACGGTCTACCGTCTCCATGAACGGTGTATTTATTTCCATTTATCGATCTATTATATATATGTATATTATGAATATATATTATAGATAAATAATGTTTTACATTATGGATTTAATTAACCATGATCTAAGTAATCATATGAATAATTACAAGTCAAAACACGGACGACAAATGAAACGATTTTACCCAAAACGCTCTTTAACATGGAATTTATAAAAGAACAGGTAATATAAAGTCATAAGTGAACCATATATGATATCATAACAATAAATATGATTCTGTAATAATTCAATGACATTATTTAAATCATTATACAGAAGTTTCAGATACGTACGAAGCATATCAGACCTATGGTAAGGGATAATTTTGCAAATCTCATATTTATCCGAGATTGCTTATTTGTAAGTATTTACTGGGGTTATTGCAATCGTCCATATCCATGTTTTATAAAAGTGTTTTCATGTATGTTTAATGTCCTCTTTACCCATTTTTACTTTTATCCCATGGTATGGAAGGAATCTTTCTTTTATTTACCCTACAAGGTACTTTTTGACTTTTCCGACAAAAGTACGAGAACAATGTTTTTTTAACGTATACGGCATGAAAGGATTTTTACGGTTTTATAAAGCCTTATTTTCATGAAGATTCCTCCAAAATATTTCATGACTATTTACAACAAAATACTTTTCTTTTAAAATTGCATGACATTTTGTAAAAAGAAAATGATTTTGAAGAAAAAAGGATATTATCCTCAAGAATTCATTTCAAGTGTTTTATCAAAACCATTTTTCATCTAAGATGACATTATTTCATATGTGTATGTTTCCAATATAATGTATCTATGATTTACATGGATTCAATTTTCTTATTATGAAATTATATCCATTTCTTTAATATGGATTATTTGATGATGGGATGATATTTATGAAACCCATTTTATTCGTTGGGTTATTATGAATGATGTATGTTAATTTTGTGGCACAAGTAAGAATGATTTCATTATGAGATGGGTGGGACCTATATCTCCCTAAAATTAATTGGGTAAAGATTTATATCTCATTATATAGACATGGATGTAATGGTAAGTTAATCCGGTTCAGTATTACAAGACTGGAACGAGGAGTGAACTCACTTCCAAAAGGGACTTTGTCTACTAAGATGGTCTTGGCAGCAATGTCTTGGCTACTATGGAAATAGTTACATGTGCTTAATGGATGAAACAATTACATGTTTTATTCTCATGCTATTTTATCATTATTTATGTACCATTATGATCTATGCCTTAGGTACTTCCATGTTTTATGTCATTGATCAAGATCTTGATGTTTAAACATTATTTTCATGTTTTTAAGTTCAAATGTATATGGTATGTTTTATTTTATCCATGCTTACCCTTAATGAGCATTTGAGATCACCCCTTTTTATGTTTTGTTTTCCCCCAGGATTAAAATAAAGGTTTCAGGTAAGGAAACAAAAATTGGAAGATCTTTATGGGAGATGTTGAAGATCTTTCACCACGATTAGAAGATTGCATTCGAAGTTTCCAAAAACACTAAACTATTATGGTCCTTGTGTGTCTGTTTTTGTTATGTATTGTGTATTCCACAAAATTAATGTACCTCAAGATTCGGGTATCTACATGTATGATAAGTGAAATGTATCTTATAAAAAGCGTGATGAACCATGATCTATTTGGATCATTCAGAATGATTTCATTTCAAATTCCAATGAAGATACCCAGGTAAGGCCGAAGCAATATAAGCCTTTACCTTTTAGTATGAAGGTCAATGATGTATTTAGAGGATTATTAGGTGATCTTAATGGACCAAAACCTCTAGTGGAAATGGATCCTCAGGTAAATTTTGTGTGATTGGGTAATTTCACCGATACTGATGATGCTTCTCACTATAGAATTCAAAGGGAAACATATGCAACTCATTCTGTGATGGAAAAGGCTATAGGTACAATTCACACAACTCAATCTGAGATGGAAAGAGATGCCCCTAGTAGTGAAGGGGGTGAAAAAAGTTAATGAGTCACATCCCAAGACTCCCTTGGGAGAATCTTCTACAAAGGTGGTGTTCTCAGAGAGTGGAATTAGGACATGTCCTAGTAGATAGGTGGAAATCATTGAGTAGGGTAATCATTTTTAATTGTTATGGTTTGATAATCTAATCCTAGAGCATGAGGATGATCTGATATCAGATCATGAGGATGATCCGGTAAAGAAATCAATGGATGGGTAGAAGGTATTTTGGAGAAATTATAGTACAGGATAATTAGAGGAGGTGGATTCGGGATATAGGTCTCCGATACTGGGGAGAAGCAGGACCCAGAAGCGAATTCATAATGAGAAGAAGAATTACTCCTTTTTTAACCTCCAATATAGACATGATCAGAAAATAAGTTGAATGAAATGAAGATGGATAGTGATTATTCCCGTAATCAGTATAAGTAAGGTGATGTGCTTGAGAAATCCTTGTAATTCCTATGAGATCAGAAGAAGAAGTGGTTGAATAGACTATGTCACTTAATTCTACTGAATAGGAAGCTTCTAGAATTATGGGGAGGTCATTGAGGGTGGTTATCAATGAGGATAAATATAACTAGATCAATAAGAAGTAATTTTTCCTTGTTAGGGGATTAAATAGTGGAAAGGTAAACATAGAGGAGTACATCTAATTCTAGTACACATTGTCCGTTCATTTTGAAGATCTACTAATGGAGTAATAAGACTCCCTGGTAACCAATGTCTCTTGGAAATTTTTTAGGGAGGTTAACTCTCATAGGATTAAATTGTTCTTCAATGGATCTAAAATTTCTTTTTTTGGTCGAACTCATGATTTCTCTACTTGTACTTAAAATTGTTTGAATGATAAAAATTTAATTTTCAATTAGATATCCCTGAATGAAACCTTAAGAATCTTAATTAGAGAAATATTAATTCATCCCATTTCATGTATCATAGAAAAGTGCATCTTCATATGAACCAAATTTCACATATAGGGTGTGTGTAATCATACCCATTAAGAAACCACAAATACTTCCCACACACTCAATTAGACTCAAAAACAATCTAGCTTCATAGTTATAGAAAATAGACGTAAAAGATTTCAAAATATAGTATCAAATCCAAATTTCAAATAATGGTAATGGGGTCAATTAAATTTATTAATTCATTGAACCATTTCACTTTTCATACCCCCATCCACATCCACACACACACACATTAATGATGAATAAAACCCCCTATTCTCATGGGTGGTGACTCATCCATTCACCAAGTCATCACATTATGAAATATCCCAAATGTCTCTATTTGGAACTGAATGAATGGTTTGCATCAACAAGGTCCCATAATATTCAAATGAACACATTCCAACCAGGTATTCCAAGTTCCCATTCCAAATTCCCATTTTTAACTAAAAACCATTTCCAATTTCACAACACATTGTAATGAAAATTTCTATCATTATTTAAAAATTAAATTCCTTTCCAAAATTTTGATTGAAAACCCTTACAAATATACTTTGAATTCACAATTTTAAAACCATCAAAATTATGAGTTTTGTTTATAGAAAATCCAATAATGTTTTTAATTGAAAAATAGAAAGAAACCATTAAAACAATTGGTTTCAACAAGAAGTAAATACTTTTTTAATTGAAAACAATAAACATAAGTCATGTATACAAATGATCATTTAAAAACCTATAATCAAAGGATTTTATAATCAAAACTCAATAAGATTTTTCTTTGAAAACAACAATAAATCTTTAGAAAATATTAATCCTTTCACTTCTAGAGAAATTTGTGAGATATAGAAGCCACATACCTCTATTTCTCAATCAGACTCAAAATTAGATATATATATATATATATATATATATATTATCCCACAACACTTAGTAAAAGGACCCAGCCTTAAAACACTACATAATATTGAATTAATTGAATAATTCACATTGGGGATTTTTCAGGTTTATAGTTTTAGAGGGTTAGGCCATAACTATTACATTACATCTCAAAAATTACAAAGTAGAGAATTCTACTTAGTTTCCATTTTTTCACAAAATAAAAACTCTTGAAAAAAGGATTCATTTCTAGTTCCATGTTTTAGAGAGCATGAATTTCCCTTGAACCCATATTTGACCCTATTCATCTTTAAGTCCTATGAAAAACCTTTCAAAAACTAGGGATGAGCATAAAAAGCTTAGTAATGGTTATAAAAAAAGAAAGAAAACATTAGATCATCAATACATACATAACATAATCTCTTTAACATACCTTATAATATCATATGATTTATGAAATACACATAGAAATCATAAATCATAAAGGTAACTTTTGGCATATATAACATACTTGTGTTGTAGCTTTCATAGCCATGTAGGGAGTTACATTTGGAATACCCATAATAGTATATTCCCTAAATCACTTACGAGAAACATTCATGTTTACCTCCATCACGTTACCAAATCATTGGAGAGCTATCTAAGTCTCACTCGCCCTAGATGTATCACGGAACCACCTATATGCGTAAATATTTCCCAAGAACCATAACACAAAAAACAAGGATAAAGGAAACATAACATTTCTACATTACATTCACAATATATAATTTCAAGATTTTTAAATAATCAATGTTTTATCAAAACCCATTTCAATACAAAAATATGTAAAAAGTGTATATGGTATTTATTTTCCTTCAAAAACACTACAGCTTGTTAAGGAAGCCAAATATCAAATAATACTCGTGGCAGGGGGAAAGTCGTTGTCACTGCATACGTTAAAAAGAAACATTTTTTTTGTCATTTAGTAAAATGATTCATATAAAACGATTCTATTTGAATGAAATTAAAATTCAAAGGGGTATATACACCTTATAAAAAAATTCATGTTTAAATCAATATATTCCTCAATGAAAAGAGATTGAGACGAAGTCCCTTACCTCATGTATGACTTGACTCGAACATTCTTTAAACTCATGAATAATAAAATAAAGTAAATTTATAATTGATTAAGAACCTTTTTAAAGTTTATTATTACTTTTATATCAATTATGATCTTGTTATAACAATTATTTAATTATTTTAGTTCATATCAGACATTTTGTCGATATTCTGAACTTGATTCAAAAATGAACTTGTTATAATTATAAATTGTCCATGTGGTAGAAATTACATTATCTCTAGAATGATATTCATGATTAGATATAATATATGTCATAAATATCTAATATATATATATATATATAATATTACATAACATTTGGAGATACAAAATGAAATGCACCATTCATGGAGACGGTAAGTTGTATGTATGTATGAACGCTACTTTCATTTCAATTTCAATTTTAATGGAATAAAAACATAATGATACATAGGTATATTATTATTCCAGTATAGTATCAAATACAATTTCATAAAATATGTCCTTTATACATTCCACGTATGGCATGAATGATTAATATCACTTTTAGCGGGCGGTAGTCCGCACTTCCTCAAATGAAATTATCGTTTTTATCCACTATGGAAACAATAAAGGTATTCTATAAATGAAATATACAGAAGTATAGAAACAATATAAATATAATATATATCACATATAAATATAGTTCCCTCTTAATGGCCACCATAATAGGTGGTAGGAGAATATTGAACAATCATCGTTTCGTGAGGCAACAGTTGATGTCCACATAAACAGTATGTTCTTTACCCATTTGATAGAGGTCTGTGTTAGTTTAGTTTGAATTATTCTCATAAAAACAAAATAGTATATTCAGGATATAGGTTTTGTTATAAAATAACAAAATAAAAGAGTTTAGGGGGTTGAAAAAGTAAAATAAAACAAAAGAACTTAAGAGAAGATGTTACCTTTAAATCGGGTATCTCCCTTTGGTTTGAACCAAAAGGTTTAATTGATTTTTTTCTGCCTTGGGGAAGGCTTATAAGAGGAGTAGAGTGATATAGAGAGATTAATTTGGTAGAGGTTGGATATGAAAAGGGTCTTGATAAGTGTGTTGAATGGGTTATAAGTGAGGGGTTTTTATAAGGGGGAGGAGGGACTCATTAAGAAAGTTTAAAAATATTATTTTATTATAAAATGATTTTTGGTTTCTAAAGGTCCAAAAATTATTAAAGTCGAAGATAAGGTGACTAATGTTCTAAATAAAATCATCCAAAAATAATTGGATAGGTTTTGGAAATTTATTCAATCTTTATAATCTTATTTATTTAAATCATTCATTAATGAGGTAAACACAACATCATTATTGTGTCACAAATAATTTTTCTTTATTTGATGTCTAAAGTTAAAAAAAAATCATGATATCGGAAATATTTTTATATTTCAAATGAATATTTATATTTAGAGATATATCTTATATAACACCATGTAAAAATTGATTTACTAAAAGATATATCTTTGTCATTTTTGTCTTTACTTTAAATTAATTAAAATAAAGTGTCATTATCAATCCCAAGTGGCTTCATGGGGTCCCAAATTCGACTCAATGATGCACATGGTCGGAAATATATCAACCAATAGGATTAGGAGACATGTTATGATAATTTAATATTATTATAATAATATTTTTTCCCTTATTTAGCTGATTTACCCTTTATCCGTGGTAAATAAAATTTTTATTGAAGTAAATATTCATAATGTATAAAAAAAGTTACCTATTTACACTATTTAGACCTCTTGATTCCAAATATGGAATCCATTTTTCAAAATTCAAAACAAATAAGTGGAAGAAATTAATTTAAAATTAATTCCCACTGTCAAAACAAAAAGTGTCTTTTTAAGAAATAATCACTATCAAAATACTGAGAATTATTTATGTTCAGTTTCAAAGTGAAATTACTTACAATGACCAAAATTGGATTAAATGGTAAAAATATAATCTAATTATAATTTAAAACCAATTAAAAAGATAATCTAACCATATAAATAAATTATATTAAAAGGAAATTTTGAATTAAAATACAGTATTTTCACTATTCATTTAAAAATGAATGTTATCAGAAAAATACAAAAAATATACCCAAAGTAAATTTTGATGTCCCGATTCTAGAGAAAAATTTTATTTTGTTAAATATAACATATAAAAGTGACCAAATCTAGATTTAAAGAGGGTTTTCTATCAAAAGGAGGTAAATCGACCTTTTAATGAATATTAGAGTATTTATGGTTAAAATAATATTCTTTCTTATTTTAAGCCTCTAAAATTTATTAGATAAATTTAAAAAACATTTAACAAACATGTATATTCATATTGTAGTTAGTTCAGTCCATTCCCGCCAATACAATGGCTAGGAATTAACTACCATTTAAAATAATATTATATTATTATTTTTCATTATGACTCTATGTTGCGTGAAATGTAAGATTTCAACGAAATCCATTGTTACGTATCAGGTACTCCATCGAACATAGAATCCCCTTTAAAGTAAAATTAATATTTAATTCATAAATATTAATAAATATGAAAATGTTATATTCTTTTTTCACCGAGGATGTTACATCCTTCCCCACTTTTGGGAATTGCATCCCCTTAATTCTATTCACTTATGAAATAAATGGGTGTATTTATCCCTCAAAGCATTTTTAGATTCCCATGTTTCCTCTTCAACCATATGGTTTTTCACAAAACCCTTACCTAATTAATTACCTTATTATGCAACACTTTCTCTCTTTGGTCAAGAATATGGACTGGTTATTCCTTGTAAGAGAGATTCTATTCCAAATAAACTACCTCTGGGCTCAAGACAGGAGATGGATCTAGCATATACTTTCTCAAAATTGAAACATGAAAAACATTGTGTACCTAGGATAAACATGGAGTTAAATCCACTATGTATGCAACTGATTCAACTTTCTCTAGGATTTCATAAGGTCTAATAGACCTCAGACTCAACATTCCCTTCTTACTAAAACGTATCACACTTTTCCATAGAGAAACATTGTGAAAGATATGATCACCTACTTCAAAAGAAAGATCCTTCCTCGAGTTGTCCACAAAACATTTTTTCCTACTCTGAGTTATTCTAATGTGCTTCTTAATCAATTAAACATTTTTTCCATCTCTTCTACCAATTCTGGCCCCATCAGTTTCCTTTCACCTACATTATCCCAAAAAGTTGGAGTTCGACACCAATTCCCATATAATTCCACAAATGGATCCATCTGTATACTAGAATGAAAAATGATATTATAAGGAAACTCAACCAATGAAAAATGTTGGTCAAAACTTCCCTTGTAATCTATTAAGCTAGAATGTAACATATTCTCCATGGTCTGAATTGTTCGTTCTTACTACCCATAATATTCAGGATGAAAAGATGTACTGAAATTTAATTCAGTACCCAATAACTTTTGGATGCATTTCAAAAAAATTGAAGTGAACCTCGGATCACGCTCAGATACAATGGAGAGGGTAACTCCATGCAACAAAACTATCTCTTTAACATACAACCGTGAAAGTTGATCTAGAGAAACAATATCTTGAATAGGAAAGAAATGAACAGATTTAGTCAATCGATCAATAATAACTCAGATTGCATTGTTAACTTGAGATGTCTTTAGTAATCCCACAATAAATTCCATGGAAATATTTTCTCATTTACACTCTGGCACTAGTAAAGACTGAAGCATCCCTTTAGGTAACTGCCACTGTGCTTTAACCTGTTTACAAGTCAAACACTTCACATTAAAATTAACAATATCTCTTTTCATTCCATCCCACCATTAATACTCCTGAAGATCTTTGTACATCTAAGTACTGCCAGGATGAACTGAAAACGGAGAACTATGATCTTCACATAACAACTCATATTTTCAACTGTGAATCACAAGGATAACATAATGTATTACCAAACCTCAAAAAACAATCATTATCAATGTTAAAATCAGGAAACTTACCCTTTTGAACAAACTCTACCTTTTTATGCAAGTCATTATCTTCCTTATGCACTTTCTTAATTTTATCTGATAGATATGATTTCACTGACACCTGAAACAAAATAGAATAATTTCATACACCAACAACTTCTATGAAAAATTTAATGAAATCAAAAACCAAAGGATCTCATTCGAAATGTATCATGGTTAATGAAGCATTAATTTTTTGACTCAATGCATTAGCCACATTATTTTCTTTTCCCATATGGTAATGTATTGTGCAATCATAATCCTTGATTAATTCCAACCATCTCCTCTATCTCATATTTAATTATTTCTGAGTGAATATATACTTTAAACTTCAGTGGTCAGTATATATTTCACATTTTACTCCATACTGATGATGCCTCTAAATTTTTAAATAAAAAAACAGTAGCTAATTCTAAATCATGGTTAGGGTAATTTAACTCATGAGGTTTCAACTGAAGTGAAGCATAAAAAATTACCTGATTATTCTGCATAAGGAAACAGCAAAGTCCTTTCAATGAAGCATCATTTTAGATTACAAAATCACCATCTCTGTAAGTAAATACCAAAACTAGAGCATTCACTAATCTTCTTTTCAATTCCTGAAAACAATCATCATATTATTTTTTCCAGATGAACTTAACACCTTTTCGAGTTAACTTAGTCCGTGGAATAGATAATCGTGAAAAAATAACAACAAATCTCCGATAATAACCTACATACAAGAAAACTATGAATCTCATTTATATTTTTGGTTCTTGGATATTCTTCAACAACTTTTGTTTTGGAAGGATCAATAGTTATTCCATTTTTTGAAACAATGTGACCTGAGAAATAAATTTGTTGTGGCCAAAACTCACACTTGCTGGATTTCCCATACAGTTTATTTTCTTTTAAGGTTTTTAAGAAAACCCTTAAATTAATTTCATGCTCTTCTTTACTTTTAGAAGAAAAAAAAATTTCATAAATGAACACAACCACAAACTTCTCCAGGAACTCACGAAAAATTCTATTCATAAGATCTATGAATATAGCTGGTGAATTGGTTGTCCCAAAAGGCATAACTAAAAATTCATAATGGTCATATCTGGTATGAAACATGGTCTTTAGAATGTTTTCTTCCTTTACATTCAACTAATGGTATCCCGACCTCAAATCAATCTTTGAAAAATATTGATCTCCCTTGATCTGAATAAACAAATAATCGATTTGAGGCATATGATACTTGTTCTTAATAGTGATTTTATTCAATGCTCTGTAATCAATGCAAAGTCTCATTGAATCATCTTTATTTTTAATAAACAAGATAGGAGAACCCCATGGTGATGTTATAGGTCGAATGAAACCTATATCTAATAACTCCTAAAATTTATTCTTTAACTCTAAAAGTTCAATTTGATTCATTCGATAAGGGGGTTTTCAAATTGGATTAGAATCATGAACTAATTCAATGGTAAATTCAACTTCCCAGTCAGGTATAATACAAGGAAACTCATTATGAAAAACATCAAGGTACTCATTTACCACTATCACATCATTAATCTAAACAGTTCCTTTGTTTCCAAAAATATATGCAATGTAACATTCATTTAAATATTTTACTAGTTTTTTAACTTATTGATATGTTATCAAAAGTAAGGGTTCGTTCTTGTACACAAACTGAAAATCTTTCTCAAAAGAAACCTATTTATCTCTGCAGTCAATCATAGCATGATAAACAGAAAACCAATTCATACCCAAAATAACATCAAACTCTACTAGAGGAAAAACAATAAGGTTTGTTGGTAGATTCCTTTCGCAAACAAAGACTATAAGGTTCTTATGTTTTAATTTTGTGTCAAAATTTCCTCCAGGTGTTTTTACCATAAGTTCAGGATTCTTATCTTTAGATGGAATTCCAAATTTACTAGAAAACTTCTCAGAAATGAACGAATTTAAAGACCTTGAATCAAACAACATATTGGCATAATCTGAACAAAAAAAACGGTGTACCTGATACTACTTCATTTGATGGCCCAACATCTGCTGAAGTAGTTTCAAAGGATTCCACCACCCCTACTTGTATTCTAGCTGCTTTACCTCAGTTGATTTCTTCATTGGACACTCATTTGCATAATTACCCATTTCGTTTCACTTAAAACATTTTAGTAACAGTCAATCATATTTTTTCTTACCATTACCCTGACCTTTTTCAGAGCAATTACGAGACTTATGTCCCATTTTACCACATTAGTACCACTTATCAGAATTCAAAATACATTACCTAGTATGCTATTTACCACAATTTCCACAAACTATAAACTTATGTTTCTTACCATTAGAAATTTTTGAAGAGTTCTTCACTTTCGTCTGCCACCTTGACCTCTTATTTTGTTGTTTGTCAAAGAACACCTGATCATTGCCAAACTCCATTTCCACCTTCTCTGCAAATCGAACAAGTTTTTTATAATTTTTTAACTCATGAGAAGCTAAATTAATTCGATAATTTGGATTTAATCTTGAGTAAAAATGATTGATTTTACTATCAAGATCTCATGTTAAATTGGGAGCATACCTTGCCAGTCGAGTGAATTTTTCTTCATAAGCAGACACTGATTCATCCTCCTACCTCAATTATAGGAATTTTTTCCCATCCAAAGATGAACCACATTAGGGAAATATTTCTTCAGAAACATACTTTTGATTTCACCCTAATCAATAGAATCAATCCCCTCAATATACCTAATATTTATCACCATCAACCACCACTGATCAGCTTCACCTTTAAAATGGTAAACAGTGAGACAAACATTTTGATGTTCTGAACTCCCCATGAAATCAAAAATCTTCTCCAGTTCTTTCATACACCCTTCATCTAGCATAGGGTCAGATGATCCTCTGAATTATGGGAGATGTTGCCTCATGAAATGCTCTACTACTGACATGTTTCTCTATGGTTGATCTGGATGGTCTCATGCATGGATACAACGACCATTTGTTGCCTGAGTCAACTGTGCCATCACTGCTAAAAATTGTTCATTTCCAATTCCGGCCATCATAGGTTGCTGATTTGGAATGTTTTCTTACTCATGATGTCATCGCATCATAATTGCCATGTCTCCTCTACAGAAAACCATTCTGAACACAGAAATATCTTAGGTGAAGCAACATTGTAATATATAAATGCTATATCATTTCAATCATAACATAAACTAAAAATAATTCATTGATATTAATTTACCAACATACTAACTACTAAAGTGATCTAAACCGACCTCTGATACCAACTATAAGGACCCGACCTTAAAACATTATATAATCTTAAATTAAATTAATAATTCACATTGAGGATCTTTTCAGGTTTAGAGTTTTAGAAAATTAGGCCATAACTACTACATTACATCTCAAAAATTACAAAGTAGACAATTCTAGTCAGTTTCCATTTTTCATAAAATAAAAACACTTGAAAAAAAGATTCATGTCTAGTTCCATGTTTTAGACAGCATGACTTTCCCTTGATCCCATCCTTGACCCTATTCATCTTTAAGTCCTCTGAAAAACATTTCAAAAACATGGGATGAGCATAAAAAGCTCAGTAAGGGTTATAAAAAAAGAAAGAAAACATTAGATCATCAATAAATACATAACATAAGCACATTAACATACCTCATGAAATCATAAGATTTATGAAATTCACATAGAAATCATAAATCATAAAGGTAACTTGTGGCATACATAACATACTTACGTTGTTGCTTTCACAGCCACGTAGGGAGTTACATTTGGAATACCCATCACTGTATATTATCTAAATAACTTTGGAGAAACATTCACATTTTCCCTTTTCATGTTACCCAATGCATTGGAGAGATATCTCAGGCTCACCGGCCCTTGGTTTATCACGGAACCACCTATATGCGTAAACAATGCCAAGAACCATAACACATAAAACCAACATAAAGGAAAGATAACATTTCCACATTATAATCACAATATATCATTTAAATATATTGAAATAATCAAAGCTTTCTCAAAACTATTTTAAATAAAAAATACATAAAAAGGGTATATGGTATTTATTTTCCTTTAAAAAACACTACAGCTTGTTAAGGAAGTCAAATATCAAATAATACTCACAACAGCGGAAAGGTTATTTTCACCGCATATGTTAATAAAAAACATTCCTTTTTTCATTCAGTAAAACGCTTCATAGAAAAAGATTCACTTTGAATGAAATGAAAATTCAAAGTGTTTTATACACTGTATAAAAGAAATTCATGTATGAATCAAAATATTCCTCAATGAAAGAAGATTGAGACGAAGTCCCTTACCTCATTTCCGAACTGACTCGATAGTTATTTAATATCTTTAATAATAAACTAAAGTTAATTTATACTTTCTTAGGAAACATTTTACAGTTTATTATTCCTTTTATATCAATTATTACCTTGCTATAACAATTAGTTAATTATTTTAGTTCATATCGTACATTTTTTCGATGTTCGGAACATGAGTTAAAAATGAACTTGTTATAATTATAAATTGTCCAGGTGCTTGAAATTCCATTATCTCTAGAATTATATTCATGATTTTGATATAATATATTTTATATATATGTATTTATAATAGTACATAAGATTTGGAGATAAGAAATGAAATGCACCATTCATGAAGACGATAAGTCGTACGTAGGCATGAACGCTACTTTCATTTCATTTTCATATTTAATGGAATTAAAACATAATGGTAAATAGGTATGTTATAATTCCAGTATAATATCATATATAATTTCATAAACTCCCTCCTTTATACATTCCATTTATGGCATGGATGATTCATGTCACTTTGAGGGGGTGGTAGTCCGCACTTCCCCAAATGAAATTATCGTATTTACCTACTATGGAAACCATAAAGTTATTCTATAAATTAATAATACAAAAGAATAGGAACAATATAAATATAATATATATCACATATAAATGCAATTCCATTATAATGGACACCATAAGAGATGGTATGAGAAGATTGATCGATCGTCGTTTCGTGAGGCAGTAGTTCACCTTCCACAGAAACAGTATGTTCTTTACCCATTAGATGGAGGTGTGTGTAATTTTTGTTCAAATACATCTCATAAAAAAACCTATTATATTGAGGATACTGGTTTTTTTATAAAATAAAGGAATAAAAATATTTTAGGGGGTTGGTGAAGTAAAATAAAACAAAACAACTTAAGAGGGTATCTCCCTTTCGTTTGAATCAAAAGGTTTAATTAAATTGCCTTATGCCTAAGTAAAGGCTTCTATGAAGAGTATAGAGATGTAGGGAGATTAATTGGGTAGAGTTTGGATGAGACAAGATGCATGAGAAGTGTGTGGAATAGGTTAGAAGTGATTGATTTTTATAAGGGGTGGAGGGACTCTTTAGGAATGTTTAAAAATATAATTTTATTATATAATGATTTTCTGTTTCTAAAGGTCCAAAAATTATTACAATCAAATATAAGAAGACCCAAGTTCTAAATAAAATAATCTAATAAGAATTTGATAGGTTTTTATAATTATTTTAATCTTTATAATCTTATTTATATAAATCATTCATTAATGAGGTAAACACAAAATCATTATTGTGTCATAAATAATTTTATTTATTTGATGTCTAAAAATGATAAAAAAAAATATCATGATTTAAGAAATAATTTTAGATTTAAAATTAATATTTATATTCTAAGAGATAACTTATATGACCCCCATGTAAAAATTGATTTACTAAAAGATATATGTTTATGTCATTTTTGTCTTTACTTTAAATTAATTAATATAATGTGTCAGTATCAATCCCAAGTGGCTCAATGGGGTCCCAAAATCGACTCAAGGATTCAAATTGTCGGAAATGTATCAACCAATAGTATTAGGACACATGTTAGGATAATTTAATATTATTATTATAAAATTTTTTTACCCTTATTCACCAGTTTTACCCTTTAGCCATGGTAAATAAAATTTTCTGGAAGTAAATATTCATAATGTCTAAAAATAAAAGTTACCTATTTACACAATTTCGACATCCTGAATCCAAATATGGAATCCATTTTTCCAAATTCAACACACATAAGTGGCATAAATTAATTTAAAATTAATTCCTTCTATCAAAACAAAAAGTGTGTTTTTAAGAAATAATAACTATCAAAAGATTAACACTTATTTATGTCCAATTTCAAAGTGAAATTACTTAAAATGACCAAACTTATATTAAATGGTAAACATATAATCAAATTATACTTGAAACCCAATTAAAAATATAATCTAACCATATAAATTAATTATATTAAAAGGCAGTTTTGAATTAAAATATAGTATTTTTTATAATTCATTAAGAAATGAATTTTATCAGAAAAATACAAAAAATATACCCAACATAAATTTTGATGTCCCGATTCTAAATAATAGTTTTATTTTTTCAAATAGAACATAAAAAATTGAAAAACTAGATTTAAATAGGGTTCTCCATCAAAAGGCAGTAAATCGGCCTTTTAATAAATATTAGAGTATTTATGCTTAAAATCAGATTCTTTCTTATTTTAAGCCTCAAATATTTATTGGATAAATGTAAAAAACATTTAACAAACATGTATAATTATATTGTAGTTAGTTTTATCCATTCCCTCTAATACAATGGCTAGGCATTAACTACCATTTAAAATAATATTATATTATTATTATTTAGTATGACCCAATGTTGTGTGCAACATAAGATTTCAAAGAAACTCATTGTTGCATATTGGGTAAGCCATCAAACATAAAATCCCCCTTAAAGTAAAATTAATATTTAATTCACAAATATTAATAAATATGAAAATTTTATATTTTTTATTTACCTCAGATGTTACAATAACTAATCGAGTCCTTAAAAATCAGAAACAAACAAAAGGATCACCCTATATTCATCTGAATTGAAATCCATAAAGAGGATGAGATGAGAAGAGTTTATAGAGGTGATTTTCAGTAATGAACCATATTAAAAATCCTCACAAAAATATCTCACATGGACACATGAAAAATCATAAATAAAATCCCTTAAATCAATACTTCAATCGTGCATTTCATAAACTAGTTTGATCATCACCATGACGTAGTGGTGTTCATAAAAGATGTGGTTCCAAAAATCACACCAACTTTTGGAACCAAATATAAAGATCCAATTTTTTTTTAACCATAAGATTTCTAAGAAACACTACACCCTAGAATACAACTTATTGAGGCTACCTCAGACTATGGTTCATAGCCCTACTCTTGTGCGCCACGTTTGAGACAATCTAGTGACCATTATCTCGCTTTGGAATTTTGGTTTCCCTATTTTCACAGGTACACCCCAAGATCACCACTCCCTCCACCATAGTGTGTTGATGCCTGTGGTCAGCCAATAAATTTATAATCACTTACAACCCCACTGAGAAACCAACAAAATCTCCCCAAACCCAAATAAAACCATAAAATGATTTAAAACTTAAGGGAACATAGACAGTTCCTCAAACCATGGGTGTTAAATTATCCCCACCATTTTTCATTCCATTTTTTAGTGTGGGTAAATAATTTTTTTAGAAATTTTTCATGGATATCATTTTTTCATTCCCATGTCTCTTTATGAATCTCACCTTGTTTCTATAACACTTGGACCGGAGCAATATATTTTTCAGTAGATAATTTATATTTTTTGTCTAGAATACACATGATTTCATTGATAAATGCCTCATATAGTTCAAATATAACATGTTATTAGCTAATTAAATGAATAGAATATAGCTTGAACATATTTAGTTGAGATATGTGGAAAATATTATGGACAATGTTGAATCTTGATAGAGATTCCAATCGATATAATACATTTCCAATATGTTCATGTATCTCAAATGTTCCAATATATTAAGGAGCTAGCTTTCCTTATATTCCCAAGAAATTATGACCCAATCACTATAATGACTCAATATTAATGTACATGAATATTATATCATTTGTGATGAATATTCAATACATTACACAAACACATGCCTAAGGAACATAATAGTTTAGTGCCTTTAAAAAATTTTAACCCATTCTTCTAATTTGTTGAAATATCTTCAAAATCTCCCTTAAAGATCTTCCCCTTTAGTACACCTAATTAAAATCTTTATTTATATCCTAGAGAAAGGATACATAAGAAAAGGGTGAACTCAAATGCCCCGTAAGGGTAAACATAATCATAAAGCATAATTACCTAAATAAATCATTTGAAAATCAAGTCCTATATATCAAAGATCATTATATCATGTCATGGAATAAATCATATAATTTCATAAAAGAAAAAAGAACATATTCCATGAGATAATTATATAGTACATGTAATTGTGGAATAAAATAAGCATAAAATATCATTTCCATATTGGTCGAGGCTCACTTCTAATACCATCAAAGTGGAAAAATTTCTTTACTGAACCCAGTTCACTCCCTATTCTATCCATTTTTTACTAAACTAGGTTTACTTATAGTTCATTTCCTGTATTATTAAACCGAGATCATTTCCCATTCCAACCCTGTATATCTCATGAGATATAAATCATTACCCAATGAATTGGAGGGAGATGCAGGTCCCACAAATCACATAATGAAAACTATACATATGTCTTCCTTAAGAACATAAATCATTTATCATATCAGAACACATGAAATGATATGGATTTCCTGAACAACATTCAATCATAACATAACCCATGGAAAAGAAATAAGTTCCATAAATTTCATTATATCATAAAGGTAAACCATTATTAGAAAAAAAATGGTAGAATTTAATCATATCCCTAGTAAAGCATATGTATTATAAAATAACATTATCTTAGATGGAAAATAATTTTGAGAGATCACATGAAAATAATTATTCATGAAAATATACTTTCTGCTTTGAAAATGTTTTAGTTTTTTAAAATTCCAAGAAAATTTAAAATAAAATATTTTCTTTGAAAATAAACATGTAAGTTTATAAAAGGAAGATTCAAAGTATTATGTAATCATGACAGCATAAAATTCCATTCATACCTTATAAGTTAAAAAAACATTCCTTTTGTACTTTATTCAGAAAATTCACAATGTACATCCTTAGGAAAACAACCAAAATATTCCCTTCAAACCATGTATTAAAAAGTAAAAAATGGGTAAAAATGACTTTAAACATCCATAGGAGAATATTAAAAAAATCGGAAACATTTTTAGAAAACTTGGACATGGAAGATAAATATTCCCAAATGATTTCTTAAAACGGAACAATCCCAAATATTGATGAGATTGAAAAATAAATACTCATCACTTTATAATCAGTAGAATCATATTACCCATGAAATAAACTTATAGGGATATGAAAATACCACAATATTCTATATTATACTCATAAAAGGCATTTTTGGGTAGAAAATACACCATGTAGAAGAAGAAAGAAGTGTATAAAGCATGTGTCCCATGGAAAATAAAAGTGATACATAAATCCCTTACCTTTAGTATTGACTTCTTTCATATAGGTTAAAAACTATTGTATAACAAATATAATTTTATGATATATCTAACACATAACCACATTCATATATATAATGACATATATTATTTAATTATGAATTCATAATACTGTCTTATTAACAATTTCATGTTAAATTTATATTTCAGGTTATAACCGCTTTGTTTTTCGTTCATGTTTTGACTTTTTATCCTTCATCCACATAAATATATCATGATTTCAAAATCTATTGAATTATATTAATAAAATAAATATCATATATATATTCAATATATATGTATTTATGGTTATTCATAATATTTATAGATAGAAAATAATATACAATGTTCATGGAGATGATAGGTTGTACGTACGCATGAACACTATTCTCATTTTCTTATCATATTAAAATAAATAAAATTATATGATATATTATCATTAATGAATCATTTTTATGTTATATAGATAATATATATATTTATAAAATTCATTCTTATTACTATTCATGTTAAATATAGATTAAAAACAAATCACATTTCATGGTGGAGATGATATTCCATATGTACACACAAGCAACATTAACAATTCCCAAAAGTATAACTGGTAAGAATTTAGATACAATATTATCAATAAAAGTATAATTATTTCATAAATATCATATATAAAAAATAAACTCATCATAATTCCCACTCATAAAAGATGGTGGTGGAAAATAAATTGTATCTCTACATGGAGACGGTAAGTCGTACGTACGCACGAGTGATACTTTCATTTCTTGTTTGATGGGAAGGGGTTGGATAATGGTGTGTTCATAATAATAATAAAATTTAAGCATATTTATGATTATTATTTTATTATTTTATTATATATATCATAATTTTAGATGATTTGTATAATTGTTCAAAAAGAGAGTGATTGGTTAGAGCGATTACCTCTTCATCGAAACAACTCCTTTAGATCTTCTCTAAAAGACTCTAGAGTTAGTATTTTGGGAAGACCAGAACCTCTAGAATATATCTAGGAAAGTTTTTAGGATAAGTTTTTAGAGTTTGTTCAACCGTGAAGGCTCAATGTGATGTTTATAAGTGAGGGAGGAGGTGCCCTTTTATAATTGAGGTGAGTGGGACTTTTGAAATTTCAAAAAATATTATTTTATAATACATTCAATATATATCCAAATACCACCAAAATGACATGTATCAAAAGATAATATGATATATTTTTGTAATATCATCAACCATTATATTTTTTATAAGCTTTATTATAATTTTAAACCATATCATTTTGATTAACCCTTAGTTAACCTATTTTAATTTTAAATAAGGTAACAAATTATTCTAAAATAAAATTTGTAAATTTCTATTATGTGATATTAATTAAATCATAAATGAAAAATTTATAAAATTTTAGAACATATTATATATTTTTTGTTTTTAAATTTTTTTTATGATTTTTAAATAGTTTGATAAAATACCATTAGTGTCAATTTTTACACTATCCATAGATGAATTTTTTAAAATATCAAGATAACAAGTTAACTTCAAAAACATTATTTTATTATATTCTTAAGGTGTAAATTTCATCTTAAAATCAGTTAATAACATTAATTATCTCAAATTATATTTATTTTAGTATTTTTTGTAACATTTATTTGGTATCTCTGTTAATAACATAATTACTACATTAGTGTTGTGTGATTATTTAATATACTTGTTTTTAAAAAAAATAAAAATAAAATAAAATGATGAAGATAAATATTATATATTTCATAATAATATTTTTAGTTTAATATAAAATTTTTATATCCCATAAAAATGATATATTATTTTTAGCAAGATTGTGATGCCTTTAAATTTTTATAAAATAATTTATTATAAATACAATAATTTCATCTAAGTGACCCAAAAAGTCAAAAATAAATTTATATTAGGAAAATATGTTTATTAATTAAAAAACTTATAGTAATATTAATTCATAAAATAATTTTTTACTCATGTAGAATCAAAATAGATGTTAAAGACAAATAAAGTGACATTTGGTGACACGCTTTGATTCAAATATTATATAAGACATTTTCTTGGACAAGTGTCCTTTAAAAAAATTAATTTAAACTATTATGTGTTTAGGGTATTATTTTAATCTTCAAAAAAATAATGTTTTTGATTCATTTTATATTCTTTATAATTTTATATTTAACATAAATTACTCAATTTTCTCTTTATTGTGGTAACAAAATTTACCAAGGTTACTATTCATATCGTCCCAATATAAAAGGTCCCTATTTACTAAATTTGGACCTTATAAATCAAAATTTGGATCCTATTTTTCAAAATTCCAAACAAAAAAGTTTCAGAATTAAATATAATACAATTCTGCTAAAATTCCACGAAAACTGTTTTTTTGGAAAAAATTTCCTTTTAAAATTAAAAAATGATTTTATAACAAATTTAGCCATAAATTCCTTTTAAAAAACCAAAATTAGAGTATTTTAAATTAAAAATATCTAATTTGAATTTAAAACTAATCCAAAACATTAATTTAACTTGAAATTAATTTAATAGAAAATATAGTTTTCAATAAAAATCGGTGTTTTCACTATTCATCAAAAGATGAATGTTTTCAGAAAAAAACCCAAAAATTCAAACAAAGTAAATTATAATATTCTTATTTCAAATAAAAATATTATTTTTATAATATAATTTATAAAAGTTTCAGAACTATATTTTTAATAAGTGCTCCATCAAAAGATAGAAAACGACCTTTTAGAAAAATACTTCTTTTATACATAAAATTGGATTTCTTCTTATATCATGTATAGAAAATACATAAGATTAATTTTAAACATTATATGGAATATATTATATATATAGTTCTTTAGTATAATCCATAAATATTTATTTATTTATTGATATAAAAATACTTGTTCAAAATTAAATAATTTTTAGAAAAACATTTCCATTAAAAAAGGTTCTACATTCATTTATAATTAATTAGAAAAAGAATTATATATAAATATGTAAATAATAATTTCACAATTTAGTTAATTATTCTCATACCCACCATTCTTATAGCTAGTTTATAATTTTATTATTTAAAAAATTATTATAAAATTATTTTTCGTAGAAACTCAGTGTTACTTATAAAGAAAGCTAAGTCAGTGTTTCATGTAATGCTAGACATCAAATAAATAAAATTATTCTAAGAATGTGTATTTCCTAAAATTATTGGGTTTTTACATTCTATCCCAATTTAAATTAATTTCTCCCTTGAATTTATTCAGGGTCATCAAAAGATTAATACTTGAAATTTCCTTTCAAAGAAACCCACATTGTAAAAATTAATACTAAATCTTCCATTTAAAAATAGAAAGTTAGAAACTAAAAGATTAACCAAAGGTTAACCAAAGTAACTCATAACCAGGTTTCCACATAGGAGAATATAAGTGGAAATTCATAACATGGACATGTTATAGAAATCTAATTATCAAGTTCTTATTGAGAGTGATAGAGAATATGGTCAAGAGACAGTTTGCAATCATAAGACCTTAAATATGTGATGATTTAAGGGACCAATTGTTTCATTATAAAATAGGGTACTAGGATAACAATTTTTGTTTCCATATTACTTCACTAGAAATAAATAATTTTTTAGAAAATAAATACTTACTTCATTTCATTACATTTCTTAATCACAATCTCATCCTTTTGTTATGCCTTGATTAATTCCCACTTCATATCTTATTCCTTGAAATGAAGGTGAATTTTTCATTACTAAAGAATTAATAGGTCAATAAATCAATAAAAACAATGATGGGTCATTCCATCTTTGTTTAGTTAACATCACAACAAAATGGTTAAAATATGTTATCCAACATGCATAAATCCTAATATAAAGATATAGTACATTAATATCTAAAACCTCATCCAAATTAAAACCTAAAAAATCTCATAAATGGTTAACTATGTGATCCATAAAAAAGAATAAAATTCAAAACTTTTAAAAGAAGGTAACTAAATTTATAAAATCATCTTATCATTTATCCCCAAAAAAAACATGATTTAGATCTTAATTTCCACACACCAAACATGTGATGACCATTATCATGTATTCTATTTAAATTTGATAATAACCTAAATTACCATAAAACCAAAGAGAAAAAATGCAGTATTTCAAAAATTATACCATAAATACAAATATTATATACAATTAATCCTTTCTATAATAAACCACATTGTTATCATATCAATCATGAAGACATTAATAATATCCCATTTTGTTTATCACAATCGAAGAACTCTTTATTTCTTTATCCTAACATCATTCACATATTAAGCTTCATCATTTCCTTAATCATGTGTTCTAAAAAAATATCACAAAACCACCATAATCACTTTTCATGGTTTTTAGTATCATTCAATATATACCATCAAGTACTTATAGGAAAACGATAGTGGAACCATCCATAGATGTTTCATTATTCCCTAATACCATAAAAGTATTTCTACAAAATTATTCTTTAATTAAAATACATAAACACTCAATTATTCCACCACATGGTTTTTTTTACTCCACATAACCAACAGTGATAACATTATATCTCCCTTTTTCCTTGTATTTAAGAGGTTGATTATGTCTATCATCATTGTAAACCCTTAGTTTGGGAACACATTATCATAATGTCAATTTTTTATATACATGAAGTGTTGAAGTGTGGGGGGTAAATTCTTTGTATTCTTCTCTCTATTCGAATAACTAGCGAACTTCTTCTCATTAATTCAGCATTCATTTTATTGATTACCTTCGTTTCCACAAGTAAAAAATTTACTGGCCCCCTTAATACAGTTTTGTCGATCTTTCTTTCTAAACTTTTAACATAAAGTAAATATAATATTTTTCTCTCCATATCTTTTATAGTTTACCATGGATTTTATCCTTATTTTTTATATCATAACCATGAGCTAGATGAGCAACTAAAATCTACCTTTTAGTAAGAAGAATACATGGAAGGTACTTACTGGAAAATATTCTCTTGAACTCGCCTTAATATATTGAGTAAATTTTATATTATTTCCTTCTATTCATGAGGAAGTTATACCACTGATTTACTTCACCTTCCAAGAGATATGTTCCAAACATAACTCTTTTATGTTATTAATAATGGATAATGAAAAATATATTTTAAATAGTACAAATCAATTTCTCAGTAACTAGTGGATTGATCGTTCCCCCAAAAGAAGGGGGAAATTTCCTTAAAAATTATTCTAGAAAACTTTGTTCCATACTTTGGTCATTTGGAAGTACATCATGATTCATGGCTTAATAAGATTGTGACCTCTTAGAAAATATTTTTTCATTGAATTTTCCCTAACATTTGGTTTCTCTAGAGGGTTATCATTACATTACCAAACGCAGTTTCTTCAAGTTCTTTCCATTGACTAAAACCAAAAGTATAGTGTGAGTACCACTAATCATAGTGGGAACCACATAATAAATAGAAAGTACTTTCAATATATAACATCTTAGTTTAAATCCCAGGTTATCCATGATCTTTACCAAGATTATAGGATTGTAAACTATACTTAGAATTATCTTTAGATACATCACTAGATATATCCTTTAAAATATCTCTAGGGATATCACTAAAGTTTTCTCATCCTAGTTTATAAAATGTTGACTAAACCTTTCCTCTAATACCAACTATAATGACCTAGGATAACAGTCATGGATATTGGATCTTTTTGGATAAATATTAATTAAATTATAAAAAATGCTATATGACCATAATAGTTTATTAAATTTGGAAACATGGAACATAATATTCTAATTTGTTCAAAGATCTTCAAAATATCCCATAAATATCTTACTATTTAGTACTCCTACATAAAACCTTTCTTTATAACCTAGGGGAAGGAAACATAAGAAAAAAGTGAGATTTGATGCTCGGTATGGGTAAACATAATCATATATCATAAGTACATAAACAAAACATTTGAAACTCATATCCTATATATCATATATCATGATATCATGTCATAGAATAAATTATAGAAGTCCATAAATGAAAAAAAATAACATATTACATAAAAGAATAATATAATAAATAAAATTATGGCATACACATAGGAATAGAAAATCATTTCCATGTTGTTCAAGGATCACTTCCAAGACCATCATAGCCTAAAAATTACTTTATTGAACTGTGTTATCTCTCCATACCAGCCTTATGTTACAGAACTGGGTTTAGTTCCCATTCTATACTTGTATAACTAAACCAATATCATTTCCTGTTACAATCTTATTTATTTCTTGAGATGTAAATATTTACCCAATACTTTGGAGAGATATGTAGGTCCCACCCCTCACATAATTAAAACCATACATATGTCTTCTATATGAACATAAATAATTAATCATATCAGGATCCATTAAATGAAATAAGTTTCATAAACATCATTTTTATCATAATGTAACCCACATAAAAGAAATAAGTTTCATAAATATCATTACATTATAAAAATAAACCATTATTAGAAAGAATAAGAATGGTATAATTGAATAATATCCCCAGTAAAACATAAGTAACATAAAAAAATATTATATTTTATGGAAAAAAAATTTGAGAGATCACTTGAAAATAATTCTTAAGGAAAATATCCTTTCTTCATTAAAAATGTTTTCTTTTCCTAAAGCTCCACACAATTTTAAAAGAAAACACATTTTTATGAAATAAATTTTTATATTTGAAAATGAAGCTTCAAATCATTAAGAAATCATGATGGTGGAAAATTACATTTATGTTGTATAAGTTAATTAAACTTTTCTTTTGTACTTTTTTCGGAGAAGTCAAAATGTTCCTCATTTGGAAAACGAGAAAATGATTCATTTCAAACTGTGTAGTAAAAAGTAAAAAATGGGTTGAAAAAATTAAAACATATATAGGATAATGGTAAAATAATTTTTTTTAAAATAATTAGTAAACATGGAAATGGAAGATAAATATTCCTCAATGAAGACCTAAAATGAACCAATCCCAAATATTGATAAGATTGTGAAATAAATAGTCATCACATTACAATTAGTAGAATCATATGCCATTTGAAATAAATAAATTTGTGTGAATATGAAAATACCTTAATATTAAGGATAAGACAAAAAAAATTAATTAATGTTCAGTAAATACACCACATAGAAGAAACAAGTAATGTATAAGTATTGTGTCCCACAAAAAATAAAAGTGAGACATTAATCCCTTACCTTAAGTCTTGACTTCTTTTGTACAGGTTCAAACCTCATGAATAATAAATATATGATTATTATAAATATAATATAGAATCATATTCATATTTAAATACCATATATGATTTACTTATGAATTTATATAACTCCCTTATTAACAATTTAATGTTAAAGTTATATTTCAGGTAATAACCACTATGTTTTCTTTTCATGTTCGGACTTGTAATCCTTGGTCCTCTTACATATATCATGATTTAATAATCTCCAAAAATATATTCATGATATAAATATCATATATATATATATATATATATTTACTATATATGTATTTATGGTGATTCATAAAATTTAGTGATAGAAAATAAAAAAAAAACACCGTTCTTGGAGATGGTAAGTTGAATGTACGCCTGAACGCTATTTCCATTTTCTTATCATTTTAAAAGAAAAAAAAATTATATGATATATTATAATTATAATATCTTTTTTATTTTTTATATATGATATATATACATAAAATTCATTCTTATTACTATCAATTTAAAATATATATGAAAAAATAATTACATTGCATCATAGAGATGGTAAGTCATACGTACGCATGAGTAACGTTGTCACTTCCAAAAGAGAGTAGGTGGTAAAAAGTTAGATATGATATTATCATTCCAAACATATAATTATTTCATAAATATTATATATACAAATTAAACTCATCATAATTCTCACTCATAAAATATGGTGATGCAAAATGAATTGTATCACTACGTGGAGATGGTAATTCATATGTACGCATGAGCGATACATTCATTTCTTGTTTTATATGAAAGGGGAAGTATAGTGGTGTGTTCATAATCATAATATCATTTAAAAATATTGAGTATTCATAATATATTATTTTATGATATTTATCTTATATTTAGAGGATGTATAGAAAAGTAGAAAAAGAAGACTGATCGGTTAGAGTGATTACCTCTTATTCAAAATGGATCAGTTATATCTTCTCTAAAAGACTCTTTAGTTGGTATTTTATGAAGACCAGAACCTCTAGAATAAATATAGTTAATTGTACATGACAATTTGGTAGAGTTTTTCTTATCTTCAAGCCTCAATTTGATGTTTATAAGTGAGATAGGAGGCCCCCCATTGTAATTAAGGTGAGGTTCACTTTTGGAATTTCAAAAAAAATTAATTCATAATAAATTCAATCTCAATAATAATACCTCCATAATGATATTTATTCAAATATTAGATCAGATAATATTGTAATATCATAATATAATTTATTTTCGGAAATTTTGGATATTATTTTGAACCTTCTCATTTTGATTAACTCTTAGTTAACTTATTTTTATTTTAACTAAGGTAACAACTTATTCAATATTAAAATATGGTAAATTTTACTTATGTGATTTAAATTAAATCATAAATGGAAAATTAATAACATTTTAGATCATATTGAACTTAGTTTTATTTTTTAAACATGTTTTATGATTTTTAAATAATTTTATAAAATATTCTATTGAAAAAAATATCATTACTGTCCATTTTGAAAATATTAATTACTTGGACTTTTCAAATATCAAGATAACAATTTAACTTAGAACAAAATAGTTTTATATATCTCTAAGAGATAAATTTAATCTATAAAATTATCTGATCACATTAAATATCTCAAATTATATTAATATTAATGTTTTTATTAACATTTATTTGATATCTCCATTAATTAAATAATTATTACATTAATGTTGTGTCATTATTTAATACACTGATTTTTTCACTAAAAATTAAAAAAAATATCATTATGAATATAAGTATTATATATTTCACAATAATATTTATGGTTGAATATATATATTTTTTATAACATAATAAAAATGATATAGTATTTAAAGCATGACTGAAAAACATTTATTTTTTTATCAAATAAAATATTATAAATAAAATTATTTCATCTAAGTGACCCAAAAAGTCAAAACAAAATCATGAAAATTTGTTTATTAAGTCAAAACATTATAGTTAGATTCGTTCATAACATAAATTTTTCACCATGTGTACACATAAGGGATATTAAAGACAAATTAAGTGTTATTTTTTGACTTTCATTGACTTAAAAATTATATAATTAATTTTCATGGAAAATTGTTCTTTAAAAAAGATAATTTAGATATTTTTATATTAAGGTTAAAAATATTTCATCAAATAACATTTTTTCATGTATTATAGTCATTTTATAGACATTGTAATTCTATTTTTATCATAAATTACTCGATTTTCCCTTTATTTTGGTAATAAAATTTACCAAAGTTACTATTCGTATTGTCCAAAAATAAATAGAGCCCATTTAATAAATTTTGAAAATTTTAATAAAAAATTGGAATCCATTTTAAAAATTCAAAATAAAGAAGTTTCAGAATTTAATTTAATATAAGGCAAGTAAAATGTAACACCCCGAGATTTTATGAAAAATATTCTTTTTAAATTTTATTGATGTCTTGTGTTGTACGTTACAAAAAAGGAGTCTTGCACAACATGCAACCCTAACTTGTCTGCATTACATGCAATCACGACCTTCCTCGATAGCGTGTTTTATACGTAATACCGAGTTTCACAAAACAACGATATGCTATTAAAATATTATTAAAACTAGCCGTTATGAATAGTAATAACACATTTTTGAAATTTTGTAAATTTTTTCTTTCAAAATGGACTTCATTTTTGGATTTGGAATATCGAAATTATCCTAGGGTGAAATTTTTGTATTAATCTGAAAACTTTCAATTTTTTATAAATAGTGAAAACACTGGGTTACTATTTAAAAACCGACTTTTTATTTAAATAATTATTTATTTTATTTAAATTTATTTTAGGTCAAAATTGTCACATAATACCTATATAAGTTCAATTTAATTTGTTGGAGTAATTTTATAATAATTTTAGATATATAAAAATTTTATTGAACTTTTGACCGTCTTTTACCCACCTCTTAGGAGAATTTGAAAATTTACATAATACTTAATTTTACTGCTTTTGTGATTGGAATTTCAAAAATCCGAGAGACACAGTTGATGTTAGTAAGTAAAATGTGGTTGAATGAGATGAAAATAATTTTTGTTGAATAGTAACTTTTTACTTTTATTTACCACGGTTAAAAGTAAATAGGGTAATTAAGGGAAAAATTATATTATTATTACCCTAAAACATGTCCTAATTCTATTAGATAAGTGTAATTTGACCAAAAACAAGCTTAGGAATAAGATATGACTATTTAGGCCCACTTGGATTAGATTAGGACATTTATTATTAATTTATTTAAAGAAGGGTTAAAATAGTTAAAATCAATGTTTAATAAGTAAACAATTTTTAATATAGGGTTATACATAAGATAAATTCGATTATAAATATTCATTAGAAAGATAAAACTATTTCCTACATAATTTTATTTTATTTTTAATTTTTAGACTTTATATAATTTAATTTATTTATGACAGAATGATGATGCAGTAATTATATTATTAGTGAAATATTGACATAATTGATGTTATAAATACCCAAATAAATGTAATTTGAGACTTTTTATGAATTAAAATAATTTTCTATGTTAATATGACATGTTATTATTGATTGAAATAACTTTATTAGAACTAACCTATTTGTTATGATTTTCACCAAAATCAATTACCAAATAGTGTTAAAATTCACATAAAATAGTTTTTAAAACAAATATTATATTATTAATTGTTATTTTATTCCTAAAAATATAATCTTCTGCCAAATTACTTAGATAAGGTTATATATATTAATAATAAACAACTTGGGGTTCGTTTGTCTTGTTATAGTATGTTTGTTAACATTATAGTGTAAGAAAACAAGAAGACACGGTAAAAGAAAAATTATTTAACTTAAATTTAAATCTAAATGATAAGGTTAAAATAGAAACCTAAACTTGTCTAAATTCTATTGGATTATAGTATTTAGACCCATCCCCACCTTAGCTTCTAAATAATTCAATATGGAGCTATTAAAAACCGAATATGAATTTATAATAAAATAATATTTTTATTTTTCCTAAGGTGACCCTCTCCTCCCTTATAAAAGGGCACCTCCTCCCTCTCTTCCTCACACCAATTTGAGCCTTCAAGCTCGGCCAAACCCTGACAAATTCTCTTTTCCACTTCCCTAGAAACATACTAGAGGTCCTGGTCTTCTTAAAATACCAATTCTAGTGCCCTAAGAGGAGGTCACAAAGAGGCACTTCAAAGAAGAGGTAATGTCTGTCACCGATTATTTCAACTTTATTTCTTCTTCCACTTATTCTAATTAGGTTGTTTCATTATGATGTAATAAAATCAGTATCACTCATATACATATATTTTATTATAAGTATGAAAAAAACCCTATTTCACCATCTATCCATCCTACGGAAAACGAAATCACCGCGCGTGCATACGTACGGAATACCGTCTCCACGCCGTGGTGTAATCTATTTTCCACCACCACCTTACTTGGATGGGTATAATGGTGTAAATAATGACTATATATGATTATTTTAAAGTGATATTGATTCTTAAATATTAAACATACACTTAAATACAATTCCACGATCATGGTAATGATATCATCGCTCGTGCGTACGTACGGACTACCGTCTCCACGGCGCGATGAGATTCATTATCAATGATTAACCATTCATGAATGATTATAACTTATATATAATAAGTAATCATGAAATATATGAAATAATAATGATACTGGATTTATGTATATATATATATGTATGTCATCTACTTAATTCCATTCAATTCAATAAGGAAACGAAAACAGCGTTCATGCGTACGTACGACCTACCGTCTCCATGAACGGTGTATTTCTTTCCATTTATCGATCTATTATATATATGTATACTCTGAATATATATTATATATAAATCATGTTTTACATTCTAGATGTAAGTAACCATGATCTAAGTAATCATATGAATAATTACAAGTCAAAACACGGACGATAAATGAAACGATTTTACCCAAATCGCTCTATAACCTAGAATTTACAAAAGAACAAGTAATATAAAGTCATAAGTGAACCATATATGATATCATAACAATTAATATGATTCTTTAATAAGTCAATGAGATTATTTAAATAATTATACAGGAGGTTCAGATACGTACGAAGCATGCCGGACCTAAGATAAGAGATAATTTTGTAAATCTCATTTTTATCCGAGATTGCTTATTTGTAAGTATTTACTGGGGTTATTGAAATCGTCCATGTCCATGTTTTATAAAAGTGTTTTCATGTATGTTTAAAGTAATTTTTACCCATTTTGAATTTTATCCCATGGTATGGAAGAAATCTTTCTTTTATTTACCCCACAAGGTACTTTTTGACTTTTCTGACAAAAGTACGAGAAGAATGTTTTTTTAACGTATACGACATGAAAGGATTTTTACGATTTTATAAAGCGTTATTTTCATAAATTTTACTCAAAAATATTTCATGCCTATTTAGAACAAAATCCTTTTCTTTTAAAATTGCATGACATTTGGTAATAAGAAAATGATTTTGAAGAAAAAAGGATATTTTCCTCAAGAATTCATTTCATGTGTTTTATCAAAACAATTTTTCATCTAAGATGACATTATTTCATATGTGTATGTTTCAAGTATAATGTCTCTATTATTTAAATGGATTCACTTTTCTTATTAGGAAATGATATCCATTTATTTTATATGGATTATGTGATGATGGGATGATATTTATAAAACCCATTTTATTCGTTGGGTTATTATGAAAGATGTATGTTTATTTTGTGGCACAAGTAAGAATGATTTCATTATGATATGGGTGGGACCTATATCTCCCTAAAATGCATTGGGTAAAGATTTATATCTAATGAGATAGACATGGCTGGAACAGTAAGTTAATCCGGTTCAGTATTACAGGACTGGAACGAGGAGTGAACTCGATTCATAAAGGGACTTTGTCCACTAAGATGTTCTTGGCAGCAATGCCTTGGCTACTATGGAAATCGTTACATGTGCTTAATGGATGACAAAATTACATGTTTTATTCCCATGCTATTTTATCATGATTTATTTACCATTATGATCTATGCCTTATGTAATTCCATGTTTTATGTCGTTTCCCAAGATCTTGATGTTTAAAAATTATGTTCATGTTTTTAAGTTCAAATGTATATGGTATGTTTTATTTTATTCATGCTTACCCTTACTGAGCATTTGAGCTCACCCTTTTTATGTTTTATTTTCCCCCAGGATTAAAAGAAAGGTTTTAGGTAAGGAAACAAAAAGTGGAGGATCTTTATGGGAGATGTTGAAGATCTTTCACCACGATTAGAAAATTACATTCCAAGTTTCCAAAGACACTAAACTATTACGGTCCTTGTGTGTCTGTTTTTGTTATTTATTATGTATTCTGAAAAAGTAATGTGATATCTATGTACGTCAAGATTTGGGTCTCTACAGTTGGTATCAGAGGAAAGGTTTAGTCAACCCTTGGAAACTAGGATGTGATAACTTTAGTGAGATCCCTAGAGATATTTCTAAGGTATGTATAGGGATGTCCCTAAGGTTAAGTATAAGTATAGGTTATAGTCCTAGAATTATGGTAACGATCTTAGAATTAAACCTAAGATGATAGATATTGAAGGTACTCCCCCTTTACTATGTTGTTTTCCCTAGCATGATTTTTTCCTCTCATGCTATTCTTTTTGGGTTTTAGAAAAAGGCTGGAAACAAGATGATTCACGATAATGGAGGATATTATGGACAATGGAATGATATTATTCATTAGCAACCAAATGAAATGGGATTTGGAAGTCCAAACATCATTATTATGCCGAATCAGCAATCTCATAATATGATCAATAAACTCAAATTTGGTAAGTTTCCTGACTCAGCTAATAAGAGAAAGATGGAGTTTCATGATGATCATAGAGGAAAGAAAGTTCAATTTCCCCTATGTAAATCATGTGGGAAGAGGCATCAAGGAAAATGTTTCAAAGGAACTGGAAGATGCTTTAGGTGTGGAAAAGAAGGACATAAATTTAGTAAGTGTAAAGGAAAAGGTTCAGTTAACACCATGGATAAGGATAATGGTATTTCTACAACATCAACAATGGTTAAATGTTTTAAATGTGGAATGTACGGGAATTATGCAAACCAATACCCTAAGGGAAAGTCTCCTGAAGAGAATCAGTATGGTCATATGGGTAATATTTATGTTGATGATGATGAAGAGACTACAAATGATATGTGAGATGAAAGAATTGTTGAAGCTCGGTCAATGGTTTAAGAAGGTAGTAGAATGATTACATGTTTATCAAGTGTAATTTTGTATAAGTAATCTAATGGTACTATGGAATAAAGAGACATCTAAGGATTGTTACACTGTTGTCTTTCCTTAAGTTTTGAAAGTATGTGATGAATGGTACCTGTATTTTTGGAAAGTAAATGATATGCGCATAATGACGGGATAAGGAGAAAATTAAATGTTTGATAGTATTCATGAGCTCATGACTGATATAAGGAGAAGGTTATATCATGGTTTGAGTATATAGAATTTTTGGATTTTGGTATGTGGAAAGAGTTAACTTTTGACAGCATTCATTTTTTCACTAAGATTTAATGGGTATTCAGTTTTCAAGAGAATACATGATTAAGGTATTCACATGATTGGAATGTGACCAATAAGATAATGGATGATAAATGATGGTTGGTTGATGACATTTCATGTAATAGTTTTCTTTATACTATGAGCATGGACCGAAGTATTTTAGATAAAGATTGGAATGGATTATGTTGGACATAAGATAGTATTGTTTAAGGTTAAAACTTTTTTCGATATTATTGATGGAATGTTATAGTAATGTAGTTTTAGAAAAAGGACAACCTGCAAGATGGGCGATAACCCATCGCGTCGGACAAGGCTGTGGGAATCGAACCCACAACCGAAGTGTGACTGGCCTTTATCGCCTACCACTGGCCTACAGGAAGTCTCTGTGTAGTAGAAACTAGTTTTATTATATTAAGCAGTATGATATATGAAGTATAAGTCCATTTTAGGAACCATATATGATTAATCTCACTATAGATCGATTTATGTATATTTAATAACTTTTGCTAACCTTTTGTTTGAGACAGATGGAATGACTCGTCATTATATAACATGATCTGGTAACACTTCATGAATAACAAATTTAACTTCATTTCTTTAAGAGATGAAGTGGAAATTGTTCAAGGCACGAACAATAGTTAGATTGTACCAAAATAAAGTAAGTATTTATTCTAATTCAAATTCATCAACTTTAGGGAAATGATCTTGAAAACCAAAAATGTTGTCCTAGTGCCCTTATATCCGATGAATCAGATGGTACCCTAGATCATCACAAATTTATGGCTTTGTGATTGTTGGCTTTTTCATAGCCATGTTCTCTACCACTCTCCATCAGAACTTTATGGTTAGATTTTTCTTCCATATCCATATTTTCACCTATGTTATCCTACGCGAAAACCCAGTGATTAGTTAATTTGGGTAACCATTATGTTTCATACTTTAGTTTTTAAATATTGGTTTTGGTATTATTTTTTAAGATGTTAGTTTCTATAAAAGAAACTTTTGAGTAGTAAACCACTTATAACCCCGACGAATTTCGACGGAAAAAATTCATTTTAACGGGGGTAGAATGTAACACACCGATATTTTATGAAAAATATTCTTTTTAAATTTTATTGATGTTTTGTGTTGTAAGCTACAACAAAGGAGTCGTGCACAACACGCAACCCTAACTTGGATGTATTACACGCAATCAAGACCTTCCTCGATAGCTTGTGTTGTACGCAATACCGAGTTTCACTAAACAACGATATGCTATTAAAATATTTTTAAAACTAGCAGTTATGAATAGTAATAACCTCTCTTTGAAATTTTGTAAATTTCATCTTTCAAAATGGACTTCATTTTTGGATTCTTAATATCATAATTATCCTGGGGTGAAATTTTGGTATTTTTCTGAAAACTTTCAATTTCTGATGAATAGTGAAAACACTGGGATACTATTTAAAAACCGACTTTTTATTTAAATAAATATTATTTTTTATTTAAATTTATTTTAGGTCAAAATTGTCACATAATACATATATAAGTTCAATGTAATTCATTGGAGTCATTTTATAATAATTTTAGATATATAAAACTTTTATTTAACTTTTGACCGTCTTTTACCCACCTCCTAGGAGAATTTGAAAATTTACATAAAACTTAATTTTACGGCTTTTGTGAATGGAATTTCAAAAATCTGAGAGACCTGGTTGATGTCAGTAAGTAAAATGTGGTTCAATGAGATGAAAATAATTTTTGTTGAATAGTAATTTTTTACTTTTATTTGCCACGGTTAAAAGTAAATAGGGTAATTAAGGGTAAAACTGATATTATTATTACCCTAACACATGTCCTAATTCTATTGGATAAGTTTAATTCAACCAAAAACAACCTTAGTAATAACATATGACTATTTAGGCCCACTTGGATTAGATTAGGACATTTATTATTAATTTATATAAAGAAGGGTTAAAATAGTTAAAATCAAAGTTTAATAAGTAAATAATTTTTAATATAGGGTTATACATAAGATAAATTAGACAATGAATATTCATTAGAAAGCTAAACTTATTTCCTAAATAATGGTATTTTATTTGTAATTTTTAGACTTTAAATAATTTAATCTATTTATGACACAATGACGATGCAGTAATTATATTATTAATGAAATATTGACATAATGGATGTTATAAACACCCAAATAAATGAAATTTGAAACTTTTTATGAATTAAAATAATTTTCTATGTTAATATGACATGCTATTATTGATTTAAATAACTTTATTGGAACTAATATTTCTGTTATGAGTTTCACAAAAATCAATTACCAAATAGTGTCAAAATTGACATAAAATAAATTTTAAAACAAATATTATATTATTAATTGTTATTTTATTCATAAAAATCTATGGTTGGGACACATGACTTAGAGACGGTTATATATATTAATAATAAACATCTTTGGGTTCTTTTGGCTTGTTATAGTAAGTTTATTAACCTTATAGTGTAAGAAAACAAGAAGACACGGTAAAAGAAAAATTATTTATCTTAAAGTTAAATCTAAATTATAAGGTTAAAATAGAAACCTAAACTTGTCTTAATTATATTGGATGATAGTATTTCGACCCATACCCACCTTATGTTCGAAATAACTCAATTTGGAGCTATTCAAAACCGAATATGACTTTATAATAAAATAATATTTTTAGTTTTTCATAAGGTGCCCCTCTCCTCCCTTATAAAATGGAACCTCCTCCCTCTCTTCCTCACACCAATTTGAGCCTTCAAGCCCGGCAAAACCCTGAAAAATTCTCTCCTACACTTCGCTAGAAACATACTAGAGGTCCTAGTCTTCTTCAAAGACCAATTTTAGTGCCCTAAGAGGAGGTCTCAAAGAGGCGCTTCAAAGAAGAGGTAATGTCCGTCACTGATTCTTTCAACTTTATTTCTTCTTCCACTTCTTCTTCTTAGGTTGTTTCGTTATGAAGTAATAACAAAAGTATCACTCATATAATGATATGTTATTATAAGTATGAAACTACCCTATTTCACCATCTATCCATCCTATGGAAAATGAAATCACCGCGCGTGCGTACGTACGGAATACCGTCTCCACACCGTGGTGTAATCTATTTTCCACCACCACCTTACTTGGATGGGTATATTGGTGTAAATAATGACTATATATAATTATTGTAAAGTGATATTGATTCTTAAATATTATACATACACTTCAATACAATTCCAAGATCATGGGAATGATATCATCGCTCGTGCGTACGTACAGACTACCGTCTCCACGACGCAATGAGATTCATTCTCAATGATTAACCATTCATGAATGATTATAAAGTATATATAATAATTAATCATGAAATATATGACATAATAATGATACTGGATTTATGTATATATATATGTATGTCATCTACTTAATTCCATTCAATTCAATAAGGAAACAAAAACAGCGTTCATGCGTACGTACGACCTACCGTCGCAATGAACGGTGTATTTCTTTCCATTTATTGATCTATTATATATATGTATACTCTGAATATATATTATATATAAATCATGTTTTACATTATGGATGTAAGTAACCATGATCTAAGTAATCATATAAATAATTACAAGTCAAAACACGGACGACAAATGAAACGATTTTACCCAAAACGCTCTTTAACATGGAATTTACAAAAGAACGGGTAATATAAATTCATAAGTGAACCATATATGATATCATAACAATTAATATGATTCTGTAATAAGTCAATGACATTATTTAAATAATTATACAGGATGTTCAGATACATATGAAGCATATCGGACCTAAGGTAAGTGATAATTTTGCAAATCTCATTTTTATCTGAGATTGCTTATTTGTAAGTATTTACTGGGGTTATTACAATCATCCATGTCCATGTTTTATAAAAGTGTTTTCATGTATTTTTAAAGTCCTTTTTACCCATTTTGACTTTTATCCCATGGTATGGAAGGAATCTTTATTTTATTTACCCTACAAGTTACTTTTTAACTTTTCTGACAAAAGTACGAGAAGAATGTTTTTTTTAACATATACGGCATGAAAGGATTTTTACTGTTTTATAAAGCCTTATTTTCATGAAGCTTACTCCAAAATATTTCATGACTATTTACAACAAAATCCTTTTATTTTTAAATTTCATGACATTTTTTAGAAAGAAAATGATTTTGAAGAAAAAAGGATATTTTCCTCAAGATTTCATTTCAAGTGTTTTATCAAAACCATTTTTCATCTATTATTAAATTATTTCATATGTGTATGTTTCAAGTATAATGTCTCTATGATTTACATGGATTCACTTTTATTATTAGGAAATGATATCCATTTCTTTTATATGGAATATGTGATGATGGGATGATATTTATGAAACCCATTTTATTCGTTGGGTTATTATGAATGATGTATGTTTATTTTGTGGCACAAGTAAGAATGATTTCATTATGAGATGGGTGCGACTTATGTCTCCCAAAAATCCATTGGGTAAAGATTTATATCTCATGAGATAGACATGGCTGGAATGGTAAGTTAATCCAGTTCAGTATTACAGGACTGGAACGAGGAGTGAACTCGATTCGGAAAGGGACTTTGTCCACTAAGATGGTCTTGGCAGAAATGCCTTGGCTACTATGGAAATCATTACATGAGCTTAATGGATGCCACCATTACATGTTTTATTCCCATGATATTTTATCATGATTTATGTACCATTATGATCTATGCATTATGTACTTCCATGTTTTATGTCGTTGCTGTAACACCCCGATATTTTATGAAAAATATTCTTTTTCATTTCATTAATGTCTTGTGTTATACGCTACACCAAAAGGAGCTTTCACAACACACATCTCTAACCTGGCTTGAATTACACGCAATCGCGACCTTCCACGATAGCGTGTGTTGTGCGCAACACCAAGTTTCGCTAAACAACGATATGCTATTAAGATATTATTAAAACTTGCCGTTATGAATAGTAATAACCACATTTTGAAATTTTGTAAATTTTATTTTTCAAAATGGACTTCATTTATGGATTAGGAGTATCAAATTTAGCCTAAGGTGAAATTTTGGTAATTTTCGGATAACTTTCATATTCTGATGAATAGTGAAAATTACTAAATTATAATTAAAAACAACTTTTTTATTCAAAATAATTAATAGTTATAAATTATTAATTTGAGTGGTTTTAAAGTATATTTTGAATATATTTTTACAATTTAATACAATGTTGGACATTGGATGTAATTTCACATTTAAACCAGTTATAAACAAGTGTCAATCTTTTGATAGTTATTATCTCTTAAAAACACGCTATTTGTTGTGACAGCGGAAATTAATTATAAAATTAATTAATGCAACTTATATGTTGGGAATTTTGTAAAATAGAAATCATTTTTGAATTCAGAATATCAATTATAGCCTAGGGTGAAATTTTGGTACTTTTCTGAAAACTTTCAATTTTTGATGAATAGTGAAACCACTAAGTGGTAGGTTAAAAACTGAATTTTGCATAAAACTTAATTTTACCGCTTCTGTGAATGGAATTTCAAAAATCCGACAGACACGGTAAATATCAAGGACTAAAATGTGGTTCAATGAGATGAAAATAATTTTTGGTGAATAGTAACTTTTTACTTTTTTTACCGCGGTTAATAGTAAATAGGGTAACTAAGGGTAAATATGATATTACTATTACCCTAAAACATGTCCTAATTCTATTGGATAAGTGTAATTCGACCAAAAACAACCTTATGAATTTAATATGACCATTTAGGTCCACTTGGATTAGATTATGACATTTAATATTATTTTATTTAATGAATAGTTAAAATAGTTAAAATCAAAGTTTAATAACTAAAACATTTTTAATATGGGTTTATACATAATATAAATTCGACTATAAATATTCATTAGAAATCTAAAAAGATTTCCTACATAATGGTACTTTATTTTTAATTTTTAGACATTAAATAATTTAATTTATTTATGACACAACGATGATGCAGTAATTATCTTATTAATGAAATATTGACATAATTGATGTTATAAATACCCAAATAAATATAATTTGAGACTTTTTTTGAATTACACTAATTTTCTAGGTTAATATGACGTGTTATTATAGATTTAAGTAACTTTTTTAGAACTTATCATTCTGTTATGATTTTCACAAAAATCAATTACTAAATAGTGTCAAAATTGACACAAAATAGTTTTTAAATCAAATATTATATTATTAATTGTTATTTTATTCATAAAAATCTAAGGTTCGGCCAAATGACTTATATAAGGTTATATATATTAATAATAAACAACTTGGGGTTCGTTTGGCATTAAATAGTAAGTATATTAAACATATAGTGTAAGAAAACAAAAAGTCACGGTAAGAGTTAAATTATTTAACTTAGAGTTAAATCTAATTGATAAGGTTAAAATAATAACCTAAACTTGTATAAATCCTATTGGTTGATAGGATTTCGACCCATCCCAACTTTACCTTATAAATAAGACCCTTTGGAACCATTATAAACCGATTTTGACTTTAATATAAAATAATATTTTGAGATATTCCTAAGGTACCCCTCTCCTCCCTTATAAAAGGACACCTCCTCCCCCTCCTCCTCACACCAATTTGAGCACTGAAGCTCGGCCAAACCCTGCCAAAATCCCTTCTCCACTTCCCTAGAATAATCCTAGAGGTCCTGGTCTTCTTCAAAGACCAATCATAGTTCCCTATGTGGAGGATTCAAAGAGGCGTTTCAAAGAAGAGGTAATATCCATTACCGATCTTTTCAATTTCTTTCTTCTTCAACTTCTTCTTCTTTAGTTTTTTCATGATAAAGTAATAACATCAGTATTACTTACATACTGATATGTTATTATAAGTATGAAACAACCCTATTTCACTATCTATCCATCCTACGGAAAAAGAAATCACCGCGCGTGCGTACGTACGGAATACCGTCTCCACGCCGTGGTGTACTCTATTTTCCACCATCACCTTACAAGGATGGGTATAATGGTGTAATGAGTAACTATATATGATTATTATAAAGTGATATTGATACTGAAATAGTCTACATACACTTCAACACAATTCCATGACCATGGGAATGATATCATCGCTCTTGCGTACGTACAGACTACTGTCTCCACGACGCGATGAGATTCATTCTCAATGATTAACCATTCATGAATGATTATAAAGTATATATAATAAGTACTAATGAAATATATGACATAATAATGATACTGGATTTATGTAAATTTATATGTATGTCATCTACTTAATTCCATTCACTTCAATAAGGAAACAAAAACAACGTTCATGTGTACGTACGGACTACCGTCTCCATGAACGGTGTATTTCATTCCATTTATCGATATTATATATATTTATATATATATATATATATATATTCTGAATATATATTATATATAAATCATGTTTTACATTATGGATATATTTAATCATGATCCAAGTAATCATATTAATAATTAAAAGTTAAAAACACGAACGACAAATGAGACGATTTTACCCAAAACGCTACTTTAACATGAATTTACAAAAGAACGGGTAATATAAAGTCATAAGTGGACCATATATGATATAATAACAATGAATATGATTCTGGAATAAGTCAATAACATGATTTAAATCATTATACAGGAGGTTCAGACACTTACAAAGCAAGTCGGACCTAATGTAAGGGAAATATCACAATCTCATTTTTATCCGAGATTGTTTTTACTTTGGTATTTACTGGGGTGTATTTTATCTTCCACATCCATGTTTCCTCGATATTTAATAGTATTTACATCCACCTAAGATTGTTTAAATCCAATTTTACCCTTCGGTAAGTTTTTAGTAAATGATATGAAAGGAATCTTTTGTCATTTTTCATACAAGGTACTTTTTTACTTTTCCAACAAAAGTACGAGAAGAATGTTTTTTTTAACTAATACGGCATGAATGGATTTTTAAAAAATTATTTCCAAGAAGCTTCATTTACAAGTTTTCATGTTTATTTTTATTCAACTTCTTTTAGTTTAAAATTGTATGACATGTTAAGAAAAGAAAAGTGTTTTGAAGTAAAAAAGGATATTTTCCTCAAGAATGAAGTTCAAGTGTTTTATCAAAATTATTTTCCATCTAAGATAATAAAGGGTTCTGTTTCTATCCCTATTATTACATTGATTTGATTATGTTGTGATGGAATTAATTTTATGAATTCCTTTTTCGTATATGAATTGTTTTATGATGTCATGATGTTTATGATTCCCATTTTTATTACATGGGTTATGCAATGATGTATGGTTTATGATTTTGTGGCACACATAAGATTGGTATCATTATGAGATGGGTGGGACCTATATCTCCCTCCAATAAATTGGGTAAAGATTTTATATCTCATGAGATAGACATGGCTGGAATGGTAGGTTATACCGGTTCAGTGAAATAGGACTGAAACGAGGGTTACTCGATTCAGAAAAGGGACTTTGTCCACTAAGATAGTCTTGGCAATGAGTCTTGACTAACAAGAAATGATTCTCTATGATTATGTGTGAATTCCACAAAGTTTCATGTTTTAAGTTATGATTATTGTGATTACATTTCACTGCCATGATTTATCCCATGATTATGAAATTATGCTCTCTTTTGCAGGTTATGATTTCCAAAATGTTATGTTCTTATGAATATGATGTGATTGATATTTCTTTTGTTTACCCTTACTGAGCATTTGAGCTCACCCTTTTATGTTTTCTTTTCCCTAGGATATAAATAAAGGTTTTAGGTAAAAAAGGAAGATCTTTATGGGAGATATTGAAGATCTTTCACCAAGATTAGAAGATTACATTCCGAGTTTCCAAAGACACTAAACTATTACGATCCTTGTGTGTGTGTTTTTGTTATGTACTAAGTATTCCTCAAATGTAATGTAATGTCAATGTACGTCAGGCTCCGGGTCTCTACAGTTGCTCAAGATCTTGATGTTTAAACATTATGTTCATGTTTTTAAGTTCAAATGTATATGGTGTGTTTTATTTTTTTCATTCTTACCCTTACTGAGACTTTGAGCTCACCCTTTTTATGTTTTATTTTGCCCCATGATTAAAAGAAAGGTTTTAGGTAAGGAAACAAAAAGTGGAAGATCTTTATTGGAGATGTTGAAGATCTTTCACCACGATTAGAAGATTACGTTCCAAGTTTCCAAAGACACTAAACTATTACGGTCCTTGTGTGTCTGTTTTTGTTATGTATTATGTATTCTGAAAAAGTAATGTGATATCTATGTACGTCAAGCTTCGGGTCTCTACATAAAATTCCCTAAAAAACAGTTTTTCATAAAAATTCCCCTTTAAAACATAAAATATTGTTATAATAAATTAATTTATAAAATCTTCTTAAAAACCCATTATTATATTATTTGAAATTAAAATGAACAGATTGAAATTTAAATCTAATCCAAAACATAATTTTACCATGTAATACTATAATATATAATATAGTTTCGAATAAAAATCAGTATCTTCACAATTTATCAAAAGATGCAACTTTTCAAAAAAAACCCAAAAAATTAACCGAAGTAAATTTTTATATTCCAATTTAAAATGTGAAGATTTTATTTTCAAATATAATTTATAAAAGTTTCAAAAATTATATTTTTAAAAAGTGCATCATCAAAATGTGGAAAACTGGTTTTTTAGAAAAACAAATTTATTTATGCATAAAATTGGGTTTTCTCTTATATAATGTCTTGAAAAAACATAATATGAATGTTAAAAATTATATTGAATTTTATATATATTTATCTATATATATTATTAATATAATACAAAAAAATATTAATTTTTTATTAATTAGTATAAAACACGCTTGTGAAAAATTTAATAGTTTTTTTTTAAAAAAAAATTCCTTTTTAAAAAAGGTTTTACATTAATTTATAATTAACTAGACAATGAATTATATTTATATGTGTAAAAAATAATTTCATAATTTAGTTCATAATTTTTATACCCACCATTATAATGAATAAATTATAATTTTGTTATTTAAATAATTGTTACAAAATGATGTTTCATAGATTCTTAGTGTTACGTTTAATGCAAGCTAAGTCAGTGATGCGTGTAACACAGGACATCAAAGAAATAAAAATATTCTAGAAAAATATATTTCCAAAAAATATTGGGGTTTTACATTCTATCCTCCTTAAAATTAATTTCTCCCACTAAATTCATCGGGATCAACAAATGTTTAATACTATAAGGTTCCTTTCATAGAAACCCACATTGTAAAAATGAATATTAAAACATCAATTTAAAAAGAGAAAGTTGTAAATATAAATGTTACCCAAAGTAACTCATAACTAGGATTCCAAAAAAGAGAACATAGGTTTAAATTGAAAACATGGACATGGAAGAGAAATCTAACTATCTTTTTTGGATTGAGAGTGATAGATAAAATGGTCAAGAGAAAGTTAACAATCACCAAGCCCTAAATATGTGATGATTTAATGGACCATTTTATTTAAAAAAAAAGAACATACGAGGATAAAATTTTTTAGTTTTAGTATTCTTTCATTAGTGTTAATGAATTTTTATAAGAATAAATACTTACTTGATTTCATTAAATTTCATAATCACAACTTAATCCTCTCATTGTGCCTTTATCAATTCCTAGTGAATCTCTTAATCTAATAAATGAATGTGTTTTTTTCATTCGAGAAGCATTAATAGATAATTTTATCCTTCAATATAATTATAAGTCATTCTATCTATCATTAGTTAACATCACAACAAAAATATTAACATAAATAATTCAATATGTAGAAATTCCCATATGTAGAGATAAGACTTTAATCTCTAAAACCTCATCCAAATTTCAATGTAAACAATATCATAAATGGTTACCTTCTTGATCCTTAAAAAATATTAAAATCCAAAACATTTTAAGGAAGCTAACTAATTTTCAAAAATAAACTTATCATTAATCCCCCAAATAACTTGATGTAACTCTTAATTGTCACTCACCAAACATGTGGAGATCATTATCATGAATTTTTTCGAAATAAGGTAATAACCTGAATTAGCAAACAACCATATCAAAAGAATGAATGCTTTTGAAAGTTATACTATAAATATAAAAATTATATAAACTGAATCCCTCATATCATAAACTGCATTGTTATCATATCAGTCGTGAGTTCATTAATTGTATCTCATTTAGTTTATCACAATAAAACATCTCTTTATTTCATTATCCCAACATCATGCATATATTGAGGGTTACCCTTCTAGTAATCTTGTATTCTTCAAAAATATTACCATACCCCCTCAATCACTTTTCATAATTACCAATACCATTCGATGTATACCTTCATGTACATTAATAATAACTACAATGGAATAATCCTTAGATGTTTCATTATTCCATAATACCATAAAAGTATTTCTAAAACATTATTCATCAATTCCAACACATAAACACTAAATCATTCCACTTCTATGTTGTGGTACTATACATCACAAAAATTTACCCCAATATATTTCCCTTTTTTCTTGGATTTAATAGGTTTTTGACCTCTATCGTCATCATTAACCCTTTGATTTGGGCACTAATTAGCACAGTTCCCATATTCCTTATATTGGGAGTGTTGAAGTGTGGGGGTTCATTCTATGAAACATTATTTCTATTTGAATCATTTCTTACTTATTATAATTAATTATACATTAATTTTCTTGATTATATTCATTTCCACACTTAAAGCATTTACAATTACCCTTAATAAAGTTTCCTATATGTTTCTTTCCATGCTTTGAGCATAAAAGAAAATCTAATCTTCTTCTCTCTATATATTTTAGAGTTTACGTTGAATATTATCCTTATTTCCATATCATAAACATGAGATAGATTAGAAACTTCAATCTCTCTATTAGTAATAAAAATTCAAGTAAGATACTTACTAAAAAAATAAGCTTCTAAACTCATGACAATACATAGTGTTAATGTTATCTTGTTTCCTTGTATTCTTAGTGATGTTCTGCCACTAATTCACTTCACCTTACAAGAAATAAGTTCCCAACTAAACATTTACATTTTATTAACAATGGTGAATGAAAAAATATCTTTTTAATGGTATAAATCCATTTCTCAGAAACTAGTAGATCGGTCATTGCCCTAAAATTAGGTGGATGTTTCCTTAATAAGGATTCAAGTAAATATTTTTTATTTATTAAGTATTTGGTTAGTCTATAATGATTCATGGATTGATAAGGTTGTGTGGTTATAGAAATGTGGTTTTTATTTCTATATTCTGTAACATTCAATTACTCATTAGGGCCATCATTACATGTCCAAATGTGGTTCCTTTGGGTTTCATCGATTGACTAAAACCAAAAGTATAGTGTGAGTAACACTAATCATAGTGGGAGAACCACATAATAAATGGAAAGTAATTTCAATATATAACATATTAGGTTTCATTCTTGGATATCCATGATCATATCCAAAATTATATGACAGTAACATATACTATAAATTATCCTTAGATACATCCCTAGACATATCCTTATAAATATATCATGGTATCTCACAAAAAATTTCCCATTATGGTTTCCAATGGAAGACAAAAACTTTCCTATGATAACAATTATAATGACCCAAGCTTATCGTACATGAATATTACATCTATTTGGATGAATATTCATTAAATTACATAAAAAATTCCTAAGGACCATAATATCTTTGTGCCTTTGGATACTTTGAATACATTCTTCTAATTTGGTGAAATATCTTCGACATCTCCCATAAATATCTACCCCTTTGTACTCCGATTTAAAGCCTTTCTTTATAACCTGGGGAAATTAAACATAAGAAAAGGGAAAGCTCAGATTCCAAGTATGGGTAAAGATAATCATAAAGGATAATTACATAAACTAAAATTTGAAAATCATATCCTCTATATCAACGATAGTGATACTATGTCATGGAATAACTAATATAATTCTATAAAAGAAAACAAAGAATATATTAAATGAAAGGATAACATAAGACATGGAATTCTGGAAAACAAATAGGCATAAAAATAATTTCTATATTGGTCAAGGCTCACTTAAAAGACCATCATAGAGTAAAAAGTCCTTAACTGAACCAGCTTCACTCCCTGTTCCAGCCTTGTGCTACTAAACTGGGTTTACTTCCTGTTTAATCCCTATATTACTTAACCGAGATCATTTGTCGTTCCAGTTATGTCTATATAATGAGATATAAATATTTACCCAATGCATTGGAGGGAGATATAGGTCCAACTCATCACATAATTAAAACCATACATATGTATTCCATAATAACATAAATCATTCAAGATATCATAACCCATGCAATGAAATGAATTTCCTAAACATTAGTCAATCATAACATAACCCATGAAATTGTAATATGTTTCATAAATATGATTCCATCGTAGACATAAACAATTCATAGAAAGAATAATAATGGTATATTTTAATCATATCGCCAGTAAAACATAAGTAACATAAAATAACATTATCTTATATGGAAAATAATTTTTAGATATCCTCAGAAAATAATTCTTCAGGAAAATATCCTTTCATCTTTGAAAACATTTTATTTTCATAAAATGATGCACAAATTTAAAATAAAAGATTTTATATGAAAATAAACTTGTAAGCCTGTATAGGAAAATTCAAATAATTAAGGTGTAATGATGGTAGAAAATTCATTTCATGTCATATAAGTTAAAAAAACATTCCTCTTGAACTTTTTCTAGAAAAGTCACAAAGTATCTCATTTTAAAAATGAAAAAAAAAAGATTTCATTCAAGCCATGTGTTAAAAAGTTAAAATGGGTAAAAATGAATTTAAACATACATAGGATAATAGTAAAAATATTTTTGAAAATATTTTTTTCAAAAACATAGACATGGAATATAAATATTCCCTAATAAAGACTTAAAACGAAACAATCCCAATTATTGATGAGATTGTGAAGTAAGTACTGATCACTTTACAGTTACTAGAATTGAATTCATCATTATATAAATAAAGATATATGGATATAAAAATACCATAATATTATAGATAAGACTCCTAAAATAAATCCATGGGTAGTAGATACACCACATAGAAAAAATAAGTAGTGTATAAGGTATTTGTCCCACAAAAAATAAAAGTGATACATAAATCCATTACCTTAAGAATTGACTAATTTCATATTAGTTCAAATCTCATAAATAATAAATATAAGTTTATTATAAATATACCACATAACCATATTCATATATATATATAACCATATATGATTTATATATTACATTATATTACTCACTTATTAACAATTTCATGTTAATGTTATATTTCTATTAATAACCGCTTTATTTTTCGTTCATGTTTTAACTTGTTATCCATCATACTTTTGCATAGATCATGATTTAATAATCTCCATAAATATATTTATTATAAAAATATAATATATATATATATATTCAGTATATATTTATAATGGCGATTCATAAAATTTAGAGATATGAAATAAAATACACCTTTCATGGAGATGGTAGGTCGTATGTATGCATGAATTTTGTTTTCATTTTGATTTCATATTAAAAGAAATAACATTATATTATATATTATCATTACGGAATAACTTTTATGTTATATATTTCACATATATTCATACAATTCATCCTTATTATCATCCATGTGAAATATAAATTAAAAACAAATCACATCGCATCACGGAGATAGTAAGCTATATGTACGCATGGGCGACGTTATCATTTCCCAAAAGAGTGGGTGATAAAAAGGTTAATATGATATTATCATTAAAAAAATATTATTATTTCATAATTATCATATAAAAATATTAAACTCTTCATAATCCCCACTCATAAAATATGGTGATTGAAAATGAATTATATTTCTACGTCGAGATGGTAAGTCGTGTGTACGCACGAGGGATAATTTCTTTTCTTTTTTATGGGAAAGGGGACGTATGGTGGTGTGTTCATAATCATAATACAGTTTAAAAATATTTATTATTATAAATTTATTAATGTAAGATATATATCGGATATATAGAGGTTTTATAGAAGAGTAGAAAAAGAGAGTGATCGGTTAGAGTGATTATCTATTCCTCAAACGACTCCTTTAGATCTTCTCTAAAGGACTCTAGAGTTTGTATTTTGTGGGAAAAGGACCTATATAATGCATATAGGTAAGATAAAAGGATAATATTTCATATTTTGGTCAATCTTGAAGGAAAAATTTAATGTTTAAAAGTGGGCTAGGAGGTAAACTTTTATAATTGAGGTGAGGGGCACTTTTGGAATTTCAAAAAATATTAATTTATAATAAATTCAACATGGATCCAAATACCTCCAAAATGACATAAATTAAAATATAAGATGATTTAAGGTTTTAATCTCATCAAATAGTAATTTTTTTACAATTTTTGATATTATTGGAAACCTTACCATTTTAATTAAACTTTAGTTAACCTATTTTACTTTTAACTAAGGTAACAAATTATTAAATATTAACAGGTTGTAAAGTTTACTTATGTTATGTCAATAGAATCATAAAAAAAAATTAAAAACATTTTACACCATATTATAATTTTTTTTAAATATGTTTTATGATTTTTAAATAATTTAAGGAAATATTATTTTGAAAAAATATCATTAGAGTCAATTTTGACAGTATTAATTACTTGGACATTTAAAAATACCATGATAAAAATGTTAAATTATAAAAAAAATGTTTTATTATATACTTAATAGGTCATGTTAATCTAGAAAATTAGTTTTTCACATTAATTATCTAAAATTGTATTTATTTTATTATTTTTAAAAACATTTATTTGATAACTCCATTAAAAAAATAATTACTACATTAGTGTTATGTCGTTATTTAATATACTAATTTGTTCACTAGAAATTAAATATTATATAACGTGATGAATATAAATCTTATATATGTCATAATAACATTTATAGTTGAATATAATCTTTGTGAAACCCATTAAAAAAGATATAGTACTTAAAACATGATTGTTACACCTTTAAATATTTATTTAATAACATATTATAAAAACCATAATTTCATCCAAGTGACCCAAAAAGTAAAAAAATAAATTTACATCATGAAAATAAGTTTATTAAGTAAATCATTTACAGTTTTATTCATTCATTACATAACTTTTTCCTCATGTGGAAATATACGGGATATTAAAGACAAATAAAGTGAAATTTTGTGACTTTCATTAATTAAAATATTATATAAGACATTTTCATAGAAAATTTCGTCTTAAAAAACTAAATTTATATTATTTTGTGTTAAGGGTATAATTATTTTAATAAAATATAATTTTGGAATTTTTTAGAGTCATTTTATAGTCTTTATAAGTTTTTTTAACCTAAATCACTCAATTTATCATTTACCGTGGTAACAAATTTTACAAAGCTTACTATTCATATTGGAAAAAAATAAAAGGTCCATAATTACAAAAATTTGTACCATACAAATTTTTTTTGAACTTTTCAAAATTTAAATCATAGAAGATTTATAATTTAATTTAGTATAAAGATGATAAAATTCAATGAAAAATAGTTTTTTTGAAAAAAAAAAATTCCATTTTAAAATATAAAATAATTTTATAATAAAATCATGTATAAAATTCATTTAAAAAAATAAACGGATTATTTTAAATTAAATTTAACTAATTAAAATTTAAATCTAATATAGAAATTAATTTTACCTTGTCATAAATTCTAAAATAAAATACGGTTTACAATAAAAATCAGTATTTTCATAATTCATCAAAAAGATGAAACTTCTCAAAAGAAACCCAAAAAATAAACCAAATTCAATTTTTATATTCATATTTTAAATAAGATTTTTATTTTTTCAAATATAATTTAAAAATTTTTTTCAAAAATATTTTTAACAAGTGCGTCATCAAATAGAGGAAAACCACCTTTTTTGAAAAATAATTTATTTATGCGTAAAAATGGATTTGTTCTTATATCATGTATAGAAAATTCATAACATGAATATTAAACATTAGATTAAATATTATATATATATCATTAATATGAACCAAAAATATTGATTTGTTTATTTAATGGTATAAAACACACTTGTTTACAATTAAATAGTTTTTTAAAAATCATTTCATTTTTAAAAAAGGTTTTACATTATTTATAATTAATTAGAAAAAAAATTATATATACATGAATAAATAGTAATTTCATAATTTATTTAATCATTTTCATACTCACCAATCAAACAAATAGGTTATAAAATTCTTCTTTAAATAATTAAATTAAAATGATGTTTTATAGAAACTCGGTATTATGAGTAACACAAGATAAGTCGGTGTTGTGTGTAACGCAAGACATCAAAGAAATAAAGTTATTATAAAAATTTATAATTCATAAAAATCTTGGGTTGTTACATTCTATCCCCCTTAAAATGAGTTCTTCCCTCAAAATTTTTCAAGGTCGTGAAAGGATTAAGACTTGAAAAGTTCCCTCTATAGAAACCCACATCGTAAAAATTAATACTAAAACTTCCATTAAAAAAAGAAATTTAGAAGCATAAAGGTTACCCAGAGTAACTCAAAACTAGGTTTCCACATGGGAGAACATAGGTGGAAATTGAAAATATAGACATGGAAGAGAAATCTAACTATAATGTTCTGATTGACAGTGATAGAAAACATTGTTAGTATAAAGTTAATAATCATAAATCCATAAATATGGGAAATTTAAGGGGCCTTTTGATTTATCATAAAAAAAGGTACTAGGATAACTTTTTTTATTTCAACATTGATTCCCTGGTATAGCATCCCGCATTTTTATCACATAAACTTTCATTACTTTTTACAAAACCGAGGATCTTTAAGGTTTAGTGTCTTGGAAACCAAGAACTTAAAACATGAAAACATAAAACATTCTTAATAAACACTTGAAATGCTTCTCCTCATGTTCATCCTAGGTTCATTACTACATCACATAACCTGGGGACATACATCAAAAGAAAGGGTGAGCAAAAGGCCTAGTAAGGGAAACAAGAGAAACATTTTACATGTGAACTTGAGATACTTCAATAAGGTCATGAAAAGAATTTTAAGGGATGAGAATGAAATCATGAGGCATATCATAATAAAAATAACATTTTTCATAACTTAAATATGTGGCTGCAACATTTAATATTGACAATAATTTCATTTCTCCAAGGTCTATCCCCAAGGTGTCATTAAAATTTACCAAGGTTATTCACCAAGGTATCAGTCTAAAAAGTCATCTCTAGAGATTAAGTCTTTACCCAATGCATTGGAGCGCTATCTGGGCGCACCCTTGACATGTATTTATTATCATGTGAGCCACATATATCAACATCAATCATTTCATAAACAACCCATATAGCATAAAAGAAATGGGTTTCATTTCATAATCATAACGTCTTAAAAACTGCATTAAAGACATGATCTTTATGTCACTTTAAACCCACGGAAAGGGATAGTGGGTTCCATGTACGTAAATACCAGAATTTAAAATAGAAAATTTTGATATATATGTGAATACCCCTGTATAAATAAGAGCTTTGATTATTCACTTAATAACATAAAATAACTTTATAAAAAGAGAGAGACATTTTGAGACGAAAATTCTTCAGCATAATGGCTATGTTACAGGGTTTTAGAAAACATTGAAAAGAGAGGGGACATGGGTCAAACATTCATAAATGAACCATAAAACAGTAGAGGTACATAATATAAGGAATTTAAGAACATGGTAATTAAATTTGAAAATATACCATATGAAATGAAGAACATGAAAGGAAGACAAAAATAAGATTTCTCTTATGAAAATTCGGCAGCCTAACGGCGTCACATACACTTCAAACAAAAATGAATTGATGAGATCAAATAGGGTCTCTCATCATATGAACATAAAATTCCAGTATGATAGATATAGATATCATACCCCAACATAATAAAAAGGAACCTGAAATACTTGACATTAAAATAGAACTTTGAAAAAGAGAAGGCTGAAAGAATCCCTTAAAAATTCGGCAGCCTAACGGCATCACTTAAACTTCAACAAAAATGAATTGACATGATCAAGTAGGGTCTATTATAATATGAAAATAAGAGTCCAGTATGATAGATATAGAGATAATAACCCAACATAATAAAAAGTAATTTGAAAGACTTGACATGAAAGTAGAAGTTTGAAAAAGAGAAGGGTGAAAGAATCCCTTAAAAATTCGGCAGCCTAACGGAATCACTTAAACTTCAACAAAAATGAATTAAAAAGATCAAATAGGGTCTCTCATCATATGAACATAAGAGTCCAGTATTATAGATATATAGATCATACCCCAACATAATAAAACGGAACTTGAAAGACTTGACATGAAAGTAGAACTTTGAAAAAGAGAAGGGTGAAAGAATCCCTTAAACATTCGGCAGCCTAACGGCATGACTTAAACTATCATAAAATTAAATTATGGGAGTAAGAGGGGGTCTCTCATCATATGAACATAAAAAGGACAGTATAATGAATATAAAAGAACATCCTCCAACATAACGACATGGAGCACAAAAGAAATGACATAAAAGAGATCACTTGAAAAGAAAGAGAGAGGTCGGATCCCTTACCTTAAAACGTAACTCTTAAAACTCAAAGGTTGGGACCTTGAGGGCTTGAGGGCACCTTGGGAGGACTCCTTGGGAGGTAATGGGACCATAAATTCGTTGGGGGAGAGTGGGGAGTCGAAATGGATGAGAGGATGGCTTGGTATTTATAGGGAAAGTGAGGGGACAAGGCATTAATGGCCAAGGGACTCCTCAAAAGTGGTTTTCTCAAAACCATGTGCTCTCCCAATATATTTCCCATGAAGTTAGGCCACATGGGGACCCCCATACAATAATTCATCACCTTTATTCGGCCATCACTTGAAATATCTCATGATATCATCATGACACAGTTATGATGTCATTAAACATACCGAAACCCTAAAACTGTATTTTTACTATTCACTAATAATTCAACTTTCTCAGAAAGATCCCAAAATTTCACCTTAATCAAATATCAATGCTCTGATTTCAAAAATGAACTCCATTTTATAAAAATAATTTTCTAAATATTTTTAATTTATTTTTTAAATAAATACACTATTCACCGAAACTTCATTTTTTCAGAAAAAACCCCTAAAATTACAATAATATAATATCGGTGCTCTGAGTTCAAAAATGAAATCCATTTTATAAAAATAATTTTTTAAATATTTTTTATTTAATTTTTAATTAAAAACATTATTCACTCGAAAAAACTAATACTTGAATAATAATTTATGAAACCATTATTTAACCATTTTATTGAATCACATTACTTAATCAAGGTGCCTAGATTATATTAATACTTTCTTTAAGTGAGATTACTAATCCATTTGGACACATTACTAATCCTAATCATAAAATCACTATTCATAATTTACTATTCATTAAAAATAAAGTAGATCTTATTAGACTCAAAATTTCATACTGAACATAATTGTAGAAGACCATTTTTTTGAAAATCATTACACATTTTTAATTATTTAAGGTTTACATAAACATTTTTAAAATATCCTTTTTCTAAAATTCATCAAAAATATGCATACTATATTTATCCGGTCATTTAAAAATTCATAAACATCATCATAAGAAGAAATCCCAATTTTTATTTAAAACAAAGGATTACAGAAGGCAGTTACGGTCTCCTTACATAGCCCCTTATCACACCAGCATAGGACCTAAGTGTAAGGTGTGCTAAGGTGAGAGAATCTGAGGGAGGCTCAGCCAACATCGCACGAGTAGTAATTTCTATTAGTTTGAACTTCTCACAAAGGTGATTCCGTTCTAGCTTCACACGATGAAGTTCGGCTTGGGTTTGGTACAGATCAAAGCCCAGTGGTGCTACCTCCTTCCCAAGTTCTGTTAGATGGGCTTCGATCGGTCCAAGACTACTGGGTGAGGCCATCGAATCTTCTTTCTATAATAATTAACCAAGATTACTTTTATTTAGAGACAACAATAAAAACGTTTAGTTTCCAGCGGTCATATTGACCAATGGTCATATAACCATCTAAATCCAATGGTCTCATTTTAATTATACTCATGTTATCAAATGAAATGTTTTTGTTGAGTATAAAAATAAAATAAAATAACACATAAAATTTAGGAAACAATATTTATTCAAAATTTTGGGTTGTTACACCTAGAGTTTAACATTTTTTATGAAAATAAATATTTACTTGATTTCATTATATTTCATATGCACAATATCATCCTTTCGTTATTCCTTGTTCAATTCACACTTTTAACTCTTATTCCATAAAATTAAGGTGAATTTTTTATTCCTAAAGCATTAGCTGATAACAAGATCCATATATATAATGATATTACATTTCATCTCTCTTTAGTTAATATCAAAAAAAAAGGTTAACATAAGTTATCCAACATACATAAATCCACATATGGAGAGATAATATTCTAATCTCTAAAACCACATCAAAATATAAATGTAAACTGTCTCATAAATGGTTACTTTTATGATCCTTCCAAAAAATTAAAATCCAAAAAAATTAGAAAAATATAACTAACTTTCAAAAATCAACTTATCATTAATCCCCTAAAAACTTGATGTGGATATTAATTGTTATGTACTAAACATGTGAAGACCATTATCATGTATTCTTTTGAAATATAGTAATAACCTGAATTACTATAAAACCATAGAAAAAACATGCATGCTTTTAATAATTATACAATAAATCCAAAAAAATTATAAACTAAATCCCTAATATCATAAACCATTTTGTTATCATATCAATCATTAGGTCATTAATACTATCCCATTTAGTTTATAACAATCATACATATCTGTATTTCATCATCCCAACATCATGAAATTATTAATGGTTATCCATTCCTTAATATCGTGTTCTTCAAAAATATCATCATACCACCTCAATCAATTTTCATGGTTACCAGTACTATTCAACATATACCTTAATGTACTTAAATAAAAACTATAGTGGAACAATACTTACATGTTTCATTACTCCAAAATACAAAAAAAGTATTTCTATATCATTATTCTTTAATTCCAATACATAAACACTCAATAATTCCCCCACTTAATTATGGTATTGTACATCACCAATAGTTATCATATGATGTTTCCCTTTGTCCTTGGATTTAAGAGGTTTCCAAAGACTATCATAATCATTAACCCTGGGATTTTGGAAGTGATTATCATAATTCCCATATTCCTTACACTAGAAGTGTAAAAGCATGGGGAGTGTATTTTGTGTATCCTTCTCTCTGTTCGGATAATTATCTAACATTTTCCATTTACTTTATCATTGATTTTCCTTCTGAACTTCCTTTATACACATAAAACATTTAATAGTCCACTTAATAAAATTTTCTTTAAGTTTCCCTGTACACCTTGAGTATAAAGTAAATATAATCTCCTTCCCTCCATAGGTTTTAGAGTTTCTATTGAATTTTTTCCTTCATTTATAATCATAATAATCCGATAGATTAGAAACTTCAATACCCCTTTTAGTAAGTAGAATGTGGGGAAGGTTCATACTAAAAAATAATATCTTGAACTTATCCCAATCCTTGGAGTCAATTTTATATTGTTTCCCTATATTCTTGATGAAGTTCAACTACTGATTCCCTTAACCTTCCTAGAAATAAGAGCACAACTTAAATTTTTTTGTGTTTTGTACTATGGAGAATAAAAAATATATTTTCAATGGTTCAGATCCATTTCTCAGTAACTAGTTGACCGGTTGTTCCCCTAAAATAAGTTTACCATTTCCTTAAGAATGATTCAAAAAAAAATTGTTCCCACCTCTAGTCATTTGGAATTACATCATGATTCATGGCTTGATAAGGTTGTATGGTCATATAAATGCGGTTTTTCATTCCATATTCTATTAAAATTACTTTCTAAGGAGGTTCATCATTAAATTTTCAAATGTGGTTCCTTCAGTTTGTATCCACTGACTAAAACCAAAATTATAGTGTGAGTAACACTAATCATTGTAGAAAACCCACATAATCAATGGAATGTAATTTTAATCTATAACATATTAGTTTTCAACCAAAGTTATCCATGATCGTTACCAAAATTCTTGGATTGTGACCTATACATATACATATCCTTAGATATATCCCTAGACATATCCTTGGAAATATCTCTACTGATTTCACTAAATTTTTCTCATGCTAATTTCCCAAGGATGGCTAAAACATTACTATGATACTAACTATGATAACCCAAGCTTATCGTATATGGATATTAAATAATTTTGGATGAATATTCATTAAATTACACATACACATCCCCAAGGACCGTTACAGTTTATTTAATTTGGAAACATGGAACCCAGTATTCTAATTTGGTGAAATATCTTTAGCATCTCCCATAAATATCTTCCCCTTTAGCACTCCTATTCAAAACATTTCTTTATAACCTAGGGAAATGAAACATTATTAAATAGTGAGCTCAGATTCCTAGTAAGGGTAAACATAATCATCAAGAATAAGTAAATAAACCAAACATCTGAAAATCATATCCTATATATCAAAGATCAGGATATCGTGTCCTGGAAGAAATCATAGAATTCTATAGATGAAAAAAATAACATAATCCATGAGAGAATAACATAAGACATGAAATTTTGGAATACACGTTGGAATATAAAATCATTTACATATTTTTCGAGGATCACTACTCAGACCATCATAGGGGATATAGTGATTTATTAAATCGTGTTAACTCCCCATTCTAGACTAGTGTTACTAAACCAGGTTTACTTCCCATTCCAGCCATGTATTTCTAAACTGATGTCTATATCATGAGATATATTTATTTACCCAATAAATTAGAGAAAGATATAGGTCCCATCCATCAGATAATGAAAACCATACATATTTTTTCAATAATAACATAAATCATTCATCATATCATAACTCGTGGAATGAAACGGGTTTCATAAACATTATTCAATCATAACAAAACCTGTGGGAAATAAATAAGTTTAATACCTTTCATTACATCATAAAAATAGACCATTATTATAAATAATAATAATGTTAAAATTGAATCATATCCCCAGTAAAACATATGTAAAATAAAATAACATTATCTTAGATGGAAAATAATTTTGAGAGATCGCTATAAAATAATTCTCGAGGAAAATATCCTTTCTACTTTAAAAACATTTTCATTTCTTAAAATGCCAGAAAATTATAAAAGAAAACTTTTCTTTGAAAATAAACTTGTAATCTTGTAAAATAATATTCAAATCATTAAGGCAATATTATTTTATAAAATTATTTTCATGCTCTATAATTTAAAAAAAATTCTTTCGTACTTTATCCAAAAAAGTCACAAAGTACCTCGTTTGAAAAATGACAAAAATATTCCTTTCAAACCATGTAGTAAAAACAACAACATGGGTAAAAAAGAATTTAAAAATTCATATGATAATAGAAAAATAATTTTTGAAAATAATTTTAGAAAAAAATGTACAAGGAAGATGATTATTCCCCATCTAAGACTTAAAATGAAATAATCAGAAATATTGATGAGATTGTGAAAAAATACTCACCACTTTACAATCATAGAATAGTATAAAATATGATAGAAATTATGTTATATGGATATAAAAATAATATAATATTCTATATAAGACACATCAAATATATTCATGGCTAGTAAATACACCACTTAGAAGAACTAAGTAGTGTTTAAGGCATGTGTCCCACATAAAATAATTGTGAGACATAAATCTCTTACTTTAATTATTTACTTATTTAATATAAGTTCAAACCACTTGTATAATAAATATAAGTTTATTATATATATAAAAAATAACTATATTCATATATAAAATACCATATATTTTTTTTGACTTTATATTACTCTCTTATTAACAATTTGATGTTTACGTTATATTTTGGGTAATAGATGCTTGGTTTTTTGTCCTTGTTTTGACTTATTATCCTAGGTCCTATTACATAGACCATGATTTAATCATATCTAGAATTATATTAATGATATAAATATCATATATATATATATATATATATATATATAATATGTATTCATGGTGATTCATAAAATTTAGATATAGAAATCAAAATACACTGTTTATGAAGACGGTAGGTCGTACGTACACATGAATGATATTTTCATTTTCTTATTGTATTAAAAGAAAGAAAATGGTATGATATATTATAATTATAGAAAAGTTTTTATGTTATAAATATCATATATATTTATAAAATTCAACCTTATTACCATCTATGTTAAATATTGATGAAAAAAAATCACATTACATTATGGAGATGGTAAGATATACATACGTACAACCAACATTATCATTTCTCAAAAGAGTATGTGGAAAAAAGGTGGATATGATATTATCATTAGAAATTATAAATATTTATTAAGTATAATTTATAAACATTAAATTAATCATAACTCCCACTCATAAAATATGGTGATGGAAAAATAATTGTATCGCTATGTGTAGATGGTAAATTGTACGTCGGAATAAGAAATACTTTTATTTATTATTTTATGGAAAAGAGGATGTGTAGTGTTGTGTTAATAATAATAATAAAATTTCATAATATTTAGGAATATTAAGTTATTATTTTATGATATATATCATATATTTATATGAGGTATAGAAGACTATAATAAGTGAGTGATCAGTTAGAGCGATTATCTCTTCTTCGAAACAAATCCTTCAGATCTTCTCTAATAGACTCTATATTTGGTCTTTTAGGAATACTAGAACCTATATAATATTGATATAGTAGTTTATAGGATAATTTTTCAGAGTTTACTTGATCATGAAGGCTCAATTTCATGTTTTGGAGTGACGGATGTTGTTCCCCTTTATAATAGAGGTGGGGACACTTTTGGAATTTCAAAAAATATTAATTTATAATAAATTAAATATTGATCCAAATAACTCAAAAATTCCATTTATTTGATTCTAATATGATATATGGTTGTAATATCATCAACCAATTCTTTTATGACAATTTTTTGAATTATTTCAAACCTTATCATTTTCATTCACCCTTAGTTAACCTATTTTAATTTTAACTAAGGTAAAAACTTATTCAATTTTAAAAGGATGTATATTTTACTTATGTGATGTAAAATAAATAATATATGAACAATTTATAACATTTTAGAACATATTAAAAGTTTTTAGTATTTCTAAATTTGTTTTATTATTTTTAAATAATTTGAGAAAATATTATGTTGATAAAATATCATTACTGTCCATTTTGACACTATTCATTACTTAGACTTTTAAAAATATTAATATAAAAAGTTAACTTCAAAATAATATTTAATTATATCCCTAAGAGTTAAATTTATTCTATAAAATTAGTTTATTCAATATATTATCTAAAATTATATTTGTTTTATTATATTTAGTAATATTTATTTGATATCTCCATTAATAAAATAATTATTATATCAGTGTTTTGTCATTATTTAATGTAATTATTTGTTTACTAAAAATTAAAATTAAATTTTCTTGAAGAAGATAAATCTTATATATTTAATAATAATGTTTATATTTGAATGTATAATTTGTATATCCCCATAAAAATGATATAGTATTTACTACAAGAATGTGACACCTTTAAATTTTTATTAAATAAAATATTATAAATACCATAATTTCATCTAGGTGGCCCAAAAACGAAAAATAAATTTATATCATGAAAATAAGCCTATTAATTTAGAAGATTTTATTTATTTTCGTTCATAACATAACTATGTCTCCATGTAAACACATAAGGGATATTAAAGACAAAGAAAGTGACATTTTGTGACTTTCTTTGATTTAAATATTATATAAGTTATTTTCTAGGAAAACTATCCTTTAAAAACATAATTTAGATCCTTATATAATAAAGGTAAAATTTTATTCATTAAACAAATTTTTTTAAATTTTTAGAAAAATTTTATAGTCTTTATAATTTCATTTTCAACCTAAATTACTCAATTTACAATTTATTGTCGTAACAAAATTTTCCAAGAATACTATTCATATTGGCCGAAAATAAAAGGGTACTATTTACTAAATCTGTACCTTTTCAATAAAAAAACTTTAACCATTTTTTAAAATTCAAAATGAAGAATTTTCATAATTTAATGTAATATAAAGATTGTAAATTTCTAAAAAACTATTTTTCAGAAAAATTCCCTTTTAAAAGATAAAATGTTTATAAAATAAATTATTTTATAAAATCCTTTTAAAAATAATAATTAGATTATTTTAAATTAACATTATTTTATTAAAATTTAAAACTAATACAAATCGTCATTTAATATTGTGAAGAATTTAAAATTAAATACAGTTTTCAATAAAAATCAATATTTTCATTATTCATCAAAAGTTGAAAGTTTTCATAAAAACCCCAAAATTAAACCAAAATAAATTTTTATAATATGGAATCAAAGAAAAAGTTTTTATTGTATAATTTAATTTATAAATGTCTCAAAAAACTAGATTTTTAACAAGTGCACCATCAAATGGTGGTAAAACATTCTTTTTAGGACAATACTTCTTTTATGATTAAAGTTGGCTCCTTTCAAATATCATGTCTAGAAAACACATAATATTTATATATATATATATATATTTATATATATTATTTATATAATCCAATAATTTTTATTTGTTATTCTATTGGCATAAAACACACTTGTGAACAATTAAATAGTTTTTAAAAAACATTTCCTTTAAAAAGGGTTTTACATTTATTTATAATTAATTGGACAAAGAATTATATACATTATGTGTAAAAAATAATGTCATAATTTAGTTAATCATTTTTGTACCCACCATTCTAACATCTAGGTTATAATTTTCTTGCTTAAATAATTATAATAAAATGATGTTTCATAGAAATGTAGTGTTGCTTGTAATGAAAGCCAAGTTGGTGTTATGTATAACCCAAGTTAACTCAATGTTTCATGTGACACAATACATCAAAGAAATAAAATTAATCTAAAAAAATTATTTCATAAAAATCATTGGGTGTTACAATAATGGTGAAACATTCTGAAATATATGGTCACATACCTCAAAATATAATAGGCGATGATGGTGCTCTACATATAATTTTTGTTGACTCTAGTTAGTATCCATCCACTTCTTGGTTATATGAATCATTTTTGCAGTCTTCTAGAAAACCCAAAACATGATTGTTGAAGTTTCTCTCATTTCCACCCAACAATGCTGAGAAAGTCAAGGTTGTCCATACTATGTATTGAATGGATATATAATTTTCATTTTTAGATAACTGTTATTATAATCGAACTCAATTAGAGGCATATAATATTCCCTTGATCAACTAGAGTATATGACACAATCCCAATATATACCTTCTAATATCTAAATTTTATGTTATGACTTCCCATAATTTTGAGGAAGATATACAATGCTCATATTCAATTAATTTCCTAGATCATGTTGCAAAGAATGCCAAAACTAAGAAGTAAAACAATAAACTTTGACATATGAAATGGATTTTAGTACTCTATGATACATATCCACTTATCAGATATATATCTTTTACATATCCATTATCTTGTTGGATTATTCAATTGGGAGTAAGTGTATTAAATTCTTGATTCAGTCTATAGTCACCCAAATAACAATATGCATCCAAAGGATTTGTAGTAGACATGTGACAAAGTCCATGGAAATTTTCTCAAATTTCAAAATAGGTATAGGAATAAGGTTCAACATGCTAGTTAAATATTTATTCTCATCCTTAACTTGTTAAAAAGTGAGACATTTCTGACATAATCCATGATATTTATTTTCATACCTGGCCACTAGAAATGAACTTCCATTACTTTGTACATTTTTTTGAGTACCTAGGTGAATAACCCATTTCAAATGATGGTAAAATGATAGAATCTTTCCTTGATAAGAGTGAAGTAACACAATTCTATTCTAAAAATTAATCACTGTGTTTTCATCCCATGTTTATCCATCCATGGTATACCCACCATTTAGGTTTGAGTTAATAGTGATGCTATTAGGATATCTCAGTTGAGCCTCTTTGAAAAAATTCTTCATTCCATGAAGAAAAGTAACTAAGAAAAAAATTATATTTTTACCTTATTTAAAACTGCCCATATGAATGTCGGAAATAATTTTCAACAATAATAATTGGTCACACACTTCTCAAGAAATCTAATAATAAGTCTGTTAAATTAAATCATCCACCACTAAATTATATTTTATAGGTGTATACACTATTGTTATGTAAACTATTTATATATACTAAATCTAACATCATTTCCCCAATTTGAGGTATCTCCAATAGAATATCTATTTTAATTAATTGTTTATCATTCAAGACCATGAAAGTTTCCCCAACAAGATTGTGGCATTGTGTCTTCAATGCATGGAACACTGCAACTAATTTCAGGTCATGTGTCAGATAATTCTCAACTATCTCAATCCATAATACATAATGTAATCTACCTACATAAGAACACAACTAAGTCCTAATATAGATGAATCATAATAGAAAACATAGATTTAAATTGGTTCTGTAAAGAAAAGTATAAGTTCTAAAGAGAGTCCTTATTTAATTTCCTAAAAGTATTTTTTACAATCTTCAGTTAACTTGAATGGAATACCCTTTATTTAAAACTTAGTAATTATAGAAGAAATCATTGTAAAATCCCAAAAATTTATATGATAATACCCTGATAATCTAATATAACTATGTATCTCAAATACATTACTGGGTGGATTTTAAGAAAATATTGTTTATATTTTACTAGTTTCAACCAATAAACCTTCAATAAAAATGACATCTCTGAGAAAACATTCTTCTTAAATTTAAAAGTTTCACTAGAAACATTTAGCATAAAGTTAGTGATCACATAGTTTTCCCAATAAAATATCTATGTGCATCACATTTTCATTCCTTCTTTAAGAGTAAACCAAAATATAAAAAAAATATAACAATAAAAGAATCAAGGTACCTGTGGAAGATACATTTCATCAATGCAATGAAAACCCCCTAGTTCATTTTTGAGACTAAAGGGAATGAAATTTTATTCATAATTCCAATATCAAATTTGAAATGTTGTTTCTATAATATCCTCTTTCCTAAATTTTATTTTATGGTATCCCGGTCAAAGATAAATCTTGGGGAGACACTTGGATCCTATAAATTGGCCAAATAGATCATCACTTCATGGAAGAGGATTCCAATTCTTTGTTATAAATTAATTTAGTTTGCGATACTCAACACAAAATCATTAGGAACTGGATGCCTTGTTTTTTAATAGAATCTGTATACCCCAAGTAAATTTATTTGTTATAATGAATCCCTTTATCTATATTTATTCTAGATGGACATTTAACTCTCACATATTTTTTAGAGCCATTTTATATAACAGAAGTGATATAGGTATTGTTCTCCAAAGTAGATCGATATAATTTTTGATTTCCCATTTTGGAAACAGCCTATATAAATTTTTCATAAAGACATCCAGGAATTGGTCTACTATTATAAGAAGATTCATATCTTGAGATTCATATGAATCACTCAATTTCATTATTCCTAGATGACTAGAAATGTCTCAATCCACTTCCACTAATGTTCTTGCTCTTCCATCAGTCATCTCTCAATCCTATTTAAATAAATGGAAAACTCCATCCAGGTGTGTGAAAGTTACTTTTTGAGAATAAAAATAGATACGGTATTTTAATTCCACTAACCATTCCATTATAAACATTACATCAATGTTTTCCATTTACAGGGTATTAAATTAATAGAGTAACTATACTACATCAATGGTAATGGTACAAGATAAGAACACTAATCCTCAACCTTCCTATGGTTTAGAGGTGTCTTGATGCTCATTTCATGAGAAATAATATCCACACATAAATATAATTGTTTAACCACATTTGAGAAAATGAAAAAATGTGATGCACTTGTATCAAATAAGAAATTTAGAAGGGTTGAGTATAGAATAATGGTACCTAACACATTCAAGTCATTTGGTTTCTCTATTGAAATTGACTACTCAACTCCATATAATGGTCGATCAATGCCCATAGAATAGTCTTTTCACCCTTACGGTGGTGTCTTTTAGACAATCTAAATGATCCTAGATTCATCTAAGTTTAAAAAAAAATAGGGTAAGATATATCTTTATAAGATTGTTTCAATTAATTATGGGAGACAAGTGATCATTTTGATCCATCTCCTCCTATTTTATTTGGATATTTAAAGAAATGCTTCTTTAGGTGGCATATTTTTTCATAGTTGTGACAGTCTCATGGTGGGGCCATACACAATTTCCTTATTTTTTTATTTGATTCAGAATTAAAGAATCATGGTATATTTTTGCAATGTAATTTATAAGAACAACTCTTGTAAATTGATTATTTGGTGCCTTTCCCGTGGGAATAGACCTCCATTTTACACTTATTCCCTACACTATATTGCCTAAATTTTCTTGGTTTGAAAGTGTATCTGACAGTCCCGCACTCATTGTTCAATTTTTGTAGGCTACAGTCAGATTAGATTTTATTGTTTCCCAAACTTCACTTGACACTAGGACGTAGTACACCTAATGTCCAAAGTCAATACCATGGGGAATTGGTATGGTAATAGTATCCTTTGGCTTGGAACCCTTTGATTTAGGGGTCCTCACAAGTTGAATCAGTTTGGTAAAATTTATTTCTAGAGAGTTGAGGGTTTTCTTCAAGAATAAGAAATTGATTGAGATCAATTTTAGGGATCTGTAGAAAATATGATCTCAATTATAACTTTCTAGGATCCTATGGTTTGGGATATTAATCAAGAAGAGGTATCTAGTTGACTATAGTCAAAAAAAAGTGTTCTACCTAAGAGGTAACTATTCATTGATCTGAATATAGTGACAACCTAGATGCATTAAGCCTAGATTCAAAGGCATAATGTATTTCAGGCTATTGGTCATAACATAATCTACTCCAGATAGGATAGGGTCATTCATTTGAATGTCCCATCGTTATGGATACTCGAATAAATTAAATTGACAAGGGTTATTTATCCTAATTATTAATCCTTAAGGTTACCATGTTTATAATTAAAGACTAATCAAATTCAGATACACCTACTCTCGATCCCTTACCTGGGTGGTTTATCCACTCATGCTAGGATTAAATGAAAATAAATAAATAATTGAAATCATACTAAAACTTCAAGTAAAAATTTAGATTAAGTGGTTGAAAAATATTAAATGATTTAGTTTGAGCATTGAATTAAGAATAGGTTGTTTAAAATCTTGGATAAAACACAATTCAGAAACTACTTACTAGAAGTGGGAGAGGAAATGAATGAAAGATAATTTTCATTTATTATTGGTGCTCAAAATAATGATGAATGAAGTTGAGAATGAAAAATAGAGAAATGGTGATGTTAAAAACAAATAAATATTCGTTTATTAAATCAAAACAATAAAAATATACTAACAAAATTTGAGTTTAGGGTTGAGGGAGTAGAAGAGAACGAGAGAGGAATTAATGAATAAATTATATATGCTCTAGAACCCCCAGAAACCTAATGCCCTATTGTTCTATATATAAGTGAAATATCACATGACGGGTAATTAGGATTCACATCATGTAATATCGATCTGTGATTTCCTCTGTGGATTTTGAATCTACTCATATCTCGCATGTATCTCATCTATGATTTTTATATTTGACTCCTTTCAAATCATGTATCTGAGACTCGCGATATGTACCTTCCTTTAATCTTTATCCTAAGAGAATGAATTTCTTTCAAATATTTCATGACATGTATCCTTGACTCATGACTTGTAATTGATTCTCCACTTGTATTTTTCACGAATTCTTTCATTACATACTTCATGACTTGCAGCATATTGAGAAATTCTACTACACATTGTGTAATGAAGTTTCACAATGTGTAATAAGAAAAGTTTATCCTTTTCTACATTTTCTCCTTTTAAACTTTTGAAGCCTTATTCCTGTAAAAATAAACACATACCAAGTGCATTATCAAATAAATCAATGAAAATCCTTAATCAAATGACATCCAACTTTATATAAGATTTAATCATATAAAATTCTCACACACTTTAACAATTGATTGTCCCCAAGAAAAAATATCTCAACAAGGATTTCAAAAAGGTAAGTAATTTTTAAAGTAGGAAATTTTCATTATGACTATAAAAATAAAACTAGGTATAAGTAAACAAATTTTTCTTTAAAATCATCCTTAGATAGAAAATGGGTCATTCTTCATAGCTGAGTTCTTTGAAAAAAAATTTAATATTTTAATTAAAATATCTCAAAAAATCTTTAAATTCTATACCCATTTTAAATTTACCTTATAATTAATTTGCACTCATCACTCAGGTTGAAATGAAACTAGATTTATTCTCATACCCTAAGTACATGCTCCAAAAAATATGTCTGCATTGGTTCTATCATCTCAAATTTGTAAATAGAAATAAAAAATCAATCATGAGGGATTCAGCAATTGGATTCTAATGACTCTAATGTTGTGGTAAGGTAGGAAAATAGTGAAAAAAAAAGCTCAAAAGGAGGGTAGGATATAAAGTATAATGCATGATTTTTGTGAAAAGTGTAATAAAATGACTAATCAAAAGCTAATAAACTATACACTTCTAAAATCTCAAGTTGGATCCACGTATAATTCATATAAGTTAATAAAGGGTATCATGTTCTTTTCTTTTTCTTTTGTATTTTTATTTTTCAGAAGTTGTGTCTAGTCCAGATCTCACATCCATCCCCTATCCACATATGATCCTTTAGGGGATTTATCATTCTATAAATGGTGATTTTTGACCTTCCAAATACAAAACCCTTGCCAATTTGTTTCTATTTTCTTTTGTATTTTTTAAAGGAACATGATATATATGAAATTCTTCAAAGTACAATTACATCACAACCAAATAGTAAGATGAGAAACACAATACCGTTATACAATAGAATCATCTTATGCTGTCTGAAAGCCTCCCCCACCCTTGTTCGAAGTAATGTCAATAATTATACAAAGATAGAGGTAGGAAGGGATAATTGGCTGGGAATACATGCATCCTATAAGGTCATTCACGGTAACTATGGTATTAATGAGGTAAATGTGTAAGGTGGGTCTCAGAAAAATTTAGCTCAATAAATATTGCCTCAATCATTTTAAAATTGTATTTTTTCAGTCATAGCCTCAATAAGATCTTAGTGCAAGTTATGATAGGTTTACATGTCCCATATACCACTTAATAAATATGATCATAAATGAATATGAAATTATAGGTTAATAATCCACTAGGGAATGAGAATAAATATAGAAATTGGAAATCACTAAGAGTATAAAACCAAGTAATAAGTCAATTAACTGTAGTTTATAAAATGATGAATTTTTATTAAATCACTAAGGTCATTAATCATTCTAAAAATCATAGAAGAGATAAATCATGGATTTCCAAAAATTTACAACTTAAATTTTTATTTTATTTAAATTTATTTAATGATTTTTCAGGTTTAAATAGTTCTTCCTATTTGAAAAATGTCTCCTAGATAAATTAGAACATGGAAAAATTCAAGTTTATCAAATGTGAAAGTCACAAAAAACTCCCCCACACTTATCAAAATACAGCTTCCACACTTTCCATGGATGTATTTTGAGAGTTTTATGAAAATAACACTCATATGTATGAAATGGAAATTGAAAAAATAGAGACTGAGTGAATTGAGATATCCCTATAAGAAGTGGAATTCCATGAGGGGACTTGGGTTTATTGTGTTGGACTTGGGGGCTACCTGAAAAATGGGTTAGAAATATAGTTCATGTATTATATAAAACATTATTCCATAGGTTTAAAACACTTCTAAATATAATTGAGGTAGGTGTATAGTATTATAAGAAATGGAAACAAATTTCATTTAAGTGCAGACAGGTTTATAAATTAATATAAAGTAACCAATGAAAAAATGAAAAAAAAACTCAAAAACTACAATCATCATAAGGACTCAGACATGGAAGATGATGAACTATGGGTTTCCTCCAATAAAGCTCTAATATAAACATCTTCATCCATATGAATGGACCAAAATATCAATAAATGATTTCCATCAGCTCAGTGTATCATTTGGCATCTACGGCTACTTATTGCAGTGTCCTCTAGTTCGTGGGGTCACTTTATTGGATTGATGACTTCTGGAGCATTGTGAGTATGTATTAGATGTAGAATTAAGGTTATCATATCTCATAGTGTTGGCTACAACGCATGAATCATTGGTGAGAGTTCATGAAGTTGTCGTTCAATTATGGACATGCCTTGAGTTTCTTGTTGATCTAGAATAGATGGTGGTACTGAGCCATCAACAATCAAAGATGAAATATAGGAATAAGAAATGGCTATTAAAAATTTAAAAGATATGAAAATTAAACCAAGTAAAAGTGACACAAAAATATTTTCTATAAATAGATAAGTACAGTAGTTTAAAATGTTGGGATACATATACTACAATGGAAGAGAAGATAGCCTTGTCACTAAAAGTAAAAATCAAAAATAGAATGATTGTTTAACTAAGTTAATATGATAGAATCAAAAAACCCCTATAACATCCACTCACGATCAAGTAGTGGTGGTGGTCCAGTCATATCAGTGGTAGTGACAAAACCATGTATATGTGGATCAACGACGGAGGGTGGAGTCAGAGTGCTGGGAAGATGGGGTTGGGGTAGGTAGTGGAGAGGTGCAGATCTGAAGTGGGGTCATGATTCTGGTAGGTAGATCAGTATGTGGCGCCATGGTGGATGTGGTAAGGGTTGGCCCCTTTCCCCATCAGTCTATCTCAGGGAGGTACTTCTACTGGAAAATGGTTAGAGATCTCTGAGTATAGGTCGGTATGGGATGTGGGTGGGGCAGGAGTGGTAGAGGAGGAGGGGCTGGCAGGTGCTGGTGTTTGGGTGGTGGGTCTGGTATAAGTGATGGGTTCACTAATACTACTACCTCATGTACATCTGGTGCCCAGTGGTAAGTGTCATCATCCCACACCAAGAGTAGAATCTTGTGTTGCATCATAAAATCAATGGCATCCATCATTCCAAGGGATGTGATGGGAAGAATAGCATCTAAGACTCTGAAATTTCTTGCAAGGTGGGTAATGAGGGATTCTCCCATCAATGTACCTATGGTCCGTTGTGTGTGTTCCCAATAGTAAAAGGAAAACTGTACAACCATGTTGATGGCCGGCTACCCATGGTTGTTGCTCAAATGAGGATGTTGACCTAGATCACCCTCCCATGGGACTCTTCCTAGGAAAACCATGCCTGGGTTAGGGCTCTATGGATTATCTGAAGTGTTGGGCTCCATAACTGAGTGGAAATGGTGAACTAAGGGTCATGAACTATCTAATAATCTCATATAATCATCTACCAGAGTCTCCTTGAATTAGATCAAGGATGCTTAAGCTGCAGTGTTGAAAAAATTTCATCCATGGAGAACTCCTCTGTATAGAGTCCCAAGCCGATGCCTAACTCAGAAAATGAGAGCTCATTTGGTCAACCACCCTGATAGAAGAGCATGAAATCCACTACTCCCTCAAATGTATAAAGGAACACTCAGAACAACACTCTATACATTTCCTCAAATACCTAAATAATTCAAGATAAATAGAATCAATCAAAGAGATTTAAGATGTCATCACTGATGTTCATGCAGGCAAGAATGGCCATGTCGAGGGTCTTTTTATCCTCAAAGTCTTTTCCTGCAACGGTTGAGGTTGATTCGATGCTTTGGTTTGGAGAAGCATAGAATGTCCTGTAAATGGATTTTTTCATCACATGATGAGTCATCGGAGAATGTTTGGGATTCGACTTGAGTAGTGGGTGTAGCAAAGACTAATGTGGGATGTGGGGGAGAGGCTTCCCATGGTGGTGAGGGTGCAGAAGGAATGACGTCACATGGGTGTTTTTCTGGAGGTGGACTTTTATGCTCCAAGGACAACTCTGAAGGTACATGGTGCAGTTTTTTTGTTCATTTCATACCAGGAGTGGGTCTTAGAGGTGTTGGTATGTGGTAGGATGATGGGTTGAGGGGTTTGGTTTAGGCCGAAAGAGAATGAGGTAAATGAGGGGTGCAGCCGAGAGAGTAAGGGAGGGGGTGCAGCTGTACGAGAGAAGGGGGGAGGGAGGTGATATGACTGGTATAGGAGGGGTGTGGGTCTTCTTGGGAGTGAGAGGGAGGGAGGGGGGAGAAAGGGTGTGGCATGTAGGAACAAGGAAGAAAAGGGAGGGTACTTCTGCACGGGAGAGAGGCGGAAGGTCAGGGGAGGAAGGCGGGCCATCGGTTTTTGAACCTAGGTTTCATGACCTATTTTTAAAAAAAAACTAGTTGTGGTATTAAATTATGTGTAATTACTATTCACATCATGTAATTTAGGTTTTTTAAATTTTTGGGTAGAAAAGGTACATGTCATGTAATAGTGTTACACGATGTGTAATTTTTATTTTTATCTCAACCTTTTTTCAAACCCTATTCTTCAGCTCATCGAATATCCTAAGATATTCTAGTTTTGTTCTAATGTATTCAATCCTTAAATAACCTACCCTAGGTTTCCTCCTAGTCAATGCTTCCTTTAATGTCGAGATCTTGACTCTTATAAAGATCAGATGAACTTTATGTTGATGACACAACCTTCACGAAAGGGTTCTTGATAGATTTTAAACCTTTGACCATTAACTTTAAATGGTGGTCCACCTTTCCTCTAAATTTCAATGGTCTCATATGGGAAAACATTAATGAATTAGAAAGATACAAACCATCTAAATTTTATCTTTCGACTAAACAATTTCAATTTATAATTGAATAAGGGAGGACCTTTTTCCTAGTACCAAGATGCTTTTTTTAATGCATTGATCATGCCATTTCTTATTTCTCTATTTTTAGATCTTGTTATTCTCATAAGAAACTTTTCTGATTTCTTATAATTCATACAACTACAACATCTGAGCTTCTCCAGCTTTTTGAGAATCCAAATTTAGCATCTTAATTTTCTAGTATGAGTACTTCTCTTGTTCAATTGGAAGATGAAACAGCTTCCCATAAACAAATCTCAACGGTGTGGTACTAATGGGTTTTTTATATGTAGTTTGGTATGCCCATAATGCATCATTCAGTTTCGAACGCTATTCACTTTTACTTATGTTCACTATCTTCTCTAAGATTTTTTTATTTCTCTATTTGATAATTCTACTTTCTCACTTGTTTGTGGGTGGTAGGGAGTTTATATATTATAGAAGATTCCACACTTTTCTATAAATCCTTTAACATCCTAGTTTATAAAATTTTTTCATTGATCACTAATGAGTAATCTAGGAAATCCAAATCTTGAGAACACACTTTTTTTCTAGAAACGCATGACCATTTTTGTTGTGTCATATGATTTGGCTTCATCTTTTACCCATTTTGAGATGTATTCAATGCCAAAGAGAATGTATGACATACCATATGAATTGGTAAATGGTCTCATGAATTCTATTCCCCAAAAATCAAATACTTCGACATCCATGATTGGGTTTTGAGGCATTTTTCTTCTTTTTTCAATGGTCCCAGTTCACTAGCACCTATAAAAGTGTTTACAAAATTCTTATGTGTCTTGGTGTAGATTAGGCCAGAAAATTACACTTTGTACAATCTTTGTTATAGTGTACTTAGGTCCATGATTTCCTACAGTTGGTGATGTATGAAACATTTATATCATATATGGGATTTCTTTTTCAGGAATACAACATCGCAACAAGCCATCAACTCAACACTTGAGTAGATGTGCTTCAACCCTGTAGTAATGTTTTGATTTAGAAAAAAATATTATTTTTTATTGGTAGGAGAGGTATTGGTGAAAAATCCCATGGGAAGATAATTAGAAATATCAAAAAATCACATTTTTACCTTGATCCTAAAAAGGGTTTCATCAAGAAAATCTTCTTCCATGGAAATATTTTCATCATCCTTGATGAGTGGAAGAAGAATATGGGATATATGATCAGTGATCACATTTTTGTGCCTTTAATATCTTGGATGACAATATCAAATTCATGGAGCAGGATGATCCACCTTATTAGACTTTGTTTGAAATTCTTTTTGTTCATTAAATACTTGAGGGTAGCATGATCGGTGTGCATGATTGCCTTAGATAAGACCAAATAGTAATGTAACTTTTCAAAAGCATTAACAATAGTTAAGAGTTATTTCTCTGTAGTTGTGTAATATTTTTGAGCTTCACTCAATGGGTAGCTGGCATCATAGATTTTCTATAATTTGTGACCAATTTATTGTCCAAAAATAGTGCAAATAGTAAGGTCGATGGCATCACACATTAGTTTAAATTTCTTGTCTCAATCAGGTGAAATTATTACAGGGGTTACAATCCTATTTTATTTAAATTATTGAATGCCCAACAACATTATTCAGTGAATTCAAGTAAACTTTCCTTTGATAATAGGTACATTAGTGGGTAGGAAACATTTGTAAAGACTTTTAAAAATCTCATATAGAATCCATCATGTCCTAAAAAGCTTCTTATACCATTAATTGTTTAATTTTTGGGTAAATCATTGTTGAAACTTTTATAAGTTGTATTTACTTATATTAAATCATTGTAAATTTTATATCTAAGGAATATGAATCCTTGAACCATAAAATGACACTTTTCCAATTCAAAACAAGGATTTTCTATTCATAGCATCGCAGGAATAACTCAAGATTTCATAGAAAGACTTCAAAAGATCATCCATAAACAGAAATTTCTTACATGACTATATCTGAGAATTAATCTTCCATATCATGTAAAATATGCATCATGCATATTTTAAATGTTACAGTTTCATTACAAATACTAAATGACATGTTCCTATCCACAAAAGTGCATAATGGACAAGTGATTTTTTTGAGTAACCAGCTAGGTCAACAGCAATCTGATTGTATCCTAAATATCCATCTAGGAAATATTATAATTCATTCCCTACTATTCTTTTGAACATTTGTCCCATAATGTTCAAAGGGAAATTATCTTTTGGTGTTGTTTCATTCAAGATTCTATAATCTACGTAAAATCTCCATCCAGTGATGGTTTGTGTTGAGATGAATTCATTTTCATTATTTTTTGTAACTATGAGCCCAACCATATTGGTAAATACTTGTATAAGTCTCACCCATTCTCTATTAGATACAAAAATATTATCCCAGCATCTATATGTTTCTGAACTTCTCTATTGAAAACTTCCTTCATTAGTGGTGTGAGACACCTTTGAGGTCAGCATTTGGGTTTTTCATCTTCCTTGAGCATAATTTTGTGGGTTCACGTGATAGGAATAATTTATTTAATGCCATCCAATAACCACACAATTTATTTCTTGCTTCTTTTCAAGAATTCAACAATTTTTTTCTCTAGTGAATGAGATGGTTTAGAGTTAATGATTACTGGTAGATAGGTTGAAAATCCTAAGTATGAATATTTAAGAGTTCTGGGTAGAGGCTTCAACTCTAGTTTCAGTGGTTGAATAACTGAGGGTGTGAATGGTGGGAAATTATTCCTTGTGAGAGGGTCATTAAAGATAACTTCCTTAGAATCATATTCTTCTTCAACATTAGGAAGTGATTCAACACCATCTTCTTATATATCCTTGTATTCAATTCCTTCTTGAGTAAAAGAGATGGCATTTCAATAAATGGAATCATTTGATTGTTTAGAATCCTTGATGAAGTTTAATACTATATTTTTTTATCTGAATTGAAAGATTATATTCCCTTGATTTATTTCAATTAGATACTTTCTTTAGTCCAGGAATGGTCTTATAAGAATAATGGGGACTTCACCTTGTTCTTCCATGTCTAAAACGTTGAAGTCTACTAGAAAAATGAATTTTATGACTTTGAAAAAAAAATCCTTGAGAAATCCTCTAGGGTACATTATTGACTGGTATAAAATTTACAGTGCTACTCAGGTTTTTTTGATCTCTTGAAGTCCCAACTTATGAAATACACTCATTGGCATTAGGTTGATGCTTTCTCTAAGATCACACAGATCTATTCCAAACATGCACTCTCCAATAGCACATGGAAATGAAAAACTTCTGGGGTATCTCATCTTTGGTGGGATTTTATGCTGAACAACGGTGGATCATTCTTCATTCAGTGAGATGACACTAAGATCTTCTATCTTTTCTTTTGTTGGATAGGTTATCTTTTAGGGATTTTGCATAAATTAGCATCTAAGAAATAGCCTCTACAAATTTATGTTAACATATAATTGCATAAACATTTCTAGAAACTTATTGTATTGTGCCTCCAGTATACTTTTTATTTCTCTTTTTGGAAAAGGGAGAGGTGGATTGTATAGTGATTTAGCAACATAGATTGGATCTTTTGGTTGTATAGGTTTTTAGGTATTTGTAACTAGTGATACCTCTTGAGGTATTACATGGGTGGTCTAATCAACCATTTCTTCTTCTACCAGTGACTTCTTCTTAAGTTCCTCAGTTTTTCTTTCATCTATTCCACCCGGTAGTTGGCAATCCAAAAAAAATAACTTCTTATAAATAAATACTTGTCCTCTTCCCTGGGTTATATATCTATATTACCAGGTAGAGTACCTGGTAATATATCTAATAGAGTATTTTAGATATGACCCATCTGAACTTTGGGATTAGATAGGTCATCTCATTGGTTCTGCATCTCCATATCTTGACTAGTCATTTTCTGATTTTCTTTTTGAAAAAAAATTATCCATGAGGTTCTCAAAGTTATTCTAGAGAGGTTAATTTTGTTGCTGAGGTCTTGGTTGAGCAGGTTGAAACTACTATTTTTCTCACTAAGGTAATGGTTGTTGTGCATGTTGTTATGTTCTGGGTATAGAGTTTATAAGAGGGTACCCAAGTGGTCCATGGTCATGAAATGGTTATTTACCACTTCTCTATTAATAATATCCATGGTTTTTATAAGGAGGCTTTTGATTCGGCCTCTACTAGTTGAAATTCTTCTATTGTGGGAATAGTAGGTTCTACTGATTATAATTAAACTAATTAAAATCTTGAGTTTTTGCTTATATAAATCAAACCTTGTAGTCTTGATATTAGTGCAAGACACCTAACATTTCAGATGATTATATCTCCATTATAGGGTAATTAGGGGATGGTGTAGCAGGCAGCTTGAATGAATCTTACTTCTTTGTGAGCATTTTGACTTGCACCGCTAGTTTGGTGTTTTTACCCACTTGGTATATACTACACTGAGATGGTCCATGATCGCTCTTCCATAGGATAGAATTGTGAGAAATTTTATCCAAAATGGATCTTCTAGCTTCATGTGTTTTGAAAATAAGTCTTCCATCAGCTGCAGTATCGACAACTGTATGTGTGGCTAGTTGGAGACCATGGTATAATATTTGGGGATAGATCGACATGCCTAGTCCATGGTGTGGAATCTTCATCATCAGTTCCTTGAATCAATCCCAATCTTCCCATGTTGACTCTCCGTCAATCTGAGCAAAGTTTTGAATGTCATTTCACAGCTTCCATGTTTGGATTAGTGGGAAGTATTTGTATAGAAACATTTTAGAAAGATCATCCCCAGTCATGATTGACTCGGGAACTAGACTCCTAATCCAATCCATTGAATTGTATCGTACAGAGAAGGAGAATATTTGAATTCTGATTGCATCAGATGGTACTCCCTGGTTGTGAAGGGTATATGATACTTTGAGGAAGTTTGAAATGTGCTAATGAGGATCTTCACTGTGAATCCCACTGACATGGACCATGTTCAGCATCATATGAATGAGTCCATGTTTTATTTCAAAGGTATGATTAAATGGGACGACACACGATGATTTTTGTAGAACCATGGATTGATTGAAATCCATAGTTCATGATGGTTCACTCTTGTTGCACTGGGTGATCTCCTAGAACTAATTGTTTCATGTTTTGAGGGTTAGATGGGTTAGGTCCTACTAGTTTAATTTGTTCATCCATGTTTTACCAAAAGCATGTAGAGATATAGCATTGGATTTTATTATTGAAGGCTAATTTTTCTCATGCTTTAAGGCTCTTTGAACAAGTTGAATGGCCCTAATTCACACACTATGCCAAAAGAGTAAGGACACAGTATCATTTTGAAAGAGAGAACAAATAAATAAGGTGAGGCAGAGGTAATTCTAGGTCTTTTTCAGAATTTTTCATGTGCATGGTACAAATTTGTGTCCCATATAAATGGCACCAAATTTTGACACACTATCATGCAACATTCAATTCTTGTGGGTTGAATTCATATTAGTGTTGATTTTTTCCAAAATATCACTTGCTACTATAACATATTATAATGAAATTCCGGATTCAAACCCATAGATAATTAGGCTACAGATGGTATCCTTTGTCTTGGAACCCTTTGGTGTATGAGTCCCCATAAATTGAATTAGTTTTGGAAAACTTATTTCTAGAAAGTAGAGGGTTGAAGTCAGGAAAAAGAAATGTATTGGGGTGAATTTCAGGGATATGTAGAAAAAATGATATTAACTCTAATTTTTTGGGATCATAAGGTTTAGGATACAAAGAAATCATAGGTCACTGGTTAACTATGGTTGAATCATCTACTTCTACCTAAGAGGTAACTATTCCTTAATTTAGAGATTTTTTGCATTTTATTCTCCAAACGGTGCCCCCCCCCCATTTTTTAAAGGGAGCGGGTGGAGGTTGGTGGACATCCTCACCAACCACCCAGTGGGAGAGGAGATATATAGGTGAGTATTTCCTATAAAAAGTGATTTTCCCTGATGGTTTCAACATCTCATCATCTTCACCATTCAACATCATCAGTTTTATTTTATGTGTGGTATTTTGTGAGCCAATTTCCCCACTTATTCAAGAGATATTTTATGAGGGTTTTCTCTTTGTAATAGTTAGGGAGTGTGTAGACACATTTACCCATAGTGATCCTTTTATTTCCCATGGATTTTTACCCCTTTCACTTTGGGGGGTTTTCCAAGTTACATCTGGTGTCCAATTAATTCCCCACTCTTCACTTTATTTTATATTGTGATTATAATATAACCATAGGGCCAATCATTTTTCAGTATCAACAAGTGGTATTAGAGGAAGGTTTTGTCCTAGTGTTGTTCACATTTTTTTTATATTAATAATTCTCATAAATTTGATTATGTTCTATGATTAAGAATTTGGTTTATCTTCCACATCAAAAAAATTATTGAGATAAATAGATACATTGTTGTGAAATAGAAGAGGTTATGGAGTTATGGAGTTTCCATATTGAGGAAAAATTTGAGATCACGAAATTCATCATGAATACATTTTTTTTAAATGAAGATGCATACAGTGCTACAAAAGGATAATTGTTGACTAACAATTAGTGAAAGGCCGACTAATGTGATGATGGAGTGTGGTTCTAGTGGAATCCAGAATCATGATATGGATAGAAATATAGAGATAACTTCTATAATTGGAGATATATTAGTCAGTGAAGTGGTGAAGACAGATAGAAGCAGGAAGAATCTCAATGATGCATGGATTATGAAATCAGGAGAAACATGGCACATGACGTCTTGATGGGAATGATTTGACCAGTATGAAACAATCCTAGAAGGACTTGTGTACATAGTGAATCATCACACCTTGAAGATCATTGGATTCAGTACTATCAAACAGAATATGCATGATGGTATTTTCTGAACTACCCAAGGAGTAATCCATGTGAAGGACCTAAAGAAGAACATATTATCTTTAGGAAAATTTGATGATATTGGATACAAGACTCACACTAAGAATTGAGTGATGAGAATTATGAAGGATTCACTTGTGGTGATGAATCTAGAGAAGATCTCAAAGAACCTATACGTTCTTATGGTTGAAACATACTAGGAGGCAGAGATATTTGTTGCATTAACTACCTCGATGGAAGAATTGACGGCATTATGGAATCAGAAGCTAGTCCATATGTTTGAACAAGGACTAAAGATTATTGAGGATCAGAATTTATTGTTTGGGCTTACAGAGGTATCATTAATATTTTATGATCATTTTGTTTTGAGAAAGAAACATAGCATAAAGTTAAGTATGTCAACAATAAGAAGTCAAGAGATCTTAGAGTTGATTTATTCCGACATTTGGAAAGCACCAGTTATATCCCTAGGAGGATCAAGGTACTTTTTAAAATTCATTTATGATTATTTCAAGAGATGTTTGGTTTATAAAATCAATATTAAATTTTATGTTCTTCAAGTCTTAAAAACATTCAAAGTTTAGAAGGAACTTGATTTTGGAAATAAGATCGAGTGTTTGAGACCTGACAATGATGGAGAATATACAATTGAGGAGTTTGATACTTTTTTTCAATAGGAAGGAAGCAAGAGACATTTCACAGTGTTGTACACTCCTCATTATAATAGAGTGGAAGATCAATGTAGATAACCCTATTATATTGAACAAGGGAAATGATTAAGAATACATGAATTGCAAAAACATTTTGGGCAGAATCAGTGAATACCACATGTTATGTGATCAACTGATCTCCTTTAATAGCGATTGATATGAAGACATTGATGGATATGTGGCTTGGTAAACCTGTTAACTTTTATCAGTTGCGTACTTATGGATTTTATGTATATTAATTTTTTAATGACTAGGAGAGATCAAAGTTGGATTCAAGATCCCATAACTTTATCTTCTTGGGGTATGTTGATGGTGGGAAGGAGCATCATTTCTGGTACCCCACTGCCCACAAACATATCATCAGTAGAGATTTCATTTTTGTAGAACACAAGGAGAAAATTACAACTGATCGAGATGTGGAGAAGGATAATTCAAATACTATAACAGTTGAAGTGGAGTACAAATCCAAGGAAGAACTAGTTTCCTCAGAGGATTTACCCAATCATGAAGATTGATTACTGATTGATTTTGGACCACGACGATAAACTTGGGAGAAAAGATCAACAGTATGGAACTTAGATTATGTCATTGAGAGTAATATTTTTTACTTCTTATTTAAGGAGGATAGAGAGACATATTATTTTGTGGAGGGATCCTAGAGTCTATATGTATCCTCATGGATGTTGGTGATGTAGGTGGAACTTAAAGCCCTACACAAGAACAAGACATGGGATCTTTTTCCATTAACTCATGGAATGAAGGATATCGTAAAAAATGGGATGTTAAGATCAAGTGAGATAGAAAATACTAGGTGGAAAGATATCACGAAATACTTGTGTTCAATGGATATGATTAGAAAAAATGTATTGATTTCATTGAAATATTTTCTTATGTTGTTAGACTGCTGATTGTTTGGTTAGTTCTGGCGATGTGTGAAATATATATTTTACATCTAGAGTAGTTGGATCTGAACACTTATTTTCACTGTGGTGATCTTGTGGAAGAGATCTATATGATCCAACAAGAAGTATTTTTAGATGATGGAAAAAAGAACTTAGTATGTATGTTGAAAAAATATATGTATGATCTCAAGTAGGCATCGAGGTGTTGGCACAATAGATTTGATTCCTATATCTTGATCCTTGGATAAAATAGACTTCATTCAAATCCTTGTTCTTTTTTTAGGGGTTCAGATAGTAATTATTTCATCATTATTCTATTGCAAATGTAAGAAATGTTGATTGTAGGCCCCAATAATGGTCAAATCCAGGAGACAAAGGCACAGTTGTCTAGGTTCTTTGATATGATCAACTTGGGACCAAAAAACAATATTCTTTGGATATATATTTACTAAGATAAAAATAATGGGAAGATTTGTATATCACAAATGAATTACATATTAAGAGTCTTGAAATTCTTTGATATGAAAAACTGTAAACCAATCTATACCCCTCTTCTTTGTAATTTCAATTTATCATCTATAATGAGTCCTAGAAGTTAAGAGGAGAGGATGGAGATGTTATGAGTGATGTATGCATCAGTAGTGTGGAGTCTTATTTTCACTGTGGTTTTTACTGGACCATACATTGTACATGTAGTGGGAGCAGTTAGTTAGTACATGTAGAATCCAGGATGGGAGAATTGGAGCACGGTGAAGAGTATCGTGAGATACATAAAGGATAGATTAGATGTTGCATTATGTTATGGAGGATTAGATTTCACTATCAGAGGATCTGTTGATTTAGTTTCTATAGGAGATTCTGACCAAATAAAATCTACAACTGGTTATGTGTTTACAATTGAAGGAGGAGTTGTGGGCTGGATTTCAATGTTATAGTCAGTTGTGGCTTTATCCATAATGGATGTTGAGTACATAGAAGCTACATAGGAATTCAAAGAGGTTATTTCAATGAGAATATTGTTAAAGGAACTCAGAAATAGACAAGAATAGACTCAATTGTTTTTTGATAGTCAATGTGCCTAGAACATTGTAAGGAATCGATCTTTAAATTATAGGAAGAAACACATTGGGGAACAATATCCATTTGTTTAAGACGTGGTAAAAAAAGGGAGTGTGGAAATGAATAAAATTCAAACTAAAGAAAATCTGACAGATTTCCTAGTGAAAGCAGTTGACTTTGATAGTTTCAGATGGTACAGATCCTCGAACGACCTCGTAGATACTTGAGAAGAATGATTTGGTAGATAGAAAGTATGTGTGGATATGTGATTGATTCTCAATAAAATCTCCAAGTGGGATATGTGTTGGTATTTTATTCTCAAGATGGTGCCACCCCCCCCCCCCCCCCCCGCCACCAATTTTTCAAAGGGGGGGGGGGTGATGTTAGTGTGAGGTCGGTGGCCAACCTCACCAACCACCTAGTAGGAGAGGAGATATTAAGTGTATAATTTCCTATAAAAATGGATTTTCCCTGATGGTTTTATTATCTCATCATCTCCACCAATCAACTTCAGTAGTTTCCTTTTATGTGCTGTATTTTGTGATTCGGTTTCCCCACTTATTCAATAGAGATTTTACAAGGCTTTTCTCCTTGTAATAATGAGGTAGTGTGTACCCACTTTTACTCATAGATATACTTCTATTTGACCATGTATTTTTACCCCTTTCATTTTAGGGGTTTTCCACATTACATTTGGTGTCCATTTATTTTTACATTTTTCACTTTATTTTATCACATGATTATCAATTCAATAGTGGTCCAATCATTTTTTGATATTAATAGAGATAGTACAACCTAGATTCATTAATCTTATCTTCAAAGTCATAAAGTATTTTAGGCTATTGGTCATAACCAAATATACTTCAATCATGATAGGTTACTTCAATCGAATTTCCTGTGGTCTGAGATACTTGAATGAATTAAATTGACATGGTTAATTTATCCTTAAGGTTTACAAGTTTAGAATTAAATATTTATTAAATTCATATACACCTACTCTCAATCCCTACCTTAGGTGGTTTAGCCACTCATGGTCAGAGTAAATGAAAACAAATGATTACTAGAAATCATGCTGAACATGCTTGAAAAAATTGAGATTAATTGGTTTAAAAACATGAAATGATTCAGTTTGAGCATTCAATTAAGAACAAGAATTTTAAAATCATGGATCAAATAGAATTCACCAAACTACTTACTTGAATTGGGAGCAAAAATGAATGAAATAAAAAGTTCATTGATGATCAGTGCTCGGAACAATGATGAACGAATTTGAGGATGAAAAAAAGAGTGAATACCACATTGAAAAAAACTAATTATGCTTGTATTGAATCAAAACAATAATATACACTAATAAACTATGATTTTAGGGTAGAGGGAGTATAAGATAATGAGAGAGGAATGAAAGAAGAAAAGTTATCTACTTTGGAACTCCCTAAAATCTGATTCCCTTATACTATATAAATAGGAGAAATATTACACAATGTGTAATTAGGATTAATGGTGTGTAATATCGATCTATGCTTATGTGGATTTTGAATCTATACATATCTCGATCGTATCTTGTTAGAGATTTAGAGATTTTACTCTTTTTATGTTGTGTCTTTGAGAATCACGACTTGTACCTTCCTTTAATCATTATCTTCATAGCAGAAATTGCATTCAAATCTTTCATGATGTGTATCAGTAATTCAAGATGTGTAATGGATTCTCCACTTTTATATTTAATGACTTATTTCATGACTTGAAGCATGATATGAAATTCTACTACACATCTTGTAATGAGGTTTCACGATGTTTAATATGAAAATTTACTCCTTTTATGCAATTTATCCTTTTAAGCTTTGGAATCCTTATTTCTAAAAAAATCAATACATACCAAGGGCATTATCGAATAAATCATTAAAAATCCTTAATCAAATGACAGCAAAATATATACAAGATTTCAGATTATTAGTATCTCCTCCACTATGAGTCCCTAATGATATATATTTCCCAAAAACACCTTATTCACCATATTTTTATAATCTTTAATACTTAATATGACTAATTTACAATTAATATTATATCATATATCTCCCTCAAATATCTATGACATCAGCCTTTTTTAGCCACTAGATCTAGTGCAAAACAAACCAGGTGTGTGAAATAAGAATCATATTCAGTCACTAATATACTTTCTTACTTCATCTAGAAGACGTACATTGTGATTCCTATATGGAAGGTATATAGATAAATATTTTTTTTAGAAACTCTGTGAACCATTACCATGTAAAGAATTGATCTTGATTAGATTAAATAATTAAGTTTTGTTATCATAGATCTAGGTATTCATACATGTAAACTACTAGTTTGACTTTCGTTTCAGTTAGGGTTTCAAGAAATTTGAATATTATATTCATTCTACCCAGCCAAACATATGCATTTTCAAGCCCTAAATCACTATAAAATATTGGTGAATCGTTATTCTGTAATTCCAATGAGTGATTCATGAAATGAGGCTCCTCAGCATGAGGTCCCATATTCATATCCAGCAAAATGTGTATGATACTTTGAACTATAAATTGGTTCACCTATTGTTCTGTTAGAACCACATTCTTAGCTTAATACTCTTCTTATTTTCTAGATCTTTGGACCTCTGGAATTCTATTTATAGAACCATATCAACAATTACAATATAATTATTGTTTTACATCCTTTTCTAGGGTTATATCATAAAAATTAGTCAATCAATTATAACAACATTGTACCAAAATTTAATAATCATGATAAGTCACTCCAAGTGGGATATCACTTTGATAGTTCATGATACCCCACACTCATCTGATAAACCAACAGTGATAAGCTGATAACACTCCCCAAAAAAATTAGAAATTATTTAAACCTGGACCACCCTAGAAAGTTAAAGTTCAACATAAAGAGGTTAGCTACATATTTTATACTATACAGTTCAAGTCCTAATGTGTCTTATATACTTACTATTATCCAAAATATTTTGGCGAATCATACCTATAAAATTTTTAGAAACCCAACCCTAAGCATTGGCTTGGAAGGAGCTGAGATGAAACTGAACTTAGGTGGCATGATGCATCTACAACATAAAATGGTTCTTCTAGTTATGAATTTTTATCATGAATTGCATTGATAAATATTAATACATAAGTAAAAAATCAATAGAAACATTATAAAAATCATTCTTAACCTCAATGAATATTTATTTAGCATATTTAATACAGCCTTTCTCTAATCCAACATTTGAATCATTAGAGGGAAAATAATCAACATATTCATGACTGTAATTAAAACTCTAGACAACTTCAGATATTAGTGACTCCTCATTCAAATTTGACACTTATTTTTTATTTTTAGCTTCTTTTTTCTTTCATTTTCCAAAGGTATTTTCCAAGACCCATGAATTTGTCTTGATATGGGATAAAGACATATTATCCCATCAGAGGTTCTTAAATTGTAATATGTACTTTATGTAATACTATAAAACATCTTATTAATAGAATTTTATATATCCACTCATATATAGAACCATATACTCTGATTTTAGTTGAAATATAATAATAGACCCAATCATAGGGAACCTATACTTTGATACAAATTTAGAGTCCCAATAGGATTGTGCATACACACTTGAGAGGGTGTGTGAATGAAGTGTTGTACTATTTCTACCAAATTCAAGATTATTTTTTAATACATAAATCTCCTTTAGTATTCTAAACCTATGTTAATGGATAAGAATCAACATGATTATCTTTTTGCACCCAACCCACATGAACCACATTTAAGAAAGTAAAGTAGAAAAATATAGAACATAATATTTTTATAATTTTTTACCTCGAGGTAAGAAAAATACTCCTTATTTTTATCATCATTATCTAAATCATAGATTTCCCACTATAATAATTTTATTAATTACAATGGAAGTGGGTTATTATAATCCTAGTCCACTCTCTATTGGGTGAAGATATATGCAAAACCATAAAGACACTATAAGTTAAATCACTAGTTCTTCTGATCCCCAAACCCCCAAAAGTTCAATTTACTTTAGTCTTCATGTGTTGCGACATTCCACACATCCCTAAATAATATTTCTATAAAACTTATGAAGAAAAGTTTCACCATAAATCAACATATTTAAAGAAGATGACCTAAAATTAATATATTAGCAGAAAAACTAAAAAAGAACACTAATTTATATGTGGTATGTATTTTAATCCTATGTCAATGGGATAACACTAAATGAAATTTATTACATTAGAATTAAAAAAGTTAGAGTTAATATAAATGTACAACCATGTATATAACTAACTCAAAAAATGATCACTTGGGACCTTAAAAAAGTTTTCCCACCCTTCCTTTATAGACGATCCCACAAGGTAACTTGGTAACCCTAACTTTCTAATTTTGTGGGAGTCCATAAATTATAGTATGAAACTTCCAATTCCAAGTTGAATTCCTAAACATGAACATTGAATTGAATTAGATAAAATGTATTTTCTATTTTTCATACTTTCTCACTTTTTATATGTAAAGAGTGATTCAAACACAGACACAAATCCTCTTCTGGTAATTGCACTATTTCTACTTTTGGTTATCTGACTATTTATTGGGAATCCATCAGAAATTTTATATCTTTTTATAATCTAACAATCATCCTTTAAAATACAATTTTCACTGAAGGAAAATTTATTAAATATTGAACTTCTAGTTACTTTTGTCATCTAATAAACACTAATTAGAAAACATTAGAAAAATTATTTACTATCTTGAAAATATTCCACTTAAAGAATATTTTTAAAGAAATTGAGAAAATCAGTAGTCAAAAAAGTGATCTAGACATTTTTATAATCCATTAAATGATTTACAATAGTCTCTTTCCATTCAATCCATCCCCATTGATGTAATATATTGCCTCTAATTTTCTTGGTCCAAAGCCTTAATGAACAGGTTCTCTGTATTTTATTCTCTAGTAATATTTTATAGCTCAATAACCTCATATTCCATAAAATTTTGGATGTAATTGTAATTTAGTTCTATATGTTTTGTCTTTTCATATAAAACGATATTTTTTTCTAGTTAATGAAACATTGAGTGTCATATTAATGTGTCCCACTTTATTGTCCCCGTGTGAGTTACTCAATAAATCACCTAAATCACACCATTTCATTTCCTTCTTCTATTGCTATAATAGATTTTACTTATGTTGATGAAAACCAACAACTAGCTATAATATTGACATCCGGATGATGAATATTCCTTTATAAGTAAGAATAATAATTTCATATACCCCAGAAAGTATCAAAATATCCCCTAAAGTTAGCATTAAAATATTCATAAAAACATTCATTTAGACATAAACATAAGGAACTTTCTTACATTCCTCTATGATATCTCAGAATAAAATTCAAAATTTTATAATGTTATTTCCAAAGCTTTTCCAAAAAACTGGTAAATAAATCCCACTAAATGATAAATATATGGACAAGTACACACAATAACATAAATCAACCCCAAGAATAGATCTGAATAGAACATTATCCATATGTTTCACCTCATCTTCCATATAAGGTGATTATTCCATGGATAAATTGAATTTTATGGAAAGATGAGTAAAAATAGATTTACAACCAATCATCTCAAATAATTCATTGAATTTATAGATGTAATCCTTCTAATAAATAACCAATATTTTGAACAACTATCCCTTTAAATGTTTGTGCACATAATTTTAATTTCTTTACCAATATGATTCATTTGAAAACATTCAAAAAAAATCATTATCTATCTCCAATATCAATTTTAAATTAGGACTAACTAAAAGCATGTCGTCAATATATAAGAGAAATATAATGAATGTTTCACCCTCAAACATCAATCAGTTGCAAAAATGATCTGAGTTTCATCTTAATAAACCATTTTTTACATAAAGGCATGAAATTTTATATTCTTTTTCCTTGGAACTTATTTCAAACCATAATATGACAATTGAGTTTCTACATCAAGTCATGATTCCATTTTTTTAGTAAATCCATTGGGTTTATTCATTACGATTCCCTTCTCTAAATAACCATGATGGAAAGAAGTATTAATATATGTTATATATATATATATGTGTGTGTGTGTGTAGATGTTTGGAATCAACCATACTAAGTACAATCTTGATAGTAAAATGTTTTAAAATTGGTAAAAATATTTATGAAAATCCAATACCTCCATTTTATTGGAAAACTTTCACCACTAGTCTATCTTTATACCTATTACTTCTATTAACTGATTAATTTAATTGGAAAATAATTTCTTATCTAGTTCTCTCATTTCACTTGGAACTTCACTAGCTCCAATGTGTTATTTTCATATATAGAATCCAAATATTTTAGAAGATGATACTTAGGAAAAAATCCTTGTAGTGCTATGCCTTGAGCTTCACTGGTCATCGATATTTTATGTATAAATTATATTGATCTGTTATCTAAACTATTATTCTACATCATGAAATTTCTTCTAAATTTTTAGAAAATACAAATGACTTATTACCACTTAAACATTCCAAAATTTCAATTTCTCTATAAATTGCTCCTGCGAAAACTTGTACTTCTGATGATTCTTTGTTTGCATCTTTATTTTCCAACAATTTCAAATACTTCTAAAGAAAAATATCCTTAAATATCACATTTATAAATCTGATTAATTTTAAATTATTATCATTCAAAATTTTAAATAAAAATTATTCACTTTCATGACCTATAAATAAATAGGTACGATACTTTACTTCAAGCATGCCTCAGTCCATAAAATCATATGAATATAGGAAAAATTGTCAAATATTCAGAGATGATAAATTTTAAGTATTTTATCAAGACATCTTGCTTCTTGTAACTCCTTCCCTACTACTGAAGAAAGACCTTTTTTATTAACTACTTGACTGTGTACATAGATTTTGCCCAAAATTCCATGGTCATTCCAAGGTAAATCCCCATGATATGTGCCTTCTCTGTTAATATTTGATTCATCCTCTCTACTGTGATATATTGTTTAAGTGTTTATAGGAACCATTTTTTCATGTCTAATTCCCCTATATATATAAATTTTTTGAAACTTGTTGTGGTGATTCACCTCTATGATCAAATGTTAAACATTTTATCTTACATTTCAATTTATCTCTTCATAATTAATTTTCATTAAACAAATATATCGAATACATCCAACTTGTATTTGAAGAAATAAACCCACATTTTCCTCATGGAATCATCAATCAAATTAATAAAATACTATGATACTCATAATTTTACTAAATATGGTCCATAGAAATCTGTATATATAAATTCTAGCTTCGAGTTCATAAGAGTAAAACTTGTGAGAATGAAAGACACTTTAAGTTTCTTTCCATGTATAAAACTTTTGAAAATTACTAAATTATAATAATCAAGATTCAATATTACATTTTCTTATTGAATATTCACACTCTTCTCACTTATATGAACCAACCACTAGGGCCATAAATATGAGCATCTAAAATTTGACACTCCAGTAATTGTGACTTGTTACCATCTTTTTTTTATGGTGGAGAGTTCAAACTTTCATCCATATAGTTTTGACTAGGTAACCCCAAATTATTCTCCAAACATCATTAGAAATTATTTCTTAGAAACAATTATTATCTAATTAGACAATGAAAATAAGAATCTTCTGAAGAAAATGATATATTGAATAGTCTTAAACATAAGAAAACCTCCATTATTTAACAGTATTGTGACATCAACCTTCCAAAAAATCTGAAAATATTCATCATCCACAACATTCACATTATTAAAATTTCTAGAGGAAAAATTTGAAATTTATCCACTTACACCTATGGAATGTAAATATTATTTTGAATATAAAATTTATGATTTATTTCGAATATTAATAAAATGTGACATAGTGTTACCATCTTAGTTTACAATATTTCTAGATCCTAAGATTCTAGAAAATATCATTATGATCATGAAAGTCATTCTCGATGATCCATTTCTTCCCACAATTCTAACGTATAGGTCTAGCTATAGTCGATTTCCCATTACTCCACCTTATATATTTATCTTCAAAAACATCTTTGATTTCATTGATGAGATTAATGTCCTCTTCCATCCTCATTTGTAACATTTTTAGAAGAACTTTGGACTTCCTTACTCCAAATTTATTCATTTAGAATCAAATTTTAGACATCATGAAACACTAGATCCTCTTTACAAGAACAATTGCTCACTGTCATCGCCATTGTTTCCCAAAATTCTAACAAAGATGATAGTAACAAAATCTCCCAAACATTATCTATAAAAGTTTCCTTTACTACCATGAGTTAATTATACACCATGTTAAAGTTATTTACATTATTTTTTACCAATATATCTTCCAATAATATCATATTGGATAACCTCTAAATAAGAAACACTTTGTTCACTAAAATCAGCTTCTCATACATATTTTTCAGCACTTCCATAAGTTTTGTAGTTGTATTGTTTCTATGATATTTAAATAAGTGTTTAATGATTAAATCATTTGAATCAAAACAAGAACTTTTCTATATAGATTTTCCCATTAATCCATATTTATCTTATTTAGATTAGTTATGATCAATGGAACTTTATGATCCATTTTTATTATATAATCTTCCACATGTATCAACCAGGATGTAAAGTTTATACCTTGAAATGTATCCAATCAAACTCCTCATTCTTTCGAGACATGTATCTAACATAGTTACTCCTATTAAATCAAATCATAAATGTAGGATAAAATAATATTCCACAGTATAATGAGATTTATGAGATCTAAACCAATGTATATGATACCACTTATAGGGAGGAGAAATGCATATAACCATAAAGTCACCTAACATTAAAACAATAGAAGTTTTGATCTACAAATAATTGGAATTTAAATTTACCTTAAACTTCATGCTTAGTATAATTACACACTTATCTAGCTAAAAATGATCTATAACTTAAGAATAAAAACCACACCCTGCATCACCATGAATAAATTATCTGACATAAAAGCATACAATAAAGTATAAAAAATTATAAAGAAAAAATTGTTTTAAATGGTTAAGATTTTCATTCTTTGTTTATGAGAGAAAAATGAGATAATTTTATTAATTTATAAGTATAAAGTTAAATTCACCCAGAATATACTATAAAATAGACCACAAACTCAAAAAATGTTCACTCAACACCTCAAAAAAGTGCTCATACCCTCCCTTTATAGAGGGTCAAACTTGGTCGTCTAGTGGAACTTGCTACCTATTTTTGTGGTATTATATCTATTTCCTTGAGAAACTTTAAATTCCAATTATAATACCTCTCCCTAACTTATATATTCTAATAGAGAAATAATTTTAACTACAACTCACCATTTCTCAAATCATGTATAGAAAGAGTGATATGAAAATAGACATAATCTTCTTTATAGTAATCAAATTTTATAAAATTATAGTGATTTTACCATCTATTAATCATCCAAAAAAATATTGACAACTTCCAAAAAAACTCACAGTCGTCCTAGTGAAGAATTATGTCATTGAATTAACATCTGAACAACATTAAAATTTCCTTAAATTTCATCATCATGTAAAATTCCATTGGGAAAACATTGTAAAAATTATTCACATTCCTAACACGTTATCACCATATTACACATGTGAATATTACACAAAATTATTCAATTTAACTATCCATTATATTAAAAAATTTATCCAACCACAATATTATTCAAGTGGTAATTGAACCTATGGGGTTTTTATACTCTCTTCTGTATGTTCTTCACCAGAATCCTCATCTTTCTTGAATTAGATCACTAGATTTTTATATATGTCATGACATCCAAAAATCATGATCTAATTATTCAAATATAGTTTCTTTTACTAATTAATAAGATATAATGAACTTACTCTAACTATTCCTCTATGATAGATCAACTCCCAACTCCAATTGAATTTTTTACAAGCTCCTTAATATGGATTCTACTAACCTAGTCTGGTTGGATTATTCCTCTTATTATCTTTATATTATTATCATACAAAACCTGGTATATTGTATCTCTTCATCAAAGGCTCATAAAACTCTATTATTCCTTACTATAGTATGGAGTGGATTCTCATTCTTTATTGAGAGCTCATGTTAACTCGACAGACTGAAAACATTTCCTTAAGAAAACATTTCTTATTTTCTTTTCTCTTCTTGATCATTAATGTACATGTAAAAAATCACCTTTTCATGGGTTCATTTTCTTGTTAAAGAAATAGAATTAACTTATAATATTATACACAATCTAAACCGCATACATCGGCTCACTATTTCACTTCCCACAATATCATATCATTCATTTTGAAAGCTTCATGTGGGTTTTTTCGCATAATATCTTTCTCTCAAATCCAAGAGTTTTAAAAAAATATCCTTACTTAATTTTATTATATTTTTTATTTATCTTGAAAAATATGTATTTTACATTATTCTCCTATCATAATAAATATTTTCTTTTTTAATCATGCTTCACATAATTCAAACTTCAATTTCCCATATTGTATAAAAAAACAAGATAACATTTCTTATGGTATAAAACTCTCTCTTTATAGAATGATAACATCCTATTAAAAATTATACAGATTCCACTTGAATCTATACAATATATATTATAACTCATCCATTTACTTATTTATCCACATATTGAACCACAAGGTAGTTTTTTGTATTTTAACATTGATGTAATACTCAAGCCTCAACTCTTTCAATGTTTTCATTATTCCTAAAAATTTATAAATACAATATTGATATTATCATCTTATTCATCTCATCCCACTACTTGGCTCATAGATTAATAATGTACCATGAGGATTATAACATTATATAATATATCTTTCATCATCATAAATCATTTTCACTTCATATTATTATATTTCGATACTTTATTTTCATTCTATAGAAATTCCAAAATTTCCCAAAGTCCATTTGTTTACATTAGTAAAGTATCATTATTACAAAGCTCCATTCATCATAATAGTATATTAGAATAGTGATTATGATATATAATTATACTAACATAAATTAAATTCCTGATTTCATATAATAAAACTCCTGAATACATAGCATATATGATATATACACCGCACTGGGTGATGTTTACATAGTAGCAAAATAATGATTATGAAAATTGTACATTTTCATTTCTTATATTTATAGGTTGTGATTATTCTTACTCAAATCATGGTATTATCCATATAAAGAACAAGATATGATCCTTATGTTTTAGGGGATGATACTTATGCATATATGAACCTTTTCAAATCTCCAAGACATATATTATCCATAATTACTCAAATTAATTCAAGGATATTGTAATTCAAATTTACCCTTCTCAAACATTCATCTAAGAGTGTTAAACTCATTATAAAATTTCCTTTATATTTTTTAACCCAAGGATGGTATAAAAAATTTCATTATCTACCATTCATTCATGAATGATTACACATTAATCTTTTCACTAACTAGTTTCTTCCAAACACTTTCCAAACTATTGTATATAGTAATCCATAGCCTTGTTCCTTTTCATGTACATTAGTATCAACACTCAAATCCTAATATGTTTTGGATTAATTAATAAGAAACAATTTTCATTAATCATTACCCAAATACATGGGAATCCTTCTCACTTTCTTTACCAACATGAGATAGATCATCCATTGCATATAAAATGAAAGACAACTTTTTATTCTTTAGTGCACATGGGCTTACCTCATATTGTCCAAAAATAAAACTCAAGATCCTCCAAATACAAGGGAATATCTTAATATGATTATAAATTGTAATATATACATATATAATGTATAAAATTTATATATAAAATTTTTGGGAATATATTTATTAATATGTTTATCTATGTGTACTTTTATGTGAATATATTAATATTAATAAAATTTTATAAATTTATTTATATATATAAATAGGCACACACACACATAAATATATATATATATACATGTTTATATTCTAACTATAAATATATATATACACAATCAGTATTCAGATTGTAAATATATATACATATGATATATGTGACAAACAATCGAAAATAGTTAATAAAAAATATGATTAGTTACGAAATACTAAAAACTATGTTTTGAATTTGATATTGATTTTTAAGTCAATTCCCCTAAAATGATTCCCGAAAAACCATTTGGGGTCAGCTTCCATGGGAGCTTGAATAACATAATTAAGCGGTTTTGTTAGAGGTAATTTTACCATAGAAAAATCTCAATGTAAAAATAAAAAATAGTTTTCTTAGGAGATCGGTGGGTATAGAACTTCATTAATCATTCCTAAGATTGTTGTTGTTTAAAAAATCCTTCTTAATAAAGTTTTTATGTTTTTGGGTATTTGGTGTTTATTGATAAAGAAAGTTGACAATGGTTTTTTATGTTTTTTGAGGTGCTTAGAATTAAGGTGTTAAAGGTGCCATCATTTCCCATTTTTTCTTAATTTTGGGCCTAAAATTTTGGAGGTTCATAGTTGGATTTTGGAAAAGGAATGAATTCCATTAAGTAGAGTGCATGGACCTCAACGTAATGTTTTTAGAATAATATAGGAAGCTCAATGCTGGAATATTGTGAGGTTGAGAAGGTGGACCATAAGAGTGACAACACAATCGTAGGGTGGACGGCATGTCTATGGCCATATGGAACAATAGATTAAATGGATATAGATTGGGAGTAAGTTTCATGAATATGGAGAAATATTGAGTTCATTAAAAATTTAATGCTTTTCTCCCTCTGCATGTGAGGGTAAATGGCCGGTGAGTTATTTCTATGCACCATGAGGTGTATTTTTCAATATAAGGTCTAATGATGAAGCAGATGACTTTAAAATAATGGATAAAACTGATTGAATGTTTTGAGTGTTTCTAAAAAATTCCTATATAAAATACCCCTAATCACTTTATTATATGATAAAATTCCATTAGAGAGCATCGTCGCTAGATGGATTTGGTCGTGTCTAAAAGGTTGTCCATGGAGTGAAATTAGAGGGAGGGATCTCATTATAAATTAGATCATGAAAAGTAGGAGTATGTGAGGCATCATGAGAGTTCACCAAGGATGGGTTTACATGGAATCAGTTTGTAGTGAATCAATTTGAAAAAGATGATTTCAGGGTGATAATGATTTGTAAGGTAAGAGTTCAAGGTCACAATGGTCTATGAGGTTGGAGTTCACAGTGAACCTTTTCTAAAAAGTTGCAGTACAAGAAAAAGTATGGTCATTCAGAGTGAATAATTTTCATTGCGTTCAAGTTTTGCATGTATGAATTTAATCTCTCATATTAATATGAAGCTCTATATTGGACCTAATTAAGTTTCTACCAAATAAAAATTGATATAGATCATTAGGAACATATTATAGAGGAGCAGTGGGTTCACTTAAATTGAGATAGAAATGTGTTCTCAACATGTGAATGGTTGTAAACTAGGATGGATAATGTGTCCACTCCAAAGATTGTGACAATAGTGTGATATAGTAGATTTATTACATTGGAATATTGCCTTTGTATTCTCATTGGACTACACTATTAAAGGTAAACCATGTAAAATTGGTGTGTCTTGTACATGTTTTCATTTCTAATCATACATTACTATGGGAATGAGGGAGAAGGGTGTTTTTATCAATGATCAAAAATGATACAAATAGGGTAATGTTATAATATACCATACTCGAAGTCAACCCCCCGTTGGTTATTTAACCTAGTTGTGAGTAAATTGGTATCAGAGGTATTTTTTAAATTGAGTTAATTTCTCCCAGTTGAAACCATGGTAGTCATCATTCAAAAAATGATTTCAATATTTGATGGAAACAATTTACAACTACGGAAGAATCAGATACATAACTACTTCTAATACTTCTTCATGGATGAGTATACAACTATTATGAATGGTATCTTAGTCAGTATGGAAAACTATTCCCTATGATATACTGAAATAAGAGAACTAGATACAGATTCCCTAGGAATGAATGGGGAGTCTTATCCAACACAATCTATAGGAAGGTAATTCTGTTTAAATCCTAAAATTCCATATATGAAATATAATTAAACAATATTGAAGATGATTCAAAAGTTTGATGATATTTTTTATAAGTTCTGTGGAAAAAATATAAGGACATGATGATGCAACCTATTGAATCTATGGAAGAATTATTTGATTATTTTAACATGATTATGGAGGAAATGCATGGACTCATATAAATCCTTTGTGATGTGATGATCATCACACACATTTTGAGAATATTGAGACATATATCCAATATTAAAGTCTCTTTACATGAGTATAAGGTAAAATGGAGTTTACATTATATATTTTTATATTACTCTTGTCACATAAGATATGGAAAACAATGATAATGTGGTTGTGGAATAGGGTAATTTCATGGTGGTTACATTCAAGGTCATGAATAAGCTCACTATAGGGTAAATTCAGGATATATATGAAGTGAATGAAGTCATTTTATTCCTATCAATATATTTATAAATGATGAAATGAGTATTAAATGAAAACTCCCACTAACATGTTTTTTATGTCAAAATTATAAGCACCTTACAGTAAAGTTCCCCAAGAAGCTTCAAGAAGACGATAAGGATGATGGAATTATCAAGAAGAATTCTTTATCAAATGTAATAGGTACAAAATAAACCAATAAAAATTGCATTAATAATAAAAATATAATTTAAAAATAAATTTATAGTACATAAGATATGGAGGAAGAATAAATTAAAGACTATAAATACCGTAAAAAAAAATTTGTGGCGGTAGTCATGGGAAATTAATAGAAAAAGGATAAGAGTGATACTGATGAAGGATAAGAGTAAGGAATAATTGATCTCAAAGTTGATCTTGGGTCCACTCTTATAGAGATAGTTTTTTGGAGGGACAAAAAGGAAAAAATCCAATAGAGTGATCCATGATGACAAATACCATATACAATATCAGAAAGAAGAGAATTCCAAGATGAATGTAGGAAATAAAAATCATAAATTTGAAAAGATTGAAAACTCCGTTGAGGTAATTGAGTAAAAGTTGAAATTTATTGAAAAAATCAATATTATTGATGGTTTTTCTATGAATATAAAAGACCATTTTATACTTATTTAAGATATTGGGGAATAATTTTTCATTATTTAATGAAAATATGAATATTAGGAGATAGTTTTCACCCCAGATATGTCATTTGGAAATAGATTACTTTGGTGGAAGAAAGGGTGAAAATGAAGTATGGAGGTCCATCAACGCACAAAAAAGTGTAATATCTCAATGAAAACTTTGGTATATTTATTTATCATAAATATAAATTAGTATTGGTTTATAATAAAACACATGAACCCACTCTAAAATTGAAGATTGATTTGGGTATAAATTAGAATTAGAGAACCCAGGGAACAACTGGTCCTATAGAAATGAGACACATGAATCTACTGTGTATGATGTGTTATTTTTTTGGAAAGATGAGATGTTCCAAAAAAAATTATATCCAAGAGGCACTGGAGGGAATGAGATAAAAATAAAACCAACTATTTTTCAATATTTCATGGATGATTTTGGATGTCACTATTTATGATGTGGAGGATTTAGATGTATGACCATATATTAATAATTAATCATGATGAGGGATATTCCAAAGAAACCCCAAATAGGTTTTATATATCAAATTAATGTATCATCAAGTGATATGATAATGTAAATTTTACTTCAAGCTCTGTGTGATATATTTATTAAACCTTAATTTGAGTAATATTAGGTATTACAATCAACATTGAGTGTGAAACCAAAGAAATTGATCACAAAGGGAGAGAGTTTATCATGTAGTTGTTGAAACAATTTACCTAAAAACATCAAATAATATCAGTACATAGATTATTGAGAGTGGATGAACCTCCCACATGATGGTAAATAAGGATCTCTTCATAGGCATCAAGATTGATAAAAAATATGTCATTAAATTTTGAAATGGTGAAGGCCTATGCATTTTTGGCATTGGGAAAACAAAATTCAAAATCAAATGTATGTAAAGTGTATATGTATTGGTTGTTGAACGCATCGGTCAAAACATTCTCAGTGTCAATCAATTATGTAGTTCAAAACATTAAATATTATTTACAAAGAATTTGTGTATCTTTAAGTGAAAATATAGTTTTGTAGTAATATAGGGGAAGTGTGTGGTGGGGAATATCTACCATGTGAGTGTAGAAGAATATATTTAATTTCTATACATGGAAGATGAGAATTAATTGAGGCATACATATCTTTATCATTTGATCCAACCATCCTTGGAATATATGGTGAAAAGTTATGGAGCTCAAGATCTACCTAAATTATCACATTACTGTACACACAATATTGATACTTTCTAATAATTTAATTTTACTCAAAGGAATTTTGAGGAAAAAATGAAATTTAACAAAAATATTGGACTTAGGGAATATTGAGGTGTATGGACCAATTCTTTCTTGATACATTAGTGAAAAGAGATAATATGTCTTTTTTATTGGAAATTATGGAATAAATAAATGTATTTACATCAACACCCATAAGCTTGGGGTGTTTGGTTTCATAACACAACGTCAAAGGGAGGATAAAAGGATTATTGGGTAAAAAAATTGAAATTTATGAACAAAGAATGGGGATTATTTCACACACAAAAAGTATAGGATTGTCTCATGATGTATGAGATAAGGAACCAAGTCTCAATAGTGAAAACTCCCCATAAAAATGTGGTGGTTTAAAGAAGAAACCATATCATCAACAACATGGACAAACATTTCTTTTTAAGAAAGACATTCTAGATAAGTTTTGAAATTTAGTAATATTGACATAAATCTATATATATATATAAGATATTTGATTTTTTTGATGGAATGCAAGACTCCATACAAGTAGTGGTATAAAAAGAAGTTGATATTAAAGTACTGTCATGATTTTGGAAGTAAGTTTTTCATTTTCCAAAAGATAAACATATAGAGTTTGAATCTAGTGGATATAAAGGGATATTTCTTGGATACACATAAAAATTTAAGGAATATAAATAGTTAAATAATAATATATAAAGGATTATAGTAACAATGATGTGTTTGTGGTGGATAATGAGAAGAATCTATAGAACATCAATGAACAGTGTAAGGAGGATAATGATGAATAGATAGGAAGCATAATGGGAGTACAAGTTCCAAATATAGATTCAAAATAATACTTAGATGATGAGTAGAATTAAGATAAACCAGTATCTATATAGAATCCAAGCATCCATGATAAAATTGATATGAAAAATGGTTTCCGTTTCTTTCACCGAGGCGCACGCATCCGTCTGTGGAGGACGTGCAACTGTCTGCCCCGCATTCCCACTTTCCAAAGGCAAGCGGCATCCATCACTTTTTTAGGTACTTTTTCTCCTTAATTGAAACGGGATGATGGGATGTCGATTCTTCCTTCTGTGGATTCCTCCTTAGAACTCGTCACCTAGTCAAGGTCTCCCTTATAGATTTAAGACATTGTTCGTGAAACTCTTCCTAGTGTCATATCTTTATGGACACCAGTTAATTACACTGCTTCTATCGGAACATTCCAAGGGTTCCGGTCAAGACAGCAACCTTCAGTCAAGGGAGTAGTCTCTTTGGGAATCCCTGGCATGTCTGGGTGCTGGAACACTAGTGTGTCAGCCTTCTGTCCCTTATTATAGGGATTCTCGAGGGTGCAGAATCACGAAGAATCCCACATCGAAAGTGGGAAATCATATTCCATGGGCATTTATCTGAGGTTTTCCTCATCTTCCCATGTTTAACACAGGCTATGCCGCAAGTTTAACATCTAGCGGAGACAGATCAAAATGATTAGAACACTAACTATAGTGGATCAAATGGGTGCAACCCCTGGAGGGAACACCGATATTGGGTCTAACATATGGTTGACTTCCTGGTCCCTGTTGAGGGTAATGGGGAATGAGATGGCATGATTTCACTAGGATGTGGCGGCCCGGATAAGAATCAGGATGGATGATGGGTGGATGAATAAAGTAGAGGGGGATTGAAATAGTACCATCGCAAGGGTGACGGTGAAGTTAGGACTGAGCCTCGAAGAGACTTCCTATGTAACCTCGTGGTAGGGAATCAAATTCCGCGTAGTTTGGTGAACATAGTTCATCTTGAAAATGGCTTACCACTGGTTGGAGTTCCAACGGCTTACCATTGAAAGGGGAGACAACGGCTTACCGCTGAATGAGGCTGACAATGGCTTACTGCTGAATGGAGTGACAGCGGCTTACCGCTGAAAGAGGCTGATAATGGATTTCTACTGAATGGAGTGACAACAACTTGCTGTTGAAAGGGGAACAAAAAGGGGAATATAGTTTAACGTCATGCAGGATGAGGTTGGACCAATGTGAAGTGGCTAGGACCATTGGATATCGGGCTTGAACCTCAGGGAGGATTTCTACATACCCTGTCTTGGCAAGGATCAAAGTCCACATAGTTCAGGTATGGGGAATGAGTCAGTGAACCGACATGAATAAGGACCTGGGTTCCAGTTGTATGGTGGGCTTGAACCTCATGGGGGCTTCCTATGTACCATTCCTTGGAAAAGATCAAAGACCGCATGGTTCAGGGTAGGATTTTTGTGCAACGGCTTACCGCTGACTGGGGAAACAACGGATTACCTCTTATTGGGGTCCACAGTTTAACTTCATGCGGGACGGGGGTGAACTGACATGAAGGTGGTCGGAGCAACCGAGTGTTGGTATTGAACCTCGTGGAGGCTTCCTACGTACCCTACCTTTACAAGGATCAAAGACCATGTAGTTCAGGTTGGGTTTAGTGAACCGACATGAAGGTGCTCAGAGCGACCGAGTGTTGGGCTTGAACCTCGTGGAGGCTTCCTATGTACCCTGCCTTGGACAGGATCAAATTCCACGTAGTTCAGAAGGGGGAATTTGGGGCTTACACTCTGAGGCATCCCAAAGTGTTGGTGAACCTACGTAAAGATGTTCGGAATGACTGGGGTGGTGGACATGAACCCTATGGAGCCTTCCTATGTACCTTGCCTTAGCAAGGATCAAATACCTCATTGTTCATGCTTGGGGTGGGGCTTACACTCTAGGCTACCCAACGTGTTGGTGAACCGACATGAAGGGGGTCGGAGCGACCAATGGATGGTAGGGTGTGGGAATCGACGTGAAGGATGGTCGGGACCAATGGTTGTCTGGCTTGAACCTCGTGGAGGCTTCCTATGTACCTTACCTTGGAAAGGATCAAAGGCCTTGTAGTTCAGGTGGTGTTTGGGGCTTACACTCTAGGATGCCCAGATAGTATGTCATAGTTGATGCTTAGTCTAAGCCCACATGAGTCATGCCCAGTGTGAGAAAAAAGAGACAGAAAGGCCTAATGATCACATCCTGAAAGGTGCATATGTGGGAAGTGGAGTGGGGCTTACACGTGATCGCAACCCAAAGAGGAATAGGGGCTTACACGTGGTTTGTATCCCAGAGAGGAAATAGGGGCTTACTCATGGTTAGAATCCCAATGAGGTTGGGACTTACTCGAGGATGGAGGCCTGGTAGTGACAAAGACCAGTGGGAGAGGGATTTGGTACCAAAGAAAGGAGGGGTCTGGTGTCCATCCCCCCCCCCCCCCCCCTCTCTGGTCCTTAGAACCAAATAACAAAGGAGGAGTTGATGTGCTACCTTCTGCAAGAAAGGCTAGGGGCATAAAACAAGGTGGTCGCCCTTTCCCCACATAGGATGCATGGGGGAAGTCACAGTTTAACATCATGTTCTGAGGATGATGGTGCTTGGTAATTTAATGTCCTGCAGCTCAGACGAGGTGGGTTCACTCCACACCACTACGACTTACATATCCCGTAACCTCTACACCTTGGTGAATAGAAGGGATAGGAAATGATGTGGCTATGTGGAATTATGGATCGAACCATTGGGGGGTCCATGTTAGCATGGCTATGTGAATAAGCAATAGCCATTAGTGTGCCTATGTGAAGAAGCATGAGGCGAAGCAATGCAATTGTTAGTGTTGTCCAAGGGACTTTGAAATTGTTTTGTGTGAACCTAGGAGGTTTCAAAGGAGAGGGAGTTTCAGAGCAAAGGGGTTTTTGATTAGAGGTATTGTAGAGCTCTGGTGCTCCATGAAAGAGAATGGATTTGTGAAGGTGCGAGCTTTGCGAAGTGAAGTGGCCTAGCCTAGAAATAGAGAATAGGTTCATAGAAGAGGTTCTTCATGAACTGGAAGGTAATTCGCAAAGCAAAGCCCTACGAAGCATGGGTGCCTCCTGAAGCAAAGTCCAGTGAAGCAATGTTCTTCGCAAGGCACAGTGACTTGGCCTTAGCATTTGAGTCACATGTGCATGGGGGTGATTCGCGAAGCATAAATGCTCTATGATGAACTGAGTCCCTCTGAGGATCTCCTTCCTTCGTGAAGGCTTGGGGGCTTCGCAAAAGGCATCCCTCTCAAAAGAGGGGGTAAAAACAAGGCAAAGGGGAGACACTTCGCAAAGAAAAAGTACATAGATAAGATCATGGTTCATAGAGTACAAAGTGTTTCACGATTTGAGAGTTAGTAAGAGGAAAGGACGGATAATCCATACTTTGGGCCTGGGGGAGGTAGTTATTTATAGGCAAGAGGCACCGTGAAGCTGAGCTCGCTCAGCGTGAAACTGGATTCCACTTCGCGGTAGGCTCGCGAACTTCAACGGGGATCATGGAGTACCCCACCTCCTAGATTCGCGGTGGGATCACAAACGTCAAAGGGTCTCGCGGAGCACCCATATTCCTAACTTCGTGGCGGGCTCACGAACGCCAAAGGGGCTCATGGAGAACCCCACCTCCTAGCATTGCGGTGGGCTTGCGAACGTCAAATCGTCTCATGGAGCATCCCACATCTGGGCATCGTAGTGGGCTCACGAACATCAAATAATCTCATAGATCATCTCTCCACTACGCTTCTCGGTGGGCTCATGAACATCAAAGGGTCTCGCAGAGTATCCCGCCTCCTGGATTCGCGGCAGGATCATGAACTTCAAATCGTCTCACGGAGCATCCCGCCTTCGGGCTTCACGGCGGGCTCACGGGGCCATGGCGCTTTGTGGAAGGTCTTTGCGAGGTAGCTTTGGGGACTTTCTTATTATCCTTATCCCTTCTGATTTTGGGAACCAAAAAATTCCCTAAATTAGACTTGGATTTGAGGATAAATCAAGTGTCCAATTATGAGGGTCAATCTCCAAAATTCCTCAGTTGTTTCGTGAAGCTGGCTCGTTAAAGAGGATCATCGAGCGGGAAAGTGACGGTTCAGCTGGGCATGTTGCGAATCTCACCATGGTTGAGACGCGCCTCAAAGTGGCGAGGTTCATCACCTATAAATAGAGGGGTTGAATTCTCTTTTTTTCATTCTCTCCTTCATGATTTTGGATTTTAATGCTCTTGATTTGCGCAGCTCCACATACTCCTCGATTTCCCTCCGCGAATCGGGCCTTCAGCTTCGCGAAGCATAGCGAGTATTTGACTTCACATCTGTGCACTTCATGACTCCGCATTCGAAGACCAAGGTAGGACTCTACGAACAGACTTCACGAACACACTCCACGAAGGAGCTTCATGACCGAACCAAAACAATCGCCCCAACCTAAAAGACAGAATGGCTTGTCAAAAAGCCGCCCAGGGGGTCCTTGCTGATGCTACCTGAAGCGACGAGATGATGAAGCGCCTGGGTTTAGGATATCTAGTTCGGAGGAACTCTGACCATGGTTCTTTGGTGAAGCTGTTATCAAAGAGCCAGAGGAACAACCCGTTATGCAAGAGATTTCCTTTGTATGGATTCGGGCTGAGGGATGAAGTCTGCATCGTAGAAGGGAGTTGGGACAAACCAACTTACTGGTTCAAGAGCATGTTGTGCTAGCACCGATGGTTCAGGGTGGCTGACGACTCTTCTCGGGAGGACTTCACTCCCGTCAATGCTGACTGCTTATACAACCACCTGAATAATGTTGATAGGAAGGAGTTTCAGTCGGAGACGTCTCCCCCCAAGCATCGGAAAATATTGAAGGTGACTCTAGGGAACCCGGAGAAGGGGTGGTCTGAGGAGTGGGACCTACTCCAGGGTGGAAACTACATAGATGATTGGGCCTGGGCCTATTGGGTAAGCACCTCATGTGAGGAGTTTGGGGCGGAGTTGAGAATAGTGGGCATGTATGAGACAGCTTGGGCCTCCCAGTTTCACATCTACCGATCGAAGCAGCTGATGTCATAACTATTGATCAGGTGGTCATTAAGGACCAACACATTCCATTTTTACCATGGGGAAGTCAGCATCACCTTGTGGGACGTCTACCAGATCTTAGGGGTCCTGATACTGGGGGCTATATATGAAGAATTCCTCCCTTTCATGAGTGTGTGGGAGGACCTGGAGCAAATTTTTCTGCTGGTGATGGATTTGATGGAGCTTGTACTGGTATTGTACAAGGAGGCGGTGACGGATGTCCATTTCAAGTGGTGGTTCAAACAGTTCCTGAACTTCCCAGAGAACAGACAGTTTCCAGTGAGGCCTCAGACTTTCCCGAAGGGGGCCAAGAGTAAGGAGCACCCATATTTGTGACTTTTGGAGGACAGTCAGTAAAAGAAGTGGGGATTTGGCATCATCACCAAACAACAACTGATAGTTAGGCTAGCAGTTTTCCTCGAGGTGGGTTCCAATGATGAGGATCAATCAGAAATCCCAAGTCCCTCTATGCCTAATCAAACACTGGATGCAGACCCATCTGATGAGTTCCTGGGGGAATTACCTGCATATGAGCCTACAATCCACACTGACTGGGACGAGACAACCTCTAATGAAGAGGACAAAAGAATAGTCTATCACTGACCATGGAAGTGGATAAATCCCTTCATTGATGACACCCCCCAAGCACAACGGTTGGATGATATGCACAGACTTCACTCGCGACTGTGCGAACTGTGTTCTCGGGGAGTAGATGCCCAACGGCCTCATCTGCTTGTCCGAGATCATATGGAGGAGAAGATTTGGGAGCATGACCATGGCCTTGGTGTGGGTTGGTAGCGGAGTAAAGCGGTGAACATAAAGGGGATCCAGGAGGCTGAAGATGAGGTCCAGTGGCTGCAGAGTCGAGCGGATGATCACTCGGCCTCCCTCAACGCGCAATATAAGCTAATATTGTGATTAAAGGCCAAGCTGGCAGAGGCTTAAGAGGGCATGAAGTGATCCTCTAATGAAATGATTGTTATCTGGACCGGCGTGGAGTGGTCCCAGATTGCAGCAGGTGATTTGTGCCCCATTGCTGCCGAGGAGGATCGGGAACTGAATAGGTAGTAGAAAATCCTCCCTTGGTAAGGATCAAATTCCACATAGTTCAGGTATGGGGAATGAGACGGTGAACCAACATGAATAAGGACCTGGGGTCCAGGTGGATGGTGGGTTGAACCTCATGGAGGCTTCCTACATATCTTGCCTTGGCAAAGATCAAAGACCACATAGTTCAGGGTAGGATTTCTGCACAACGGCTTACCACTGACTGGGGAAACATTGGCTTACCGCTGATTGGGGTCCACAGTTTAACATCATGTGGGATGGGGGTGAACCGATGTGAAGGTGGTCGGAGTGACCAAGTGTTGGGCTTGAACCTTGTAGAGACTTTCTACATACCCTACCATGGCAAGGATCAAAGACCATGTAGTTCAGGTTGGGTTTGGTGAACCGACGTGAAGGTGCTCGGAGTGACCGAGTGTTGGGTTTGAACCTCGTGGAGGATTCCTATGTACCCTACATTTGTAGGGATCAAAATCCACATAGTTCGGTAGGGGTCATTTGGGGCTTACACTCTGAGGCATCCCAAAGTTTTGGTGAACTGATGTAAAGATGGTCGGAACAACTGGGGTGGTGGACATGAACCCCATGGAGGCTTCCTACATACATTGCCATAGCAAGGATCAAAGACCTCGTAGTTCATGGTTGGGGGTGGGGATTACACTCTAGGCTTCCCAAGGAGTTGTTGAACTGATGTGAAGGGGGTCGGAGTGACCAATGGATGGAGGGGTGTGGGAACCGATGTGAAGGATGGTCGGGACCAATGGTTGTTAGGCTTGAACCTCTTAGAGGCTTCCTACATACCATGCCTTGGAAAGGATCAAAGACCTCGTAGTTCAGGTGGTGTTTGGGGCTTACACTCTGGGCTACCCAGATAAGATGTCATAGTCGATGCTTACTCTAAGCCCACATGATTCATGCTCGATGTGAGAAACAAGAGGCAGTAAAGGCAGGACAATCATGTCATGAAAGGTTCGTCTGTGGGAAATGGAGTGGGTCTTACACGTGATCGTAGACCAAAGAGGAATTATGGCCTTACATGTGGTTCGTAGCTCAGATAGGAAATAGTTGATTACACATGGTTAGCGGCCCAATGATTTTGGGACTTACTCCAGTATGGAGGCTCGGTGGCGAAAAATCCCCACGGGAGAGGGATTTGGTACTGAAGAAAGAAGGGGTCTGGCATCCATCCATCCCCCCCCCCTCTCTGGTCTTTGGGACCGAAGAATAAAGAATGATAATTGGTGCTACCTCCTGGAAGAAAGGCAAGGGGATTAAACCAAGGTGTTCGCCCTTTCCCCGTATAGGATGCATGAGGGGAAGTCACAGTTTAAAGTCATGTGATGAGGATGATGGTGCTTGGCAGTTTAACGTCCTGTATCTCGGATGAGGTGGGTTCACTCTACACCCCTAGGACTTACATAACCAGTACCCTCTGCACCTTGGTGAAGATAAGGGACAGGAAACGTCATGGCTATGGGTGTTATAGAGTGAACCATTGAGGGGTCCACGTTAGCGTGGCTCTGTGAAAAAGCAATAGTCATTAGCGTTCCTATGCAAAGAATCATGAGGCGAAGCAATGCAACGGGAAGTGTTGTCCAAGGGACTTTGAAATTTCTTCGTGCGAACCTAGGAGGATTCGCGGGAGAGGGAGTTGCATATAAAATTGGTTTGCGAGTAGAGGCCTCGTAGAGCTCTGGTTCTCCAAGCAGGGGAAGGGCTTCATGAAGGTGTGAGTTTTTTGAAGTGAAGTGGCCCAGCCTAGACATAGGGCAAAGGTTCATAGAAGAGGTGCTTCATGAATTGTAAGGGAATTCGTGAAGCAAATACCTATGAAGCATGGGTGCCTCGTGAAGAAAGGTCATGTGAATCAATGTGCTTCATGAGGCACAGTGACTCAGCCTTAGCATTTGAGTCACGTTTGCATGGGGGGTGCTTCGCAAATCATAAACGCTCCATGATGACCCAAGTCCCTGTGATAATCTCCTTCCTTCATGAAGGCCCCTAGGATTCGTGAAAAGGAATCCCTCTCAAAATAGGGGGAAAACAAGGAAAAGGTGATGCACTTCGTGGGGAAAAAGTACTTTGAGCAGCTCGTGGTTCGCATAGCATAAAGTGCTTCGTGATTTGAGAGTCGAGAAGAGGAAAGGTCGGATGATCCATCCTTTGGGCCTGGGGGGGGCTGGTATTTATAGGCAAGAGGCACTGTGAAGTTGAGATCGCTCAGCACAAAGCTGGATTCCACTTTGTGGAAAGCTCACGAACGTCAAAGTGGCTCGCGGAGCACCCCGCCTCTTGGCTTCGCGGCGAGCTCACGAACATCAAAGGGGATCTCAGAGCACCCCACCTCTGGGCTTCGTGGCGGGCTCACGAATGTCAAAGGGGCTCATGGAGCACCCCTCCTCCTAGCTTCGCAGAAGGCTAGCGAACGTCAAAGGGTCTCGTAGAGTACCCCACCTCCTGGATTCATGGCGGGCTTGCAAACGTCATATCGTCTCGCGGAGAAGCCTGCCTCCAGGCTTCGCGGCGGACTCGCGAATGTCAAATCGTCTCGCGGAGTATCTCGCCTCGAGGCTTCATGGCGGGATCACGAACATCAAAGGGGATCACGAATCATCCCTCCTCCTAGCTTCATGGTAGGCTCACGAACGTCAAATCATCTAGCAGAGAATCTTGCCTCCGGGCTTCGCAGCGGGCTCGCGGGGCCATGGCACTCCGCGAAAGGTCTTCACGAGGAAGCTTCGGGGACTTTCATATTATTCTTCTCCCTTCTGATTTTTAGCACCAAAAATAACATCACCAGTGAATAAAAAATACCTATATAGATGAGTATAAAGTTGTCTCTATAATAAACATCTGTCTTGTCATAGGTAGAGCCAAATTGATTCGGAGAAGTAGAAAGAAATGAGAACTAGTTTCAGGAAATTAATAAAGTGCTAAAAAATAAAAAATAATCAAATATGGGATTTTTTTCAAGGTTGTTAGATAATAACTAAATAGGATCTAAATGAAACTTTCAAAAAAATCGATAATTAAATCATGTTAATTTTAATCAAATCATGACTTGTGTGCAAGGGATTGTCCCATATCAATGGAATCGATGTAGATGATGCATTTTCACCTATTTTAGGGCTGGAGACTACTAAAATATTATTATCCATCAAAGTGAAAAGGAAATTTAATTTTTTATAGATGGATTTTAAATGATAATTTCTGAATAGATCTTTAGAAGAAGTGTTTTACATCAAACAATCGAATGTTTTTACTATTCATGAAGATGATAATACTATTTGTTTAGCTAAATAAGGTGTTTTGTGGTTTAAATAAGTCCCCAAGAGAATGGAATTCATTACTTTATCATTACTTTATGAATATAAACTTCTAATATTGTAGATTTTATTGGAATATATATTTAAATTATGGGAATAATATAAGTATGATGGTATTGGTGTATATTGAAAAAAAAATATTTGATCAAATGAAGATCAGTGAAAACTATTTTTAGAGTCCAAGAAATGAGATTTCAAATTTTCAATTATTGGAAATATGACATTTTTCATTGGTTTCTAGGTGATAGAAGAATGTGATGATACTTTTATTTCTCAATCTAAATATTCAAATGAGGTTCTAATAAGATTTTTAATACAGGGATCCAATGAGATTAAAAATATATGGTTGCTTCTCGGATAAAATTTACAAGGTATACTGATGGAAAAGTGGTCAATTCCATAGAATTTAGGAAGATCATAGGGATCTTATTGTACTTAATAGTGATATGAACTGATATTATTTTTTAATATATCAGGTAACATGATATCAAATTAATCCAAAGGAAAGAGAGTTACATGTAGAGAAAATAATACTTCAGTGTTCAAGAGAATAGTGTGATATATTTTTATATATAATGAAAAATATGATAAAGATTTGTTGAGTTATATATATGCAGGTTGGGTTGGTTTAGAATATGATAGAAATTCATCATTAGGTGGTGAATTATATCTTGGTGTACTGTGTATTTCTTGGCTATGAAAATATTAGATTTCATATATTTGAGCACTGTAAAAGCTAAATATATTATGTCTACTCAATATTGAACATAATTACTATTGATGAAGAACCAAATTTAAGATATTGTAGTTGAAGTGAAGTATCCTTTTAGAATCTATTGTGATAATTCATGTTCTATATTTTTAAGGTAAAATATAGTCCAGTACTTAGGGAAAAATATACTAGAAAAGAAATATCACATTATTAATGGGGAAATGGAACATGGTCAAGTTAAATTAAAATATGTGTTTATTGAATAGTAGTTTATACAATTTTTAACAATGGCCTTACACAATGAATCATTTTAACAACATCAGTTATCTCATGGATTCCAATCGAATTCTTGTATTTGAATAGTGTAGATATGGGATCCCCCATCACACTGAGGAATGGTTTTCTCCATATGTGATGATATTTATTCTTGAACATGTTTCATACCATAAATGAGTGATATTTGTGTTCTATAATTCCTTGTACCACATAATCTGGTATGAACGAATGGAGTGTCACATGACCTCATGCATGCCTCCCCATTTGAAAGAGGTTTTAGACTAGTGGAAAAGTCCTAAGTGGGAATGTAGGTAGACTATTATCTTGGTAACAAATAGAAAAATCAAATTATAGAATAATAGAAGTAGTAATCATAGTAAATAAAACAACATGGAATAAATAATACTCTCAACCCATTCTATAAAAGATACCATATAATACTCTATACGTAAGTCAAGAGAGATCCTCACATTTGGTATATTGATACAAAATAATTGAATACAAAAACAAATTAAAGAGTAATCTCCTCAATATAACCTAGACTCTATCCCATCATCACCTCATCCAACCTGCTCCTCTTATACATCCACCTTAAGAACAAAATATACCCTTATCAAAAATCAGTAACAAATAGAGCATGAATTCAAACCGAGATTAACTATCAATTTGAGGGTATAAACCTAGTAGGGAATAACAAATTCTTACTTATCATAAATTCTACCAATTATATAAAATAGTTTGTGATGATGAAAAAAATACATAAAATAAAATACACCATGTTGGGTAATTGTGCACTAACCAAGCCTCCACAAACCCCAAATCTACCTTCTTCATCTCATAGATGGAAGGAATGTATGTTAGAACCATAAGAACATATAAAAAATGAATTGTGCCTAATCATAGGTTGTGAATATATTAAGTACCTCAACATATCACCAAATTCTTTGGGGAGGTTAGTCATTCACACTGGCCCATCCCCTCGGGTTTTGAGGACGCCAATCAATCGCACAAACCCATCCTGAGCATTATTGGGAGCCCCAATCATTACATCGGTCCATACCTAGGGTTCTTGAGTGGCCTAATGTATTTTATAACCCATATCAAGTGTTTTCAGGAGGTCAATAATTTACACTATATCATCCCTATATAGTCAAGGGAGGTCGCACACATGCACAAGCATAAGCATCAACATGAAAAAGTGATGGAAAACACCCAATCATAACCCTGGCCTAACATCTCACTCTTTAAGGACACCATCATGAATTTTCATGAACCAACCCAATACATTCATCCATAGAACTTCTAAGCTGGTATGAAACATACACAAGCCACATTCCCAAATTCTTCAGGCTTTAAACTGGTATTGGGGTATTAGAACATGATCAATGGGAATAGTTTCACCATTGAATAAATAAGTAGATCAATAAATTAACATTCACATCAAAGTAAGTAGCATAAATAAAAAGAAGAAACTAGATACTGAATAATAAAGAAGGAAACATCCCAAAAATTATACATGTTATCTAAATGAATATACCTCAACTCATCATAAATATAAATTCTATAACATATCTAACACATAAAAACCCATGAAGTGAAAAAAAAATCTACCTAGAATCTCTACATAACCCATTCTCATCGTTCATTTCCCATGCCAAGCATCCAACACAACCTGAATCCCAACTAATGGAAAAAAAAGTTGAGGCACCTATAAATAATCCATAATAAATTCATATACCAAGTGGTATATGTAGGGTGTGGGTGAAAATGATCCCAATAGGTAAATATGATCAATTTTACGCCATTATTACCAATGATAGCCCATGTTATGATAGTTTTGGAAATATAATTGAAAATATTTTTTCATTCCACAACTACACAAAATCCATGTCATGAAAACATTTCCTATAAATTTTTTATTTGGCATAAATGTAAACAATAGCTTGAAAACTACCTTTATGAGGCCTCATCAATTTTTAAAAAACAATTCCCCTTTCTTAAAAATAAATAAGGGCAGATTCAATATTTTTTAGAAGCCATTAAAATAGAAAAATAGTACCATTAATTAGAAAATTTTATACATCCTAGAATACCATTTACATCTTTCAAAACACTTCTCAGAAGACCATTTCATATGCATGTCACTTTTATTTTCAACACCACTTTCTAAACGATTTTTATAAATCAATTATGATATGAACATAAATCAATAATCAAATAATAAGAATAATACATGGAACTTAAAATAAATTCATTCCAAATATGGATAAGAAGAAAAATGGTGCTATAAAAAATCGACAACGTGTGACATAAACAAGTATAAACCCCAGAATTGCCTAAGTCATCCAAACGATCAATATTCATGGGAAACCTTCTAGGACTCAAGGAAAATTGTATTAACTAGTGTAATGGAACCTAGTTTGACACTACTAATCATGTATCATCCCTATTAGTACTTTTGGAATTAATAAGAATAAACATCATTGAAATATCTTCTTTTATGAGATTAAATAAAAAATCTAGATCCCAAGTCCTGCCATCCCTTCTTGTCAATCCATCTAAGAGTATCTTGGAAAAAAACCCTAGTATATTAAATATTTATACTATGGTTTTCACTTATCTCAACCTCTACTTTTCCCCTAGGACTCTTAAAAAAATCTCAAATAGATTTGAGAAATCACATGCTTCAACATAAGAAGGAAATGATCACACATCACCTCCACACCCTCACAATAAACATCCCCCTTCATATTTCATTCACATCACATGAAATTTAAAACATTCCCCATAAGACATATTATACATTAAAAAATATACATACCCTACCCCATGGGGTCACAATTTAGCAAGGGGATCAAGATGTTTTCACAAACACTAACACCTTTTGGAAAATAACCAAAGTTTCAAATGAGCCTTTATTTAAGACTCATAGTGAAATGTCACTTTTAAATGGTTTAAATTCCCACTAAAAATAATTCTTCAATAAATAAATATCTTGAAATTTAGGTATATAAAAAATTCCAAGGTAAATCACTCAAGACGATTTGGAATAACCTTTTAAAGAATTAATGAATTTCTATTTAAATTTCACAACAAGCTTAAAATTGTCATCCCAAATTAAATTCATGATCCCAATGAGGTAAACCCATTTAAAAATAAAACATACTCTATTTTAAAATTATACTCTCAATAATTAAAAAAATTTTAACATTTTTAAACATTGATTGAATCATGATGAAAAATATACAGAAGTATAAACCACAATTCCCATTTCACATTACCACCAAAATGGGGTAAAAACTCTTTTTAAATTTTAAATTCAACTGAAAAACTTATTTTAAAAATTATTAATACTTGGTATTTCAATTATCACTTTAAATTCCCAGTGAAAATTATTTTATTAAGAGTGAAACCACTTTGTGAACAATTAAAATCCAATCATTTCCACACACATAGAATAGATTTAACAAATAAGGAATTTTAAGTTACCAGGTACTCAAAAGTATATAAATTTAAGAAAAGGAACAAAAATATATACCTCGATCCGATGATAAAAATAATAGAATAAATTGCCTATGATAGTGAGTTATCCTACAAATGACATGGGATCTGGACCAGGGTCACTATAATCTATGTGTATACAAGGACCTAAATCATAGAACATCGTCCCCTTGGAAACCCCAAAATGCTATCACTACCGAGTTCTCAAAATACAAAAGGAAACACCCATCCTAATGACCCAAGCACTGAGCCCATGTTCAGCCACACCCATCTCAAGTAGAAACTAAACATAAAATGATCACAACATAAGAAGACACTTTAATCACTAAGGAAAGAAACTGAAACAACAAGCCATGTACAAAATCCCAAAAACCCAAAGACATCCAATCAATCCAAAAAAACAACACATAGAATAATATTCATTATCATCCATAATATGATGACCCAAACATCATCAAAGTAATAAACCATTTAAATAAAACACACAAAATTAATTGAAACACTCACATGGTTCAACTATCAAGACACAATCCAAAAAGAAACCTACCAGGAAGAAAATCCAATCCTTTATAACCCAACCAACAAAAAGATGAAAAGGGAACTGACCCAAGAACCCCTAAATCACAAAATAATATCTGAATTTTCCTATATCTGCTTGTATTTTATGAAGATTCAAGCATTGGGAAGGTCGTATCTAGAAAATTAATGAGACAACTCAAGAAGATCTCCTAGAAACACCAATCTGAATTCTATAGAGAACCTTTCTGAGAGGCACATAGAAACTAACATAAGACAAGATACTAACAAACCTCACCCCTCAAACAAAACAATTAGTCTCATAACTTATTGGTAAAATCAAAACAGAAACTTCAAATCCACAAAGGAAGGTATATTTCAGAAAATCTTTTGAAAAATACTTTTCAAACCTCCTTTATAATCTCATATGAAAACCCAAACATTTTCTATAAAACCCTTTATAAAATATTTCAAATGATTACTAAGGCCCACCTATCTCAAAAATAATTGAAGCCAAAGTCAAACCCCATATTATTCAAAATCATCCCATAAATTTTGGACCCCAAAAATTTGGAAAACACTAAGAAATGGTGCCACTATATATACACATATTTATATACCACCTCTAGGGAATCAATTACTTTTCTTAAATATTTTTCAACAAACATTCTCAAAAATCTCTCTGGAACTCCACAACAGACCATGGAAACCCTCTTATCAATAAACATAATTAACCCAAAAATACTTTAATGTTACCTTAAGGGGTTTTTTCCCAACAATGTCCCCCTTTAAGTTTGTTGACAATAATTCTCATTTTGATATCCCATTAATGTTTCTTCCACAATTCTATTCTCGTGATTTAGATAGCGGTCAAGGATTTACTCAACGCATACGCTAATCCCAAATAATCCATGATCAACATGAGAAAAAAGAGTAGCATGAAAAGTTCATCAATTAAACACTTCATTCTAAAACCACTCATTTATTTTTATCATGAACCACATATTTTGTGATATATAAAATTTGATCAATCATATTTAGCATCGTCATATTTAAAACTCCCCCTAATTCACTTCTACCATTATCAACTTCTCCCCTTATCTTGATTAAGATATTTTCTAACCCTTAATAGCTACAATTTCTTGTCCTTTCTCAATGAACCTGATGGTCACTTAATTGTGGTATGCAACATGGTAATGAACATAGATCAGAACATTGGGGGAAAATAAAAAATACCTTAGGTATAGGGGTCCCACAATTATACTTTTTCAAGTGTGGGGAGTATAATGAACTCCTAGAGTAATTTGATTCTATTAAAATGATTCTTTTTGTAATACTTTCATCAGAATATTTGTAACTTATAGTTCTATAGGCACATACACCAACTTCATAAGCCTATGATCCACCATCTCCTAGATAAAATGATATTTGATTTTAATTTTATTTTTCCTTGGGCTATATAATAGATTTTTGATAAGGTTTATAGAACTTTAATTACCATAATAGATTCCAATCAGAGGCTTTACTTAAACTCCAATATCATTAAGTTGTTACTTCATCTGCAATAATTTCATGCATGCTTTAGTATCTATAATATATTTAGATTCATTGATTCTCGAAAAAATTAATTCTTTGTTTTTTTAGAAAATAAATACACAATCCCACAAGATATAATTCACCACTTAAAATTTATTTTGTATTATCAACTAATCCATCCCAATCTTCATCTGTATAGCCTAACAACTCTTACTAAGATTTTTCATTATACAGCAAACTAAAATCCACTGTGACCTTCTTGTACTTGAGTATTATTTTCACTGTAATAAAGTGTATTTAATTGGGATTTCATTGATACTATTCTTCTTTTAATGTGGAAAATATATCAGTTCTTTCCACTTCTAAGTAAATTATACTTCCAATAATTTTCCTATTTTCTATGACATTAACTGTATAGCCTCCATCATCCCATGACTGTTTAATTCGGGTATCCACTAGATTCATAATCTCTTTATAATTATCCATTAAAAATCATCTAAAAACTTCCTTAGAATATTTATATTGAGAAATTAATGTTCCATTATTTCATTGGGTCACCTATAAACCAAGGGAAACATCAGTTCACCAATCATTGACAATTCAAACTCACTTTTCATGAATTCTATGAATTGTTTGCACTGAGCTTTATCTGATCCCCAAAATAATATGCTATCTATATGCACCAGAACCATCATCCTTTGAATAATATAATTATTAACATAATGATTATAATCAAATCAACCACACTAAAAACTAAGCATCTTTATAAACTAAGAGAGTCTTGAATACCATGCTCTTGGTGCTTTCTTCAACCCATATAGTGCCTTTCTTAGATGAAAAAATCAAGTATCATCTTCATGAATGAGAAAACCATTTTTCTACTCAATATAAACTTCTTCTTAAGGAACCCAATCATAAACTTTGACTTTACATCAATCTAAAAAACATTGAACTTTACTTGCACTGTTATAGCCAAGAATAACCTGATTGTCTCTTGCCTTGAAATAGGTAAAAATACTTCATCAACATCTATACCCTCTTCTATGAGTACCCTTTACACACAAGTCATGATTTTTTCAAATAACTGCATAATATTCATTCATCTAGTTATGAAAGACCCATTTAGTCTTGATGACATTCTTATTTGTTGTTCTCAAAACAATTTCTCATGTCTGATTCTTCTCAATTTGGTCAAGATCATCATTCATATCCTAAACCCAATTGCAATCTCTAACTTCTTAATCAAAACATTTAGTCTCTACATGTGATAAAAATGATTCCTTTTGCAGAGTCTTTATCCTCGTTGTCTTCACTAGCGTTGTCTGATCACTAATTATGTTTTTCTATCAATTTCAGCTTGACTCTTCAACTTCAATGCAGGTATATATTTGAATTACTCTTACTCATCATCATTATATTCTTATGAATTGGAAATTTCCACTTATTATCCACCTAAGTTTCTTATCTCCTCATCACTTTCATCAAGAAACCGTTTATTATTTTATTTATGATTTTTTTAATTCTCTATTATAGTGACATAATTACTTTCAACTAATTTTCCCAACCTTTTTTTGAAGCGTTTATATTCTTCTCTTTTTCCTGAGTAGGTAAGGAATATCCCTTCATTCCCACATGACAAAAACATACTGTGTTTCTATTTGTTAAGAGGGAATCACTTATAATTATTTAAAAGTATTTCAATGAAGGATTGTTTCCAAACCACATATCGTATGAAGTCTTTATTTCATTCAGACAAAATAGTGTATTTTTAGATATGTAGACCAATGTCAAGACTATTTCCATCTATAATTGTTTTTGGCCAGGTTCTTTTCAATAAGAATTGTTCTCTCCATGTTGTTCATGATCCAATTTATCCTCCATACCACTCCATTTTTTGAGTATTACTTACAGCTGAAAATTGATTCCTTATCCCATGTTTCTAAAGATATATTCAACTTGACTATTTGTGAATTTTGTACCATTATTAGTATAAAATTTAGAATCTTCTATCCAAGCATCCTTTCAGATTCCCTTTGATACTATTTTATTCATATCAACACATCATACTTGTGGGAAATGAAAAATACTCATGAAATCCTGATATAATCATCAATAAAAATAATAAAGTACAAATTTATGTTAATAGATCTTGGTGATATAGGTCAACATGAATCTGTATTCACCAATTCAAGCACTTTGGTCGAATTTTTATCATTCACCTTGTACGGCATTCTGATGATCATCCCTTGTTGAAAAATGTCACAAGTATGAGTATGATCATGTGATAGCTTAGGGACATCTCATGTTTCATCACATTTGACCCAATCTTATAATAATGGTTGTCATAGATAGATAAGATATTTATTCTACAACCTTTTTTCATTCTCACTAGATAAAAATAGTATATCTTCTTCTCCACATATAAGGTAGAGATTCCCCTTCGTTCATTTACCCCGTGGAACAAATGAACCATCTCTTCCTTTGACGATACACATATTATTAGTAATGTTTATAGCATGCCTTGAGTAACATAGTTGAATGATACATAGAAACTTGTGAATGAGACCTTCAAAAACTAATACAACAACACTCTTCATTTCTTTACTCCCAGATTTGGATTTTCCTAAGCTAATAATCTTCAGGCCTTCATCATTTTCAAATATGAAAACACCTCCCTTTTCTTATTTTATTCCTATAACAAGATCATTATTACATGTTATACGGGATTTTCATCCACTATGAAGGATCCACACATCAGAATGATCTAATTCTTTAAGTTAAATCTCCACAACCACTTATTATTCAGTTATTTTCTTTTTTATCCATTTTTTTGACTTCATATCTAAAAAGGATTGATAATATTTAACTTCCTAAGATTGCGATGGAACAAATACATATTGAAAAACTAAAAAATGATTTTTCAATTTCTTCACTTTTGATGATACATTGAACTACTACTTATTACCATATTTATTCTACTTAAGAAAATTTCTATACATTTTTTATAGGAAATATCATGACGTGTTCCCAAATCCTCCACACCTAGAATAGTAACAATAAAATGATGTCTTCAAATATTGAGATCTATATGGTCACGTATTTTGGTCTTATTCCATTTGGAACCTCTTTCTTATGAAATATACATTTCGTGAGTTTCCCATATTTCTACAACAATAACATCTCATGTGGGGTCCATTCCTATTGTTCAATACTTCAATACTAGTTTTCCATTGGGTTCTCTAAATCTTATTTTTTATATTCATACCCAAATAAATTTACAATACTATAGGAGGTGCTTGTGGTCTAACAGTGACCATTATTTTCTTCTATTTTTGATCAATCCCCATTCCAGACTTATCATTTGTATTTTATTTTTGCTTCTATTCTTATATACCTCTATCCTCTACTTCCATCTATTCAATTTCCTGAATGATCTATTTTCCCAATGTCATATGGAGAGTCAATAGTTTTTTCCAATCCTTAAAAAATCATCACAGGATAATGAATTCCATTTCAATTTATTTGAAACAATTTATTTGAGCTGTTCTATTTTTAGTGAAACTATTGATTTCTCTTTTCTATTCTTTGATTCTTTATCTTGTACTCAATAGCCTTTTCTGAGCTCTCTAGCATTGAAACTTGAGTTTTTTAATTTCTTTATTTATATTAGTCTTCTCTTCTTCCTCCAACTATATATAAATTTTTTCAACGTGAACCACTTAGTTCAGTTTCTTTAATTTGGAACTCCAAACAACTTTCTTATCATGCCTGACTTCTAATTCAGACTAAAAATAAACTCATCCTTTAACTTCTTCACTATTTTCTTTTTCTTCTTTTTTATAAAAACTACCAAAAACTTCCACCATATCATTTTCTTCATGATATTTTTTATTCTCCATCTCTTAGACCTTAGATTCTTCTTCAATTTAATTTTCTTTTGAAAGAATATTATTCTTTATAAATAAATTTCTCTTTAAGTTTTTCATACCTTTCACATAGGCTTAAGAATTATTCATGGGAATTTAAACGTCATCATCATAATCTTCTTGAGACTTTTTGTGGTACCTTACTACAATATTTCAAACCATTAAACATCAAAATAATTAAAGTGTGAGTTTCTATTTGAACTTTCCTTCTCCTATTTATAGATTTGAAGAAATGAATGACATCACCTCATCTATATCTTCTTCTTCCTATCCATTTTCCATGGTGATATTCTTCATATAATTGAATGTAACCTTTTTGGACTTCTCTTTTTCTATAGACTCATTATCATCATTTATCATCTCATTTGAAACTAGAGTAATGTGTAATCTATCCAACGTCATCTTATTTGAATATTTATTTTATACTATAGAAAATTTCAGATTAAATCGATGTGGAAGTCTTATTAAGATTCACTTAACAATCATTATATCTTTAATAATTTTTCTGAGACCGCAGATGTCTTCAACAATAACATTCAACCTTTCAAATAAAGAATCTATTAACTCATTAAGGTTCATTATCAGATCCTTATACTTATTACATAGAACTTTCATCTTTCCTTCTCTAACTTTTAAGTTACTCTCATAAATATTTAGAAACATTTTCCACATATAATTTTGTGTTTTACATGACATCACCTTTGTATATATTTCATTGGATAGGTATCCCCCTAAATCATTGATTCCTTTGGCGTCAACATCCAATTCCTTTCGTTCAACTTCAGATAAAGAACCGCGGTCAATAGTGGCTAAAATTCAATGCATTTTTGTTGTAAAGACATCCATTCCTAATGATTGTAAGTAATACTAAATTTGATTCTTAAATTATTGAAAATTATTCAAATCAAAGATCATAATACCTTTAGGATTAAAAACCTCCATTGAAACCCCTAAGAGAGAAACACTAATATTAACTTTTCCCTCTGATGGTATTTGTCAGCCCATCTAGGATCAATAGCCTAAGAGTGGGGATGAATTAGGTTATGAAAAATTAATACAACCTATCATTCAGGTTTTGTTTCATTTTTAACCAAAATTATATTCTCTCCCTTTCTAGTAGCTATGTATGAACAGAAATTAAATCATGCACAAGACATAACCATTTTACTTGGATCACCCTCATTGGGCTATGTCTGAGGATCATACAAGGACAAAGTTCCAATGTAACAAATAAAATAAGTTTCACTTAAAAATATGTTTTGTTATATATCACTTATATACCCAATCTCATTTCCTTTAAAAAGTTTTAAGTAGACTCATTGTCCCACCTGTTTTACAACCAATCATAATTTCAAAGCTCATAGCTCTCTCAACTGAAGTGTGATCACTACTCCTTTAGAATAATACTATTATGATCACTTGAATCAATATGCTTCACATCTCATTTGGTGTATCATTAATTTCCACTTTCATCAACTTGAGTAATAACCATTTACTACAAAATTATTGGGAAACTACTTATATGTTTACACAACCTTGTCTTTACACAACCTTGTCTTATATGTTTATCATTACTTTAGGAATATCAACTTCTAATATTGTAGAGTTAATTGGAATATCTATTGAAATTATGGGAATAATATAAGTATGATGGTATTGGTGTATATTGACCAAAAAATATTAGATCAAATGAAGATCAATGAAAACTGTTTTTAGAGTCCAAGAAATGAGATTCTAAATTTTCAAATATTGGAAATATGACATTTTTCATTGGTTTGTATGTGATAGAATAATGTGATGATACATTTATTTCTAAATCTAAATATTCAAAGGAGGTTCTAATAATATTTTTAATGGAGAGATCCAAGGAGATTAAAAATATATGGTTGCTTCTGGGATAAAATTTACAAGGTATACTGATGGAAAAGTGGTCAATTCCATAGAATTTAGGAAGATCATAGAAATATTATTGTACTTAACAATTATCTTAACTGAAATTATTTTTTTAATATATCAGGCTACATGATATCAAATTAATATAAAGGAAAGACAGTTACATGCAGAGAAAATTATACTTCAGTGTTCAAGAGAATAGTGTAATATATTTTTCTATATAATGAAAAATATGATAAAGATTTGTTGAGTTATATATATGTAGGTTGGGTTGTTTTAGAATATGATAGAAATTCATATTTGAGGAATTAGATCAAGATTTTTGGATGTCATGACATATATAAAAACCTAGTGATCTAATTCAAGAAAGAGGAGGATTCTGGTGAAGAATATACAAAAGAGAGTATAAAAACCCCATAGGTTCAATTACCACTTGAATAATATTGTGGTTGGATAAATTTTTTAATATAATGTCTAGTTCACTTTAATAATTTTCTGTAATATTCACATGTGTAATATGGTTATAAAGTGTTAGGAATGTTAATAATTTTTACAATGTTTTCCGAATGGAATTTTACCTGATGATGAAATTCAAAGATAGTTTAATGTTGTTCAGATGTTAATTCAATGACATAATTCTTCACCAGGATGACTATGATCTTTTTTTGAAGTTGTCAATATTTTTTTGGATGATTAATATATGGTAAAGTCACCATAATTTCATAAAATTTTATTACTATAAGGAAGATTGTGTCTATTTTCATATCACTCATTCTATACATGATTTGAGAAATTGTGAGGTGTAGTTAAAATTATTTCTCTATTAGAATATATAAGTTAGGGAGAGGGATTATATTTGGAATTTACAATTTCTCAAGGAAATAGATAGAATACCACAAAAATAGGTAGCAAGTTCCACTAGACGACCAAGTTTGACCCTCTATAAAGGGAGCGTATGAGCACTTTTTTGAGGTGTTGAGTGATCTTTTTTTGAGTTTGTGGTCTATTTTATAGAATAGTCTTGGTGATTTAAACTTTATACTTATAAATTAATAAAATTATCTCATTTTTTCTCTCATAGACAAAGAATGAAAATATTAACCATTTAAAACAATGTTTTCTTTATAATTTTTTATACTTTATTGTATACGGTTATGGCAGATAATTTATGCATGGTGATGCAGGGTGAGGTTTTTATTCTTAAGTTCTAGATAATTTTTAGCTAGGGAAGTGTGTAATTATACTAATCAAGAAGTTTAAGGTAAATTGAACTTCTAATGATTTGTAGAACAAAACTTCTATTGGTTTAATGTTAGGTGACTTTATGGTTATATTCTTTTCTCCTCCCTATAAGTGGTATCATATACATTGGTTTAGATCTCATAAATCTCATTATTCTGTGGAATATTATTTTCTCCTACCTTTATGATTTGATTTAATAGGAGTAACTATGATATATACATGTCTCGAAATAATGAAGAGTGTGATTGGATATGTTTCAAGGTATAAACTTTACATCCTGGTTGATACAGGTGGAAGATTATCTAATCCAAATGGATCATAAAGTTCCATTGATCATAACTAATCTTAATAAGATAAATATGGATTAATGGGAAAATCTATATAGAAAAGTTCTTGGTTTGATTCAAATGATAGTATCATTAAACACTTATTTAAATATCCTAGAAAAAATACAGTGACAAAACTTATGGAAGTGTTCAAAAATATGTATGAGAAGCTGATTGTAGTGAACAAGGTGTTTCTTATTTAGAGGTTATCCAATATGAGATTATTCGAAGATATATTGGTGAAAAATAATGTGAATAAATTTAACATGGTGTATAATTAACACATGGTAGTAAAGGAAACTTTTATATATAATTTTTGGGAGATTTTGTTACTATCCTCTTTGTTAGAATTTTGGGAAACAACGACGATGACAGCGAGCAATTGTTCTTGTAAAGAGGATCTAGTGTTTGATGATGTCTAAAATTTGATTCTGAATGAAGAAATTAGGAAGAAGGATGTCCAAAGTTCTTCTAAAAATGTTACAAATGATGATGAAAGAGGAAATTCATCTCATCAATGAAATCAAAGATGTTTTTTTAGATAAATATATAATGTGGAGTTAAGGGAAATCGATTGTAACTAGACCTGTACGTTGGCATTGTGGGAAGAATTGGATCATCGAGAATAAATTTCATGATCATAAAGATATTTTCTAGAATCTTAGCATCTAGAAATATTGTAAACTAAGATGGTAACACTATGTCACATTTTATTTATATTCAAAAGAAATCATTAATTTTATATTCCAAAGAATATTTCCATTCCATAGGTGTAAGTGGATAAATTTCAAATTTTTACTCTTGAAATTTTGATAATGTGAATCTTGTGGATGATGAATCTTTTCAGATTTTTTGGAAGGTTTATGTCACAATACTATTAAATAATGGATGTTTTCATTGGATAGGGATCCCCCTAAATCATTGATTCATTTGGCATCAACATCCAATTCCTTTAGTTCATCTTCAGATAAAGAACCGTTGTCAATAGTGTCTAAAATTCAATGCATTGTTGTTTTAAAGACATCCATTCCTAATGATTGTAAGTAATACTACATTCAATTCTTCCATTATTGAAAATTATTCAAATCAATTATCATACTCCCTTTATGATTAAAAACCCCCATTGAAACCCTTAAGAGAGAAAAACTAATATTAACTTTTCCCTCTGATGCTAATTGTTAGCCCATCTAGGATAAATATCCTGAGAGTGGGGATGAATTAGGTTATGAAAAATTAATACAACCTATCATTCAGGTTTTGTTTCATTTCTAAACAAAATCAAATTCTCTCCCTTTCTAGTATCTATGTATGAACAGAAATGAAATCATGCACAAGACATAACCATTTTACTTGGATCACCCTCATTGGGCTATGTCTGAGGAGCATACAACGGAAAAGTTCCAATGTACCAAATAAAATAAGTTTCACTTAAAAAATATGTTTTGGTATAGATCACTTATATACCCAAGCTCATTGCCTTTAAAAAGTTTGAAGTAGACTCATTGTCCCACCTATTTTACAAACAATCATAATTTCAAAGCTCATAGATCTCACAACTGAAGTGTGATCACTACTCCTTTAGAATAATCCTATTTTGATAACTTGAATCAATATGTCTCACATCTCATTTGGTGCATCATTAATTTCCACTTTCATCAACTTGAGTAATAACCCTTTACTACAAAATTATTGGGAAACTACTTATATGTTTACACAACCTTGTCTTTCGTGCAACCTTTGGATGTCTTGCATGCAGCGTTATCACCTTACAAACAAGATTTATGTTTAGTCATTTAACTACCAACATTCTCAAAACTTTTTGTTTTTCATGGAACTTCCTCTTAGTTGAAACTTTTAAACTTTTCACACACCTCCCTTGGTTATGAAAACACATATCCTTTTCTATACACAACAAATATTTCAATTGTTTATTTAAGTAAAACTTTTTAGGTGCAAATTCTATGCTTTGTATAAAAATCGTACATGATTCAGAGACCTAATTTTTTATAAGGGTTGAGTTTCTAAAATGATAGGGGTAGCTGTCAATTTATAGACATGGCCATCCCTGCACACAACTTTCTTGTGTGCCTTCCACTGCAGGTGTAATAAACCTGTTTTGTCACAAAAATCCCATAACGTCTCAGATCTGGGTGCCACACAATGGGTGCCCCGAACCCGATTGGTCACATGACCTCAAGAGCATTTCCCAAAACACCAAAGGTTGCCGACTATCAGTGAGGGCCCAGGTCTGATAGTGGGGAAACTATGCCCTCATTTGTCAAAGTGAAGAATCGCAGAAAAGATAAAAAACATACAATAGCAGAAGTAGTAAAAAATATACAACTGAAATGAACAACTACAGTAAAAGATAACCAATTGTTATATATAAAAATGCAGCATGTCACTATTTCTATGAAAGCATCCAAAACATGATACACTACAATACAATACAATACAACTCAAATTACAAGGTATAACCAAACAAAACAAAGCAGAGTAAACAGAACGCAGAAACATCGCAAGCCTAAGCTCGGTCACATCCTCTCCTACTCCTCTGCTACAATAATGTACCTGTATAGGTTCCCTTTCCCCTATCAACACCTATAGAAATATAGTCTATTAGGACAAAATATGTGACCCAAACCGGGTGTGAGAAATAAATCCCATTTGGTGCCCACCAAAGGCTCGTGCCCAACTGTCAGTGAAAAAGTGCAACGGCAGTGTGCAAAAGTAAATGTAGTAAACTAGTAAGTACTCAAAAGTAACTATCAATACCAGTTTCATTTCCATTTTAATTATTACTTATTACATCCATGCTTGTTCTTCATCTTTGTAGGTATAACATATAAAATCACCTCAGTGAATAGGCATGTCCTCAGACATACTATCCTTACCCTCAGGTAACAGAATCAATACCCACAGGTGATTTCCCTCTGGCATAACGATCATTGCCCTCAATAATACGTGATATTTCCCTCAGGCATAGAAACTACTACCCACAAGCCAAAAAAATGGTTACCCTTAGGCTAAACAAACACTGCCCACAGGATAATTGAACGCTTCCCTTAGGCCAAGTAAAACACTTCCCTCGGGCTAATAGAACACTTCCCTCAGGCTAAGTGAACCGGGACAACCCCAAAGAATAAAAAATAATTTATATAAGCTTTCTATCAAGAAAATTCAGTGCACAATATAATCTTGGAATACCCTCGGGTATCCTGGCCAAACAGCTAAACAGAGGAACGCACCCCTAGGGGGTCTTAGATCCATGCAGTGATCATAAACAATAGCTTAAACTTATCATTAGATTATCTAAACAATTATATATCTATATCCAGCAAAGGCCTCATCCATAAAACACCCCAACCATGGGTGCGTAGCACAACAGTACACAATTTCAACACAATAGTTGAAAGTAACATCAGACCACCTACCTCGATCGTCTCTGATCGGTATACGTGAACGACACCTCCGAAATCGTCCAAGAACAACGTAACTATGGGATAAACTTTAACCCATTAAAACTCAAATAACTTCCCCTTGAGAAAGAATAGGTAACAAAACACACAAGGAGAGGGAAGATCTCACCCACGTGGTTCAGTCGAGACCGTCAGGGAAGGATTCGGATTCCCAGTGTGCGGTCAGGAGATCTTCGAAGCTCCAGACTCCTCTCCTGGCTCCAAAACGAACTCAAAGCTTCATCTACCAAATGAGGAGGCTACTGCCCGTTTTAATTGAAAAAAACAAACAACACGGCTTGTACTCGCAAGTACACGACGTGTACTTTCCAATTTTTTAAACTGTTCCTCTGGTGGCTACTTTCCACTGCGGCACTGTTCATCCATCAATATGAGAACACGGTGTGTATTCCAGATTACACGGCGTGTACTGTCACTCCGTTGGCGGCTGCCTCTACCGCCTTACTATTCACCTACTGACTGATTACACGACCTGTAAATACAAGATACACGGCATGTAGTCAGTTTTTACACCCTTCATTGCCGACATGCCTACACGCCCTGTGTACTCATCCCACACGGCCAAAGTACATGGTGTGTGGAAAAGTACACAGCGTGTACCCACAAAATTTGGGGGTTTTCCCCATTTTCCTTATTTTCTCAAAAATACTTAAGGAAAAAAAGGAAGAAACATGTAACTCAAGAAGAAAAACCAGGTTCTTACAAACTTCCCCCCTTAAAGAAATTCATCCCTGAATTTCCCTACCAAGGGTGGTGAAGATAAAGCTCAGAACAGTTCAGACCACTGAGCACATACATCGGTCTCCCAGTCCCATGTTTTGTTCTACACTCAGCCATGATTCCATAGCACCCGAACGAGAGGAACTGACCGGCCTCAGAGAACCTTCGTGCTCCTATCAACAATATGAATTTTATGCTTCTCAAAGGATGCATCGACCTCAATCTCAACCTCCTCGAGCTGAAAAATGCGAGATGGGTCTGAATGATAGCGGCGCAGCTAAGATACATGGAAGACATCGTGCATGGCCCGGTACGGCTGTGGTGACTGCAAATGGTAGGAAACTAACCCGACTCTCTCCAGAATCTCAATCGGCCCCACATACCTCGGAAAAAGTTTACACTATCTCATGATCTGCCTGTGTCCCAACCTCGGTGAAACACGCAAGAAACCCTGATCCCCGACCATGAACTTCAATTGTTGTCTGCGGTGATCAGCCTAAGATTTCTGATGAGTCTGTACAGTTTCCATCCACTTCTAAATCAACTGGACATGCTCAAAAGTCTCCTACACGAGATTTGGTCCTAGTAAATTTGTCTCACCTGCCTTTATCCAGCACAAAGGTGATCGGTATAGCCTTCCATATAAAGACTCATAAGGTGTCATCTTAATAGTTTCATGAAAACTATTATTATAGGAAAACTCGGCCAGGGGTATGTGCATATCCCAAGAGCCCTCAAAGTCCAGGATGCAAGCACGTAACATCTCCTCAAGCACCTGTACCGTACACTCGGACTGGCCATCGGTCTGAGGGTGGTAATTTGTGCTCAAAAGAACCTGTGTACCCAGTGCCCTCTGAAAACTCTACCAGAAACGAGATGTAAAATGGGTGTCCCTATCTAAAACGATAGAATGAGGGACCCCATGAAGGCATACTACCTCTAGAATATACAACATTCTGATCTCGTCAATATCGAAGGTCGCCTTGATCAACAAAAAATGAGCTACTTTCATAAGTCTTTCCACAACAACTCACATGGCATCACTACCTCAAGGTGACCTTGGCAACCAAGTCATGAATTCCATCATGAAATCATCCAATTTCCACTCCGAAATGGGTAACTACTGTAACAGTCTAGCTGGCCTCTGATGCTCCACCTTTACCTGTGGATAGGTGGAACATATTGCAACAAAACCCACTACTTTCCATTTCATACTTTCCCACCAGTACTGATGTCTCAAGTCATGATACATCTTGGTAACTTCGGGATGCACTGCCCAATCTGAATCATGAAACTCCCACATCAGCTTCTTGCATATGTCCCCTAGAACCCATACTCATCCATGGATACGCAGTACCTCATCATCGTCTATCATTCATCCAGGAGTAGGGTCCCCACTTTCCACTGAGTTTCGTAGAACTAGGCCTTCTGAATTTGATATATGTCTCATCCTCACTCTATCCAGGAGGGTAGAAGTCACAGCTAAGGATGAAAGATAGGTTTGCACCTGACTATTATACACCTCCAAATGCATCTTAGAGAACAAATCTATAAGATTCCACTCACCACTAGCCTTCTACACTGCCTATATCTAAGTATTCCTACTCAGTGCATCAGCTACAGCATTACCCTTAACAGGTGTATAGGCATGCTCAAAGTCAAAAGATTGAAGGTATTCAACCCACCTTCATTGTCTCAGATTTATGTCACACTGGGTAAAGATATATTTGAGACTTTTGTGGTTGGTGAAAACCATAAAATGTTCTCCCAAGAGATAATGTTTCCAACAGCGTAACGCATGAACAACTGCTGGCAACTCGAGATCATGTGGTGGGTAATTCCTCTCATGTGGCCTCAACTACTAAGACCTGTACGCAACAACTCAATCGCCCTTCATCAACATTGCACCCATCCCAATACTTGATGCATCATAGTAAACTGTATAGCTCTTCCCTTGATCTGAAAGTATTAGGACTGGTGATGATGTCAACTTTCCCTTCAACTCTTGAAAGCCTATCTCGCAAGCTTTTGAACAAATAAACTTCACACCCTTCTTAGTCAAACCCATAAACAGCACTGTTAAGTAGGATTAGTCCTATATAAAGAGAATGTAGTAAGAATCCACCCCCAAGAAACATTGTATTTCAAACACGTTCTTAGGCTTCTCTCAGGAAACTACTACTCTCACCTTCTCTAGGTCTACTGTAACTTCTGCCTCTGAGATAATATGACCCCGAAAGTGTATATGGTCCATCCAGAAGTGGCACTTTGAGAGCTTAGCATATAACTGATGCTCTCTTACTGTACTCAAAACAATCTCAAGATGGGTGGCATGGTCGTGTCGAGTGTGATAGTACCCCAAGATATCTTCCACGAAGACTACCACAAAAGAATCCAGATAAGGGTGGAACACACAATTCATCAAATCCATGAAAAATGCTGGCACATTCATGTGTCTGAACGGCATAACCAAGTACTCATATAGACCATATCTGCTCCGAAAAGCTATAAGTGGTATGTCTAATGGCCTAACGCGTAACTGATGATATCTGGATCTCAATTCCATCTTCGAGAAAACTCATGCTCCCCAAAGTTGATCAAAAATATAATCAATCCTTGGCAAGGGATATCGTTTCTCGACTGTCAACTGGTTCAGCTTCCGATAATCCACACAAAGTTTGAGAGTACCATCTGCCTTCTTCGCAAAGAGGACTGACAAACCCCAAGGAGAAGTACTGTGTTGGATGAAACCCTTTTCCTGCAACTCCTCCAACTGCCTCTTGAGCTCCGACAACTCTGGTGTAGCTATCCTATAAGTAGGAATGGAAACCTATGCTAATCCTGGAACTAGCTCAATAGAGAAATCCACCTCTTTCTCCGGAGGAAGTCCTGAAAAGTTGTTCGGGAAGACATCCCTAAAATGATCAACTACAGGAGGGAAATCCTTCTGACTCGCTCCCTGGTCATCCAGATATAAGCTCACAATCTGAGCTTTCAGTCCACCTCACCCATGATTCTTGGGTCTAGCTTGGCTCGCCTGGACATCCCATTCTCCCTTGTATAGAAACTCTTCGCCCTCTAGTGATGTGAAACTCACCCTGGGATGATAGCAATCCACAAAAGATCGAAAGGGTACCAACCAATCCATCCTGAGAATGATGTCATAGCTTGTCATCTCTAAGACATAGAGGTCCCATAGAAAGTGACACCCACCAACCTCTAGGGGAACTCCTTGCACTAACGCACACCATCCATTCTAGTCCCCAACGGAGTGTATAGCATCATAACATTAGAAGAAGAAGAAACACAGAGCCCAAGGCTCTTCACAACAGGCATAGATATAAAGCTATGTGTAGCACCCGTATCAAAAAGTGCTGAGGACAAAACAGAAGCTACTATAATAGTACCTTTGAAAGTAGAAGGTTTGGGATCCTGCTCATGTTGGGTCTATTGCACTGCATATGCTTGCCCATTTTCGCGGCCCTGTGACATAGCCTGGCTACCCTAAGCTGAACTGCCCTGCTGCCTCTGAGATCCCGGTGTCTGGCTACCATGGCCACGACCACCATCTCTACCTGCACGCCCTGACATACCCCAATTTTCCAAATGGTTAGAAGTCGGTGGTCCTGCTCCCACACGCGGAGTCTGCATAGAACCCCTTTCACTAGCCGCTAGTAGAAACGCCCTGTAAAAGTGTTGCAGATGACCCATCTTGCCGCAATCTCGGCACTCCACTAGGTCACATGGACACTAAGGTCTCTTGTGCCCCTCTCTACCACACTGTTAGCACATGACCTGGCCACCTGAAGAATTCTGCTGACTAGTACTGCAACCATGAGAGAAAATCATCTGTCGCTTCCTCTTACTAGTAGAAGTATCACTTGAAACTGGTGTTGAACCTCCTTGTCCTTCACTACTAGCTTTTCACAAGTTCTGCTCTGTAATCAGTGCCTTGTTCGCAATTTCATGCACGGTAGGCAACCTGAAAACATTCACCAGTGCTCGGATGTCAAAACAAAGACCATCCTCAAAGGGTCTAGCCCTCAACGCCTCATTACCCACCAGAACGGGTGCGAAATGATGAAGCTCAGTGAAGCGAGCAGAATAATCCATCACTGACATGGCACCATGCTGCAGATTCATGAAATCTCGAGATCGATCTGCCCGTAGCATCTCCGGGGAGAAAAATTCATAGAAGGGTGCCTGAAAATCTTTTCACGCCATGTCTCGGTGATGCTCAGACTGGGTGTTAAAAATCCCACCACCTCTTGGCAGAATCACGCAGCATGTATTTAGTGAGATTGACCCTCCTCCCAGGAGGCGTCTACAGATGCTTGAATATCATCTGCATTGAATCCATCCATGACTCCGCAGCCTGTGGTCTACCATCCCTTGAAAATGTAGGTGGATGATGTTGTTGGAAGATACGTGTCATCTCTGCCATAGATGTGGCGACTTGCGGTGCTCCTTGGAAGGTCTTTATGAACCGCATGAAGCCTTCACAGAACTACGCATCCATGCTTGTGTCTGGTATAATGGTTGGCGTCGCATCTAGCACTACTGTAGGATCCACTGGTAGCCCATGGCTGACCATCTCAGAAGTATAATCATCAACACTATCCTAGTGAAAAACCAATGGTTGTCTCGGCGGCATGACTTTACAAGGTCAAATACGTGCCTTAGATTAAGGTCATCAAGGACTGAAAACAAGGAGTGTAAAAAGGGAATAGGATAAGGAAAGCATACATGTTTTACAAAACTTGACTACACGGCGTGTATAAATACTACACAATGTGTTCCCTTTAGTCTTTCACGTGGACGTGTACTCTGGCAACACTGGTCTTGTAACACCCCAAAACACACGGCGTGTTGTCCACACACACGACGTGTACTTGAAACCTTCTTCCCTGCCCGAGTCCTTCTATATGGCTTGAGCCACACGTCTTGAACCACATGGCTTGAGCCAGAAGGATCTCCTAAAACAAGACTACACGGCATGTTCAAAAGACAACATGGCATGTACTCTACAAGATTTCATCGGCCTATGTTGTTTGTGACGTGGATGGGTACCTAGGTCAGACTACACGACGTGTTCAAGGTAGACATAGTGTGTATTTCTTAAGGTTTCTGTCGTCCGTGTTGTTAGTTACACGGTCGGACACCGGTTCAACACTACACAACATGTACAACCGGTAGACGGAGTGTTCCCCCAAACCCTTCCCTACCCCGTGTCCCCACCGACACAGCCTATGACACGGGAAGAGACTATACAGCGTGTACTGAGGGTACAAGGCATGTACTTAAAAAGTTTCCATTTCTCCCTGAACATAAGAACACATGGCATGTGTCCATATAAATACACGACGTGTATACTAGGTTTTCCAGACAGTAAGCCTGAGAAACTACTCCATAACCCAGAAAAAAACACTGAACAACTCCTAAGTTCCAAATTCCGATATGTGAGGGCCCATACTCCCTGTGAATCAAAGCTTGGAATCTTATACATGTTATAACAAGGAAAACACGTTAATGATTCACCAAATTACGGTCATTGAGGGACCATACTCGTCAAGAACCAAAGTTTGGAATTCAATCTATCAAAACCTCGCTCCACAATACCCTAACAAAATAAGGTATTTATCAAATCATCTATCACAACAGCATGTTCTTCTAGGACATCAACTATCACACTAACATGAAATTTATAATGCACCTACATGGCATAGAAGGAATGCATGACATGTGATTTCTAGCGTGTTCTTAAATGATGCATGAGGTGGCACACCCTCATCTCATCGAGTTGCAACTAAATAGAACCCAGTATAAAAATAAAAGCAGCACACCACAAGTGCGTCACCCAATGGTGAAAATCAGATCAAATGTAAAATGTGAAAAATCAAAATAATTGTAACATGAGGTAAATTGGATTTTCCCTATGCATAGGTTAGCTACTCTCGGGTATATCATATTACCAACTACCCTTTCTGTCATATCCCTGAATAAGGATCCAAACAGTAAGTCAAAGAAAAGAATTCATCTGATACCACTTTGTAATGTCCCGGATCTAGGTGCCACACAATGAGTGCCACGAACCCGGTTGGTCACATGACCTCAAGCGCATTTCCCCAAATGCCAGAGGCTGCCGACTAGCAGTGAGGGCCTAGGTCTGATAGTGGGGAAACTATGCCCTCATTTGTTAAAGTGTAGCGCAGTGGAAAAGATAAATAACATACAACAGTGGAAGTAGTAAATAGTATACAACTGAAATGAACAATTTTAGTAAAATATAACCAACAATTATATATAAAAATGCATCATTTCACTATTTCCATGAAATCAAATAGAATCAGATACACTACAATACATTAAAATACAACTCAAAGTACAAGGTACATTTAAAAAAATAAAATAGACTAAACAGAACGCAGCAACATCGCAAGCCTAAGCTCGGTCCCATGCTCTCCTACTTCTCTGCTACAACATGTACCTATATAGGGACCCTTTCCCATGTCGACACCTGCAGAAATATAGTCTGTTTGGGCTGAAGACATGACCCAAACAGGGTGTGAGAAATAAATCCCCGTAGGCACCCACCAAAGTCCAGTGCCCAACTGTCAGTGAAAACGTACAATAGAAGTGTGAAAAAGTAAATGCAGTAAACTAGTAAGTACTCAAAAGTAACTATCAATACTAGTTTCATTGCTATTTTAATTATTACTTATTATCTCCAAGCTTGTGCTTCGACTTGGCAGGTATAACATTGAAAATCACCTCAGTGAATATTCTAAATAGTCGTGTCCTCATACATACTATCCTTACCCTCAGGTAACATAATCAATACCCGCAGGTGATTGCCATCAGGCATAATGATCATTAACATCAGGCATACATGATATTTCCCTCAGGCACAGAAACTACTACCCATAGGTATAAACAAAGGTTACCCTCATTCTAACCAAACACTGTCAACAGGATAATAGAACGCTGCCCTCAGGCTAAGTAAAACACGGCCCTCAGGCTAATAGAACGCTGCCCTCAGGCTAAGTGAATCGGGCCAAGCCCAAAGCATAAACAACAATTTATATAAACTTTCTCTCAAGAAATGCAGTGCATAATATAATCAGAGCATACCCTCCGGTATCCTGTCCAAACGGCTAAACAGAGGAACACACCCATGGGGTGGTCCTGGATCCAATCAGTGATCCCAAACAGCAGTTTAAACTTATCATTAGATTATCTACGCAATTCTATATATCCTTCAGCAAAGTCCTCAGCCATACAACACCCAAACCATGGGCGCGTAGCACAATAGTACACAATTTATCATAACAGTTGAAAGGAACATCAGACCACCTACCTCGATCATCTCTGATCGGTATACATGAACGATGCCTCCCGAATCATCCAAGAACAACGTAGATATTTGATAAATGTTCACCCATTCAAACTCAAATAACTTTCCCTCAAGAAAGAATTGGTAAGAAATACACAAGAAAAGTGAATAACTCACCTGCGCGGTTCAGTCAAGACCATCAGAGAAGGATTTGGATTCCCAGTGTGCGGTCGGGTGACCTCTGAAGCTCCGACCTCCTCTCCCATCTACAAAATGAACTCAAATACTCCTCTGCCAAATGAGGAGGCTACTGCCTTTTTTAAGAGAAAAAAACAAACTACACGTCTTGTACATTTCATTTTTTTTAAACTGTTTTTCTGGCAGCTTCTTTCCACCACGACATTGTTCATATGTCGACATGAGTACACGACATGTATTCCTCATTACACGGTGTGTATTGTCTCTCTACTGGGGGCTGCCTCCACTGCCTTACTGTTCAACTGTTGACTAATTACACGGCGTGTAAATACAAAGTACACGGCGTGTAGTCAGTTTTTACACCCTTCATTGCTGACAGGCCTACATGCCCCCGTGTACTCATCCAACACGGCCAAAGTAAACAACATGTGTAAAAGTTCACGGCGTGTACCCACAAAATTTTGGGTTTTCCCCCATTTTCCTTATTTTCTCAAAAACACTTAAGGAAAAAAAGAAAAGAAGAAACTCATACCTCAAGAAGAAGAACCAGGTTATAACAAATCCTACCTAGCACACAAATTTCATTAAGCTCCAAACTTTATGATTTGATGTCACATTTGTAATTTAAGATTCTTGTAAACCTACTACTACACCTAATATCTATGATGCAAAAAACACCATCTTTCACACAATTTCAAAATCTTACAGGAACCTTTTTCCTTAGCTATATATTGATGAGGAAATCCCAAATATTCACTTGTACGTAACTTTATGAATCGCCATCACTCCTGTATGCAACATTGTAATTTTATGTGGAATTATTTCCTTTGATAAAATCACTTTTTCCATCCTCCAGATTTTGGACACCAAGAATTAAGCTAAAATTGGGAAACGATGCCACCATGTATATGCATCTTTCTGTACCGCCTCCAAGGAATGCATTCCTTTACCTTGGATATTTTATAATTTACCTTGTCAAAAATATCTCTAAAACTCTACAAAAAAAACCATGGAAACTCACTTTTTCAACAAACAAAATTAACCCAAAAACATTTCAATGTTACATTAAGGGATTTTTTCCCAAAAATATCTAAACTAGTCAATAGTTATTTTTCCATAATTTCATAAATACTTTTATTTTTAGGTAAAAATAAATATATTATAAATATACAGTATTTATTATGACCTAATAATACCCAAAAGTGATGTACTAAATGTTATAAGTGGTATACAAGATCAAAATCATGTTTTCTTTAAAAATAATGCGTTTTTTGAGTTATTTTGTTAATTTTATAATCCTTTAATGAATCCTCCCAAACTAATATTTTTGTGGTTTTAAAATAAATTATTCATGAAAAAGACTCACTTCAGCATAACTAATGGTATTATTTTAATAATTTGTTTTATTGTCCTCATAAAATATTTAAAACCACCCCTCTTTGGTAAAAACCATGGGAAAACCCATGGTGGGGTTCGTGGTTTTTATTATTTTATCATATAGACTCCAAAAAATATTTTTAAAAATTAATAAATAATTACTCTCCCTTTTTCTATAAATACCCACAAATCCTTTCACTCCTCTTTACACAAATCTCCTTGAGAATAAATTTTATAACAACCCAGGCTTTTAATACATTGATATTAAATTTTCTTAGATAAATATTCAAAACATTACAAAAACACATTCTCGAGGACAATAATAGTTTAGTGCTTTTTGAGAATATGTACACAATCTTCTAATTTGGTGAAATATCTTCAAAATCTCTCATAAAGATCTTATCTATTAGTACTATTCACAAACAAATCCTACTTAAAACAATTCTTAATAACATGAGGAAAGAAAACATAATAATGGTTGTTCTTACATGATCTGTATGGGTAAACATGGGAGATATGTATGTATAACATGAACATAAGGGTATGCGAAAATAAGAATAAAATATGTAAACCATACCCCACATATCAAAGATCAGAATCATAAGTCATGGTATAAATATTTTTCATTAATAATACATCAATCATAAGTAAATCAATGAACATGATACATAAGAGCATAAATTTGGCATAATATATCGAAATATGGAATACAAATAAGCATACATAATTAATCCTATAACACTAAAGACTCACTAATAAGGCTATCATAGTTCAATGGGTTCACTTCCCAAACCATCATAGTAGTCAAGGTTCACTCCCAAGACTATAATAGTGGAAAACATTCCTTATTGAACAAGTTTCACTCCCCATTCTATTCATTTCTATCTCATGAGATATAAATCATTACCAAATTCATATGAGGGATATATAGGTCCCACCCATCATGTAATGAAAATCATATGTATGTGGTCTTCAAGAGCATAAAATATTCATCATATCAAAATCTATGAAATGAAATGGGTTTTATAAACATTTATTAATATCATAACCTATGGAAAAGAGATAGATTTGATATTCATTTAATCATTTCATTATAGTATAACCCATGGAAAAAGAATCAAGTTTCAAAAGAATATTATCATTGTATAACCCAAGGAGGAGAAATGTGTTACATAAATATGTTGTCTTCATAAACCATTCAAAGAAATAATAAGAATGGAATCCTGGGTTCATATCCCTAGAACAGAATAAGTTACATAAAAGTATTTAATCTTAGATGGGTAATGATTTTGAAAGATTAATCACCTAGAACGTTTCATGAGGAAGAAAAAATTTCTTTGAAAATGAATTTTTAAAACTAAATACATTTTGAAAATTGTTTTCATTGAAAATAAACTTAAACAACTTATAAATAAAGCTTTAAAATCATTTAAAACATTTCTTAACAATAACCTTTCCTCTTTGAAAAACACTTTTTTAAAACAAAAAACATTTTACAAATCATTTTATTTGAAAATAACCTAGAAAACAAATAAAATAAGCTTTAAAATTCATTTAAAACATTTTGTGAGGAAAATAAAATTTTCACTCTGTGAAACACATTTTAAAACATAAAAAATTTTGAACATAATTTTCTTTGAAAACAACCTTTAAACTTTACAAAGTAATATTCAACTAAAATAATGGTCATGGTAGTAGGAAATTTTATTCATGGAAAACATGTTAAAACAAATATTCATTTCACATTTTTTGTAAAAAAAAAATCATTTGGAAAATGAAAAGAATATTATTTTAAATTTTTTTAAAAAAAAATTAAAATAAGGTAAAAAACATTTAATAAATCATTTTAAAAACATTATGATAATTATGGAAACATTTTTATAAATCATTTTTTTGGAAGAAAATGGGTTTTTAATGAAAAGATGATTTTTCTTAAAAGAATTGTTTGAACTATTATGTAAATGAATAGAGTTAAATTAAGGTATTGAATTTATTATCATGAAATAACTAGAGAATATAAAAATAAATATTTTTATTCATAGATGGACCATAACATTCGATCAACAGAAACATAGTCATAAATAATCCTAATAAATGATAAGATTGTAACATAAAATCAATGCCACTTTTGTAGCTTTGAAATGAAATTCCTACGAATGATATATATACTAAAGTTTAAATGTAAATCCCAATAATTTTAAGGATAATAATCATAAAATAAATTCATCGGTAGTATATACACCACACTAAAGAAATTGGTAGTGAATATAACATGTGTCTCACAGAAGGGACAAGTGAGACGAAAATATCATACCATAAGTCTCGAAATACATCATACACATTAAAACCTCATATATAATAAATATAAGTTTATTAAAAATATATTAAAGAATAATAATTATATATATCATACCATATATAATTTACTTTTTTCATTTTATTAACAATTCCATGTTAAAGTCACATTTCAGGTAATAACCTCTTTGTTTTTTATATATGTTTTGGTTTGATATTTTTTGTCTCATTACTTTGATCTGGGTTCCATTATCCCCATAATAATAATCATGAAATAATTATAAAATTGATACACCAATGATACACTTAATAATAGTCATGAAAGATGATTTTGAAAAATGACGAACGTTATGATCATAGATATAGTAGGTAGTATATACGCATGAGTAACATTTCCATTTTTCAATGATCATAATCGAATGGAGGTATGTAATATCATATCTTTACATAAACATGATACTATAAAAAATTAAATATTATTTATTTAAATATACTTATACAGATCATCCAAGTGGTGTGGTGATTAAAAGAGAGTCACATCACTTCGTAAAGTTGGTAGTCCAAAAATACATGAAAGATGTTATCATCTTTTAGTGATTAAATATTTGAGGGATAAAATGATATATTATCATTTAAGATTTATAAATATATCATTAATATTATAATTATTTCATTTATATCACATATATTTATTAAAAGTATCTTTATCATCTTCCATGTAAGCTGTTAGTGAAAATGAATCAAATCATTTCATGAGGCGATAGTCCATTGTAAACATGAACGACGTTATCGTGTCCCATGAAAAATTTAAAGTATAGATATTGTATATAATAAAATGAATCTAGAGGTAATATTTTGATATAAATAACATGTATATAGTTTATTTCCATCATCATACCTATCATGAGAAGTGGTTATGGAAAAATAAAAGACATTAGTTCGTGAGGTTGTAGTCCTTCGTACGCTTGAATGGTAATTTTGTAAATTATTTTATGGAATAGAATATGGTTATAGGTAATTAACTTGATATAAAAACATTTATGTATATTGAATATAATTATTTTATTATATCACAATGTTTTAATAATTATTTAAGGATGTGGATAAAGAAATAAAATGAAAACTTTTGTTGAATAACATTACCTCTTCTTCGAGTAACCTTCTTAAGTTTACATCAGAAGCCTTCCAAGGTTTGATTTATGAAAAAAATAAGGATTCTAGGATGATATGATGGAATTTGGGTAATTAATTGAGTAGGTATTTTATGAACCAAAAGGGTTTTATATTGTGTATTGTAGAGGAGAGTTGGTGGATTTTATAAGTGAGGTGAGTGGCACACTTGTAATTGTTAGAAAAGAAAATGGTGTACCCACATTTATCTCATGAGAAAAGATCAAAAATATATTATTCTCAGGAATTATACATTATATTTTAAACAATATTACTAAACAATAGATTTTAGAAATGATTTCAGGTCATTTTAAACTTTATCTTTTGAGTTTAACCCCTAATAAACTGATTTTTACCTAAACTGTGGTAATTAATTTTTATATTTTTAACTATTAATTTTTTTGAAAAAAAAATTGAAATTATTTGATAATATAAAATATTATTAATAAAAATATTAAATGAATTTTTCAAGATATAATTCATAGAACTATAAATTATTTTTTTAAATTAATCTCACATAAGTGACTAGAAACCAGGTTATCAAAGAGAAAATGTTCTAATGTTCTAATGTTTTTATATCCAGTGCCAATATGAAACTGATTAAATTGAACTAAATTGGATTAATATATATATATAATTTCATTAATTTAAATTTAAAATATATTTAAAATATAATTTAACTTTATAAATAATTTCAATGAAAATGCAGTTTTCAATTAAAATGCAGTATTTTTCACTATTTGTGAAAAAATTATTGTTTTTAGAAAATTCACAAAAAATCACCTTATTATAATTTTGATATGATTATTTCAAAAATTTAATTTATTTTTTCAAATAAATTTTTTAAAAGTGTCATACATTAATTTTAAAATAAGTTTTCAAAATGGGGACAAAATGTTTTTTTAGAAAAATATTATTTTTGAGAGTAAAATTGGATTCATTCTTATCTCTTATCTAAAAAAATAAGATGAGTGTTAAATAGTGGATTAAATATATAATATATAAATTTTATAGAAATAATTCACTAAAATTGGTTTTTTTTAATTTAATGAGGTAAATTTTGATTTTTTTCATAAAATATAATTTTTCAAAAAAGATTTCCTTTATTTTCAAATAGTTTTTATTTTCATTTTTAATTAATTGTTCACTGAAGAATTCATTTTATATATATGGGTAAACAATATATTTGTATGATTTATTTAATCCTATTCATACCTTCTATCCAATTTTTAGGTGATAACTATCATATTAAATAAAAATATTTTGTTAATAATTCATGATTCGTTTAAACTAAACATTGTGTGCAACATAAGCTAAAATCAGTGTTTCATGTCATGAAAGATAAAATCAGATTTATATGTAATGAAAAATAAAGAAAATGTAAAATTTATTTGAAACAAATAATTCAAAAAGTATTAGGGTGTTAAAAAATTCATCCCATATCCCTCTCTAAATCCATACCAAGGTGTTCCAAATCCCTTGAGAAGCTCCTCCCAAGCTTTTAGAAGCAGCCTCCCAAGACAGGGGATTTTTATCTCATTTTTTCCATTGAACCATATTATTTGTATTTATTCTTTTTAATGTAAATTAATTATTTTTCCATGACTTTATTAATATCCTATTATAATCCAATTTATGTTCTAAGTATTAGAGATCATTTATCTTCTCTTATTATGACCTTTAACTAAGTTGTTACTATGTCGAAGTAAGGGATCTTATCCTCTTCCTTTTATTTCAAGAACTTTTTTTGTACTAAGCATTTTTATTTCTAATTATTCATTTTTAATGTTATTTTACTCATCCATTTACTAACATTATGATTACTAAGTAATCAGAGACAACCATACACCCTCGTTATACCCTTTCATGGATCTTTATGTAAAATTTCTATACTGTTGAAATTATCCTTCAATTTTTTAATGCCAATAATTTTTATAGTCAATACCCATACCCATTTACACTCAATGGTATTCACCTAGATGAACCTAACCAGCATTGATTTTATTCTTCCAAGTATATAATACCATAGTCTTTAAAGACGGGATTAGATGTGATGAAAGTTATTCTTATGTTTCATAACCAATATGGAATAATAATGAATCTACTTTATATGAATGAGATATGTGAGCCTAGAATAATATTTCCTTCCAATTCATTGGTTAATTTTTTTATATCATGAGTTTTCTTGAATAGTGAATAGTGGGTTATACTAAGCACACGATGTTTAGATTTCATAGTGGTTGTTCGTGACTAATACTTATGAGGTTATGTTTTATGTTGTTTATTCATTCCTTATATTTCCTCGATGTTATTATCCCATATCACAATTAAATTTCTTGATTATGATTATCAACACTTCTATGTCACTGTAGTATTCTTTTTTAATAACATGTGTTACTTTTCTCATATTATTCTTTGATTATTCCCTTACAGGGCTATATAGATCACCCCTTTCTTATATACGTCCACATGTTACCCATGTAGTTTTAGAAGAAAGATGAAATTTTAAGATCATGTTATGGAGTTTTAAATAATGTTGTTTTATCCCTATATTAAGTTATTATTTTATGTATCTAATTATCCAAAGACACTAGGCATCTTAATATTTGGGGTTTGTATTATGTGTATCGTTTTATTATAAATCATGAACTAGGGTGTATTAAAGATATGTGGTGTCATAAAACCCCTCAAAGAATCTCTCTCTCTTCTATTCCAAAAATCATTTTCCATTACCTAACATGATTTCCCAAAGAGATAAAAAACTTAAAACGTTAAAAAAATCTCAAATAAAACCATATTCAACTACAAGTAAATCCAAAAAACTAAAGGAAAATCCCTTATCAGATAACACACCAATGGAATACTACATTGGAATCAATCCATTGGGAAGAGGAGAAAAAATAAAATTAAGAAACTGAACTAGAATAGTTTGGATGAACATGATGGTAAATGATGTGGTAACGATGAAATATGCACTGTTAAAAGTATAAGGACATTGTGCATGGGTGCTGCATTTTTTCCAAAATGTACTTGATAACTGTGTAGCCCTGATCTATTAACCACTTCCACCCCAAAAACTGAATCCAACCCCCAAAATCATAGATACAACCAAAAAAGATCAAAGAATAATCTAAACATATCAAATTCCATCAAATATATCCACATTCAAGCTAAAAATCATGACTTAATCCCAATATATCCATAGAAACTTGAGGTTCCTATAGATGAACAGCTGGCCAATCACTTTCCTGCAAACTCCACCCAATTCTTGATGATGATCCTATTTTCTAGAATACTCATTCACACCCAAATAAAAAAATCACATGCTTTGATGTAATTATTTTATATTCCAACCTGAGATGTCCATCCATTGAACTCCTGAACTGATTGAGAACATACGTTAGGTGCATTCTTGATTTCCCCAGGTTGGAAACTAGTACCAGGGTATCAGAACATAATCATTGGGAATTATTTTACCCTTGAATTAATAACTAGATAAATAAATAAACATTTACATTAGGTTAAGTAGCATAATTAAAAGTAAGAAACTATAGAATGAATAATAAGGAACACAATAACCATACAAACACACAAGGTACCTAAATGAATAAACATCAACTCCAAATAAACATCAATGAAGTAATAGAGTCGATACATAAAGAACCAGGAATGTAAAATATAATAAAATTGCTAACTACAATTTCCATGTGACCTGAGGTCAGACTTCATATCCCATGCCAAACATTTGTCACAAACTCTTTCCCAACTCAAGGAAATCCAAAGTAAAGGCACCTCCAATGTGTCCATAAGAACCGCATATACCAAGGGGAATATATATGTTTTGAAAAAAATTGATCCCAATAAATAAAAACTATATAATTTATGTTATTATTACCAAATACAACCCATTTTTTGCTAGTTTTAAAATGAAACTGAAAACTGGTTTCCATATCATAAATAAAAAATATCTAAATAACACACACATTTCTAGAAAATGTTTTTGTTTGGATTAAAGAAAACAATATGTTGAAAACTACCATTCTTGGGCCTTATTCACTTTTTATAAAACCCTTCCCATTCATTTAAAAGAAGTAAGGTCCTAATCAAAACAAATTTCTAAACACCTTTAATACACCAAAATATTCCATTCATTTAAAAACTATATAAAATCTAAATTCAAATTTTCCTATTTAAAGCCACTTTTTAGAAAGACTATTTCAAAATAACTCTGGAGTGCTTTCCAAAGACACTTTACAACATATTTTCACAAATTAAATTGAAAGTGAACATAAATCGCCACTCAAATAAGAATCATGATAAATGAAACGTAAAAAAATATGCAAGACCAAACATCCCAAGAAGAATAACAGTTCTATAAATAATAAACATATTGGGATATAAACAATGATAAATATTGAAACCTCCTAAGTCTTACAAAGGATCAAGTGTCATTGGTAACATCCTAGGACTCACCGTAAATGGTTTAAATTGGTGACAATGATCCTAGGTCAACACTACTAAACTAGTCACGTCCTCGGTAGTCCTATTAGACTAACATAAAATAATATTCCCTATAAAACCTTGATACACTATGTGGTAATGTAGCAGACATTGTAGTAGTTACTGTAGCAGTTAATGTTGGGTACTGTAGCAACTAGAACTATTCACCTTGGGCCACCAATTTGGTCTTGGAGTCCTTCAGACTTTCGGGCCACCCAGGCCTTTGGGTTAGTAGGGCTTTCAAGCCACCTTTCAGGACTTCGGGCCACCTCAAGGACTTCAGGCCACATGAAATTGCCCCAGATATACTCTACAAAAAAGGAACAACCCTTGTAGAGGATTCAAAGCAGGTGCACTCACCAGAGCAGAGCCAAATAGATTTTTCAAAATGGGAGGGTTTGGATATTCCATCGGGACCAGCCTATGCTTGCATGGGAAGCCTAGCCATATGGCCATGCGAAGGTGGAGATCTACAATCATGATGCAGATGCTGGGGAGGGGCAGTTTTTTATAGATAGTCTAGTTGAATTTCCTAAGACCTTCGGGTCATGTAATCTCCTAAGCCTACGGGCCATGTAATCTCTAAGCCTATGGGCCTTGTAAGGGTTCCTCTCATCTCTTGAAAGGGGGCTTATCAAAAATCAATAAAAATTAAGGCCTTAGGTCCATTCAAGAAGAAAGAGGATAGATCACAAGGCCCTATACCCATTTAATTCAATCCATCTCAGAGTAGCTGGTAATTTCTTGCTAGTCGATGCACTATCTATACTATGTTTTGAACTTATCTAAAATTCTACTAAGTCCATTAGGATTCCCATGAACAATATCAAATGTAGGTGGGAAATCATATGCATCAATATCCCATGGAAATAATCACACCTCACCTATAGACACCCGCAATCAAAAAACCCCTTCACATTTCATTCACATCACATGAAATATTCAACATACTCCACAATCCATATTACACATTATGAAACAAACACCCCTTGGGTTATAATTTATTAAGGGGAATAAGAGGGTTTCTCATGCCCATACACTATTTGGATGACACCCAAAGTAAAAATCAAGCATTTATTAAAGAATCGTAGTGCCAAGTCACTTTTCAATAGATTAAACTCCCACTCCAACCCATTATTTTAAAATTCAATCTCTTATAATCCTTTTATAAAAAACTTTCATAGGTGACTCACTCAAAATTATTTGGAAGAACATTTTCATGAATCAATACATTTCTATTTAAAATTCCCAACGAGCTTAAAATACTCATCCCAAACTCATTTTATGACCTAAATAGGGTCAAATCATGTATAAATAATACACAATCTATATTAAAATGATTCTATTATTAATTTTTAAACATTTTTCATTTTAAAACACAAATTAAATCCACATGAAAAAATATCTAGAAGTCCAAGACCACACATGACAATGTATTTCATGACCCACATGAGGTTAAAATCCTTTTTAAATTCCAAATTCAAATTAAAACCATCTTTTAACAATTATAACTAATTTTTATTTAAAAAAATCACTTGAAATGATAAGTGAAACACATTTTATCAAGATGAAGACAACATGGATCACCTTTAAAATCAAAACATTCCATCACACATGGATCAAATTTTATAAATAGGTTATTTTATTTCACTATGAACTCAAGGTTATGTCAATTTAAGAAATTGAATATAAACACCAACCTTATTTCAATGTTTACCATGCTAAAAGATACCATCTATGATAGTGAGTTCTCAAACATTCCTTAAGGGACCTCAAGTAAGACCTAAAAAACAAAACTCTCCAGAATCGATCTCATTAAAACTTAATATCAGACTTGAAATCACCTTAGGTTTGTAGTAAAAACTAAAACTAAAAAATATATATATTTGGAAAGGGAAGTTAGCATAATAGAGGGCTTACCATGAATAAATCCAAATGAATCTTGTTTAGTGAGACTTAAAAATCCAATGGAATGGAGGGAGAAAGATCCATGGGTGTGAATTGTCTGGTCCAAATAATAGGGAGAAGAAATTAATCCCCTTGGGCTCTTAAAATTTAAGTGAAAAAAATCACAAGTTATCTTTTAAGTGAATCTGGGAAAATTAAATGGTTAGTACGCAAGGTTTGGTAAACCACACACCAACCCTAAAATTGGTACTACCTAAGAAAAACTCAAACACATTTTTTTTCTATGGGATCAATATGGTTCATCTACCAAGGTACCAAATGGGATGAATGGAACTTCCCAAACAAAAATCCATATTGCATTCTTATCACAAGGTTTTCTAAACTATATGAAAGAATTACACTGGGAAACTCAAAGGAAGAGGCACATGATTACTACTAAGATCCACCACTATCATGGGAAACCCATGACAGTCAAACCAAGAATTTTCATAAATAACTAGAAATATCCCTATCTAAAAGAAACCATAAGGATAATCTTAAACTATACACCCCAAAATGTGTGTAGAATAAAAAATTATAGAAAAATAGAACTCAGAGTTAGAACATTCAAAAATACTAAAATCCCCAAACATTAATTAAAATAATTAATTGTAAATGATGCTACAGTGATAGGGGATTCACATGACTAGAAAAAACCACCTCACGCATGTTCATACTCAAACCCCACAAAAATCAAGGGAAAATATCACCCAAAACCTTATGTCATTTACCAATGTCAATTTAGCTAGTCCTGATCCAAAAAAGAACTTTTTGATCATGTTTACCAAATTAGGAAACATTATCGGTATACCACAGTACACGTATCTTGCTCACCTATTCAAGGAACCAAACCAATGAGATTCACTACCCAAACCCTTATTCCAATTATCCAAGCCAACCTAGCTATTTCAAAATAAAAAATTAAACCTTTAGGTTTTTTTACCAAAGTTTACATCCATTCCATTACCAATGAAACATGTCTCTCATCCATTATTTTAAAATTGAACCCTCAAGGGGTTTCACTACCTAAACCCCTATGTTATCTATCATACCCAACCTAACCTCAACTCAGACCAAACAGATCATTCAAATCCCAAGTCCTATGTGTAAAATACTATGTGAATTATTGGTAAAATCCTAGTTTCCACCATTTTCAAGAAACCAAACTCATATCCCCCATTTAAGGAACCTATGAAATCAATTTAGATATCACAATATCATGAAAACATAAAAACCAGAGGACTCACATGGATACACACATACTATCATGTAATTCATGGCATACAATTTTATATAATTTTCATAAATTGTTAAGGACTTCCTAATTTGATCACTGGAAATCCAAATCATTAAAATTCACCTCCCAAAATTCCAATTCCCTAAAACGATCACAAAATTTTATAGATTAGGGATCTAAGGATAATAAATAATAGGAATGAAGAAACTAGGGCAAGCTAGAGTTTAGTCTTACCAAGATGGTTCCACTAAAACCAACAACCCTTCAAACATGAAATATATTAATTTGAAGGTGAAAAATGTCTATGGATACCTCCCCTTAATAACTTGGTTTGAGTGAGGTTCGGGAGAGAAGAGTGGGAATCTAAATCGAGGCGTTTGGGAAAGTTATAAAAAAAATCATTAAACCCCAACTCAGTATCCCAACCAGCTAGTCATTGGACACCACCGGATAACCGATGGGTCAATATACAATTATTATACACCTATCCAGAAAACAATATAATTGTTTGTCCTTACCAACTATCCATTGGTCTCATTGTGGTATTCAGCTATAATTCCAACCACACATATCAAACTCAGTATCCACATCTAAGGTACCCAACACCTAGAAAAACAAAAACCAGAAAACATCTACATGCATAGGTTGGAAATTCTAACCTATAATGTGCCTCAAAATTTGAGAAATTTTTCCAGTTATTTTAGAAAGGAATATAATTCTTAATCATGAAAGGGGGAGAAGATAATAGGGAGACTAGTGAAACTAGGGGAGTTTTATAAAAAATAATGATTCAAAATGTCTGCATACATTAAAGACATATTAAAAATGTTTTTTTGGGTTCTTGATTCAATTATTTTACGATGTGGGGTGGAATAATTGGTTTCATCATGACCCATGTGTATGAATTAATTAGAATCAATAGTCACCATCAATTGGTATCAGTTTCCAAAGAACAGTTGGTATCAAGAAATATTTATCATGTATTATCAAGATCAAAATGATATATTGATGATATTTCCATGGTAATCCTGTTTCTCCTACAGAGTTTGACTCATCAGGGATTAGATACTGCATTGAGTAAGTCTTTGATCACTATCTAGATTTGCAAAGAGATAATTACATTATAGGAGATGGTGAATAAGTATTTGTCAAAAGATGAAACTAAGTGATTTTTAAGTGTTTTTAATAAACTAAAAGGGGGATATTTTTTGGAAAAAATATCTCTTCAAAATGTTTTATAGTTTTTGGATTTGGTTTTTTTTGACAAATTATTTTGAAAAGTAGTTTAAAAAGTGGTTAGAGGTTCTCGTAATTAGATCATTGTAAAATTCATTATTTACTAGTGTTTTTTAGATGTTTGGGCCTAAAAATTTTGAAGGTCAATGTTATTTTTTGATAAATGAAAAATATGAATGAGTTATAGTACACATACTACAAGTTCATTTTTGTGGAATAATGGAGGAATATTATTCTGGTGGACCTTTAGGTCGAGTAGGAAGACCACAGGGGAGTGTATACGGTCATAGGGTGGATGTAAATACCTGACCCTAGTTGCCCAGAGTTATTGCCTTATTACATTACATTGGCATGATTATAAGAAATTTGTATCCTGAAGGAATGAATATTTTAGTATATTTGAAAAAAACTATACATATATAAGTTAATTATTACATCATTAAATGAAAATCAACACTAAATTATTCCATTAGAAACATCCATGCCTCTTAGATTGTGCCTGCAAGTCGCGCATAACTTACTTCTTTATATCCTAAGAAAATGAAACAAAAGAAAGGGGTGTGCACAAATTGTCAGTAAGAGTAAGAAATATAGTGGAATATAACATAAACATATACATTAGATATAGTGAATAATTGAAAAAACATGCCTTTACCTATAATAAACTTGAACACATTATGTCACGAATATGAGCTGAATAAATAATTCCATAATAAAACATAATCATGGGTATTCTACTAGTCGAATAACCACATTAACATTAAATTACAAGATTCATAATGAGGGAATTGAATATTATAGATATTTTAAAACATATTTTCAAGGCCTTGTCCAAGACATCTAAAAATTATTAAGGCCTTGGCCAAAACTATATCTCAAAATGGGCAAGGCCTCATCCAAGTCCATGTCTATTTGTCTCGTGAGTCCTACTGATGCATCGAGGGGATATATTAGGCCCCACCCATCACATAATAAGTAAAATTCATTCCTCATATGAGTGGGCATAAACATAAGCAGCATATATATTCATATTGAAACTAACTTATGAAATGTAAATAACTTTCCTCAAACATTAAGCTTAAACACAGACCATTCAGAGTAAATTGGTGAATGGTTTTAGGATAGCACATCCACAATCAAAGTATTCATACACCATACAATAAATATAGTATATGAAATCATAAATTATTAATCACAATAATACATAATAATCAATAAGAGTGTTGAAACAGATGAAAATACTCTTATAAAATCATAAAGTAATTCTTGAGATAAATACTCTTTTATTTTGAAAAGAAGAGTTATTTTGGAAAAAGTATTTGTATAAAACAATAAATGAAGTTAGATTTTATTTTAATAATAAAATTAGTGATTTTAGAAAAATAATGGTCTCTAAAAATAGATTATATAGTTCCATTAAAATTAGGTAATAATTTGAGAAATCCCCTTGAATCGGGCTTGTATTTCGGAAATAATTTTAAAGGTTCCATTTAAAATGTATAAATCCTCATAAAATAAGGAATAATTATTTTTGGGATATATATATATATATATATATAAATATATATAAAATTAAAATATAAATTTTTAGTAGTACATATTAATTATTAATAATTTAATTTAGTTAAGTACAAAATAAAAGTAACCCGAATGAAAATGGAGGTTCGGGTGAAAAAAACCCTTACCTTAAGTCTAATTGTGTTCCGATCTTGAAGTTAAGTTCCATGAAAATGAAATTATACATATTAATAACTTAATTAAGAACCTATTAGACATTTCTTTATTTTATAATTATTTTATTAAGTTCATTATGTCATTATTTATTAGTTATAAGATTGAATTCCATCATTCCGGAGTGTTCGTTTTCTTGATTTTCCTAACCGGTTCACCTGTTTTTTATGTAACGGAGTTCATGTGGAATGGATGTAAATATCAATAATTGAATTTAAATATTATTATGAACATACATAGGTTTTAATTTTCATTGAAATAATTTGGTTACATTTCATGAGGATGAATCATTAGATGAAATATTAATGGAAATCACTTAGATTATTTTAGCAGTATTTTGATTATTAGGAACTAGTTTGTTCATATGATTCAATATTGTGTACATATACTAGTTCCTGAATATTAAATAGATTATAATACATATATTATAGTCGGTTTAAACCATAAAAATAGTTTTATGACTAGTAATTAAGGATAAATTGAAGAATGAAACTTCGTCATCCATGAAGGTTGTAAATTGGAACCTCACGGACGATGAATTTGTTTATAAAATAAAAGAGAGAGAGAGTATAAATATTGATGATGTTTTTTCTAGTAACATGAAATAATTCTATTATATGGATGATACTAGATTTATAATTGTTATTTTTATATAGGAGTTGAGGAGAAGATAACAATAGAAAGAAACTCGAAATGAAATTGAATGAAATAAAATGTGATTTTGACTATTGAATCCACCTCCTTGAGAACTACATTAAGGGAAGGGGTTTTGGTCTTTTAGAAAGACCAAGAGCTCTTGGACATGGGGAGTGACTCGGTAAGGGTATTTGGTCAGAACAATGAGGAGCCTCAGGTCTTAGAGGAGTGAATAGAAGAGGGAGTGATGGGGGGTTTTATAGTGGAGGAGAGGAGTGAATTTTGAATATTTTACTCATTATTTTATTATTTCCCTCAAGACAACAAATAGTTTTATTTCATGTGACCCTTAATAGTAATAAGTTCATTTGAGTTATAACCATGTGGACTTAAATCATTTATTATCTCATAAATAGTGTATTTAACTGATAATTTGTATATACGATATTTTACTGTATTTCACTATTCATCAAAAATTCAAGAATTTCATAAAGATAAAAAAATTCCCCCTAACCATTTTTCACCATGTAGAACTGAAAAATGAACACAATTTTTTAAAAATAATTTTCTAAATATGATTAATTTAATTTTTAAATAAAATCATAATTTATTCAAAAAATAACAATCTTAAGACTATCATTCGTTTTATATCACATTGAAAAATTAATCAAGATATCATTATCTTGTAACCATAAGAATAAAATACTATTATTATTTATTATTCATAATAATCATATTACTATTCATATTACTATTCATAAGGGTATGATACTATTCATCAAAAACCAATTTGGTTCTATCAGACTCCAAATGACTTACTAATCACTACTCTAGATGATTATTTTTTGAAATTCAAAACATATTAGAAGAAAAGTTGTGTTTAACAATTAGATTATAAATTGTGTTTATTGGTAGAGACTCAGTGTTTCATGGGTTCAATATTTATTTTCAAAACCTTGGGTTGTTACATTCTTCCCTCCTTACAAAAAGTTCGTCCTCAAAATTCACAAAATTTTACCTCGAAAAAAGATTTATGTAGGTCTTCATCACCATCTCTTCAGGCCCCCATGTTGCCTCTTCGATTTTATGATTTCTCCAAATTTTCTTTACCAGATGATTCATTAAATTCCTCATAACTCGTTCTTTATTGTCCATAATCCAGATAGGCTCTTCACAATAAGATAGATAAGGTTATAATTCTATATCTTCATATGTGAGGACATGTGTTGGGTCAGGCATGTACTTTCTCTGTAATGATACATGGAACACATTGTGTACTTTGGACAAGCTAGGCGGCATAGCCAAACAATATGAAACAGCTCCAATTCTCTCTAAAATTTTAAAAGGCCCAATATACCTAGGGCTCGGTTTCCCTTTCTTACCAAATCTTATAACTCCCTTCCATGGTGATACTTTCAAGAAAATGTGATCACCCACATGAAATTCCATATCCTTCCTTCGATTATCAGTATAGATCTTCTATCTACTTTGATCTATTTGGATATGACTTTGAATAGTCTTTACCTTCACTGTTGTTTCAACCACAAGCTCTAGGCCCACAAGCTTCCTTTCTCCAACTTCTTCCCAAAAAGTTGTTGTACGACATCTCTTTTTGTACAATGCTTCATATGGTGCCATTTGAAAACATGAATGGAAACAATTATGGTAGGAAAACTCCACCATAGGTAAATACTGATCCCACATACCTTGAAACTCAAGTGATCATGATCTCAACATCTCATGTATGGTTTGGATCATCCTCTCTGATTTCATATCACTTTGTGGGTGGTAAGCAGTACTCAATCGAAGTTCGGTATCCATAGCTTTCTGAAGACTTTTCTAGAATTTTGATGTAAACATTGGGCCCTGATCAGACACAATTGGGATAGGTGCTCCATGAAGTCTCGCTACTTCATTGATATAGAGTCTTTCTTGGTGTTCTAGTGGAAAATCCTCTCTTATAGTAAGGAAATATACCGATTTCATAATTCAATCCACAATTACCCATATCGCATCATTCTTCCTTGTAGTTTTGGGTAATCAAATGACGAAATCCATGGTGAAGTCATCCTATTTTCACGTAGGAATAGGTAGAGGTTGCATTAATCTTTTTGGATGTTTCCTTTTAGCCTTCACTTGTTGACAGACTAAACATCTTGACACATAATCCGCAATTTCCCACTTTATGTCATCCCGCCATAAATGTTCCTTCAAATCTCTATACATATTAGTGCTACCCAAATGTATAGAGTAATTCAAACTATGGGAATCATCCAATAACTCCCTTTTTATCTCGGGTATAGTTGGAATACAAAGCATCTTCCCACATTTTAGAATTCCATCTTGACATACAAAGTCAGCCAACTTCCCTTCTTTTGGAGCATTAATTTTCTTTGGCAGGTTATCATCATCAGGATGAGAAATTTTAATCATTTGTAATAAATATTGTTGGAAAACCAAATGAAAAAGTAGTGATGTTTCACCTTCTTTGATAATTCTCATATCCATCCTCATTAGATCCATATACAAAGGATCCTTGTCAATCCTCATTTTGTTGAGAACTCCATGATCCTTCCTGCTCAATGCCTCAGCTACCTTGTTTGCCTTTCCTTGGTGGTATTATATAGTACAATCATAATCCTTGAGTAGTTCAAGCCATCTCCATTGCCTCATGTTTAGTTCTTTCTATGAGAAGATATACATCAGGCTCTTGTGATCCATATATATCTTAGATTTTTTGCTATAGAGATAATGTCTCCATATCATTAGGGCAAAGATTACCACTACTAACTCAAGGTCATGAGTGGGATAGTATTCTTCATGAATTTTTAACTTTCATGATGCATAGGCAATAACTCTATCATTCTTTATAAGGACAAAACCAAGCCCTTTCTATGATGCATCTATATAGATAAAAAACCCACCATTCCTCGATGGTAGGGTTAGTATTGGATCAATCACTAATCTATTCTTTAATTCATCGAAACAATCCTCACATTATTTTTTCCATATGAACATAACCCCTTTACGTGTAAGCTTTGTCACTGGGTTGGCAAAACGGGTGATGTTTGGAATGAAATGCTGATAATAACCTGCTAAACCAATATAACTGTGTACCTTAGTTATGTTTGTTGGAGTAGGTCATTCTTTCATAGCCTTTTTCTGCGCATGATCAATAGATATTCCATCTTTAGAGACAATGTAGCCTAGAAAGGTAACTGATTAAATCCAAAATTCACACTTTCGAAACTTCTCAAATAATTCATTTCCTCTAAGAGTATTAAGAATAGTTCTCAAGTGTTTTTCATGATCTTCATATATTTTAGAGTATACCAAGATATCATCAAGAAATACTACCAAAAAGTTATCAACATATTCCTATAAAACTCTATTCACTAAATCCATGAAAATATAGGGTTCATTAGTCAGTCCAAAAGGAATTACTATAAACTCATAATACCCGTACCTGGTTCAAAATGCTATTCTTTTAATGTATTCCTTCCTCACAAGAAACTGATGATATCTAGATCAAAGTTCAATCTTTGAAAAATATTGATCTCCATGAAGTTGATCAAATAAATCAACAATGTGAGTTAGGGGATACTTGTTCTTTATAGTTATAGCATTGATCTCCTTGTAGTCAATGCACAACCTCATAGATCCATATTTATTCCTAATGAAAAGAAAAATGGCTCTCCATGGATAAACACTAGGGAAAATAACTCTTTTATTACTCAATTATTCTAGTTCTTTCTTCAGTTCCAATAATTATTCAGTGGAAATTCTATAAGGGGTCTTTGAAATGGGCCTTGAACCATGAATTAAGTTAATGGAAAACTTACTTTCCCACTCTGGAGGATGTCCAGGTAAATCCTATGGAAAGACGTCAATATATTCTTGCACAATAGGTACGTCCTCTATTTGAACATTATTTTCCTCACCCATAGTTATTGCATTACCTACCTCACCAATAATTGAATTCAACAAAGTTATAAGGGGTGGATCTAGATGAGAATCAAACGGTTATGTTTCTACACTAAATATAAGGGATTCCACATCGTCCTCAAAAATTGTAACCTCCTTCCTCTTGTAATAATTTTCCGCATTATGGTTTAAAATCCAATCCATACTATGGATTATATCAAATTCCATCATGGGTATGAAAATAAAATTATCAAATAAAGCATGTTTATATGCCATAATGGGGACTACCTGACACAACTTTGTTGCAATGATATTTCCCTTAGGAGTTTTGACTAAAAAACCCTTAATAAATCATATTGGAAATATCTAGTTTTCTTGAAAAATGTAAAGATATCAAAGAATGAAATGATCTATAATCAAATAAAGAATTGGATAAGTTTGATGAAATGATTAAAGTACCTTCCACCACATCATTAGGAACTTCAATATTATTGGTTGTGATCGCATAAGTTTGTCCATGATTCCTTGTCCTTTTCTGTGGCATGTTTCTTTGATGCATTAGACAATCAATAGCATAGTGTACCATATCCCAAAAATTATAGAATTGAACATTAATATCTTCTTTCTTCCCCTTGAAATCACCAACAATAAGACCTTTATGTCCACATTTGTAACATATGCTTTTTCTTTTTAAGAAGGCACCAGGGTGTTTCCTTCCACAATTATCACAGGGTGGAAATTCAACTCTTCCCTTCTTCCCCATTTCTTTATTTACTTTTCCAGATTTTTCAGCAACCCTCTTCTTCTCTTGTTTTCCTTTGAATTCATAAGACTTAGAGAATTATTTTTCTATTTTGATAGCACATGAAACTATATCCTCATATGATGAAAATTTTTGGGAGACAAGTGTCTTCCAGAGGAATTGATTTAGGCCATCAAAAAATAGATCAATTTTTCTCTTTGGATTACATATGTAATCCATATAATTCATTGATAAACTTTTGAAGTTATCTTCATACATTGCAACATTCTCATCTCCCTTTTTCCTGAAATTCAAAAAACACCTTTCCGTATTTGCTCACTATTAACTAATAAAGTATTTCCCTAGGAATATTTCCTTAAAGTCCCACCATTTCAACTCTTCTATCTCTTCATCCTCTTTTCTGTTTTGGATTAATGACCACCACTGATCTGCATCTCTCGATAGAAAATAAACTACTATGATGACCTTCTCTCTTTCATTACATCCCAAATTGAGAAATATCTTCTCTAGGGATCTTATCTACTGCTCAACTACAAATGGGTTTTGTAGTCCCATTGAATGATGGAGGATGTTGTCACATAAAGAGATCTAAAAATCTCTTCCACGTGGTGGATCTGGATGCTCCATATGCGTAAGGTTATTATTTATAACCTGAGTAAAGTTTCCCAGTATTGTTATAAGCTTCTTTTCACTTTTCGTAGTACTAAACCCAACATCATTATCTTGTGTTAGAGGGAAATCCCTACATGGGATATGCATGTTCATGCGGTTTCCATTTCTTCCACTAGGTTCCATTTCTAGATAATGTAATACAACAGATTCAACTATGAATCATAATGTATAATCTTAACTTATCAAAATAATTAGCATAAATTGAAATCCTATGTGTGGAAAACCTCATAATCCCAAAAATGGTTTCTTTACAGAAAATTTTATATTTAAATCCTTCATAATGTATTATAAAGAAAATGAGAAATATCCTAAGCATATCCTCAGGAGTTTCAAACTAGGTGTGTAGTAAGGCCTGTTTTCATGTTCCAGGATACCTAGTATCAAGCCTAAAACTCTTTATCAGAGTTTTCACTCCTAATTACATCTGTGTCAGAACTACATCCACTTGTAGAATCTAGACAAGGATGTATTTGCAAGAAAAATCCATATAATCTATTCCTTACCAAAATACCAGGATGTTCTTGTTTGTTTATCCTCAAAGATAGTCATAGGCATTTGTTCTCTAACCTACGTTTTCTAAATCTAGTTTCCAAGTTTTCTACTAAACTTCCTCGGATACCAACTGTAAAGACCTGACCCCAGTTTCTTGGAGTCGGTGCCTTATTACATTACATTGGCATGATTATAAAAAAAAGTTGTATCCTGAAGGAATGAATAGTTTAGTATATTTGGAAACAAGATACATATATAATTTCATCATTGCATCATGAAATGAAAAACAACACTAAATTATTCCATTAGAAACATCCATGCCTCCAATATTATTCCTGCAAGTCTCTCATAACTTACTTCTTCATATCTTGGGAAAATGAAACATAAGAAAGGGGTGAAATCAAACCCTCAGTAAGAGTTAGCAATAAAATGAAATTTATCATAAACATAAACATTAGGAATGGTGAATAATTGAAAACACATGACTTAAAAAATAATAAACTTGTACACATTATGGCGGGAATATGAGCTCAATAAATAATTTCATAATAAAACCTAATCATGGGTATTCTACTTGTTGAATAACCACATGAACTTTCAATTAATATCTTATTAATGAGGTAAGTTCATATGCCAGAAATTTTGAAACAAATTTTCAAGGAATATTCCAACATTTCTAAAAATTATTAAGGCCTCGGCCAAAACCATATCTCAAAATGGGAAAGGCCTCGGCCAAGTCCAAATCTATTTGTCTCATGAGACCTACTGATGCATAGAGAGATTATCGTGGGCCCCACCCATCACATAATAAGTCCAATGAATTTCTAATATGATCAAGGATAAATATAAACAACATATACATTCATATTCAAAATAACATATGAAATATAAATAACATTCCTCAAACATTAATCTTAAACACTAACCATTTGTAGTAAATTGATGAATGGTTTTAGGATAGCACATCCAAAATAAAACTAGTAATAAACCATCCAATAAATATAGTAGATGAAAAAATAAATTATTAATCCCAATAATACATAATAATCAAAAAGAGTGTTGAAACATATGAGAATACTCTTATAAAATCATTAAGTAATTCTTGAGATAAATGCTCTTTTATTTTGAAAAGAAGAGATATTTTGGAAAATGTATTTGTATAAAACCAAAAATTAAGTAAGATTTTATTTTAATAATAAAATTAGTAATTTTATAAAGAAAATTGTTACTAAAAAAATATTATATATTTCCCTTGAAATTATGTAAGAATTTGAGAAATTCACTTGAATCGGGCTTGTATTTCGGAAATAATTTAGAATGTTCCTTTTAAAACGTGTAACTCCCCATAAAATAAGGAAGTTTTCTGGTTGGAACACATATATAGATTATTCACATAGAAATTATGATTAGTAAATATGAATTATTAAGAATTTAATTGAGGTAAGTTTATAATAAATGTAACCCGAATGAAAAATGGAGGTTCGGGTGAAAAACCCCTTACCGTAAGTCTGAATGTGTTCCACTCTTAAACTTAAGGTCCTAGAATATAAAATTATAATTATTAATAAATTAATTAAGAACCTATTATACATTTATTTATTTTATCATGATTTTATTAATTTCATTATGTTCTTATTGATTAGTTATAATATTGAATTTTGTCATTCTGGTGTGTTCGTTTTCTTGATTTTCATAATCGGGTCACCTGTTTTTTATGTAATAGAGCTCATGTAGAATGGATTTAAATCTACCAAATTGAATTTAAATATTATTTATGAAAATAAATAGGTGTTAATGTTCATTTAAACCATTTTTTTATATGGAGTGAGGATGAATCATTATATTAAATATTAACGATAATCACTTAGATTATTTCAGCGGTATTTTGATTATTAAAAACTAGTTTGGTCATATGATTAAATATTATGTATATATACTAGTTATTGAATAGTAAATAGATTGTAATAAGTATATTATAGTCTGGTTAAACCATAAAAATGGTCTCATGACCAGTAATTAAGGATAAATTGAAGAACGAAACTTCGTCGTCCATGAAGGTTGTAAATTGGAACCTCAGAGACGAGGATTTCATTTATAAAATAAAAGAGAGAGATTAAGAATATTGAGGATGGATCTTCTACTCACATGATATAATTATAGTATATAGATGATAATATGGTGAAAATGGTCATTTATATAGAGGAGGTGAGGAGAAGACAACCATAAAAAGAACTCAAAATGAAAATGAAAGCAATAAAATGTGAATTTACCTCTTGAATCCCTCTCTATGAGAACCTCTTTAAGGGAAGGGGTTTTGGTCTTTTGGAAATACCAAGAGCTCTAGGATGTGGGGAGGGACTAGGGAAGGGTATTTTGGCAGAACATTTAGGAGCTTCAAGGATTATAGGAGTGAATATAAGAGGGAGTGATGGGGGATTTTTATAGTGGAGGAGATGAGTGAATTTTGAATATTTTACTAATTATTTTATTATTTTCCTCAAGACAACCAAGAGTGTTATTTCATGTGACCCATAATAGTAATAAATTCATGTGAGTTCGAAAAAAGTGGCCTTAAATCACTCATGATGTCATAAATAGTGTATTTAATTGAGAATTTCTATATACGGTATTTTACTCTATTTCACTATTCATTAAAAATTTAAGAATTTCAGAAAAATCCCAAAAATTTACCCTAACCATTATTTTCTATGTAGAATTCAAAAATTAACTCCATTTTTCTAAAATAATTTTCTAAATATGATTAATTTAATTTTTAACTAAAATAATAGTTTATTTGCAAAATAACAATTTTAAAACTATCATTCGTTTTATATCACATTGAAAAATTAATCAAGATATAATTATCTTGTAAACTTAAGAAAAAAAAATAACATTTTTATTTACTATTCATAAGGTTCATATTACTATTCATATTACTATTTATAAGGGTATTTTACTATTCACCAAAAACCGAGTTGGTTCTATTAGACTCTAAATGACTTATTGATCACCACTCTAGGTGACTATTTTTCAAAATTCAAAAACATAGAAGAGGAAAAGTTGTGTTTAATGGTTAGATTATAAAATATATTTTTTTTGTAGGGACTCAATGTTTCATGCATTCAATATTTATTTTCAAAACCTTGTGGTGTTACAGTGGAAGGATATTTCAGGATTGTAAGTCATAATAGAGTATACAAAGATGAAGGAGAAGGTATGTCTACATATATAGAGCATAACTAAGTTCATGGTCATTTGATAGTTCTCTCTGGGCCTCCATGAAAAATAGTATGTTAATAGGGAAGGTGTTCCGTGTACCGTGAGGGGGAGTTTTCGGTATGAGGTGCAACGATGAAGTGGATCAGTTTAAATGAAGGATTGAATAGTAATTTCATTTTTATTGAGTTTATTAGAAATATTTATGTTTATAAAGGACCCATAATCACTTAATTACATAGAAAAAACTCATTTTGAGAACATCATCCCTAGAGGAATTCAAAAAAGTCCAAAAGGGTGCCTAGGAGCTCATGGTAAAATGATGCTCGTGAAGTAAGAGTACATGAGGGAACATGTGATTTCAAAAAACATGAGTTCAAAAAGGATGATTTTATAAGGACATATTTTTTTATCAATCATTTTTACAAAGGGGAGTTCATGGTGAAAACTTTTAATGAGGTTAGAGTTCATAGTTATAGAGTTTTTTAAGGTTGTAGTTTATGGTGAATCTTTTCCATGATGTTGGAGTATAAGAGGTAGTAGGGGATTTCATGGGGAATTGTGTTCTTTGAGTTAATGTGTTTGAAAGGGTGGATTTCATCTATCAGATGAAAAAAGCTTCATATCTTGCCTATTTCAATGTGAACAAAATTAGAATTGAAACAAATCACTAAGAGTATATTATGGAGGAATAGTGCATTCACTTCAGTTAAGAGAGTAGTGTGTTCTCAAAGTGTGAATGGTTGTAACTAGGAGGGACAGTGAGTCCACTCCAAAAATTATAACAGCAGTGTGCTATAATAGATTTGGTAAATTGACACATTTCCATTGTATTCTTCTTGGACTAGCCCGATTAAGGGTGAACTGAGTAAAATTGTTTAGTCTCGTGCATGTTTTCATTTATGCTCCTATATTTTTTATGGGAAGGAGAGAGAATAGTGTTTTGTTCAATGAAGAAACAAGATCAAAACAAGGGAGTGTTTTATTCTACCATAACCTGATTCACCCCCCTCTCTGAGTATTTAGCATAGTTGTTCCAATAATAGGAATGTATTTCTAAACCCATTTAATAATTTAATGAATTTTTTAACTATTAATATATATTTAGAAAAAATATATTATTATTTCATTATTTATTTTTATATAATTATTTATATTTATATATATTTATATATAAATGATTGAAGAAAATATTTTAAAATAAAATTACATATATTTTCACAAATTAATTATTATTAATTATATTTAAAAGATGTTAAACATATTAATTATATATAAAAAAACATTAATAACTAATAATTATATTTAAATGTGATTAATTATATTTTAAAATTATTAGTAATTATATAAATGTATAAATATTTATTATAATATTTTATTAATTATAAAATTATATAATTGAATATAAAAATACTAATAATTATATTTAAATATAAAATGGTTTATAAATAATTACTAACTATAAAAATGTATATGATTTTAATTATATATAAAAAAATTTAAAAATTATTAATTGGAATTAATTATTATTAATTATATTTAAAAATTGTTATTATTTATATAAATGAATAAATATTTTATAAAATATCTATATTAAAACATATAATTATAATTAATTTTTTTACAACTATACTAAAATACATAATATTTTGAATATATTATTAATTATAATATGGATATTAAATTTACTTTTAATAGATTTTACATAAATAATATTCATTATTATTTTTGTAAAATTATTATTATTTTTAAAAAATTATATATTGAATGTGTAATATTTATCATTAATAATTATATGAAAAATATTGTTATTCATATTAAATGTATACAAAATATATATATATATATTGATTTTATTAGAATCTCTATATGAAATTGTATTAATTATATTTGAAAAATATTTATTATTATTTAACAAAATAAAAAAATTATAATAATTTTATTTATAACATAATTTTTTAATCAAATATGTAAATTTCAAAAAAATTAAGTTCAATTTAATAATTCATTTAAAAAATAAATTTTTGTGTTTAACATTGCCATAAAAATATATAAACTCAATATATTGATATTATGTAATCTATATTATGTATATGAGATCACAAACCACAAACAACACACACACTCAATCCCCCCTGTGGATCAAGCCCAATCCCTCTTTATATAGAATGAAAAGTACCTACCATACCAACTTTATTACATATTTATATTTTGAAATTCCATGTTCTTGATACATTAAAGGCCTAGAATAAAGTGGCCCAAAGTCAATAGAAGGAGATCACCCAAAGGCCCTGAACGATTAGTATAAATCATGTTATGTCATTAGTCTAATGTCGTGCTTCCCTATGTTAAGAGTCATCCCAATGTGTTTCAAATTACAATGCTACATCGACCCACCATGAATTGTTGTGTCGTGCTATCCTATGATGCACCACATAAGTACATACCTATGTCCCACATTTGAAATCACTATGGATAGATTTCCAAATTATAGGTTATAACACACTGATATCTATTTCAATCCTCCCATCTAACAATGGTTATTTGACTCCCACTACATCGCTTATCTTTCAATACTTCAGAGTTACACTTATTCAGTAATATCCTTTATCGGTGATAAAAATACGTTGATAAATAGGGTACCTTTATCAAATATAGAGAAAAATAACTGATAGAGTTTCCCTTTATCAGCACTAAATAATCACTAAAAAAGGGATACCTTTATTAATTCTTTTTTTAGTAGTCATATAGAAGGGCCCTTATTAGTGCTTTTTTAGCTCTGATAAAGGTCTAATTTATTCATACATTATTATAACTGATAAAATGTGTGATTCATAAAATAATTATAAACATTTAATTATCATTTTATAATATATAAATAACTAAATATTAATATAGATATTATATATTTGATTAAATCTTATTTATATAATACTAAATGTGTATCTACACTTAATATGAAATAGATTTTGAGAAAATGGATTATAAAATAATTCAAAATTAATATTAAAAACAAAGACACTAATTATTATCATTTAACATACATTAAGCAACAATTTTGGGAAAAAATTAATAAATCAATTAAAAACCTAAGATATGTCAAAAACATGACTTCAACTTCAAATGATTATAACTTTGATTCAGGTGACTGTTTGAGCTCCACTGGATATCAAATCCAAGTTCATGAATATATTTACACTATTCTAATTGGGGGTTCACTATTTTTCATGGTAAAAAAGAATATAAAGGCCTATAAAACAGAGTTTTTAGTTGGAATACCCTAATTTTCAAATATATAATGAAATTTCAGCTTCATTTAAGAAGGTCGTCTTTTATTTTTTCAAGAAATGCTAAATTTATTCACAATGATTACATTCATATAGATATTATGGTTTTAAAATTTTATCATTTTTTTATTTTTGTGTTATTTATAATTAAATATATATACATATATATACTTATTTGTATATATTTACATATAATAAATTAATTTTACAAATAAATATTGAAACATATGTACATATGAAATATTTTTTAAAACGTACTAACCATGTAGAAATAATTATTATCCATTTTATATAAAATTAAAAATGTATGAATATGTATAAATACAAGTTTATATATAAATATATGTGTGGGTATTACCAAATAGATATATATATATATATATATTTATTTATTTATTTATGTACATTTTTCAATATATGTAAATAAATATTAGTATATAACATATCAAAATAAATATAAATATATATAACATATGTAAATTAATATTAATATATTTATACAAAAAAACATATGTATATATATAGACACACACAAACATATTATATTAATGTATTTAAAAATAATTATATATATATATATATGAATGAATATATGAAAAAAGATCTATCTAAATATATATAAATAAAGTGATATATATTGTTTGGGGGTTGGGGAGTTGTAGCGAGAGATTATATCTCTGGATAATGATGGAGATTAGGGATTCAATATGATGGAATCCTAAAATCTTCAATCAATGGCCGATCATTTCCTCATAAAGAAAAAAAATTAAACTCCCACAAGACCTTCAGTGTTGTCTTGGAGTCATGAAAATCTGTTTATAAGGAAGCTATGGTGGTCTATCGAAGCACGAAGAAGTGCTTTTTCTATTTCTACAAGGTCTCAACCATGGGTTCCATTCATAAGAAGGTTAAAATAGCCCACATCAAGGTGGATCTAGTTTATGTTTCAATACACTTAGATATATGAGATAGCTCGATAATTTCTCGACTTATCTTACCTAGGGGTTATATTCTATTGAATTTTAGAGATCCGGTTGAAAAAACTACCAATGATTTGGGAATTTTCAAATTGTAAGTGCATGTCACTGGTTCGTGGCTTCATTCATATGTTTTTCCCCTCTAAGGAATTGAATATGTGAATCTAGGTATTTGGATTGATATATCTTAAGCCAGAATGAATTCACATGAAAGAATGGAACAATAATTTCAGTCCACTGGAAGTTGGTAAATCTTCTATTCAAATATGGGTTAAGGTATATAGTATTAACTGGATTCTTTGGCACTCCAAAATCCTTTATTAAATTTATTTATCAATCAGTGATCCAATTAAAATGGGTAGAGAAACAGAAATAGCTATATTTGGAAAACTTTCTCATTTTTTTGATGAATTAGATTTGGGTGATGCCTTAGTTAGTTGTTTCATTATTAATACAGAGGAAGATGAATTTGATTTGGAAATTATTTATGTGAAAGTTCCCAAATTTTTTATGGAATTCAAGGTCATTGTTCATGATATTATAAATTGAATAAGAAATTATGTTTGTGAGTTATTCTCTGTGTTTTGACATGAGGTAAACTCAGGATTTAATAATCATAGAAGATTTAATTTTCATCCTTCTTATACTATTTTCGATCAGCCTAAGTCCAATTATAGTAGAAAAAAGGTAGAGGGACTAGTGAGATGGGAAAAGTTATCAATGTTAATTGTAATGGGTCTGAGGTTATCCATGTGAGGACTTATTTAGGAGGATATGATGATAATGATATTGTCCAGAATACATTGTGTATTTTAGATGTTGTTAATGAAATATCGGATATACCTTCTTTGGATGCTGATTTTTTTGAATAGGATTCTACAACTACTAATCAACACTCTAAATTTAATAAGTTATTATGGGTTGACATCATTGATGAAGAAGATACTGTGCACATGAGGCTAACAAATTGGAAAAGCTCTCTATCCAAAATAATATTGATTCAATTATGATAACAGGAAGCATGTGTGTTATGCATGAAAATGTGATGTAATCCTTTATAAAATAAGGATCATACAAGGTTGATATAGAATAATTGGAAGTAAAGGGATGTGATGATTTTAATCTCCTAGATGAACAAGATAGTGAAATTTCTATCATATATGAGGCTGATCAACAATTGTTTCATGAATAGATGATTTCTTTGAAAACCCACAAAGGTAAACAAAAATTAAATTCAAATTCTCTAATTTAGTTTTTAAACAAGAAGGAAGAAAATGTGATTTAGGCTGATTTTGGACAATCTAGTGATTTAGAGCCTTTGTAGGAACCAGATGATAAGAGGAAGTCATAATCTAGCTTAGTGGACAAAAAGGGATTATATATGGGTTATTAAAGAAAGGATAGACCTTTTTATTCTAGTGTCCAGTATAATTATTCACAAAAAAGTGACTCTGGTACATCCATTAATGATTCCAAATAGGCATTGAGTCATACTAATGAGGTTCAGGTTACAACTTTTAATCTGTTTGGAGTCCTTGAGGCACACATTAAAGGTATATGCCAATATTATGAGGAAATTATATATTCTAAATCCCTGGATGCATGATATATAAATAATTAAATAGTGATAGATTTTGATAACACTCAATTGGATAATGTGGTACCTAAATTAGATGTTGACTTTGGTTCAGAAATCGTTGATGTAAAAATCCTTTTACAACAAGAAAGATATTGGAGAAGAGGGTGTCGTACAAGAAGCTATGGGAATGGGCGCAAAAATGGAATAATTGAATGTAATTTTATATAGGAGGAATGATGTAATATAGGTATTACAATTATAGAAAAACTAGTTTTGTTATGTGGGCATCATAGTCATAATTGACACCATCCTATATTCTCTTTGCTTTCTTGTTTTTAATAAAGGGGCACTGCCTACACCTTTAAAAGAATAAAATGAAATATAATAAAATATAGAAAAAATCAATAGAGTGTTTTAACACCATAATAATTTATAATATTTTCCTTTTATAATAAATTTAATTTTGTTACAGTCTTTCTTTATATGCAACACTAAGTTGTCTTGTGTTGCACAGATACTAAGTTCCTTTAATAGTGTATAAGACATTCAATGAAAATCTTAGAAGTGTATATAGAATTCTGATACATTATGATATATTACCAAAAAAAATACATTTATCCAATATATTTGATATACATATGATAATAATAAATCTATTTTAACACATAAAAGATATTTTTGGGAAATGAATTTTTCCTCTTAATAGTGCACGAATTTTAAAACTAAAAATTGACCCCTTTAGAAATTTTATTTTTGAAAAAAAACTTCATTTTGAATGACGAATGTAAAAAATATATTAGGTTGATTTCTTGTTATTTTTCTAAGAAGTCCCATTTTTTGATGAGTAATGAAAAATACAACATTTTAGTTGAAAACTTCCTTTTAGTTTAAATAATTAGTAATGTTAAATTATATTTGAAATTGGTTTTAAAGTAAAAATAGATCAATTATACATCTATTAATTCAATATAGTTATTTGGAATCATTTTTATATTTAATTTACATATAGAAATTTAATATACTTTTTATCATTTTCACTTTAAAATCCTGCTTTATTTCCACGTCTGTGGGATTAAATTAAAATTTAATTTTTCCAATTTTGTGAATTGAATTTGAAAAAATGGATATTCATAGTTGTAATAATTATAATATTTATATTCTAATAATATAAACCTCATTTTTGAACAAAACGATTACTGAAAGTAATTAAAATTAGTTATAGTTATTAAAGTAAAGAATTAGTTTACTTAGTTGTTAAAATTAAATCTCAATGGGAAAATGACCATGTTACTTGTCCAAAAGCCATTATCTACACATATTTAGACCATATCCCCTCATTGTTCTAATTTTATGATTTAGTGGTATAATATTCCCTGAAAGTGATCTATATAATAAGTTAAGTGAGGAAAAAGACTAAAAAGGAACCTTCCTTACCTTTAACATTGATAAAACCTTGAGATATAGAAAAACCATCATATTTACTATTATAAATATCATTTGGAAATATTAATGAGTTATTATTATAATAATTATTTATCGTTAATTTTTAGAGATGAATTAGTTACTTAAAATGCATACGAAACACCAACAAAGTGATTATTTAGTTAATTATTAAACAAAAGAAATGACACTAAAAATATTAAAAGTGAATAAAATTAAATAAATTATTATGTTCCCTTATTTTTGTAGATGAATATTTCATTTTAAATATATTTTAACTTAGTATATTTTAATTCCATCATTTCTTTGATATTGTAAAATTTAAATTAAATAAATAATGTCAAAATTGGCATTAATGTTATTTTATTATAAATGATATTTTATTTACATATCAAAAATTTGATAAAAATTATTTATTGTAAAAATTGAATTTTAAATATTTAAAGATATAAAATATGTTCTATTAATGGACCAATTTATCTTTTATAATGATCATATTGACCCCTAAATAGTAAAAATATTGTTAGCACGGTTTGGGTTAAAGTAGTGTTTTTGTGTGTTACACGCGCTTGTTTTAAAATTAATTTCCAAAAAAATATGGGTTTTTTATTTTTTTTAAATTAGATATCATATTTACAATTAATTTTTTCTATATTTTATAATAAATATAACTTTAATTTACTCTTAATGGTTAAATCAATCAGGTTAGAAAACTAATTACCTTAATAAAAACCAAAATGGTAAAAGTGGTGAAACATAGAAGTTAAGGAACAAAATCATACAAATGAACATATTTTTGTTAGGAGTAGGTTTTAATATACCATAAATCCTCTTATCTCTATTACTTTTTAATTTTGGAATCACGTGAGGTAAGGGATACCTCCCAATAATGTTTACCTTTTCGTATTTTCAATAATGTCACTCCTCCTCCACTATAAAAGGGCATTCACTCTTCCCCTTCCTCGCACCTATAAAGAACTTTTCCTCATATAAACCCTTAAACATGAATTCCTAACATACCTCTACTCATAATAGAAGCCTAAATTTGGATATAAATAAAACCAAGGAAGTCTTTTGGTATAAACCGAAAGGAGTTATTTGTATAAGAGGTAACATTCTTCAACGATCACTTTTTTTACATTTACTTCTCCACACCTTAAATTATTTTTATATAATTATTATATAATAACTTTAATGACTTAAATATGAAAATATTTTTTTATGATAATATTTCTACCTGTACTTTTTCATACATCCATCAAATGGGATGCACAATCATTTTTTGCGCATACGACAGACTATCGCCTTGCAGTCTGATGTCATTTATTCTTCCATTAACACCTTTCGAGGTTGGACATAATTATGGATTTATAGTTTATATATGTTATAAATTATATTTATTGTGAATTTTTTATTCTATAATTATTATATCATGCATTCATTCATGATTTTCATTTTTGGTAATATGATAACTTCATTTGTGGATGTGTGGACTACCTCCTCCTCAAAGCGTCTTGATTCGTTCACGCTATACATGGAATGTATTAAGGGATGGTTTTAAAAAAACATGTTACATATATGATATAAATATGATACTTAAATGATAATATATATATATACATATATAACTTACTTTTAAAATAAGACAAATAAATGGATGTAGCGTTCATGCATACGTACGGCCTGCCATCTTTATGAAAAGTAAAATTAATTTACTATTTCTAAATATTATAAATTATTACAAATACATATATAATGAATAAATATAATAATTAAATCATTTTTTACAATATTTATATGATTAATTCATGATATAATTAATAGGAACAACAATTTACAAGTCAAAACATACTCGAAAAAACTAAGCAATTAACACATTTAATAATGAAATATTACTAATAAAATGGTAGAAATATATCATAAAAATATCATATATGATATTATAAATATTTTTATGGTTATGGAATAAGTTATTATCATTTTTAAAACCCTTATACATGAGGTTAAATAAAGATCACCCAAAATGAAGCACAAGGTAATGGATTTTCATCTAACTTTTTACATTTGTGAGATAAATATCATGTTCCCCACTTGCATATTTTTTGTGGTGTATATACTGACCCTTATAATATATTATATAAAAAATAATTTTATCTTCTTTTTATTTAAGTTTTTACTTTTAATTATGTCATCTAATGGGTTTTAAATTGAAAATTACCAACTGGTAGAAGTTATTTTTCAATCTCACTTTCTTTTCTGATTGTTAACATTATCTTAAAACAGTCATATTATCATAATAATTTTTCATTGGAAATGATATTTATTTACAATATCCATATTATTATATGATGGATATTAATATTTCCTAAACCGTATACCATTTTTACATATGGTTTTTACTTTGAAGGTTATTTGATTCACTATGGAAATATTGATATATCTATATATTTTATTCAATACGGTTATTTAATAAGGGAAATTTTTTATGATTTAAATTTGTTATTTCACTATATGATTATTTATTTATACATGCACTATACAAATTGGGGACCAGTTAATTCATGACCCTTGATGCATCAATAAGCTTAAGAGACAAACCATTTGTCCAAGTTATTGTAGTTTAAATTATCTTGAGAATAGATATTAATTATAAAGGTATCATGTTCCAAGGAAAAATTATGTAAAATAATTAAGAATTTTCTTTATTGATAATTCAGTTATTATTATTACCCATGATAATTTCCTTTGAAATTTTATATGGATGTATTTCATTGTCAATTTATTGATTAAATTACATGTGTTTTAGTTATCTACTATTCCATATTGATTATGACTTGTCTATATATTTATATGGAATGTGTAATTAGTTATTAACCTTTCTATCATTATTATGCTCATTTATTCATTATTTACTCCATTGTACTTACCCCCATTGAGTATTTGAGTTCACCATTATTTCATTTCCTTTTCTTTGGATATGAAGAAGAAATATTTCAATGAGATTTCAAGGATGCATTTCATTTAATTTTATTATGTGTCATTTTTTATTTTATATTAACTAATGTAATATGGGTATCATGTATATAATTTGTTTTTCCAAAACTATTAAACAGATTGGTCCTTTGATATTTGATTTCTCGCAATCATGGAAAAGTAATAAAGGAAGGAACTGAAACCAGGTTTCTAGGGTTGGGGTCACTATAGTAGGTATCAAAGTAAGTTTAGTATAAACATTAGAAACTATATTTATAAAAAAATATACTATAGAAAAAAAACCCTATGATATAATTTTACGATAAGTATATAAGAACATACCAAAGAAACCATGTTTATGATTATGAGATTAGCTATACATAAAATTTTCAATTTATGATAAGTATTTCACAAGTTTTGGGATTAAATATTATGTTATAGAATGTTATGATCTAGTATAGTGTATGTTTGCATTTATAAATGGTTCCTATCACAATGAATTAGAAAATCAGAAACGCACATGATCCAAATAGTAGGAAGGGTCATATCTTTTATGGTCTTTGCCAATATTTCAAAATGAAATAGTCTCCAAATAATTCTCATCATATAAGTACATTGTATCATGTTCTAAAGAGATAGATAAATAATTATCTATGTATTGTATCTTCAGAGGGAAGAACGAGAATAAGTGGAATGCTAGGAAAATATAGATAAAGGGAAGAAGGAGAAGAAGTATATTCCCACATGTGATAACTGTATAAAGAAACACCCTGGTACTTTCTTGAAGGGAATGAGAGTTTGTTATAAGTTAAGATATAAAGGTCACCTAGAAAAATAATTCTAAGTGTGTAACGCTCTGACCCCAGTTACCCAGAGTTGGTGCATTATTTTAATACATTGGCATGATTACAAGGAATCAATTCCCGAAGGACTGATCAGTTTAGCAGTCTTGGAAAATAGATTCCATACATCAACATTACATTACACATTAAAACATAAAGCAAAAAATAAATAATCATTTGAGAATGTCATTATTCCCCTAGATAAACCCTATATATCAATCATAATACAATTCTTGGAATCTTGGGAAATTAAAACATAAGAAAGGGGTCAACACAGATGCTCAATAAGGGTAAATAATTTAGTATAAGCTATAAACTATTAAGGAAAGATGTGTAATAAAAACAACATACTTTTAAACATAAAATTCAACGTAATATGGAAAAAATAAATCTTAAATTACTATATAAACATGCTCATGGATATTCTACTAGTCGAATAATCACATGTAAAAACTAATTTCATAACGAGGGAATGTATAATTCTGGACATCATAACCACATAGTCAAGGCCTCGTGCCAAGAATACAAATAAAACTTTTTTCAAGGCCTTGTTCCAAGATACTAGTTTGTATCATGAGACCTATCGATGAATCAAGGAGCTATATCTGGCTACACACATCACTTAAATACATCATTGCTTTATTGATCACATGAAGGGTACAAGCAAAAGGGGCCAAAGAGAACCCCACAAGGAGAGAAGGGAGTTATGGGGCCTAAATTAATGCAGTTCTAGAGCATCCCCTCTGATCAGGTTCCTCCCTTCAAGAGTAAAAGAAAACACCTCTGTAGGCGAAAACACACTGATACCTTGCACCACCATTGAGGCTAGATAATCCGCAACCTTATTCCCCTCCTGCCACATGTGCAAAAGGACAGTGTCACTGCTAATGATGTTCCTGCATCTCCTCAGAATATAGGTAACCGACTAGGGGGTGATGCGCTTGTGGTTCATGGAGTCGTGGAGGATGAGAGAGTCGGTCTCAATCGCACCCAAAGAGATTCCCCGATGCCTGCAGAGCTGTAGACCCATGAGCATGGCCATGGCCTCATCCAGGAATGAATGACTCCTACCAAAATGAGCAGCAAAAGTAAGGATGACATTCCCTCTAGGATCTCTAACCACACAGTCGCATTTCATGTCATCCAAGGAGCAAGGGCCATCAAAGTTGAGTTTCAGTCCGAATGGGTGGGGATGCCATCTGACCCAGTGGCCATCCTTTGGAGGGCTCCGCTTAAGGAGGCCAGCCTGAATAAATTGAAGCGAGGGGGCCTCTCGCCATTTTTTGTATGAGCAGACCAGATAAAGGAGGAAAAAACTGGTTCTACCCACCAGGGTCATGCCAGGGCACTGAAACCCCTCATACCTTTCTTGGTTTCGATCCATCTAAATGCACCAGCAGCCCGAGATGAGAATCATGGTGCGGGAATTACTCTCCAGGCCAACTCCCCCAGCACCATGGAACCACCGATTGGGAGAGGGGAGGTACTTCAGTGCCGCCACAGAAAATCCAGTGAAGTCTCCAAAAGCCCGCCACACCTAGCAAGCCCAGTCAATGCTAAAGAAAAGGTGGGCAGAGCTTTCCTCCCTGGGAGCCATGCAACACAGGAAACGGGAGGCCAAGCTGATTCCTGAGCTCTTCACATTCTCGTCTGTAGCTAATGCTCAGTTCCTGATACGCTAGAGGAGAAAATTGAACTTCTTCAGGGCGCCTTTAACCCAAACCGTCGAGCCCCATGGGTCATTCTGGTTATCTCTGTTTTGAACCCTCCTGTAATCTTTAGAGTAGAACATACCTGAAGACGATTCAGTGAAAACACAACAGTTTGGGTCATTCGAGGGATCGATCATATCAAATGTCTGGTGTTGCGTACTATCCAACATCGTGCTGATGAACTCTGGATACCTTCTTGCCTCCTTGAAAGTGAGTTGGGTACCGGAGCATCCTGGGATCCCAAGGATAGACCCCACCCAATTGTGGTGCCAGAAAGAGATATCCCCCACCCCCATGATCCATATGGAGAAGGGTAGAAGGTCCAGCATGTGGGAGAGAACAGCCATACAGAGCGACGACTGGAAAGCATTAGGGATGTTACCCCCTCCACTGGAATGGGCAGCCATGTAATTACCCCAGAGCGTGCACCCCTTAATAACCTCCCACGCCAGCTTCACCTGCATGCCATGCAGTGTATCCAAGATTCTCTTGACACCAATTCTCCCCTCCTTCACTGGCTTTTCCAGCCTATCCCAAGCCACCCAGTGTTTCCTCCCCACATCGTGCGCATCCCAAATTAAAGAAGAAAGGATAGAGTCAATCTTTGTTATCACCCCCTTCAGAACCTTGGAGGCCATATGTGAATGGCAAGGGATGGAGGATAAAATGTTGTTATCGAGGGTGATCCTACCTCTATAAGACAGGAAGCGGTTCTTCCAGTTCATAATTCTGATTGTCATCTTCTCGACAATTTTTTCATAGTGGAGGATACGCATCCTTCCAGGAGATACTGGAACGCCAAGATACTCCATGAGAAAGGAGCCCCGCTTCATGCCAAGACCCGTGCTCATGGAAGCCACCATGCTGTCCAAGCATCTCTTTGGGACATAAAAGGTACTCTAGGTTTGATTGAAAACCTGCCCACTCCATCAACAATAGTCTTCAAGGATCCTGTTAAACCCCCAGACAGACCGCATTCCTGCATTCATAAAAATAATATAATCATCTGCAAACAACAGATTGGAGATATTTCTTAGATTTTGGCTGCACTGATAGGGCCGGATAGTTCCCTGCGAGATATCCCTGTTGATAAGACGACTGAGGACATCCTGTGAAAGAATGAAGAGGGTCGACGAGAGAAGATCCCCCCACATCAGACCATGTACAGCCTTGAAGAAACCATAATTCTGGCCCATGAAGTGAACAACCATCCATGTCGAGCTAAAGCATCGGAAAAACATGTCCACACTCCTCACAGAAAGTCCCATACCTGACAAGACGTTGATGATAAACGCCCACTCCACTCTATCATAGGCCTTATCCATGTCCAACTTGACCACCATGTTTTCTCCATGAACCCGCGTGTTGAAGTCGTCGATGATCTCTTGAGCCAACGCAACCACCCCTTGAATGGACCTCTATTTTAATGAAGCCATGATGCTCATAGGAGACCCATTGATGAAGGTAGGGGATGAGTCTGTAGTTAAGAATTGAGGCAAGGATCTTGTACAAAAAATTACACATGCTCACGGGGCGATAATGGTGGAGTATGGAGGGATCTTTGACCTTGGGAATGAGAACCATGGTGGTGGCGCTGGTGGCTCGAGGAAGAATACCCCCTCTAAAGAAGTCTTAAATGGAAAGCACTACATCCTCCTTAATCACGCTCCAGGAGGCACGGTAAAAGGATCTCGGGAACCCATCCGGGCCCGGAGCGCTGTCTGGGTTCAGGTTCATAACAGCCCTAAGGATCTCATCCTCTTGCGGTAACGACTCCAAAAGAGTGTTATAATAAATCAACATCAATCAAGAATAACATCCTATAAAAGATATTGACATAGTTGAAAATGATCAGTAAAACGCATTGAGAGAAATATCCCTTTTTTGTAAAATCATTTAAAAGTCACCAATTTATAAAGGAAGTCAATTAAAATAGATTTTTTAATCAAAGTTTCTCATACCACTTTGAATCTTTTGAAAGGAAATAACATTTTAAAATAATCATGTCTGTATAAATAAATCCTAAAATTCATTTTTAAAATATAGACATTAATTAAAAATATTTAGAAAAATAAATCATTAAAACTCTTAAAATTTGGATATTGATAAATAGTTTCTTCCAAAAAACATTAAAATATTCATTTTAAAAACGTTTTTATGAAACATGAACATGGATGATAAAAATGTCCCAGTAAATACTTACACATAAACAATCTTGTATAATAATGAGATTGTGGAATTAACACTTACCTTGTACATTCCATTGGTCGAGGGTACGTTTAACCTCTTATATAATGACCATGGTATATTATTAAATTATAAAAGAACCATATTTATATTTATGATATCATACATGATTCATTTATGGAATTATACCACCTATTTAATAATAATTTCTATGTTAAAATAACATTTCAGGTAATAATCACTTTCTTTATCATACGTGTTTTAACTTGATATTCTTGATCATATAACTTATATCATGATTTAATTGATTATAGAATATAAAACATTATTTATGTATCATATATATTCAGAATATAAGTTTTCATAATAGTTTTATATATGAAATGGAAAACACCATTTATGGATACGGTAGGCCATACGTACGCATAAACGTCATTTCCATTTTCATATCGTATTGAACAGAAATAAGTGAATGAGATATATGTAAATACAACATATATATATGTATATATGTATATATATATATATATCCATTAGAATTATTATTTCATATATTACATACTTATTAATAATATATATTTATAATCATCGTTGAATGGTGAACGTGAATCTCATCTCGTTGTGGAGATAGTAAGTTGTACGTACGCAGGAGCGATGATATCATTATATTGATGGTGTAATAGTTTGTAATTGGATGGTATATTATATATACAGAATCATTAACATTATATATTTATTATTTACATCAATTATACTCATTATTATTCTCATCCAAATAATGAAGTGTTGAATAACAAACTACACCACAACATGGAGATGGTAAGTTGTAAGTACGCACGTATGGTGACTTTGACATTCATTGGATGGATAAAATAATGAATATGGTTGTACCATATTTATAATAACATCTAAATATAAAGAAGGTATTGGATTTATTATTTTAGTATAGATATAATAAAGAAAGAGGAAGTGGAAGAAGAAAATAACTTTGAAAGAGGTAATGAAGTAATTACCTCTTCTTCAGGTTCTTCCATTTTATTTGATCAAAAGGGCTCCTTAGGTTGGATTCTGATCAAATTAATACATCTAGGATGAATTGGTGGTAGTTTTGAGGATTTTTTAGTGGGTTTTTTCCAAGAAAAATGGCTTTGGAGGTGTGATTTTGATTCTAGGGTAAATACCCTTTTATAAGAGAGGTGACGGTCACTTTAGGAAAAGCTTGAAATATTATTTTATTATAAAATAATTTTCAGTTTATAATGGATCAAAATCAATTAATTTCAAGGATAAGGTGGGTATGGGTCTAAATCATCCCAACTAATTGGTTTTAGACAACTTTAGGTCACCATATTAACCTTATCATTTAGATTTAACTCTTAGTTAAATAGTTTAATTTTTACAATGTCTTCTTATATTTTTATATTAAATGGTTAATAAACTTACTATAAAATTACAAGATAACATCAAGTGGTTCATTAATGAGATATAATTTATTATAAAAGTCCTTTTACTGAACATAAGTTTTTTAAGAATATTATATCATTTAATAATATAATATATTTTTTTAAAAACTCATTTATGTTAATTTGGACACTATTTTGTATTTGGTTTTTGTGAAAGTAAAAAAAAACTTGATTATATAGAAAAAAAATTAAATAAACCCTAAAATGTGATATTAACCTATAAAATTAGTGGAATTCATTAAAAGTCTCAATTTATATTTATTTTGATATTTATAATATCAATTATTTTAATCTTTTATTAATAAGGTAATTATTGTATCATCATTGTGTCATAAATAAATTTAATTATTGAATTTATAAAAATTATAAAAAAAAATACCATGATGTAGGAAATATTATTATATTTATAATGAATATTTATAGTCTAATTTATCTTATTCATAACCCTATATTAAAAATATTTTAGTAATTAAATTTTGAATTTAACACTTTTAACTCTTCTTTAAAAAAATAATAATAAATTTCCTAATCTAATCCAAGTGGACCAAAAGGATTATTTTTTATTTATAAGGTTTCTTTTGGTCAAAATACACTTATACAATAGAATTAGGACATGTGTTAGGGTAATTAAAATATCATTTTTACCTTAATTACCATATTTACTTTTAATAATGGTAAATAAAATTCAAAAGTTACTATTCATAAAAAATTATTTTCATCCTATTAAACCACATTTTAGTTACTAATGTCAACTATGTCTCTAATATTTTTGAAATTAAATTCACAGAAGCAGTAAAATTACACTTTATGCAAATTTGCAAATGTGCCTAGAAGGTGCGTAAAAGACGTTAAAAAAATCAACAAAATTTTATACCTCTAATATTATTATAAAATGACTCCAATTAATTACATTGAACTAATATAGGTATTATTTATCTATTTCTACTTTAAAATAAATTTAAATAAAAATAATTATTATTTAAATAAAAGTCAGTTTTAAACAATAACGCGGTGTTTTCACTATTCATCAAAAATTGAAAGTTTTCAGAAAAAAATACCAAAACATCACCCTAAGATAATTTTGATATTTAAAATCAAAAAATTAAGTCTATTTTACTAAATTCAAAACATATGAGTTTCATAAATTAATTTAAAATTAGTTTCTATTTTCAAAATCAGAAAGCGAGTTTTTAAGAAGTAAAAACTATCAAAAGATTGACATGTATTTATGTAAAATTTAAATGTGAATTTACATCCAATGAACTAAATTATATTAAATTAAAAAAACATAATCTAATTATACATTATAACCACTCAAATTTAAAATTTAACACTATAAAGTATTTCGATTAAAAAAGTTGTTTTCAATTAAAATTTAGTTTTTTTCACTATTCAACAAAATATTAAAGTTATTAGAAAAGTACCAAAAATAAATCCAAAATAAATTTTTATGTAACACTTCTAAATAAGAATTTAATTTCATTAAATTTCATATATAAAAGTGTAAAAATATAGGATTTAAATAGGGTTCATCATTAAAAGGTGGTAAAATTGCATTTTTTGGAAAATGCTTCTTTTATCAGAAAAGAATACATTTGTTCTTATATTATGTCTAAGAAACACATAATATGGATTCTAAAATTATATGGAGTATATAAAATTCAAAACCATGTTAATACTATTCATAACTTCTTTTTGAATGGGTAGTTTGATAAGTTGCGGTGTGCTTGAAATCGGTGTTGCGTGCAGCACAAGCTATTAAATTATTTTAAAGAGATAATGTACTATGAAATACTAGGGTGTAACATTCTCTCCTATTTCAATAAATTGAGTCCTCGCAAATTTTAAATTGTTCTTCAAAAATAAAATGTTAAAAATAGAAAATACCTTTGTGGAAAACCCACATCGGAAATAGGGTTAGTAAAATTTATTCTTAATAAGAGGGAAACAGAAATAAAAAAGTCACCACCAAATTAGGATTTCAAATAGAAGAACATTGGTGGAACTTTGAGACACATAATTTTAGGAAAAACATAAATATTTATAGGGAGTGAATGAGTTCATCAATCACAAACAGGTGAACAATAAATAGAAAATTGAGGGCCTCATTGCCATAAATTTATGATAACTTAAAATATTATTTGTTCATAAAAACATAAGGTACTAGGATAACACAATTTTTCTTTTAAGATCCTTTCCCTAAAGATTAATTATTAATTTCTTCATATAATAAGAACAAAAATACTTGATAAGTAGAGTTACATCTTTTAACTAATTTCTACCACAAACTCATCTTTCACTCCCAAAAGATAATAGAACACAAAATATTCTATTTATCCAAATAATATAGGGTTTTAAAATAATGAATTTATAATTCATCTGTCAAACCTTTTAAAAAACTACATTATAAAATCTAGAAAATCACGTAGTCTAGTGGTAGGTGATGCACCCTTATCGCCCTTCTGTTGCGGGTTCAAGTCTCGCGGCCTTTCCGGACATGACAGGTTGTAACCCAACCTTTGGGTTGTCCTTTTTATAACAAAACAAAAATAATCTTAAGAAATAATTTGACATTAATAATAGTATTAAATATCAAACATAATTCATTCCATCCTTTAGAATTATCCATAATACTTCTGTCCGAACTCACAGTCCAAAATTTATAAGGAAGGTCACATAATATACATGGGAATACCTTCATCGTGTATTCTCTTAAAATGTGGTAATAAAATGAATTACCAAAAAACCATATTTGAATAGGTATGTACTTTTTTATTCTTTCTGTAAAACATAGAATATTGTATATACTCCTTAAATCCAAAAATGTTGTAAACTCCAACAATAATGGAATAAACAAACAATTAATTAGTTCCAAGGTAGTCAATAATATCCAATATACTTTATCCAAATCAATCATCTCTTATTCCAAAATCAATACCTCAATATCAGGACCAAGTTAATGTTTATCTTTCCTTCAACCATGTATTTTCCAAAAAAAATTAACTTGCTATTGAGTCACTTTTCTTGGTACCACACAATCTTAAATCCTTAATGAAATAGTATTACAGTACAATCCTTATATACTCCATAATTCTTACAACTAGTTCATTGTTGATACAACACTAAAATGAATTAATTCTTTAATATCAACATAATAACACTAGTCATTAATCTTCATATGTGGTCATATCATAACTTGATTATTATTCAATAGCATCATTTCTGGTATACTCTGATGATTGAGACATTGATTCACGTAGTGTCCCAACTCTTTGCAGATGAAGTATTGTACATTTGGAACCATTTTCTTACTTTTTCAATCATGTACTTAGTGTCCTTTTTCTCCAAACTTATAACAAACTCTCATTCCCTCCAAACATTTACCACAATGATTCTTTCCACAGTTATCCCGTATGGGAAAATTCTTCTTTCCCTTCTTCCCTTTATCCATATTTATCTCTACCATCCTTTTCTTCTCTAGCTTCCCTTCAAAGCCATAGGACTTAGAAAACGATTTACTTATATTATTAACACATAATAATATTTCTTCATATGATGAGAATACGTGGGAGACTATTTCCCTTATAAATGTTGGTTTAAGACCGTGAAAGATATGATCCTTCTTACTCTTTGGATCATACGTATTGCTAGAGTTCTTATTCCTTCTACTAGGAACCATTTCTAAACAATTTCATACAATAAGTTAGTTTATGAATCACAATGCATAATTCGAAACTTATAAAATACCTAACATTAATTGAACAGTTTATGCATATAATCCATAATAATAAAACAACGTTTTCTTTGAGGATTTATTTACTCATAAATTCTTCATATTGGTTTGTAAAGAAAATGTGAATTATCCTAATCATATCCCCTGGGATTTTCATAACCAAGAGTGCAGCAAGGCCCATTGTTGTGTACCAGGATACCCCAGGTCAAGCCCGAAACTCCTTTTTGAAGTTTTCACTCCTAGGTACATCTGTGCCAGAGCCGCCTCTACCATCTCATATCCATACAGGGATGTATTTCTTGGAAAATTCACAAAATATCTTCATTACCAAAACTATAGAAAGTTATTATATACTAATCCTCAAAGTCTATCTAAGGTTAATGTTTTAAAATAAAATTTTATCTAAATCTATTTTCAATATTGTTTCTAAACTTCCTCTGATACTAACTATAACTCCCTGACCCTAGTTACCCAAAGTTAGTGCATTATTTTAATACATTAGCATTATTACAAGGAATCAAGTCCCAAAGTACTGATCAGTTTAGCAGTCTTGGAAAATATATTCCATACATGAACATTAGATTACATATTAAAAAATAAAATACAACATAAATAATCCTTTTATAACTCCATTATACCCCTAGCTTAACCCTACATATCAATCACAATAAACTTCTTGGAATCCTGGGAAAAGAAAACATAAGAAAGGGGTGAGCTCAGATGCTCAATAAGGGTAAATAATTTAGCGGAAGCTATAAAATTTTAAAGAAATATATGTAATAAAAACAATAGCCTTTTAAACATAAACTTGAACATAATATAGAAAAAATAAATCAAACATTACCATATAAACATGCACATAGATATTCTACTAGTAGAATAATTATATGTAAAAAAATCATAATGAGGGAATGTATAATGTCGGACATCATAACCACATATTCAAGGCCTCATGCTAATACTACAAATAAATGTTTTTTCAAGGCCTCGTTCCAATACACTAGTTTGTCTCATGAGACCTACCGATGCATCGAGGAGCTATAGTGGGCTCCACCCGTCACTTACTAAGTCCAATGCATTCCTCATATGAAAGTGTTGAAACATAACATAAACATTCATATTAAAACTAGCATATGAAATTTCAATAATTTAACCATAAACCATGAATGGTATAAAAAGAGCACATCCGCAGTCAAACATATTATCACTCATTCAATAAAATATGGAGGATTGTATTATAAAAAATCAATCTCAATCAAGAATAATATCCAGTAAAGAATGTTGACATAGTTGAAAATGATCAATAAAACTCTTTGAGAGAAATATCTCTTTTTGTGAAATCTTTTAAAAGTAACACATTTATAAAGGAATTCAATTAAAAGATATTTTTGAATCAAAGTGTCCCATACCACTTTGAAACTTTTTAAAGGAATTAACATTTTAAAATAATAATGTCTATATAAATAAATACTTAAAATCATTTTTAAAACATGTACATTAATTAAAAATATTTAGAAAAATATATCAATAAAACATTTAAAATGATGATCTGGATAAATATTCCATTCCACAAAACCTTAAAATATTCATTTTGAAAACATTTTTATGAAACATGGTCATGGATGATAAAAAGTTCCCAGTAAATACTTACACATAAACAATCTCAGATAATAATGAGGTTGAGGAATTAACCCTTACCATGTACTTTCCATTGGTCTATGGTACATTTAACCTCTTGTATAATGACCATAGTATGTTATTAAATTATAAAAAACCCATATTCATATTTATGATGTCATACTTGATTCATTTTTGGATTTATACTACCCATTTAATAATAATTTATATGTTAAAATGTCATTTCAGGTAATAATCACTTTCTTTATCATATGTGTCACTACTAGAAAAATACCCTATACCAACAGTTTGAAACCGTAGGTATATGCCTCCAAACCGTTGGTATATCCTATACCAACGGTTTGGAGAACCGTTGGCTAGTAAGACGTGGGGATAGGTCTATACTAAAGGTTTTGGAAAAACCGTTGGTATAAGTAATATGAAAAATATATACCAACGGTTCCATAAAACCATTGGTATATGTATTTCAAAAAAGAAGCATTATTTTGGTTTTGATCCCAGTACCTTCCGTTTATGATTGAACAACCTAACCACTAACCTAACTTGACTTTTGTAAACATAATTTCATAAATATATATATTTATTATCATAAATATTTTAAATTTTTATTTATTTAATGTTCTCTGTAATAATATTCTATAAAAATTTATATAACTATACCAATGGTTCTCAAAACTGTTGGTATAGACCTATACCAACGGTTTTGGGAACCGTTGGTATAGATTCTTTAATTTTGGGACCTATACCAATGGTTTGGACAAACTGTTGGTATAAGGGGGACCTATGCCAACGGTTTGTCCAAAACCGTTGGTATAGGGTCTCTATTATGGACCTATACCAACGGTTTGGCCAAAACCTTTGGCATATGTCCCTAATAGAGACCCTATACCAACAGTTTTGGACAAACTGTTGGTATAAGTCCATATAAGTGACCTATACCAACGGTTTCTCCAAACCGTTGGTATAGGTCCCCCATATACAAACGGTTTTGGTAAAACCATTGGTATATGTTCAAATTAGTGACCTATACCAATGGTTTTGGCCAAACCATTGGTATAGGTCCATATAAGTGAACTATACCAACGGTTTTCCCAAAACCGTTGGTATAGATCTTATTTCTGATAGTGTGTTTTAACATGATATTCTTGATTGTATAACTTATATCATTATTTAATTGATTATAGAAAATAAAATAGTATCTATGTGTCCTATATAATCATAATATAAGTATGTATAATAGTTTTATATATTAAATCGAAAACACCGTTTATGGAGATGGTAGGTCATACGTCCGCATAAACGCTGTTTCCGTTTTCATATTGTATTGAATGGAAGCAAGTGAAGGAGATATATGAAAATATATATAAATGTATATATATATTTTCAGTAGAATTATTATTTCATATATTACATACTTTTTAATAATATATATATTTATAATCACTATTGAATGGTGAACGTGAATCACATCGCGTCGTGGAGACGGTAAGCCGTATGTACGCACGAGCGATGATATCATTCTATTGATGGTGAAATCGTATGTAATTGGATATTATATTGTATATACAGATTAATTAACATTTTATATTTATTATTTACATCAATTATACTCATTTTTATACTCATCCAAATAATGAAGTGTTGAATAACAAACTACACCACGACATGGAGATGGTAAGTCGTACATACGCAAGTATAGTGACTTTGTCATTCATAGGATGGATAGAATAATGAATATGGTTGTAAAATATTTATAATAACATCACAGTATATATAATGTATTGGATTTATTATTTTATTAATGAAACAACCAAGAAAGAGTAAGTGGAAGAAGAAAAGAACTTTGAAAGAGATGATGAAATAATTACCTCTTCTTTGGGTTCTTCCTTTTGATTTGATCAAAAGGGGTCCTTAGGTTGGCTTCTGATCAAAGTAAGGACTCTAGGATTAAGTGGAGGTAGTTGGGGGGATATTTGATCAGGGTTCATCCAAGACAAATGGCTTTGGAGGTGTGATTTTAGGAGAAGGGAAAGTACCTTTTTATGAGAGATGCGAGGGTCACTTTAGGAAATGCTTGAAATATTATTTTATTATAAAATAATTTTCGATTTATAATGTCTCCAAATCAATTAATTTCGAGGATAAGGTGGGTATGGGTCTAAATCATCAAAAACAATAGGTTTTAGACAAGTTTAGGTCACCATATTAACCTTATCTTTCATATTTAACTCTTAGTTAAATAGTTTAATTTTTACAATGTCTTCTTGTATTTTTATATTATATGGTTAATAAACTTACTATAAAATGCCAAGAGAACCTCAAGTGTTTCATTAATGAAATATCTATTATTATATAAGTCCTTTGGACAAACCGTATATTTTTAGTAATATTATATCATTTAATAATATAGTATTTGTTTTAAAAACTCATTTATGTCAATTTTGACACTATTTAGTATTTGGATTTTGTGAAAGTCACAAAAAAATTATTAATTTGAAATAAATACATTAAATAAACCTTAAAATTTCTTATTAACCTAAAAAATTCATGTAATGCATTAAAAGTATCAATTTATATTTATTTTTATATTTATAATATCAATTAGTTTAATCTTTCATTAATAAGGTAATTACTGCATCATTATTGTGTCATAAATAAATTTAATTTTTTAATGTATAAATATTATAAAAAAAATATCATGATGTAGGAAATATTTTTATATTTATAATTAATATTTATAGTAGAATTTATATTATGCATAACCCTGTATTAAAAATGTTTTAGTTATTAAACTTTGAATTTAACACTTTTAACTCTTCTTTAAAAAAATAATAATAAATATCATAATCTAATCCAAGTGGACAAAAAGGATCATAGTTTATTACTAAGGTTGATCTTGTTTTAAATACACTTATCCAAACGAATTAGGACAAGTTTTAGGGTAATTATAATATCATTTTTACCTTTAATTATCCAATTTACTTTTAATCGTGGTAAATAAAATTCAAAAGTTACTATTCACCAAAAATTATTTTCATCCCACTGAACCACATTTTACTTACTGAGTTAAACCATGTTTATAATATTTTTTAAATTCAATTCACAGAAGTAGTAAGATTATGTTTTACACAAATTTGCAAATGTTCCTAGAAGGTTGGTAAAAGACGTTAAAAAAATCAATAAAATTTTATACATCTAATCTTATTATAAAATGACTCCAATTAATTACATTGAAATAATATAGGTATTATGTATCTATTTTTAATTTAAAATAAATTTAAATAAAAATAATTATTATTTAAATAAAAGTTGTTTTTAAACAATAACGTAGTGTTTTTTACTATTCATCAAAAATTGAAATTTTTCAGAAAAATACCAAAAATTCACCATAAGCTAATTTTGATATTAAAAATACAATTTTTTTTTCTATTTTACAAAATTCAAAACATATGATTTACATTAATTAATTTTAAATTAATTCCTGTTGTCAAAACTAGAAAGTGGGTTTTTAAAAATTAAAAACTATCAAAAGATTGACATGGTTTATGTACAATTTAAAAGTGAATTTACATCTAATGACTTAAATTATATTACATGATAAAAATATAATCTAATTATACTTTAAAACCACTCAAATGCATAATTTATCACTCTAAATTATTTTTATTAAAAAAGTTGTTTTCAATTAAAATTTATTATTTTTCACTATTCATCAAAATATGAAAGTTATCAGAAAAGTACCAAAAAGTTATCCAAACTAAATTTTTATGTCCCTGTTCTAATGAATAATTTAATTTCATTAAATTGAATATATAAAAGTATCAAATATTGGATTTAAAAAGGTTTCTCCATTAAGAGGTGGTAAAATTGCATTTTTTGAAAAAATACTGCTTTTATCTGAAAAAATGAATTTGTTTTTATATTATTCCTAATAAATGAATAATATGGATTCTAAAATTATTTGGAGTATATAAAATCCAAAATGTTTTTATACTATTCATACCTGCTTTTTGAACTGATAGTTTGGTAAGTGGTGGTGCGCTCGAACTTGGTGATGTGTGTAGCGCAAGCTATTGGATTACTTTGTATAGATAATGTACTATGAAATCCCTGGGTGTTATAAAGTGAAGAAAGGAAAAAGTGATATTTAGTGTTTCACCTATACTGAAATAGAGAACTTCACAAACAAATTCCCCAAGAATCAAGAGAATATACCTCAAAAGAAGCTAATGGATAATGGTAAAGCTTATGTTATTACCATAAATGATGTGGAATGATAAATGTTATTTTATATAGATATAATAATTATTTCATTTGAGTATTTTATTATTAATTCACTGGTTATAATAATTATATAATATATGAGGATTGTACTGCAATACTTTTTTATTAAGGATTTGAAAGTGTATGATTAATGGTACTATTGACCAAGAAAAATAATTCAATGACAATTTGAACTTCTTGGAAAAAATATGGTTCAGAGAAAGATAAACCTAAATATATTCCTAATACTGATATAATTATGTTAGAAAAAAATATGATTGATTTGGATAGAGTAAATTAGATAGTACTGACTACCTTGGAACTGATTAATGGCTTGCTAAACAAGTGTTTTATTTCATCTTTGATGGAGTTTACAACATTTTTGGATTTATGGAAAATGTCCAATAATCCATAGTTTACTTAAGTAATAATTAATAATACATGTTTTCAAAAAGGTTTTTTGGTAATTCAAGTTATTACCAAATTTCAAGAGAACACATGATGAAGGTATTCATGTGTTTGGTGTGTGATGATTAAGAGCCACTTCATGTTGTTTGATAAGTTTATATTGGAAATTCAGTAACCTTATTTATAAAGTGATGGATCATAATATTTTTGAATATTTTTCCATTTATTAAATGGTTTAAGTTGGTCTTTGTATGATATATTAGTGGTTAATGTATTATTCACCATATGATGCAACATGTGCTAAGAAATGAAGTATAAATAGCTCAAGGAACAGCCAAAGAATAATATTATACATCAGAAATAGAAAATTATCAAATAAGTATATTTATATATATTCTTAGTGAGTTAAATAATTATTAAACTCTAGGAAAAGGATATTTAAATAAAAATTATACCATATTATCTTTATATCTGATGAATCAAATAGTCCTTTAGATCATCACATATTTAAGGTTTTGTGGCCCTTAACATTCCATTGATCTATTAATTTCTTATAAAAAATGACTATAGTTATTTAAACATTTCTTTCATTTCCATGTTTTCATTTCCAACCTATTTTATCATACTTGGGATCCTAGTAATGTGATATTCTTAATTTTTTATCTCTCTTATTAATATGATATTTTGTTAAACCTTTATGATATGAGTTTTACAATAATAGTATTTTCAAATATCAAAATCTTGATTTCCAAGATAAAGTTTTAATTGTGAAGACACAATAAATTTAAGCTGGGGATAATATAACACCCTAATAATTTACAATAATTTCCTTTTAAAATATATTTAATTTTTAGCTATCTTTTTTTATGCAATACTAAGTTAGATTTTTTACACAAAATACTGATTTCCCTTGATAGAATATAAGACACTCAAGGACAATATTGGGAGTTTATATAACATTTTCAAACATTAATATATATTATAAAATGTATTTACCTTAACCACCTATATTTTAAACACATATGATAAGAACAAATCTAGTTTTACACATAAAAAGATGTATTTTTCAAAAGGCATTTTTTCCACCTTTTAATGGTGAACCTATTTTAAAACTAAGAAGTGATCATTTTATAAATTTTATTTTTCAAAATAAATTTAATTTTTAAATTCATAATTTAAAAATTATCTTAGGGTTATTTTTTGGTATTTTTCTGAGAAGTTTCATTTTTGGATGAATAGTGGAAAATATTATATTTTAGTTGAAAACTGCCTTTTCGTTTAAATAATTATTAATGTAAAATTATATTTTAAATTGTATTTAAAGTCAAAATAGATCAATTATAAATATATTAATCTAATTTAGGTAATTTTAATCATTTTTATATTTAATTTAGATATAAATACTTAATGAACTTTTGATCATTTTCACTTTAAAAACCAGATTTCTTGCCATGTTTGTGGGATTAGCTTTAAATTTAATTTTTTCACTTATATGAATTGAATTTGGATAAATGTATATAAATATTTATAATAATTATAATATTTTTATTTTAATAAGATCGAATTCATTTTTGACCAAAAATTTTAGTGAATGTAAATAAAATTAATTATAGTGATTAAGGTAAAAGTTAGTTTACTTAGTGGTTAAACTTTAATAATGAGGGAAAAAGTAACCTATAAACTTGTCCAAAAGCCATTAAATTCCTTTATTTATACCACATCCCATATTTTTTATAATAATATGAGTTATTGGGATAATATTCCATGAAATTAAAATATATAAAAATATAAGTAAGGAAAATGAAAAAAAACTTTCCTTACCTTTAATATTTAGAAAACCTTGAGATATAGAAAAAACATAATTTTTAAGAAAATACATATAATCTTAAAATATAAATTATTTTATTTATCCTAATGATTTTTAATTATTTTGTATAGATGATTTAGGTACTTAAAATTCTTATGAAACGCCAACGCAGTGATTATTTAGTTAATAATTAAATAAAATAAATGATACTAAAAATATTAAATGTGAAGAAAGCTAAATGAATTATTGTGTTACCTTATTTTTGTATATTCATAGGTCATATAACGTATATGTGAACTTAAATATATTTAAATTCCATCATTTCCTTGATATTTTTAAATTTAATTTAAATAAATAATATCAAAATTAACATTAATGTTCTTTTATAATAAATGATATTTTATTTAAGGATTTAAAATATACTAAAAATAATATACTCTTCAAATTTATTTTTTAATGTTAAAAAATATTAAATATTGTATATTCATGGAACAATTAATCTTTTATAATAGACATATTTAACCTAAATATTAAAAATATTATAAACACGGTTCAAGTTAAAGCAGTGTTTTTGCGCATTACATTTGCTAATTTTAAAATTAATTTCCAAAACATAAGGGATTTTTATTTTGTAAATTAGTAATATTTAAAATAAATTAGTTCAATATTTTCTAATAAATATCACTTTAACTTTGTTTTAATAGTTAAATTTCTTTTGTATGAAAACTAGTTACCTTAATAAAAACCAAAATAGTAAAATTAGAGAAACAAAGAATTTAAGGAAAAAATTATAAAATATGCACTTATTTTTTTGTGGGGGAGGTTCTTCTCGACCATAATTCCCCTTAATACATTGTTTTCCATTTTTATGCACATGAGGTAAGAGAGACCTCCCAATAGTGTTTACCTTTTGGTATTTACATGGATTCTACTCCTCCTCCACTATAAAAAAACATTAACTCTTCCCCATCATCACACCTCTCAAGCCTTTTTTCTTGGAAAAACCCTACCCAAATAAGCTCAAAAAATTACTATACTAATAATATAAGTAATCATTTGGGAGGAAATCAAACCAATTATGTATTTTTGTATAAACCAAAAGGTGTTACCTGAATAAGAGGTAACGTTCTCCTCTAATGGCCCGAAGGCCTTCATTTTTTATTGATTTTGATAATACACCATTCAAGGGGTGAGGTGGAACCCTTACGAGGCCCGTAGGAGTAAGTATTACATGTCCCATAGGCCTTAGATTAATTCAATGCCCATAGGCTTCAAACATTACATACAATCGAGGAAAACGACTTGGAACTGCTCCTCCCCAGCATATTCATCGTGAAATCAGCTCTCCACCTTCGCATGGCTGTTTGGCTAGGCTTTCCCGTGAATGAATAGGCTTTTCCCGATGTTAGGTTCCATACCCTATCATTATTTCAATCCGGTTAGCTTCTTCTATGGTAAAACTTCTTTACTCCTCCTCTTTTTGAAGTTTTTTCCTTGTAGGTTGTCTGGTTTACATCTACACTTAAGGTGGAATCATTTTAATATAATTATTATGTAATAATTTCATTATCTTTAATATAATGAGATATTTTTATTATAATATTTTTACCTACACTTTCTCACACATCCATCAAATGAGATACATAATCATCATTTGTTTGTATGGAAGACTACCACCTTACAGGCTGATCTCATTAATTCTTCCAATACCACGATTTAAAATTGGAAATAATGATGTATTTATAGTTTATATACGTTATATATGATATTTATAATTTATTTATGATTCTTTAATTATTATATAATATATACCTTCACCATTTCCATTTTGTGGGAATTTGATAACTTTGTGTATGGACTAACACCTCCTCAAAGCGATGTGATTCATTAACGTTATACATGGAATGAATTAAGGGATGGTTTTAACAAACACCTGTGACATATATGATATAAATATTATATGGTAATGATAATATATATATATATATATATCAATTACTTTTTAAAATATATAAAATAAATGGAAGTAGCATTCATGGGTACGTACGGCCTACCGTCACCATCAACGGTGCATTTCATTTCCTATGTCCAAATATTATGGATTATCCTAAATAAATATATACTAAATATATATGAAAATTAAATCATGGTTTAAATTTTTTATATTATGAAATCTTGATCTAAATAATAGGAATGACAAGTAATAATTCAAAACATACTAAAAAACTAGGAAATTAACACCTGAAATAGTGAAAATAAAGAATGATTACAAACAAAAGGGTAGAAAGATATCATAAGAATATAATATATGATATTATAAAAGTGATTAAGGTTATTTTATAATTTATTAACATGTTTAAAACCCTAATTCATGAGGTTAAAATATGTTCACCCAAAAGGAAATGCAAGGTAATGGGTTTTCATCTCACATTTTACATCTGTGAAATAAATGTCATATTCCCCACTTACTTATTTTGTGTTGTGTATATTATACATTTTATGATATATTATATCAATAATCATTTAATATTCATGTTATTTAAGTTTTTACTTTGAATTATCTCATTAATGGGTTTTTAAATTGAAATATATGAACTAATAAAGCTATCTTGAAATCTCACTTTCTTTTGTGATTGTTAAATTTCTATTAAAATAATAACTTTATCATAATAATTTTTTATTTTAAATTATGTTTCTTTATGATATCCATATTATTTTCTTATATATATGATTATTTCCTAAACCATATAACATTTTTATATACAGTTTTTACTCTGAATGTTATTTGATTTTCTCGAGAAATATTGATAAATTCATATCTTTTATTGCATAAAGATATTTGATAAAAAAAATTGTTTATGATTTAAATTGATTATTTTTCTATATGAGGAATGCTTTGGACATGAACATCATGGTTTGGGGAATGCTTACTACAAGACCCTTGATGCATCAGTAGTCTTATGAGATGAATCAGTTGGCCAAATCAGAGTAGGTTAAATTGTCTTAAGGGTATATATTAACAATAATGTTATCATGTTCCTAGGAAAAATGATGTCCAATAATTAAGAATATATGTATTGAGAATTAAATTGTTATTATTATCAATGAAATTTTTTATTTTACATTATCTATGGATGAAATTCATTCTCATTTTATCGATTACATAGAATATGTTTTAGTTATCTATTGTGTCATATCGATTATGCCTTATCCAGATATTTTTATGGAATTTATTCTTAGTTATTTACCTTTCCATGATTATTATTCTCATTGATTCATTATTTATTCTATTTTACATAAACTTAATGATAATTTTATCTCACCCTTATTTTTTTCCTTTTACCAGGATATAATGAATAAATATTTGAATGAGATTTCAAGGATGTAGTTTATTTCATTTTATTATGTATCAGGTTTTATTTTGTATTTCCCAGTGTAATATGGGTATCATATATGTAATATGGGTTTTTAAAACTGTTACACTGATTGGTCCTTTGAGATTTTCTTCCTTGTAAATATTTCAATGTAATAAAGTAATCCACCGACTTAGGGCTTCTAGGGTTAGTGTCTCTATAAGATTAATAGTGAGGGAATAGGCATAGGGGTATATTGGGTTTGAATCTAGGTAGAGGTATGTTCTGGTGGATTATTAGGGGTGGTTTGAGCATTGATAAAGGGTGGTGTGGGTGGGTGAGTGGATGAGTGATGATAAATGTCGAGGGTGAAAGAGATTATATATAGGGATAGTGGAGGGCATGTAGTGTTGAAATTAATCTTTTAGCCTTAATAATAAACCATAGTTAAAACTAGTGTTGATAAAGTATCTATTTATCAATTATTTCTTAGTGATGATAAAATTTAAGGGCTTTCAAAGTCACCAAAAATATCAATTCTTTTTAGCACTAATACACAAAAAATTTATCACTAATAAAATGATTATATGAAGTGGTGTTTCATGCCACATCATTAGACTTAAAACATCATGTAGATAATAGTTCCTATGTGCTATCATTCTCATACATCTTTTGAGACCTTGCACCATGCATCGATTGCTTGTCAAAATGTTTCACTGCTTCCTTCTTGCACCAAGTTCATTGGTCTTGCCCAGCCATCTCACCTACTTCCAACTAATGATGTCCCAGAGGCTCAATTTCCTTTGATGAAATGAAGGTATTGTGTCCCGAAGGTCTAGATATGGGGATTAAAAATCCAAATTGGTTTAATAGGACCATTTATATAGTATTTCTAAAATATTTTTATTATACCTTTAATACTATAAATGATGGTTTTAGTGACTGATAAAAGTGGTTCCTAATTTCCTCTTACAACTGCCTAGTATCTTCCAAACAATGAATACTTTAGGTGGGTTTTCTCAAACCATTAGAATATTCCAAATGGATAATGATAAAGTCTATCACCTGAAATTGGTGTCATGCAAACTAGAATATGTATTGGGAAGAGGAGGACACATGGGGGTTTGGCGAGGTGCTGGTTAGTCTTGCACTCACCAGCCATGTTGGACCCATAATGACCAGTGAAGGGTATAGGGTAGGTCACTTTGGGGATGGTGTGGGGAAGAAAGGGTGGTAGTATAGAGGTGTTTTTCGGTAGATGGTAGGGTATTAGGGACATTGGGCGATAGAAATGAGACATTGGGGGTGGTCAACGGGAGGTTGAGGGGTGGAGGGTGTAGGTTTCATATTCCAAGGAAAGTGGTAGGAAAAATCCCACTACATTTTGGTTTAGTTTTAACAACCTTCAAATGGAGGTTATCCACTTCAGTTTTCGTTAAAACATATACATTTATTAGTGTTGTGGAAATACTTCCTATAACTGGATTTGAACCTGAGTTTTTCATACAGTATTATGGGATGCTTAACACTAATCCAAACCCCAACTTTAATTGATGTTATATAGTAATATTGTAATTATGACTGCATATAGACATGTAAAAACAATTAATATAGAGGTAACCAGTGTGTTTGTATGTGTGTGTCTGAATATATATATACAATGAGTTATGAGAATGTAAAACCAAAATTTTCTATAAAGATATATTTATGTATAGTCACATTTATAACATATATTTTCATTAATTTTTTATTTTATAAGATAAATATTATACTAGGGATAAGACTACCATTAATAAAGGTTAACCTTTATCACCATTAAAATAGTTATGGATAAATATAAATTTTTTATCACCACTAATAATGAAAATTTATATTTTCCCAATTTTTGGAGTGTTGAGATATGTTTGTTATTATAATATGATCCTATGCCACATGATAAGAGAATATTAATAATATTTCAATTGATCTAGTGGTCAGTTTACCCTTATTCATATGGATCACTAAAAATTGATCATTAATCGTGTTTGGTGTGTGGCACGTGAAATGTAGAGAATGGGAATACAATATCAATTAATACATAAAATGTCATATAAATTTTAATCATTCAAAATAAAATAACAATTATAAAAAATAGAACATTTACTACAACATCGTGTTACTTTTAATAGATATCACAAATTTAAAAAATGAAAAAATGTGACAAAAGATTAAAACTATTTCATGTTAATGAACTTAAATTTGAATCATAATGCTAAATTATATGTTTTTAATTAAATTAAAAATGTTCATTTTAGATTTTTTAAATGTAAAAAATAAATCTTAAATTAAATTAAAATTGAAAATCAGTGATTAATCAATTGAAAATTTAATGAGTTAATTTTTAATATCTATACAACATTATTTTATTTTATTTAGGAATATTTTTTAACTATTTTGACTAAAAAATATATTTTAAAATTATTTTTTTGTACTAACTTCAAGCATCTCATAAGTCATCCAAAATTAAATTCAATTACATTTAAATAAAAATATACATTTACACAAAGGATTATTTTTATTTATTATTATTAAAAAAGTTAATGTTTTATAATAGAATTAATTTCATAATAAGACTTTTTAATAACATTTTATAATTATATCCATGATGTTAATTAATTTCAAACTTAAGTCTTATTTTTATATTTTCAAAATTTAAAAGGTTAAGTGAAAAAAATTGGTATTTCTTATCATTTTACATTAAAATTTCCGATCATGTTTTTATTTTATAACATTTTTGGTTTATTTTGTTGGTATAGGTGGATATAAATTGGTGATGAATTAATATTCTATTAAATAATAAAAATTTAAGTAAAATAAATTAAAAAATCAAAAATAACTAAACTGAAAATATATAGAGAATGTTGAAAAAATGTTTATACAAGTTTGACCATGCTCTTTTATAGCTGTCCATTTTCTCATCTCAAATATTTGAAGTTTATTTCAATTACTTGACTTTTATGATGGCCAACTACCTTGATTTAAAATAATATCGAACATTTTTTAATGGTTTAAAAAACAAAATCTAGTACCTCCCTTTTAATTATAGTGGATATCCAAGAATTCACACTTTTAATTCTAGCATAAACCCAATAAAAAACAAGAATATTTTTTGTACCTTCCTAAAAATGAATTGAAAATAAAGTAATTTTTTCATAAAAAATATATTCCAATAAAATCTGGAGACAATAAAAGAAAAATAATCAAATCATAAAGAATGCAATGAAAACTTTGTATGGATCAAAAGTGAATTTCTTAAAATCCCAAGGCCAACCAAAATATTTATTTAGTGTTTAACATGGATCATCATTTAAAATTAGATTTTTAGAGCTTAGAACCAACCATTTAGAATTGGTTATAACCAAATACCTGATGGAGTGAGATAGATAGCATATTATTTATCATATTTCTTGGACATTCATTCAAAATTTAAATGCATAGGGTATACATATTTCTCTCTAACCCACCCACAATCTTGTCGGTCTTATGCTAAAATTCTACTACATATGTTTAACCAATGAATACTTAATTGATTTCTTAAGTGCTTGATTGAACAGATAAACCCCTCTTTGCATTAAATTATTTATTTAAATAAAACAATACATAAGTGAACATGTTATTAGCATATGATAATTTTTATCCCTAGAACAAAATATTAAGGTTGTTATATGCATGCACAACATTTACACTTTTTTGCTGACAAGAAATATTTCATGGAATAAAAATCATCAAAACATAAAATACTCAAATATTTCAAATTTCCATTACTTTTTAAATTTCCATATATTTTTAAAAAAAGTCTATCAAAAAATAAAACTAAAATCATTTTTGTAATGTTTAAAACATAATGATTTAACCAAATTTTTTTCACCTTAATTTTATAAATAAATCCATAGGAGGAAAATGAAAATTTACATTGAAATTATATACATAAAACCTTATAATTTTTATAAAAAATTAAAAATTTATATTTCTTAATGTTTGAAATTATAGAGTTCAAAATAAAGATTAAAAAAATAAATAAATTCAGTGATGAACCAATTGGAAGAATTTTTTTAAGAATAAAAAAATATTTATAAGAAATAAAAACTTTTTTGATTTTTGTAACATTTTAACCCTTTTTTATTATAGAATATAACATAAAAATGCAAAGGAAAATTCCTAAATAATTTTTCAAGAAAAAATATGCATAAACATGTATACAATATAGTCATTGGTCACATCTGAAGTGGATAAGAATTTGAAAGTATAAGTCCTCTAGAAAATAAATCCATAAAATTGTTGGATATATGCACTAAATTTCTATAATATTTTTAGTGAGGTGGGGAATTCACTACTTATTTTATAAACTATAAAATATAATATATTTTGATAAATTTTATATTGTGGTTTTATTCTAAAATTGGGCATCATTCATTTTTTGAAATATTTATTTATTTCATATAAACTGTCATACTATTAGTCTTGTCAAACATCATGTGATGATGCATTGATAATAAAATGATCATTAAAGAGTTCAATTATAAATTAGTAAGAGTTATAACATAATAATGTTGAGTTTTGGATAAAATTTTATAACTATTTTAATGACTGTTCATTAAATATAAAATCACTAAAAATATAATTGTTCCTTGCCTCATTTGAAATATATAAAGTTAGACTAAATTAATCCAAAAATCCCTTCATTATCATTACATTATTAAACCAAGGGTGGTTATAAAAACCCATTGAATATATATTTATGTCCTACTGAAATTGGTTTTGGTGATTCCATTGGCTAGTATACAAAAATAGAGGTAGAATAATTTTGATTTCTATAAATATATTTCTAACAAGACCATTAGTTAATTAAAATAATGTTGATTTATGAGGTTTTTATTTTTGTAGTTCTAAATTTTGATTTATGAATATTTTGAAACTAATAGATCCATGAAATTTTGAGTTTTATTTATCTATATTTGTTTCATGAAGATATTCCATAAAACAAATTAGTGTCATCAAATCCACCTTGATGAACAAATAATTTATTATAAAATATGAAATCTTTGAAATAGATGAAGAATGAATTGATATAGATAATTATGTGGGGAAATGATTGTCTGAATACATTATAGTCAATAATATCAAGGGGAAAATATTATCTATGTTATTCTACGTGAACTATGTTTTGGAAATCCGTAGTCCATGAAACAAAATCAGGATTTTTTATGATGTAGAAATTATTATGAGATAATGTTTCCCACCCGAATAATCATAAAACAATGAATGTTTTACCAAAAAAAGCCTTATAATGTAACTATGTTATACCCTTTTGATTTCCCACATCATGTGGGAATACGTTATGAGATATAATTATATTTAGAGAGGAAATTGTTATCGTATTATACAACTATCCTATAATGTGGTCAATGTCATGGTAATATTTTTGTTCACATAATTATATTAATTTTTTTTAAAATCATAATTAATGTAGCTCTAAAGGGATTGTGTGAATCCATGTGACATTAGACTATATAAAAATTAGTTTTAATAGAAATTAACACTGTTTAAAGTTGTTATATATCATAATAAATATTTTAGTTATTATAATAATAAGGAGGTTTTGTGTTGTATTTGTTGATGATCAATCATGGTCTTTTGTAAAGGATTGTTTTTTATGGATGTGTGTTTTATAAGTTGTATGTTTTATAAGTAGAGAACTCAGTTGACCATCCATGATGTTTTGAGAAGGTGTGTTTCCCAGAAGTTCTCCCTAAAGGTTTTGACAGTTTGTTTAAAAGTTGAATATATTATGAAAGAATTAGAAAGTGATTACCTAAGTTGATATATAAAATAGATATATACCATATCCTCACCTTGTATATGTAAGGGTAAGGGAAAAAATATCTTAGAATATTTTTAAAGGAATATAAGTCTCTGTGTATACATTAGGGTAATCCTTTTTTAATATCTAAATGTAATCTAAAATATAAAATAATAAAAATATAAATTTCCCAATTTGTATAAGGTTAAATAGAATACTTCCACATATATATAAAATATATAGTTTCTAGGAAGACCAAAATATGAAAAATTAAAATGCAATTCCTTGTGTATACAAGAGAAGATTGGGAAGAAGAAGACGTGAAAATAATAGTCCTAGAGAATATCTACAAATATACATAAGATTATTTTCTCTATATTGGATGATAAATAAATATATCATCTTGTATACATCTAGAAAATGAATAATATAGGTCAAATAATTGGAATAAGGTTCATACTGTGAATAGAAAACTGATTGTTTTATCTATTTTAAAATATGATAAATCTTTTTTCCAATAATTCATGTAAGAAATAGAGAAATTAAAAAGGAATAAAAACCATTTCACTTTACTTAGAATAACATATGGTTATTTTTAAAAGGGTATTAGATTCATGACATTCCATGGAATATTTCATTTTGATATTACAAAATCAATGTGAAAAATGGGCTATAATATCATGAGAATTATGGAATTCATGTTGAATCACATGTGAGAGTAAATATTATATATATAAGATTCCTTGAAATATGAAGCTGAAGAATCTAATTTTCATGGAGGAAGATGTGTTAAGAATTATTTTTTTCAATTATAAGAGGCAATGTGAATTTGATGATAGAGACAAACATTTATAAGTATTTTTTTGCAAGAGAAAATCTATTTCATGATATATAGAGTAACATGTCTTAGTCAGCGTATTTCACTACCCTCAAATGGTTTTTTAAATAGAGGATACACTAAAATGTTTTAAAATCTAGATGTTACATACAATTTTGATTATTTAATACTACTTCAACCATTTAAAAATTATATAATTAACTTTCATGTCCTTAATGATGATTAATGGTTTATATTTTTTTGACTATTTTCTAAGATACAAGATTGAAAAAGAGGATTATCAAGGTAGATATTTGTTTGAATTTTAATTTTAAATTCAATTATTATAAAATTAAATAGATGGAAAATTTATATAATAAATGGATAATAAAATTTCTTGACAATAAGGGGAGATTGTAGAACAAAGAGGGAAGGAACTATGTATTTAAAAAATAAATAAATAATAGGGTTATAAACATAGACATTATTGTATATATTAATTGGAGAGGATGATCTATTTCTAAATATATTTTTATAAAATATTATATATTTATATTATCTTATATACATTTATTTTATTAAAGTAAGGAGGGAACAATAAATTGAAGATAATTCTTATATCGTAATTTATCAGTATGGTGATTATTGTTTTCTTTCTTGTGAAGTTAAATTAATGATAAATTCTTCAACTCCTCTAACAAGGATTTGACTATATATGGATAAAGATTTGTGAGAATCACATCTTTTATATAATGAAGTATCACATCTAGAAATATGATGCAGGGTCTACATACAGATATTTTTGTGGCCTTCATGTCAATAAAATGAGAAGATGCCTATATATTTCTAAAATGTTATCTTTTGGAGAAGGTTTTAAATTAATAGAAGGGAGTTTCCATTAATAGGTAGTGAGATATTCCTTACACAAATCAACAAGTAGTGAATAAAGGTATACAAATATATTTTTTAGTATATTAATGATAATATTTATTTCATGTGGATTTATGGTATACAAATAGATTTTTGAGTGTATTAACCTTAGATGTAGCCACTTGTGGGTGAATTAAGTAAAATCTATGAGTCCCAATATTTTTTACCTACTGCACGTGTGAATGATGTTGTATGTGGATGCATTTCATAAAGGGAAGGAAATAAAATGTTGAACAAGTGTTCCTTCAAACAATATATTAAGACATGAAAGGAAAATGATTTTTAATCATGAAAATATTGAATTAGGAAAAGACTTTATTCATCCCCTATCAGGGTGCTTATGGTTACAAAAAGTGAAATCAGATCTAATAGGTTCTTTTGTGGATTCAACTTGACATATCTATCTTGTGAAACCTTGATTATTGTACATGATTTGGATTGGAAATAGAAAATTTATTTATTTATTAGAAATAGTATTTCTAATTGAATGAAGGATTTGAAAAAATATTTTTATGTTCATGTTTCAACTCCTCATAATATCATGTTAATTCGATTTATTTTGAGAGGTCGGCATGGAATTGTCTGTGATACATATCAAAGATATTTAGAGATTTAAGTTTATACTAAGAAATCCTAAATTTATTTTTTAGAAGAGGATATATCCAAGAATATAATTCACTATATGTTTTATAAGGGTGTTTGGATGAAGTTGGATTATTTATATTTTAACACTCCAAGTTTTTATGAATTATTTTTTTCGATTTAATTTAATATTTTTGATATTTTTCATTTCACACAACACTGAATATAGCTTATGTTATATGAAAGCACCAAGTTGTTATTTCTTGGTATGAAATAACAATAAGATAATTTACTGTATGAAATACATATATTAGCTTGTGGTATATGAAACACTATTTTTTCTTGAGTTACACACGATTTTGGGATCCTTTTATAACTTGTTTGACATGAAAGACCTAGTTTTACCAAACTATAATTTAATTTTAATATTGTTATTAAAAAATTATTATATTTATCACCTAACCATTATAATGGTGTTTATTAATAATATTAAATAAATTATAAAAATATTTTTCACACAATTATATAATATGAAATATTTTTGACCTATTAATAAGAAATGAAAATAAAACCCTTTTGAAAATATAGTAAATATTTTGCTGGAAAACTATATTTATGCAATCAATACTATTTTATCCTAATAAATTATTTTAATTTTACATATATATATATATATATTATTGAAAAAACAATTTAAAATTCTTATTATGTGAATAAAACATATTTTACACATAAAGATATATATATATATATTTCTTAAAGGTAATTTTACCGCCTTTTAATTGTGTTCCTATTTTAAATATAATTTTTGACACTTTTAAAAATTATATTTGATAAAATAAACTTCATTTTTGAAATCAAAATATCAAAATCATATTATGTTGGATTTTTTTTATTTTTTTCAGAAGTTTCATTTTTTGGATAAAGAGTAAAAAAATCTGAATTTTAATTGAAAACTATATTTTTCGTCTAATTTATTTATATAGTCAAATTATATGAATTTTTTTTAAAGTATATTTATATCAATTGTACATATATTAATTCAATTTATTCAATTTTAATAAATTTCACATTATAATTGGATATAAAATCATTTCAATCTTTTGAACATTTTCACTTTAAAAACTCGTCATCTCATCCAATCTGCAGGATTAATTTTAAATTAATTTTTACAACTTATGAATTTATAATTTAGATAAATGGATTACATATTTGGAATCATAAAAATTTATAATTTCTAGTATGGAAAAATTAGATTTGACCAAAAATATTAGTGAAAGTAATTACAATAAATTACAGTGATTAAGGTAAAAATGAATTTACTTAGTGGTTAAGCATTAACTTAAGGGTTCAAATAACCTAAAAACATGTCCAAAATCAATTTTATGGAAATATGTCGATAATATAATCTATTTTATAGAAAATTAACCATTATTAGAGGTAAATTATGTATGGGAGACCCCTGAAAAGTGTTTTTATTTTAATATTTACAAGAATATCACTCCACAACTATAAAAGGGAACTCACCCCTTCACTAATTCAAAATTATAAATCACTTTATATCATCAAAAACCTATCCAAATATCATCACAAAATCCCTATATTTATCTAATAGGCCTCAATTTAGGCATAAATCCATCCAAGTAATAACCTTGGTGTAAACCAAAAGGAGTTACCTAAAGAATATGTAACATCTTTCAACAAACACTTTTCTTTTATTTCTTTCTCCACCCATCAATTATTCTTATTCCATGATTATAAAATAAACTTAATATAATAATATTATCCACATTCATTTTTTTAATTTGTTTTCAATGAAAAAGGATTTCAAAAACAATTTATGTTCAAAAGGAATTCTTAATTATTTTCAAATATTCTATTATTTGTTTTCAAAAGGTTATTTTCAAAGAAAATGTTTTCAGTGATTTGAAATATTATTTTATATTTCTTCCAAGATATTATAAAATAAAAAAATTTCCAAATATTTTATATCCTAAAATGAGTTTTTCAAATAAAAAGGACATTTCCCAGAAGAAATGTTTTAAATTATTTTTAAATATTAAATAATAAGTTTTCAAAGTGGTTTTCAAATAAAAAGAGTTTGAAAATGTTTTATGTTTTAAAATTGATTTTCAAAGAAAGATATTTTCCTTATGAAATGACTCAATGTAACAACCCGATATTTTATGATAATTATTCTTTTTAATTTATTTGATTTCATGTGTTTTATGTTACACCGAAATTATCTTGTGTTATACACAACACCGTATTAGCTTGCAGTATACGCAACACTATTCTTGGATTGTGTTACACATAATTTCAAGTTTGTTTGATAGTAGTAATTATACGCAACAATGAGAGTATATATATATATATATATATATTCAACGTATAAATGAAATATGGTTGGATTCTGTTATACGAAACAACAAAGGAGTCTTTCACAACATGCAACCCTGACTTGTCTTGCATTACACGCAATCACAACCTTCCTCGATAGCGTGTGTTGTATGCAATATCAGGTTTCACTAAACAACGATATATTGTTATAATATTATGGACAATATTTTATGAATAATATTAACTACATTTTGAATTTTATAACATTATTATTCATCTTATATATTTTCTAGAACATGGTATGAGAACAAAATTAATTTTTCGGATAAAATAAGTATTTTTCAAAAAATGCAGTTTTGCCGCCTTTTGATGGCGCACCCAATTTAAATCTTATTTTGACATGTCTATAAGTTAAATTTGACAAAATAAAATTTTTCTTTGGAATCAGGATATAAAAATTTACTTTGGATAAATTTTTCATATTATTCTGATAACTTTCATATTTTAATGAATAGTAAAAACACGCTATATTTTAATTAAAAACAACTTTTTTCATCACAATAATTTATATGGTTAGATTATATTTTTAATTGGTTTTAAAGTGTAATTATAATAAATTTTTACCATTTAATCCAATGTTGTTCATTGGAATTAATTTCACTTTGAAATTGGATATAAACAAGTATCAATCTTTTGATAGTTATTGTTTCTTAAAATACGCTATTTGTTTTGATAACGGGAATTAATTTTAAAATTAATTAATGTAACTTCTATGTTTTGAATTTGGAAAAATAGATATCAATTTTGAATTTGTAATATAGAATAATTATTAGGCTGAATTTTTGGTATTTTTCTAAAAAACTTCAATTTTCGATGAATAGTGGAACCACTTAGTGGTAGATAAAAAACTGACTTTTTTCATTTAAATGAAATTTTACCACTTCTGTGAATTGAATTTCAAAAATTTGACAAACATGGTTAATATCAAAGACTAAAATGTGGTTCAATGAGATGAAAATAGTTTTTGGTGGATAGTAACTTTTTACTTTTATTTACCACGGTTAAAAGTAAATAGGATAATTAAGGGTAAAAATGATATTATTATTACCCTAACACATGTCTTAATTCTATTTAATAAGTTTACTTAGACCAAAAACAACCTTTGGAATAAAATAGGACCATTTAGGTCCACTTGGATTAGATTAGGACATTTATTATTAATTTATTTAAAGAAGTGTTAAAATAGTTAAAATCAAAGTTTAATAACTAAATCATTTTTAATATCGGGTTATAAATAATTTAAATTAAACTATAAATATTCATTAGAAATATAAAAACATTTCCTACCCAATGGTATTTTATTTATAATTTTTAGACATTAAATACTTTAAGTTATTTATAACACAATGGTGATGTAGTAATTACCTAAATAATGAAATATTAAAATAATTGATATTATAAATAACCAAACAAATATAATTTGAGACTTTTTATGAATTACACTAATTTTATAGGTTACTATGACATGTTATTATTTATTTAATTAACTTTTTTCAAACTAATCATTTTTTTATGATTTTCACAAAAATCAATTACCAAATAGTGTCAAAATTGACATAAAATAGTTTTTAAAACAAATATTATATTATTAATTGTTATTTTATTCCTAAAAATATAAGTTTCGGCCTAATAACTTAGATAAGATTATATATATTAATAATAAACAACTTGGGGTTTTTTGGCTTGTTATACTATGTTTATTAACTATATAGTGTAAGAAAACAAGAAGACACGGTAAAAGTAAAAGTATTCAACTTAAAGTTAAATATAAATGATAAGGTTAAAATAGAAACCTAAACTTTTTTAAATTATATTGGATGAGATAATTTCTACTCATACCCACATTATCTTAAAAATAAATCAATTTGGAGCTATTAAAAACTGAATATGACTTTATAATAAAATAATATTTTTAGTTTTTTCAAAGGTGCCCCTCTCCTCCCTTATAAAAGGGCACCCCTTCCCTCTTCTCTTCAAACCATTTTGAGCCTTTACCCTCGGTAAAAACCTTAAAATTTCTCTTCTACACTTCCATATAAACATACTATAGGTTCTGGTCTTCTTAAAAGACCATCTTTAATGCCCTAAGAGGAGGTTAAGAAGAGGCGCTTCAAAGAAGATGTAATGTCCGTTACCGATTCTTTCAACTTTATTTCTTCGTCTACATATTCTAATTTAGTTGTTTCATTATGAAGTAATAAAATCAGTATCAATCATATACTGATATGTTATTATAATTATGAAACAACCATATTCCACCATCTATCCATCCTACGGAAAACGAAATATTGTCTCTACGTCGTGGTGTAATCTATTTTCCACCACCACCTTACATGGATGGGTATAATGGTGTAAATAAATAACTATATATGATTATTGTAAATTTATATTGATTCTGAAATATTATAAATACACTTCAATACAATTTCATGATCATGGGAATGATATCATCGCTCGTGCGTACGTACGGACTACCGTCTCCACGACGTGATGAGATTCATTCTCCATGTTAACCATTCATGAATGATTATAAAGTATATATAATAAGTAATCATGAAATATATGAAATAATAATTATACTGGATTTATGTATATATATATATGTGTTTGTGTCATCTACTTAATTCCATTCAATTCAATAAGGAAACAAAAACAGCGTTCATGCGTATGTATGGCCTACCGTCTCCATGAACGGTGTATTTCATTCCATTTATCGATCTATCATATATATATGTATATAATGAATATATATTACATATGAATCATGTTTTACTCTTTGTAATTAAGTAAATCAGGATATAAGTAATAATATCAAGAACAACAAGTCCAAACATATACAATAAATAAAACGATTTTACCCAAAACGCTGCTTTAACATGGAACTTACAAAAGAACGGGTAATATAAAGTCATAAGTGAACCATATATGATATCATAACAATGAATATGATTCTGTAATAAGTCAATGACATTATTTAAATCATTATACAGGTGTTTTGGATACATACGAAGCATATCGGACCTAAGGTAAGGGATAACTATTCCAATCTCGTTCTTATCCGAGATTGTTTATTCGTAAGTATTTACTGGGGTTATTGTTATCATCCATGTCCATGTTTTTTAAAAATGGTTTCATGTATGTTTAAAGTCATTTTTAACCATTTTTGACTTTTAATACATGGTATGTAAGCAATCTTTCTTTTTTTTAACCATACGAGGTACTTTTTGACTTTTCCAACAAAAGTACGAGAAGAATGTTATTTTTAACCTATACGGCATGAAAGGATTTTTATGGTATTATAAAAGCCTTATTTTCATGAAGCTTATTTCAAAATATTTCATGACTATTTTCAACAAAATCCTTTTCTTTAAAAATTTCATGACATTTTGTGAAAAGAAAATTATTTTGAAGAAGAAAGGATATTTTCCTCAATAATTCATTTCAAGTGTTTTATCAAAACCATTTTCATCTAAGATGACATCATTTCATATGTGTATGTTTCAAGTATAATGTCTCTATGATTTACATGGTTTCACTTTTCTTATTATGAAATGATATCCATTTCTTTTATATGGATTATGTGATGATGGGATGATGTTTATGAAACCCATTTTATTTATTGGGTTTTTATGAATGATGTATGCTTATTTTGTGGCACAAGTAATAATGATTTCATTATGAGAGGGGTGGGACCTATATCTCCCTCCAATTAATTGTTTAAAGATTTATATCTCATGAGACAGACATGGATGGAACGGTAAGTTAATCTGGTTCAGTGATATAGGACTGGAACGAGGAGTGAACTCGATTCAGAAAGGGACTTTGTCCACTAAGATGGTCTTGGCAGCAATGCCTTGGCTAATATCGAAATCATAACAAGTGCTGAATGGTTTCCACAATTACATGATTTATTCCCATGCAATTTTATCAAGATTGATGTTCCTTTATGATATATGCCTTACATACTTCCATGATTTATGTCTTTGCTCAAGATTTTGATGTTTAGATTTCATGTTCAAGCTTTTTCATTCAAATGATTGTGAATTGTTTTATGTTCCCTATGCTTACCCTTACTGAGCATTTGAGCTCACCCTTTATATGTTTTCTTTTCCCCAGGAATTAAATAAATGTTTTAGGTAAGAAAACAAAAGGGGAATATCTTTATGGGAGATTTTGAAGATCTTTCACCATGATTAGAAGATTATTTTCCTAGTTTCCAAAGACACTAAACTATTACGGTCCTTGTATGTCTGTTTTCGTTATGTATTAAGTATTCTGCAAAAGTAATGTAATGTCCATGTACGCCAAGCTTTGGGTCTCTACACTCAAGTTATATTTTAAAATCATTTTCCATATAATATGATATCCTTTGATATAGGTTATGCTTTACTGGAGATATGATCCAAGGTCACCACTCTTATTCATTCTTTGAATGGTTTTTGATTAAGATGATAAGTTATTTACAATGTTTGTTTCTATTTCAAATTTTATATCTTGATAAAACTCTTCTGAAACCCTCTTCCCTTCATATTTTATTCTATTACTATTAAACCTATCTATTTTCCACATGTTGTGATATGATGAAATTTTTATGATACCCATTTATTTTCATGGATTTTAATATGATATTTATGAAACCCATTTCTTTTTGTGGGACATGATATGATAAATGATTTATTATATTATGGAACAAATATATATTATTTCATTATGTGATGGGTGTGGCATATATCTCCCTCCAATGCGTTGGGTAAAGATTTATATCTCATGATATAGACATGGCTAGAATGGGGAGTGAACTCTGTTTAGTAAAGGGATTTGTCTACTAAGATGGTCTAGGAAGTGAATCTTGAATACTAATATAGTATTGGGAGTAAACCTTGACTATAAATATGATCTTGGGAGTGAACTTTGACTACTAAGATGGTTTGGAGATTGAACCCATTCCTCTATAAATAAATGGTTGTGACACGGGTTGATGGTGTGTCCTACCCAGTAGGTGCATACCCCATGAAGTGCCCTGATAAGTTTTTAACAATGATCATTGACTTATAGAGAATGAATTTATATTCTTATGTGTCTACTATAATTTAATTTCTTATTCCTATTTTAACATTTCATGTCTTATTCTCTTGATTCCCTTATTATTCATGTCTTATTAACTAAAGGACCTTGGAACACCCTGAGATGGGAGGGGTGAATCAGGGTGTCAAATTTTTCTTCTAAACTAATGGATCTTGTTCCCATATTGGTAGGAACCTATTAAACCTATCTTAAGAGGAAGTGTAGAAAATAAAAAATCACATGAAAAGCAATGATACAGTAATTTTACTTGGTTCACCACTAAGGGCTGCATCCAAGGAGCATACACCGATAGTGTGTCGGTCGTACCAAAAACCACAAATCTTCACAAGTTATGGATTACAAGATTTTATCATAGTCACTTTGTGCCAGGAATATTACCTTTATAAGGTTTTATGGATACCACACTACTTCCCTTGGATAACTTCCGTTGACTCACCCTTTCTCACTACGTTGGAAGAATATTTACTCGGTTTATCAACTTGAAGGTTTCTTCAATGGTTTAGCATTAAACCATGCATCCTCAACTATAAATAGATGCTATTTTGAAGTCTTTTAATCACCCATATATGTAATTTATTTTCCTATACACAGATATATTATGGAAATTAATTTCGTAAACTGATTTGGTCAATTTTTAGGCTTCCTTGGGTGTTCTGTGTACTGTTGTTGTTTCCACAGACCGTTGTTGTTTCTGCGTACCGTCCAGCTCCTCCACAAACTGTCATTCTCCATGTACTGCCCTAAATTGTGCACTACTCCACTCCCCCATGTATTTTCCTTCTCCGCGTACTTCCTTGCTCCACCGTGTACTGTGAGAGCTTCTTACACGAACCGTGCTCTATTTCGTTTACTATTTTTCTTACGTAGATGATTCTCTTTGTGTATCGTCTTCTCTACCGCGAACAACTTCGGACTTCACTATATTTCTTCCCCAAATTTTAATCTCCAATATTTTCTCTTATAAAGGGGTTTAATTATCCTTAAATAGGCACATAAATCTGCAAATTTTTCTAATCTTATTTACACAAATTTTCAATGTGGGACAATATTCACTATAAACTGAACTTCATATTCGTATTGTTAGCCTCCATAATGTACGAATACTATTTTAAAACCCATAGTAATCCCGCGAACCTTCTTCATTCTATGTACTGCACACCTTCACCATGTACCATAGCTGCAAACCATTTTCGGCAGCATTCCGCATACCTCACGCCTTCACCGCATACCATCGCTGCGAACCGTTTTCGGTTCTGCGCACCGCTCTGCATACCGTTTTGTATGCGTCCGTGAACCATTCTCGAAATATGGTACATTGTCCATGTTCTGAGGTATGAAATTCAATTATTTTTCTAATTTTATTTGTCATTTTTCATACCATTCACTCCTATGTAAAAAACCTTTGATTTCTAACACCAAACTCCGGATTTTGTGGCCACAAAATTTAGAAAACACTGCAAAACTAATCCACCTTCAATACATCTTTTAGCCTCAAACATATGACCCCATTCCTTTAGAACTCCCTATTCATCCATGTGTAGAATGAAAATAAACACAAACCAAACTCCATTATTATCAATGAACAGACTTGGTTCCAACATTAACTACCAATATTTATGCCATGGATCTTGATTATGATCTTTGATATGTAGGGTGTGATCTTCTAATGTTATGATCATGTTCTAATACCATTATGCTCATGATTTTTCCTATATATCTCCCTTTTTTTCCCTTACTAATTATCTGAGATCACCCATTATTATGTTTCCTTACCCTAGGTTATAAATAATGGTTTTTAGTAGGATTACTAAAGGGGATATCTTTTTGGGAAACATTGAAGATCTTTCACCAAGTTTGAAGATTGTGTTCCAATTTTCCAAAGACAATAAAATATTATGATCCTTGCGAATTTAATTTTTTAATATTATGAATATTCCTATAAAATGATGCAATATCCATGTATGTTAATCCTGGGTAACTATAGTTGGTATAAAAGGAAAGGTTTAATCAACCATTGGAAACTAGGATGAGAAATATTTAGTGAGATTCCTAGGGATATTTATAAGGATATATAGAGGGATATCTCTAAGTATAATTCTAAGGATGAATAAAAGTTTAGGAAAATGTAATGGAATTTTTTTTAAGGATAGGGTAAGTTGTTTCTTAGAAATACATCCTTGTCTAGATACTACAAGTGGTCATGACTCTGATATATATTTATATAGGGGTAAAAACCCCAAAAACACTGTATTGATTTATACTCAATCAAGAACTAGTGCATGAAAACAGGCCTTGCTGCACCCCAGGTTTGACACTCCTTGGGTATATGCATTGGAAATTTACACACACTTTAAGAACCACCAAGAAGGATTTAAATAAGATATGACTATGAATAACCTTAGGTAAACATAAAGAGTCCCTGATTAAAAAAAAATCATGATTTAGACATACTATAAGTTGATTTTCAAGATTATGTGATTTTATTTTATGATAATTGTCCTCAAACTATGATTATTGGTTTTAGTCAATAGTAGAAACCAGAAGTAATTGGGTTAACATTGAATGTGTTAAAAAAATTCTGATGAGCAGTCAAATGGGATGATCATTAGAGTAAATGATTTATTGATCATTCTTAATCAGTTTTAGGTAACATGATTAACAATTTGTACCTTATAAAACTCATAGGCTCATCAAAGAAGAGAATAAAAGAGTTTTCTAAAAATTAAGCTCATGAATACCATGGAGGAAAGAAGATTTAGTTTCCTACATGTAGAGAATGTGGTAAGAAGTACCCAAGTGAATATATTAGATGAACAAGAAGATGTTTTAACTCTATAAAATAAGAACACAAAGAAAGTAATTTCAAAGGAAAAAATTAAATGTTTGGTTAATGTAATTGACCAGAAATGTTGTTGAAGCTAGTAAAAGTTTAAAATTTATATTCCTACTAACTACTGTATATGTGGAAAGCAGGTTCAAACCCACAGGGAAGGCAATTCTAACCACTATTCTTCTAAAAACCTTCTAAAACTCTATTGTGGTCTGCAGTGGAGTGAATTTTCTATTTTTCACTTTTTATAATTTTTTAATATTCTTTATTAATCAGTGTAGTGATATAAAACTACAAATCATGTATCTAAACTAAGTTGAAGAAAGAAAAAGTTAAAAACAAAGGGGAACAGAGATATAAAAGCACAGTTAAACGAACAATCTATTAAAATGCTCAGGGAAAAATCTCTATTATATTGGTTCTAAAAGAAATTCAATTCACTTAAAATATATCACAGAGTACCACCATAAGAGTATGAATTACCTCCATCCCCAGGAGTTAATCCATACTAGCCAATCTATTCTAGAGATCGCCACTCCAAAATAAATCAACTGTGAACAGTTTGAGAAGTGACAACAAGACAAACTCATCGTAAGTCATGTAGTCTTAAGAATTTATTATCTTTTAAAATATGTATTCATAATAAATATTACCAAATGATTGTGAAATTTCAAAAATAAATTTTGGAGGAACAATTCAATTTAATGAATTCAGTATTGATATCACCGATCAATACCGAATACATCTAATGATGAAGTGAAAAACAAAATTTACAGATAACCAGTGTAACTTCAAATTATCCCCAAACTAAAAGGTTTATCCTAGAATCATCTCAAATATGAATACTAAAACCATTAAATTATAAAGAAGAAGAATTTATAGAAAACATAGGAATAAAACTCCCTATGCTAGCTTGAATTACTGCTACTCTAGGCCCTCGGATCTCCAGAGAATGGATCTCTGAGGAGTGCTCCAAGGTTCCCTCCCGGTTCTTGCTCGACTTCTGAGTGAATGATTGAATGTAGCAAATGTATTCCTCCTCTATAATGTCACACTTAAATCTGATGCTTTCTCTGCTTAAGTATCATGTTGTCAAAATATTCTTGTCACTGCTCGGTTTTTACCGACTTTAAGTGCCCTTCATGTATGCACTGCACACGTTCTTTTCTTCATGACTGGCATATCACACTAGATTTTCCCTTGTAACTAACTCCAGATGAGTTAGTTGGAAGCACTCAGACGTGTTTTTGACTCTTGAATGAACCTACGTAAAAAAAACAAAACAATTAAAATGTGAATGAAATAAAGAATTATAATTTATGAAAATAGTTTATTAAAAAGTATTTTAAAAGAATTAATAAACTTTTAAATAATGTTATTAAAAAAATTATTTTATTACTATTATTAATAACTAGTAATTTTATTTTAATTAATTATAATGAAATAAAAATTATTATTAAAATAGTTATTATTTAATTATAAAAGATAAGTTATGAAAATTTATGTATTATAAGTTGATCGAATTTGTTATTAGAAGAGTTATTATTATTATTATTAAAAATAAAAAAATTTATAAATTATTAATTTTGATTTTAAATTGTTTATAAGTTATTATTTTTTATTAATTAACATTATTAAAGTAAATTATACCTATTAAAGTAAATTAAACATAAAATTTTATTTATGTTTAATAATTCTGTTTTATTAAATAACTTATGTTAATTATTTATTCACAATTATTAATGCTTAACATTTTAATTTAATTACTTTTGTTTTAGTTTTTATTCTAATTTTTTTATTATATATTTTTTAAGTTTATTCTATCTCCCCCCCTAAAAAAAATTGGCGCACTAAAAACCTATGGGAAGGAAATATTCTTCAGCACTGGAAGCTGGTCCAGCAACGGCCAGCGGCTTGGCTCCTCCTCCTTCCAGAAACAGTGGCATGGTTCAGCTCAATGGGAGACTAGCCCTGCCTCCTCAGTGGTGGCGTGACTCATCCTCAACAGATGCAATGAATCACAGTGGCTCCAGATTTGTTTCCCCTTCTCCCTCGGACGGCGGCATGGGGTGTGGCGGGTTTAGCCCCTCAGTACCGGCGGACCTCCTCACCTTCTAGCGGCGTCAAACATGTGGCGGTCTCATCTGGTTCGAAAATTTCACACACAGCATAAAAGAACTATATGAAAATAGAGTTTGTGGAAAATTTGGTGTGTTGATTTGAGTCTGTAATTGAGTATTAGTAGTTTGGGTCTATGTTTTGAGCTGCTTTGATTCTCTGGTTTTGAGTTGTTGAGGATCTATTCTGTGAAAATGGTGGCAATAGTGTGATAAATGGTGGGTGTTGAGGAGAGCAGGGGATAAATGCAGGGAAGGTAATCAGTCAAAGATGCCTAACAGTGAGGTGCAAGGGAGTAACAGTGAGATGGAGGAGTGCAACAGTTAGGTGTAGGGACGCAAGGTCACTGTTAGTTGAATGGGTAACTGTGGGTCACTATTGTAGATAAAAAACAAAGTCACTGGTACAAAAATTACAAGCTCACCATTAGTGTAAAAAACAAGGTCACTGAAAGATGAATAAGGGATAGGTCACCCTTAGATTAAAAAAAAAGGGAGCAGTAGCATGGGGGTCACCGTTGGCTTAAAAACAAAGGGTCACCGGTGAAAACAAAATAAAATCTTACCGTTGAGAAAAGATTTTATAATTCATCGGTGAAAATTATTAAAGGTCACTGATAGGATGAAATAAAAGGTCACTGGTGAAGATTAAACTGGAGGTTCAACGATGACAAAAGGCCACCATTGGACTTAATAGTCATTGTTTCCCATTAAGAAAATGGTCACTATTAGAACAAAAATTAACAACTAATGGCGACCTTCAAAAATAAAAAACTCATAAATTGAACCTAAAATTAAAACATAAGTAAACTAAATAAAAATATTGAAAATAATTAATTAAAATAAAGCTAAACACCATGAATTTAAAATAAAATTTTTATTAAACTTTAAACATTAAAATTATTAATTGACAACACTTAAATTAAGAACTGATAATTGATAAACTAAATTGATAAAAGACATAAATTTAAAATACTATATAAATAATTACAGGGTAGGCGGTGAGTAAAAAAGGGTAGCATTGGTGACCCAATAGGTCACTGATAGCTCTTGTCTACCTCACCGGTAGACTAAAAACAAAATTTAATGAATGAATAATAAAACTGCCTACATAAGATTAAATATTTAATGTTTTAAAACTCTTGATTAATTAATTAAAAAGCTAAGTGAATACTTAAAGATAAAATTACATTATTTCATTTAATTAAAACTAAAACTCTTAACTTAATTAAAAGAAGGTTGACTAAACATGTTAACTAATGAAGTTGAATATTTTAAATGAAACTAAATTAAATGATAAAATATTATAATAAAGACTATTAATTAAAACACAAATAAGGATATTGAATGATTATTCATTATTTAAGTCAAATAATTAAAAAGTGAGCATATTAGAATTAACACAAATATTAAAAAAAATAATTAATTTAGAAAAGATTAGCAAGATTATATTTATTAATTTAAAGACTAAAAATATTTAATTAATTATAAAAAACAATTAATTAACAAATTTAATTATAAAAATAAAAAATTACAATTATTTAGTATAAAGTGGTTAAATAATTAATTAGATAATTAAAAATTAAGTAAAATTATGTGGAAAAACTACATAAAAATAGATCCATGTCAGTAATGTTTAATAATAATGGCCTCCCAAATACATCATCAATCATAGAATATTTAAATGTGGAATGAATGGGAATTATGAAAATCGATGTCCTGAGTGGAATGCCCATAAAGATAGTCAATAATGTGGTATGAGTAATGGTTATATTGATGATGATTATGAGACTAAAGTTGAAATACGAAAGGCAATAGGTATTATGTAATATGATGAGGTATCCTTCTTAATGGATTAAGGATGAAGTAGAATAATTGAATTATTTACGTATTTGGATTCAATAATTATGTTATACTATTTTTAAAACATATAAGCATGATTTTTTTTATGTTTTTTATAAGTATTTACAAGAATGTGTTGGATGGTTCTATTAGAATAGAAAAGTGATTTACTGGAAAGGTGAAATTCATGGGAAACATAATATTAAGGGAAAGATAACCCTTAATATATTCCTAATGTTAAGATAATTATGTTTAGATAAAGTAAATTAAATGGTATTGATTACTGTGTAATTGATTAATGATTTGCTGAAAAATTGGTTTATTCTATAACAACAACAACAACCCAACTAAAAATTTTTATTAATGAAAGGAAAGGAAACACAACAAGACAATCACAGGGGACCAAAAAAGTGGATTCCAGGAGCTTATACTACAAAATTTCCACACCTCTAGGGGAAAAGAATGAGTAGAAGAATATTCTATAAGGGGAAATTCATCTATGGCCTATGATGATTAAATTTTTTCCACCCAATTACTTTCATGCTAAGTATGGAGGATCTTAGTGTCCTCAACCAAGAGAGAGAAACATTTGCGAGTCAAATAAATGATGTGCCATGGTGACGAAGGGGGGTCTTTAAGGGAGTTCCATAAGATCCTAGAATTTGTTTCAATTAAAGATAAAGATATTATTTTTTCTTGGTACATCTCAAGACCTTGAAGCATGGCCCTTCCTTCAGCTTCGAGAGAGTTTCCACACCTAGAGAAGGAACCAAAAGAAAACACCACTGAGCCGACTAAATCTCATTCAAGACCTCCTCCGCTTATATATCCTTGAGTGCATGAACCGTCATCATTAATTTTTAGACCAAGGGGTGGGGGACCAACCTACCTAGTGACCAGATCATGGGAATCTGGATTAATGAGAAGATTAGTTGCACACCAAGTAACCTTTGATATATTTTGCATCCTCTCCATTCTTGAGAAGTCGTCCTAGGTAAATAACCATTCATTTAGATATCGATACCAAGGTCCTACCTAACATGGGAGGGTTGTTATGATGGTAATGGTTACTTTCTTCCTAGATGATCTAGCACCCCACTTGAAGTAAGATCGCATAAGTCTTAGCTTCAATTGTTTTATTATCGGTCCCAAAAAACCTTCCCTAGATGAACTCCTTGAAAGACCCCACTACATATGGAACCACGAAAAATTCACCCAGGGATCCCCATACTTGAGTCTCCAAATCATAGTGATAAAATAGTTGTAGGGTAGACTCACCCTTATGAGAAGAGTAACGGGATCATTTAGAGTCCAGGGGCACACCCCTTCCTTGAATGGCCACATCGGTAGGGGCGCATAATTCTACATTTTCCATACCAAAAATTTAAAATTAATAGGGATTTCTTTTCAATAAGAATTTATGGTAATTCAGGTTATTATAATGTTTAAATAGAATGCATGATAAAGTTATTCACATGTTTTTTTTTGTGAAAAATAAGACCTACTTTACGATATATGGGGGATCAATGTGAAACTAGTTTAAAGAAATTTAGTGACCCTTAAAAAGTTTTGGACATTCATCCTTTAAACGGGTTACAAGGTTAACAATTTATGTATAATTTTATGTTAAACATTGGATGAAGTTTTAGATATTGAATTAGTATCTCTCCATCTGAGGATTTATTCATATTGGATAACATGTGCTCACTATTTTTTTGTGATAAAAACAGATGGAAGGACCTATCATTTTATTTAAGGATCTCATGATATATTAATTCTTCAGGAATGAATTAATCACTTTCATTTATTGGAATAAAAGATGAAGTGTAAATTGATCAAGGAACAAAAAGGCTGAGATTATGTAGAAATCATGTAAGTATATAATCAGATGAAAATTCTTCACCTTTAGTAAAAGGTTTTTGAAATAAAAAAAAATCTCATTATCATCATTTTTTATAATATCAATGACCTTTTCCAAGCCTCTTTGGGTTATGGATTTGTGATTATTAATATTATCCTGACCAAGTTCTCTATCACTCTCCCTCGAAATATGATAGTTGTATTTCTATTCCATGTCCATGTTTTCACTTTCCACCTATGTTCTCTTATTTGGAAACCTAGTTATTAGTTACTTTTGGTAACTATTATTTTTTCAACTTTCCCTTTTTAAAGTAATTTTTAGTATTCATTTTCATGATTTTTGTTTCTATTAAAGGAAATTTCATGTATAGAACCTTCGATAACCTCGATGAATTTTGAGGGATAAGTTCATTTTAAGGGGGGGTATAATGTAACACTGATAGTTTTTATGAATTTTTTTTGATTTAATTTAATCTTTTCGATAATTTTCATTTCACACAACACGGAATATATATTTTTCTATATAAAAGAACCATGTTATTATTTATTTATATGCATTATAAATTTGAGTGTGTAATATATAAAATATATATATATATTTTCTTTTGGTACACTCAACGCTCTGTTTTTATTGTGTTACACAAAATGTTGAGTTCCTTCGATAACTTTTCATGACACACGAGACATAGTTTTACAAAACTACAATTTACTGTTAATGTTATTATTAAAATATTATTATAGTTCTTACCTAGATGTTGTAATGGTGGTTATGGATAATATTAGTTAAATTATTAAAATATGGTTTATGAATGTATATAATAATAATTAATTAGTGACTAATTAACTAGAAATGAAAATAGAATCCTTTTGAAAATATAGGAAATCTTTTGCTGGAAAATAATATTGTTGAAATAAAACATGTTTTACCTTAATGAATTAATTAAATCAACTTTGATAAATGATTATAATAAAATTTACAATTATTATATTCAATAAACCATTTAACGTTTATCTTAGGTCAATAAAACCAATTTCATGCATAAAGATATATTTTTTTCTAAAAGGTAATTTCACTGCCTTTTAATGGTGTTCTTATTTTAAATATAATTATTTTAAAATTTTATAAATTATATTTGATAAAATATAATTCATTTTTTAAATTGGGAAATTAAAATTATATTAGGGTAAATTTTTGAATTTTTTTAAGAAGTTTCATTTTTTGATGAATAGTGAAAAAACATTGAATTTTAATTAAAAACTGCATATTTCATCTAATTTATTTATATTGTTAAATTATATTTTAAATTATATTAAACAATATTTATATCTATTATACATATATTTAAAAAAATTAGTTAATTTGAAATAATTTAACACTAAAATTGGATATAAAAAGATTTCAACCATTTGAACATTTTCACTTTAAAAACCAATTTTTTCATCGTGTCTATGGGATTAATTTTAAATATATTTATTCCACTTTTATGTTAATAATTTGTAAAATTTTATTCCATATATGGAATAATATCAATTTATAATGTATAGTATTATCATCAAAGTTTTTGACAAAAAATATTAGTGAAAGTAATTAAAAGTAATCACCTCGATTAAGGTAAAAACGAGTTTACTTAGTGGTTAAACTTTAACTTATGGGTAAAAATAACCTAGAAACATGTGAAAAATAAATTTTATGTCAAAATATTCACCATATCAACAATTTGATCAAAAAAATTACATTATTTGAGGCACAATATGTAATGGATACCTCTTAATAGTGTTTTCTATTTTATATTTACAAGAATGTCACTCCTCCTCTACTATAAAAGGGAACATACCTCCCTCACTTATTCAAACATATAAATCCATTTAGCTCATCAAAAACCAATCCAAATATCGCCAAAAATCCATAAATTCATCCTAGATTCCTCATTTTGGACAGAAATCTAACCAGGAAATCCCTTTGTGGAAAACCAAAAGGAGTTACCAAAAGAAGAGGTAACATCCTTCAACAAAAACTTTTGTTATATTTTTATCCACCACATAAATTCTTATTATTACATGATTATGTAATAACCTCGGAATCATAAATATATTTATATGTTTTTATGTTGATTTATATAATTACACCTATACACACTTCCATCAAATGGTATATGCAATCATTGTTATCGTGTACAGTGGACTACCACCTTGCGAACCGATAAGATCATTCTTCCATTAACACATTTCAAGGTTGCTAATAGTAATGTAATTAATATTTTTATATGATATATATGATATTTATTATTATTTTATTCTTCTTGAACTCTTATAAAACACATGCCTTCATGCTTCCTATTTTGTGGAATTATGATAACTTTGTTTGAGGATGTGTGAACTATCAAATCCTCAAAGCGATGTGATTCATTCACACTTTACATACAATGTATTAAGAATGGGTATAGTAAATGTATATGATATATATTACATAATAATTCTATTTTAATTATAATATATAGATATTTATATTTAATTTACTTTAATTCTTTCAATATGGTAAGAAAATGGAAACATCATTCATGCGTACATACGACCTACCATCTCCATGAAGGGTGTATTCCATTTTATATTTATATATTTTATATATTATTATAAATACTAATATACATAATATATATGATATTTATATCATGTTTTACATTCTTAAAATAATTAAATCATGATATATGTAATAGGATCAAGAATAATAAGTCAAAACATATAGGAAAAACCAAGAGGTTATTACCTGAAAAATAACTTTAACATGCAATTGTTAATAAACGGGTAATATAAAGTCATAATAAAACAATATATGGAATTATATTTAATAATATGGTTCTTTTTTATATGTATAATAAATTTATATTTATTATATAGTAGGTTTTGATGTGTACAAATAAAGTCAAAATGTAAGGTAAGGGTTTTCTCGTCTCACTTTTATTTCTTTGAGATATATGCTATATTCACCACTTATTCTTTTAGTGTGATGTATGTAATTATCTCAGAAATTTTATATAATGATTTTAAATTATTTTATAATTTTCAAGGTTTCAATTGATTTATTTATTTCATGTATCTCGTGATTCAAAATTTACTCAGGTAGTAAGGGAAAATCTAGTCTCACTTTTATTTATGTGATAATTATGACTTATTCACCACTTTTTTATTTCATGTGGTGTATAAAATTCCCATGAAATAATTATAGTTTCCTTATACTAAAATTTATGGGTATTTGAAAATCCATTTTATGATATACATTTCTTGGAGATTTATGGTTCAAAAGATACCAAATTGGTAAGGTAATTTTGTCTCAATTTTCATTCTTTAAGACCCATGTTTTATTATGCACGTATATTATTTTATAAGGTTTATATAAGGCCATTTTAAATTTTATATCATGAATATAATTATTTTCATGATGTTTTAAGCTTTATTTAATGTTATTCTTTCATGGGGACTTTTATTTAATGATACCAAAGTGGTATCAGTTTATTGCTACAATATCATTGTTTATCATTATTATTTATTATTATGCTTTAATTGATGAAATATTATAATCCATATATCAATAATTCTTATAAATGTTTTTATCCTCTTGTTATTCAAAATATTTTAAATTAATTCTACCATTTTCCTACTAATTGGTACTTAAGATAATTAATAAAACATTTTTATGTAAATCTTACTTTATTCTACTTTTCGGTCAGAAATATGTGTTCTTCCAAAACCATGTTATCTAAAAATGTTTTCAAAAAAAATCTAGTATTGTCTTATTATTATTAAAGGAAATTTTACCCATGTTTTTCTTTTTTAACAAATTGGTTTTTAAAAATGAATCTTCTTATCATTTTAACATCATGATAATTTTCTAAACTTTTTATGGTGAATAGGAAATATTCATCATGTATATTTTTATCCACTATCATTTCTTTGAAGCTTACTTTTAAAGTTTAATAAATTACTTTTTTTATAATAAAATATTTTTATTAATATTCTATAAGTTCATTTTTTCAATGTGGTTTTTAAAGAAAAAGTTTTTCAAGAAATTTTTATGTTCAAGATGTATTTAAAATTATTTTCAAAGATTAATTTATATTTTCTCAATATGTTATTTTCAAATAAAAAGTTTTCAATGATTTCGAAGCTTATTTTATAATTTTTTAAATATATTTTCAAAGAAAGAAGGGTTTCAAAATGTTTTATGTCCTAAAACAATTTTTAAAAAAAAATGATATTTCCCTCAAGAAATATTTTAATTGATTTTTAAATCTTATATAATAGTTTTTCAAAGTGGTTTTAAAATAAATAGATTTTGAAAATGTTTTATGTTTTAAAAATATATTTTCAAAGAATGTTTATTTTTCCTTCAGAAATGATTCAAGTGATCTTTCAAAAATTATATCCATCTAAGATGATATCCTTTAATATAGTTTATACTTTACTAGGTATATGATACAAAGAAACCATTCTTATTCTTTATTTTAATGGTTTATGGTTAAGATTAAAAGTTGTTTACAAACCATGTTTCTCTTACACATGATATATCATGATAAAACACTTGTGAAACCTACTTCATTTCACAAAAAAAATTTATTATTATTAAACCTATCTCTTTTCTATAACTTATGATATGATGACATTTTCATGATACCCATTTCTTTTCATGGGTTATGATATTATATTTATAGAACCCATCTATTTTTATAGGACATGATATTATTAATACTTTATTAACTTTTGGAACACATATGTATCATTTTATTATGTGATTGGTGGGACATATATTTCCCTCCAATTAAATAGGTAAATATTTATTTCTCATGAGATATAAATTTTTGGAATGGTATTGAACTCATTTCAATAAAGTCCTTTGTACACTAAGATGGTCTTGGGAGTGAACCTTAACTACTAAGATGGTATTGGGAGCAAACTATGACTATTAATATATTCTTGGGAGTTAAATTTGACTAATAATATGGTTTGGGGAGTGAACCCATTCCACTATAAGGAAAGGGCTGTGACTGGGGATGGTGGTGTGTCTCGCCCAGTACGTGCATCCCTAATTAATTCCCTGATAAGTTTTTATAAATAACCCCTAACTTAGAGGTAATTATTCTTTCTAATTATGTGTCTTTTAAAATTCCATGTCATATTTCAATATTATTATTTCATGTCTTATTTCCTTAATTCCCTTATGATTCATGTCTTATGAAATGACAATATTTATGTTGTGACTCTAGATTATGATATTTTATATAGAAGGTATAATATTCTAATGTTATGACCATGTTCTTATGAGATTATACTCATGATTATGCTTACATATCTCCCTTTTTACCCTTACTAAGAATATGGGCTCACCCTTTCTTATGTTTCTTTTCCCAAGGTTGTGGAGAAAATTTTTGAGTAGGATTTCTAAAGGGGTTGATCTATGTGGGAAAAATTGAATATCATTCACCAAGTTATAATATTGCATACCAAGTTTCCAAATACACTAAACTATAATGGTCCTCAGGCATGAAATTTTTTAATTTGATGAATATTCATCTTAAATGATGTAATATCTATGTTTGGTAAGCTTGGGTTTGTATATATATAATAATTAATCTACATTAAAAGAAAAGAATTGGGTTACTTATACCAGTGTCAAATATGAATCGGATAAATATATAAGTATTAATTCTATTTAAGAATAATTTCATATGCCTAGAATCAAGAAAAATAATAAAAATAATAAGAAACCCAATAAATTGGGTTTTCAAATTGAGGTGAAAATATATTTTCACTTGTGTATACATTAATATATCTCAATAGCTGGTTTTTCTAATAAATGTGAATATATAAATTATATATCACATGAATATCTTTATAATGATAGTATAAAAGAGGAAACCACAACATGTGGAAAATATAAAGGTTGTTTATCTACCAACAAGAGAAGATTCAAAATTTGACGAGTAAAGTACAATAATTAAAGGAAGAATGTGAAATGAATTGTGATTATATAACAAAATTAGTGGAAGAAAACAGAATTTTGATGGAATAAAAAATTTATTCAATGAAATTCATCAAAATAATAAATAATAAAATGAAGAAGAAAATTAATATACTTGAAGAACTTATTCATGATTTGAAGTTAATTATAGATAAAGAGAAAAACCGTGAAGCATATAATTCTTACATAAGATATTAGTATAAAGATATAGTGAAGATTATATATAATTAATAGAATACTCACCAAGAGAATTTTTAAGGATATCTAAATAAGAAGGATTTTAGGATTAAGAAGTTTGAGGTAGGGAATCATGTTTTGAGGAAGAAGTCAAACACAAATGATTCTCACATAGAGTCTTCCTTTAGTATTAAGAAAAATAAAAATTTGGAATCATCAAGGAAGGTTATTCTGAATACAATATTTGGAAATAAATCCATTCAATGGATAGTATTGAGTAAGTGCTATTTTTGTGGCATCATTAGACACGCAATGTATTTGTATAAGAATAAATTTATTATGTGAAATCAAATAATACCTATTATTGCATCTCATATATTTATGTTTAATGAATGGTATGAATATTTCATAGAGATTTTTTATATTTTTTCTAACTTTGGAAATATGGTGTGGTACTTGAATAATAAAAGAAAGTGGGTATCCAATATGATACCCCCGTGTGTATGACTAGAAGGAGTCTTGAGTTGTAGAATGAAAAATATATTTCACTCAAAAAAATATTTATGGTGCAAGATAAGTATGAAGTGGGATGGTATAGGAGGATATATCCAATAACACTAATGGATTGGTCATAGTATCTATTATGGGGAGAAAATAAGATAGTACATCCAGCACCAGAGGTTGTATATACACACCAACCATAATGTAATGAGAATAAGTAATTATGGAGAGAAATGAAAAAATGAAGTGTCTTCTATCATAATGAATAAGGAGGATTTGAAATAAATATTATTACTTTCTAATATGAAGAAGGTTATTCCCATCCAACAAAAAGATTATGTATTTTCAAATAAATGTTCATCAAGGATAGACTAATATGAACTAGGTTTAATGGAAATCATAGAAGAAAATAATGAGGTATGTATTAGTGGATCCATTAGAACCACTATATGGAATGGATACAAGTCTAGTGGAATATCACTCTCATGAATAAAAATTCTTGGAGATGGAAGTAACACTAGTTTAATACAAAAGTAAGAACATTGAATAAGTGGGATTAGTGAAACTTTATAAACGGTTACTCATATAAACAATATAGAGCATTTGAAATAAAATAATTAGATGAAGGTTTATACAAGGGGTGAAAACCCAAAAAAAATCACCTTTAATCCTTGAAATAAAAATGGATGAAAAGGGTTGGTTTATTATAACCAACCACACTCCTCTACTTAAGGATATTAGAGATTCCCCTATCCCCATGAACATAGTTTGTATGGCTGATGATTATAGAGATGTATTATTAAGGGGTAGATGTGTTTTATAGGTGTTATATAAAGTTAAATATTTATAATAAATTGATATAGACTAATTTTATAGAGAATAGATAAAATGAAACATGTGATGTTGGATGAAACCATAATGGATTTCAAATAAAAATCTAATACATAATGTAGATTGATAAAGATTGAAAAAAAGTACTTTTAAAATATATATATATATGAATAAATTCATGTGAATTCAATCCATATATGATCAAAAAGTGATATTAATAATTCACTATTAAAAATAAATTCTAATTCATTTTATACATATGAGATGATGAAGTACATATGGTACATACCCAAAATTGGAGTGAAAATTGAGAAAAAAACATATCTGAGATTTCTAAATGGTATCAAACCAATTTTAGAACACAAAATGTGGTATCAAGACATTAGAAAGTGGTAGAAGTCCCTAAATAAGAATACATATATCTTGAAAAATCAACAACAACACTCATAGAGGAAAACATGTTCTATTTTTTTATAAACTAATAATATAGAGTCATTTGATTTTATTTCAAGATACTAAAATCTATCAAGAAGATATAATTATAACCAGAAATTAGTTTCTATATTTTTAATATTATCACAATATTTGGTGACTATAATTAAATAAATCAATTATAACTGGGGATAAACATTAAAATTTTGACTATCCTCATCTGAGAATAGACAGTTCTTATGAATAAAATAAGTTCATGAATATCTTATGGTATCACTAGTTTATCATGAATAAGTGAAATTAATTAATTTATAATCTATGTTTATAGAAATTATCTAGTGACATAGAAGTCATTGAGGTTTTTAACTTTGAATCAAGTTTCCTATAATGTGTTTTGACTCAGTAGGATTAAAGGATTTCTTGATGAATCATTACCAAATGGAAACTCACTATTATTACACATGTAGAATATAAATGAAACTGAAATCTAGTTCAAAATGATGTTATAATTAAGGATGATTGAATGAAGATCACATTTTTTTATGATATTCAATAAGTGGTTGAGAAAAGTTTTAATTGTTTTGAAGGTGAAAAAAATGGATGAAAACTATGAAGTTTTGGACTACAAAAGGGTTTTATGGTATAATTATATATGGGTATTATATAAATAAAAACAATATGATGATATTTTTTAAAAATCCAGTGTAAGAATATTATTGATAAAATGGGAGTGAAGATGGTCAAGATGAAGTAATGTAGTATATGGTAATATTAACCCTCTAAATATTATTGGAAAAAGGGCAGGAATGAGAAGTATATAAAATATATATGATTGGAGGGTCCTAAATTTAAATATATGGGTGTAGATATTATCTCTATCACTGTATCTATGTGAATTATATATTTTATGGAAGCATTTTTAATAAAATAAAAAGGGGTGTATTGTTGAAACTATGAGGTTTTATGTGGGATTTATTGAAAAATGTTAATGTTTTATGGAAAGGGATGCTTGATAAAGGTTTTTTTGGTGGTTGTATATTCTAGAAGTCATGAACTCATTTGACTATCAGAGAGTCCTATATAATATTTGTTACTCAGAAGTTATCACTGAAGGTTTTGAAAGTTTTGAAGTTTTAATTAAAAGTATTAATTTTGAAGATGTTCTAGAATAATTGGAAAATTGGTTTACTGAGTTGATCTAGAAAATTGAAAACTACCAGAACCTTTCCCTATATACATTAGTGTAAGGGAAACCATGGATGGAAAGATTTAAAAATAAATAAAAGTATCCTTGTATATGTAAGTTTCATATTTCTAATATGTAAAGTTACTCTGAAATTCAATCTAAGAAAAATAGATAGACCTTTCATGCATAAGGTTCAAAATACAACATCTCTATATATAAAAAATTAACAATTTACAGGGATTGTGAAATGTAGTAATGTAAGAGACACATTCCTTGAGTATGTAAGAGTATCATGGGAAGAATAAGGGAGAAAATTATGGTTTTAAAGAATCTCCACCTATATATATAAATGTATTTGACCTGAGATTGATGACATATAAAATTAATGAATTTTAGACTTTAGGAAAATGTAAAAGATAGGTCACACCATGGGATGAGAGGAAACATTATTAAGTACAAAAAATGTTTTCCCAATCATATAATAATATTGATATTTTAGCCAGTAAATCATGGATGACCTGGAGATATTGAAATATCATGAAATCTAGTTCATTGGTCTCAATAGAATCCATAATGGATATAATAGTTGTAGAAGATTAATGAAATTACATGGATGTTGGTTTTTGTGATTAGAGAATCCCAATGTAAAATGGGGTACAACATCACATGTATTATGGAAGTTTTGTTGGATAAAATGTGAGAGTATCTTCTCAATACATAAGAGTCATTGAAATAAAAAATAAAGAATGTTCTTTCCATGGAGGAAGACATGTCAAATATTGGGATTCTAAATATTAAGAAGAAGTGGGAAGGTGAATGTGGTTCTAACTATTTTGAAGGATGTCTTTTCTATAAAACCTCTACACTATGAGATTGTGAGAAAAACCTTGTGTTCGGTCTAATTTTATGACCTATATGGACATTTTGAATAGAATAAAAACTGTAAATCTTGAAAAACTAGAGGTTACATCCATTTTTGATGATTCTGAACTACATAATTCTTTCTAAATTTATAAAACAAATATTAATAGTCTTAATCAAGTTCAATGGTAATGGTTTGTTTAAAGATGATCCAATAGATTATTTTTAGGAAAAGGATGTTCAAGGTATTCAATTGTTTGAATTTGAATTTAAAATTAAAATCCTATAATAGTATATAAAGGGTGATCTATAAAATCAAATAAGAATTGATGTTCTGGACAAGAAGAAGAGTATACAGAAGAGGGAGGTAGTGAACTATTTATTCATAGAAGAAATAATAATTGAGGTTCAACAACATGGACTTTATATCATATTTGAATTATAAATTATGTGTTGTTACTGAACATATTTTTATTGAATATCATAGTTTTAGATTATCCTGGATACATATGATTTACTGAATAAAGGAAGTAAAAAACAAATTGGAGATAATTTTTATACTAGAATAATGAAATATAATATTGTTTTCTAGTCCAATTTAAAGTTTTATTGAAGTTTAATTTTTCCAATCTTCTAAAAAGAGTTCATTATATCCATCCAAGTATTTGGGAGCATTTCATATGGTATACATTGAAGCTTCAAATTTGGAATTTTATTTCAATTTCTACATGTTGGTATTGGAGTGACCTTTACATCAGTAAACTAATAAGATCCCACATGTCTATAAACTGATATCTTCAAGAGAAATGTAAAAAGTAAGATATGGAAGAGGACCTTTGGAGGTAGTGAGATATTCCCCAAAGAATTCAATAGGTAGTGAGGATTTATGAGGAGTTACTTCACAAAAAATTATATCTACCAAAATATTCTGGTCTATTGGATTTTTGATACACCATCATAATGTTTAGTGAATGATCTTTGGATATAGCATTGTGTGGGCACACCAAGTAAAATATTTGTTCACATGCATGTTTAAATTACTGAACATGTGTATGATATTTGATGTAGATAAATTTGATAAATAGAATATAATAAATGGTTAAATAAGTGTTCCTTCTAACAAGGTATAAGATATAGAGGGAAAAATATGTCTAATCAAGAAAAAATTTGAATTGAGAAACACTATGATTTACCCCCTCTTAGGGTGTCTCGCATTACAATATTTAATTACTTATTTATTTGATTTATTATTAAATACTAATGTGTATATATTTTTTATATTGTGAATATTGGAATTATTTTATTTAATGTGTTTATATTAATTCTTATAATTATAAAAACACATATCTAAGGATTTACATGATAGGTATAGAATAATATTTAGTTTATTTTGACCAAATAAATGGTTTGTTTTAATTATAAACTCAATAAGGAAGGTGTTTATTGTTTATGTATATTAGGTTTTTTAATTATATTGAAATAAAATACAATATTGGGTACTTGTTGATAGATAGTGGGAAATTTGACTGGGCTACGCTACACTAAGTACTATGCTTTTATAAAAAAAATAGGTTATTTAGTGTACTACACATTATCATGAGTAAAATACTATTTTTCACATGATTATATACCATTTCATAAAATATTTTCATCTTAAAAATTTATTATATGAATCTTAATATATGTGGATCTAATTTTATTTTACTTTGGGTAAGTAACAAAAATATTTAGTTGTATAAGGTAAGGGTGTAAATGGGACACTAATTATTTGATTCTACTAGGGATCGACTTAAATAATACATCAATTTGGATTGGTTTTCAAGATCCAAGCACGAACATGTTCTACTCAAGTATTGTCTTGATCCATGTTTGAGTATTAAAAAACCTTAATCAAGTATCTCATAAGACTATGATATCATTGAATATTTTAATATATTAATATTTTTAAATATATTCAGTTTAGTTTTAAGATTGAGATTCTATCTTAGGAATAAATTAAATTTTGATCAATCGGGTAGAGTTAGATATTCAAATCCAAATTTTGTTTTTGTAATTCAACAAAACTTAAATGAACCTAACTTATCAACTTTATTGGTATTTAGTCGGGCATGAGATCGAACTTGAGCCCAAAAAATTACTCAATCGTGCTTGAACTGAGCTCGAGTACTGTGATACTTTGCTTGAAATAGATTAATTAAAACCCTAGTACAAGGTTACATATATTAATTTTTTTGGAACGCATTAATTTCTTTGAAAATATAATATATAAAATTAAATTTATATAAGTATGAAAACATATGGTGGTTGCATTAGATGAAAATTATTCATTAGATTCATAATAAAATGATGATACTTTGATAACCCCTTAAATAATATATGTTAAATTTATTACAAGAAAAATGCATGTTAAGAACCAAACTATTCAGTGTAGGTTATCCAAAAATTTAGGAACCAATGGATTATCTTATGTAAAGGACATGTTTAACCCTAAAACATAGAAAAAAACAAATTATTGTGAGATTTAGGTTACACATATAAAGAAAACCCAAATTTTCTAATAATTTTAGGAATGAATATAGAGAATAATCATATGATTAATTTGGGATACGAATTATCTAAATAAATATTTAGTGGTCGTATACGATGTGACTACCAATATTTTCAACATAAATAGCTATGGAATTGGGAAAGTGATAAAGATAAACTAAATCATAGTGAAATATAAATCTTGAACTGCTAATAAATATGATGTTTCATCTCATCATTTTAGTGGAACTATGTTCGATAAAAGTCCTTATTGAATTGATATAAAAAATACCTACTAAAGAGTAAAAATGATTATAGGATCAAGAGTGTTAGATTTTGAATCATGATAAATAAGTGGTTTGGGTTTAAGGGATTTCAAATGATATAAATAACACAGAGGATGTCAAAGAAGATAGTAAAGTAATAATACTGGAATTATAAATGAAAAAACATAAATAGTATAACTTATATACATGAAAAATAAAACCTCTCATATTCAAGATGATCCAAAACAAAACACACATACTCAAAGAGAACAAAGAACAAACATACATAGCATAAAATAATACATACATTAGGTAATCAAAAAGAATTTCAAGATTACACAACACTTTATGAATTTAAGTCCATTCTTATATAGATGAACCAATCTTAATGATGTAAGGAGTTATTTAATATTAAAATAATATTTTTAAAGGGGACATAACATTCAAATAAAAAAAATTAAGTTTAGAATATTCCAACACTCATGTAAGTTGATACTGAAATACGAAAACTCCATAATTCAACAAAACATAACCCAAAAAACATAAAAATATTCAAAAAAATATTAAATATGAAAAAAATAGAATAGTTTTACCTAAAATCCAATAAAAACAATTTAATATTAATTTAATAAAAACTATAAAGGAAGAATATTTTTTAAATATATCATCCAATCAATGTTCAGTATCAACACACTTAAGAGAAATGTCATCTTTTTAAGAATTATCTCTTCTAAATTGATTTCTCATATCAATGTTATTCATTACAAAATGATTTTTTTTTCTTGTTTTTTAAATTTTGATAGCAATAGTGATAAAAAAATTATTAGAACATAATAAAAATTAAAACCATAATATTACATAGTATGTTTTATTCAAGACACATGAGAACAATAACTCTCATATACAATATACTATGCTTCAACTATTGAAAGTAAAACAGAAAACAATTTCATTCTAGAAGAGGAAACTAATGATCTTCCCAAGAGAAAACATCTCTAAAATTTACTCTTCTTACCAAGTACACAACTTCAAAAATCATATAATCAGCATATGTATGAATAAGAATAATATAAATTGAAATAAAAATATATATAAAAATAATTGTCTTATCTTTCCCATTATAAAACTATTTTATAAAATAAAATAACTAAGGATCTAGTTACATGATCTACATACTTTATTATTCCCATAAAAAGAAGTGGTATGTTTATAAATAGAATTAGTATAGATAATATTTTCAAAACTATGTGGTTTTTCAAGCTATAAATCCACCAAAACAAAACCATTTAGAAAATTATATTTACTTGAAGATGGAAAATATTGATATTTATATAAGAATCATGATTTATAAGGATCAAAATGGATTTTAACATGATAATTAGATTAAAAAATATCTATAATATTTCCCTAACTCTAATTGTAACCTTCAACAACAAACACAAATTTATTCATGGTGATTACACATTGATCTTAATGATTGTTCTATAAAACCTACCTAGTAACAATAGAAATATATTAAGGGTATCTCTACTAACTTGAAAAAATTATTCATTTCAAACTAATTATTCTCTAAATAAATATTTAAAAACCCAAATATCATTGTATGATGCTTATTTAATTACTTTAGGTTCTAACAGAGAAATTAGATATATTTAAATAACTATTAATATTCCAAACACCTTCATCTAAGTTACATACCACACAATCTAAAATATTTACTCATAAGATTTTAGGTTACTTATGTAGTACACTCCTTGGTTTTCTAGTTTAAATCGGATCAATATTTTATTTTCTCAGAACATTTTCCGAATCATCATCATTTTTATTATTTATAGATTATGTTAGTCTTAGGTAATCAAAAGAAATATAAATATCATCAATTTAATCTTTCTTGTAATTAAAAGGCTAACCTTAATAAAATTTAATATAAATAAATTCTTTAAATCTTCTTGAAACTTTATTTAATACTCTATAAGATTTATAAGTAATTTAATTAGTAAGAAATATTCTTTCATCATATTTTGGATCAAATTTACCGTGATTTTCCTTGGTATTTTTAATATAAACTTTGTATCAGAAAATATTAAATTATTCAACCATTGTTTTCCTTAATTTCTAATTATGTTATGGATTTTTCACTAATATATATCTTATATAACCCTATTTATGATATAATTTTTATATTCATACAACCATTCTAAACAATGAGTAAGTGAGTTATATTAATATAGCATAATTTTTAAATTTTCTTGAAAATTCGTATTTCTCCTTTATATACGACCATTCAATTTTGGTGTCTTGGGTGCATATAATATAGGATCAATACCATATTTTAATAAGAAATAAATAAACTCATGATTTTATAATTCTCTTCAATATTCATTTATCAAGGAAATAATTTTTTTATCTATTCAATTTGAAAAAGTTTACAGAAATTCATGAAGACAACACTACTGATTACAAGACTCACTTTATCCTAGCTTTTGAAAATCACAATACACACATGTTGAAATTCTACTTAACATATTGTTATTGTATTGTTATTATGTTTTGTATTTTTAATTATTGTTAAACTATGTTCCTATGAACTTAGTACTATGACCTTTTTTAATGAAAATTTATCATCTTCTATAATGGTTGGATATAGAAGTGTTCAAAATATAGAAGTGTTTCTCATCTTCTATAATGTCTTTTAAAAAGATATAAGTGTTTTTATCGGATCACGTGAAGCTTATTTTGATGTAGTTTGAAATAAACCTGAAGAAATCAAAATTCTACCATTATAGGTAGTTTCATAAATGACTATAAATAGTATCCAATGATACAAAGAATGATAGTAAATCATATAAAAATGAGTTGAAGTATTTTTTGTTGTTTTTAATTATGAAATAACTTGTTTCCTAGAGTGTTTCTAACTATATTTTATTAAAGAGATTTTATATTGAGAATCTATTTCTGAGGTTTCATTGTAAATTATGTAAGTCTATCATTTTGTATTTTTTCTATTTGATCATTCATGATTTAGATATTTTGAGTTAGGAAGACAAAAATTTTGTTTGATCCTTCATGATTCATGGATTCTATGGTTTATAAGATAATTATGTGTCTGAAAATATTTATGAAGGGATTTTTTTTTCTAGGAAGATATCATAGTTTTTTTAACACTAATATTGTATGATGTGTTTTAGTTGTGTACTTTATATTGTGGGAATGAGGATACCATGGTTTCAGTTACAAACCACATACTACTTTGGTCTAAAATAAAAGGTTTCCTTCGTTACAATTTGTTTCGGTAATTGATATCATTTTCATCAGAATATAGTATCTTCAAAAACGTTTTCGAGAAGAAAATAAAATAAAATATTTAATTCATGGGATAACTTGAGTGCTAGTGAGGAATCTATATCTTATGATATTTCAGTAAATAATAGTTATAACCAAGGAAGGATCACTAATTTTTATGAAAATGACCCTAAGTAATCTCTGTTAAACAAAACAATATTTTATAGGGAAGATAACGAATGATAATATATTTAAAATATACTTATTTAAAAACTTTTCGTATTCATTATATAGTGAATATTATATAGTTTATGAGGAAAAATTACAACACACTTATGAGGATATGAAATATTATAATGTGGAATGTGAAAATATATATCAAAAATTTTATAAGAAATATTTAAAAAATGAGAATAAAAATTTTTGATAAGAAAATTAAATTATTTAAATTCTTTAGTAAATTATCTAATGTAAAAAATGAGAATGTAAGGATTATTTAAAAATTTTATAAGATAGAATGTAATGATTCAAGATTATCTTTTGAGAAAAAAGGGAGTTCTGTAACTTTTGCTGAAGATAACCATTAGGGTATGAAAATAAAATCTGAAGTAGAAATATTAAAGAAGTGGATAAATATATTTATTAATGGAAGAGAATACTTTTTTCTAATATATAAATACAATTTAGTCCCAAAATAATAAATTCCAATCCTAGAATAAAACCCATCATAGGTTTTCATTATCAATCCAACCATTTTGTTCTAATTAGTTCCCTTTTTGTAAAAAGTGTCAATTAGTAGGACACTAGAAGAATAAGTGTTATTTAGGTAGAATTTAATATCTCATACATCCATAAGACTAAATTTTAAAGGATATTAATGATATTTTTTAATTATAAGAATGTAATTCCATTGATAAAACATTGGGTCATTACATCATCATCATCATCATATAAATTTTTATTCAAACCAAGGAAAGACAAGGAAAAGAAAAATGGCCTACAAAGACAGATTGAGGAACAAGGCTATGGGGGCCTAAAATGGTGGAGATCGAGGGAGTCCCCTCTAATAATATTGACTCTCATTGGCTTCAAACTGTTTAGGTTGTAGATAAATAAGCTCTTTGGGACAAGGGTGATGAGTGGGGCCAGGTATTCCACATCTTTGTTACCCTCCCTCCATGTATGAGTTGCTCTAATATTGTGGCTGAGGATAACATGAAATTTCCTAATAACATAGAAAATTGACCAAGGGACAGCACCGATTCCATATATAGAGTTATAAAAAATCATTAAATATTTTTTAGTCTCTAGGATATCTAAATTCCTTTGTCTTCATGTATGAAGACCCATGAGAATGGCCTTAGATTCTACCTGGAGAGAGTCGCCCTAACCTAGAAGAATAGTGTAATCTAGGATAACTGATCCATTTCCATCTCGGACCACACCCCTCTTCATATAGAACCTTCGATGCAAGAACCATCATATTTGAGCTTCAAGACCCTAGAGTGGGGACGCCAACATACCAAGTTTCCTATAGGGGTTCTACTGCCAAAATGAGTGTGTAGGATCTCGGATTTAAATTTTTATATGGTTGGGGTGTCCCCCAGTTGTTAAGGACCCTGACCAAGTCAATGATCATATTTTGAGTTTTAATAATGATAGCATGAACGATCGAGGCCACACCCTCATGAATCCACTTGTTCCTTTCCTTCCACAAAACACGAGCTTCTTTCATGCAGCACAGTGGTGTGGGCTATCAACTTTGGGCCCTCCACATCTGAGCCATGGTACCATCTTTCCAAGAAGGTTTGATTTGCTGTGGTTGGAACAGAAAAAAGTAGTTAATTCACCAAATAAATTCCAAACCTCTTGTTCCCAATCACTCTCAAAGAATTGTTGCCATGAGATTTCCTCTCTATACCTCTTGAAGTATGTGCACCTCAGTATAATGATAACCTTTCACCTATTTATGTTATCATTGATGGGTACTGTCTTGGGCCTTATGATTAACTCCTTTTATTAGGGGATTTTAATTAAATTATCTAACTTTTTACTGTATTGTGTTCTATATATTTTTTCTTATCTTTTAAAAAACATAAAAATATGTTTAAATATATTTTCTAAAACTATATTTAGTAGAATAATATCAATTCATAGTTTAGTAGTAAAAGTATCAATAACAATATATTTACACTTAATATTAAATATATGTTTAAAAACAATAATCTTATTCTACAATAATAGAATCAAACTAAATTTCTATTAAATTAACAAAAAATAATCTACCACTTTTGTTTGACAAACAAGCCACATATTTTCTTACTAATTATATTGGTTATTTTTAGAATCATAATATAAAAAGTTATTATAATATTTAGAAAAAATAAAATAAGTATTCATATATATCTAAAATTATTTTTATAATAAGAACTTTTATGATATTTTCCATTATATTTTCAATTTATCTTACAAAAAAAGACAATTGGGATTGATATAAATTTCTTTTATTACATTCAAAGAATCTCACTTTCTTGGATGTTTCATTATTCTTCTTGAAATGTTTTCAAAACCTGTTTATTCTCTTGAAAATTTAATTGAACCTTTTATCTAACTGATTAAGTTCATAATTAGTGTTAATTATAATACTTTCTTTATTTTAGTAATAAATAAAAGTCTCTTTATCATTCTTAACATCGTTTATAATTAGAAATTTAATATCGATACTTTCATTATTAACTAACATGTGTTCATAAACCACAACATTAAATTAGGATTCATACATTACTAACATAATAAAAAATAATTTTAATTGTATCTAATTTATAGGTGAAAAATATTTATCAGTAAAATATATTCCAGTATATATCACTACTAATACTCTTAAAACAATTTAGGGTTTATTTGGATCAATAATTTCAACTCCCAGAGTTACAATATTATTTAAATATCTATAATTTTTCCATTTATATGTGTAATTATTTATCCATTAAATATTTTAAAAGTAACAAACCTAAAAATTTTAGTATTACATCTCATTATCCAATAATTATCTATAATTTCATATGGAAGAATAATAACCTCCCACATTCTATAAGTAATATTTTTATAAAATATTATGAATTAAATAAGATCAATACCATAGATAATAACATTAATTTATCTTGAATTTAAACAATATTATACCTATTAGGCCACACTTCAAAATATAGGTTCACTAGATGATATAATAAAAGTATTAATATCTTTCTTATAACATTTTAAACAAAAAATAATTTATATTAATATTTATCTTGATCTTATAACACCAATAATTTTATCCATTTATGTATGGATCTCTAACCATATAAACTTATTCCTTGATATTAACCATGTGAGAAAAGAAATATTAACCATTCAACTTATCAAGATTGAGAAATAAAAGGTATAGCTCTGATTCAAATTTTTTTCAATATATAATTAAATAGCTCAAGAGTGGGGAATTGAGTTTAAAAAAATTACCCTTCAAAAATTAAAATTTCCCTCTTTAATTTTATATTGAATCTATATTCAAACAATTACGCATCGTGGAAAAGAAAATCAATTTATGAATAGTAAAAAAAGTATTTTTATTGTAGGTTGAGATTACAAAAAAAACCCCTCACCCCAATCCATAAACACAAACTATAGGTTTTGTTATTTTATTCAAAAATATTTTATAAAGAGATTTTCATAGTTGAGTAAAAGCACCTAGATCTTATTTTTTTAAAATATATTTGATTTTAAATATAAAATATTATAATAATATATCCCTGGGTCTTAAATTTACACTTATTAAAATAATTGTGCACTTAAATAAATTTATATGAGTTTATATTTATGAAATCATGATACAATAGATAATTGTGTTTCAATAGAATTGACATAAGATGAACTAATCAGAGAAATATTTTCAGAAAATGATACCAACTCTTGATTCATGTTAGTAAAAATAGTAATAATGATAATATTAATTTTTTCAGAAGATAACTACTTAGAAAAATCATAATAATATCCCAAAATAAATTCTTTATTTCAAAAAATGATGAATATATAATTACTCTGATATTTATATAAAATATCATATCAAAATCTCTATAAGATTTTATTATAAATTATACTTAATTATTTTTACATAAGCTAATTTAACAGATCTTGTTTCTATATTAAAATATAATATTAATATCAACTGATAACTTTTAAATTAAAAAATAGCTTTCTATAATCCTTCATAAAAATAACTTGAAAAACAAGGTCAAATATCTCAAAAAAATTACATAAAATAAGATATTTAGTTAAAATCAAATAAATGTCCATGTTGTAGAGATTGGCCTCACATAAGCCTAAAATTCATATAAAATTTTCTATTAAAGGATAAATAATGTATTAAAATTCACATAATATTAAATATTAAAAATAATGTCATGGGTAAGGATGAATATGGAAATATTTACACTATATAAGAATGAAACTACATTTCTATAAGCTATTAAAGTGTTAAGGTTCATAATTGATTCATGTAATTGAGGTATATCCTTTTGTAAATGAGATAAAATCATTAACAAAAATAAAACAAAACATAAAATCCCTACATAGGAATCATCTTGATAAAAGGACATTGCACAATTAAGACTTAAAACCCCACTATTCATGTATGGATGACTACAAAATTTTACTACTTATGTAATATTTAAAAAAATTCATAAATGATATTTCAAAAATAAAAAATTCATGTGAGTTTGAAAATTTCTTATTCTAGTGTGATATATATTGTATAAATCTTATGTAAGATTAAAAAATTATTCTTTAAAACATCTAAAACTACTAAAAAACTATGTATACTTGTTTCTTAAAACTTTTTATAACTCTTACAATATAAATCAGAAAAATATATATTTTTCAAATAGTGGGAAATGCTTTAGAATAATTAATTGTAACCAATATCACTTAAATATAGAATATTAGTAACACACACATTAGATTATTAGGATAATTAAAACTAGAATATATTGAGATTAAACAGAACACAAAATACTATACTAATAGTATTATCTACCCTATGAATTATATTCATTGAGAATAACTAGTGTATGAAAACATCATCCTGGTAAAAGTTACTTGGTTGTAGTAAATAACATTATTAGGTACTTGATAAGAATTAAAGATACATTATTGGTATTTTTAGGTGAGGAATATCTCATTATAAGGGGATAAAAACATAAAAAACAACAATTATGATTTAATATCTCTATATGGTTTCAAATGTTTTTTTAAATGGTGGATCTATTAGATTTAAGTTTTCTTAAAACCCACTATGGAGGACTTGAAAATAGAAGAAAACTCAATTGTTATATCAGATATTGTGAAAGAATTTCTTTGGATCATATATTTCATCACTAAAGTTAGGATAGTTCATATAATATTAGAATAAATATAACTCCACTATGATGAAAATAGAGTTATTTCTCAGGCCAAGGAACCTCGGTCTTATCAGATGACCAATCAAATCCTTCAATAATACCATCTCATTCAAGAAATCATTTAGATCGGTGATTTAAGGAACTATTGAGTGACTATATAAGAAAATTTAGAGGATCCATTGACAATAACATTAACATATAAATTATATAAAATTCATTTTATTTATTTGGGTATTAGATTAATTTGTTACTTGATGAAATAGATTTTTTCAATATAAATATATCATGATTTTATAACAAAACTAATATCTATTTATCATTTATTCATGTGTGATGTGTACTTTACATGAGACAGTATTGATAAAACCCTCTCAAGGTAAGACTCAGTGTTGTCCCAAATTTATGTTCATTATAAAATATTATGGGATGTGATTATATATTAAGATTATTGTGATTTGGGGTTCATATGAAAATGCAATGTTTACCCATGATATGAAAAGTATGACTTGTTATCTGGACTAAACTATGAAAGTATATCACATAGATTTCCATACATATATTCTATAATATACTTATAAATTTAATCATTATATCAATCCAAATCACCTAAGGTTTTCATGTTATGACACAAATTGACCAACATACTTTATTACCTTTATTATGAAAATCTTGAGGCTAATCTAATAAGAGGGTAGGTTGGGTATGATAGTAATCTTGAGGTAGGTATTTGTTAACCAATATCTTATTTTCCCACTTATATGATATGTATGATAATTAGGGCTTTGATTGAGTAAGATATAAGTTAATTCATATAATTTCTTAGATAAGTGTCATGATATGTACTTATCTATTTTTATGACGGACATATTATGTATTTATCCAGATGGTCCAATCTACTCAAAGAATCGGCAATGAATGATTATTATTATAATATATTAATATATTATATATTTATTTAAAAGGGTTTATTCTATGATAAATAGATTACTTTAATATAAATATTTCGTATATATATACATATGGTGTAAATTTCTATATTAAGATATTAGTTTGTTTGATAGAGGGAACTATAGATACCCTTGTAGCATGAGTAGAATTGTTTTTTACTCAAGGTTTCTATTTTAAAAAAATTATGGATGGGTAATTACTAATTATTTTTAATGTTATAATGACCCACAATGTCTCATAACTAGTTTATGGAACAATGATTTATTTTGGTATAAAGCGTTTTTTTCAAAATGAAAATGTTTTTAAGATTAACATATCAAAAGGAGTTTGTATGAATTTACAGGTGGTGTAGAGTTTTTCCTGAAGTCTATGTGGATTTAGTATATGTGGGTAATTTTTAGATATATTCACTAAATAATCATAACATGAACATCGATGTGAGTACTTAATTTCCTGTGTAATGTGATAAAACATAGATAACATTATGAAAACTTTATTGCCCAGGTTTTTTATGATATCTAGAATCATTCACTTTTTGAAATATATTTTCATCTCCATAATTTTTCATATATTTTTATCTTGTACCACATCATGTGATGATAATTATTAAGTGATCATTTAAGAATTAAATTATTACTTATAAATGATTTTGATTTTGATTTCTCTAAGAGTTATAAAGTATTTAATTTAAATGTTTAATAGAATACTATGAATGTTTTGAATATTCTATATTTAATGAATAATCACTATAAAAGGATGTTTTCCTTACCTTGTTTGAAATAGTTTATGTTAGAATAAATAAAATAAAATATCTTTTAATTCTTGTAACATCTCATATTTTTTGTGTATTATTTTTGGATATTATATGGATTGATTTCAAGACCAGGTGATAAGATATCTTGTGATTCCAAGGCTTGGTGTGCCCATAAAAAATGTTTGAAAAATATTAAAATATTTAATAGCATGTGTGCATGGTTTTCTTGAAAAAGTAGAATAAGTCTTAAACAGGTTCCCAAATCAAAAATCTTAGGGAATTGTTAAATTCAAAATAGTAGCTTTACCCTAGGTGCAACCTAACTTTAGTCAGTGCGGGTCATTTGTGAAAAATTTGTTATAGATGTAAAAGGAATAAAATAATTTATTAAAAAAAAATTGTGATGCGGTGAATATTTTGTCTTTAAATATAAAATTATGAGAAAAAAATATTAGGGTTATACACATAACCCTAGATACACCAGAGGACCGTTGGAGAGAACTTTAGATAATCCTTTCAAGCAAACAATGAAAGATCATAGATCGATTGATTGATGGGACTTCAAATTCGATGGATCTCACCAACAATAATAATGCAATGCATGTTCTTCACCATAGAATGATTTGAATCATGGTATGGATTTTGATTCAATTTATTCTTCCTCGTTTTTGATTCCCATGATGAATACAGACTAATACATGAATATATTAGCTCATGGATCAATTGTAATTGTGGGATGGGTTTGTTTGTGGGTTTATCAGGATTTATTAAATTTGGTTTTATAACCCCAAATCTGTTGTTCTTGATCGTTGGAAAAAAAATCTTGTCCAATTATGATAGACGTATTTTCTTATGACGTTCTCCCTCCTTTAATAACATTCCTCACCATTTGAACATTGTGGTTCCCGGATCAGTGTTTTTGGGTTATTCTAAACATGATCAGCCACCAAATTCAAGCTAAATCAACACCAGAGGCTGGATTTGTGTAGGTCAAGAACCAAAGAGTTTGAATCTGTGATTGTTTGATTTTTTTTGTGCATCATAGGAGGCATGGTGGTCCATGGAAGGGATCTCTGTTGCAGGTGGTGGTTACCGGTGCAAGCGGCGGTGCACAACAGTGAGGAAGTACTGAAGGAGGTGACGCATGGAGGAACGAGATGAGGCGTCGGAGTTGGCAGTGCGGGACACGGTGGACGTTAAAGGTCCTATGAGGTCGGTGGAGGCGGACAATGGCGGGCAGCCATGTGGGGTCGTAGTAGCTGATGAGGAGGCACCAGTAGAGGAAGATGTGATGGAAAGCCCTATGATATTTGGTGGAGAGTGGAGTTGGATAGGCTAGTTGGTTGGGCCAGGTCGATCAGATCAGATAGATGGTCTAGGTCAGAACAGTGAGCTGGACCCAGGTTGGATTTAGGAAAACCAGGGTGGAGCCGGTTGTGGTTGATCATAGAGGTCGACCATGTGGTGCAGTTGAACATGCGGGGAAATTAACCATGAGGTAGAGTGACAGGTTTACTGACTGTGGTAGGGGACCAATGTGGTAGGTCTACAGGCCCCCAGCAGGTCTGCCATAGTTTCATTAAAATGAGCATAACTCCTAAATGGAGTATCCAATCGATGATCTGTCTTTGGAGTTGATACCATATAGTTTAGAAGATCATTTTAAGAAAAATGGTGAGTTTTTAGTTTGTACTAGTATATGTTGATATAATTACCTTGGTCCTTTCCTCAAGGGTTTAGTGCGACATTATATCTATATCACTGGATTTTAATCCCCTCTAGAGGTCGACTCTTAATTAAAGTTTCAATATCCATCCCCAAGACTACAGTGTGATCCTCTATCACCCCAATTTGAGTTTGTAGAATTGGAATAACCACCTTGATAAAACCAATGATCCTACATCCATCGGGCCACATCAGTATGGTTCTTGGTGTCCCCCAGTGGTTCTAGGCATGATCTTCTACGTAGCAGGTTGATCCAGATTGGTTATGTGGTATCCCCCAGCAGTTTTGGGTGTGATTTTTGGTATCCTCCAATGGTTATAGGTGTGATCCCCTTTATGTGTACCATATTATTCCTTTACCAATGCATTCTCATTTGGGTGAGTCCCAAATGATATTGGCCTCTTCATTGAGTGTCTCTGATGATATCATGGCTCAAGGAGTGAGTTCTCTCAGAATGAGTGTGCTTCGAGTAAAATCTTGTGGCCTGTAGTTGGTTATGACTGCAAGATGGTGTGGTTTCTCTCTTGAGTATATCTGGATGTTTTTTCATATGTTTTATAGACATATACCTATATATATATGACTTTAATTTCTTTTTTTGTATTGCTTTATGGTTTTGGGGTGTCCTACTGAGTATTTTTATACTCACCTCTAAATGGGCTTTTCCCGCACGTGTTGTGTATTGTGCAGATGATTGACCTTTTGATGGAGTCCTAGGGGAAACAAGACCAGAAAGTTCTTAGTGAGACCGGATAGGCCAAGGTGTTTTCTTTCTTCTTTCATTTAATAATCCCAATTCCTTTAATTCCATGTTGGACTTGTGTTACAGAATCATTTGTGGTGGGATTGTATTTATCCATACTTACTTTTACTTTACTTCTTATTGAACTATGGTTGTGGGATATAGTGGTATTAATGCACTGTTTACTTAGTGGTTTTTAAATTTCATCATTTTGTGGCTTGGAGATGTGTATAGTTGTATAGGTACTTTTGGCTAATGCCTCCCATTTTTGGGATATGCCTACTCGATGCTAGTCCCCATCCCCTAACCTATTGGGGGTGGGCTTGGGTTAGTCATGGCATGGACCCCTATGGGATGGGTTATGAAATAGTTGTATCAAATGGGTTTGGTTCAACTTTAGGATCTTTAGTCTATGAGGTTGGTTTGGGGAAACAGTTCTAAGCATTTTGAGTGTAGCTTTCAGGCCAGGGACCCTAGTCTTGGTGCGGCAGATTAATTATCCATACACTAAGACTCTAATTACTTTTTTTTGACTCAGTGTATGAAAAAACTGGTTGTAGGGAAAACAATGGTACATGCATCATATATGTATGGTTGTGTCTTCCATGTCCTTCTTGATCTAGCTCCCCAAATATACTATATCGACTATGTTACATCTTGTTTTATTTCAGGATGCCTCCATGTAGATAGTTATCCATGATTCTACCGTATGATCATGAAGATGATCCACCTAGTGGTGTGGCATCGGTATAGGTTCATGTACTATAGATTACACCTTTGGGTGGTTAACCACCCATACTACCACCAATCCAGTAGCAGCTACCACCATCACCACCAGTTGAGGATGCATGCAGGCTGAGTGCATTGCATGAGTTTCAGAGGTAGTGACCTCCTTGGTTTTGGGTTGAGATAGACCCCCAGATGGACAAGGATTAGCTAGAGGTAGTCACCCATATTTTTTTCCTTATGAGGACGCCTTTCAATCATATGGTAGTCATTTCCATGAGTCTTATTCAGGTCTCTGTGGGGCGATGGTGGAGCTAGGTGACTCGATCACATGATGAGATATCTCTCTATTGGATAGACTTCAAGGATCCCTTCATAGAGGAGTTCTATCAGGAAACGTTGTGATCGGTACACATATAGGATCTCCTGCATCTGTAGCAGGGTAGTATGACTGTAGAAGAGTATTCAGTGAAGTTTAATGATCTTTCACACTACTGCTTGGATATGGTACAAGACCTGTTCTTTTGGGCTCGAACTTTTGAGTAGGGATTACACCGGGACATCATGGAATCAATGGTATCCCTTAGAATTTCTACCTATGTTTGGGTACTTGAGAAAGTCCTGCAAGTAGAGAGTTTTCTATAAGAGAAAACATTGGTAGTGGGAGCTATCAGTGGGAACCAGGTATTGGAGACCTCAACAACAGGTAGTCAATGGTATTCATAGGGGTCTAATCGGGTCAGGTGCTTCAAGGGGTGATCTTAGGACTCAGGGTTAGCAGTGAAGGGCTCCAAGGGTGGGTCAAATCATCCAAGGGATAGAATGTGTTATACATGCAGTGGACAGGGACTTATGTAACAAGATTGAATAATTTGTCATACAATTGATTGGGAGATGGTCGATAGATTGATGAGGCAGAGTCAGAGATAGCAGTAGGGTGGTTCATAGGGTGGTGGACCTAACATAGGGGAAGGTAAGATAGTAGGAGGCAGTCGGAGGTTTGACCTATTACTGCCACCACCGCTAGGTGGTCCACGTTAGGAAGATGGATCTGATGGGGAGGGAAGAATCTTGCTACAGTCTATAGAGGCTTATAACCCTAGGAATCTAGAAATGATACGAGGTACAATATGTGTCTTTTCCAATTTAGTTTTAGTTTGGATAGACACAAGTTCTAGCCATTTCTTTCTTACCATCAATATTGTTCAAGACCCATAGATTCGGGTCGAACTATTAACTCGACCATTACACTTGGAGACTCCTACAATAGGAGACTCAATGATCACACATTGGTGCCAACAGTGTGACCTAACTCTTGGAGCTGAAAGTTTCAGTTGGGGTCTCTTGGTAGTGACATCGAGGCCTTATGAATCCATTCATGGTATGGACTGGTTATCCATATTTCATATTTATATTGACTATTTTAGGTGAACAGTGTGGTGTGTACGTAGTGATGGATCCAGGATTTCCTATTTTGTTGAAAAGAAAACATGGGCAATGTAGTATGGAATCAAACATAGGAGGTTGCATCCGATTACTCGTCAGTTTTCTCACCCTTGATGTAGTGGATGATATGGGTCCTCGGTTCCTAGTAGTGGTGGATGAGTATGTAGATGTATTTCTTGAAGATGTTCTAGGTTTACCTCCACATAGGTAGATGGAATTTTTTATTTATCTACAACCTGGGAAAGCACCAATATCTACACCTACATATCGAATGGCTCTCATAGATATTTGTGAGCTGAAGATATAGTTGGAGGACCTATAGAGTAAGGGTTTATAAGACCCAGTGTTTCACCCTAGGAAGCCCCGATTTTTTTTTTTTTGCAATAAGGTATATGGGAGGCTGAGGTTAGTTGTGGATCACCGAAACTTAAACCATGTGACTCTAAAAAACAAGTGTCCACTACCGAGGATCGATGAACTCTTTGACCAGTTGAAAGATGTGTGATAGTTCTCAAAGATTGAACTCATATATGGTTATCACCAACTATGAGTACGGGGTGAGAATATACCAAAGATATCCTATAGATGTCATTATGGTCACTATTCTTACTTTTTTATGCCATTTGTACTGATGAAAACTAGAAGTGTTCATGAGACTCATGAACAGGATCTTTTAACCTTACTTAGACTAGTTCATAGTGTTATTCATTAATGATGTCTAAGTATACTTGTAATTAAAGGAGGATCATGAAAGACACTTCAGGATAGTCTTGGACACACTCAGAGAGCACCAACTCTATAGGAATCTCTCAAAGAATCAGTTATAGTTTCAAGAGATCCATTTTTTGGGACACAACATTTTTTAGGCTGGATTTGTAGTGGATCCAGCAAAGGTTGAGGTCGCGGAAATGGATAGAGTTTCTCCAGGACTATGACTTGGAGATTATAAATACTACTAGGGAGGGTAACATGGAAGAATATTCTCTCACTAGGATATCTAGTTCTTAGTTTCTGAACAATGTATCAAAGCATTTTTTTTCTCGTTATAGATATCCTTTATGGATAGAGATGGAGTAGCTTACCTCCAGTCGCTGGTTTTCACCCCTCCACTCTTACTATGAGTTAGAGAGGCATAACTTAGGGATGCTGACTATAAGACCCTATGTGCCCAATTTTCCACAGGGAAAACTCCTGTTATATATTCTTGAAGTGGGATGCATTTCGTTCCTTTTAGAGGGTACACAGTAGTACCAATGATGTTACGGGAGAAGGTTTTGAGGGAGTTCTATACATCCTCTTTGGTGGTACATACTAGTTAGAAAAACATGTACCAGGTCCCCAAATGTAAGTTTTGGTGGGCATGGATAAAGATGAGAGTGGAAGAGATCGTTTCTATATGCCTTACTTATCAAAAATTGAAGGTCAGGCATGAGGTTCTAGTAGGTTTAGTTCAACCCCTTGAGGTTACATAATGGAAGTGGGATGGGATATCAATAGACTTCATGATGGGTTTACCATGTACATCCAAGGAAAACAATTCCATCTTGGTGATCATTGACTTACTCACCAGGTTGGACCACTTCCTATCTATCCAAGAGCAGAGTTTAGTAGATATCTTGGGATACCTCTACATGTAGGAGATAGTTTGACTCCATAGAGTTTCATTGATGATAATTTCATATCATGATCCTTTCTTTACATCATGATTGTGGAAGGGATTATAGGAGTCATTTGGGACTCATTTATGCTTTATCAAAGTGTTTCATTCATATATGAATGGATAGACTGAGTGAACCATTCAGGTTCTGGAGGACTTGCTATGGGATTACATGTTAGACATTGTTCATAGTTGGGGGGATCAACTACCACTGGTAGAGTATGTATACAAAAGCAGACACCATTCCACCATTGTTATGGAACCATTCAAGGCGTGTATGGGTGACCATGCAAGTCACCACTTTACTAGACTGACCCAGGAGAGTTAGCACTCATGACACCAGAGTTGGTGGGAGCTACTACAAAGAATGGGAATATCATCCAAGAGTGGATTAAGACTATATATATTCATTATAAATTTTATGCAGACAGGCGAAAGAGACCTTTGGAGTTTGAGGAAGGAGACCATGTGTTCCTTATAGATTCATCTTGATGGGGGTTACAAATATTTGGTTGGAGTGGAAATTTTTCTCGGAGGTTCATCAACCCTTTATGGATACTGTGTAGTGTGTGTGAGGTGGAATACCACTTGACTCTAACACCAAAGTTATATTGGGTATATTAATTCTTCCTTGTGTCATAGTTGAGGAAGTACATGCATGACCCATCACACGTTATCGACTGGGGCAAGCTGGACATAGAGGATGGAGTGACTTTTGCTGAGTACATAGTGGATATAGAGGATCAGAATGATAGGATTCTTTTTGGATGATCGATTCCTTTAGTGAGTGTTCGGTGGTAGCACAGGTATCTCGAGGAGATTACATGGGATATGGAGGATCAGATTCATGCTTAGTACCCTCGTCTGTTTGATTAGTCCTCATTTTTGCTTTTCAGGGACCAAAAGCCCCAAGGTGGGGAGAATGTAACATCTTCGATTTTCTGTGTATTATTTTTGGATATTATATAGACTGATTTGGAGACTAGGTACTAAGACATAATGCGATTCCAAGGCCCTGTTAACCCAGAATAAATGTTTGAAAAAAAATTAAAATATTTAATAGCACGCGTGCACAGTTTCCTAAAAAAGTTGAATAACTATTAAACAATTTCCAAGATCAAAAATCTAAGAGCACTATTGAGTTCAGTTTAGATATTTTAACCTAGGTGTGACCTAACTTTATTCGGTAAGAGTTGTTTGTGAAAAAGTTTTTGCAGATGTAAAATGAATAAAATAATTTATTAAAAAATTATTTGTGATGAAACGACTCTTTTGTCTTTGAATAGATGATTATGAAAAAAATATCAGGGTCAGCCACATAACCTTGGAGATGCAATAGTACCACTAGAGATAACATTGAAGAATCCTCTTAGGTGGACAATGATAGATCGTGGATCAATCAATTGACATGAATTCACATTTGATGGATCTCACCAACAAAAATGACATGGTGATCATTATTTTCTAGCAAACGATCCGAATCGAGGAAGGAATTTTGATTCAATTTGTTCTTCCCTATTTTAGATTCCCACAATGAACATGGACCAATCCATGAAAAAATTAGCATGTGGATTGATCGTAATTGCAGAATGGGTTTGTTTGCAAGTTTATCAGGATTTAATAAATTTGGTTTTCTATCCCTAAATCCCCCATTATTTATTTTTGGCTAATATTTTTTGAAAAACAATGATAAAGCTTAATTCTTGTGCATTTATCCATCTGTTCTTTGGGTTATTCTTGGTTGGAACCTCGCGGTTACTGGTTTGACATTTATGGGTGGTTTCGAATAGGACTGAACCACCGGGTTCAAGGTGAATCAACACATGAGGTCGGATTTATGTAGATCGGGACCCAAGGAGCTCAGATCTATGATTGTTTGAATTTTTTGGGCATTATAGGAGGCACGGTGGTCTGCTGAAGGGACCATCGGTTTGGGAGGTGATGAACAATGTAGGTGGTGGTGACCAGCGTGGGTGACGGTACAATGTAGTGAACAGAGATATGGTGGAAACACATTGTGCAGGTGGTGGTGTACAGTGGCGTGGGATGAGGTGGCAGTGTCGGTAGTGTGGGATGCAGCAGGAATAGCAAAGTTGGAAAAGGCATACCATGACATTTGGTTGTGTGGGGTTTTGGAGGTATCGGTAGGGCCAGCCGAGACTAATGCGATGAAGATTCATGTGATATTCATCGGTGAGTGGAGTGGACTGGGCTAGGTGGGTTGGTTCAGACAAATGAGCCAAGTCAAAAGAGAGGTTCGAACCCAGGTCAGACCCAAGTCCAATTTGGGGCAATCGAGGATCATTCAACTTCGGCCGACTGTGTGGGACAGTCAACAGCGAGGAAGAGTGGCTGGTAGTCTAAACATGATTTTCATTCCATGTGCATATAGTCTATGCGATAGGTGGACCAACCATGGAGGTTAGTCCATAAACCCCTGATGGGTCTGCGGTAGTTTCGTTCAAATGATAATAACACCTAAACAGATCATCCAATCAATGATATGTCTAGATCATCGAGAACCTAATATTGATACATCCATTTTGAGAAAAAATGTGATATTTTATTTTGGACCAGTATAGGTTTAGAGTGTTTCCTTTGTCCTTTCCTTGAGGTTTTTTGGTGGAATTACATCCACATCACTAGATTGTAATCTCTTCTAGAGGTAGAGTCTCATATAGAGTTGTAGTATCCCTCCCTGAGACTAGAGTGTGATCATCTATCAAACCTAATGGAGTTTGTAGAATTTTCGTAACCTCTATGAGTAGGTCTTTGATCCTCCATCTAGCAGGTTGCATCAGTAGGGTTCATAGTATCCCCCATCAATTCTAGGCTTGATCCCCTATATAGTGGGTTGATCCAGATTGGGTACATGGTATCCCCTAGTGGGTCTAGGCATGATTTGTGGTATCCCCTAGTGGTTCTGGGTGTGATCCTCTCTCTATGTATCATATTCTTCCTTGACCAATGCGTTCTCATTTTGGTGGGGGCCAAATGAGTGAGACCACTTCACCAAGTGTCTCCAATGATATCATAGATCGGGGAGTGATTTCTCCTGGAATGATCACGATTTGAGCATAATCCTATGGCTGATAGTTGGTTATGACCACCTGATGATGTGGTGTATATTTGAAGTATATATATATGTTATTTTTATAAGTGTTATAGACATATATATATATATATATATGTATATATGAAAATACTTTCCTTTGTTTTATTGCTTTTTGGTTTGGGGGGTTCTGCTGAGTATTTTTATACCCACATCTACACGGGCTTTGCCCGTACATGTCATGCCTCATGTAGATAATCTACCTTTTGACGGATTCCTAAGAAGACCAGGACCAGACAGTTCTTATTGATACTGGACAGACTGAGGTGTGTTCCTGTGGCTTTTAGACTGCATTCCAAGTACCTTTACTTCTAGGTTAGAGTTGTGTTACAGACTCTTTGTGGTGGTTTTGTATTTGGCCCTGCTTACTTTTCCTTTACTTAATATTGTACTCCACTTTTGGGATATAGTGTTATGCATGCATTATTTACTTAGTGGTTTTTACATTTTTAACATTTTGTGGCTTGGAGATGTGTGACTGTGTATAGGTACTTTAGGATAATGTCTCCCATTTGTGGGATATGCCTACTATGTGCTAGTCACCAGCCCTAGGCGTATTGGATGCAGGATTGGGATAGTCGTGGAACGTGCCCCTCTAAGACGGGACAAGACAATTCTCTTTCCATTCATAGACTAAGGGTGGATACAGTATTCCATTGAAGATGTAAAAAGGTCATAAAAATGTTTTTTGGTGATTCCATTAGTTAGTGTACACCTAAAGAGGTACGTTTCTATTGATTGAAATTGAAATATTTCAATCAGTATTACTAATAAAGTGGAATACAGATTAATAATGTGGTATGTATTTTTGTTTTTCTTCATATTATATTACAAATCATTTCACATCAAGCGATCCTTGGAATTTTAGATTTTGATCTATTGAAATTATAGTATAAAGATATCTAATAAAACACATCAAGAATATCATAAATAAATTTTAATAAATTTAATAATTATTATCCATAAAAAAAGAATTAGTACATAAAAATTAAATTAATAATCAGATGATGAAAAATAGATAAAAAAATTAAAAAATGTTACCTTTTATGTGTCATGTCATGGGTGATAACTATGATTAGTTTGAGATAGATTCTTATAGATGAATCTTGGGAAGGTACACACCTCATCTATTAAGCTCCTCGACCGAGTAATGTTATCAACCATTTTTTCTCAAAAAGATTCATATTCTAGAAACTAACACATATATCTAAATATAACATCTTGAAACAAAATCTAAGAAGAGTTTAAGAGTGTGTAATAAGATATAAAAAATAGGAATGTTGTTCATCATAATCAATATAATTATAAAATTCAACCACATTATAAATAGATCAATATAAGGCACTCTTGAGAACACTCCACCTTGGATGTAACTACCTCATATCTATCAAACCTAGAAACATAAGGTCACATACCAACCCTGATATTTTGCCACTATACCAAAATTATCATTCCATAAATCCTAAAGAACACCCTATAATTCAATGCGCTAGAAAGTAGTTCCAACTATATCAGATAACAAAATGGAAGTAGTTTATATTTTAAAATATATAGAGAATAAACCTCACTAAACAAAGATATATAACAAATTAAACATACATAACACCATCCGTAAAATAATATAACCAATAAATGAGCATATAACATAATAAAGGATTACTAAACAAGGATAAAATAAAGGAAATGAGACTTCTAAACCAATCTATATAACACAAAAAACCTTGTCACGACATCATATCTATAGATTTAAAATTGATAAATGGTTTATCTATACACTTGAGGAATCAAACACACCTGCTAGAAAATCCAAAAATGCAAGGATAAAAACACACTAGGGTGTGTATATTGGGTGTGAGATAAATTACAGTAGTATAACACCATGAATCCATACATTCCTTTTTCTTTGGAAATTCATAAATTCTTTTTCAAAGCTATATATATATATAAGTACTCATTTTAAATTAAAAAAATGTATTATTATGTAATTTAAAAGAAAAAAGTTATTTAATAAAAAATGAATAAAACTAGTGAACTATTAAAGTGATGATAAAACAAGACAACATTATGAGAATATCCCAAGGTAATTAGTTTCAAGGTATACTAGGGACCTTATACTAACACATACCCAAATCTAAACATATATAATTGTACATAGGCCACTAGCCATAGTGGAATCCTAAACTTATGGGTATGTCCCCTAGCCAAAGAGGAATCCTTACCTAGTGGTGAATCCATTGGTACACTAGTCAGAATAGCATCAAAACTTATTATGTAATCCAAAATTAAATAGGAATAGTGATATCAATATCTATCAATGTATTTTTATAAGTTTTTCACCTAAGTACTTGAAGCATCCTATGAGTATTTAAAAAAACAAATAATTTTCATTTATCTTTATAAAACGTTATAAATTTCAAAATTTTCTTGGCATTTCTTTGGGAGAGGGGTATTCATTTAAAGAAGATTGAGACTTAGAATAATCACTTTTTTAGACCAAACACCACATTTTTAAAAAAAACTTGTTAAAAATATACAAATAATTTTTGATAAATTATAATATGTATTTATATGGATACAAACTTTATTAATTTAAATTAATTCTCTTTTAGATTTTTACCTAACACCTTGAGTGAATACCTTTACATAAAAATATTTTATACTTTATAATCTATTCCATTCCATCAAAATATTTTAAATAAATATTAAAACCTATAAAAATCCATCATAATTTATAAAGATTCATTTCATAAAAAATGTTATATGGAAAGGTGAAGGAAGATGGTCTACATGGGTGAATATACATGATTAAAATTTTAGAGAAATGGATTAACTATCTAAATTAATTATCAAAGTTAATTAATGGAGTTAATTAATAATAGAAAATAATATAATGAAAACTTGGATTTTTAAATTTGATCAGTCAAAATTTTACATAGTATACTCTTACACCTTTCTACTTAATGGGATATATGTTTTTAACAACCTGATTTATAATCTTACATCTTTCTACCCAATTAAAACAAATGTTTTCTAGTGGATTTATTACCAAAAGATTCCATACTTTTAAATGGCATGTCACAACCCAATTACAACCCTAAATTTAGATATTGGGAGTCACAACTCGAATGATCTTTACTTTAGAAACTAGGAGTCAAAACCTGAAAAATGAAAAATAATTTTTTCTAAAAATATAGTGAGAATGTGAAAGCATGAAATAGATGGAAAAAAGTGTTACATAATCAAGAAAACAAAACAATATAGATAGAAGAAAAATAAAACATAGACATTGGTTCTTGTGTTACATCGGCATGACTGTCTCATCAAGGTAAAAAAAGTTCTCATATAAGCTTTTGTTCAACCATTGAGAGATCATCCTGTAGTAGAAAGTATTTATTGCATGGGACATGGTTTGTAAATGACATAAAATTTCATTGTAATTTTTTGGTTATCAAAATTTTTTTGTTCTAATAACTCATATGTTTGTGTCCCTTAAATTTATTTCAAAGCTTGTAAATAGGATCTATAAAAACTAACAACCCAATCTTCAATCGAGAAAAGTAAATCTAATTCAAATTATATAATTATCAAGGATAGAAAAAATTATTGTTCTAGAATAATCATAACAAAAATCATTTGACATTAAAACATAAAGACTAATTCAAACAAATTGTAATTATCGACTATTTAATTCAAATAGTATTCACAAAAATAGGTCATCCCTATTCCATAAAATCATAAGATAATTTGATAGTTTAAAAAATAAAAGAAAAGTTTTCTAATTTAATATAGCACATAATTATTCAAAAATATAATTATACTACATTAAATACTAAAAGATAAGTTTGAAAAATTTCTAAGTCAATAAATGTTAATTTAGAAAATAATACGACAAATAAAACAAAACAAGATATAAAAAATTTAAACAATGTAAATATGTGTTGTATTCACACGCATGAATAAAGAATAAATTAAATCATATTTTAAAACTGTATAAAATATTGTAAAAAATTTAATGGATTTAATATAATATATATGAATTTAATAAATCAATAAATTACATAAAATATTTAATATAAGCATGGATTCAATTATATTATCAAAAATTAGTAAAAATAGAGCATGTTGAAACTTCTATATTTAAAAAATAATAATTAATGTATAGAACTAACTGTGCATGTCAAGTTGTCTTGTGGTTAGTATACTAATTATGAGAATATAATAAAATGTGGTCATTTGATATTTCATGTTCACTATAAAAATCATTCATAGCATGTAGTATCTATACTAACCATGTTAACAAATTATATCATGCATTAACTATACTAATAGTGAGGTAGATGTAACATATGGTCACTATATATTTCATCATGCATTAGCTTTATTGAACAATATTATCTATGATAGATTCAAACAACTCATGAACATTTGGTTTTCGAAGAAAATATATTTCAATTCATGGTGGTATACCTTTTATTCCCATATTCATGTGCCATCCTTGGTGAAAGTTTGTATGTTAAATAGTAACTTGCAACAACCTATGTTCTAAAAAATAATGGCAGGTCCTAGCGTGAATCAGTGGTGGAGAAAAAATCATCATGTAGTTATTATCATAACCTTGGTATCTTGGGAATAATTGTGGTATATTCCATGTGGTAAGTTGTATACACACCTTTTGGTCACCTAAAAATAAACCCTTTATGTGGTAGGTTTAGAAACAAAATTGTGGTAGGTTTAAAAACACAACAATGAAGTCACTTCAAAAACACATGGTCACCTGAAAAAAAATGCATGTGGTCACTTGAAAAACACATATCCACTTTCAAAATAATGACTTTAGGGTAGTTAAACTCAAGTCATGTGGTATGTTTCTGAAACGGTTTCCTGATAGGTTTAAAAAAAGAGAAATTAAAAACCTATATAGCTTGATATTTCAGAATTTGACCAATTTTTAGAGTAACTAAACTTCAAAATTAGTAGTCTATTTAATTGACTTAAATTTATATAAAATAAAAATATATCATACTAATAGAATAAACATCAATCAAACTTATATATAGTAATATATTATAGAAAATAATAGAAAATATAAACTAAAAACTATATAAGAAAATACTAAAAAATTACATAACGTATCCCATTTTTTGAGTATCTAAATGGAATTTTCACCCTTTCATTAAGATGAATGACATGTAGAAAAATTAATCATCTTTTCATCTCAATAAATTGTGTGTGATTCTGAGTTCTATCTCTAGAGATATTGGTGAAAATAGAAGATATTCAATTCTAAAAATCGAATAATTCTAGAACTATTTCAAAACATTTAGGCATTAGTAGATCAATAAAAGAGTGATTTCATACTTCCACTTAGCTTAATGAAATTAAAAAAAAATCTATACAAAAATAAATTTTCATGAGTATCTCAGCTACATGAATCATTTTGTAAAAGAATAACTAAATTAAACATTAAATTGAAATTTTTTTGTAGAAACCATAATTATGAATCATGTTCATACCAAAAGTTAAAACACCAATAGAATAATTTAGACTTTTCCATATTTTAATAAAATGTAAATAATTTTCCTTTTTTTTAAATAGGATTTATAAAATTTAATTCACTATAGATCATGATATAAAAATTATAGTCAGTTATTAAAAATGGATTTCCAATAAATGATTGACATAAAATATTTAGAGGTGATTTATTATTAAAAACATAAAACATATAAAAATAATAAAAAACTTTTAGAAAAAACATTTGTTAATTAACTATAAAATCATGATAACTTTTCATTTGACACCTTGAATTTTGTGAAAACTATATAAGAATAATTTAAGTGATGATTACCCTGAAACATTCTTGATCAATTATAAATTTATAAAATAAAGCATAAGAAAATTCCAATTGTATATTATAAAAAATTAGTAAGTCTATTCTATGATTTTAAAACCATTTTGAAATAGCCAAGCATTTATGATTTTTTTAATAAATCAAAATGTAAAGAGAGACTTATCTAGATATTGAAAAAACATTGATGCCTTTAGTGACTAGTGGTGAAGTATGGTTAGAAACAGACCTATCCTTTCCATGCTGAAATCCACATGAAAAATGTGTATTTTTCTTTAAAAAGTTAATATCCCAATATTTCCATACTGAAAAATCTAAAAGTTGAGAGATCATGAGATATGTGGAAAAAATATAAGAATTAGAAGAGGAAACATGATAAAGGACAAAGCATAAGACCTTAATTGGATTCATTATGAGGGATAGGGAAGAGAATGTGGTGAGAGAGAATTCACCCCCATCTCCAATATTCCTAGGACCGAAATGAATGATAGAGGATGATCCAATCCCTTTAATGTAATTTTAACTAATAATAGAAATATTAATAATATAAAAATAAATGTTTAATGACTAAATTACCACTTTCTAGAAACACAAACACAAATATACACTAATTCTAAATGATGATAATAATAATAATAACATAAATTAGTTTGAAATATAAAATCTCATTTTACCCACTTTTATAACAATAATAATAATGTCAATAATAATAATAATAATAAATACACATAAATCACTAATTATACTTATATATTCATATAAAACATTAATTAACAAATATAAAACACTCACTGTAAATGATAAAACCATGGTGATTGGTGAAAATAATTATTATGATAATCCATAATTTGATTACGAAGGGTCTCAAGAGGTTGATAAACAACAAATAGAGTTTCGATTTAACTAATTGTTATACATTGTTAGATTGTACAGTAACCCAAATTATACTCTAACTATTCAACAGTCACTATCACACCCTATGAATGATGCACAATTGCCACTCATGACCACTTATAACTATTCTCAATCATGTGTGGATTTCACCATAGATAAGATTAGTCAACACTATTACTCTTAACTATAGGATAACTTCATGACAAAGAATTTTTGAAATTTTTAATATATAAGGTAATTCTGCACAGTTACTAATAATCATAGACTAACTATGTGCTAACCATGAAACTTATAATTTTTTAAATTTTTTCAAAATTTTAACTATTTAAAAATAAATAAATCTTTATTATAATTATTAATTACTAAAAGGAAAAAGTGGGGGTGTTACACAAAATTTAACACCCTATATTGACTTTCCAAAATAGTGACTATATTGGGTGATTCTAACTAACTTTAGGTGTGACTCTCTAAACACTAGAGGCTATCAACTAAAGTAAGGAGTCTATAACCAATGTTAGAGAGACTATACTCTTAATATCAAAACATATAAGATCATGTAAATAATAGAAACATCATATAGCATAAAATTATGAAAATAGTAAAACAACTAAAAGATATTCATATAATAAAATTTAAACAGACATCACTTTCTATAAAAAAACTAATAATTAAAATTATATGAAATATTCTAAATGATATCACCCACTAGACTGATCATATACATGAAGTAAAAAATAAACACACACAAAAAACAAAATCACTCATAACAATAAAAAACCTAAGTCTCTCCTCATCCCCATCCCTAAAGCCTAGTAAGTCACTATAGTCTAATCACTTTTCAAACTTGTGCATAGTTTGACATAATTTAAATGAGTTTTTCATGTCCACCATGGTGCACATGAAAGGTGTTTGCATACTACTTAGAAAGAAACAACCAACAAGGACCCTAATGAGTTACATAATATATTTGGTGTATTTATATATGATAAAATAAATTAAGTATTAACACATAACATGGAAGTAATTATTCAAGGTAATTGTGTGAAAAATAGTCAATAAAAGCACCAAACCTACATATTTTTCTAATCCTGGTGAATTGTTTCAGTTAAACCCTCAAAAAAAATTATGACACAGCTAATCTAAGTTGTTCACTAATATAGAAACCACATCATGGGAAATTTATAAAACAATCATCCCCTAAATTAAAGGATTGACTCATGGAAATGGCATATCCAATCAAATTCCATGAATAAAGGAATTACATTATATAAAAAGTTTAATATATCTAGTTTTGTGGATATTAGAATCTAAATGGAGGATAGAAACATAGATACACCATTTGAACTTTGAGGAACTCAATCTGATTAGTGGATCACAACATAATGAGACACTAGAACTATGAATATCAATAAAAATAAAATAATTTCTCTATAATCACTATGCCTAAAACCTACTCATTATAAAATTAAATAATAAATGATATACATGGACCAATCCCTAGATTTAATATTGAAATGAATCCTTGAATTTCCCCTACTAGAATACAATCTCTAAAATAAACCAAATCCTAGATTACAACACTATGGTCATTTATAAAAACATATCTCATCGTTATAACTATAAGAGCCTAAGAATCCTAAATCCAAGAGGCCATGATCAATCTAATAACCCAAACTCAATGGTTGTATCATGTTGAAAAATCATAACTACTAATATCATAGGTTATAACACCTCATTTATTTCTCATTAAACCTACCATAACTTCCTCTTATATCACCAACAACAAGAAAATCACCGTAAAATGACTTGAATACTATTAAGTCTACCTTATTATAATAAATTTCCATGTTTAAAGGATGTGAAGACAACTATGCATAACCAACACCTCACCCACTCTTAGGAATCACACTAATTGATAATAACCAATCTAAATAAGGTTTCTTCTTAAATTACATTGATTAATATATCCCAAATCCTATCTTGAAGTGAGATCAAGCCTTAGAGAATCCATGTTAAACCTTTCCTCCTATTTTATACCATAAGGAACAACCCTAATTGAGTAATCACTCATTCAGAATACTCTATGAAAAATTGAAAAAAGTAATAATTTAATACATATATATATAGTATAACCATGTTTCATTACCTAAATAACCAATGATGTACTCCCTCGTAGAGAGTTATAGTCAATACATCATTTCCTTACATTACTTAGGCAATTTACTAGGCTAATGACTAGATAAACAAACCCTAAAGAACTTTTCTTATCAAGACTCCTCTAACCAACCATCAATGGAAAATACTAAGAAAATTGATACAGTTACCACACCCTCGGACCCTTTATAGTTCCATCACACATAATTAAGGGAAAACCCCATGAGGAAATAGTTTTGGGGTGATCCAAAAATCACTAAACCATATATTCGACATCCATTTCAACACTAACAATCCCTATATAATCTATCTCTAAAGTTTACACTCACTCAATTCCAATTTACTCTAACCTGACATAAACCCATGTGAAATCACACATATCACACATAAAAATATGATATATTTTTTAATATTATAGGGTCTACCTACATCAATTTACTTATACATAACCTATTTTGTAACAACCTGAACATAAACATTAGATTAAAAAGAGACAGGGTGACACTGACCTTAACAGACATTATCCAGAGGGAAAAAGTTTTCAATAAATTCTTAGGTTATAATAAGAAATAAGGGGAAACATTTTTTCCATGAGACATAAAAAAACTTCAAAGACAATAATAAGAATAAAAAAACACAAAATATATGATTAATGAAGTGTACAAAAAAATAACAACAACCAAAAATATCATAGTAATAATAGAAATAAAAAAAATTAATAACTGGAACTTCAAAAATAAAAAAAACTCAGGAACCAGTGTGGGACAAATATGGAATCCAAGACCTAACTAACACTAAATATCTAGCTCCATATATCCATGAATGTAACCTTATAGAGCTCAACTAGAGAAATATGAAATAATCCCCTATCATGTATCATGGAAAGTAGCATCTTCTTACACACCAAAGTTCATATATACTAGGTGTGTAACCATGACCATTAGAAAAACCTATAGACTTCCCACACACTCCATTAAAACCAAAACCAAGTTAGTTTCATTGATATATAAAATAAGAGTAATATAGTTTTGAATAGTGTACCAAATCAAAATTTTAGAAATAAGTAAAGGGATAAATTTAAAAAATCGTTCGTTAAACCATTTCACTTGGTATACCCGCTTCCAAATTTATACACATCCCCACATGCTTGTTAAATAAGATCCTATATTCTCTTGAGTTGTGAATCATCCCTTAACCAAGTCATAACATTCTGATTTACCCATTATACCATAATTTGGAATTGAGTTTCAAGTATGTATCAATATTTCCCCAAATAATGAAAATGAAAACACACAAACCTTATATGAAAAGTTCCAATTAAAAATTCCCATTTTAACCACAAACCATTTCTAATTTCATAAAATGTTGTAATAACAATTTCCATAATTATTTCCAAATAAAGTTACATTCTAGTATTTTAAATGAAAAAACTTTATTAAAAAAAATTAATTCACAATTTGAAAGCTACCTAAAACAAGGGTTCAATTTATAGAAAATAAAATAAGGATTTTAATTGAAAAAAATTAATAATAAATAATTAAAAATGGATTTTTCACCAATAATTCGATAAGGTTTTCATTAAAAATAGTAACCTTAAATCATGCGTATAAAGTACAATTTAAAAACTAATAATCAAAGGATTTTATAATCAAAACTCATAAAGATAGTTCCATGAAAACCATAATAATTCATTAGAAAATATAATTCCTTCCAATTACAAATAATGTAGAGAGATAGAGAAGTTCACTACCTTTTATGTTTGTTCACAATCAAAATAAGAGAGATATAGAGAGATTATCCCCGCAAAAAAAGTACTATGGTTCTCAAGGAAAGTCAAAAATATCTCAAAAGAGCACCCTCAATTCATCTAAATTGAAATCTCTAAAGAATAGGGGATTAGAAGACATTGTCAGAGGTGATTATTGGTCAATAACTACATTAAAAATCCTCCCAAAAATGATTGAACATGTCCATATTAAAAACCACAAATCCCTCAACCAAGATCAGTTCTCAAATTAGGAATTTAAAAAATTGTATTAATCAACACCATGACCTAGTGGTGTTGATAATAAATGTGGTTCCTTTGATCACACCAATTCCAGGAACCCACTATGAAGAGCCATTATAGTGTGTTAAAAAAAGATATTTAGGACCCACCACACAATAAACCATAGATTTTTAAGGTTTCCTATATCAATGTTTCACAAAATAACTCCATTACATCAAGCTTAAGGCCATCGAGTGACCCATACTTCCCATGGTAATCTCAGTGTTTCTTGTTTTCATGGTTTAAATCCAAGTGCACCACTATCTTTAATACAGCTTGATGTTGCCCATGGTTCACCATGAAATTTCCAAGAACTTATGACCTCTCTAAGAAACCTAATAAATTAACCCAAACCTAAATAAAACCATAAAAGGATTTAAAACATAAGGTAACATGGAAGTCACATCAAACCAAGGGTATTACATTCACCTCACCACTATTTTTTCTATTCATTAATGGTGTTGTGGAAAATTGTAGTACATTTCTCACATATTTCAATATATTGATCCTAATAATATTCCTAAATCTCAATTTGTTTTTATAACACGCAGATCAAAGGAATAAATTTCCATGAATACTTTATATTGTATATTCATAATACACATCATTACTTAGATAAATGTAGAATTTGGATCAAATGTAACATCATCTTGATAAATTACAAGAATAGGATTAGAATGGTACATCTTTAGTTGACAGGTGTAGAATACATTATGGAAAATGGTGAATATTTATAGTAAATAAAATTGATTTTCAACATTAACAATACATTAAAGAATCTCAAATTGTCCCACATATCGAGGATATAGATTTCCTTACTTTCCAAAGTGATGATGACCCACGCACGATTAAAATTTCTAAAATATGTGGTCACCTACCTTAGCCTTAATCGTGATTTTTTTCATGGTTCTAGTATTTTTCAGTATAATGTTATATATTCAGTTCTATAATATAAAAATATTTTTTACCCTAATAAAATGATCCAAAATGACATACATTGAATTTTAAGCTATATTATTTTTTAGCCCATAAAAACATTATAAACAAATTTTAAAAGAAGTAATTTGTAATGAAATTTAAAGAAAATAAACAAAGATAAATATCTAGATAAATAATGATAAAGTAATCATATTTATTCATAATATTTTTTCCAATGAATTTCATATGTGAAAATGAAATTTCACCATAAATATTATTTTATAATTATTTATTTTCATTATAAATTAAACAATAAGTAACAAAAAAAATAAAATATAAAAATAAAGCACAATTAAAAAACTCAAGGATTAAAAAATCAACATACCAAATCTCTTCTTAAAAAGAAATAATGTTGATATATTAGGGATTTAGTAAGGGTATTATCAAATTAATGATTTATAATTAAAAATTTAAGTGAGATATCAATTATTTTGGTAGTGATACCTCAAAAAGCGGTGCCTAAGAAAAATTTATTTAGTCCTAGAGTGTTGAATGAGTTTTTTATAAATGAAAATTATACTCATGTTATAAAAAATAATAGAAATAAAAATATTTGTAACCTGAATTAATGAATTTTTTTATCTAAACATGTAATTTAGACATAATAAATCCTCAAAATTATATATTTTTATTTATACATAGAAATAGAAACAAAATTTTTCTTTTTACAACCTTGTAAGAAGAACAATTTTAAATATATATGATCTATTCCACTTATAATTTTTTATTAAGTTGATATCCATTAAAATTTGTATAAAAAAGAGTTCATTTTAAAAAAATTACAACTTGGATAAAATAAAATGATATTTTAGAACTATTAAAATTTTCAAAATAATATTATTTTATTTAAGATTTGATTATTTTAGATTATATTTAATGTTAGTTTAGAGACATACAATAGGCATGATGTTATTTTAGATTGTCGTAAGGTAAATAATAAATCCAACCATACCTTAATAATTCTCATTATAAACCATTTTATAAGATTTAAATAATGATGGATAACAATATTTTTTCATTGAAGTACTAATTTCCATAATGTAATCCATTCCAAACTAAACCAATATGTCATTCATGAAATTATTTTGGGTAAAAAAGTTTCATTTTATTTTTGATAAATTTAAAAACTAATAAAAAAATTGAACTCACCTATAAAACAATATAAATTCTCATTAGATTTAAAAAGACACTATAAAGAGATTCTTCACTTGAGCCAAAAATAATGTAATTCATATAGACTTGAATGATCAAAATATTTTATTTTGAAAATAAAAAAATTATATGTGTAATTTTCATTCCTATTGAAAATATTTAATAATTTTTTTTGTAATCCATCAACACAAATCCTGGTGGTTTATTTTAAACCCTAAAGTGACTTGGTTTATTGAAAAAAAATATTTATAATTTTAGAATCTTAAAAACCAATAGGTTATTCAAAAAAACACTATTTTGAAATAAACCCATTCAAAAAATAAATTTTATCTTCCATATGAACAATTCTGAAATTAGAATGAGTGAATAATGTAAAAATGGTTATAAAATATTCAAGATTAGTGGAGATTAAAAATGTATATTCATAATATATTACAATTTAATGAATATTTACTTTTCCAAATATCAATATTTATAAAAAAATTCTCTTGTTCATATAATTTAATCTTAAAACCCTATATGTTATGAATAATATGGAATCCATTGTTCCTTTTCAAAAGTGTTAAATTATTATTTCTTGGGATTTGGTTGAAATTTTATTATATGTAAATGGAATAATTTTCATCATTAATGACTTTGGGTATCTGGATTAAAACTAAATCCTTATGAATAACCTCATTCAAATTAGCTCATATAGTACATGTTCTCAATTACTGATCTACAATTACATTTTCAATATTATTATATTTATTTTAAACATATTACATGGATAATGTTTTATAAAGGGGAAGAGGAGATGGCAGCTCAAGGGGTTTTAGGGATAAACGCGAAGCCTGGATCTATTGATAACTCCTTATAGAAAATACAAGGAGATTATGTGGATAGTGTAAACGTAGAATATGTTGGCCACAATGATTTGTTTTCACTTTCCAGGAAGCATAGGAAGCTCCCCTCTCACACTGGCCCAGAAGGTGAGCGGAAGAAATTTGCGGATGTTGTAAAGAGCGCATCTGGAACACCATTTCCAGACCTTGGCCCTCCACCACCTAGATGTGTGATCAAGAAAGAAAGGGTTGCTCATGTCTCAGCCAACCAAGAAGCTATTGAAGAATGAGTCAACCTGTGTCGGCTCTCAATTATTGCTCGGGTTCTCACCCCCAAGGGGGCGCGGCTTTGGAAATTCAACGAATTGACGAAAAAGATCACAGATTTCTGTGGATTTTATGATTATAGGATGATGGAAATGGGAAAGGGATATTACCATGTTGTATTCCCCAGTGATGAGAGAAAGAGGAGGGCATGGAGCAAAGGTAATTTATCTTTGAACCCTGGCTTCTTAAGTATCCAGGAATGGGATATGAATTTTGATCCCATAACAGTTTGATGTACGCACACCCAACTGTCGATTAGGATTTATAAGCTTAATTGGCTTTATTGGCATCCACGCATCCTATGGGACATTGCCTCGGCCAGGGGAAATCCAATTAGTGTGGATAGATAAACAGATAATCCCAGATATGGGAATTATGCTCGTGTCTTGGTTGAAGTTGACTTGTCTAGAACTTTAGTGGAAGAAGTTCTCCTCACAACGAGGGATAATATCATGAAATTAGAAATCCTATATGAAAGGAGGCACAAATTTTTTATGAACTGTGTAATCTTTGTTCATCTGACCTCTGAGTGCAGGAGGGATAAAATATGTTCGCTTTATAATGAAAAAGGTCATGATGATACCATCTGTAATAAAAGAAAGGGAAGGTTGAGACCTTGTCTTTATAGGGTGATGGTGGTCCTGACCAGGTGCCATTACTTGATGGGGGGATCCTCAGGAGGCACAAGGTCCTCTGGATGAATGGGCGGATCCTCAGGCAATTGGAACTACTTCTAGAAATGAATTCACATCTGAAAATATGGTTTCCTCGCCTGCTGCTCTGTGGACTGAACTGGAATGGGCTGAGAGCACTGCCTTTGAGCTTCATGAATGTGAGTAAGGATTAGGTTATGAGCAGAGGATATCACAGGATTCTTATGTTTCGGGTTAGGGTGGCTCACCAGAGACATCTGGTGAAAGAAACTTGCATATTGTGAATGGAAAGGCCACTTTGGCAATGTCTAAGAAGGTGGCTGATCAAAACACCCCCACCAATGAATCTGGGAGTGGGGAGAGAAGTGGGGCACATGTTGCTGCCTGCATGATCCCTAATTGTGAGGATAACATTACAGGAGGAACCCCGAGGCCTGAGAAGGTCGAAATTCTAGCCAATGGTAGGAATGGGTGTGGTCCAGGCCCTACTCATGCAGCTGCATCTGACCCAACTGGAGTATTTGTCTAGGTTTCTCCTTCCAAAGTGGCTAGGAAGAAAACAGATATTTACACTGATACTTCCCACATGAAAGGCAAGAACATGTTCACTCCTTTGAGTGGGAAGTTCTGGTCTGATGAAATGAAAGAGGTTGATGCTGAAAGGACGACTGGTCCTGTGGTTGTTTCTGGTGTGGATGATTCTGCAATGAATGAGCAGGCTGGTGTGAATGATGTCAGTAAAGATAATGAGAGTAGTGAGGATGTCCAACCTTGCAAGGCCTCCAAATCCACCTCTAATGGAACTAAGAAAGGTAAAGGAAGGAAAGGTAAAATTAAAAGTGCTACTAAGAAAACAGAGGGTGTCCAAACAAGGGGAGGGGCCCAGTGTTAATGAGGATTTTATATTGGAATTGTCAAGGGCTGGGAAATCCCCGTACGATCAGAGCCCTTCGACATTATATCATGACCTATAAACTGATGCTTGTCAGTGTTGAAGAGCCAAAGCTTCTCTTTGGAAATTGTAAAGGATTCAAATGGAGTTCTCTTGGATTTAACAAGATATCCAGCAATCAGAATAGCTCAAACATGGATCACTTGTGGGTCATGAGACATGATAGCATCCAAATTAACTAATTTGTTAATCGAACTCAGAATATTCTTCTTAGCTATAACATTGCTAGACAGAATATTTCTGTCTCTTTTTTCTATGCCTCCACTTCTTATTTGAGGAGGAGGGAGCTCTGGGAGGATCTTGAAGCTACATCACTAAGGATAGATAAAAGGTGGATGCTTGTTGGTGACTTCAACACTGTTTTGACGCCTGAGGAGAAAATTGGGATGAATTTTAATGGGGTAGAAGCCTATGATTTCTCTGAGTGTATCGATTCCTGTAATTTAATTCAAATCCCTCTTGTTGGAACTTACTTTACAAGGTGTAGATACACATGGGAAGGAAAGCAATCCAGTAAACTTGATTGATTCCTTGTGTGAATTGATGAACATAATGACATACATGGGGTCTTTGGTTTTACTCTTCCCAAGTATCAATCTGATCATAATCCAATCATTATTGATGTCAATTTCCAAAGGATGAGGTCATCCCCCACACCCTTTTGGTTTAATAATTCTTGGCTTGTCATCTTAGGATGTAGGGAAATTGTCTTGGAGGCTTGGAGGCATGAGCCCATTTGGAGTCCTCTTTACAGAATTGTTGTCAAACTGAAGCATCTCAAAGGATTGTTAAAGGAATGGAGTAGGAAATATTTTTCTAAAATTGATGTGGATATTCAAAATGATGAGGAGGATATTGGAAAGATTCAAATTGATCATGAGCATCATCCCACCCTTTCTAGGGAAGATATTATAGAACAGAATAAGCTTGATGATCTTCTCATGGTAAAGGATAGGCTGGATAGGAACCAGCTGAATGTGAATTGGATTAAGGATGGTGACAAGAACTCTAAGATCTTCAATAGAATTCCTAAAGAGAAGAGAGCACGTGCTAGAAACAATGTGATCAGAATTGGTAACCATATTTACTCTGATGATAATGGGATTTCATCAACTGTTGTTGATTATTTCAAAGGTATGTACTCTAAAAATGGGAAGAATTGCTCCACTAACTCGGTGGAAAACATCATACCCTGTGTTGATGAGTGGATGAATCAGTCTCTTACACCCCCCCATCTAAGGAGGAAATCAGATCTACTCTCCTCTCTCTTAATATTGAGAGTGCTCCGAGCCCGGATGGCTTCACTAATAAATTTTTTATGTTCTACTGGGATATTGTGCAGGATTATATTGAGCATACCATAAAGGATTTATTCTCCCATTAATATATGCCCCATGGGATGAATTCATGATTCATCACACTCATTCCAAAGAAGGAAAATTCTCTTGACATTAAAGACTTCAGACCTGTTGCTCTTGGGAATATAATACCTAAACTCATCAGCAAGATCATTATGTGTAGGATGGGTGGACTTATTGGAAGAATGATCAATGCGAATCAATTTGGTTTTTTCCCTATAAGGAACATACATCAATGCCTTTTCATGGCCTCTGAGAGTGTTAACCTCATGCGAAGGAAGTCAAAGGAAGGGAACTTTGCCCTTAAGATTGACATATCTAAGGCTTTTGATACCCTTAAATGGAGTTTTCTAATTGAGATACTTCACAGGCATGGTTTCTCGAATTGTTTTCTGAATATGATTAGCACTATTCTTGGATCCTCACGGATGTAAATTCTTATGAATGGTGCATCGAGTGGATTCTTTTCATTCTTAAGGGGCGTTCATCAAGGTGACCCATTATCAGGTATTCTGTTTTCCATTGCAGAGGATTACTTAAGTGAATGCATCAATGAGCTTGCTCATATGGGTATGTATAAGAGGATGAGAGCTGGTATTAATGACCATTCCTCATCCCATCTTCTCTATGATGATGAAATTTTATTGCAGGGGCAGGCTTCAAGGAGAACCATATCAAATATTAAGGCTCTTTTCACTCATTATGAGGATGTGGATGGATAGGACATAAGCTAATACAAGTCCTCAATTGTTTTTGGCAATGGAATTCCTTCTGGAAAAAATAATAGGATCACTCATTACCTTGGGGTGAAGTGGGGATGCTTTCCCTTTCAGTATCTTAGGGTGCCTCTTTTCTGGGGAAGGGTGAAATAATGATATCTTGAAGGAATTTATGCTGGCATTACTCATCATCTTGCCAGTTGGAAAGGGAAATCTATGTAAATGGCTGGGAGGGTTTGCCTTGTGAACTTAGTGATTACATCCAAATTATTTTACTCATTCTCTCTCTAAAAATGGCCGTGAGGACTTATTAAGGAACTTTAAATCCTGTTGAAAAATTTTATATGGACAGGATCAATCTTTGAAAGGAAGTTGGTCACATTGAAGTGGAAATAATGCATAAAACCTATGGAAATGGGAGGATTAGGAGTCAAGGATCTCCGTACCTTTAATGATGGTCTGATTGGAAAGTTCACTTGGAGGCTGATATCAAATGATATTAATGATGAATTTATGTCAGGCAGGTTCACAAAGCAGCTGGTTAATGGATATAAATACTACCTCCAGTCTTCAGTATGGGCTTCCCTTAAGCAGGCCTATGCAATGATAATGCAGGATTCTAAATGGATGGTCAACAGGGATTCTAATCTTATATGTTGGAGCACCTTGTGGCTAGATCGGGCCTTGCAATTCATGAATATAACACCTGAAGTTACTTTATTATCCATCTCGGATTTCCTCTCATGTCAAACTTTGCACGAGATGAATATTTCTAACTATGTTCTATCTCAAATTAACAGTTATGCTTTTATAGATTGTGACAAACTGATTTGGCTACATAGTAGGAATGGGATCTTTGACACCAACAAATTCTACAAGAGTGCATGTGGCGGCGGATAGATGTGGTGTCATGCACACCCGCTTATGTAATAAACCCTTGTATGCCTGACTCCTTTTTTCTTATATATTATTTTTGAGGTTTGGCTCATGCCGGATCCTGATCTTCTTACTATAAGGGTATTATTCCTATTATTTATGTTCGTTATAATTTCATGGATCATTGATATTAAAATTTTCAATATCCTCCTTGAAATAAATATTTTTCTTAATATATTAGTGTATTCTCATCAAATTTTACTTTAATTGATTCTTATATGAGTTTTTTATACTTGTTACTGTAGTGATAGACTTTAATTACGTTATAGTACCAAAAAATAATCCATTATTTAATATTCAGTAAAATCTTCCCACGTATTCCTTAGTGTTATGAATATGAAATTTTCACCAAAATTATTTAATGCATCCATCATTCACTTTAATTTCTTTTCAAAATTTTAAGGGATATTTTAAGGAAATGTCCATTTAATAATTCAATTTAGGGTATAAAAATTTGTATTAACTACCTCAATAAAAATCATTGATGGGATTATAATTTATTCCATAGTGTTATTATAATCTATTTTATTATTTGATTCAATATTTAAATAAACCCATTTTTTAGGTTCCTTAAGAGTGGATAATAAATTATTATACACTTCTGAGTTAAATTGGTCATTAAAACCATTGTTTTCTGGATAATCCATATTTTCATTTTAATTGTATATGATCTTCTATCCTTTTTCATATTCATCCATCTTAAAATTTTCAATAAAAACTTTTGAAATCCGTATATTTATGATCAAAGAAGTACATCCCATGTAAACCTAGTATAATCATTAACTAATATAAAAGTGTAAGATTTGAATCCAATAATAGTAATTTGTGTTGGTATGAAAAAATTAGTTATAATTAATTCTATGTCCATTAATGTTGAACCAACTATCCTGAATTTAAAATAAGACATGTATATCCCATCTTGCTATTAATTTTCTCACTAAATGTCCCTCATGAGCTATAATTTTTTGAAAGTTTATTACTAATTTTTTCCAACATAGGATTAAATGTGGGTATATTCCACAATTGTCAATGTAAGTACTCTATAACCTGGAATAAATTTTTTAAGCCCTCAAACATTTTACATGTTTTATAAAAAATATTATATTTAAAAAACATAAACATTTGGATATTTGGATGTTGAAAATAAAATTTTTCCTTTTTATAAAAATATTCCAAGCATCATTTTCAAAAGATACGTAAAACCAAAAATCACAAAATTGAATAATTATAAATAAATTATAATTTAAAATATTTAAAAATAAAACAATTTTGTAATATTAGAAATTAAAAATCAATTATTACATTTATTTATGATACTACACCATGAATTTTGTATAAATTTTATATAAATTTTTTTATTTTTTTTCAAATTGTTGAACATGGAGTAGTTACCACACATTTTTCTATATCATCTATTTAGATACCCAAAGCTTGACGTACATAGATATCACATTACTTTTTCAGAATACATAATACATAACAAAAACAGACACACAAGGACCGTAATAGTCTAGTGTCTTTGGAAACATGGAACGTAATCTTCTAATCATGGTGAAAGATCTTACACTTTTTGTTTCCTTACCTAAAACCTTTCATTTAATCCTGGGGGAAAATAAAACATAAAAAGGGTGAGCTCAAATGCTCAGTAAGGGTAAGCATGGATAAAATAAAACATACCATATACATTTGAACTTAAAAACATGAACATAATGTTTAAACATCAAGATCTTGAGTAACGACATAAAACATGGAAGTACATAAGGTATAGATCATAATGGTACATAAATCATGATAAAATTGCATGGAAATAAATCATGTAATTATGGAATCCATTAAGCACATGTAATGATTTCCATAGTAGCCAAGGCATTGCTTTCAAGACCATCTTAGTGGACAAAGTCCCTTTCTGAATCGAGTTCACTCCTTGTTCCAATCCTATAATACTGAACAGGATTAACTTACCTTACCAGCCATGTCTATCTCATGAGATATAAATCTTTACACAATGCATTGGAGGGAGATATAGGTCCCACCCAACTCATAATGAAATCATTCTTACTTTTTCCACAAAATAAACATACATCATTCATAATAACCCAACGAATAAAATGGGTTTCATAAATATCATCCCATCATCACATAATCCATATAAAAGAAATGGATATCATTTTCTAATAAGAAAATTTAATCTATGAAAATCATAGAGACATTATACTTGAAACATACACATATGAAATAATGTCATCTTAGATGAAAAATGGTTTTGATAAAACACTTGAAATGAATTCTTGAGGAAAATATCCTTTTTTCTTCAAAATCATTTTCTTTTTACAAAATTTCATGCAATTTTAAAAGAAAGGGATTTTTTTGTAAATAGTCATGAAATATTTTGGAGAAAGCTTCATGAAAATAAGGCTTTATAAAAATGTAAAAATCCTTTCATGTTGTATACATTAAAAAACATTCTTCTCGTACTTTTGTCGGAAAAGTCAAAAATTACCTTGTAGGGTAAATAAAAGAAAGATTCCTTCCATACCATGGGATAAAAGTAAAAATGGGTAAAAAGTAATTTAAACATACATGAAATTTCTATTATAAAACATGGACATGGATGATTGCAATAACCCCAGTAAATACTTACAAATAATCAATCTCGGATAAAAATGAGATTTGAAAAATTATCCCTTACCTTAGGTCTGATATGCTTCGTACGTATCTGAACCTCCTGTATAATGATTTAAATAATGTCATTAAATTATTACAGAATCATATTAATTTTTATTATATCATATATGGTTCACTTATGACTTTATATTACCCATTCTTTTGTAAATTTCATGTTAAAGAGAATTTTGGGTAAAATCATTTCATTTTTCATCCGTGTTTTGACTTGTAATTATTCATATGATTACGTAGATCATGGTTACTTACATCCAGAATGTAAAACATGATTTATATATAATATATATTCAGAATATACATATATATAATAGATCGATAAATGGAAAGAAATACACCGTTCATGGAGACGGTAGGTCGTATGTACGCATGAACGCTGTTTTCGTTTCCTTATTGAATTGAATGGAATTAAGTAGATGACATACATATATATATACATAAATAAAGTATAATTATTATGTCATATATTTCATGATTACTTATTATATGTACTTTATAATCATTCATAAATGGTTAATCATTGAGAATGAATCTCATCACGTCATGGAAACGGTAGTCCGTACGTACGCACGAGTGATGATATCATTCCCATGATCGTGGAATTGCATTGAAGTGTATGTATAATATTTAATAGTCAATATAACTTTAAAATAATCATATATAGTCATTATTTACACCATTATACCCATCCAAGTAAGGTGGTGGTGGAAAATAGATTACACCATGGCATAGAGACGGTATTCCGTACGTATGCACGCGCGGTGATTTCGTTTTCCGTAGGATGGATAGATGGTGAAATAGGGTTGTTTAATTCTTATAATAACATATCCGTATATGAGTGATACTGATGTTATTACTTCATAATGAAACAACCTAATAAGAAGAAGTGGAAGAAGAAATAAAGTTGAAAGAATCGGTGACGGACATTACCTCTTCTTTGAAGCGCCTCTTTGAGACCTCCTCTTAGGGAACTAAAATTGGTCTTTGAAGAAGACCAGGACCTCTAGTATGTTTCTAGGGAAGTGAATAAGAAAATTTATTAGGGTTTGTCCAAGCTTGAAGGCTCAAATTTGTGTGAGGAAGAGGGGGAGGAGGTGCCCTTTTATAAGGGAGGAGAGGGGCACCTTAGGAAAAACTAAAAATATTATTTTATTATAAAGTCATATTCGGTTTTTAATAGCTCCAAATTGAGTTATTTCAAAGCTAAGGTGGGTATGTTTCGAAACCCTATCATCAAATAGAATTTAGAAAAGTTTACGTTTCTATTTTAACCTTATAATTTAGATTTAACTTTAAGTTAAATAATGTTTCTTTTACCGTGTCTTCTTGTTTTCTTACACTATAAGGTTAATAAACTTACTATAATAAGACAAACGAACCCCAAGTTGTTTATTATTAATATATGTAACCTTATCTAAGTCATTTTACCGAACCTTAGATTTTTATGAATAAAATATCAATTAATAATATAATATTTGTTTTAAAAACTATTTTATGTCAATTTTAACACTATTTGGTAATTGATTTTTGTGAAACCCATAACATAATTATTTGTTTGAAAAAAGTTATTTAAATCAATAATAACATGTCATATTAACATAGAAAATTATTTTAATTCATATAAAGTCTCAAATTACATTTATTTGGGTATTTATAACATCAATTATGTCAATATTTCATTAATAATATAATTACTATATCATCATTGTGTCATAAATAAATTAAATTATTTAAAGTATAAAAATTACAAATAAAATACCATTATGTAGGAAATCGTTTTATCTTTATAATGAATATTTATAGTCGAATTTATCGTATGTATAACCCTATATTAAAAATTATTTACTTATTAAACTTTGATTTTAACTATTTTAACCCTTCTTTAAATAAATTAATAATAAATGTCCTAATCTAATCCAAGTGGGCCTAAATAGTCATATTTTATTCCTAATGTTGTTTTTGGTCGAATTACACTTATCCAATTGAATTAGGACATGTGTTAGGGTAATAATAATATCATTTTTACTCTTAATTACCCTATTTACTTTTAACCGTGGTAAATAAAAGTAAAAATTTACTATTCACCAAAAATTATTTTCATCTCATTGAACCATATTTTACTTAATAACATCAACCGTGTCTCTCGGATTTTTGAAATTCCATTCACAAAAGCGGTAAAATTAAGTTTTATGTAAATTTGCAAATTCTCCTAGGAGGTGGGTAAAAGACGGTCAAAAGTCAATAAAATTTTTATATATCTAAAATTACTATAAAATGACTCCAATGAATTACATTGAACTTATATAGGTATTATGTGAAAATTTTGACCTAAAATAAATTTAAATAAAATAAATATTTATTTAAATAAAAAGTCGGTTTTTAAATAATAACCTAGTGTTTTCACTATTCATAAAAAATTGAAAGTTTTTAGAAAAATACCAAAATTTCACCCTGGGATAATTTCGATATTCCAAACCCAAAAATGAAGTCCATTTTGAAAGATGAAATTTACAAAATTTTAAAAAGTTGTTATTACTATTCATAACGGCTAGTTTTAAAAATATTTTAATAGCATATTGTTGTTTAGTGAAACTCGGTATTGCGTACAACACACGCTATCGAGGAAGGTCGTGATTGCGTGTAATGCAGCCAAGTTCGGGTTGCGTGTTGTGCAAGACTCTTTTATTGTAGCGTACAACACAAGACATCAATAAAATTTAAACAGAATATTTTTCATAAAATCTCGGGGTATTACATTCTACCCCCCTTAAAATGAATTTCGCCCTTGAAATTCGTCGGGGTTATAAATGGTTTACTACTCGAAATTTTCTTTAATAGAAACCCACATCGTAAAAAGGAATACCAAAACCAATCTTTAAAAACTAAAGTATGAAACATAATGGTTACCCAAATTAACTAATCACTGGGTTTTCACATAGGAGAACATAGGTGAATATATGGATATGGAAGAAAAATATAACCATCAAGTTCTGATGGAGAGTGGTAGAGAACATGGCTTTGAAAAATCCAGCAATCACAAAGCCATAAATTTGTGATGATTTAGGGTACCATCTGATTTATCGGATATAAGGGCACTAGGACAACATTTTTGGTTTTCAAGATCATTTCCATAAAGTTGAATAATTTGAATTAGAATAAATACTTACTTTATTTTGGTAAAATCTCACTGTTGTTCGTGGCTTGAACAATTTCCACTTCATCTCTTAAAGAAATGAAGTTGAATTTTTTATTCATGAAGTGTTAGCAGATCATGTGATAGAATGACGGGTCATTCCATCTGTCTCAAACAAAAGGTTAGCAAAAGTTATTAAATATACATAAGTCGATCTATAGTGATATTAATCATATATGGTTCTAAAAATGGACATATATTTCATATATCATGCTACTTAATATAATAAAACTATTTTCTACTAAATAGGGACTTCTTGTAGGCTCGTGGTAGGCGATAAAGGCCAGTCGCACTTCAGTTGTGGGTTTGATTCCCACAGCCTTGTCCGACGCGATGGGTTGTCGCCCATCCTGCAGGTTGTCCTTTTTCTAAAACTACATTACTATAACATCCCATCAATAATATCGAAAAAGGTTCTATCCATAAACAATACTATCTATGTCCAACATAATCCATTACAATATTTATCTAAAATACTTCGGTCCAAGCTCGTAGTATAAAGAAAACAATTACTTGAAATGTCATCAACCAACCATCATTTATCATCCATTATCTTGTTGGTCACATTCCAATCATGTGAATACCTTAATCATGTATTCTCTTGAAAAATGAATACCCATTAAAACTTATTGAAAACATGAATGATGTCAAAAGTTAACTCTTTCCACATACCAAAATCCAAAAATTCTATATACTCAAACCATGATATAAACTTCTCTTTATATCATTCATGAGCTCATGAATACTATCAAACATTTAATTTTCTCTTTATCCCTTCTTTATGCGCATATCATCTACTTTCCAAAAATACTGGTATCATTCATCACATACTTTCAAAACTTAAGGAAATACTACAGTGTAACAATCCTTATATTTCTCTTTATTCCATAGTACCATGAGATTACTTCTACAAAATTACACTTGATAAACATGTAATCATTCCACTAACTTCTTAAACCATTGATCGAGCTTCAAAAATTCTTTCATCTCACATATCATTTATAGTCTCTTCATCATAATCAATATAAATATTACCCATATGACTATACTGATTCTCTTCATGAGACTTTCCCTTAGGGCGTTGGTTTCCATAATTCCCGTACATTCCACATTTAAAATATTTAACCATTGTTGATGTCGTAGCAATACCATTATCCTCATCCATGGTGTTAACTAAACCTTTTCCCTTGCACTTACTGGCTTTATGTCCTTCTTTTCCACACCCAAAGCATCTTCCAGTTCCTTTGAAACATTCTCCTTAATGCCTCTTCCCACATGATTTAAATAGGGGAAATTGAACTTTCATTCCTCTATGATCATCAAGAAACTCCATCTTTCTCTTATTAGACGAGTCAGGAAACTTACCAAATTTGAGTTTATTGATCATATTATGAGATTGCTGATTTGGCATAATAATGATGTTTGGACTTCCAAATCCCATTTCATTTGGTTTCTCAGGAAGAATATCATTCCATTATCCATAATATCCTCCATTATCGTGAATCATCTTGTTTCTAGCCATTTTCTAAAACCCAAAAAGAATAGTGTTAGAGGCAAAAATCATTCTAGGGAAAACAACATAGTAAAGGGGGAGTACCCTAAATATCTAACATCTTAGGTTAAATTCTAAAATCTTTACCGTAGTTCTAGCACTATATCCTATACGTATACCTATCCTTAGGGACATCCCTAGACATACCTTAGAAATATCTCTAGAGATCTCACTAACGTTTTCGCATCCTAGTTTCCAAAGGTTGACTAAACCTTTCCTCTGATACTAACTGTAGAGACCCGAAGCTTGGCTTACATAGATATCACATTACTTTTGCGGAATACATAATACATAACAAAAACAGACACACAAGGACCGTAATAGTTTAGTGTCTTTGCAAACTTGGAACGTAATCTTCTAATCGTGGTGAAAGATCTTCAACATCTCCCATAAAGATCTTCCACTTTTTATTTCCTTACCTAAAACCTTTCTTTTAATCCTGGGGGAAAATAAAACATAAAAAGGGTGAGATAAAATGCTCAGTAAGGGTAAGCATGGATAAAATAAAACATACCATATACATTTGAACTTAAAAACATGAACATAATGTTTAAACATCAAGATCTTGAGCAACGACATAAAACATGGAAGTACATAAGGCATAGATTATAATGGTACATAAATCATGATAAAATAGCATGGGAATAAAACATGTAATTGTGGAATCCATTAAGCACATGTAATGATTTCAATAGTAGCCAAGGCATTGCTGCCAAGACCATCTTAGTGGACAAAGTCCCTTTTTGAATCGAGTTCACTCCTCATTCCAGTCTGGTAATACTGAATCGGATTAACTTACCGTTCTAGCCATGTCTATCTCATGAGATATAAATCTGTACCCAATGCATTGGAGGTAGATATAGGTCCCACCCATCTCATAATGAAATCATTCTTACTTGTGCCACAAAATAAACATACATCATTCATAATAACCCAACGAATAAAATGGGTTTCATAAATATCATCCCATCATCACATAATCCATATAAAAGAAATGGATATCATTTCCTAATAAGTAAAGTGAATCCATGTAAATCATAGATAAATTTACTTGAAACATACACATATGAAATAATGTCATCTTAGATGAAAAATGATTTTGATAAAACACTTGAAATGAATTCTTGAGGAAAATATCCTTTTTTCTTCAAAATCATTTTCTTTTTAAAAAATGTCATGAAATTTAAAAGAAAATGATTTTGTTGTAAATATTCATGAAATATTTTGGAGGAATCTTCATGAAAATAAGGCTTTATAAAACTGTAAAAATCCTTTCATGCCATATACGTTAAAAAAATATTCTTCTCGTACTTTTGTCGGAAAATTCAAAAAGTACATTGTAGGGTAAATAAAAGAAAGATTCCTTCCATACCATGGGATAAAAGTCAAAATGGGTAAAAAGGACTTTAAACATACATGAAAACACTTTTATAAAACATGGACATGGACGATTTCAATAACCCCAGTAAATACTTACAAATAAGCAATCTCGGATAAAAATGAGATTTGCAAAATTATCTCTTACCTTAGGTCCGATATGCTTCGTACGTATCTGAACCTCCTGTATAATGATTTAAATAATTTCATTGAGTTATTACAGAATCATATTAATTGTTATGATATCATATATGGTTCACTTATGACTTTATATTACCCGTTCTTTTGTAAATTCCATGTTAAAGAGCGTTTTGGGTAAAATCGTTTCATTTGTCGTCCGTGTTTTGACTTGTAATTATTCATATGATTACTTAGATCATGGTTACTTAAATCCATAATTTAAAACATGATTTATATATAATATATATTCAGAATATACATATATATAATATATCGATAAATGGAAATAAATACACCGTTCATGGAGACGGTAGGCCGTACGTACGCATGAACGCTGTTTTCATTTCCTTATTGAATTGAATGGAATTAAGTATATGACATACATATATATATATATAAATCCAGTATCATTATTATGTCATATATTTCATGATTACTTATTATATATACTTTATAATCATTCATGAATGGTTAATCATTGAGAATGAATCTCATCACGTCGTGGAGACAGTAGTCTGTACGTACGCACGAGCGATGATATCATTCCCATGATCGTGGAATTGTATTGAAGTGTATGTATAATATTTAAGAATAAATATCACTTTAAAATAATCATATATAGTCATTATTTACACCATTATACCCGTCCAAGTAAGGCGGTGGTGGAAAATATATTACACCACGGCGTGGAGACGGTATTCCGTACGTACACACGCGCGGTGATTTCATTTTCCGTAGGATGGAAAGATGGTGAAATAGGGTTGTTTTATACTTATAATAACATATCATTATATTAGTGATACTGATGTTATTACTTCATAATGAAACAACCTAAGAAGAAGAAGTGGAAGAAGAAATAAAGTTGAAAGAATCGGTGACGGACATTACCTCTTCTTTGAAGTGCCTCTTTGAGACCTCCTCTTAGGGCACTAAAATTGGTATTTTAAGAAGACCAGGACCTATATTATGTTTCTAGGGAAGTGGAGAAGAGAATTTTTCAGGGTTTGTCCGAGCTTGAAGGCTCAAATTGGTGTGAGGAAGAGAGGGAGGAGATGCCCTTTTATAAGGGAGGAGAGGGGCACCTTAGGAAAAACTAAAAATATTATTTTATTATAAAGTCATATTCAGTTTTTAATAGATCCAAATTGAGTTATTTCGAATCTAAGGTGGTTATGGGTCTCAATACTATCATCCAATAGAATTTAGACAAGTTTAGGTTTCTATTTTAACCTTATCATTTAGATTTAACTTTAAGTTAAATAATGTTTCTTTTACTGTGTCTTCTTGTTTTCTTACACTATAAGGTTAATAAGCTTACTATAACAAGCCAAACGAACCCCAAGTTGTTTATTATTAATATATATAACCTTATCTAACTCATTTGGTCGAACCTTAGATTTTTAGGAATAAAATAACAATTAATAATATAATATTTGTTTTAAAAACTATTTTATGTCAATTTTGACACTATTTGGTAATTGATTTTTTTGAAAATCATAACAGAAATCTTAGTTCAAAAAAAGTTATTTAAATCAATAATAACATGTCATATTAACATAGAAAATTATTTTAATTCATAAAAAGTCTCAAATTACATTTATTTGGGTATTTATGACATCAATTATGTCAATATTTCATTAATAATATAATTACTGCATCATCATTATGTCTTAAATAAATTAAATTATTTCAAGTCTAAAAATTACAAATAAAATACCATTATGTAGGAAATCGTTTTATATTTCTAATGAATATTTATAGTCGAATTTATCTTATGTATAACCTTATATTGAAAATGATTTACTTATTAGACTTTGATTTTCACTATTTTAACCCTTCTTTAAATAAATTAATAATAAATGTCCAAATCTAATCCAAGTGGGCCTAAATAGTCATATTTTATTCCTAAGGTTGTTTTTCGTCGAATTACACTTATCCAATAGAATTATGACATGTGTTAGGGTAATAATATTATCATTTTGACCCTTAATTACCCTATTTACTTTTAACCGTGGTAAATAAAAGCAAAAAGTTACTATTCACCAAAAAATATTTTCATCTCATTGAACCACATTTTACTTACTGACATCAACCGTGTCTCTCGGATTTTTGAAATTCCATTCACAAAAGCGGTAAAATTAAGTTTTATGTAAATTTGTAAATTCTCCTAGGAGGTGGGTAAAAGACGGTCAAAAGTTCAATAAAATTTTTATATATCTAAAATTATTATAAAATGACTCCAATTAATTACATTGTATTTATATAGGTATTATGTGAAAATTTTGACCTAAAATAAATTTAAATAAAATAAATAATTATTTAAATAAAAAGTCTGTTTTTTAATAGTAACCTTGTGTTTTCACTATTCATCAAAAATTTAAAGTTTTCAGAAAAATACCAAAATTTTACCCTATGATAATTTTGATATTCAGAATCCAAAAATGAAGTCCATTTTGAAAGATGAAATTTACAAAATTTCAAAAAGTGGTTATTACTATTCATAACGTCTAGTTTTTATAATATTTTAATAGCATATTGTTGTTTAGTGAAACTCGGTATTGCTTACAACACACGCTATCGAGGAAGGTCGTGATTGAGTGCAATGCAGCCAAGTTAGGGTTGCGTGTTGTGCAAGACTCCTTTTTTGTAGCGTACAACACAATACATCAATAAAATTTAAAAAGAATATTTTTCATAAAATCTCGGGGTGTTACATTCTACCCCCCTTAAAATGAATTTCGCCCTCGAAATTCGTCGGGGTTATAAATGGTTTACAACTCGAAAGTTTCTTTAATAGAAACGCACATCGAAAAAAGTAATACCAAAACCAATATTTAAAAAATAAATTATGAAACATAATGGTTACCCAAATTAACTAATCACTGGGTTTTCACGTAGGAGAACATAGGTGAAAATATGGATATGGAAGAAAAATCTAACCATCAAGTTCTGATGGAGAGTGGTAGAGAACATGGCTATGAAAAATCTAGCGATCACAAAGCCATAAATTTGTGATGATCTAGGGTATCATCTGATTCATCGGATATAAGGGAACTAGGAAAACATTTTTGGTTTTCAAAATCATTTCCCTGAAGTTGAAGAATTTGAATTAGAATAAATACTTACTTTATTTTGGTACAATCTCACTGTTGTCCGTGCCTTGAACAATTTTCACTTCATCTCTTAAAGAAATGAAGTTGAATTTGTTATTCGTGTAGTGTTAGCAGATCATGTGATAGAATGACAGGTCATTCCATCTGTCTCAAACAAAAGGTTAGCAAAAGTTATTAAATATACATAAGTCGATCTATAGTGAGATTAATCATATATGGTTCCTAAAATGGACTTATACTTCATATATCATACTGCTTAATATAATAAAACTAGTTTCTGCTAAATAGGGACTTTCTGTAGGCCAGTGGTAGGTGATAAAGGCATGTCGCACTTCGGTTGTGGGTTCGATTCCCACAGCCTTGTCTGACGCGATGGGTTTTCACCCATCCGGCAGGTTGTCCTTTTTCTAAAACTACATTACTAAAACATCCCATCAATAATTTCAAAAAAGGTTCTATCCTTAAACAATACTATCTTATGTCCAACATAATCCATTCCAATATTTATCTAAAATACTTCGGTCCAAGCTCATAGTATAAAGAAAATGATTACTTGAAATGTCATCAACCAACCATCATTTATCATCTATTATTTTGTTGGTCACATTCCAATCATGTGAATACCTTAATCATGTATTCTCTTGAAAAATGAATACCCATTAAAACTTAGTGAAAACATGAATGCTGTCAAAAGTTAACTCTTTCCAAATACCAAAATATAAAAATTATATATACTCAAACCAAGAATAACCTTCTCCTTATATCATTCATGATCTCATGAATACTATCAAACATTTAATTTTCTCCTTATCCCTTCATTATGTGCATATCATCTACTTTCCAAAATACTGGTACCATTAATCACATACTTTCAAAACTTAAGGAAAGACAACAGTGTAACAATCTTTAGAAGTCTCTTTATTCCATAGTACCATGATATTACTTATACAAAATTACATTTGATAAACATGTAATCATTCCACTACCTTCTTAAACCATTGGCTGAGCTTCAACAATTCTTTCATCTCACATATAATTTGTAGTCTCTTCATAATCATCAATATAAATATTTCCCATATGACCATACTTATTCTCTTCATGAGACTTTCCCTTAGGGAATTGGTTTGCATAATGCCCGTACATTCCACATTTAAAACAATTAACCATTGTTTATGTCGTAGCAATACCATTATCCTCATCCATGGTGTTAACTGAACCTTTTCCTTTGTACTTACTGGCTTTTTGTCTTTCTTTTCCACACCCAAAGCATCTTCCAGTTCCTTTGAAACATTCTCCTTGATGACTCTTCCCACATGATTTAAATAGGGGAAATTGAACTTTCTTTCCTCTATGATCATCATAAAACTCCATCTTTATCTTATTAGTCGAGTCAAGAAACTTACCAAATTTGAGTATATTGATCATATTATGAGATTTCTGATTCGGCATAATAATAATGTTTGGACTTCCAAATCCCATTTTATTTGGTTGCTCATGAAGAATATCATTCCATTGTCCATAATATCCTCCATTATCGTGAATCATCTTGTTTCCAGCCATTTTCTAAAACCCAAAAAGAATAGTGTGAGAGGCAAAAATCATGCTAGGGAAAACAACATAGTAAAGGGGGAGTACCCTCAATATCTAACATCTTAGGTTAAATTCCAAGATCTTTACCGTAGTTCTAGGACTATATCCTATACGTATATCTATCCTTAGGGACATCCCTATACATACCTTAGAAATATCTCTAGAGATCTCACTAACGTTTTCGCATCCATATTTCCAAAGGTTGACTAAACCTTTCCTCTGATACCAACTATAGAGACCTGAAGCTTGACGTACATAGATATCAAATTACTTTTGTGGAATACATAATACATAACAAAAACAGACACACAAGGACCGTAATAGTTTAGTGTCTTTGGAAACTTGGAACGTAATCTTCTAATCATAGTGAAAGATCATCAAAATCTCCCATATAGATCTTCCACTTTTTGTTTCCTTACCTAAAACCTTTCTTTTAATCTAGGGGGAAAATAAAACATAAAAAGGGTGAGCTCAAATTCTCATTAAGGGTAATAATGGATAAAATAAAACATACCATATACATTTGAACTTAAAAACATGAACATAATTTTTAAACATCAAGATCTTGAGCAGCGACATAAAACATGGAAGTACATAAGACATAGATCATAATGGTACATAAATCATGATAAAATAGCATGGTAATAAAACATGTAATTGTGGAATCCATTAAGCACATTTAATGATTTCCATAGTAGTCAAGGCATTGATGCCAAGACCATCTTAGTGGACAAAGTCCCTTTCTGAATCGAGTTCACTCCTCGTTCCAGTCCTATAATACTGAACCGAATTAACTTACTATTCCAGCCATGTCTATCTCATGAGATATAAATCTTTACCTAATTCATTGGAGGGAGATATAGGTCCCACCCATCTCATAATGAAATCATTCTTACTTGTGCCATAAAATAAACATACATCATTCATAATAACCCAACGAATAAAATGGGTTTCATAAATATCATCCCATCATCACATAATACATATAAAAGAAATGGATATCATTTCCTAATAAGAAAAGTTAATCCATGTAAATCATAGAGACATTATACTTGAAACATACACATATGAAATAATTTCATCTTTGATGAAAAATGGTTTTGATAAAACACTTGAAATGAATTCTTGAGGAAAATATCCTTTTTTCTTCAAAATCATTTTCTTTTTACAAAATGTCATGAAATTTTAAAAGAAAATTATTTTTTTGTAAATAGTCATGAAATATTTTGGAGTAATCTTCATGAAAATAAGGCTTTATAAAACCGTAAAAATCCTTTCATGTCGTGTACGTTAAAAAAACATTCTTCTCGTACTTTTGTCAGAAAAGTCAAAAAGTACCTTGTAGGGGAAATAAAAGAAAGATTCCTTCCATACCATGGGATAAAAGTCAAAATGGGTAAAAGGGACTTTAAACATACATTAAAACACTTTTATAAAACATGGACATGGACGATTGCAATAACCCCAGTAAATACTTACAAATAAGCAATCTCGGATAAAAATGAGATTTGCAAAATTATCCCTTACCTTAGGTCTGATATGCTTTGTATGTATCTGAACATCCTGTATAATGATTAAAATAATGTCATTGAATTATTACATAATCATATTAATTGTTTTGATATCATATATGGTTCACTTATGACTTTATATTACCCTTTCTTTTGTAAATTCCATGTTAAGGAGCATTTTGGGTAAAATCGTTTCATTTGTCGTTCGTGTTTTGACTTGTAATTATTCATATGATTACTGAGATCATGATTACTTACATCCAGAATGTAAAACTTTATTTATATATAATATATATTCAGAATATACATATATATAATAGATCGATAAATGGAAATAAATACACCGTTCATGGAGACGGTAGGTCGTATGTACGCATGAACGCTGTTTTTGTTTCCTTATTGAATTGAATGGAATTAAGTAGATGACATACATATATATATACATAAATCCAGTATCATTATTATCTCATATATTTCATTATTACTTATTATTTATACTTTATAATCATTCATGAATTGTTAATCATTGAGAATGAATCTCATCGTGTCGTGAAGACGGTAGTCCGTACGTACGCACGAGTGATGATATCATTCCCATGATCGTGGAATTATATTGAAGTGTATGTATAATATTTAAGAATCAATATCACTTTACAATAATCATATATATTCATTATTTACACATTTATACCCATCCAAGTAAGGTGGTGGTGGAAAATAGATTACACCACGGTGTGGAGATGGTATTCCGTACGTACGCACGCGCGGTGATTTCATTTTCCGTAGGATGGATAGATGGTGAAATAGGGTTTTTTCATACTTATAATAACATATAATTATATTAGTGATACTGATGTTATTACTTCATAATGAAACAACCTAATAAGAAGAAGTTGAAGAAGAAATAAAGTTGAAATAATCGGTGACGGACATTACCTCTTCTTTGAAGCGCCTCTTTCAGACCTCCTCTTAGGGCACTAAAATTGGTCTTTGAAGAAGACCAAGACCTCTAGTATGTTTCTAGGGAATTTTAGAAGAGAATTTGGAAGGGTTTGGCCGAGTTTGAAGGCTCAAATTGGTGTGAGGAAGAGAGGGAGGAGGTGCCCTTTTATAAGGGAGGAGAGGGGCACCTTAGCAAAAACTAAAAATATTATTTTATTATAAAGTCATATTCGGTTTTTAATAGCTCAAAAATAAGTTATTTCGAAGCTAAGGTGGGGATGGGTCTAAATCCTATCATCCGATAGAATTTAGACAAGTTTAGGTTTCTATTTTAACCTTATCATTTAGATTTAACTTTAAGTTAAATAATTTTTCCTTTACCGTATCTTCTTGTTTTCTTACACTATAAGGTTAATAAGCTTACTATAACAAGACAAAAGAACACCAAGTTGTTTATTATTAATATATATAACATTATCTAAGTCATTTGGCCGAACCTTATATTTTTAGGAATAAAATAACAATTAATAATATAATATTTGTTTTAAAAACCATTTTATGTCAATTTTGACACTATTTGGTAATTGATTTTTGTGAAAATCATAACAGAAAGATTATTTCGAACAAATTTATTTAAATCAATACTAACATGTCATATTAACATAGAAAATTATTTTAATTCATAAAAAAGTCTCAAATTACATTTATTTGTGTATTTATAACATCAATTATGTCAATATTTCATTAATAATATAATTACTGCATCATCATTGTGTCATAAATAAATTAAATTATTTCAAGTCTAAAAATTAAAAATAAAATACCATTATGTAGGAAATATTTTTATATTTCTAATTAATATTTATAGTCGAATTTATCTTATGTATAACCCTATATTAAAAATGATTTACTTATTAAACTTTGATTTTAACTATTTTAACCCTTCTTTAAATAAATTAATAATAAATGTACTAATCTAATCCAAGTGGGCCTAAATAGTCATATTTTATTATTAAGGTTGTTTTCGGTCGAATTACACTTATCCAATAGAACTATGACATGTGTTAGGGTAATAATAATATCATTTTTACCCTTAATTAACCTATTTACTTTTAACCGTGGTAAATAAAAGTAAAAAGTTACTATTCACCAAAAAATATTTTCATCTCATTGAACCACATTTTACTTAATGACATCAACCATGTCTCTCAGATTTTTGAAATTCCTTTCATAAAAGCGGTAAAATTAAGTTTTATGTAAATTTTCAAATTCTCCTAGGAGGTGGGTAAAAGACGATCAAAAGTTCAATAAAATTTTTATATATATAAAACTATTATAAAATGAATCCAATGAATTACATTGAACTTATATAGGTATTATGTGACAATTTTGAACTAAAATAAATTTAAATAAAATAAATAATTATTTAAATAAAAAGTCGGTTTTTAAATAGTAACCCAGTGTTTTCAGTATTCATCAAAAATTGAAAGTTTTCAGAAAAATACCAAAATTTCACCCTAGGCTAATTTTGATATTCCAAATCCAAAAATTAAGTCCATTTTGAAAGATGAAGTTTACAAAATTTCAAAAAGTGGTTATTACTATTCATAACGGCTAGTTTTTATAATATTTTAATAGCATATCGTTGTTTAGTGAAACTCGGTATTGTGTACAACACACGCTATCAAGGAAGGTCGTGATTGAGTGTAATGCAGCAAAGTTAGGGTTGTGTGTTGTGCAAGACTCCTTTGTTGTAGCGTACAACACAAGACATCAATAAAATATAAAAATAATATTTTTCATAAAATCTCGGGGTGTTACAATCTATTTCCCATTTACTATATAATTATTCAGAATTTCATCATGAGAAGTTTTTATAACAAAATAATTAAGAGTCTAAATATTTTGGTACATAAATCACTTTGTATCCACTAACATTAACCAATAGATATATTATATTATAATTTTTCTTAGGTGTGGTATTTTATATTAGAAAGGTTTGAAAAATAATGAACCCTTTTTGTTACACTATAGCAGACATCCTTATTATATCATTCATATATCAAATGATCATATTTTTTATACGAAAAAAATATACGTAGTTGTTGAGGTTTCTTTAACAAATCATGTTTATTTATATGAATTCACATAATAATAAAAAATTCCTAAAGATAGATTTTCCCATGGAATTTAAAAATAAGAATTTACTTTAATTTATTTATAATTACTTTAATTTTAAAATAAATTTCTTAAAATATTTTTTTGTGGAATAAATATTATCCACATTAGGTTGGGTATTGAGATTTGTAATAAATAGGTCCTTATATTTATATATTTGATCATTTTATACCTTGCTTGAAGATATTTATTTTTATTATAATTAAATTTTGTGTTGAGTTCAGAACAAACAACCTCATTGTAACCTACCATCCTGAATAACAATGAAACTAGAAGTCAGACTGGTTTCCACATGGCCTCAATCATTCCTCCCCATACACCATAGGTTTTCGACTAGCAGTAAGGGTCTAATAGTTGTACGGTGGGGAGACTATACCCTCATGATCATATTAGAAGATTGGTATATCAGATGTAATTAATAAATCAATCAATAATGGAAGCAACATAAATAAACAACAAGCAGTGAAAAGAAAATATAATAATAGAATAAAAGTGTCCAACAGCAAATATAAAACTATGCATGAATGTCCATATGAACTATGTATCAACAACACTAATGATGAGGTATGAGAATATAATGTAATACATGACCAAATAAAAATAAATAGCCTAGTGGGAAATCCCTAGATCATCCTGAGTACTAGCTCAACCCTATTCTCTTAATATCCCATGTAAAATGAAAGTAAAAAATAATAAACCATGGACCTATGAACATGAAGTCAGGTCGGGTTCCCTGATGTAATGGCTGCTCGATCAGGGTGTGATATATACTCAATAATCCACCTCCAATGGTGTCTAAACCATAATTCAGCCCGTGAATATGAAGAACAACCATGCATGTGAAATTTATAAGTGAAAGGTGATAAATAAATAATAAATACATTGGTCTAGGTTTCTCATGGTATTACCCACAAATACTACTTACTTCAACCTAAGTTAAAATGTGTCTGAACTAGGGTTAACCTATAAAAAAGTGATGTGATTTAATACAAGTCATCATAATTATGTAGCAAGAATGGATCGAGACCAGGCATGTGATTTGGAAATGTAGATGTATACTTTAATTTAATTAAATATAAATTTTCATTTAATTATAAAAGAAATATATTTTATTTAATTAAATATCATTTTTGGATCATCCATGGATAACCCTATAAAGAAACCAAAGTATCACACCTAAAGCATAAAAACTATCCAAATATGAAGGAGTCTGTCCATGGTGATCCCTTACTAGAATACCTAGTATAACTCTTGAAAAATAATTATAACATATACCCTTTGATCACATCCCCGATATCTCACAAAGGGGTTCAAGTATCACTTATGGCATGGTGTAACCATCTTGCCACTGAGCCCGTCCACGGGTTCTCCCCTAGGAACCAGTATCACTCATATGGAGGTTATTAACCCACACTATGAGCCTATCCAAGATATAACATATATTTCTCTCAGTGTATAAAGTACAAATAACCCATGAACATGTCCTTGTCATTCTGTAAAAATGAACCCAAGTATCACTAAATGTGTAAAAACTCATTCATTCACTTTAAATTTTAAATACTAAAGAGTCCATGAGTACAACCAAGCCATCATATCAAAAAAGAGGATTTAATGAGGGTCATGTAAATTTACTATTTAAGTTCAAAGAATAATATTATATTTTTTCCAATAACATGTCATTTTTATGATTAAAAGGTCCATTATATCTATGATAAATACTGTGAGTATATTCTATACATTAATTCCAAGGGTCTACCTTTGGTAGTTAGCACCATACATGAAAAGTTATAGGATATTCCATGAAAACATGCATTACACAAAGAATCAACAAGTCTGTTCTTTAAGAAATATTCTCTGACCACTTGGGAGAATATTTAGTCACCATATGATAACATGGAGGGGTGTCACGTCTTCCCACATTGAGTTTAAACAACCAATAACATTTTTGAAGATAACACATCTCAATGAGGGGTTTTATTATAAAAACCATTGGTTAATTTAAGGAATTAAAGGAAACACAATAAAGGGTGGCTCAATATTGTGTTACATGACTAAAAACAATGTCAAATTAATTTTTAAGGGATGCTAGAATTAGGTTGATAGGTTATCAAAAATTAATTATCACATTTAAGAGGCATCACATGGAAAATACTGGCACGCAACACAAAGGAACAATTTATAAAACAATAATCCATTAAGGGATAAGATACAGATCACCTAACTTATACCATGGATGATATCCTCATCAAATATAGAGGCTTGAATTAGTATAATGTGAGAGAAATCAAAGGAATGACCATTCACCTTGAAAATAGTGAGAATTATCTTGCAAAAAAAATACTGCAAGAGAGGAGATGATAAATAGAGAAAATATGAAGGAGGAGTCTTAGACATACATAGCGATATCTAACATGACTAATGGAACTTTAATAAGAGTCCAGGTGAGGGAGATCTCCTCATACCTGGAGGAGGAGGAGGAGGAGCTCTCGGGGGCTTGTGACGTGTAGAGGAGGTGAAAGAAAAGTGTGGGGGAAATAAATTAGGAAATATGAATACAGGGTAATTTCACCCCCCCTTTAATGAGGCACATATTTTAGACTCACAGTTATCCAAAAAAAATTCCAACCATGCTCATGATACTACCTAAGGAGGGGGTGTTTCATGGTTCATGTTCATAGTATGGGAAACCATGCACAAACCAAGCATCTCCCCTCTGTTAAGGGACCTACAACTAGAACAGAGTTGTGAGGATCCTCTCACATGGTTAGAAAAAAATATGTGAGACCTCCATCTCCTTTGGATTAGCCAAATGTTTTCCCCAAGAGGGTTGCACGATTTCAGACAAACTGTTCGCCCCTTCCATCTCCTCCCAGTTTGAGGTTTTGGGGCCTATTGCTCCTGAAACTCAATGAGACACAAACCCCTAGAGACTTTAAACAAGTATTTAAACAACACTTTTTATTGTTACAGAACTCAAAATTTCATTCTGAGTCTTGGTTTACAACTCATCCCATCTTTAAAACTGAAAACTCAAGTTCCTTTTGTAAAATTTCCACCCGGTCTAAAACACAGGATGATAAAATCTACACACATTAGAGATTATCATACTTAAGAAGCCTTATGAAAAGAAAAAAAAGGAAAAAATAAACTAATTGTGTTGTGAAGTTTCATCCAAATTGACATGTTTCATTACAAACACCCAATGCACCATCAGGAACCACTTTAAACATGTGGCACTTAGGCTATGGAAACACAATTAAATGCTTGAATTCAACACTGAACATCAATATGGAGCTTACCTAAGCCTCTATAATCCATGAAATGATCATCCCATCATCTCTTCTAAAATTTTTCCTATGGTAATCCCCACCTTAGGCTCTATCATTTGAAAGGAAAATTCTGATTCAATATATGTCCTCTATCATAATTGTCTATTTAAGTGTCCCTGTAGCATTATAACAAGGATCATGACATGATTCCAAACATGATCAAAGGGTAAATATGAAATTGACCTGATTTAGATAGGTCAAGTCGACCTTTCCATGAAATACCTCATCATCCACTCACTACACTATCTAAAAACCGATGACATATCATTAAGTGGTTTCTCACTAACCATATACGACAAGAGAGAGGGTATCAAGTCAAATTGTCTCTATTCAACTACCATAAAACAATTATATTAGATGGATAGTACATTTCAAAAGATAATTATCATTTCATTGGATTAAGGAACCTCTAGTATTCCTCTGAATACTCTCTCTGATCCCATAATTGGCTTCCAGTGACGTTGCTAGCCCCAACATCCATTCAAGTAGTCATGCTGCTACTTAAACATGGTTGTAAACATGATCTATCCCACTTGGATAGTTACCCATAAAACATCACCTATGATCCCAACTAAAGTCTTGGGTAACCTCAGAATCATCACATGGATTCCATGCAGCTCATCCTAGTAAACCCATACACCAACTTTTATAAGATATATATTGGTACAAACCGAGATTTCCACATACCAAGACTCCATCTGAGACCAATGATAGTCAAGATAAAGAACTAGCTGGTGTTAGTGAGTCTATCCATGGTGTTCCTACAAGGGAAACCAAGTATCATTTAGGACTAACCATGCCTTTCTAACAACCATGCTTCTGGAGTGAAACTATGATGGAGACCATTTATCGAGTCCAATGAAATTTAAATTTTTCATGGTGTATAACAGAATCCCTCTGTCAATGTACCTAGATGATGTCAATATAGGAGAAATGATTATCACTAAGATAATAGTACACTAAAAGGATACCAAGAATTACTTATAAGACCTAAGATACTATAGTTATAAAGATAAAGTGATTGACATGGTTTCCAACCAACCATAACAAATTATCAGAAGGAAGAGAAGTCAAACCACTACCGGTAAACTTCTTTTAAAAGATATTTGATGTACCCTTCAATGATTAATCATTACCTGACTATGGTGCCTTGACCACCTAAGGCATACCAAAATTACAAGATCATAACCATAAAGTCCAATCTGTCTAATGGTTCTCACGAAGGTTGCATACATAGCCAACCATTACATCATTGTGATGTCTTGAAAGCACCAACATATTCCCATATTACTAGCCACATGTCATTCAACATCAAGGTTAAACATTTCCTAAATTCCCTTTTCATTTTTGTGTTCCTTTTACTTGGAAGGGCATGTATTACCAGAGTTTTCCTAACACTCCCCGCCTTAGGAGTGTCCATATCATTATATTTTCTTAAAAAGGAAACTCCTCCCATTGAAAATTATTCATTGACCATTGACCGTAGTTCCTCGACATGAAAAGCACATTATTATCAAGTGTTAACCCAAAAATAGAAATAAACTAACTGATTAAAAGTGTGCTTGAACATATTTTCTCTACGAGTACACATGATGGTCCTCCAATTAATGCTCACATACATCATTTCATTTAGAATAAATTCAAAAAAACTAATCAGGGTTCCGAAACACCTAATCCTCTTTATAAAATCATCCCTAGAATTGGGACGTGTCATATTTCCATTAGTGATTACGTTTTTCTACCCTGTATATGACCCATGTTTGAATTATAACATATCAAATATTTACCAATTCATCGCTGAACTCAATGGTTCACAACACTATTTTTAAACTCAACAGTACCACATGTATCAATGCATACTAAACTGAGATTCATTTTCAAAATGGAATATCATTTAACATCATATGTATGATTATCATCCCTATGAATTCAATGTATAATGGAATGAAAAAATAATCATCCCAGATTCATGCTATCCTATATGATTATAAAAACGTTTGACGATCTCCCGAGTCATCCAATGATGAAGAGAAAGAATAATAATGGTCATATAGACTAAAAAGTTGTCAATTGTTCCCTAGCCATGTCTAAACCACTAAAACTAATCATTACACGATGATCCCATCTATAAAAGGGGTTAGATGATATTAGGACCACCCATCCAACATGGGTGCCATTTTAGAAACTAAGGAGTCATAAATGGTACAACCCACACCCAAACAGTACCACACATTAGAAAGTTCATCAAAGCAATTAGAAATAATTTGAATCTTAGGTTTGTACCTACCTTGGGATATCCCCTTACCAAAACAAAAATTGTCGACCCTATAAGGGTGTCACTTCAGGAGAGGTCACTAGGCTTAAGCTCCTATCATTTAGGTTTAAGATATGAATGAATAGGTCTACAGGTTGTGCTCATATTCCTACATTAAGGTAGAAAATCTAGGAATCATTTAAACTACCCTTACATGAGGGTCACACTAAAACACATATACATGTTTCATTTAGATGAATTCTTTATTTAAATTTGAACTAAAAACATTTAAGGCTTGGTTTTAAGAAATTAACTCCCAGTTATATGGAAAAGTTATTTGGTAATTTATTTAGTTAAACCTTCAAGGAAACATTAGCATGTTATATAAAACTTCCTTTTAAGCATTAATTATTTAACTGACATATTTTCATAATTAAAAAAAATTAACACATAAACTTTATTTCAGAATTTTTTATCCATAAGGGTCTCACAATTGGGCTTAGTTTAATAAATTTGCAAATCCAGTATATAGAGGAAAACACCCTTTAGGTTGAAATTTTAATTTTAATTAACCAATTCCTCATATATATTGTAAATATGAAAATCATAAAAAAAGTGACTTTTATTAATTAAGGGGGACTAATATAAAGTAAAAATTACACCATTAGTCTATATATAAACCCATATAGGAAACCTCACACACTTTAAATAACCTTCTATTTGGAACGTAACATACCCCCATGGGGTTTAGTACAAAGGTATAAAAGTTAAAGTAATGGTGACCTATGATGGCCCTGTTAAACCATTTTGGGTTCATCTAAATTTAACCAAAATTTATTTAAAACATTAATATTTCATTTAAAACTACCTTAATAGGTTTATCTCATAAGAAAAAAGTACCATGACTGATATACTTGAGTCGATTCAAATCTATCTCATAAGAAACAAGCCCCAACTGACCTACTTTGGTCCATTTTCTCATTTATAAATTTAGTCTTATGGGTCATCATGCCCAAGTAGTAGTGAAATAAGACATTATAATGAAACACTTTCAATTCAAGGAAAAACAAAATTGAACATATTTTGTAATTATACTACAGTCTCAAGGGATATAAAGCTCGGAAAAAAATTGTTCTAATATATGGGTCACTAGTTTCCCATTTATAAAGTGCACATACACTATATAGATTGAAAATTGGTTCCCATTTAAACTCAACCAATAATTTTTCAACCCATGCAACCAATGGTTAATGGCTCAAACATCTCATGGTTAGTTAGTTAAGGTTTCAACATTAATCTATGTTGGGAAACACTATTTAGGTTGATGTTGACACTTTAATAACCGATTATATTCTAAACTTATTGTTATGCATGCTTTCCATAAAAATCATATACATAAAAACATGGAAATAAGCACAAAATATTGAAAACTTTACATGGAAATATACTACATAAGTAGTGAAAAAATCCAATTATGGTATCTAAGAAAATAATGATAAGTAAATTATATAAAAATGTTTTATAGGTGAGATTACTAAGTAAATAATATAATCGTGGCATAAAACTAAGCATTTTATAAAAATTCCGAACAGGGTATATAATAGGAAGGAAAATAATACACAACACATATCTATCAATGTAACTACATGTCATGGAATAATTCATGGAATGTGAATCTCTATGTGCCTATATTGATGCATGTAATGAAACATATTTTCTATATTGGGCCAAGGGTGAAATACCATAAATCTTGTGAATTAGTAAGCAATGAAAAGTACACCAATCACTCAAGGTTAAATCATAATCAACTATAATAGCAAACAACATGAACAATAATCCCATCACTGACCACTTGGACTATTCTATGTGTGTGGTTTGAACACTCCTAGACATGGATATTTACCATGCATTGACACATTCCTAGTCTTCTATATACTATCTCAAATAGCAATAAAAGGGAAAAGAACCTCTAATGCCACTTTGTAACATCCAAACCTGGATAAATATGAAACCAGTAGCTAGACTGGTTACCACATGGCCTAAAGTATGCATCCCTATATACCAGAGTCTTTTCATTGGAAGTGAGGGTCTAATGGTGGTACGGTGTGGAGAATATAACCTCTTGATCAAATTTAAACAATGTTATGTCATATGTAATGAATAAATCAATCAACATTATAAGAAGTGTAAATAAATGAAAAAACTAGAAATAAAATATAATAACAGAATAAAAGTGTCCAACATCAAATATAAAACTGTACATGCATGTCCATGTAAAATACATATCAAAAATAGTAAACATATTTTAGGATAATACAATATGATAAATGTACAAATAAAAGAATAAAAGGCCTTGAGGGTGATCATCACGAGCATCCTAAGTACTAGCTTTGTCATGTACTCCTAATCTCTCATGTATAATGCACAAACAAAAAATATACCATGAACCAATGAACATGATGTCTACTCAGGTACCATTGTGTAATGGAGTCCCGGGAAGGGTGTGAGACACACTCAGTATGCCACTACCAATTGTTTCTAAATATATATCTATCTTTTGAATATTAAGTATGACTATGTAAAGGAAAATAATAATTAAAATGTGATAAATAAATAATAAATACATTGGTTTGATTTCCTCATGGGATGCCCAACCAACACTACCAGCTTCTACCCAAGCTGAAATATCTCTGAACTAGGTTCAACCCCTACAAAAGTGATGTTATGTAATAATAGGACATCATAATTAAGTTGCGAGAATGGATCGATCCCAAGCTATTGATTTGGTCTTCCAGACGCATCCTTTAATTTAATTAATTATAATTTTTCATTTAATTATAAGAGGCATATCTTGTATTAGATTAAACAACATCTTTATCATGAATAAGAAGAACCTTATAAAGGAACCCTGGTATCACACTCGGACCATAACAATTATCCAAATATAAAATATTCTATCCATAGTGATCCACCACTAGAATCCCAAGTATCACCCACAACAATAATTACAACATGTCCCCTCTGAGCCCATCCCAGGTATCTCACAAAGGATTCTGAGTATCACTCATGGAATAGTGTGACCATATTTCCACCAAGCTTATCCATGGGTTCTAACCTAGGAACCAATATCACTTATATGGTGGTAAGTAACCCACGCAATGAGGCCATCCAAGATATAACATGCATCACTCTCGACATATAAAGTCTCATCAACCCATGAACCCATCCATATAATTCTGTAAAAAAAATAACCCAAGTATCTCCCAAGGTGTAACAATTCATTCATTAACTTTAATGTTTACATACTAAAGAGGTCATGAGTAGGACCAAGCCATCTTACCAAACAAGAGGATTTATCAAGGGTCACATTCATTTACCATTTCAATTAAAATAATATTATAAATGTTGTTCACATAACATGTCATTTGTTTGAATAAAATTTTTATTCCATCTATAAGGAATATTAAGCATTGGTTTAATACATTAAGGTTATGTGGTCATCCCTTGGAAGGTAGCACCATACATGAAAAGAAATAAGATTGTCCATGCTAACATGCATTCCATAAAAAATCAACAAGTTAGTTCCTTAATAAAAACTGCCTAACCACTTGGGATAGAGATTAGTCACTAGAGGATAACATGGAGGGGTTTTATGACATCCCAAATTGCATTTAAACAACCAATTACATTTTTGAAGACAACACACCTTAATGAGAGGTTTTATTACAAAAACTATTGGTTAATTTAAGGCACTAAATTGAACCCCATTAAGGAAAGATCAATATTAAGGTACATGACCTAAGAAAGTCAAATTAATTAACAAGGGATACTAGAATTAGGGTGTGAGGTTCTAAAAATTAATTATTACATTTTGGAGCTCTCGCATAGAAGATACTAGCATGCGTCATGATGGAAAAATTTAAAAAACACTAAGACTTTAATAGAATATCTATAGACCACCTAAATTATACCATGGATGTTCTACTCATCTAATAACAAGGATTGAATTAGTCTATTTCAAGGGAAATCAAAGGAATTGACATTCTCCCAGAAAATAGGGTGAATTAGCTCCCACTAAAATAGTGTAAGAGATGATATGATAAATGAAGAAAAGAGAAAGGAGGATTCATATAATTATCAAGGGATATACAACACACCTAATAGCACTCAAATCATAGGCTATATGAGGGATATCTCCACATACCTAGCAGAGGAGGAGGAGCTATTAAGATATTACTATGGGTAGAGGAGGAGAAGGAAATGTGTGGGGGAAAAGAATTAAGAAAATATGGGAAATGGGTAATTCTACCCCATTAATGATGTGCATGGTTTGACTGCATGAATGAGCAAACCTTGTGCTAATCGGGCTCATGCTACTGCGTAAAGAGGGGGTACCATGATTCATGTGCATCATTTGGGAAATAATATGTAAACTATGCATCTCCCCTCTGTCAAGGAACATGTAACTTGTTCACGACTTTGATAATACTAACTCATGGTTAGACTAAGCTATAAAAGTCCTCCAGCTCCTTTGTATTAGCCACATGGTTTCCCTTGTATGGTCTCATAGTTTTAGATATGTCGTCCATCCCTATTAGCTCCTCCTAGTTTGAGGTTTTGGGGCCTGATGATTCTGAAACTCGAAGAGACACCTGATGAACCCCTCATCCCTTTAACCAAGTCTATAAGGAACACTTTTTAGTTTTACAATACAAATAATTTTATTCTGAATATCCATTTACAACTCAACCTATCTACCAAAATGAAAATTCAAGTTTCTTTGAAACAATTTAAGCCTGATCCAATACAAGGAATTCTATACTCAAGTTTATTAAAATTAATTTTAAGGTCATCATTGTTACACTTATTATAAGAATAATTTTTTGTTTTATAATTTATCTCTTTATTTATTTTATTTTTCATAATAAAATATTTATATCCTTTGTTAATTGAATTAACCAAGAAGTGCGAATAATCACTCTCTTTCTAAGTCATGCCTCCAAGTTATTTATTACATTTTTTCTATCCTTTTATAATATTTTAAAACTAATAGAACTATGTTATAATGAGAACATAATTTTTTCATTCAAAGTACACATTCTTATCATATTTTTAAGATTGATAGAAATATTTATTCATACTTTCAAGTTTTCTTAATCTTAAATTTCAAGTTTCTTTGACATTAACTTTGGTGATTCTTACATTTTTAACTATAATCCCCTTGTGCATATTTAATTATATTTTCTTATAATATCTCATATAAAATAAAACAAGATATATTTTTAAATACTTGAGATTAAGAGAAGATAAAATAGATCATTAAGAATAATTCATCACATCAAAAAAAAGGGTTGTATATTTATTCCATTTCCACAAACGAATATTGATAAGAAGAATTATGATTTATGAGCATCATAAAATAAAAAGATGAGTAGAATTAAAAAAAATTTTAATCATTATGACTTTCCATAATAATAATAAGAGGGTTTTATGGCATTCTAATATCATGACAATAAATATGTCATAAGAAATATTAGAGAAGAAGATAAATGGGGGTATTTAACTCTAGGAGAATAAAAAATTAGGATTTTTAATATCACACATGACTTCTTTCTCACTAAGTAATGAAAATTATTATTACACATAATTTGGTGATATGGTGTAAAGAACCTCCATAAGGGAGTATGTTATGGATTATAGCCAATAATGAATCAATAAAAATGTAACCAAAAATGTTTAAGTCAATTGGAAAATTTCATTGAATTAATTTAAGGATAATTGATATGAATTCATCATGATATATGGTTATGTATGAGTTTTTATGGATAGCTTATTGTTTATAAAACATAGAGTGGTTTCTAAATAATTTTTCAAAGATATGGATAATTATATAGAATTATAGAGTTATTTAAAATCAATAAATTGGGGTAATACATGTTCTTTACACTAATAAACAGGACACATGATATATCTGTAATATTTCTTTTTTCCTAAAATTTATCTTCTGAAAAAATATTTATATCATGAATAATCCATTATTATAATATTTTAATGAAATTTTTTATCTATAAATGATGTTTTAATGTGGTCGTGAATCAATAAAATTGAATTAGTTGATTGTGGTGAGGAAACATATTTTTTTCCTCCTACTGACTAAATGTGTTATCCATCCCATGTATCGCTCTCATAATAACTAATAATCTGATGAAAAAAAATTATGAAAATTTTTTCCATGTCAAATTGATTTTATAAAAAGTTTTTTTCTATTAAACCACGTGGATGTTCTTGAGGCCAATAAATTTAGGTAATTCAATATATTTATAGATAAAACATAATATTTGGACTTAAAAAATAAATGTTTTGTGGGATCTCAAACCCTTTATGTTATTAAATTAGCCTAACTAATGAATGATAAATATGTATACATGTTAACAATCCTTCAGAAGAAATTAAATGGGTCACAATCATTGGGATAATGTAAAATACATCTCTTTTAGAATTTTTTTATATACAATTCAGTTTAAAGACAAGATATCTATTTTTTATTTAAAAATCACCTTACAGAGGTTATGATATTTCAATAAGGAATAAAAATTTAAAATAATACATTTGATAAATTTCTAAAATGTTTGATCCTTTCAGAATTTTACTTAGTAGTGTCTGGATCGATGTTTTAAACATAGACAATGATGCCATACAATAATATAAATCATGTTATATTGATTAAAGAATAATCTTCAGATAATTATAAGTAATAAATATGGGACACACATATTCAATAATGTGTGTAAAGTATGCACATAAAGCTCCACCTTAAAAGGAGGTCTAGTGAATTTTCCATTGATCCTAAAATTTAATGTTTTTAAGCTAAATAGATTAAGGGAAACATATTTTCTATCAATAAAACCTTAACTTATATTGATGATGTATAATAGAGGATATAATTATATATTTTAAATGAAATATTAATTTTTCCTACTATATTTAATCTCAATTTTTTTCTATAGAAAAATGTTATAATTTTTGAAATTTTATATTCATAAAAGATGTGAACCTAGCTAGAAAAAGAATAAAACATATGTTTTGTGGATTTTTTAAATATAAAACATTGAGATTTTGTGATTTTTTTTTCAAGTAAATTTAATATTTTCTATATTTATCATTGAACGGAACTAAGATTTTAGCTTGTGTGACATGCAACACTGATTTGAGTTGGCATTATACACAATATTGATTTTATACAAATGTGATTATTATTAAAATATTTCTTTTTAATATGATAGTTATCACCTAGCTATTGGAATGGATGGTATGAATAAGATTAAATCAATTGTAAAAAATATATTTTTTACATAGGTACTCTTTTATTACCAATTAATTATAATTTAAAATCAATACTATTTTAAAATAAAGGAAATATTTTTCTGATAAACTATTTTAATAAAAACAAACATGTTTTATATCCATAAATTAAAAAACACTTATGGTAAATTTTTAATTAAATTTATATAGTATATATTCAATAAAATTAATATAATTCAACTTATGTGTTTTTAGAAAAGATATAAGAATAAATTAAATTTCACGGTTCAAAACTGTATTTTTCTAAAAAGTAGTTTTGCCGCCTATTTTTCAAATTTTTTTAAAAAATAATTATTGAAATTTTAAGAAATTATTTTTAAATTATAATTTTCATTTTTTCAATCATAATATCATAAATATATTAGGGTGATGTTTTGATAATTTTTTGAAATGATTAATTTCTTGAAGAATAATGAAAAATAATGAATTATAATTGAAAATTATATTTTCATTTAAATTATTTACAGTGATTAATTATATTTAAAATTATTTTTAAAATAAAATTCGTTCAAATATAAATATTTTAATCTAATTTAAGTTATTTAAATCAATTTCATATTGAAATTTGATATAAAAATGTTGTAAACTATTTTACATTTTCTCTTTGAAAACTTGTTTTCTCTTCGCGTCTGCAGGATTAATTTTATATAAAATTTTACCACATATGTGAATTGAACTTTTAAAAATGGTTTCCATATTTGTAATAATAATAATTTATATTATATAATAATTTAAAATTAAATTTTGACCAAAATTAATAGTTAAAGGGAAAAAATAATTTTCACAATAAAGGAAAAAAAATGGATTTATTGGAATTTGAAACTAAAAAGATAAGGGATAAAATAACCTAAAAACTTATCTAAAATATATTTTATGGACATATTTATACCCTATAATGAATAATTCTTTATAATAATCTATTTTTTATCCTTTTTCATAATAAAAACATGGGTACACCTTTTTATTTTCAAAACATTACTAGTGTTCCACTCACCTCACTTATAAAAGGTCACCCCCTCTCTTCTCTTCTTCAAACCTTCAAACTATTTTGTTTCTAAAAATACCTTATAAAATAACTTCCAAAAATACCTCCTAACAACCTATAATTAATATATTGGGATTAAATACAACCTAAGTCTTTTGGTGAAAACATAACTAGATTTCCAAAAGAAGAGGTAGCATTCTTCAATGTGCATTTTAATTTTATTTCTTACTCCAACTCCATAAATTTTTATTAAACCATGATGACATAGTAAAATCATTATCATATATATATTGAGATATTTTTATTTTAAGTTCATTACCTACAACCATCTCTATATCAATCATATTGGTTATGAAATCATCATTCTTGTGTACAGTGGACTTTCGCCTCGTGAACTGATGTCATTTATTTTTCCATTACCACCTATTAAGTTCAATTATATGTTGAAACTACTTTTTTCATAGGAGGATGAAATTGTATAATGGAAAATACCTCATGAAATAAATAGGTGAAGAGAACCAAGGACAATCAAGGAGTTCACCTAGGTCAACCCACACGCACCTAGCCTACGCGCCATGTGACTCGTGCAGGCCTAGCCAACACGACCTAGAAAGAGAAGAAACATTTGCACATAACACTTGAACATGACACTTTCATGATGAACCTACAAGAAAAACCTCATTTTCCAAAGGTCCTGCATTTTCCTATAAATGGGAAAATGTGGATCCTCCTTTAAAATGATGAAAAAACCCAAAGAATCATTGAAGATATTCTGGACCTAGTTGTTCACCCAGGCCCTTTAGACCATATAGGTATCACTTAAAAACCTAAGAGAAGAGAAAATTAAGGGGAATAGTGGGATAAAATTTATTACAAGACGTAAAACCCAAAACATCTTCATTATGAACCACTCCCCCTAGTCGACAAGTGCTAGGGTGATGGTATCTTCCCAAACCTAAGACCTACGTGTGGCCCTTCTAGGGACACCTGATGAATCACTTCAATCATATAGGAAGGACTCACCCATGTCTTTTCCTAGGTTATCCATCATCCAAAATTCACTTTTATCTCACACAGATCTACCCCGCATGAATCACTTCTAGTTCACCTAGGTCTAACTAGTGTGATTCCTCTTCAATACACCCATTTATTACCATGCATGAGACCTCTTCAGTCCTCCCAAGACTTAACCTATGCAAGAAATATTTATTCCACTCAAATCCACTATACACTATATCTCTTTTTCTCACCTAGGCCTTAACTACACAACCCTCCTTTGATTCATCCTTTATACCATCAATGGAATGGAATATCTTCCCTTTAATCCCTCATATGAGAGGGGCCAATCCAAGATATCTCCCAAATCCTCTAGATGTGTTTGACTAGATCATAGTTAACACTAGTGTGCCCTCTCGATTATACATCCCATTAGTAATATAGGGCCTGAATTTGACCTCCCTTGTAGCAGTGTTATCAACTATACATTATTGTGGTAATGAGGGTCTCATCCTTGGGAAATTACAGGGACCTTTCAGTTTCATAAGGTAACATAAGTATTATTTAGGTATATTTAATTCAATTAATTATTTTTAAATTCAATTTATATCATATTTTTGTATAAGTTTATTTTTGGGATTAAAACGCATTTTTCTAAAAACTAATTTAAAATGAATAATATTTCTCTTTTATAATTAATTAAAATAACCCATAATGAGAAATTATTTAAATTAAATGTTTATATTGCATATATATTTATGAATTTAAATTCATATAATGTATATTATTAGTTATATAGTTAAAGTAAACTCATCTTTTCCTTGAAAAATTAATTTTTCATAAAACTGTTTTCCATCATGTTTGTGGGGTTTATTATAAATTTTAATATTCCACATATGTTAATTGATTTTGATAAAATATATTCTATATTTTTAATCATCATAATTTATATTAGGTAATAATTTCAACTTAATTTTTGAAAAATATGAACAGTAATTGTAGTAAATATTAATTGCCACAGTAAAAGGAAAATAGGTTAATTAAACATAAATGTAATTTAACAAATAATAGAATTAAAGTAATCCCAATAGTATGAATATTGATGTTTTATTTTAATTTATATGATGATTATATTTATTATTTTTACTTTTAAAATGATTATGTAATCGGTTTGATAAAAATTATATTCTGATATAATAAAACAAAAATTGTATTTTTGGGTAATATTTAAATTTAATTAAGAAATTTATTTTCATGAATTAATGTATTTTTGAAATAAATAATATTTTAATAAAATATTATTATTAAATAGTTTTTATTAAATATAAATTTTCTTATAATTCTTATGAAGTCAAATGTAATTTTTATAAGGGTTCCAAAAATTCTTATTATCCAAAAACCCAACATTTCTTAATAAATATTGATTATTATTTAAAAAGTGAAAATAAACATATTTAGAAAATTATTTTTATAAAATTAATATTATTTTGGAATCAGAATGTTGAAATTCTCCAACAGTGATTTTTTTATAATTTTCTAAGGTAGTTGAATTTTCATGTAAAAATTAAATATCGCATAAATATACGGTGTGTATTATGACATCATAATGACAAAAAAGTAATGTAATAAATACTATAAAGGTTATACATGACCAAATATATTATTTTCCTTAAAAATGAGATTTTAATTATATTTTATTAATTTTATAAATCCTTTATGAATCCTCCAAAACCTATAATATATTTTATGTTTTTAAAATCATTTCTCTAAAAGTATGACTCACCTCCACATAACCAAGGGTAATATATTAGTAATTTCAGACTTTTTCCTTATAAAATAATTAAAACCATCCCTATTTGGAATAAACCATGAGGAAAACCCATTCAAAGGTTTTATTTTTTGGCTATTTTATTATATAGAGTCCAAAAGCTAAGTTTGAGAAATAATAAAGAACTCCCCTCTCTTTTCCTATATAAACCCACACAAGCTATCATTTATCTTCACTAAAAATCCTTTTATAATGTCCTTAATCTTTCCTAACCTCTATATAGTTCTCTCAAGGTTCCCTTAATCTCTAAAGAAGCTCCTCCCAATCATTTGGAGTCACACTCTAAAGGTAAGGGATCTCTCTCTACTTTTTATTCCAGCACCACTTTCATGTTATGGATTTTTATTAACATTTATTAATGTTGGAATATGTTATTACATATCCCCATTATTGACCATTTTATTTCTAAATGATCATATACTCATTTATCTCTCATTAAATTACTCCTATAAACCTTTTTGTACACCCGTTACCATGCCGAAATTTAGTAAGTGGTCATCCCCTTCTCCTATTTATTCAAGTTTCTCCATTATCTTATGATTTATATTTCCAATTAATGTTATTGGGATATGTTTTTATATGTCCCTATTACTTCCCATTTTATTTACAAATTACGAGAGACCTATTTTTCTCTCATCAACCCATTTTATGAATCTTTAAGAGACATCGTCATGCTTCCAAAATTCCACCACAAATTTCCATGCCAAACAATTGTGTAGTGAATTCCCTTACCCATTTCCTATCAAGGTTTCTCACCTTTATGCACTTATACTTATTGATTAAGGACTTAAATATACTTATTCCATACTCCATGATCATGGAATAAAGTTTAATGATAATTGATTATATTTTTAAGGATCTATTTGACACACTTAAGCATGAGAATGAAATGAATGTGATGGGTGAACCTAGAATAATATAGTGCTTCAATGTATTGGGTAATGTTTAGCCTCATTATATATCATGTTGGGACAGAGAGTAAACCTGATTCCTTTATGGTACTTTTATAATCATTATTTTTTGGTAGTTATCCTTGACCTATGTTTATGATGTAGTGTTTTAAGTTTTTTCCACATTTCCCATGTATCCATTATTATTATCATGGTATTTCAGGCCTCATTTTTCATGTTTATGATTCTCACCCCTTTTATGTCGCATTTATATGCCTATTGCCTAGAAAATAATTACTTTGTTCATGTTATTCCATATCCATTCCCTTACTAGGCTTTGTAGCTCATCCCTTTCTTATATGTGTCCCTAGGTTATCCCATATAGTTTTAGGTACGATCATATTAAGGAACTTTTCAATAAAGATGATTTATTTCATGTTTTAAGTTGTTATATAATGTACGTAACTCCCAAAGACACTATAATTATTGATATTCTGGGTTTTATTATGTTTATTATTATGAAATAAATCATTAATTAATGTGTAATATAGAGTATGGTTGTCATAGTTTGTATCAAAGGAAAATTTTAGTTATTTTTTGGATTATGATAAGAAAACTCTAGTGAAAACCTTAGGGACAAAACTATGTTTAAGAAAACATACCTAAATTTTGGTAATGTATATATTAAGTGTTTTATTAAGAAAATACATCCATGTATGGATATAACAAGTTGATGTGGCTTTGGAAGAGATGTACATAGGGTTAAAACCCAAAAACACTACATTGAGTTAGACTTGGAAAGGAATAGGTTCATAATAATGGGCCTTGTTTCGTACCTAGTTTGACACTCTTTGGGGATATGCTTTGGTAAATTCACAAGATCATTAAAACCCATTATTAATTTAAAAAAATGTCCATAACTTTATATGTTAGAAAATATATTATGGATAACATATATTGAATCATATAAATTCATAATTTAAGTAAATACATGTAATTTATACTTTACCCATTTAATGTTATTAGATTCTTGTTAGAAGTTTATTCTAGTGATTTGGGTATAAAAATCATCTTGAGTTATCATTGTTTAGAGAAAAAAAGATATTATAGTGGAAGTTAGTTAAAGGATGAAATTATACTTCTCATGAATATATATTTCCTTATGTTCCTTGTGTAGATGATATAGGACTTCCTTAACTCTAGGAAAATAATCTTGAATCAAAAAGAATGTTTTCATATTATGATCATTTTCGATGAATTGATGGTCTTTTATACCCATCACAAATTTATGGTTTTGGTGGTAATAAATCACACTCTATTATTTCTTTAGTATTTTTTTTCTATTCCATTTCTATGTTTTAACTCCCAATAATGATATCCAATTTGGAAACTTAGTTATGTGATGACCTTCATACTTCATGTTGTCTCATTTCAAGAAAATGTTTTATTAACACTTTTTACATTTTGGGTTTTAAATAATGATATTTTCAAGTATTAAAACATTTATTATTGAGTTCAATTTTAAATTTTTAGGATGCAATTTATTAAAGGGGGGATAATGTAACGCCCTGAGTCTTTAAAAGAGAAAACTATGTTCGATAGCATATGTGAGAAACAACACCAAACCCAAATGAATAATGATTATTTAAATATGATCATTTTAACATATCCATTATGTTTGTGGATATTAATAGTATTAAATAAATAATGAAATATATTGAAAAATTCTTAGTAAACAATCAATCAATATTTGGTAATGTCTTTTATTCTTTAAAAAAAAATTCTTCAAAAATGGTTTTTATTTATTTTTATGAAAAAAAAATTATTATAATTATTTCAAATAAAATTTAGAAAATTTATTTGATAAAATTAAATCCATTTTTGATATCAGGATATCAAAATTAACTTAGGGAGAAATTTTTGGATTTTTTGGAAAATATATATTTTTTAGTAAATAGTGTAAAATACAATTTTTGATTAAAATTGTCATTTCTTTTGATAAATTACATAATATAAAAGTTTAAATATTATTTTAATATTATTTAAAGGTAAAATAAGTATTATTTAGTTATATTTAATTCACTTAATAATAGATAAATCATCTTTATATAGGATTTTAGTATAGGTTTATATTTATTATTAAAAACACATTTTTATGAAAACTGTTTTAAAATTCACAATGTTTCCCCTTTATAATTAATTAAAAAACCCATAAGGATAAATTATTTAAAATAAATGTTTATATTACATAACTCTTTATGAATTTAAATCCATATAAATATAGTTAAATTAAAATCATCTTTTCCTTGAAAAATGCATTTTTCGAAAAACTACTTTCCATCATGCTTGCAAGTTTAATTTTAAATTTAAATATTCCACCTATGATAATTGTTTTTGATAAAATGGATTCCATATTTTTAATCATAATAATTTATATTAGGTAATGAGTTCAAATTAATTTTTAAATAATATGAATAGTAACTATAATAAATATATATTACCACAGTAAAAGGAAAATAGGTTAATTAAGGGTGAAAATAATTTAACAAAGACTATAAACCAAGTAACCCTAATAGTATTAATATTGATATTTTAATTTAATTTATATGATTATTATCTTTATTTTTTTACTTTTATATGATTATGTAATTGGTTTGATAAAAATTATATTCTGATATAATAAAACACAAACTATATTTTTGGGTAATAGTCAAATTCAATTCATGAATTTCTTTTAATTAATTAATAGATTTTTGAAATAAATATTAATTTGATAAAATATTATTATCAAATAATTTTTATTAAATATAAATGGTCATATAATTCTTATAAAGTCAAATGTAATTTTTATAAGGGTTTAAAAAACTGTTGTTGTAAACAAAACCTAAATTTATAAATAAATGCAGATTATTATTTTAAAATTGAAGATAAAAATATTTAAAAATTTATTTTTTATAAAATTAATATTATTTACTCATAATTTTGAAATTATCCAATGGTGAACTTTTAATAAATTTTTGATATAGTCAAATTTTTGGGTAAAAATTGAATACTGTATAAATATATGGTGAGTATTATGACATCATAATGACCCAAAAGTTATGTAATAAATAATATGAAGGTTTTCTATGACCAAATCTATTTTTTACCTAAAAAAAATTTATTTTATGTTTATTTGATTAATTTTATAAAGCCTTTATGAATCCTCCAAAACCTATAATATATTTTAATGTTTTAAAATCATTTATTTTAGAGTATGACTCACCTCCAAATCACCAAGGATAATATTTTTGTAATTTTGGACCTTGGACTTATAAAATAATTAAAACTATCCCTCTTTTTTCATAAATCAATGGAAAAAACCATGGTAAGGTTTTTGGTTTTGGTTATTTTTTTATATAGAGTCCAAAACCTATGTTTGATAAGTAATAAAGAACTCCCCTCTATTTTCCTATATAAAACCAGCCAAACTCACATTCATCTACACTCAAAATACTTGAATCACATCCTTACTCTTCCTGATCCTCTCTAAAGTCCTCTCATGGTTCCCCTAAGTTCTCAAGAAGCCCCTCCCAAACATTTGGAGTCACACTCTCAAGGTAAGGGATCTCCCTCTCTCCTTTTTATTAAAGCACCACTTTTATGTTATGCATTTTAATTACCACTTGTTCATACTAGGATATGTTCTTACATATCCCCCTTACTTTCCACTTTATTTCTTAATGATGAAAGACCCCTTTCTCTCTCATTAAATTTCTCCTATGAACCTTTGTGTACACCTGTTACCATGCTGAAATTTAGTAAGGGATCATCTCCTTCTCCTGGAAGAAAATTCTCTTTTTTGGATTTTCAAAATGACTTCTTTGTGGTTGAGCGGTAACTGGAATAGCATACTCAAAAAATCATGTGGGAACAATAGGGTGATCCAAATTCAAAAATTTACAAAACCAAGGAGATTATGATCCGGGATATGCACGCATCACTAGTCACATGGCCTACCCTCATCAAACACCATAGTCATCCTCACTGAACACATCGCCATAATCATCACTAACTTCCATCGAGACCACAAACACCACCTTTATCATGATCATAGACCATCACCAAAAAGTCCGATGGATGGAGAAAACAGAAATAGAACATCCAAAAATAACTACCCCTGTATTTATATCACCATCGTAGATCTCAAATATTTCCACCATAAAAACACCATAACAGGACTTCATAGAATCTAAACCAACATTGATAATCTATTCACCCTACCTAAGATCATAAGATTCTCAAACTACACCTCCTAGAACCTCCTTAAAGACCCATGCACCAGATTGACTGGGAAAGGAGCACAGGACTAGGACATCAGATTAGGGTTGAGAAGATGGAGGCATCAGTAGGGTACCATGCCAGAAACCAAAACATCGACCACAAGGGAGAAGAGAACCAGTATCAAAACTTTGAACCAAAAAACAAAGAATCATGAACAAACTAGCACCATAAATCACTTCTCCCGGAGAAGGATTGATCCCAACCAACATCACCAGTCCAGATCTAACCAGACCAAACCCAAAGATAGGAAAAAACATAAGAAAAAAGTAATGATCTCATAAATGAGAACCAAACCCACAAAATATAGAAAAAGACAAGTTGGAGAAAGGATAAGGCCTTGTTGATGAATAACCTAGACTGAGGCAGCTTCCATCCATCATCTATCACAATCCCAACTTGGCCCAAATCCCTAATCAAGCCCGACCAAAGTGGAGTCGAACACAATGGGTAGGCCAGTAAGGGAAGAGGAAAAGAAGGGAACCAGAAGACGCCACTAACACTGAAACAAGTTATCTAAAGCACCAATACAAAGACCCATAGTGGGGGTTCTATGCACAGGGATAATCCAAAAGAGGGGCAGTGAGTGTCGTACAATGACCACACTAGAAAGCTACATCAGTCGAGAGGGGATAAGAAGAAAGAAACAGAAGGGAGATGTAATGTCTCAAAATTTCTGTGTAATTTTTTTCAAAGTATATAGAATTATTTCGAGGCAAGGAGCTGAGACGTAACATGATTCTAGGGCCTAGGGTGCCCAAAAATGTAATTTTGAACTTATTTTAAAGTACTCTCAGCAATCGTGCGATCAGGTTTTTCTAACTTTTGAACCGGTGCTCGGATCAAAAATATGAGGGCATCATTGAACTCAGAACACCAGTATTTGCCTAGAAAGGACTTAAATTCGACCGAAAATGGTCGTATGGAAAATTTATTTTTCACACTTTTTAGAAAATAATAAAATAACTTTAAAAAGTTATTTTATTTCTTCTTTCAACCATTGAGCGGAGGATGACGACAATGTGGTGCAGCGATGAGGCATCGATAAAGGGCATTAAAGGAATCCCCCTAATGGCTCATTATGATGCAATATAATAGATACATTTTTGCATAAATGAAACAACGTAAAAGAAAGGTTCCGATTTGTTCCCTTTTTAATTAGCTAACACATTGGAGAGTTGGGAATTAAATAGTGGGTAATTCTCTCACAAACCTCTGGTGACTTTCCTCTCCAACGAAGAATGAAAAACTCCGGTGGAACATCATAGACTTCAACGTACCTTGAAGAATGAAGCAGAGAAGCGATGAATGATGTTGACCTCTTGAACCCTCAAGGACAAAATGTTATGATAATGAATGTAAAATGAGGTGGGGGTTATGCTTTGTGTGTGATTTTTGTTCTTTCCCCGTTATTTGTTCTAAAAAAAAGAATACGGATCAACCTATGAATATGTTGATCCACGGATCATGTGTTCTTGCAAGAGGGTTGTCAAATTTGAAGACTTGAATGGAGGGGTAGATTCATGTGTTTAAATCCCAAAAAAACCTCCTTTGATTATATAGCTCTAACACGGAGGGCAGAGGCCAACAGGAACAAGTCCTGAGTCCCCCCGCCTTGTGTGTTCTTGTGCGTTCTTCATGGAAGAAATTATCGAAATAGTGGAAAGGTGAGTTTGGAGCCTTCATAGTGAAGGTGGAAGCCCTACAGTCCAATAGACATAGATGGATTGAGAAATGGACCACAAGAGCAACTCCGGTGGCCCGCAGAAGGAACCGTCGATGCACTGGCGTCGGTGTTGATATCCAGTGGCGACTGTGGGTAGAGGGAGACGGCACGCCCATCAGCACAGTAAGGCATTAGAAAGCTGTGGTTGGATAGTCACGGTGGCGTGGAGACGCATCACCAATCGGTGCTGTGTGGAGGGGCATCCCATGTCTCGGCCGCTCAAAAGAGCTGGCGGCACGCAGTTGAAGACCACGTGTAGAAATCCCAGCCGGTCAGATTTTGGCCACATTGCTGCCAGGCCGCAGTCGCTTGATCGTGTTGGAGAAACAACCCCATGAAGAACCATGGGGAAAGTTGGGGATCCATAAATGGAATCCAACCACATCCCGGCTAGGCCGAAGGCCAATCTACCTATGGAAGATCAGGAAAACCTGCAGGCCGGACCTACCCCAGCAGGCCGCGAACCAATGGGCCGAACCCAGGCCGGGTCAGGTCCGGGGTAGGCCTGACCAATACCCAACCAACCACTTTTTTGGAAAAATGTCAATAATATGCAGACTGGGCATCCGTTTGACATACCGTCTATTGCGTTGGAACCCACGTGATGGGGTGGTCCTTCTAAGATATTCTACTTGATTTTTGGAAGAGGTTAGTGTACATCCATGTTAGATCAGACTCAAATCCAATTGGGGCCTTTTTACAAAAATTCACATATCTTATAGACTAGGCATTTGTTTGATGCATCGTCTATTGCATTGTGGCCCTTATGATGAGACGGCCCTTTGGGTAACTCTATGTGGAACTTTATGGCAGTTTCGGTACAACTGATGGATTGAGGAGAAGACCCTCCTAGAATCAAGAGTGCTATGTGCAGGAATCTAGTGGCTAGTTGTGATTTGAAGAATGAAGAGCGACCCTTCATGGATTATCATATGAGTGACCCTTTTTGAATTAGAATAAGAGGGGACCTTTTTGGATTATCATAAGAATGAAACTCCGTGGATCAGTATGAGAGTGACCCTTCATGGTTCAGCAGTAACACGACTCATCGTGGATTGGTTGTAGAGGGACCCAACATGGATCATCAATAGAGTGGCCCATCATAGATCAGTAGCAGAGTGACCCTTCATGGATCAGTAGTAGAGTGACTCTTCATGGATTAGCAGCAGATCCTCTTAACAAAATAAGATGATCTAGATTTACGACTAATCATCTTTTTTTTCTGTACTTAAGTTATACCTAGTGTGAGATATGTCTTTTGCTTTGTGCTTTACTTTGAGATCTTGATTTGTGGTATTCTTTTTTTTTGATTTCTATGATACTTGAGTTGGTCTCAGGGTCCCTACTGAGTATTGTTATACTCACCCCTACACTGGCTTTTCTCGTACCTATTGTGTTTTGTGAAAATAACAAACAGCTTTGATAGGGACTTTGGGGATCCAGGGCTAAACGGTGCTTGGAGGTGGATCGATAGACGTGGTGTGATGAAATTACATTCAACAATGAGTTGTACCTAGCATTTAGGTAGGATCCTTGGAAGACGACCTCCAGAGATTGTACTTCTTTTGTTGTACTTTCCTTTCAGTTGGTCTTGTATTCTGGCCCCTTTACTTTCAGTTTACACCTTTTACTCTCAGTGGTTGTACTAATTTATTTCCATTGTGGTTTGATTTTTGCGGTATGCCTTTTCTGTGTGTGTATAGGTTTAAAGGAAATGCTTTCCCTTTTTGAGATATGCATTTTCAGTGCTAGTCACCAGCCCCTAGCCTATAGAAGGATGGCTTGGGGTAGTCATGGCACGAGCCTCGGGGGACAGGTCGTGATAAGAGAATAATGAACCAAACGAAGTGGGGAGTGTCATCGCAACCGAGAAAACCCTCAAAACCATAAGAGAAAGGAAAGAGGATGCATTAGGAGCACTAGGATCCGAGTGAGTGCAGAGCCATGATTCCTCTCTTTATCCTCTTTATTCAAGTTTCCTTATTATATTATGCCTTCTATTTCCAATTCTGATTGTTGGGATATGTTTTTCCATGTCCCCATTACTTTCCATTTTATTTCCAAATTATGGAATACCCCTTTCACTCTCATCAACCCATTTTTTGAATCTTTAAGTGACATCATTATGCTGCCAAAATTCCACCACAATTTTCTAGGCCAAAACATTGTGTTGTAAATTCCCATATCTATTTCTTATCAAGGGTGTTCAAGTTTATGAACTTATAATTATTGATTTGGGACTTAAATGTACATATCCCACACTTCGTGATCATGGAATAAAATGTGATGATAAATAACTCCATTTTTTAAGATCTATGTGGCACACTTAAGTATGAGAATTAAATGAATGTGATGGGTGCGCCTGGAATAATATAGTGCTCCAATGCATTGGGTAATGTTTATTCTATTAATACATAATGTTAGGATGGGGAGTGTAATATCCATGTCCTGAGAGCCACTAAACGGGGCCCTAGGTCAGGTCTCTACATGATCCCAGGCGTGCATCCTTGTATGCTAGAGGTTCCCAACTAGAAATGAGGGTCTAAATAAGTCACATGGGGAGACTATACCCTCTTTACTAGAGTAATCCAAAACAGACAATAATATAAATAGCAGAAACAATATGCAATAACCAAAAAAATATGCATAAGAAACATCTCCCAAAACTGGGTACAAATCATGGACAATAATAAATATGTTATGTCATGCTAAACAGTTCTGAGTGACCAAAACCCAAAAAAAGACAAATAACAGTATCCCCAAAATAGTCCTAACTCCAAGTCTGGAACCTCATCCATGTACATCCCAATCTCGAATAAACTCCCAAGAAAGTGTCCATTTCCCTTATCCTGACTTGTAAGCATGAAGTCTGCTTGGATACCCAATGACATCCTGAGTAGGATGTGAGTACAACTCAATAGGCCACCACCAATGGTGTCTATAAAATATCTAGTATGAACAGATAGTGCATGAAATGACTAAATAAATGATAGTTAAATAAAATAAAGTTCAGTTTCATTAGTTAAAAAGGTTCACTTAAGTCATTCCTAGCATTATTCCCAGTTTCATTACTTATACCATCTTCATTACTTAATTCGCATCCATCACGGGTTTAATGGAGTATACATATTCATCAATCTTAATGCATAAGGGTAGAAAGTAAAGTTCCCTATCTTACTAGGAATAAACACATCATCACATATAAAACACACTCACCTAGAATCCTCAGTCTAGGTGGTGTCCTCAAATTCAACCATTAAGGGAATCGAACTTTGTCCCCTTCCCTAACCCATGCATTGTGGGGTGGAGTTTAGAGCCTCAATCTAACTCAACCCATGGGCGTAGAGCTTCATGTCAATACCCCACACTACAAATCCATGTGCCCATGCTTATTTATCTATTCACCACACATATACCATATTATAACCAACCATATTCAATACCAATAGCAACATCACAATCTATAATAACCAATATGGGAATTAATATTATGCCACAATCTATTAACACATTTACCATTTATATCACGGAGCCATTTATCTTTATTCCCATTTCCTATACCCAACTCACTAAGCACTTTCACTATTACCATACATTAACCCATTTAACCTTTCCATACATTCCCATATTTTAATTCACTTAACATATTCCTTGTTTCCATGTATTAGTTCACTTATTTATTTCAAGTACAAAACACAATTCATTCAGCTCATTCACATTAATCTCATTTAACCTATTTTTTATTACAATCCAAATAATCTCTTAGATTTTATCCATATATAGAAAAAAATATCCATATTATCTTTTTAATAATCACATTATCCAATTCACATGTCCGACATGGGCTCTATGTAATCACAAGTCGATTTCACACTTAATGTTTATGTTAACTATATTCAGGAAGGTCTAAGAACCACCTGGGTGAACCTAAATTGGTCAATTCATCCTCCAAGAATCCCATAGGGATCATGAGGGGTTCAATTTTTCATTTAGATACCCATTTTACCAAATATCACTAACGTAACCAAGAACTCAACAAGGGGAAAATAAGAACACAGTCGGATATGAACATATCTATATAAAAACCATGGGATATAACTTATTGACCAACCACCTAGAATCTGGTGATGAACATACTCTTAATTGTTGCCTTAGATCCAGATTCAAACACACTTTGAATCCTTAACCTATATTCCACTAAAAAAAGAGGTTTTAGGGATTGAGGAGAAGATTAACCAAGCTACAAGCCCAAATCCGAAAAAGAGAAGAGAGGAGAAGATTATACCTACCCAAAACTTCAATATACAACCAACAATGCTCCAAATAGCCTAGAAATGAGGGAGATCAATCCTTGGGAATATTGAGTCCCTTTAGTTCTTCACTAGGGTTGTAAGGGAGTAAATACAGAAGAAATTTGGGTGAGGGTCTTAAAATCCCAAAATGGAAAATTTGTAATTTTACAAATTTTAAAGGGGTGCATAGTTTATCTGCATGGTTTGCCAAACCATTCACAAACCATTCACAAGACACTATCAAAGGGAATTTGGGTTTCATGGTTATCTAGGAATACCCACATAGTTTACAAACTATGCACCAACCATGCGTTATGTCACTATCCAAGGTTGTATGGTTTTCCTGGGAAGGCTGTACGGTTTACTCAACCATGGGCCAACTGTGCACCTTTCACAGGTTGGCCCAGTTTCCCTTCCTTTCATGTCCCAAACACTCAAAACACCTTTGGGCCCCCATAATCCTGAGAAAAATTTTATTAAACCAAAAAATGGATCCAAATTGAAAATCAAATAGAGACATACTTCCATGAAGTCTAGGATCTTAAAACCTCCCCAACTTAGAATGGCTCATCCTCAAGACATGCTCCCAAGCATCACTAAGACTCTGAAGAAAAGAGATCAGGTCATTAGGTCTATATATCTGATTCCTCCTCCCAAGTTTCTTCCCAAACATTTCCATGACACCACATAACATGAACTAAAGGCACAACCTTTCCCTGTAATACTTTCTCACTATGGACCATGATACAAACCAGATGCCCCTCAAAGGACGCATCAGCCTCAAGCTCTACATCATCAACATTAACCACATGAGATGGATAAGGGTGAAAATGCTTAAGCTATAAAAAATAAAATACATCATGAATTCCACTATACCACTATGGAAGAACCAATTGTTAAGACACTAATCTAATCCTCTCTACAATCTCAAACATCCCCATGTACTTGGGTGACAAATTTCCCTATTTTTGAATTCTATGGTGAACCAACCTTGGGGAGATCCGAATAAACACCCTATTACCCACCAAAAACTCAAGAGGTCTATGATGTCAATATGTATATGACTTCTACCTACTATAATCCATTTACATGCATTTCTAAATCAATAAAACCCTTTTTGACATCTCCTGTATGAGACTCAGTCCAAATAGATCAAACTCTTCTACTTATGACAAACAAAGTAGAGATCTACATAGCCTCCCATAGAGCACCACCAACGGTTCCATTTGAATCTTATCCTAGAAACTATTGTTATAGGAAAAATAAATAAGTTAAAAGTTTCTTTCCTATGAACCAATGAAGTCCAAAACACAAGATCTCAACATATTGTGTATAACATAGATTGTACACTCTAAATTCCCATCTGTTTGTAGGTGAAAATCCATACTCAAAAACGCATGAGTACTAAGTGCCTTCCGTAGTCCTTGACAGAAGCACGATGTGAAATGAGTATCATGATCTAAAATTATGGTCCGCAATACTCCATGAAACCACACTATTTTTTAAACATACATCTCACCCAATGGATCAACGGTGAAAGTATCTTGGATCAGTAAGAAATGATCTATCTTAGTCAATTAATCCACAACCACCCAGATTACATTATTATTTTGAGGCATCCTTGGAATTCCCACTACAAAATCCATTTTTACATTGTCCCACTTCCATTCTGGAATGGGAAATGGCTATAAAAACCCACTTGGGCATTGATGCTCAGCCTTCACCTGCTGATAGGTAAGGCATCAAGACATAAAACCCACAACCTCTTTCTTCATTCCCAATAACCAATACTTTCTACAAAGATCATGATACATTTTAGTCAAAATAGGATTCACATACCACCTTGATGCATGAGACTCACACATCAACTCTTCTCGCACACTTGTTAGCACCACAATATGTCCAAAAACTCAAACAATTCCATCAATACTAACAACCCAACCAGAAGGTGACTCCCCACCTTTAAGACTTCCCTTCATAGAAAAACGATTCGGGTCCTCAAGATAAATCTACTTGACCTGGCTCAAAAGTGTAGAATCAACTTCTATGGATGCAAGGGTCTTATGCCCATGCCCACCCTCTACCTCTAGGTGCATATTAGTAAACAGTGCCATCATTTCTTACTCAGAGTTGGATTCATAAACCACCTGATTCTAAGTCTTCTAACTCAAGTCATATCCACAACACTATTCCCCTTTCTTGGTGTGTAAATGAACTCGAAGTCAAAAGACTATATGTATTCAACCCATTTTCACTACCAAAGATTCATATCATGATGAAAAAATATGTACTTAATACTTTTATGATTGGTAAACACCATGAACCATTCTCCCAAAAAGTAATTCATCCAACACTTTAAGGCATAAACTGCAATGGCCAAATAAATATTCATGAGGCCTCAACTATCTTGAACCATATGCTACAACCTGATCATCATGAATCAACACTTCCACAAGTCCAACATTGGATTAATCACAAAACAATGTATACCTATTACCTATCTCATCAAAGATCGGGATCGGTGCAATCATCAACCGCTTGTACAACTCTTGAAAATCATTCCTACATGCCTCAGACCATTCAAAATTAACTCCCTTCTTGGTTAAGCCCAAATTTTGTGCTTCTAAATGGGATAAATATTTAATAAACCTTCAGTAATAACCAAGAAATCCCAGAAAACTCTAAACATCAAAACATTTTTGGGCTACTCCCAAGATACAACAACCTTCACTTTCTCCAGGTCCAATATCACACCTACATCAGAGATTATGTGACCCAAGAAATGTACTTTATTAATCCAAAAATGACATTTCGATGTATTTTCAAAAATTATATTCTCTATTAGTGTAATCAGGATGATGTAAATATGTTTAGCATGATCATCATGAGTTCTAGAGTACACAAAGATGTCTTTAATGAAGAAAACTGCGAACTAATCCAGATATGGGTGAAATATTAAGTTCATTAAATCCATGAACACATCTGGTGCATTGGTCAACCCGAGTGACATCACCACAAACTCATAAAACTTGTACCTACTTCTGGAGGTAGTTCATAGTACATCAGAAGGTCTCTCCCCCAACTAATGATATCCTGATCTCAAATAGATCATAGAAAACATTGAAGAACCTCTCAGCTGGTCAAATAGATCATTAATTCAAGGAAGAGGGTATCTATTCTTACCTGTCATCTGATTAAACATCTTGTAATTGAAAAATAACCTCAAAAACCTGTCTTCATTATTAGTAAAAAACATAGGAGATCCCAAAATTGACACACTAGGAAGGATAAACCCTTTATTATTCAATTCCTCCAACTGAGATTTATGTTCCTGGAGATTTTATGGTGTCATTATATACAGTAAAATGGAAACTAGATCCACTTATGGCAGCACCTCTGTCATAAACTCAATGTCCCTCTTAGGTGACAGTCCCAAGAAATCCTCAAGAAACACATCCTGGAACCGATCCACCATAGTAGGAAATATATATTGCTCAACTCCTCCAACATCCTAAGACAAGACACTTGGGCTCTGATTTCTCCCAACTATTGGAAACTGGCCCCGCATAGCTCGATCATACATCTCACTCACCACGATGGGCATACATGTCTCTATCAAGAGATATGAACATTAACCAAGAATAGTAACAATCGATATGGGCCTAGTACAACACCAACCAGTCCATACCCAAAATCAGATCAAAACCCTGCATCTTGAGGATGAACAAGTTCCACAGAAAAAGGTACCCATCAACCTACAGAGAACAACCCTTACATTGTTTGATATCCTCATCTCACACCCCAAACAGAGTATCAATTTAAATAACCCCACACACACATTCCACAGTTAAGCCCAACATAACCACAAACTAATCAGAAATAAAAGAATGTGTGGCTCATGTTTCAAATAAAGAGCTAGAGAGTGTGGAAGCTACAAGAATAATATCTAGAGCTATATATGGTCTAGCCTATCCACCTCTACGTATAGAATGAACTATGTGAAGCAGACCTAACCCTCTTCTATGGGACCCAGTTTGAATTCCTGGTACTGCACTACTCTACTGATAGGGATACTCTCTCCCTAGAGTGCCACGTCCACCTCCTAGACTATTACGACCTATCAAGATCTAACTAATTACTTGATATGGGGTAACTAACCCCATGGATACACTTGGAACATGCCTCAAACCATCATCCATGCTAATCTATTGAGGGTTCCTACAGAACCTCTGCACATTCCCCCTTCTACCGCACACTCGAACTCCACTGGTGGTCAGGGATACTAACCATGCATGTGACCTGACCTTAAACACTGATAATGGAACACCTGATATCCACCATGAGGGGATTACCATATCTTATGATTTCTCTATACACTTCCACCTTGATGCAAACTCCCAAAGTGATGCTTCCTGCCCTTAAAACCCACACCACTCGCTTGTCCAATTGGGGCCACAAGTCCACTACCTAAATACCAGTTTAGGTTACCTTCTTAGATAAGGGCCTAATCTACTACCTATATAAACCTTTTCAAATGGAATATGTTAAAATATGACCTGATCTCATGTCTTATCACATCCTAGAAATGTTTCACCATAGATGCCTCATCTCCTTCCAAAGCATGAATGAAGCATCAAAAATCGGTGAAATAGATAGCATAATCCATCTCCAACATTTCCCCTTGGTTCAAAATCATAAAATACTTAGCCTTATCTTACCTCAAGGTATCTAGATATAAATTATCTAGAAAATTTTCCTAGAAATATTTCCATAACATTCCTTCATCCTGCTCAGTTTTCACCATGATATCCCACCAATACTTTTCTTGACCCCTCAACATATAGGCCGCCAACATGACTCGATTCTCGAAAGGGATCACAAAATGGTCAAGAATCATCTTGATGGACTCTATCTAGAACTCAAATACCTATGTTACACCCTATATAGTAAATTTTTTAGGGTTCTATAGTTGAAATTCTTTGTTCAGCTCAAACATGCTCAGCACAACCCGCCTTGGGTCTCGTTTCATCATTTTCATGAAGAAAGAAAGGTTTTCATAGAACCACTATTTTATATTATCCTAAATCACCATGTTCTCTTGATCCACTACTAGAGAATAATTTTTTTCAACATCATCTTGTCTTCCAAATGAAACAATTCTTTATGTCACCATTTCTCTACAATTCCAAAAACAAGCTTTAGAATACATAACATAAAGCTCTCACGGTTCTTATAAAAAAAAGGATCTCTTATAGCCATAAACAAATAATTCTCATAAACTATCCCAAAAGTAATAAAATGCATTCCAAATACTACCCTTGACTATCCCTTCCATGGGTCATTGCTAATATGGGGTAAACTTACTTAAAAGGTTACAAGTTTTACATTAGACACCATTTTTAAAATATTTATACACTTACAACGTTAACCTTCCCTCTTAGGAACATTTCCCACCTCATAACTTGTTATGAAAAACATTTTCAACTCACATTAAACCCTTAGTTATGAAAAATTCCTCAACCATTATTTAACATTTTTTCTATTTTCATTAATTTATTAGACACCATTTTCTTCAAATTTCTAAAGAAGTAAAATGCATTGTACATTTCATACCACACACACCCATCCCATGTGTGCCTATCATAATGCATGCCATTTACATACCTAGGTGCCTAAGATTATGCATTAATGTGCAATCTTGTGCCATTACATCCATAGGAAAAATATCATAAATCAATCGCATCGCACAACATATGCATCACCCAATAGTGCAATATCATCAAATGTAACAACACGCATTATGAAAAATAATTCCCTCCCTCAGTACTTGGGTTTTCCCTTGTACATGGTTTAGATACTACCAAAAATGAGATAATTACCAAGGCCTAACACATCCTAATCTCCCTTATACCATCCTAAATACTAATTCCATAGAAAATAACTCCTATGATACCACTTTCTAACGTCCCAATCCTAAGAGCCACTAAACAATGCCCCGGTCTGGGTCACGACATGACCTCAAGTGCGCCTCCCCATACACCATTGGTTATCGAAAATAAATGAGTTTCTCAATAAGTCATGTAGGGATACTATACCCTCTTTACCAGAGTAATCCACAAATAACAATAATATAAATAATGGAAACAATATGAAATAACCAAGAATATGCATAAGTAGTATCTCCCAAAAATGGGTTATAGCCAACAATAAATATGCTATGTCATTCTAAACAGTGACAAGTGACAAAAATCCAAATTAAATAAAAATAGTGGAATCCCCAAAACAGTCTTGACTCCAAGTTTGGAACCTTATCCATGTATATCCCAAGATCGACTCAACTCCCAAGCACGGGGCCCTTTCCCTTATCCTGGCTTGCAAGTGTGAATTCCGCTCGGGTACCCAATGGAGGCCCGAGTAGGGTGTGAGTATAACTCAGTAGGCCACCAACAATGTTGTCTAAAAAATATCCAGTCAAAACAGATAGTTCATACAAGCACTAAATAAATGAAAAGTGAATAAAAGATATTTCAGTATCATTACTTAACATGTTCACTTAATTCATTCCTAGTACTATTCCCAGTTTCATTACTTATACAATCTTCATTACTTAATCCACATCAATCAAGTGCTAAATGGAGTAGGAATATTCATTAATCACATTGCATAAGGGGAGCAAGTAAAGTTCCCTATCTCACAAGGGATAAACACATCATCACATATACAACACATTCACCTTAAAGCCTCTATTTAGGTGGTCTCATAAAATAAAACCATTAGGGGAATATAAATTCATCCCCTTCCATAACCTAGGTATTGTGGGGTGAAGTTTAGATCCTTAGTCTAACTCAACCCATGGGCATAGAGCCACATGTCAATACCCCACACTACCAATCCATGTGTATATACTTATTTATCCATTCACCACACACATACCACATCATAACCAACCATATCCAATAATAATAGAAATATAACAATCTATAACAACCAATATGGGAATTAATATTATGCCGAAATCCATTAACACATTTACCATTTATATCGCTAAGCCATTTAGCCTGATTCACATCTCCTATGCCCAACTCAATAAGTATATTCACTAGTCCCATATATTAACCCATTTGACTTATCCAACCATTCCCATATTTTAATTCACTTAATAGATTCATCATTTCCATGTATTAGTTCACTTATGAATTTCAATTATAAAACAAAATTCATTTAGAACATTCTCATTAATCCCATTTAACCCATTTTTCATTCCAAGCCAAAAAAATCCCTTATAAATTGCCCGCATCTAGACACAAATATCCATATTAACTTCCTAATCATCACATTAACCAATTTACATGCCTGTCATGGGATCTACATAATCACAAGTTTATTTCACACTTAATGTTTCTCTTAATCATGTTCAGAAAGGTCGACGCACCCCATGGGTTATCCTAAATCAGTCAATTCATACTTCATGCATCCCATAGGAATCATAAGGGGTTCAATTTTTCATTTAGATACCAATTTTACCAAATATCACTAACATAACCAAGAAAATGACAAGGGGGAAAACAACATAATCTCATATTCACATATGTATATAAAAACCAAGGGATATAACTTGTAGAACACCTACCTCGAATCTGACGATGAATTCACTCTTAATCATCGCCTTAGATCTATATTTAAACAGCCTTTGAATCCTTAATATATATTACATCATAAAAGAGGGTTTTAGGGCTTTTAAAGAATATTTTTGAAGCTATAACCCCAAATCCAGAAAATAGAAGAGATGAGAGGATAAGACCCACCCAAATCTTCAATCTGCAACTAATAGCACTCTAAATGGCCTAGAAACGAGGGAGATCAATTCTTGGGAAGATTGGGTTGATTGAGTTAGTCACTAGGGTTTCAAGGGAGGAAATGGGGGGAAATTTGGGTGAGGGTCTTAAAATATTGAAATAGAAAACTGTAATTTTTCCATATTTTAAAGTGGCGCATGATTTATTTGTATGGTTTTCCAAACCATGCACAAACCATTCACAAGACACTATCTAAGGTATTTTGCGTCACATGGTTACCTGGTAAGACCCCCAAAGTTTATAAATAGTGCGCCAACTGTAAGATATGCCACTATCCATGGTTGTACAGTTTTCTTGGGAAGGTTGTAAGGTATACTTAAGTGTGCAACAATCGGGAACCTTGCACAGGTCGTATCGGTTTCTCTTCCTTTTGTGTTTGGAACACCTAGAAAACCATTGATGCCCCGTACTCCCACGAAAAATGTCATTAACCCCAAAATAAGGGATCCAAACTAAAAATTAAAAAGAGACATACTTCCACAAAGTCAATGATCTTACAGGGAGTAAACCTGATTTCTTTATGGGACTTTTTCCATCATGATGTCTTGGAAGTTAGCCTTGACCTATGTTTATGATGCAATGTTTTAAGTTGTTTCCATATTTATCATATATCCTTGTTGATTATCATTATAACTCATGGATAATTGTTCATTTTTATGATTCTCACCCCTTTTATGTCTCTTTTATATGCCTATTGCCTATCATATAATTACATTATTCATGTTATTCCATATTTATTCCCTTACTAGGATTTATAGCTCACCCATTTCAAATATATGTCCCAGGTTATCCGTTGTAGTTTTAAATATGAGCATGTATAGGAAGTTTTCAATAAAGATGGTGTATTTCTAGTTATAAGTTGTTATACTATGTACATAATTCCCAAAGGCACTAGACTTCTCAATATTCTAGGTTGTATTATGTGTAATCTTATGAAATAAATCATGAATTAATGTCTAATAAAGATCAAGGTTTCCATAGTTGGTATCAAATGAAAAGTTTAGTTATTTTTTTTATTAGGATCAGAAAACTCTAGCAAAATCATTTGGGATAAATATTTTTATAAGAAAACATCCCTATATTTTGGTAAAGTATAGAGTAAGTGGTTTATAAAGAAAATACATCCCTACCTAGATACTACAAGTGGATTTGGATCTGACACAAACTTACATAGGGGTAAAACCCAAAAACACTGCATTGAGATAGACTTGACTGGGAACTGGTGCATGATAATGGGACTTGATACACACCTGGTTTGACACTACTAGGTGATATACTTTGGTAAATTCCCAAGATCATTATAAACCATTATTAATTTAACAAAAATGTCTATAAGTTTCTATATTATAAAATATATTATGGATAACATAGATTGAATCATATAAATTCATAAGTTAAGGAAATAAATTTAATTTATAAGTTACCCCTTTGATGTTATTGGATTCTTGTTAGAAGTTTCTTCTAGTGCTTCAAGTATAAAAAATCTTCTTGAGTTATCATCATTTCAAGAAAAAGATGATATTGTAGTGGAAGTTAATTAAAAGATGAAATTATGCTTGTCAATAAATTATATTTCCTTATGTTTCTTATCTAGATGATAGTGGACTTCCTTAACTCTAAGAAAATAATCTTGAATAAATTTTTTTTCATATAATGATCATTTATGGTGAATTGATGGTCTTTTTTACTCATTACAAATATATGGTTTTAGTGGCCATCAATCATGATCCATTATTTCTTTATTATTATTTTTAATTCCATTTATATGTTTTCACTTCCCAATAATTATCTTCTATTTGGAAACATATTTATATGATGGCCTTCATACTTCACTTTCTCTAATTTCAAGAAGATGTTTTATTAACACTTTTTATGTTGTGGGTTTTCAATAATGATATTTTCAAGTGTTGAAACATTTATTAGTGAGTTTGATTTTAAATTTCGAGGACATAATTTATTAAAAGGGGAATAATGTAACACCCCAAGTTTTTAAAAGAGAAAAATATGTTCGATATCATATGTGATAAACAACACCAAACCCAAATGAATAATGATTATTTAAATATGATCATTTTAACCTAGACATTATGTTTGTAGATATGAATAGTATTAAATAATTTATGAAATATATATATATATATATTCACTAAATATATTGATAAATTCTTCGTAAATAATTAATCAATTTTTGGTAATGTCTTTGGTTCTTCAAAATATGTTTACTTCAAAAATGTTTTTTATTTCTTTTTATGAAAACTAAGCATTATAATTATTTTCTAGAAAATTTAGAAAATTTATTTGATAAATGTAACTCTATTTTCAATATCATCATATCAAAATCTACTTAGGGTGAAATTTTTGGTATTTTTTGGAAAACATATATTTTTCAGTGAATAGTGAAACATACTATTTTTAATTAAAATCATCATTTCTTTTGATAAATTATGTAATATAAAAGTCCCAATATTCTTTTAATTTTATTTTAAGGTAAAAAAATTATTTTTTATCTATATTTAATTCAATTAATTATATTTAAATCATTATTATACCATATTTTAGTACAAGTTTATTTTTAGGATTAAAAATGCATTTTTCTAAAAACTATTTTAAAATGTGTAATGTTTTCCCTTTATAATTAATTAAAATAAAACTATTTTCGATGATTTAAATTGGGGCGTTCATAATTGTATCATGATTTGTGGCTTGTTGTCATGCATTCCTTCTTTCCAAAGGCGGGAGACATTCATTACTTCTTCAGAGATGTCTTCTCCTTGATCAAAATAGGAAAACGGGATATTGGTTTATCCTTTCATAGATTTCTCTTTGGAATTTTTGCATAGTTAGGGACTCCCTTATATATTATGATGTTTTTAAAGAAACTCATTTATGATTCCATCCCTTTTTGGATGCAGGTTAATTATGTTTCTTCTCTCTAGACATTCCAAAGGGTCTTGACAGGGCAACAAATTTTAGTTAGGAGAGTAGTCACGTTGTGCATCAGTGGCTTGTCTGGATGCTGGAAAATTGGTCACATATATTCTTCCTCATAATGGGGATTTTCAAGATCATGGAATCTTGAGTCATCCCACATTGATCATAGGGTATCTTATTCTAGAGGCATGCCTTCCGAGGTTTTACTCAGGCATCCCATGTTTAACACGGGGTAGGCTGTGAGTTTAACGTCTAGTGGAGATGGTGGGTCATGAATTTAATGCCTTTCAGAGATGGAATGGTCTGATCAGAACACATTTAAAGTTAGATCAGATAGGTACATCCCTATGAGCGAGTACCTAGAAGGTTTACTAGATGGATGGATCAAAACGCACTATGAAGACGGTCTTGTGAATGGTGTGTCCCATAAAGGGGGGGTTTTACAACATAAAGGTTGATCTAGACACCACTGATAGTGGATCAAGGAGGTATAACCCAATCATGGGGACACCAAGGTTTACCATTGGCTATAATTGAACCTCATGGAGGCTTCCTACATACCCTTTTTAGGAGACAGGGATCAAAACCCATGTAGTTTGAGAGAGATAATGTGGGGATTATGAACTGAGACTTCCTGTCACAAGAGGATTACTCTCAGATGGATGATAAATGGTGTAGGTATTACACAGGGTTATCTTCCAAGAATAATGGCGTGATCCCATAGGGATGTAGTGGCCTGGGTAAGAATCATGATGGATGTGAATAAAGTGGGAGAAATGCATGGAATGTATGGGTTTTTAAGGTTGTTTGGTTTGAATATCAGGGAGGCTTCCTACATAGCCTAGTTGGTTGGAAATCAATGTTCATATAGTTTTGAGATCCCATTTAGTTTAATGTTATATGGTAAGTATGAGAGTGGACTGATGTGAATATGATGGTGTCAGGCTTGAACCTCAGGGAGGTTTCATATGTATCCTAGTTTTTTGGGAATCAAAGTCCACTTAGATCTGATGGGGGAATTGGGGATTTTACCTGAAGAGGAAGCCCAATCATGTGGTGTGGGACTTACACACTTAATCTTCCCATGTGGACCCAAAGGATATGTGACCTTCGAGCGGGGGCGCGGACCGGTCGTGAGGGTGCGGACCGTCCACGGGTCGGTTTAAGGGCGGTTTGTCCTGGAGGCGCCGCCATGGGTGCGAAAAGCCAGCTCGGCCAGGTGCACATGGGGCGTGGCTCAGAGGCTTGGCCCATATGGCCATGGTTGGTTTGGCCAGTGTCGTGAGGGGTGCAGCTCTGGCGGCTCGGCCCGAATGGCTGAGGCTAGTTCGATCAACAACAGCATGGGGCGCACGGGGAGTGCGGGCCGGTGTGGTTCATCTGGGTGCACGAGAGGTGGCCGAGAGGCGGCTGGGCAGGTCGGCAGGTAGTTGGGAGGTGTTCGGGTAGGCCAGCGGGCGGCCGGGAGGTGGTCGGGCAGGCCGGCGGGTGGCCGAGAGGTCATCGGGCAGGCCGGCAGGCTACCGGGAGGCGGCTGGGTAGGCCTGCGGGGCGCAAGCCGGCTCGGGGCAGTGGCTCGGCGCGGTGAGTGGCACGACTGGAGGGGGCTCAGCCAGGGCCAGTTCGGCTGGTGGCAGTGCGGGATGCCGCAGGGCGGCGCGGGTCACTGAGTTCGCGGGTAGCGCGGCCTTTGTCTTTGCCACCTTTGTCGCCTCGTCGTTTCATCTCCATGTCGTAGGATATCACAAAAGAGATCTATAGAGGGTGTCCAGCCATGTTAGTTTGGCCCGCACCCTCCGCATTTAGGTTGATAGCAATCAGTCCTTTAGAACGAACCACAACAATCCACCCGCAAAAACAAAGCATCCTCGTTCTTCGTTTTGACGAAAGGAATAACATGGAAACTTAAATGAAATTAAACCCCTACCTTTTGTTTGTAGTTCATTGACGAAGTCGCAAGAAGAAGACGGAGTTGTCATCGTTCGTCACGCCTTCCGCACTCTTCCAATCCCAAGCTCGCACGTCAGTAGGATTCTGGGGAAGAAGATCGAAGGTGATCGTTGTCGGCGTTCTTCATTTGATGAATGCATTCTTCGTTCTTCGTTGGTATATGAAGTTATTCGTTGGAGAACTCTATTTTTTCCAAGCTCTCCTCTCCCCAAAATTCCACCCAAAATACAAATGCCAACCAAAATAATAGATTTTGTTTATCTATTATTTAATTTTTGGCATGAAATTCAAATGGGTTAACTAATTAGGTTAGTTCCAATAAATTAATTCAAGAGGCTGGCACAAAATTAATGTGGAGGATTTGGCACAATAAATGCTTGTGCATTTGATCCATTAAGGTGGAGGGGTGGTGGCACCATTAAGTGGGGATCTCAATAGGTTTCTCCCAACTTAATGAAGAGTTCAAGAGGTCTTAACCTCAAGTGGTCCCCACCATATTAAACATGAAGAGGAGGTTAGGTTTGGGTGGGCCCCACCACCATAACCTCTCATGAGAGGTTAATGTGTGGTGGTCCCCACCTCAAACATCCACATGAAGGCTTCAACCAACCAAATAAAAATAAATCTACAACTTTATTTTTATTTAATTCCTTCATTAAAAACCCAAAAACTATCTTTTATTTTCAACCATCTACTGTCAAGGTAAAAGTATTCTTAAGCGAATATCAACACTGTGAGTTCAACGGTGCCCTAGGATTTCAATTCTGAGCACCGGTTCAAAAGTTATAAAAAACCCGCTCATATGTTTACTGAATGTACTCAAACAAAACTTCAAAAATTGATTTCGGGCACACCGGTCCTCGGAATCACGCTCTGTCAATTTTCACGGACTCGTAAAATTCCCATGTCTTTAAGAGAAAAAAAATTCCACAAAAATTATAGGTCTTTACATTCTCCCCACCTCAGGGCTTTACATCCCCATAATATATAACTCGAACTAAGGGAATAAGTGGTGGTACTGAACATGCATCTGAGCCTCCCACTCCCATGTGCTCTCCTAGAGGTTCATGTGTTGCCAGTGAATGTGCACTAGATGTATCGACCATCCACTTAGGACCCACTCCTTTTGATCCTCAATCTCCACTGGAACCTCCATAAAAGTCTCCCCATCATCGACGTTCATCTCTCCATGGTCGATGATGTGAGAAGGGTTGTGCACGTATCTCCTCAGCTGAGATACCTGGAAGACGTCATGCACTCATTGTAACTGAGGGGGAAGATCTAAGTGCTAATCCAACTCGCTAACTCTACTGAGGACCTAGAAAGGTCCAATGAATCTCGAAGATAACTTGTCACCTCGTCCAAATCTCTGTAGACCACATCGGGGTGAGACGCGTAGAAAGACATGGTCGCCATCCTCAAACTCCAGAGGTCTATGTATCCTATCAGCATATGACTTATGCCTGCTCTATGTAGTCTTCATCCACTCCTGGATGATCTGAACCTTCTCCATGATATCTCATACCATCTCTGGTCCAACTAGTGCTGACTCACCTAGGTCATACCAACACATAGGTGATCTGCAAGGTTGCTCATACGACGCCTCAAAAGGTGTCATCCCTATAGTGGAGTGATAGCTGTTGTAGGAAAACTCCACCAAAGGTAAGTGGTCCTCCCAGTTATAACTAAATTCAAGAACACATGCATGGAGCATGTCCTCGGGGGTCTGAATGGTCCACTCAGTCTGACCATCCATCTGAGGATGGAAGGTTTTTCTCAAACGAATTTGCGTCCCAAAAACCTCTTGCAACCCCTTCCATAGCTAGGAAGTAAATCGTGTGTCACGATTGGAGACAATCATCAAGGGTATACCATGTAAACGCAAAATCTCTCACACATAGATGCATCCCAAGATCTCTATTGTACCCTACTCTATGATCAGTAGGAAGTGGGCTGACTTGGTGAGTCGGTCAACGATCACCCATATAGATTCATGTCCCCTGGATGTACGTGGAAGTCCTATCACTAAGTCCATGGATATTCCATCCCACTTACACTCTGGGACCTCTAAAGGCTGCACCAAGCCTGTTGGTACCTGGTGCTCATCCTTCACTTGCTGAAAAGTGAGGCATCGAGAGAAAAACTCTGCAACTGCCTTCTTCATCCCCAGCCACCAGTAATATCACCGGAGATCCTAGTACATCTTCACCACTCTTGGATGTACTATTAGAGGGTATGTGTGGAACTCCCCCAACACTTCCTCCTTAAGTTACATTGGAACCATAGTACATCCTTTGAAGAGGATGGCATGCTCCCCACCTTCAGAAAATCCATCAGGTGCCTGCCCTGTGGATATCTGAGCACGTCGTGTCTCACAGTCAGCGTCCCCACGCTGCGCCTCCCTGACTCACTGAAGGAGTGAGGGTTTGATTGTGAGAGACTATAGGAAAGCTACTCCATCTCTATCCACAAAGGATATATGCAAAGCGGCTATCTGCTCTATCGCTTCTCCTAACAGTTGTATACCAGACCTCCTGTTGAGTGCATCTACAACAACATTCCCCTTCCGAGAAGTATAGACTATCACGAAGTCATAGTCCTGGAGAAACTCAAGCCAATGTCTTTGTATCAGGTTCAGGTCCTTCTGAGAGAATATATACCTGAGACTCTTGTGATCAGAGTACATGGTCAAATGCTCTCCCATCAGATAGTGTCATGACATCTTCAAGGCGAAGACCATTGCTGCTAACTCCAGGTCATGGGTAGCATATTTCTTCTCATGATGTCTCAGTCGTAGATAACCATATGAGATCACTTCTCACTCCTACATCAGGACACACCCGAATCTGGTCCCTTATGCGTCACAGTAGACTATGTACCCTACGCCTTCTTCTGGAAGCCCCAAGATGGGGGCACTAGTCAGCCTCTGCCTCATCTCCTAAAAGATCTGCCGGCATCTCTCTAACCACATGAAGGGTTGCCCCTTCTTCGTCAAGGATGATAGTGGTTCTGCAACTATGGAGAAGTCAAGAAAGAATCTCTGGTAGTAACCAGCCAAACCCAGGAAACTTTGTACCTCCGCCACACTCCTGGGTGGATCCTAAGAAAGTACCGCCTCAATCTTTGCTAGATCCACTGCAAATCCAGCCTCTGAGATGACATGTCCTAAAAAGTGAACCTCTCAGATCCAAAACTATCACTTCGAGAGATTACCATAAATCTGGTACTCTCGGAGTGTGTCTAGTACTACCTACAAATAGTAGGAATGCTCCTCCTCCGTAGTCGAGTAGATCATAATGTCGTCGATAAAGACTACAATAAAGCGATCGATGTATGGATTGAAAATTGGATTCATGAGTCCCATGAACACTTCCGGATCATTGGTTATGCCAAAAGGCATAACCAAGAACTCATAGTGGTTGTACCGACATCTAAAGGTCATCTTCTACACATCCTCGTCTCGAACTCTGAGCTGGTGATAGCCCGATCTGAGGTCTATCTTTGAGAACCACCATACTACCTTCATCAGATCAAAGAGGTTGTCAATCCTCGGGAGTGGGTACTTGTTCTTCAAGGTCACCTGGTTCAGGCAACGGTAGTCGACACAAAGCCTCAAGCTCCCATCCACCTTCTTGGCGAACAGAATCAGGGATGCCTAGGGAGAAACACTGGTCCAGATGAATCCCTTCCCCTACAAGTCCTCTAGTTGTACCTGCAGCTCGCGAAGATCCGCGGGAGCCATCTGATACGCTGGTGTAGATATCGGTGTCGTCCCAGGGTATAGGTCAATGTAGAAGTCCACCTCTCTGCGAGGAGGTAGACCTGGGACATCATCAGGGAAAACATCCACGTACTGGTCCACCACTACAGGATAAGTCGGACTCTCCACATCAACTGCTCCAAGGGTAAGGAAAGCCAACTAATGAGTGATCAGTTGTACTCTCCCCCGGGCAAGTCCATCCTGCACTGAAAATTCTCCCTTCTCGCCGGTGAAGGTGAACCTAGTCCCATCCGTGCGGACACACCGCACTTTGCGCTAATACAGTCAATATGATCATGGACTATAGATAACCATTCCATATCCAAGATGACGCTATAAGGCCTCGACACAGCTACTAGGAGATCTCAGTCGAAGCTCTCTCCTCCTGGAGTAAGCTCACACTGCCGACACCAGTGTGTAATCGTCGAATCTGCACCCGTAAGAGTCTCTAGCCATAAGGATCGAGCCAAAGGCTCTGTCAGAATCTCCGAGCTCCGAATGAGGGTGGTGGTAATGAAAGAGTGATTGGCACCTGTGTCAATAAGTACTGCAGCTATACTGGAGTAGACACACATTGTACCTCGAATCATCTCCGGAGTGCCATGATTGTAAGCCCCAGCTGCCTAGAGCTGAGCTCTCTCCTGTCCACCTACTCCCTGCGGTCGGGGTGGACCTCCTAGTGGTGGTGGTGGTATCACCTCATAACATCGTCCGCCGCCAGCTTCCTGACCACCTCCTCTTCCACGTCCACCTGTGCCCTACGGATCGCCTCGATCAAACCTATGCCTCTGCTTGGGAGGTCCCTCTATTGTATGATGATCAGCTGAATGGCAGTTTTGACAATCATGAGCCATGTGACCATGCCCGCCACATATGAAACACGGCATGTTCCCCGTATGACTGGCTCTGTCTCGTGTGCCACACACAACTGAACCCGAGTCCTAAGGTCATCCACCGGATGGTCCGGTCCTCTTAGATCTCTGTGACATCTATCTGTTGCCATCTGCAGAAGGATTTGGCATACTAAATGCTTGTGCATTGGCTCCATTAAGGTGGAGGGTTGGAGGCACCATTAAGTGGGGATCTCAAGAGGTTTCTCCCCAATTAATGGAGAGTTCGAGAGGTTTTAACCATGGGTGGTCCCCACCATATTAAACATGAAGAGGAGGTTAGGTTTGGGTGGGCCCCACCACCATAACCTCTCATGGGAGGTTAAGGTGTGGTGGTCCCCACCTCCAACTTCCACATGGAGGCTTCAAGAAACCAAATAAAAATAAAGCTACAACTTTATTTTTATTTAATTCTTTCATTAAAAACCCAAAAACTATCTTTTATTTCTGACCATCTGTCGTCGAGGTGAAAGTATTCTTAAGCAAATATCGGCACTACGAGTTCAATGATGCCCTCGATTTTCAATTCTGAGCACTGGTTCAAAAGTTATAAAAAACCTGCTCGTACATTTACTGAACGTACCTGAACAAAACTTCAAAAATTGATTTCGGGCACACTGGGCTTCAGAATCACGCACCATCAATTTTCACAGACTCATAAAATTCCCATGTTTTTAAGAAAAAAAAATTTCCACAGAAATTCTGGGTCTTTACAAAGTGGGTGTAAAAAATACCTAAGGCATGGCACCCTTTATTCATGGAATAGGGTAAGCCTATAGTTTAACATCATGTGTTGAGGATGATAGCACTTGTAAGTTTAACGTCCTGTAGCACAAACAAGAAGGGATCACTCCTCACCCCTTGGACTTACATAACTGATACCCACCCATGCTTGGGGAAGGTAAGGAACCAGAAATGCACGATGAGATTAGGGTGTTGGAATGGTTAGTTTTGGGGTCCATGTTAGCATGTTTATTCCAAAAAGAATGATCCATTAGCATACCTATGAAAAAAAGTGATATGTAGAGCAATGCAACATGGGACATCAAACAAGGGACCAAGAAATCGCTATGCACAAGCCTGGAGGGCCACACGGATAAGGTACACTCAATATGTGGTATTTTCATATAATAGGGGATAAAACATAGTCATTTGGGGTAAATACAACCCGTGGATCCTAATGGAATGGTTTTGTACAATATTGGAGGTGTCCACGCAAAAGGAAGAAGCTTAGTGGAAGAGGTGATGAATAAGGGAATGTTTTTTCACATAAGGTGGGTCTATTGAATGAACTTTCCTTAGGTTTGAAGTAAACAGATGAGGGTAAATCCCTTATGGTCCCATGCAAAGGGGGGGCCATAGGGGACCTATCATTAATTATAAGGGATCCATGGATTGTGTATTGTCGTGGAAGAGGCAGTCTTGTACGCACAGGAGAAATGGTTTGACTTTGGGATCATTACCCTGAAGAAGGGGGATACCTTCTATTTATAAGAAAAATCCTTAGCGGTGGTGATTAAAATCTATGGCATAGAAATATTCATTTGACGTTTTGTTGGGCGTGCAAGATCCTTATGTGAGGGACGGACTTTTGTGTGTCATCCTCACCACTTTTGTGCATCTACCTTGGCCATTTTCAAGAGGCTGGGGAGATGAAATGCCTTTGACATTGCATTGGTTACATAAGGTTTTTATGTGTGGTTTTCCACCTTGAATGCATCCCTTGGATCTTGCGTGTATCTCCCTTGGAATTCTTGGAATGTCCCGGGGACTTAAAGGGTATCTTCGGTTTTCTCAAAGATTATTGTTTGCAGATTTGACTCGAATTCGGTGCCAACAAATGGCCCCCTAGGAATCTGAGTTGAAAGGGGACCATAAGGTCTAGTTCTAATGGAAACATGAAAGAGAACAATGCATTCTAAGAGTTGTGTACAAAATAAGAGTATTGGTGTTTAAGGTGCCTTGCGTGAGCATGTAAGACCTGGTCCACACCTATAAATACATGGGGGCCTCTTCATAGTACTTTGACTTTTTGTATGATAAGAGAATTTTATCTCATGCATGTAAGTTCCAAATTCATGCATATAAAACTCAAATTCGGTTGGTTCTTTACATGCATCCACTGAATCTTGTGTGCTTCAGACTTGGTTGTATCTTCCAGGGTCGTCATCTGATCTTATGCGCGGTAAATTGTTTTGTAAACCAACACTCAATATTTTGTGCCTCGCCCTTAGTGTTTTCAAAATTTGATTATCATGGTGGAAAAATAGACTGATGCTGAGAGGGAGGCTACCTTTGTTTCATGGAGGCTGGAGATGATTGGGATTACCCAAATGCTTCATTCTAGAAGGGTGTTTTCAAAAAATCAGATTCTCTTGGGAATACTGACACAGCCTTAGTAGGATTACTTCCTAATTGATAGTCTTCTACTATGGAACATTGATATTCTGGATGAAGTGGTCATTCTAGGCCTCGAGACTAACTCACCATAGTTGTGGGTCATGAGTGAAGATATCTTATAGTAGTACAACATTACTCTAAATGGTCATGTTGTTAGGGAGCATCAAGACATTACTATCTATGTCTTGAATCTGAGAACCAATACAATCATGGGAGACAAACCAGTGCCTAAGGGATCCCCTTCCCACTATGTGAGAACCTTCTAAAGTAGTATAATGAATGAAATTGTGGGATGGAAGGATTGGTACATGAGGTAAAGAGAGTAACATTATATGTGAATGGGGATGGGCATACTAGGTGCACCACACATGCGAGGATTTCAGAGTAGAGATGCACTATATCTGGCTATTCAAAGTTTTACGGACATCTCAATTCTACATCTACTGTCAACAAAAACTAGTGTCGATACTATTTATCCTATTTTCCCCAAACATGAATATGTTCCAACTCCACCATGGGGATTTTGGTGTCAATATTTGGGAAATTCACTATATTAGAGGAATTCCTCTGGAAGGACTTCAATATGACCAATTACTTCCAACAAAAAAATATCTGGGAAGATAGAGTATGAACTACCATTATGACATGGAATCTCTTGGATGTAGGGAAGGAGAATTTGGGGATCAATTATATCCTGAAGGACATCCCCTACCTAGCATGGTTTATCCTGTTCTTCAAGAGGGATAAAAAGGTGAGGATGTCAGGCTAAGGGAAGTAGTTCCCAAACGCATCGTAGAGGGGAAAGGCAGGATCATATTGGGTGGTTCTGGAGATGGTAAAATATAATACATGGGGTTTCATCATGGATGAGAGTTGGGACCCATGGATTTGATATGTTTCCTTTATTGATACCTTTATGAGTGTATGGATATTATAATTAAGGGATACAAGGATAGGTTTCTATTCGGGGACCTTATTAATGGAAGGGATCATAGTATCCCGCAACAAGGTCAACCTGGGAGTGCATATGTTAGCAAGATTTTTTATTATTATATGGAGAATATCAATGGGAGGTGTTCATAGAATAATTTTTGGGACATTAGAGATCATGCATGCTAGGATTGCAGCTCATCTCAGCAGATATAATTTCCCAAACTTCATTTGTTCCCCAGAAAAAGGCCTATGATTATCTCTTTTGTATATTAATAGGATCTGACCACTGATGCTCAATGAGGAAGGGGTCAAGATCCGGATTTTTAATAGTGACACTTTTAATTTCATCCCCTTATAGTCTGTAGTGGGCCACATGGTGTATGACCTCTGAGGTTCGTTAGAGTAGAGAAAATATCTGAAAAGTATCAGGGGCACCATGTTAGTATCTCAGATTGATGAAAAAATCCTTTGTGAACTATACGCATCATCCTACTTTTTCAGACAGTTCTGATTCCTTCATAAACTATCAAAGAACGTGTGTACAAAATTTCATGAAGAGTGGCACCCATGCATCCTCCATCAGCTATGGTGTATGTTTATAACTTATGGCTCTATAAAAATGAACATGTTGCCCCTAGATATTATAATGTTATCCTATCGATATAATATGATGTGCAATGGGTGGTGGAATACCCAGAGAAAATCCTATGAAGAAACATTCTTCCAATCGAGTTAGCAGATCTGGGGTGGTGGGAGAGTAGGTAGGCTTCCATTAAAGGGCTGATCCTGGAGGAAAACCATGTAGTAGATACAACATGAGATGGAACCTCGGTGGTGGGAACATTATAGGGTGTGGCTGAACCTCCTCCTTCAAAGGAGGGTTGCTTCTGAAGGTGGACTCGAGGACCATCTTGAGAAGCCCCTAGGAAACAAATAAGGTATCTACTACATCCAACTACCAGTGCCATTTTCCCAGCCCTATGGTCTACCAAAAGGACATTGCGACAATCTTTGTCTACCAAAGACCTGTGGCTAAGTTTGACGTGCACTGGGCTTGAACTTCTAGAAGTTAGGTATATTCAGGTTCTGGAAAGTGTGGACTTTCATTTCCAACATGCATACCTAATGTCCATGTTCACCTATGCATGCCAATGGGGTCAATATGAATAGAAACATCTCTTTATAAAGGCAATGCTCGGTCTAGCATATAATCTAGAATAGATGATGATCGAGGATGATAACAACTATGAAGAAGAAGACAAGGAGGAGGAAGAAGAAGAAATAGAGGATGAGGAAGATTAGGTAGAATAATAATAATAATAATAATAATAAGAGGTTGAGGATGAAGATCCTAGTTTTTGGGAATCCCGCAGGATAATGGCTCATCTAGGGAGTCCCCTAGAGAGTGGTGAGATTTTTGGCTCTGACTAGGGACTCGTCGAGCATCTCTAAGTAAGCCAAAACCTACACCATCTTGATCCCATCTCTTTTCATAACTCAAAAATACTAATCAAACCTTGTCTTTTGTAGGAGTATATTTATTATGACCAAGTATCCCCCACTGTGGGGGGTGAGAACGTGCTGATGGATGTGGATATACTTGACCCTAGGCCTATATCTGGGGTTGATCCAGGCAATGTGTCGATCATGGCCAAGGTGGACCTTAGTGGGCTAGATGAGGGGGGAAAGATACAACCTTAGAATCATAATATTCTCCCATTTTCTGTAAGGATCTATTTCCAATCATTGAGTTAACAAGTTCCAAAGGGTCCCCAGTAGTGGAAGTTCCTTCAGTGACTTGTTCCCTTGATCCATCTATACTTAGCTATTGTCTGTAAAGACCCCAACCCCAATAGCCAAGAGTCAGTGCCTTATATTAATACATTTTCATAGATACAAGACATGAATCCCAAAGGACTGGTCAGTTTTTTATTTTTGGAATCCATATTACATATATGAACTTTACAAATCAACTTGAAAGAAAATACAATATAGAAATTCCAATAGAAACATCCATAATTCCAAGATTATACATGAAATTCATTCATAATATTCATCTTCATATCCTAGGGAAAAATAAAACATAGGAAATGGGTTATCTTAGATTCTTAGTAAGGTTAAGTAATACAGTGGAAGCTAATATAAAAAATAAGGCATGATGAATAACTAAAAACACATGTCATTAAAACATAATCTTGAGCATAAAATGCCCGGAATAAAAGGTGATTAAATAATTCTATAATAAAACATTACCATGGATATTCTAATAGTTGAATAATCGCTTGGACTATCAATTACTAGTTTCATAATTAAGGAATTCATAATGTGGAACATCATAAATAAACCATCATGGCCTTGGGCAAGACACCATACATAATGGGTAAAAACCCAGTCTAGTTTGTCTCATGAGACCTACCGATGCATCGAGGGGATATAGTGGGACCCACCCATAACTAAATAATTCCAATTAATTCCTCATATGAACATGTATAAACATAAAAAATATATACATATGAAATTTAAATAACTTTCTCCAATCTTTAAACATAATCACTAACCATTCTAAGTAGTATGGTGAATGGTATCAATATAGAAACTCCATATTCAAACTGATCATAAACCATTTAATAAAATATGGTTGATGATAAACATAATAGATCAATCTCAATAAATCATTAAATTAAATATAGGTGTTGAAATAAATGAAAATTCTCTAATAAAATCATCGATAAATTGTTGAGAGAAATACCCCTTTTACTTTTAAAGAAGAGTTCTTTTGGAAAAAATAACTTATATTTGTCCAAATTGTTTATATAAAACCAGAAATGAAATCATATAGTTTTTCATGAAAAAATTAGTAATTTTAGAAAAAATAATTGAGTCTTAAAATATATTATTTATGGTAATTTAAAATGGTTAAGAAATCAGGAAGTTTTCTTTAATCAGGTTTGCTTATCGATAATAATTGAGAAGGGAACCTTGTAGAACATGTATTTAGCTATAAAAGCACTAGTGCAGAAAACGTTTTTTACGTCGGTTATTTTTAATTTTTTACGTCGGTTTCTAGCCGACGTTAATACGTGCGATGTTATAAATAAGGTTTTTGACGTCGGTTATTTAAAAACCGACGTCAAAAACATAAAATTGCGATGTTTATCACGTCGGTTATTTTAGAACCGACGTGATAAAGGGCCTGGAGAATGGTTTATCACGTCGGTTATTTTAGAACCAACGTGATAAAGGGCCGGGAGAATGGTTTATCACGTCGGTTATCGAAGAACCGACGTGATAAACAGCCTGGACAATGGTTTATCACGTCCGTTCTTAAACAACCGATGTGATAAACAGGGGGTGAGGGGGTTTATCACGTCGGTTCATATAGAACCGACGTGATAAACTGGGGTGAGGGTGGTTTATCACGTCCGTTCTATAAGAACCGACGTGATAAACCGGGCTGAGCGTGGTTTATCACGTCAGTTCATATAAAACCGACGTGAAAAACCATGGGAGGGGGGTTTATCACGTCGGTTAGTCAATAACCGACGTGATAAACCATTGTCCAGGCCGTTTAGCTCATCGGTTATTCAATAACCGACGTGCTAAACCATTCTCCAGGCCCTTTATCACGTCGGTTATTAAATAACCGACGTGATAAACCATTCTACAGGCCTTTTATCACGTCGGTTATTAAATAATCGACGTGATAAACCATTTTCCAGGCCTTTTATCACGTCGGTTATTAAATAACCTACGTGATAAACTATTTTCCAGGCATTTTATCACGTCGGTTATTAAATAACGGACGTGATAAACCCAATTTTTTTTAAACAGAATGCAGTGATCTTCTCTCCACCAGAATCAACCAGAAAATAAATCAAGAAATCATACCACAAAAATAGAAGTACATCAAAATTAAGCATTTAAATAGATAACATATAAAACTTACCCACTAGACAGTATCCACTCTCATTTATACCCCATGGACAGCCCTCCCCCACCCCGTTGGAGCCCGCACCCTCATGTATACCCCCTGGACAGCCCTCCCCCACCCCATTGGAGCTCCCACCCTCATGTATACCCCTTGGACAACCCTCCCCCACCCCATTGGAGCCCCCACCACACTCCTGGACTGCCCCCCGACCCCCGGACACCCCCAAACACCCCTCGACAACCCCCACCTGCCTGAACAGCACCTCCTCACCCCCTCACCCCACTTGACAGCCCCCACCACACCCCTGGACAACCCCCCCCCCCCACCCCTGGACAGCACTCCCACACCCCTGGACCGTCTTCCCACACCCCTGGACATCCCTGCCACCCCCCAAGACTATCCCCCACCCCACCGGACAGCCCTCCCAGACCGCTGGACACCCCCAACCCCACTGAACACACCCCCACACCCTGGGAACCCCTCCCCCAGAGACCCAAATCCATACCAGAAGAACCATCAAAAGTAGACCAAAACAAGAAGTAGAGCAAAATTAAACATTCACTTATATAATATTCAAAACTTACACTGTCAACTTCAAAAAAAACTAAATCAAACCGAAACAACTACCAAATAGACAATTAAAACGACAATATTCAAAATTACATTTTACATTACAAACAACTAAAATTCAATCAAACCTGTAAAATAATTTGACCACTCCACTTGTACGTGTTTGATGTCTTCAGCAGTATAGGGTTGAGGGTCATCAAAAAGCTACAAATGAAAAATAAGATAGTTAACGTGTATAATGAATAAATCAAATTGAAATATGATGGCAAAGTTTAAGAGGAAATCGTACCAGGTCAAAATTCACAACTGTCCCAGTTGTTATTATTTCATACATAAATCTTAACATATAATATCCGCATTCGATGAGGCCTTTTTGTTCATGACAATTCTGTTTTGAATGAGTGTAAATTCAATATATTATTTTTATGTAATAAATCAAAAAGTAAAAATTATAAATGGAAATTTACCTTCGCCTTTACATATTTGATCTTTGCATTTCTTTTCTTTGTGTTTTCTCGAAAGTAGACCCATGCACTGTTAGAAAATAATACGAATGGGGTAAATTTAAAATTCATTATAATATATAAAACTATTGAGAAATTGAAACTTACTTTTCCAATATATTTTTAAAACTTTCCCGCACATCACCATGAACAGAGCATATCCAATAAAGAGCTTTCTCCCTTGGGAAAAAAAATCCATAACATCCAATGATTACTGATAAAAGGAAATTTAATGTTAGTGGTTTTTTATGTTAAAATATAATTAACTCTTTGAGAGAAATGTGTTTCATACCTCTCCCAAAAAGGAATCATCCAACATTGTTGGATTATATTCTTTTCAAATCTTTCAGCAATATAAACCATTCTTTGTTCCTCAGTCAATGCACATGCTTTAGGGGAAATCAATTGCGGGTCCATGAATCCATATACTTCTGTCAGTTCATTCCTCTCACAAATTTTATAAAGATACCTAATACAAAACATATATAAGTATACATTTTTAATAAATATAACGCAGGGAAAAGGTGTTAAGACTTACATGGAAAACAATTTCACCACGTTGATGCCCAACTTATCTCCAGTAACAAGCTCCATGATATCAGATTTTGTAATCCCCACACTTATTTCATGTCCACAAACATGAGATTCTATTGGAAACTCATAAAAACCCAACAACAAATGTGAATATCTTGACAATCTGTCAAGACCACTGGAATTTGTATCTGATGTCATAGCATTTTGTCTTTGTTGTTGTCTATACAGTATTTCTTTACCTTTGAAGTATTCCTGTGAAAAAAAAATTGAAAATTATAGTAGTTTTCAAATGATAAAACAACTTTAATAAAAAAATAAAATAAAAGATATAACATTCATACCTCTATGGTAATGAGTCGAAGAATTTTGGATGGCCAAACTAAAAAATGGCCGATACTCTGTCCAACTATCGCCACCTCATCTGTGGGTATTGGTACCCTAGCTGATCTATCTATAATATCCTGTACAGTGACCCTCTGATTCTCTACCTCTAATTGTTGATGATGAACTGTATCTCCTATACAATATACCAACCCGTATGCTACTATATGATGTTGAGAATCATCAACATACAACTCGCAATATGTAGGAAGCTGCGGCGGAGGCGTAGGATAAAAAATGGGGTCCGAAGGCTGAGGTGGGGGAGTGGGAGCTACTGGCGGAGGTGGAGGATAAATAATGGGGTCTGTAGGGGGAGGTGGAGGAGTGGGAGCTGCAGTCTGAAATTGTCTTTTCATTTCTGCAAACATAGACTGCACCAAATCTCTAATCTTGTCTTCCATCGCCGCATTAATATTTTGAAATTCAGCCTCCAAGGATTCTATTTTTTTTATAAACCCCCTCAATGTTAGAAGTTTAAGAACGTGGAAACACTTTTCTTACTGATACACCTGTCGGATATCCTCTTACACGACCAGGATGTTTGGGCCTTCCCAATGCTGCAAATAAAATATCTTCCCTCCCAGTAGCTGTAAATTTCCCCTCTGAACTCTGCTCCTCAAGAGAGTCCTTTATTAATTAATTGAACATTTCTGTAATGATTGAAACTTATATGAAGAAAAAAGTTAACTTAAATAAATTAAATGGATATCTTACAATCCTCTCAGCTACGATTCTTGATTCTTCCGAAAGATATTGCCCTTTTTTCCCTTTCGAGCTCTCTTCCATTTTTCATGTCTAGATGGAGGGGATGGAGGGGCCACATCTCCAGAGCTTGAAGACTCAGCTCTTAGTTGTTGAAATTTTTCCGCTATCATTTTTTCTTCCAATAATGTATACCCTCCCCGAGATAAACTATGAGGGTATACATTTTTAGATTGGATCTCCTGATGAGCTTTCCTTGTTTGCTGTAATTTAAGAATAAGAAATCATTAACAAAACATTAATAAAATCATTTATATAAGAAAGTTTATAAAAGTTTACATTGCCCTTACCAGAAATGACTCTTTTTTCTACTTTCAAAAAATTGTCTCCATGTGTCTTCATCTATAAAAGGATATATACGACATGGATTGTCATGAATCCTATGACCATAAATGAAATCAGATGAGAGGGTTGATTTGAAATCCCTCCATCTCCTGGCAGCCAATGATAAGCATTTCTTCCTGACTCCTCCAGTGTCAGGAATATCAAATGTCATCTGATAAAGAAGAGGTTAAACATATTATATATACCAGAAACATTAAAATAATGGTCAAACAATGACAAAAGATCTTACCAAAATCGTCTCCCACAACTGAGAGATAATCTCTTTATCCACACCTCTCCAATCATCATACAGAATGATTACTTTGGTCTTAGCCTGAGTTGAAACAAAACTCTTAAAATCTTTGGCATGCGTACCTCTAGGAATATCATCATCATCAAACTCAACTACTATCCTCTAATCCTGCGTACGGGCAAGTGATAATTTTGGTAAACATGTGCAACCACGTTTACCAACCTTTGAACTCTTTGTCGTAATAGGAGCATGTGAATGTTCATACCCAGAGGTATGACCAGCAATATGCTCCTCTCCAGAATCATGTGGTTGATCATCTGAATGATCTGTCATTATCCTTCAAATCAAAAAAAACAAACGTCAGTTCACAAATATACAAATTCAAATATTTTAATACTACTGTAATCAGAAAATAGAAAAGTGTACTAGGTTACATAATAGTAAACATTGGTAATATGGTAAGCATGTTAAACAATGGTAAAGATGACAAAGATGGTCAAGATGGTCAAGATGGTCAAGATGGTAAAAAATGGAAAAAATGGTAAACCTGGTAAACATTGTAAACATGGTAAAGTAATTATCAGTGAACAAATATACAAATTCAAATATTTTAATACTACTGTAATCAGAAAATAGAAAAGTGTACTAAGTTACATAATAGTAAACATTGGTAATATGGTAAGCATGTTAAACAATGGTAAAGATGGCAAAGATGGTCAAGATGGTCAAGATGGTAAAAATGGTAAAAATGGTAAAACTGGTAAACATTGTAAACATGGTAAAGTAATTATAAGTGAACAAAAATAAGCATTTTAAAATTCATGTAATGGTTATAAACATGATAAAGTAAAATAAACAAACTTAAAACAAACAAAAACATATACTTATTTTATTTTAAAACATGTTTTAATAAATAAAAAACTTACAATATCTAACATTTATGGAAAAAATAAATGTAAACAAGAAATAAACATATTTTACCTATAATTTTAGGAATGTACAGATGGATTGTTTTCCCAAATTCCTTCATCGTGATCGTTCCTTATGGCACAAACTATGTCTTCAACATGATCATCATTATGTTCTGTTAATATTTCCATTGAAATAGGGATCTCACATAAATCAGCATATTCATCATGTTCATCCTCACCAACATATTGTTTTTTCCCTTGTAAAACAACAGCCCACTGCATATCTGATTGATATACTACATAAAAAATTTGTTTTGCATGTGTTGCCATTATAAAAGAATCAGTTGTGTCTTCCAATCTATTCAGATTAACAAGTGTCATTCCAAATTCATCGTGTCTGACACTGTTGTTACCGTTAAACCATTTACAGTTAAAAACAGGAACTTTAATTTTAAAGTAATCAACCTCTCATATGTCTTCAATCACTCCATAATATGAATTTGATGCAGAAATTGGGTTTTTGTCCTTAGCACTTGAAAAATGCATTGCTTCTGCAAACACCAATACACCACTATTCTGAACTGCACTTCTGTTGTCCTGAGCTTTTGTATGAAATGTATAACCATTAATGTCATAACCAGACCATGTTATCACATTTAAACATGGACCACCCACTATCCATTTTAATGTCTCTGATACATCTAATCTACCAAGCAAAGTCTTCTTAATCCATGACAAAAAAGTTTTGTTGTGGTCATTCAAAATCCACATTTCTTTCTTCTTTGGATGACATTGTTTCAACTCATTAATATGCAATGTGATATATGGTTGAGCATCAGCTATGTTATTCAAGATGTATGATTCTAACTTCTTCATCTGTTCAGCTGAAAATGATTTGACTTTCAAGCCGTGAATCCCCTTTCCCTCATTATTAACTCGTTCATGGCGAGATGGAGGCAAACCTATGTGTTGCGCCGCAGCCAAGTAGCTCATACAAAACTCTGCTACCTCCTCAGAAATATACTTTTCAATAATAGAGGCTTCAGGTCGATATAGATTTTTAACATACCCCTTTAATATTTTCATATACCTTTCAAAAGGATACATCCAACGAAGATATACAGGTCCACAAAGCTTTATTTCTCGAACCAGATGAATCATTAAATGCACCATTATATCAAAAAAAGTTGGAGGAAAATACATTTCTAATTGACAAAGTATAAAAATTGCATCCTTTTCCAAAATGTTCAAATCATTCACATCAATCGCCTTGTTACAAATTGAATTGAAAAAATAACACAACTTCATTATAGTCTTTCTGACACGAATGGGCAATATTCCATGCAATGCAACTGGTAGAATTTTTTGCATCATGACGTGACAATCAGGTGATTTCATACCTATCAACTTCAAGTCCTTCAATGAGACAAAAAAATTTACATTAGAAGAATAACCTTGAGGCACTTTGGTATCATGAAGACACTGAAAGAAGCTAATTTTCTCCCTCTTCGATAATGTATGACAAGTCGGGGGAAGAAATGTTCATCTTCTTTTAGGAGTGGGAGCTAACTCCAAACGTATTCCCATTGATAGTAAGTCTAATCTTGCATTCAACCCATCTTTAGTCTTTCCTTTAATATCTAACAATGTTCCAATCAAAGAATCATAGATATTCTTCTCCACGTGCATGACATCAATATTATGTTTAACTTCATGATACCTCCAATATGGTAGCTCAAAAAAAATTGACCTTTTCTTCCAAATATGTCTATCATTACTAGATTTCTGTGTCTTTCCCAATTTCACGTCAAGGTTTTTCACCCTCTCAAAATAAAGATCAGGGGATAAAGGTTTTGGAGCAGTATCAAATTCTTGTGAGCCATTAAATGCCTTTTTTAGTCTTCTATAAGGGTGTTCCATAGGCAAAAACTTTCGATGACCCATGTACACTGTTTTCCTCCCATGATGCAATTGACAATAGGACGTCTGTTGTTCGCAAATTGGACATGCTTTATGCCCTTTAACACTGTATCCAGACAAATTTCCATACGCTGGGAAGTCATTTATAGTGAACAGAAGCACTGCATGCAGTTGAAAATATTCCATTTTATAAGAATCATACACCCTAATACCATCAGCCCATAACAGTTTCAAATCATCAATCAACGGTGACAAGTAAACATCAATATCATTACCGGGTTGCTTTGGACCAGAGATCATTGTACTCAACATGACATATTTGCGCTTCATACAAATTTCAGGATAGAGGTTGTAAATTACCAATAAAACAGGCCATGAACTATGTGTGCTACTGAGTGTTCGGTATGGATTCATTCCATCTGTGCACAACCCTAGTCTGAGATTTCTTATTTCATTTCCAAATGTAGAATACTGCGCATCAATTTTCTTCCATTGTGGACAATCAGCTGGATGACGTATTTTTCCATCACATACCCGCTCTTCAGCATGCCATCTTAACCTTTTTGCATCATGTGAATTAGCAAATAAACGTTTGAAACGATTAATTATAGGAAGATACAAAAATACATTTGAAGGGAGCTTTGTAATCTCTACATCACCCTGTGATTTTTCTTTCACCTTATACCGTGATGTCCCACATTTTGGACACTCTGACAGAAATTCATATTCCTTCCTATATATAATGTAGTCATTCGGACAGGCATGTATTTTCTTGTATCCTAATCCCATCGGGCATAATATTTTCTTGGCTTTGTAATGTGAATCTGGAAGATCGTTATCTTTTGGAAGAATGTCTTTCATCAATTGTAGCAGCTCTGTAAAACTTCTGTCACTTCATCCATGATTCGCCTTCAGGTTAATCAATCTTAACACCACCGACAGAACCATAAAATCTGTACAACCGGGATATAATGGTTTTTCAGCATCACCATATAGACGTGCAACTGTCGGTTCTATCTCAATTTGTTCTGCTACAATATCGCGAATCATTTCTTCAATTCCATCGGAGTTACCATCTTGTGAATCATCATCATCAGTGACATTCCGTACAGTTTCACCATGCCAAATCCAAGGGATGTAACTCGGATTAAAACCATGACATATCATATGATCTTTTATCTCTCTACTTTTCAACTTCTTCATATTCAAACATTTCAGGCATGGACAGAAAAAAAATGTCACTACTTGGAACATTTCGTTTTGCAAATTCCAAAAAGGCATCAACACCTTCCTCAAATTCATTGCTCATTCGATGTGTCGTAATCCAACTTCGACTCATTATTACCTATAACAAATATCAACAAAAAATATATATTTTTAAGATAAGACAAAACATGTTTATATGAAAAAAATCATAATTTGAATGTAAAACAATTTAAAATATAAAACAAATCTATAGGTATTTAAAAAAATATGCTTGAATATTATTTTTAAAACAAAATATAGTTAGATGTAACAGTTTTAAATTTCATTGAATCAAAGAAAACCATGACGCCTAATGATTCTCCAAATAAAATATACATCAATAAAACATAAAAAAATGATTTTTATCTGGAATAAGTGAATATGATCAGATGATACACATTTATAATAATCTCATTCCAATATACTAATAAACATGTTAAAATATAGGAATACCTAATGGAGCATATAACATGTGTTATTCATGCTTGTTGTTCAATCATTATGATCTAAAGTACTCAACACTTTCAAGTGCCAAAATCTTGAAAGTAGTAGTAGTTTTCATAAGTACCCAACACCAAATAGCTATACATCGTAAGTGTCATGTTAAAAATATGAATATAGACCATTTGTTTTATGTTTAATAATATTGTCATATTATCTGATCATTCTGATTATATATTAGAATTACTATATCCTTTTGATCCGATATATAATCTAAGGACATTAATATTTCTTTAGAAAAAGTAATGTTAATATCATGGTAATGTAAAAAAAGTATATGTCGAACTATATATATGTAATACCAACAAAAAAATACATATGTGTTTGGCCTGGGTTTCACACATAAAACAACTCATCTCACAGTTTAAATTTTTGAATCATCCTACATAATACTTATTTTTATAACTTAGGGAATGAAAATAATAAAAGTTTTGATTTATGATACTCATTATGGGTAAACATGATATATATAAATATAATATCTAATCTCAAAAAAAGATATCCATGGGGGTATAAGATAATACACAAAGCACATGATCAAAAAGATAAGTGAAACAGTTCTATATAATCATAGATCATAAAACCTGAGTCCAAGTATAACAATTTTAGCATAACATAAGACATGATTTATATGATAGTGGGAACATGATTTAAAAAACCTTATTCACAAGATCACAACATTGGTATGTGGAATAACATAAGAGTGTGGCACAAACATAATCATATAAGTCATAACATATGTCATGGGAAAACATAGTTTCATTCACCTCATATTGGGATATGTTAATCACCTTTCCTATAATTTATTATAATATTTCTTACGAGACACATCACATAACACATTGGACATGGTATAACCATCTGTATCCCATATTGATCTATGATATATAATGCATTGTCGAATGCATTAGAAGGATATTATGAACCCAAATGTCACATAATGACTAACCATATATATGGGTGAATCGTGATCATCAAATCATTTATAACACTTTTGTAGATCAATTAACTAACAAAAATGAAATGGGGGTCATAATTGCTTTTACAAAACATAATAATTATTAATACATAAAAATGTGTTTGGATGGTAAGATAAGATAATATACCTAATTCAATCTAATTATCATTAAATTATTTCTACCTAGATAGAAAATACCTTTATAAAAAATATAATTTAACTTGAGAATGAAAAGAAAGTACCCTTTACCTTTTTTATAATGAAAAATCTGAAAAGGATGATAATAATATTTAGGTATTATAATTTTTTTATGAATTATTAATAATAAAAGAAATCACCTCACTTGGTTTTGTTGAAAATCGGACATACCATCGTATTCAAGAAATCAGATACACTTTGCATGAAAAGGTCCATCATTTTTAGGAGATGACTAAAAGAATAAATGTATTATCAGACTCACCATGAGTCTAGAATGAAATATTTGATTTTAATAGGTATGAATTGATATTTTTATGAATGCAGATGAAAACAGATGATGGTTTTCTGGTCTAGGAGTTCTAAAAATCATAATTTTTTGAAAAAATATTATGATGTAAGAATGTTGAATGAAATTTTAAGGATAGGTATTACCGATTGTACCTGGTCCAATTTCATTCATGAAAATCATTTTCTGGACAATCATATTGAAAATATGATTTTAAGAAAATAAGTACTACCAATCTTCATCCAGAAAGACACATTCCAGCTAAGTAGGAAATAATAATGTTGTTGGAAGAATGGAATGTTACAGTACCACCCATTATTTTTCATATTTTGCTGAAGCTAATCCTAAATGTTTTAATAACCATTTGCGAGTTGAATGTTGCGAGTTGAATGGACATAATAACCATTTGAAATAACAAAAAATTCCACGAGATTCAAAAACGAACGAAAAGCACATCAAGAATCGAAACAAAAATGAACGAAATAAATTCGTGGAAGGCTTACTTGAATGTCGCGAGTTGAGATGATAGATCCGAGAGGAGTGAAGAAGATAAAAAATGAAGCCAAAATGAGTTTAATGCAGGCGATCGACGAGCCGATTAGGGTTTACTGTGTGAGAGAGAGACGATCCGGTGACTGTCAATCGAAAAATCGTAAATGACAGAACACGGGCTTTAATTTTTTTAAATGATTTATAACGTCGGTTATATAATAACCGACGTTATAAACTATTTTTTATCTTTTTTACGTCGGTTATCTTAAAACCGACGTAAAAAAGCTCCCGCGCTTTGGTTTTTTACGTCGGTTATTTTATAACCGACGTAAAAAACGCGTAGATATCGGGTTTTTTTATGTCGGTTATTTGTAAACTGACGTAAAAAACCCCCCGAGGCTTTGGTTTTTTATGTCGGCTATAAGATAATCGACGTAAAAAAACCAATGCGCGGGGGGTTTTTTACGTCGGTTTCCAAATAACCGACGTAAAAAAACCCGATATCTATGCGTTTTTACGTCGGTTATTTGGTAACCGACGTAAAAAACCCCCCGCGCATTGGTTTTTTACGTCCATTATAAGATAACCAACATAAAACCCCAACAGGCGCGATTTGTAATGTCGGTTATTAAAATAACCGACGTGAAAAATCTACTCGCCGCATTTTTACGTCGGTTATATATAACCGACGTAAAAAATGGTGACGTAAAAAACGATTTCTGCACTAGTGGAGAAAGATGAAATGATATGAATATATGATTTTGGAACATATAAATAGAATATATAAGAATTAAAAATAATAATCATTACATTGGGAAAAATATATAAAAAGATTAAACTGAATGAAAATGGAAGTTTGGGGAGATTCCCTTACCTTCTGTCAGAATGTATTCTGCACTTTACCTTAATGTCTTGTATAATCAAATTAAATCCATTAATTAATTAATTAAGAACCTTTTATACATTTATTTTATTCATAATAATTTTATTAATTTAATTTAAGGTATTATGGATGAATTATAGAGTTTAATTTCATCATTTGAGAGCATTCATTTTCATGGTTTTCATGATGGGTTCGCTTATTTATATGTAATGAAGTTCATGTAAAATAGGTATAATTATCTAGAATTGTAATTATATGTTATTAATGAAAATAAAAAATATATAATGGTCTTATATTTTATTTTTTTCTCTATATGAGGATTATTCATTATATATAACTTTAATGAAAATCGTTTAGATCATTTTAGCGGTTTTTCGATCGTTATGAAATAGTTTTGCCTTATTAATTAATATCATTTATATATACCGGTTATAGAATAATAAATAACTTATAATATGTAAAATAAAATATGTTTTAACCATAATTATGATTTTATAACCAACCTTGAAGGCGTTAATGAAAATGCATCATCCATGATGTTGGTAAATTGACATATCACGAGCGATGTTTTCATTTATAAATATAAAAGAGAGAGAGAAAGGATTTTGATTATGTATATTCTATTAACATGATATAATTTAAGTATATAAATAATACTAGTTTATCTTGTCTCTTTGTATAGGGGAGTTGAGTTAAGGATAAGAAAATAAAAGAAATTGAAAATAAAATAAAATAAAGAGATTTTTAACTTCTTGAATACTCTTCCTTAAGAACCTCCTTAAGGGGATTGTTTTTGGTATTTTGTTTATACCAAAGGATACTAGAAAAGGGAAGAGTATTGGGTAGAAATTTTACAAATATAGTAGCTTGGAAGGTGCGAGGAGAAGATGTGGTGAGGGGTAGTATTTATAGTGGAGGAGAGGTGTATTTTTTGAATATTTTAATCATTTGCTTATTATTTTGGATCAAGATTATGAAAATTTTTAGAATTATCACTAAATATATTAAAATAATAAATTATAGTCAGATATTTGGGTTCTTAAATCATGCATGATGTTTTTAATTCAGGTATTTATATTATAATTTAAATATTGTAAATTACCATATTTCTTTATTCAACAAAAAATCAAGTAAATTTGAAAAATACAAAAAATTATCCCTAATCATTTTTTGACATGTAGAATTAAAAAATAAACTCCAATTTATAAAAATAATTTTCTAAATATGAGAAATTTAATTTTTAATTGAACAAATCATTTACTCAAAAAAATACAGTTTTTAAAATTATAACTGATTTTATAAAATTTTGAAAAACTAAATAAGGTATCATTAAATTATTTTAAAATAATAAGAAAAAAATATTAATATATGAATATATTTTATTAAAATACATTTTATTTTAAATAATTATATTAAATATAATATTGTAATTAAATATGTTTGACTTACAAAAATACCAACTCTTAATTAATAATTTTTAAAATATTTATTTACTTATACTATGATATAATTATATCATAATTTAATTTATGAGATGTTTAAATTTTTTTATACTTTCATGGGTGAGATTACTATTCAATCAGTTTATTTACTATTCATAAGTGTCATATTACTATTTCAAAGTTCATGTTACTATTTCATCAGTATAGGTTTTTTAATTTCTAGAAATGCCTATTATTTCATTCCTTATTCATTTGTAAAGTTTTCATTATATTATCTAAGTGATTTTATGTGATTTATGAAATTATCATAAGAAGGGGAATCTTATTGATAGAATCTGTGGTTGTTACATCGTAAGTATCTACTTTCATAGACACATATTTATCATCAAATGATCTGGCTGAATAAGGTGCCTCATTTCAGGTAGTGATCACAAGACTACAGGCCTAAAAAACTGAGGACTCTGGGACATCTACAGGAGTTGTACTGGTGACTATAGTTATCCATGTGGAGCTATTCATTCAAGTTTAGCAGGCCTTGATGATAGGTGGGCATGAGGTTACATCCACAAATAATGCCATTAACAGGGAAAATGATGTTGTCAAAGGGGAGGATGCTGAAGAATAAATGAGTGGTGATAGTCTCCCACATTTTATAGAGTTTATCCCCTCATAAAAGATATCAGAGAAAGAACTTGTTGTTGAACTTCTACCATTTTCCCTGAATACGAACCCATAGTCCCTAAGGAGTTGGATGATTCTGATCTCGATGCAGCCAACACTATAAGAAAATCGCTTAGTAGTGAATGTTATTTTTTCATATGGTGATCGTTTAAACCGCCACCAAATAGTTTTGTGATGGTTTCAAAAAACCACCACTAAAGTTGGTGTCAGCATCCAATATGTGGTTGTTCTTTCTATTTACTAGCAGTTTATGGTAAGTGTTGTATAAAGCATATTTAGAGGTGGTTTTTTTGTTTTAGTGTCAGTATTCTAGCAACAATATGATGAGGATTTTGCAGCGATTTTAACCGCTACTAAATCCTAAAGTTTCTTTTCCAGGAAAACCACCGCTAAATAATAGTGTGTCATATTTAGTGGAGATTTAAACCACCGCTAAAAAAATCCTCCTTATTTAGTGGCGGCTTAAACCACTGCTATATTTTGTTTTATAAAAAACTTCAATTGTAGATTCTACATCCCCAAAACTACCCTAAAAAAACAAATACACAGACCAGGAGACTAGGAAACTAGGTGTATCACCTATCATAAACACACAAATAATCCTATTTATTTCTCTATATATTTATTAAACCATATTAATCTACACAGTCCCCAAAAACATGAATGAAGTAAATTAACCATATATAAACAAGTATATTAATTTACACGAACCATAAATGGTTTTAGCCTCTTCAGACTGGGAAGTCATGAAAATGTCATCTAAATACTATGTGACACAAATGATACATGAAAAAACCCTCTCTTTCCATATTAGTCCAAGACATAAAAAAGACTATTAATCACTACTTGATGATTAACTATGCTCTTCACCCTCTCCATCTCTATCTCTATCTCTACTTCCTGCTATCGGCGCCTATAAGATAATTATATTGAAAATTAAATAGTGTTTTATATTTATATTTAAACTTAAAACTAATAAAAGTATGCGAACTAAATGATTTTGAAGTTTTATAATTTACCATCTCACCACCAGTTATTGATGTAATATCACTCGGGATAGATCTGGTCGTATTCTTATATAAATTAACCAACACTTTCTAAAAAGCAGATATCTAAGTCCCATATTCCTGAATTTTGTTTTTCATAGAAACAAAATCTCTTTTAGCATCTCTGGGTAGGGAGTGACTATAACTAGGAGTAGATGAATTTTCAATCCTCGATGGCCTACGAAAGACCTCATATAGTAATGCTCTCAAATCCATCCCACACACTCGACCAGGATGCTCCTTCCCAAAGACTTTACCAACAAGGTCATCCTAAAGATTGAGTAGGACTGTGCGGGATTGTAATCCCATAGTTCTTTAATTTTTACCTATGAATCAAATATCAGTCATATTTGAAGCAATATATATTAACATAGTGAAAATTGATAATAATTTATTATAATGAAAAATTAATTCAGACCCCAACTTCTTTGGAATGATCATTAACATAACTCCCGTCAAATTTTTTATGAACATCCAACCACAGTTATTTTCAGGAGGACTGGTGCCCAATATTCTATGACTACATTAAACAATGATAAATTGACAATTTAATATATAGAATGGATAATATTGACTTATAAATATTTAAATTAATGAAAATATTACTAGATCTGTTCTTCTTCTTGAAACAATCTTTGACCCTGTAGTGTGAGCGATGATTTTCTTAAGCCAACTCGCTACATTCTTCCTCGAAACATCCTGAAATAAATAAAATTTAATTTAATAGTAATTTATGAAATTTCATCTCCATTTCATATGCATGTATAAATTTAAAATGATATTAATATAATAATATATATTTAAATACTATTTTCTTCTCATCATGATGGCTATCAATAAAAACTTTACATTACTCTCTATGTACCCCATTGGGTACCTTATCATATAGTTTTTGGTTGCTCAATGATGTATCATTGAATTCCTTCCATAATATCCATTTAAAATCATTCAATTTCTTGCACAAAATTTTCAATGTCCACTTTCATGCAATAAGATTGGCAACGGGAAAGTGGAAAAACATCTGTACAAAGAGATTTGTTTTAAAAATATTATAATTTAATAATAGAATGACATTAAATTACACGATAATGTATTAAAATTACCTTTATCTATGAATCAAAAACTTTATTTTTCCAAGATTAAGGTAGATTCCTCAAATCATAATGCATAATTGGAAGGGTAACCGGCTCTGCCGATAAATATCCTAGAATTTGGCCAAATAATCCTACGGTATCATCTGTAGGGACCCCATAGCAGTCAAATGATCCAAATACCATTAGTCCGTTCAGATTCCAAACATCTAAACTTTTAATTTTTTCTCTATAGTATCATTCTTTCCATCTTTTATGAAAAAAATAGTTAGTGGTATAAAAAAAGATCAATAACTTTATTCATGTTAAAATTTTACCTATAATAGTCACCCTTTAATATCCCCATGAAGAACGAGGAGTGGAAACCTTCTCCCCCACTACTGAGTCTGCTAAATGGGGAGGCTTTAGCTCAACTACTGATGGGATGCTAACAGAGGGTGTGAGAGATGGTGTAGAGGGGAAAGTGGATGGTGTCTCAGATGATATAGGGAGGGATACAGATGGATCATCATCTTTTAGTATAGTAGAGGGAACATCAATTGAGAGTTGACTAGAATCAGTATAATATTTCCTCTTTGTAATTCCTATCATTTTAACAAATAAAATAAAATTTAAAGCATATATTTCAAAAAAATCATGTAGAAAAAAATATAAAAGATAAAAGATGGAAATTATTGAAAAAATATATACGTAACTATGATAATTAATGACTTCACAAATAACATAAGTGGTTGATAAATGAATGGATGACTACACATACAGTCATTTTCTCCTTCAATCATGTTGTTTTCCTGCTCGATCATTACTTCATTCACTTCATCCACCCTTTCAAGATAGATATTTTAAATATCAGGATAGAAAAATAAGTTTTCTTCTTGTTGTTGATGGGATTCAATGTTAGAGGTCAAATCTTCCACTTCATTAGCCATTTCGTACAAATCTATTTGTTTTATGTGATCAACTACACTCCACCATTCATTTAAAACATCTTATACATAATATGCCATTTTTTCTTACAATGATAAGATATATGGATCATGTAATTCATGATCACCAATATCCATCAAGTGAAAGAAGTTCACATAAGTAAATTTCAAGGAATATCTTTTAACACCTCTCATAATATCGACCCAATTTCATTATAATAAAATAACTAAAAAATGATCGTGGTAGTTTAATTTGATAATATCAGTCAACTTTACAGAGTATCCCACTTTAAAAAATGTAAATATACCACTATTATGTGTTTTAAAACCCTTTTCCCAATCTATTTTATGAAATTTAATGTCATTCACATTGTAAGTGTCAAACTTTGTATCCTGTTTTAGAGGACCTCAAGCAAGAAACTTCAAATATTCTGCCAACTCAGCTCAAGTATCAGTATTCATGATCTACAAAAATTAATATACATTATTATATTCGAATAATATATGTTTCAACCTAATATATATTTTTATTGTAATATTTATAAACTTACATATCATTCAAACCATTCTACAAGCTCTTTATTAACAGCTTTTTTTATATCTTTCTCCTTTCGTGTTTGGACTCTTATTCATCTCTTTGTTTGTATCCTAAATTCTTAAATAAATGGATCTGCAATTATACTCTTTAGCATCACATATCTATGTGCCTGTGATAATTCCATTTCCATCAGTGTAACATTTGAGCTCCTTCCAACTGATTGGCCAATAGCAAGAAATATTTTTGATTTCCCATGTAGTTGAGATTGAGTTTATGTGTCCTCAACACATAAAACTTGATTGAATATTGTCTCAATATCATCCAAGTATCTATAAAAAAAGTTAATACACTCTTCTACCAATTATCCTTTAGAAATAGAGCCTTTAGGTTGAGATTTATTTTTCACATATGATTTCAAATGCCCAAGATATTTGTGAAATAAAATAAAAAAACATGGTTTTGTATTTAATGAAGTGCCAAGAATTATTCACTTAAATGAAAAACAAATAAATAAAGTAACTACCAATTGGGTACATCTATCGATAATGTATGGGGCCTCCTAATTTAGCTTCATCAACTAAATGCACAATTAAATGCATCATGACTGTAAAAAACGGAAAAGGAAATATCATCTCCATTGCAAAAAGTTTCAATAAAAATCTCACCTAAAGGTTTTCAAGATCAAATGGTTATAGAGTTTCTCACATAGTTGTTTGAAGAATGTTCAATATTGGAGTACAATAGGAGAAAACTTTTCAGTTAATAATGTACGCAATTCCAATGGTAGTAACTTATTTAAGAAAATATGTGAATCATGACTTTTCAATCCATGTAACATAGGATGATTTAAGTCAACACACCTTGAGATGTTACTTGAATACCCATCATATACCTTCATATGTTTTAAAATTTTAAGTAATTTATCTTTATACCTATTTCCTATTTCAAAAATTATTAGATCATACTTTCTATTCTCATCTGGCTAGATATCATGATTTATGTTCATTGCTTGAAAGTATTTCCAATCATTGAGATGATCCTTCAATTTTCCATGCTCATTAAACAATGTGAAGATCAAATTGTCACAAACATTCTTCTCAATATGCATAACATCGATATTATTCCACAACAAATTAAATTCCCAATACAGAAGTTTAAAGAATATACTTTTTTTCTTCTATTGTTGCGTTTCGACATCACTTGATGGTGAACTTAAAACTCATTTCCCACTATCATTAAAAATATGCACCTTCCTAAATTCTGTTTCAACGTTTCCATGTTGTTCCAATATTTTATAACTTGTTAAAAACTTTAGAGGTGGTCTATGATCAATAGAAATATTGAATTTTGACTTGTTCAACTGAAATCAATTATATGTATCAAGAAATATTCAATGACATAAGAAGAACCATTTTCAACTATGAGGTTATCCTTTGGGATCAAAATCAAAGTTAAAAATAGGAAAATCTAAACCTGTGTAAGTGTTCCAACTAGCTATATTCACAATTCCAGGGAAGTCACTAATGTTCCACATTAGAGCAGCTTTCATTTTAAACATTTTTCTAGAAGATGCATCATATGTATCAACACTGTTACTCTATAACTCTTGTAATTATTAAATTAAAGGTTTCAAGTATACATCAAAATCATTAACAAGAATTTTTTTTCTATGAATAATCATTGAAATGATAAAATACATTTTTTTCATACACATCCACAGAAAAAGATTGTAAGGGATCAAAACAACTGGCCAAATGCTATAACTGGTGCTCAAAATCCCAAATGGGTTGAATCCATCAGTAGCCAATCCAAATAGATCATTCTTAGGATCAGATGAGAAATTTGGATGTAATGAATCAAATATATTCCATTATTATGAATCTCTTTCATGTCACATTAACCCATCATTATTATTATCTATAGAATTTCACTTCATGTATTTAATGGTTTTTGATGACATGAATAATCTTTGAAATCGAGGCTTTAAAGGAATGTAACACAAAACCTTTTCATGTGTGTTCATTTTCTTCTTCTTCATGGTATTTTTTTTGATTCATACTTCCAAAATCACCCATTGTCTACCATCTAAAAGAAGAAATTTTTTTACAATCATGTATTTTTTAATCCTCTCCCCAATAAAGCATACAATCATTGGAACACACATGTATTTTTTGTATAATTTAGACCAAGATTGTTAACAACTTTTTTCATATCATAAAAAAGATTCATGGATCTTTTCTTTTGAAAATGTATCAAGAAAAAATTCCAATATAATGGAAATCTCCTTACTTGTAATTATACATAGGAATTTGATATGGTACAACTTCTATAGAAAATAATGTTTTGAATATTTTAAACATCCACTAAAAAACTCTTGATTTCCATCATTAACTAAACCCTGAAACTCATTTTTCTTCTCAGTGGAGTTTTCTATTATATTAGTATCCACATAATCAAGAGGATTATCCAATGATATGTTACAATCTTTATTCAATTTTCCTATTGTCTCAAAAACATCACTTTTCAAGTTGTTATTTTTAGAACCCTAAACTAGTTTTTATGATATGTTTTGATGTTTATGATTTTTTCTTCTAATGATGAATACATCATTTATAAGGTTTTTCATTTCATTTCCCATTTTCGAGTAAGTTGGGATCTCATTCTGTTTATTGACATCAGTGCTCAAAATTTCTATAACATTTGATTCTTCATGCCAAATTAAACACAAATATTTAGCAAGGACTTTCTTCAATATCAAGTGTTCATAAACTTCATATCTCTTTAACCATCTTCTAAATTTACATTTATGACATTGAAATCTTATTCTCTCATCAACAAATCTATTGGAAATGGAAAAATCTAAAAACTCCTCTAAACCCTTAGCATATTGAGGTTTGTTCCTCGGTAATGTAATCCAACTTTTATCTATATCATAATGTGACTACACTTTATTAAAAAAATTAAAATACATAAGTATTACTAAGTAGGAAAAAAGGTAAATGAAAATGAAAAAAAATCAACACAAGTAATTATATGAAGAGTCATGTAAGTACTAAAAAAGTAAAATTAAAAAAAGTAAATCAATCATGGATATTATTATGTAAAATAGAATCAAAATAAAAACTATACATTCATTAATTTAAAACATGCATCATAGAAGAAACACCATAGGGTCACTATGTCTAGGTGAACCTAGTAATTCTTTATCACCATAGTAGTGGATTTAGATTTCCAATACATCTCTAGCTAGAGGGGGTGTCACATAATGATTCAATTTCATTGCTAGTGGTGATCTATGAGATTCTATTTATATATATCACATTTTATTTTTTATTTATTTACATATGATACATCTCAAACCAACTAGAGTGGTTTTAAAATTACCTAACATATCCACTACATTCCAAGTGTGAGCATTTGAAGATGTTTTATTTGGAGTGAATAATTTGGTCTTCCCTGTTGATTTTTATGTTTTAATCATAGAGGATGATAGAACCTCTACTTATTCACCTATCATCTTGGATAAACCTTTCCAAGAAATGTAAAATATAATCCTAAAAATCTATGAAGGTACTACAATAATTAATTTTGATTAAAATATTTTCCAACTTAATATTTTTTATTCCATCATATACCCATAATAAGAGAACTCAGTTTTTTACATTGTCCCATTCTGATGAGTATAATCCATGTGAAGAAATTTGTTTTATATAATAAATTTTTCATTTGGGAAACAAATAAATATCTGAATATTTTTTTACATTGTCACATTATAGGTGTTTTAAATATTTTGTGACAAATCGTCTATGTGACTAAGGACTGATTCTAATGGATGAAAGGTTTGAGTCATTAAGGGTCCTATACAAAAGGTATAAGAGGATGATATAGTGTCTATCCCTATGGGGTCTTTTTTAAGATTTATTATGGAAGGAGTTCATCATGGAGGTTCATTGGTATAGTTCTTAGAGTAGGGTTTCCTAAAGGATCCCCTTGTAACTCAGTCTAGGTAGGGTTTGTGGTGGGAGAGTCCCTTGTGAATTATTTTTTTCTTACTTAATTAAGAAGAAATGTGTTCACTCATGGAGTAGAACTTAAGTCTATTATATGTAATTTATTTGTGTTGTGACTATTATGTTTATGTTTTATGTTAGTTGTTTCATGCTCATTGAATTATAAGATCTTTTCAAAGGACATAAAATTGCTAGAATCTGGAGGGTGGTGTATTAACATGGTGTCTAGGGTTCTTGGTATCCCTATTTTTAGGAATTTACACTTCAATAATGTGTTTTGGCATCTTGGAACCCTCATGGTTACCTATTTCATAGGTTGAGGAGTGAAAGATAACATCTAGTTATAGGATTGTTTGGTGTATCAGATTCACTAATTCTAGAAGTGGGAAGTAGTATGGGACACTTGGGTTCAAGAGGTTATATGTAGTAGAGAAGTTATCCTAGGGGTATCAGTATCTATAAAATGTTTTTTTTTTTGTTGCTCTATTCCCAAAAAAACAACATCATTTTATCTAAATTAAGTTTAAGAGGGTATTTAACATATTTAATAAAAAAATTCCACAAATGAGGACCTATATATAATTAATAAAAAATATAATTAGGACCTTTTCCCTATAATAATAAGAATGAATATCATTTATACAAAGAATATATTCAGGAATAAATTGTATTTCAAAGGATAAGTTGTGAGGAATAATACCAAATTGGAATGAAAAGACTATTCTAATATTGAAGTAGTTGAAGTTAATGAAATATTTCCCCATGTTTCAATAGTTTAGGCTATAAGAATTATTTTAGAAATTATATCCTAAAGGAAATAAAAAATTTATTTAATTTATATTAAATATTCACATACTAAATGGTGAATTAGAATAATAAGTTTACATTTAAGAACCTAATGGTTTTATCCTTGATGAATATATATCAAAAGTGTACATGTTAAACATAACTTTATATAGATAAAAATACTCACCACAGACTGGGTATTCTAAGTTAGAGAACTATTTGAAAATTTAAATTTCATGAGAGATAATGTAGAAAACAATATATCTGTGGAATTGAAGAAAATTTAAACCACTACAGACTGTAATTAAGGACATGAACAACTCCAAGTCTCTGACGCCAGAAAACTATATTAAGAGAAAAAATAGAGAAATATAAAATATTAATCTTTCCAATATCATAGAAAACATCATTTGAATACACACCAATGTTCATATGGATGGGTTTATTAATCATACCCAGTAGGAAATCCAGCCAAAAGACTAATAGACATGCCACTGGGAATAGAATAGCTTAACTCACAATTCAAAATATAAATAAAACTATAGGGAGAAAATCCAAAACAAAATAATAATTTATTTTAATTAAATATAAACATAAAAAATAATTTATCCATTTCATCAACTTGGAATATCAATTCCATATTCAAAAACACAAACAAAAAATGCATGCATCTAACTACGATCATTCCTAACTTATGATAAGAATCTTATCCTACTAGTCAATTCAACACATGTACACGAATTCAAGGTTCTATTTTCTAGAATAGACCCATTCTTGAACTCAAACATTATATAAAATAAAAAATATAAAATAAAAGGATAAATTACCTCAAATTGGAGAGTGACTGTTTGGTGAAGTAGGGAGTAGGGTGTGAAGGTGGAAACGGACAAGGGGGCCAACAGCGTGGGGGAGAATGGGGTCGGCAATGAGGGGATAGGGCTTGACAGGGTCATGGGATGGTAGTGAGGGGATAAGGTTCAAAGGGGTCAGGGGGAAATGGGGTGGGGTGTTGGGATTTGGGGGAGGGGAGGAGGTTTCGTGCATAAAAAATGTTTTAGAGGTGGTTTTTAAAAAACTGCCACTATATTTTGAAAAACAATTAGCAATGGTTCTTAAACCACCGCTAATTATTGAATGTGCTATATTGAAAGTAGAGCCTCGTGACATGAATAAGGGTATATAAGTGCATCAATAATTTACTTGAGGTACCATAGGCACAATGGGTGAGCTAAATGGGGTCATTCTGCACCTGGATACATTGTCTCTGTGCCGTAGGGGTGGACGCTTGCAACCTTCATGTGATAATTCGTGACTATCTTACTGATAAAATGTGGGAAGGCAGTAAAAACATGGATGATTTTTGGTGCTGAGAGAAATATGAAAACATTCATAAGTTCCAAGAAGTCAAATAGGAGATCCAGTGCCTAGAAGAATAGGAAAATGAATGATGCTCCTTCGTCACTGATCAATTAGAACTTGTCACATGACTAAAGGTCCAGATAGCGGAGACCCAAGATAAGCTAGACTAGGTGAACCATCAATTGGATGACCTCTAAGATAAATATTATTGGTCATATATTAGGGCTAATGAACCTCACTCCATGGTTTTTGATGAAGAGAGGGAGCTCAGGAAACTGAAGAAGGCACTAGAGGCTACGTGTCAAAGCATAGCAAAGTTGAACCACTCCGTCGAAGGGATGGATCCATAGGGGATATGTTTTTTCAAAATTAGGAAATATAATTTCTTTCTTGATTTTCCTAAACTTTTTTCATGGACAAATTATTACTTGATTTAATTATTTAATCTCAATAATATATGAGAAACAACCAATGACCAATCCCTAAGCTCACATGGGTCATTCCCAGTGTGAGAAACAATGGATGACCACATAATCATTCACTTTTTATGAGAGTATAAAATATGCATTGAATACTTGGGGTCTTCTATTATTGACTGAGCACCTAGAGTGTTCGGGTTGATAGAGGGTGTGACTGGAGAATGGGGCTCTCGAAGCATCCAATTTACTTATCGTTGATGTACTCTAATGCACAAACAGGATAACGATAGGGGTGTTGGAATCTACCAAAACAAAGGGGAATGGGAAATGTGAATCACAAAACCCAATACTCGGACCATAAGGAGGATGGCATGCTAGTACAGGATAACTGTTGACTATGTTCTAAACACAGTACCCACACTGCTAGCTCGGAATGGGGATAAATAAACAAATTTCAACCGCTGACTATGTTAGAAACATGAGGCCTAACTCAAAATGTCATCTAATGTATTCTAGAATGTTGTACCAGGATGGTAGGTGAGATGAAGCTTCATGGGACTAGGCTGTTAGGGGATCCCTTCAGACATTAAGGAGGATGAGGATACAAACACAAGGGTACACAAATCATGGGAATGGAGTGAGGGAATATTCAAAAGGATTCCAACACCATTGAATTTACACCATTGTGAGTTAGAGCACATTGATATAGGTGTATTAGTCTAAACAAGTATCAAAACCATATTCTAGGGGAGTGTCATCTTGAATATTGAACAATAGCTAGGGATGTAAACAATGTGATGAATGAGAAGCATTGTGGAAGAAAACCTCTTAGGAAAAGCCTGAGATGATTTATAGTTTCACATCATGTAGATAAGGGCAATGAACACACTATTTAAGGTTGTACAGTGAGGATGATGCATGTCATAGTTTAAAATCATGTGATTAGGATGCATCTTACATTTTAACATCATATGATTGGGACATTTCACATGGTTTAAGGCCATACTTCATTGACTATGGAAATGTATATTCCTAGAATATTTGTGTGGAATATAAGAAATGACCCCGACATGAATGATCCAAAAGGTTCTTGTGTACCACACAATTATCAGGTAAAAAATAAGGAAGAAGAATATGTGATATGGTGAGGGACAAACCTGACATGAAGGAGGTCCAAGGAGGCCCATTTCCACATCACATATCCCTGTGAGGATTTTAAATGTCTAAGAGTTTGGAATGAGGACACCATGTGTGGCTCAACCGTATAGGTATTAACCCTACCAAAACACCTAATCCCATATGAGCTATGCTCAGTGTTGGAAACCAAGAATGGTAAAGGGGGTTTACTTGACATGTGGGATCAAGCATTAGAGGTAACACTAAGGATGAAGTCCTGTCATGATACAAGAATGTGAAAAAAGAGGTAAATCTATAATTCCAAGGTTTGGGTGAAGTGGTGACTAGTGACTAAGAGTCGACTATTGACCATGTTCGAAATATAGTGACCATAACTACACCAAGAAAGAATGGGGAAAGAAAATATGGGATCAACTATTGACCAGGTTTGAAACACAAGATCCACCATTTGTTGTTGAAGATCCATTAAGGTGTTGGACTAGGATGGGAGGTGAGTCGAAGAAGCATGAGACCATCACTGTTTGGGGGTCCATATGGATTTTAAGGATGATGTAAAACCAAAACCAAGAAGGACTTGAAGTTTAGACTAAACATATCGATGAGTGGGATCCAGAACCAGTGTTCAAATAGTTTAAGGTCACATTACGTGGACCATAACTGGGGCCAAAGGGCCAATAAGGTTAATTAACCTATGGCTGGTCCCAAAGATAAATTTCTTAGGCATCACTACATATCCTATAAATATTGGAATCAATCCATACGTAGTTCTATAATACAACATGGTGGGATACCAACACTGGTGGGGAAAATCCTCTCTGATGAGAAAGTAGAATCATCCCACAATTATCGTGGGGAATACTAAACTTTTTTAGGGTAGGATCCCAGTTTAATTTCATGCAGAGTACATCAAATCTTAGTTTAAGTTCATAGAGTTTAGACTAAAGAGAGTAGCTCAAGTGGATGTGTAGTAAAGCATTATGAAAAAACCAATGTGAATGAGGCCAAGGAGGCCCAACAACACACCAAATATCACATAGAAGACTTGAATATAGTTTAAATTCATTATTATTAGACTAGAATTGGGCCAAAGGGATGGAAGTTTTGATGGGTCTGATGATGGGTCCAAAGACAAATTTTCTGGATGTCAGTACCTATCCTGTGAGGGTAGTAATCAAGCCACATATAGTTTTTAGTTGATCTCCTTAAATAGGTCTAACTCATGCACAAGGATAGGGGATCTTTTTTCTTTTTTTAATTCATTTATTTTTTTAGGGGGTTTGACCAGGATGAAAAATCCCAACATCACTATGTATACTATAAGGATGGGAATCAATCCATACATAGTTATTGCATGTGACATGGAAAATAACCAGTTCCAGGGGTGATTCGGTCTTAGGAAAAAACACCATGATGCTGTACTATTTTATCATCGTGTGACCAGAAAAATAATTGTAACACAGTTTAAAGTCATGTGACTAAGATGTGGGTGCATTCTTTTTTAGGTCGTGAAAGGACCATCAATGCTTAATAGTTTAGATCCATGTATCTAGGATGTGGATTCTATGTAGTTTATTGTTTTACATCTAGGGTGTTAATTCCACAGTTTAAGGTTATATGGCAGGACTGATCTGTGAATTTTAACATCATGTAGTAAGGAAATTGGTTGTTACATAGTTTATTGTCATGATGCTACAACATTAGGGGAGATGTATCTCAAAAGGAATTCATATGGTGTGCAAAATTATCTCAACGTGAATGAGGACTAACTAGGACCATCCCCACACTATATATTCCTACTACGAACAGTTTAAGGTCCTACTTCTCGGGTCATAGGCTCTTACTTTAAGGTCATAGAGTTTGGACCTAAGGAAAAAAAGGGACTTCCTGAAAATTTGTGTAGCATGGTTCTATGGAAAACCTTATTTGAATGAGGACCAAGGAGGTCCCACACCACACAACACATTCCTGAGATAACCATGGAAAATCTCATTTATGGTCCACGAGTTTGGACCTAAGGGATCCTAGTTTAAGGTCATAGAGTTTGGACCATAGGGATTGTGCAGATCCTCTATGTATGTAAAAAAATACCAAGACTCCTAAGACCATGTGATATATGCTCAGTGTGGGAAACAAGGAGTGGTATTAGGTTTTCCCTATCACAAGTAGAATCATACAACAAGGGTAGAGAAATTTCGGGTTGATAATGTCCTGATTATACCAACAGTTTTACTCAACATGCACAAATGCACTGAGGGGAAATTCCGAGGGTTATAGAGTTCAATTAGAACATGGGGAGGAGGGAAAGACATAAATAGAAACTTCCAGGATCTAAATTATAGGAGTAACTGATGGGAAGGACCACCATTGACCATGTTCAAAACATAGGGTTGGCCACTTTACCAGTCATGGATGGGGCATTCAAATGAAGAATCAGCTATTAACCATGTTCGAAACAAAGGATCTACTATTTATTTCTAGAAATCCATTAGGTTGTTGGATCAGGATTGGAGGTGATCTAAGGTGGAATGAGACTGTCACTATTAGTGGGTCCATTTGGATGTGAAAGATGGTGGAAACCCAAACCCAGAAAGACTCAAAGTTTGGAGATCAGTCGGGGAAGTGTCTGCATGGAACTCAAAACTAAAGGTCTCATGCCCCCTCCCATCAAAGCATGTCACTGGTAGGACCTAATTTAATTTAGAATATAATACCCTAGAATTAAAAATAGTTTTAGGTCATATTTATTGGACCAAAGGGATCCTAGTTTAAGGTCATAGAGTTTGGACTGTAGGGATCATATTTCCAAAGTGGAAATTTTTAGCAAAATGTCATGAATCTACCTAATGCGAATGAGGGTCAAAGAGGACCATGTTTCATGAAAAATATTCAAGGAAAACCCACACACTATTTAAATTCATAAGCCTTGGACCTAGGTGCCCAGTTTAACATCATTTTCTTGGGATGTAAACTTATAGTTTAAGGTTATAGAGTTTGGATCAAAGAGATCGTGAAAAAAAATCCATGAGGGTAAAAAACCTACCAAGACTCCAAATCCCATGTGAGCCATGATTGGTGTGGGAAAAAAGGAGTGGAGAGGATTTCTATGAAACATGGAAGCATGTGTCAGTGGAATGGAGAAGTTGGGTTAAGGATATCCCAACGACGCTGATCTATTTACTTAATATGAAAAGGTGTACAGAGGGGTAACACTAAGGGTGTTGGAGTTCCTATAAAACATAAGGAGGTGGAAATATATGAATCATGGTTCCCAAGATTTGTATCACAATGATGGTGGTGTGATGATGGAGGATAACTGATAAACTTTTTTGAAACACAATATCTATACCATGTTACTTGGGATGGGAATAGACAAATGAGGGTTGACTACTAACCATGTTTGAAATATGGGGGCAGTCTCAAAATGTCGTTCAAAGTCTTCTGTGGCATTGGCCCAAGATGGTAGGTGAGATATTTTTTCTAGGAACCATTCCATTAGGGGATCCCTTTAGACATGAAAGATGATGGAGATCCAAATAAAGGGACACATGAAGCATAGAGATGGAATGAGAAAATGTCCATATAGGATCCAACACTCTAGGTTCTATGCCATAGAAAATTTGAGCACATCAATGAGGCATATTATATAGAGGGATTGAAACCCTTTATCAAGTAAAAATTCCTTGAGATAGCTCTTGGATATGGCATGGTAGTGGACCAATTCCAAAGGAAGAGGATGAGGAGGAGGGGTAAAAATGTTAATGAACCAAGGGATGGACCAGAATACAAAATGTTCAGGATTCACTATGTATCCCATAAGGATAGGAATAAATATGTACGTTGTTCTTGAATTCCATATAGTTTAACATCTTTTAGTAAGGATTCTAGTGTAACATAGTTTATTGTCATGTGACTAGGATTTAAACTTCAAGTTTATGGTCATAGAGCTTGGATCATTGCGTGATTCCCCAATGGATATACATAGTATGGAGATTTGATGAACCCAACATAAATTAAGACTATGGAGGCCCATTTATATACCACATATTATTATGGAGGCATACATATAGTTTAGAGTTATGATTCTTGGACTTTATCTCCTAGTTTAAGGTTGTAGAGTTCAGACCATAGTAGAGGACAAAGGGCCGAAAAAGGTTGATGAACCTGGGGCTAGACCCGAAGTAAAAATGCATGGTCATCACTACATATCCCATGAGTGTGGGAATTAAGATGTACATAGTTCCTGAATACCATGCAGTTTAATTTCATGTGGTAAGGATGAGGGGAACTTCCCTTTTAAGGTCATGCAGATAGGATTATCAATGCTATGCAGTTTATCATTGTAAAACTAGGATGAAAATTCTTAGTTTGAGGTCATAGAATCTGGACCATGCTCCCATCTTAACATCGTGTTGTAGGGATGTATTCAAACATTTTATGTTCATATTTCTTGGACCATAATATCCTAATTTAAGGTCATATATTTTGGACCAAAGCGCCATATAGTTTAATTTCATGTAACTTGGATGATGGTTCTGTGCAGTTTTACATCCTACAGCTCAAATGGAGTAGTAGTTTAACATCATGCAGTACAAAAGTTTAGTACTTATGAAAAGTACTGCTTGAGGAATTTCACATTTCTTGGAGGAGTTATGTGCTCTCCATCCATGGTGATCAAAGAGTACACATAATTGGGGTAAACCTTATGAATGATGTAAGGTCCTTCCCATTTGGGTTCCAACTTTAGAGGATTCCTATCGAGTTTCATAGGCACTTAAAGGGACAATATTGTATCTCCTTTAAGGAAGGATCGAAGTTGAAATTTCTTGTTCAAATATCTAGCTATCTTGTTCTGGTTCCTCTCTATATTATGCAAGGCCTAGAGCTTGTTCTCATCAAGAGATTCCAGTTCAACTAGAAGGAATTCATCTATCTTTTAGACATCTTATGGGCATAAATGGTTGTTTAGAGTTATGGAAACTAAATCTCTATGGGTAAGAATGCCTTTATTTTGTACACTAGGGAGTATGGTGTCACCTGGGAGGAATTGAGAGTTTTCTTCTGATATGTCCAGAGGATGTTGGGGAGCTTTTCCAGCCAATTTTGCAAGTTCTAGACCACCATATTTTGCAGAATGTTATATAGGGTCTTGTTGAACACCTTGATCTATCCATTTTCTTTTTCATGATAGATAGAAATATGGTTGGACCAGATGCTATACTTGGTGTGCAATTTCTTTAGCTCAGCTACCTAGAAGTTGTTGTCGTTATCGGTGAGAACAACATGAGGGAATCTAAATTGATGGATGATTTTAGAGATCACAAACTCAATGATAGAACGAGCCTTAAATTCCTTGAGCTGAATTGCCTCATCCCAATTGGAAAAGAAATATATTAAAATCAAAATAAACCTACACTGGTGAGTTTTTTCTGGTGGATAACATCCCACAACATCGATTCCTCAAACCATAAAGGGACAAGAGTACATGGTAGTATTGAGGGGATCTGATGGTCGATGCACAAAGTTGGAAGGGATCTAAAATGTGTGAAAACTCTTGGTGAACTCGATATAGTAATGGACCATGGTGGTCCAAAAGTATTCCAACCTTCAAATATAGTGGGAGAGTTGTAACCCTGCCTGATGAGCTCCAAAGGACCCAGCATGAACTTCTTGAATAACCTAGGGAATCTCATCTCCTTGAATACAACTGAGGATAATTCCCTTGAACTCATTCTTGTAGAGGACCTGCTAAAGGATGGGACCACTCTGGATGGTAAATTTTACTACACATCGATAAATTCTCTCATGTTCGTCTTTTTATGGTAGGATATTGTCATGATGGAGGTACTCGAAAAAGGTAGTTTTCCAATCTGAGGTATCTTCTACTATGGCAGGGGAATCTGGAGGTCCTAATGTGGACACACCTGTAGTATGATGGCTTACCTGCTGGTTTTCATCAGTGTCCAGAGTGAGGAGAGCAATGATCCTTTGATGCACCAAATGGATAATCAAGTCTACCTGGTTAGGATCTGTGAGAGATGAAGCTAGGTTGGACGAGGCATCGACTTTACCATTGTGTGACCAGGGAATATGAGTGACCTCTAGGTGAGAATAAAATTGGGTCATCATTTGAAGAGTGTTCTCTAACAGGGGAATGAGCTCCAACTTTCTGATGATGACACTACTAGAAATTTGACTATTTATGATGAGCAATTTGAGACAGGATCCCATCGCAAAAACCCTTTGGCGAAGGGGGCCCGTTGCAAATAGCTCGTTGCATAAAATGGCATCGCAACTAATATTTTTTGTGATGGGCCCATTGTAAAAAATATTACTTGCGACGGGAAGCGATCCCATTACAAATAGATGTCCAATTAAATACATTATATATATAAGAACCTTTAGCAACGTGCCCATTGTAAAAAGTATTTGCGACGGGATACCAGCCCATCGCAAATAGCTTATATGTTATAAACCTTTTATGACGGTCCCGTCACAAAAAAGTTATTGTGACGGTAAAGAAAATCGTCGCAAAAAACTTTTAAAAATATATATAATCTATTTTCGATAGGCCCCCTGTCACAAAAATCCCCGTCGTAAATACTTAATAAAATAATATAAAATATTAATATTATTAAAATAAAAAAAATAAAAAATATTAAAATTCTCAATATTTAGAAAAAATATAAAAAAAACATAAAATATTATTATTATTATTAGTAAAATAAACAAATATTAAAAAATATAATACTAATAATAAATATTAAAATATTAAAATATTAAAAATACTAATAAAATTATGTAATATTCGCACCAATATAAAAGACAAAAACTATAAATAGTTCATATTACAATAAATGTTCAATTCAAATGTTTTTAACAGAACAAAAAAATTACTTAGGGGTAGTCTTCTGGAGGAGATGGAGGAGCTAGAGGAGATGGTGGAGGAAACATCATCCCTAAACTACAAGTCAGACAGTGTATGTACTCCATCTACTCATGTTGATGCTGCTGCCATCAACACATGTCCTCCCTGTGATACTGACACATCTCTTCCTGCTGCTTCTACAAACTCTCTATAAGCTCATTTTGAGCACACAACTACTCCAAATACTGTGATCCAGAAGCTTTTATTTCTCCACGAGCTCCTCTCGATCTAGACGCTGACATCGCAATAGTACCATAATAAGTCCCAGGAGTCAAATGAGAGCCAATACCAACTACTCGGCCCTTCTCGAAGGCATACTGGGTCGCCTGCATCCATGTCACCTCACCAAAATGGTGGGAACTAGTCTGATTAGCCATCTTAGCCAGACTCTCAGCCCATGTCTGAGAGGTCATAGCCTCATATGACTCCTTCAGTTTCAATTTGAAATTAAAATAGTGAAAATATTATATGCAGTTAATTTTCAAACTTAAAAGGAAATAATATTGACCACAATATGACTCCTTCACTGTACATCCTCTGATAAATGTCGTACTCTGTAATATCGGGATGATCTACTGCCTATATGAATATAAAATAAACTATTTATATGTAATGGTATATAAAATATTTAAAAAAGATACTTACCAAATTCTCTCTATGCGTACTGAATGTATGGATACCAGCTCGATGTGTCACCTTCTGTATCCCCCGGTTCGGTCGGCCCAATGAAGATCTCCTCTAAAATACACTACTCAACCAGTGTTGACATAATCCATCCCACACATGAGATGAAATGTACTCAGGTCAGTGGGCTCTACATGACTCATCAAATATTGTCGCTCTTGATTTCTTAATGGTTTTCCTTCTCAAATTGTGCAAAAACTAATGGAAACGCTCACGCATAGACTACTCCCATGCCTCGTGGATAGCACTATGCATGCTATCATTGATGGGATACCATTAACCCTACAAATAATTTATAATATCAAGTTATTAATGAAATAAATTTCTAAATAAATATTATTTATTTACATACCATCTAATTATTGAACATTCCAAGCCGCTCATCAATGGTAATATGTTCCCATGTTATCCATGGCTGAGAAAAATAATTATGCAAGATAGATCTCCCCTATCCAACAGTTATATGCTTAAAACTGTGAAAAAAGAAAAAATAATCAAAAAATTAGTATATAAATAAATTAATGAAAGCTAACTAAAATACATGGGTTATTATACATCCACGTGCATGCATCAAAACCAAGATAAGGATAACACTCGGGGATAGGGTCAGGAATCATAAGTTGCGCAAGACCATGCCCCCTCTGCATACCCCCTGAACCACCAGTATCCAGAGGGTCAGATGATCCCAAATCCTCCTCATCCAAAGGTAACTCAGCCTCCTCCAACTCACAAAGTAGATCAGGGTCTATCTAAAACACAAAATTATTGTTGTTATTAGATAGTTAAAAATGACTATTACATATAGATATATATTAGTTATGATTACAACCAGCATTTAACCATGTTGATGTTCACCTTCATCATCATCTTCATATCTGAAGATGTCAATATCTTTATATTCATCATCAGTGTCATCAATATCCATATGAGTTTCATTTTCATCATCTCTTTCCATTTCAAATTCATTTGTAACATCAATAACATCATCATCACCATCGAACCTTAATTGTGGGGTTTCATCATCGATATTCATGTCTCTTTGTGAAAAGGGTGAATTTTGAGTAGTCTCTTGAAAAATTCTAATTCCTTATACTTCATTGGAACCACATTCAGTTTGAGTAAACTGATTTTCTTGAGATTTCATTTTTATTATTCTCCACCAATCACTAAGGTCTCTTGAAGTAGCACGGTACTTTGTGTATTATATTTTATGTGCCTATTGAGCTAGTAAAAATGGTTCATTTACTGCAAGAAGACTTTTTTATTTAATATCGATGATTCCATGAATCAGATGAACATGCAAGCCTCTCTTAGTATCTAACCACCGACATTTAAACATTGTTATGTAATTTTGTCCTAGAAAACACAGTTCAATAATTTCATCCAGCATGTCGTAAAAGTCAACTTCAGTTTCTTTATGATGCGATCCTCCCAAGAAAACTCATCTATTCATTGTTTTTTTTATTCTCCATATGCATGTGTATGATATCAAAAACCATTCAACACATATGCATTGTAATATTTAACCATTTTGGATGGTGGGTTACTAAATATACACAGTTTCTTATCAATTTTATCAGTATGTTGATACACCTAAAAAATTGTAAAACAATTATCAATATAATAAATAATAAACTGAATTGATTTTTTAAACCATCAATAATTTATGTTACCAGTTTTTGAAACCATTGAGAAAAAATTTTCTGTCAGCGTTCTTCAAGAGCGGCTGCTGTAATTTGTGGAAGTTGTTTCTTGATATGATTATCATATAACCTATAAATAAAATAATTTTAATTAATGTAACATAAATTATAGAATAAGTGATAGAAGAACTAACAGTAAAAATGATTTCATTTCTTTACCGTTGGGCAGAACATATGTATGAGCTCTATGATGTTCATCATCTGAAATCCATTGTTTATTAACTCCACCGAAGCCAAGCTCTAATTGATTAAAAACTGATAATTGATTGTTCATTTCATCATCATAACTCCCCTCGTTCCATACCATGCGATTTTGTTTTTAGGGATATTCAGATTTAAAATAATGAGAGTAGAAAAAATCAATTTCCTCTTGCAAATAAGCTTCAACAATTGAGCCTTCAACTAATGCTTTGTTACGTACTTTTTTCTTCAATTTCTACATGAATCTCTCAAATGGGTAAATCCATCGAAATTGTATAGGACCTCCACATTTATCTTCATGTGAAAAATGTAATATCATATGTTATATTGAGTCAAAGAAATCTGGCGGAATGATTTTTTCTAGTTTACATATAATGACAACAACATCTTCTTCCAGTTTAATTAGTGCATCATAGTCAGTTTTCACCGCACAAATGTCTCGAAAATAATATGATATGTATGTTATCGAATCCCACATTATAGAATTCAAAAAACCTCTAAATCTAATCAACATAAGTCTTTCCATTATAACATGGCAATCATGGCTTTTTAATTCGGCAATATGACTATTCTTAACACGTCTTCCCAAATTGGAGGCATAGCCATCTGGAAGTTTCAAATCTACAATCCACTGATAAAATAATAAGAGACTCTCTTTGGATAGTGTATAAGCTAATTTTGGCTTCATTAACCTCTGTGATCTGACATTTTGAAATAGTTCAAGTTTCGGTCGTCTGTAAATTTGGTCAAGATCTAATCATGCCTTTATATTATCTTTGGTCTTACTTGGTGTATCCAAAACTCTATGAAATAAATTATCAAAATAGTTCTTCTCAACATGCATGACATCCAACATGTGGTGGACCAAAAAATCATACTGATATGGAAGATCGAAAAAGATGCTCTGTTTTATCCAATTATTCTCTTTTCCAAAGCCATGAATTTTCTGTTGGTTTACTGTTGGCTCAAATGTGATGGGAGGTAATGAAAATAAAACTGACTTTAAATCTATACCTGAGATCATTTTTTGAGGTTCATCCCTTTTAGTTGTTCCTTTTCTGAAATGAGATTTGTTCCTCCAAAAAGGATGACCGGTTGGAAGAAATCTGCGATGACGGTCAAAATAGCAAGGTTTTTATCCATTAACGAGCATAAAGGCTTTGTTGTCTTTCATACAGTAAGGATATGATTTAGGCCTTGTGTACTTCAGCCAGATAACGTTCCATATGTCAGGAAGTCACTAATCGTCCATATTAATTCAAATTTTAATATTAAATTTTTTTTTGCAGCAACATCATATGTACTAACACCAATACTCCATAATGAATTTAACTCATCAATCAATGGTTTCAAATAAACATCAATATTATTTTTCAGATGTCCTGGATTTAATAAGGTCAAAAATATATAGGGATCCTTTATCAACATCCATGGAGGTAAATTTTACGGAGTTATAAAGATAGGCCAACATGAATACTGACTACCATAAGAACCAAATGGACAGAAACTGTCAGTAGAAAGACCCAATCGCACATTTCAGGCTTCTAAAGCAAAAGACGGATGCAGTTGGTCAAAATGTTTCCATGAATCACGATCAGATAGATGATTCAAGCTTTTATCAGTTGAAATATTTGTTTTGTGCCATGACATCATTGATGTTGTGTTCTGAGACATAAACAAATGCTGCAACCTCGGTGTAAGGGGAAAATATCTCAACTATTTCACAGGAATCGATCCATACTTCCCTGGTTGAGCTTCTTTATACCACAATTGTATACTTGTGGGACAACTATCCAATGACTCATTTTCACCAGAATATAAGATGCAATCATTTACACATGCATGAATCTTCCAATAATTAAGGACCAAATTACGAACCAGCCTCTTTCTCTCATAGTAATTTATAGGAAACACATTTCCTTCAGGTAATAGTATTTTAACCAAAGAAAATATCTGATCAAAACAGTTGTTTGACATTTCATTATCTGATTTAATAGACATAAATTTTTCAACCACTTCTAATTTTCTTATCTTGCAACTAGGATATAATGCATCCTCAGCAGACCTCAACAACTCATAAAAGTTGGATGGTGCCAACTCAAGAGTTAAACCAATAGCATACTGAGTTTCAGTTTGTTGAATAGATAGACCTGCAACATCATGTACTAAATTTTGAAACCGTGATGGATCCAAAATCAAGTTATTAGTATCTTCTTTAGAACTGCATTCACTATGTTGATACCAAAAAAAATAATCTAGTTGAAAACCAAACCGCAAGAGATGTCCCCCAACCTTGTCAAATGTGTCAAATGTTCTCAGAGCACATTTTTTACAAAGACACTTAATTATTAATTCTAAAAAAATTCTGGTTTTGATGATGCAAATAATAATAAATCTTCAACACCCTCAATATATACAGGATTTAAACCATAACCGTTTGGATTTCTACGGTGATTTATCCAAGTGCGATCATCTAATAATGACTGTTGTCAACTTCTTTGTTCCATATTTTTCTACAAAATATAAAATCATTACTATTTCTGAATAGTTTGAAATTAGAAAAACACTATCCAAAAAAAGAAGACAAATAATAAAAACTAATTCTTAATAATTACCATTAATTACGGGTGACACAATTTCTAGTGGATTGACGGCTACTCTTTTGTCCGACGACTCATTTACTTGCAACTTTCTCACACTGAAATCACAATGAAGAATCTTCTCAGAGGTACACTTATTCATTCTCGTGCATACAATAATTCATAAGCGTACATCCGAGCATTTTCTACTTTGTGATTTCAGTATGAAAAAGATGCAAGTAAATGATCCGTCAGACAAAAGAGTCTCCTTTTCATCGATGAATCTTCTTCTTGCAACTGTCACCACCTGAAAAAATTATTAAAAATATGGTCCTAAAAATGTATATTCAAACTCGTGCATATGATATTGGGTATTCATACGTAGAAGCATACTTTTCATAATGTTTTGAGTCGGTGAGAGTTTAAAGGTGAAGAGTCATCGAGCAAAAGGAGTGTCGTCAATCCACTAAAATTTGTGCCAAGTTATTACAATTTATTACAATTTATTACAATTGATTTTATTTCTAATTATTGATAATTATTTCTAATGATTTCTAATTATTTCTAATTATTTCTAATTATTTCTAATTATTTATAATTATTTCTAATTATTTCTAATTCTTGTTAATTATTGCTAATTATTGCTCATTATTGCTAATTATTGCAATTAATTTCTAATTATTGCAATTAATTGCTAATTTTTTCTAATTATTGCTAATTATTGATAATTGTTACTAATTTTTGCTAATTTTTTCTAATTATTGTAATTTATTACAATTTATTGCAATTTATTGCAATTTATTGCAATTTATTATAATTTATTTTAATTTATTTCAATTTATTACTATTAATTTCCATTTATTGCTAATTTTTGGTATTTATTACTATTTATTGCTAATTATTGCAAATTATTGCTAAATATAGCTAATTATTGCTAATTATTGCTAAGTATTGCTAATTATTACTAATTATTGCAAATTATAGCTATTTATTACTAATTATTGCTATTTATTACTAATTATTACTAATTATTACTAATTATTACTAATTATTACTAATTATTAGTATTTACTAGTATTTATTACTATTTATTAGTATTTATTAGTATTTATTAGTATTTATTAGTATTTATTAGTATTTATTTCTATTTATTTCTATTTATTAGTATTTATTACTATTTATTACTATTTATTTCTATTTATTAGTATTTATTACTATTTATAAGTATTTATTAGTATTTATTATTATTTATTAGTATTTATTACTAATTATTACTATTTATTACTATTTATTACTATTTATTACTATTTATTACTATTTATTACTATTTATTACTATTTATTACTATTTATTACTATTTATTAATATTTATTACGATTTATTACGATTTATTACTAATTATTACTAATTATTACTAATTATTACTGATTATTACTATTTATTACTGATTATTACTATTTATAACTATTTATTTCAATTTATTACTATTTATTAGTATCTATTACTATTTATTAGTATTTATTACTATTTATTACTATTTATTAGTATTTATTACTATTTGTTAGTATTTATTACTATTTATTACTATTTATTACTATTTATTAGTATTTATTACTATTTATTATTATTTATTACTATTTATTATTATTTATTACTATTTATTAATATTTATTTCTATTTATAACTATTTATTACTTTTTATTAGTATTTATTAGTATTTATTACTATTTATTATTAGTTATTACTATTTATTAGTATTTATTAGTATTTATTAGTATTTATTTCTATTTATTGCTAATTATTAGCAATTATTAGTAATTACTAGTATTTATTAATAATTATTACTAATTATTACTATTTATTACTATTTATTACCAAATATTACTAATTATTACTAATTATTACTAATTATTACTAATTGTTACTAATTATTACTAATTATTACAATTTATTACTAATTATTACTAATTATTACTAATTATTAATATTTATTAGTATTTATTAGTATTTATTAGTATTTATTAGTATTTATTACTATTTATTAGTATTTATTACTATTTATTAGTATTTATTACTATTTATAGTATTTATTACTATTTATTGGTTTTTATTTATATTTATTACTATTTATTACTATTTATTAGTATTTGTTTCTATTTATTAGTATTTATTTCTATTTATTTCTATTTGTTACTAATTATTAGTGTTTATTACTATTTATTAATATTTATTACTATTTATTACTATTTATTAGTTTTTATTACTATTTATTACTATTTATTATTATTTATTAGTATTTATTACTATTTATTAGTATTTATTTCTATTTATTATTATTTATTTCTATTTATTATTATTTATTTCAATTTATTACTATTTATTTGTATTTATTACTATTTATTACTATTTATTTTTATTTATTAGTATTTATTACTATTTATTGCTATTTATTAGTATTTATTAGTATTTATTACTATTTTTTACTATTTATTGGTATTTATTAATATTTATTATTAATTATTACAAATTATTACTATTTATTACTAATTATTACTAATTGTTAGTATTTTTTACTATTTATTAACATTTATTACTATTAATTAGTCTTTTTATTACTAATTATTAGTATTTATTACTAATTATTAGTATTGATTACTATTTATTTCTATTTATTAGTATTTATTAGTATTTCTTACTAATTATTACTAATTGTTAATATTTATTACTATTTTTTCTAATTATTACTCGTTAGTGTTAATTACTATTAATTACTACAAAATACAACTACTAATTACTAATTACTACTAATTATTTATATACATTACTAATTATCGTTAATAATGATTAATTATTACTAATTACTAAGAATTAATACTAATAATTTAATTTTATTATTACAAATAAATACTGATGACAAAACAATTTAAATCTAACTTAATTACAACTAATCTACAATAATTAAAATTAATATAAAGAAAAGAAATAAATAATAAATTAAATAAAACATAAATACCTTTAAACTTGAAAACATATAATTGTAGGCGGTTTCACAACTTCTTCGTAAAAAAAACTAACTCTCAAAAAATTTCACTCTGAAATTAGAGTTTACAGAAGCAGAGAAATAAGAAATTCAGGCAGAGAGAGGAAAAACGGAGGGGGTATATATAGGTTAGATTAGTTGGGACGGGACATTTTACGACGGTATTCCCGTCGCAAAAGGTCCTTTTTTGCGATGGGACTCGTCGCAAATACCTTCGGCTGCATTAATTGACATCAGCGGTTAAACGGTTATTTACAACGGGGCCCGTCGCAAAAAGTGACCTGTTGACACACTTTTTTCGACAGGACAACATCCCGTCGCAAATATGTTTTTACCACCGTCGGTTATTTGCGACGGGACCCGTTGCAAATAACTTTCGGGGGTCGAACTAGTTGTGACAAGGGATCCCCCTATTGCAACTAGGTTTTACCGCCTCCTGGCATTTGCGACGGGCGGTGCAAACCCATCGTAAATACTCTTTCACGCGGTTTGGCGCACAAAATGCACCAAGCCATGCATAACTTTTTGCGATGGGGCGCCTATTCTCACCGCAAATAATTGATTATTTGCGACGGGTTGACCATCACGTCACAAATAATCTCTTTGGCAGACTATTTGCAACGGGATTTATTCCCGTCGCAAATAACGGTTTTTTTCATAGTGTGAAGTCACCATTGATCTATTTGATGACTATCTCAGTGTCCCATTTGAAATGGTAATAGGAAACATCAATCTCAAGGTCCATCTTGAGACTAGTGATGAGATCTTGATACTCCACCACATTTTTGGTGCATCCTTCTGATAACAAGAAAAAATATGGAAAGACAACCTGTGTGGGTGTAATGAAGACAATTATCAGGCCTACTCTATTGAATTCGGGATCATTGAGTCTTCTACCAATTAGACTTTTGGAGGCACCATCAAAATGAATCTACCAGCATGGCATATTCTGGTTCACTAAGAAGAGGGCCTCATCTGAAAAATTAATATCCAGAGACTGGTATGTGGGGGTTCGATGGGTGTCCAGAAAATCTGCTAGTGTCTGACCCTTGATGGTCTTCTATAGAATGAACCTAATTTAGAACTGCTATAGAATCCCTACCTAACAAGCTAGATGGCCCATCAACATCGAGAATTTCATAATATTCTTTAGTGGATCCACATGAGACATCAGCTGTATCTTGTAATGCTACAAATAGTGCTTCAAATTTTTCACTGCGAAAACTAGTGTGAGGAAGCTCTTCTCAATAGAAGAATATATGGTCTCTGTGTTAAGGATCATATGACTGAGATAGTATAAAATGTTCTATGTCCCTTCGTTGTTCTTTTGGGTGATCGGATCATCGAGGGATCGGTCCAGGGTGGTCAAATATGGGACCAATGGTTTCCCATAGATGGGTGGCATCAGAACTAGAGGCTACAGCAGATACTACTTGATCTCCTTGAATGGGGTATGACACTCTTCATCCCACTGGTAGACGAAACCTTTATTCATGAGTCTGGAAAAGGGCGTACACTTTCCATCTAGGTTTTGATGAATCAGCGTATATAGGCTAAGTGGCCTTGAAATCCTCAGAGCTCACAGAGGTTGCTTGGAGGAGGCATCTGACTAATGGCCTTGATCTTCTCTGAGTCAATCTCAATGCCTCTTTATCTAACAATGAATATGATAAACTTATCAGAGGTAATCCTGAAGGCACGCTTCATGGGGTTCATCTTCAGATGGTGTGAGTAGAGGAAGTTGAACACTTTCTCAAGATCTCTCATATGGTCTTGATACTTGTGGGATTTGACCACCAAATCATCAACGTAGCAGTCCACTAGAATCTTGAGGATTGATCTGAATATGCGGTGCATAGCACGCTGATAGGTGGCTCCTGTATTCTTTAAATCGAAGGGAATATCCTTATAGTATAAGGTCCCATATGTCTCCCTTAAGGTGGTATACTATTCGTCCTCAGGGTTCATGCGGATCTAATTGCAACCAAAATACCCATCCATGAAAGAGAGAGCCTGGAACCCAACAGTGACATCAATCAACAACTCTGTTACCGAAAGAGGAAATGCATCCTTCTAGAAATGGAGATTGAGATCCGAGAAGTTGATACCAACTATGTTCTGTCCATTCTTCTTCCTAACAAGAACGATTCCAGCCAACCATCTAGGGTATTGAACTTCCTTGATGAAGTTTTCTTTGATGATCTTATCAACTTCTGCCTCAACCATGGCACTGTGAGAGGGGGGTATCTTCCTGGCAGGATTCTTGAATCCACGATGGTTTACTGGGAGACCAAGATAATGAATGGAGGCCTAAGGATATAGCCCTATCATCTCTTCATAACTCCAATAAAATACATCATGATGCTTCTTCAAGAAATCCACATACTACTGTTGTTCCTCTACATACATTGTTACACTAATCAGTGTTGGCCTCGGGTCTTCTTTAGTGCCAATATTCACCTAAACCAGCTAATCAATGGTGGTGTAGACTCCTTCTTCAAATACTAGAGGAGCATCCTCAAAGTATTCTTCATCATCTGAGATAGCAGAATTGGTTGGAGGAGATAGTTCATCCATGCCAATAGATCTAGGGGGAACACCGGTGCCTGCTTGGGTGGATAAAAAACCCTCATTGGGAGAATCATTCACTAATGAAACCATGGAGACAAAGGTTGTCGACTCAATTCCATCAAGCCTTTGACCAAGGGGTCTATGCTTGATGATGCCAAAGCAGTTTTTGTGGGTCTTCTTATGTTGATTCATCCTAGCTTGATGGAACACATAGGTTTGGTGAACAACAGTAGCCAAAGGAAGAATATCTTGATACCTAATAGGGGTAGGGTGTTCTGGTATCACCTGAACCTAACCCATGTAGGAGTACAAGGAAATATTCCAATGTACCTTATACTATAGAATGTGTAATCCCCTTATTTTGAAAATGAAGAATCAGTGTCCCAAGTTTGGGGTTGTGGCCTCCAACCGATGAATCGGGAGGATGAAGGCATTATCCAAGTCCGTCAACAGGTCGGCCATAATGGTTGTGTGTTTAACTTCATTGGTTTGACCCAGTTATCCTTTCTCTTGTAATAGTTGGAATCTAGATAGTGGGCTTCACAAGAGGCAAAAGGAGATGAACCACCTTAGAGAATTCCCACTCCACCATTGAGGGATTACTTGAGGGATTGGTGATATGAGGAGGGAAATACTATATACAGATGGTGACAAGGTCTACCCATTATCACATTGTAGGTGGTATCCTACAAGATGACCATGAACGTAGTTCTGGCAATCAGGCCACCGAACTAGGTCATTAAGAAGATTATTCCACATGGTCTCTTCTTGGTCTTATCATAACTCTATATATTTAGGTCATAAGGACTCAGATCTTCTTCAGTCTGTCCTAGCTTGTGGAGAGTCTGGTTTGGGATGAGATTGATCCCAAAACCTATTTCAAAAAGACAAATATGGACTTCCATGATATTAAACTGTAAAGTGATGTTCAATTTCTGGATGTTCCCTTGTACAGGAGAGCCTTCATCTTCTCCTAATAACAAGATGGTGTCTTGGCATTCTGCTCACTCAACATCCTTAGCACAGAAGGTTTCTACAGCTTCCACCTCTATTTCAAACTAGAGGGGGATCTTTAAGGAATTTTTAACGGATTAAAATATATATTTTAATAGGTGGAGATTCTCTAGAATCGAGATATTTGTAGGAATTTTGGAAATATGATTAAGAACATCATACTTCGGTGCTAGGAACACATTTCTATCAGTATGAGGTTTATCATTGGAAAGAGGTATAATGGGTGTTACCGGTTGAACCGATAGAGTATGGATGGTGATAGGGATATCCCATTTCTCAATAGATAATCCTCTCAAAATTACTATTGGATGACTTTCATATGACGGAGGTCTTTCCATATCTGGATGTGGTTGATCATGACCCGGTCACAGCGGCTCTTCTTGGTCGAGTAGCATGAATGGTGGTTGTAGTGAATATGAAGAGATGGGAAGAGAGTAATGCATATGCTGAGTTCTGCGCTGAGCCTACTGTCTGGTCTCAGTAGCATGAATGTCTTGGATGGAAGCGCTAGCCTGATCATTCCAATTATTCACATATCCACAACCTTGTCGACTATAGCATCGATCGAGAATATTAGGAGGACCTTCCTAACACTCCTCGGAAATTGAAACCATGTAAGGGCCCACCAAATAGATGGTATTCACTAAGTCATACTCCTGATCATCATTCTAGGAATATTCCAATGCTCGATAGATTCTAGGGGGATTCCCATCCCTGGAGGCATGAAATCACCGAGAGTGCGAGATGGCTTCAACACCAGAGGGGGGATTTGTTTTACCTTGCATCATCATCACTTGCTCTTCTAAGAATTATAAGGCTGATATGTGGATCCAGAAGCAGAGGCTGGAGGAGTTGAGGCAACATTAAGGGCTTGGTCTAACTTAAATGGGAACAGATGACACCATGGGCACGGTTGACTGCCCTGCGGTCTAACCAGTCATCATACTTCTGAGACCCACAGTTGGATACCTGTTGTCATTCACCTTTGCTGTCACTATCAGGATTTGTAGAGATTCATGCTACCTATTTTAGGGTGGGTTCCAATCTAACTACATTGTTATCAACCTAGTCCTAGATCCATTCCTTTAACACAAAACATAATTTTATGGTATGTTTGAGAATTCAGTGATAAGTGCAGTAATCATGACAATTTATGAGATCATCCTCTTGAGGCTTCCTGCATTCTAGAAACTTAAGGATTCCTTAACCCAAGGAGCTTTGAAAATAACTAGAAACCCGATCCTCATTAAATGAGAAGGTCTAGTTCCTCTTGTGGAGGAAAGGAAATATAGGAGTCTGGTCCTGACGAGGGGTTGGATCCTGATTGTCTTTCCTGGGCGGTGGTGCTTAATAGGGTGGTGCCTGCCGATTCTGCAGGTAGGAGATGATGAGCCTAAGGCTGAGCCTAAGGTTGATTCCCTTGGAGAGGCTATGGAGGAGGCTCTACTAGTAACAATTCTAGGAGTATGGGAGACTCCATCTATGTGGTGGTGGCAGTCTATGACTTGGTGTGTCTTCTTTCAGGAGCTGGAGGAGGCAATAGTCACACCTACCTATCTTGATACAACACTTCCTCTAGGCACTACACCTTGTCAGAGAAATCTAAAAATACACTTGGTAAATTCTAAGTGATGAAGAAGTGAACCAATTCAGTCTTAAAATTCCCCCATGCACATCTTCAGTGGTTGTTCTCAAGTTAGCAGCATGTCGAGTGAGTATGTGAGTCCCTTACACCTGGAGAAAAAGTATGCATCTTTCTTATCAATCCATTGTTTGAACTTGAAGAGTTTAGAAATAATTTTTTTCATATAATGGATCTGAACTGATAAATAAACTTCCTAGAAAGATCTTTCAAACCAGTAATGGACTCGATGGGTAACTGGATATAGCAGATGAATGCATTCCCTTCTAACGTCTGCATGAAACACCAGATCTTTGTGGACTCTTGCTGCTCTGGAGTACCCAGCATAGGTTTACACCATGAAATAAAGTGGGCCATATTATATAACAAGTCACCCATCCCATTGAAGGGGGAAAAGGGTATGATCACAAAAATCTGGGGGTGCTAGCATGTCATCCACCAATTCCATATATGGCTTTCCATCAGGTGGGATCACCATCTGTTGTGTCTCAAGGGCCTTGAGGCAGGCAATGAGAGTGTCCATCAGATCATCCTAGAGGAGATTGCAATCTTGTAGAGGATTCATGACCACCAGTGTGTTGGTAGGATCTTCAAAATGATTGGCAGGTTCAACAACTCGTGGAGCGACTAGAGCATCCTTTGGATCTACTGGAGGAATGACCTATGGAGCTATTAGAGGAATAACCTGAGAAATATCTCAAGGAGGGTTCTCATGAATTTTAGGTAGATTTAGTAATAAATATCATGGTCCCTCACCATAGGATCTGGTCTCTACCCTATCGGGATGCACAAGACTATCAAGATCAATAGGTGGTAACTCGTCAAGGAGGACTTGTGGTTTCCCCTACTTCCCCAATGGAGGAGGGGAAGGATTGTGTCAAGAATCACCATAATCTAGATGCCACTTCACAAGGCCCCCAGAAAGGATCTCTTCAATGAATCTCTTTTAGTCCACAAGTTTCTAGAGAAAGGCAGTTGTGTCAAGGTAAACCTCTATCTCTTGTGTGACATTAGATGGATCATATGGCTTGAAGGTTCTAATATGACTTTTACCCTTATTGGGGTCTCAATCGAAGGGAAATGACTTAGAGGGTTCTGCAAGGCCAAGTATCTACATTTGCTGGAGAGTGATGATTCTTGTATGAGTGTCCACATGGTATTTCCCTACCCCAAGATTTGAGTCCTCTTCGTCAAGCCCTTCCTCAGTGTCCTCCTCCTTGAGCAGATTAAGATCATTTATATTCACCGTGACTACATCTGGTGGCATATCCTTGATATCACCATATAAGTTGGGTTGGTGTGGGATGTGACTAAAGTGAAGAGTGGTATACTACCTCTAAACATGGATCTGAACATGTGGGGTCACCTCTTCATTAATTTTCTGGAACATGGTGAAGCTCTGAACTCATCATTGGTGAAGGGACTGGTGATAGCTGAGTGATGTAGGGTGTTGATCCATGGGAAACACTACTAACTCAACCATTCATCACTACTGACCGATGTTGTTATAATGCTTTTGGATCTTTGGATAGGACAAATGAAAACCATAGAGAAAGAAATGCATTGCCCAGATAGTCCGGTGGAAGCACATGATCACATCCTAGGTTAATAACTCTGCAATGTCAAAGTTTGGAGTAGCGATCGACCAGAACATCTCAGGAAACTGATCCACAACAAGGGTGTCCCATAGGCTTCTCTACTTAGAAATGGGATCCAACTCTTGGTTTAATAATTCTTTGATCTTGGTCGGCTGAGGAACTAGAAATAGCATTGATTTGGACTACTACAGTGGTGGACTAGCCAGTGAATAAAATGTTGTGTGAGCTGACTAGATGCCACACACTAGGTCATCTCTTGAAGACGATACCAACTACATCATCATGTTCCTATAGGATGATGTGTTTACCACTGCCTCATGGGAGAGAGCAGTAGTTGTCAGTGGTGATTCTGGTGGGTTCTCTTCATCTACCATGCCCCAGAATAACTCTTTGTGATCTCAAGTCAAAGTATAGAATGAAACTGGAAATTATAGAGAGGGATGCACAACAAGACTTTGGAAGGGAGACAAATCTTCGTCCACTTGCATGTAACTACAAATGGATTTAGGGATTTGGTGCATCTCACCTTCTAGGATGATGAAAATCCCACATTGGGTTCCTACCCCAAACTTTAATACATAGGATTGGGGTGAAGGCTCCATCATTGTGTTTCATTATACTTTAGAATCTAAGAAATGGACTAGATTGAAAAAGATCCGGCACTTCTCAGAGTTCTTCCTCCAGCGGTGATGGTTCACCCTTCTACCTCGGGATGACTCTTCATGGTAGGGTAATTCTTCGGCATTGTGAGGCCTTCCATGTGGATTTTTTGTGGATTATGTAGAACCTATACTAGAGATAATGAGAACATGGGGAGGACCTCCATGCTCACGGGTGATGGAGCGAGGAGGACCTTCACTATGGTTGATGATGTTGAGGTTCCGAACTCCACTTGAGGTAAGAATGATGTAAAGAGGACCTTTGTGTTGATGAAATAATTCATGAGGAGGATCTCTATATCTATAATCATAGGAATGGCTAGGACCTATGTACTGGATGTCAGCAAGACATAGAGAACCTCCCATTGGACTGATGCTGGTGACATGGGGAGGACCTACATGGTGGTTGTGAGAGTAGGGAGGACCTCCACTCTAGATGGATATGGTATGGGGAGGATCTCCATACTGAATCCCATCATCATGGGTCAGCCCGTGATGGCTTTTGATAATGCCAGTGGCCAAAATAGTCAACCCATCCCACCCGTGGGGTGGCTGAGGTCTATATTTTGATCGGGCATAGGTGGATTCCAGCTCTATAGTAAAAGGGACCTAGTGTAATGTGTTGAGGGTGGCATGGTCCACTGAAATAATGTAAGGGGATTCCCCCTAAAGGGAGTCTTCCTGAGATTGATCCCGATGTTGGAATCAGGTTATCTAGACTGGGGTCAGTGGAGAAGATGTGTAGACCACTTGTTCTTTATCCTGAGGGATCAGCAGTTAGTGGCATTTATGTCACCTGGTGGGATCCCTCCTTGGAAGATCCCAAGAAGTTGTCATAACTGGAATGACTCGATTATCCATTACCTCATCGGAGTAGGGGATTAAGTCATAGTAATATTCTTGGGAGAGGATCCTAAAGTGTTTATATATAGGAGTGGGGAGTAGTGACTCCCTACAGAGCCCTTGGGGGCGGCGGTGATGGAAAGGCACAGAAGACTCCAGATCTTGGTGGTCTGTATCCCTCATGGGAATGACCCCTTCCTTCTCATACTGTCATATGAGAGCATTGATCACCCTCCTCTTCATGGTCTATGAGGGTGATATGGGGTGTGGGAACTTAGTAGTCATGGTTTTGGATGAAGTTGTAGCAGTGGTGGAATCGTGTGGGATTGTCGCATTGTTTTTCCTCCTTCCCCTGAGTCTGTGGTAAGAGGGAAATTGAATTCATCTGGCTTAAGTCCTACAATACAAAATGATTCAGCCATTAGTATAGATAATAATAAATAAATTCCCAATGCCCCAGCCTCATTCAGTCTTCCATGGTTGGAGAGAGAGATCTACAGTATCGATTCCATAGAACGAAATTCCCAATGATTAACTACCCCATTTTTGGTGAGTTCCATGTCAGGACCACTATTTTCCTGGCAGAACCTAACATCAGATAGTTTTATTTGTTGACATGATTGTCTACTGATGTCTCAAGTGCTACAAATACCAAGTTGAAAAGAATAGTTCATGTCAGGTTCACCATTTCTATTTACGATGCTTTCTGTTAGGGCATGCATCATTGGATCGCGACGCACGGCTTGTTGACCCTCATTCCCACTTTCCAAAGGTATTATAATTTCATCAATTCTTTAGAGATGTATTCTACTAGATTGAAATCGTATGATGGGATTTTGGTTCCTAATTTTTTGGATTCCTCCTCAGAATTTTTCTCCTATGTTGGTTCTCCCTTATAGATTAAGACGCTTTTCGTGAAACTCATTCCTAGTGTAATATCTTTGTGGAGACAAAATAATTATGATGCTCATGTCTAGACATTACAAAGGGTATTAATATGGATTCAACCTTTGATCAGTGGAGTAGTCATGTTGGAAATAAGTGGAATGTTTGGATGTTGGAACATTGGTCACCTATATTCTTCTTCATAAGAGGGTTTCTCAAGGGTGCGAAAACCTGAGGCATCCCACATCGATCGTGGGGTATCTTATGATAGATTCATGTCTTCTGAGTTTTTCCTAAGGCATCCCATATCTAACATGGGGTAGGATATGTGTTTAACATCTAGTGGATATGGAGGGTAGCAAGTTTAACATCTTGTGGAGATGGAATGGGCTGACCAGAACACTTGTGAAGGTAGATCAAATAGGTACATCCCTAGGAGGGTGTGCCTAGAATGTTTACTAGATGGATGGATTGAAATTAACTATAAAGATGGACCTTTGAATGGTGTGTCCCATAAAGTGAATTTTTCACACCATTAAGGATGGTTTAGACACCACTGAGGGTGAATCAAGAAGGTATACCCCAATGAGGGGGACACCAAGGTTAACCATTGGCTGGGATTAAACCTCATGGAGGCTTTCTACGTACCCTATTTAGGATACAGGGATAAAAACCTATGTATTTTTATGGGGGTGATGTGGGATTATGCATTGAGACTTCCCATCATAAGAGGATTACTCTCAAATGAATGATGACTAATTTGGTTCTTATTCATGGTTAGCTTAATGTATGAATGTCATGATCCCACCGGGATGTGTTGGCTAGGTAAGAATCAGGATGGATGTGAATGAAGTGGGAGGAAACGAATGGAATGGATGATTTGTTAAGGTTATCATATTTGAACCTCATGGAGGATTCCTACATATCCTAGTTGGTTAGTAATAAAAGTCCATGTAGTTCTGAGATCCTATATAGTTTCACATTATATGTTAAGGATGAGAGTGAACTAATGTGAAGATGATGATGTCTTTCTTGAACCTTGGGGAGGTTTTTTATGTATCCTAGTTGGTTGGGAAAAAAAATCCACATAGTTATAATGGGGGTGTTGGGTCTTACACCTGAAGAGGTAGCCCAAGCATGTGGTGTGGGTCTTATGCATTGAATATTCCCATGTGGACCAAAATAATATGTGACCTATGAGAGGGGAATGACCCTATTGAGATATAGTGGCTCAAGGTAAAGACTGGGTTGGGAATAGATGACGGTGGATGCTGAGATCTGGGAGGTTCATCCCTAGGATGAGGTCACTAAGGTCTAACAATGGTCGGTATTGAACCTCATGGATGCTTCCTATGTTCTCTGTTTAGAATACAGGGAACAAAAACTGTGTAGTTTGGTGGTCTGGGGCTTACGCATGGCTAGCGTCCAATGAAGGTGGAAGTCAGGTATTAGTCTAGGAGGGATGCCTAAAAGAAGTTTTTCACATTCACTACTAAACTCTAAGCCCATGTGAGTCATGTTTGGTGTGAGAAAAAAGAGGAGTCAATAGACCATATGGTCACATCACAAAATATATGTCAGTAAGGGATGGTGTGGGGCTTACGCATGGAAGTGGACTATAGAGAAAAATCTCAAAGGGAGAGTAAAGGGGTGTCGAGAGTCCCCGATGATCATCCACGCTATGGTATTTGCTTCCAGAGGAGTCAATGAGGAGAAAGAGTGATACCTACTATAATAAATGATAAGGGATTATACTAGGATGGCTTCCCTTCCTCCCAAGGTGGATTTCATTCCATTTGAGTAGTATCTCATTCCATGTGAGGAAGATCTCACTACTGTGGAGATGAGTGTGCATGGAAAATGATGAAGTCGGGGCACCCCATGTGTATAGTATAGGGTGAGGCTATAATTTAATGTCATGTGATGAGGATAATAGTGCTTGGTAGTTTAACATCCTACAACACGGATGAGAAGGTCTCACTCCTCACCCCTTGGACTTACATAACTGATACCCACCTACAATTGGGGAATAGAAGGCACTAGCAATGCCCGACAAGAGTGGGGTGGAGGATTGGTCAGTCATAGGGTCTGTGTTAGCATGTCTATTCCAAAATAAAGAGTCATTAGTATACCTATTCCAAAAAAAAGGTAGGGAAACACAACATGGGACACCGCATGAGGGACAAGGAAATTGCTACACACAAGCCTAGAGGGCTGCACGGAGGAGGTGCATGAAATATGTGGGAGTTGTGTACAATAGGGGCCCAAACATAGTACTTTGGGTTAAAGATGAGCCATAGAGCCTAAGAAAATGGGTGAATGCAATATTGGAGGCTTGTGTGCAAAAGGAAGGGGTTGAGTGGTAGGGGTAATGAATAAGGGAATGTTTTTCATGCAAGGTGGGTCTCTTCACACATTTGAATTAGGCTAAAAGTAAATGGGAGAGGGTCAAGCCCTTATGGTCCCATAATAAGGGAGACCCAAATGGGACCTTTAATGAAAGTTCCTTTACCTTGAGGGATCCATGTCTTTTGCATTATCATGGAAGAGGTAGTCTTGTATGCGCAGGAGAGATAGTTTGACTTTTGGATCATTACCCTAAAGAAATGGGTGTCCTTCTATTTATAGGGAAAATCCTTAGAGGTGGATCATAAGATATGTGATATGGAAGTGGGAATTTGACGTTGCATTGGGCACACAAGATCCTTATGCATGGGTTGGCCTTTTGTGTGTCTTCCTCTCCACTTTTACTCATCTTCCTTGGCCATTTTTTGGGAGTCCAGGGTGAAGGAATGACGTTGACGTCACATTGGGAATGTAAGGTTTTTATGCGTAGTTTTTCCCCTTGAATTCATCCCTTGGATCTTGTGTGTGGGTGCTTTGTAATTTTCAGATGTCCTGGTGAGTTAAAGGGTGTCTTTAGTTTTCTCAAAGATGACTGTTTGCGGCTTCAACTAGAATTTGACACCAAAAAACCCCTAATGAGAAATTATTTTAATGAAATATTTATATTAAATATATCTTTATTAATTGAAATTCATATAATGAATATTACTAGTTATATAGTTAAATTAAAAAAAATATTTTCCTTGAAAAATTCATTTTTCAGAAAACCACTTTCATTGTGCTTACAATTTTTATTTTAAATTTAAATCTTCCACCTATGTTAATTGATTTTCATAAAATGGATTCCATATTTTAAATCATCATAATTTATAATAAGTAATAATTTCAACTTAATTTTTGAACAATATGAATAGTAATCGTACTAAATATTAATTACCATGGTAAAAGAAAAATAGGTTAATTAAGGGTAAAAATAATTTAACAAAGACTAGAAACAAAGTAACCCTAATAGTATAAATATTTCTATTTTAATTTAATTTATATTAGGATTATATTTATTTGTTTTACTTTGTAAATGATTATGTAATTAGTTTGATAAATAATTATATTCTGATATAATAAAACACAAATTGTATTTTTGGGTAATATTTAAATTCAATTAAGGAATTTATTTTGATGAATTAATGTTTTTTTTAAATAAATAATATTTTTAATAAAATATTATTACTAAATAATTTTTATTAAATATAAATGATCGTATAATTCTTATGAATTCAAATATAATTTTTATAAGGGTTTGAAAAATATTTACTTTTAAAAAACCCAACATTTCTCAAAAAATATCGATTGTTATTTTAGATGTCAAAAAACACATATTTATAAAATTATTTTTATAAAATTATTATTATTTTTTTAACCATGATGTCAAAATTATCCAATGGTTATTTTTCCATAATTTTCCAAGACAATCGAATTTTCGGGTAAAAATTAAATACTGTATAAATATAAAGTGTGTATTACGACATTATAATAACCCAAAATTTATATAATAAATACTATAAATGGTATACATGACCAAATAAATTATTTTGTTTAAAAATTTGATTTTAATTTTCTTTGAGTAATTTTATAAAGCATTGCTGAATCCTCCAAAACCTATAATATATTTTAAGGTTTTAAAATCATTTCTTTAAGAGTATGACTCACCTGCACATCACCAAGGAAAATATTTTAATAATTTTTTCCCTTGACCTTATAAAATAGTGAAAACCAGCCATATTTGGAATAAAACAAGGAAAACCCATGGTAAGTTTTGTTATTTTGGTTATTTTATTATATAAAGTCCAAAACCTAAGTTTGAGAAATAATAAAGAACTCCCTCTTTTCCTATATAAACCAACCCAGGCTATAATTTCACTTCACTCAAATTCCTTGGATCATGTAATTACTATTCCATACCCTAAATTATTCCCAAGTATCCCTTATGGTCTCAAGAAGCTCCTACCAAGCATTTGGAGCCACACTCTCAAGGGTAAGGGCTCTCTCTCTCTCCTATTTATTCAAGCAACTCTTTTATGTTATTCCTTTTAATTACCATTTTTTCATGTTGGTATATATTATAAAATATCCCCATTACCTTCCATTTTATGTATAAAATATGATAGACCCCTTTTTCTCTCATTAAATCCCTCCTATGAACCTTTGTGTACACTCGTTACCATGCCTAAATTTAGTAAGAGATCCTCTCCTCCGATTTATTCAAGTTTTTTATTTATCTTATTCCTTTTATTTCTAATTATTATTGTTGATATATGTTTTTAAATGTCCATATTACTATATTTTTATGTCTAAATTATGAGAGACTCATTTCTCTCTCATCAACCCATTTTATTAATCTTTAAGTGAAGTTGTTATGCTGCTGAAATTCCACCATGATTCTCCATGCAAAACAATTGTGTAGTGAATTCCCATACCCATTTTCTATCAAAGGTGTTAAAATGTATAAATTTATACTTATTTATTGGGTAATTAAATTTAATTATTACACACTCCATGATCATGGAATATAATGTGATGATAAATGATTCCATTTTTTATAATCTATGTGACACATTTAAGTAATAGAATGAAATTAATGTGATGGGTGCACCTGAAATTATATAGCGCTCTAATGTAACGGGTAATTTTTAGTCTCACGAGACATCACATTGGGACATGGAGTAAACCCAATTCCTTTATGGGACTTGTTCCATCATGATTTCTTGGAATTTAGCCTTGACCTATATTTATGATGCATTATTTTAAGATGTTTCCACATTTCTTGTGTATCCTTTATGATTATCATGATATCTCATGCCTCATTATTCATGTATATTATTATCACCCTATTTATGTACCATTTATATTATTATTGGCTAGAATATAATTACTTTATTCATGTTATTCCATCTTTATTCCCTTACTGGGATTTATAGCTCACCCATTTCTTATGTATGTCCCCAAGTTATCCCATGTAGTTTTATGTACGAGTATATTAAGTAAGTTTTCAATAAAGATGATGTATTTAATGTTTTATGTTTTTATTTAATGTACCTAATTCTTAAAGACACTAGGCTTCTCAATCTTAAGGTTTTTATTATGTGTAATCTTATGAAATAAATCATTAATTAATCTGTAATAAAGAGTAGGATTTTCATAACTTTAAAATTATCATTTTGAAGGACGCACAAGGCCTTCATCCCTTTAGGCCTCATGAATCTTATTTTTGTATGTTTCATGTTATTTTGATTAAAAATTTAGTTTTAATGGGGTTAAAATGTCTTTTTTTACCTCCCTGATCATTACTTTGGAGAGATATGGAAATTACTATTATGCTTAGATTAAAAAATGCACCCCCAGTATTCAAAAGAGGACCTAATTCACCTCATGTTTCTCCTCCCACTTCACCTCATAGTTATCCTCCTGTTGTAACCTCTATAGAACATAATCCCTAAACCTTCATAAAATCCAAACCTTGGCTAAAATAATGATTTTTTCTTATGTTTTGATTCTTTGATATTTATTTCAATGTATTATTGATTTATGGAATTGTATAAAATTCAATGAAAAATTTGTGTTTATTTTAGTAATATATTCTCTAAGTCTATTATTTTAGTTTACTAGATTAGTGTGTTTTATCTACTATTTAAACTTATTTTTTATATCACAAAAAGGAGGATAAGATAATAGAAAAAAAATTATTCATAATTATAGATTATTAATAATCATATTATTTATAAATTGATAAAATATATTTTTTTAATATGTAAACTTTTATGTTTTTGTGATCATAAAAGAGGGGAAGATATTTAAAAATACTAATGTGGATCTAACATATACAATTTCATCCTTATTTTTAATGCTAAAAAAATACCTAATTATTTTACTAATGAGTTTATTTAAGTGTGTTTAATAGGTTTATATTAGTTTCTATATATGCTTTTATAATTGGAGATTATTTTATTTTTGAGTCAATAATTTTAAGTAATAATCCTTTTGAAGTTAGAAATTTGGATAAATAATGATCCTTATGAATTTAAAAAATTGGATAAATGTTAATCCTTATAAATTTAATGAATCATCCTTGTGAATTATTTAGTTTTTAATTTTAGAAAAGGGATCATCCTTACTGAGATATATTCATCCTTATGAAAGTTTAGGATGAGTCTTACACAAGTCCAGGATGATGCTTACGTAAGTCTAGGATGATGCTTACACAAGCCTAGAGTTGATGCTTATGAAGAATAATCCTTACAAAGAGAATCCTTAAAAAATAATTATGCTTATAAATAACATTTATATGAAGATTTTTATCCTTATAATTATTCTCATCCTTACGAATATGATGATCCTTATGAAGATAGTAATCCTTACAAAGAATGAATATGATCTTTACTAAGTTAAATTTTAAATTTAAATATTTTCTAAAAGTTTTCTACCTTTGCTAATTTACTGGAAAAAAATACATCTCTTTAATTTTATCGAACTTTGATAAGTTTGAAGAGGAAATGACTGATTTTTTAACATAGTTGATTCCAAGGAATCTAAAAATTCTAAGGAAGACTAAAGCTACTAAATAGATACCTAGTTATCATTTCTGAGGAGAATATCACGAACTATCTACACCAGGTTTAATTTTATGTGTATCATATATATAATTATTCTCAACCATATGAATAACAAATAGATAATATAGAAAAAACACTCACACAAAAAAATATTGAATTTAAAAACATTAGTGTACTGTTTTTTATTCTATGAGATCAGGATACTTTGTGACCATAAAAAGAAGTGTTTTTTCTACAGTGCCTATGAAAATATCTCTATAAAAAACAAATTATCTTCATGTCTGCATTCAAAGTATACTCTCTCTCAAGATAGTTCAGACATCTGTCAATTGCTACTTGCAACTATGCGCTAATATGGAATTTCTTTTTCTACATTTTTTTATTAATACTGCTAAGTGAACATTACTTATATTGAGTGTGGGAGAAAGAGTGTGAATAAGTCTTGTAAGGGGGAGCCCAAGGTAAAATCTTGAAACCTTTTACCAATTAACAGCTTCTTGAACTCAGCTATGCAATCCCTGGAAAAAAAGATCAGAGTAAAAAATCACCAAACTCACATCAAGTGTTAGTAGAGTAAACTAGGGAAGATTATTGTGCCTCAAACCACTATAAAAACTTATTATGCCCCCAATTTTTTATTTTCTCTATTTATGCAGCATTACTCGAGTAAAAGGAGAGATATAGATTTGAGCAGTTTTAAGAGGGAGTTTTTTAATCAGTGTGAATTTTAAGAACTCAATTCACACCCATGTTGAGTTATTTTACAACATAACTTGGACAACATATATTATTTTTTATATTTAAATATAATTACAATTATTTATTTCCATTATATATATACATATTTATAATTACATTTTATATAAATAAATATTAATTTAATTTAATTTTAAATAAATACATTATATATATATATATTAATTCTAAATGATCACAAACATACACAAATATTTGATATATAAAATAAATATATATTTTTATAAATAATTTAAAATAAATATATTTATTGATATATATATATATATATGTTATTTATTTCCAACATGCACACACAAATTTTGTAAAATTATAGTTTAATATAAATAAATAATTATACTTTTAATCCATATACATATTGATTAATATAAATTTTCTGAAATGTGTATATATATATAAATATTTTATTAAAAATACATATAATTATATTTATATTTTTATAAAATATATATTTAGAAAAGAATAAAAAAATATGTGTATATGTGTGTGTGTTTATATACATAATTATAAATTAATATATATATATATATAATTATTAGTGAATATTTATTTGTTCATTTATTTATAGATAGCACACACACACACACACACCTACCCACCCACGCACGGACATTTAAAATGTAAACCTAAATATTTATTTTTATAAATAATTTTAAATAAATATATTTATGGACATATAGTTATATATATAGATATAGTTATCAGAGATGGATCTGAAAATTTCCTTAGATAAGCATGGAAACCCTACGTTATATAAATATAAATATGAAAACACACACACACACATGTTTAATATATAAATATAAATATATTTTTTATAAATAATTTCAAATAAATATATTTATGGAAATATGTGTGTGTGTGTGTTATTTATTTTCAACACACACACATTTTATAAAAAATATATTTATAATGTAATTAAATGATTATAATTATAACTAATATATATATATTAATTACTATAAATTTTCTAAAATAAATAAATAAATTATTATTTTATTATAAATACATATATTTATATTTACATGCTTTAAAAAATTATATTGATAAAAGAATAAAATAAATGTATATAATTATGTATATAAGTATGTGCATGTGTGTTTATATTTATATTTTACTATAAATGAATATATATATATATATAATTATAAATATATATATATATATATTTATTTAATTGTAAATTCATATTTATTTATTTATTTATAATATATATAGATACTTATATTGGACGGATTTATCCATCCTAAAGAAACATGTGCACCTGCCTTGTCTAGGATAGATCTAAAATCTGATCCATGTAAGCATGGACACCCCACCTTATCTGGAATGGATTTCAAATATGTCTGAGATATGGAGGGGAGTTGATGATTATTTGGGATGAATTTTAAATCCTTCTAAGATAAGGTGGGGTGCACATGCTTATTAGGGATGGATAAATCTATCTCAAATAATTATTTACAAATATATAATTCTATTTAAATTATTAATTTATTATAAATATATAATACAATATATATTTATATATATCTAAAAGAATATAAAAATAAGTATATATATGTGTGTGTATAATAAATAAATGATTAAATAAATATATTATCCATCAAATTATTATAAATATATAATTGTAATATATATTTATATATAAATAAATGAATATAAATATAATATAAAATAAAATAAATAAGTGTGTGTGTGTGAATATATATAAATATATATGAAATAAGATCGGGTCAATCCCATTTATTAAGAAATCCAAACAAGAGGAAGGACAGGAAGGAGGTCAGACATTAAATTCCAACCCTCATTCCAAGAGCCAAAGGTAAAATAAAATATTACACAAAATCTAATGAGGCCTCAAAAAAGAAACATCAAAGTCCAATGTCCATTAAAAATTGAGCATGAGATCTAAGACTCATATTGTGTTGAGTCTCTCAAGCTCCCCAACCATGTTTACATCATCCTTATCTCCATTAATTCATAGGGGCCATTTCAGAACAAGTTACATCCATGAATGGAAGATAAACCACCTTCCAATCATCTTTAATTTCAAATTTCTCTATAATAATTTTAGGAGCATCAAATAAAATTAAGGAATTCAAAGTGAAAACCTTTAACATTAGTGTTTATAGATCTTTTTATCATATTTTAGTGATTTGTGACATGCATTTTCATCTTTAGGATCAAAACCCACTATACCCATGCAACTCAAATCAACGCCATTAGAAGGGGAGGATTTTAATTCTCTATTTGTTCCATACACTTACAGATGTTAATAAATAGTTGAAATCAAGACATTTAAATTAACATCATTGGCTATATCAACAAAAATTGAAACAAAAATCTCCACATTCATATTTTACTCACAAGCACCTAGCTGATAGCCTAAGAGTTCCTCTAACTAACCACAAGAGGTTATATTCAGGCTACTAGCAACAACTGACACCCTACTCAAATTAGATCCCTTTCTAGGTTTTTGATTCAATAAAGAATATTTTTCTAGTTTCTTTTTTCCTTTTATGGTCACCTGATATTAATAATTTATTCTCCTGCAACAGTTGATAATCAATTTCACCTTGGGCATCCATCTCACAGTCAGATTCATCATGATCATTTACATCACCCTTCCTCCCAATGTTCCTAACTAGATAATATTTAATGTATTTCCTCCCATCATCATCATCAACACATGAAACTTGTACTTTAGGATGGAAATTGTAAGGACTCCCAAAAAAATTATGGAAAGTGCCAACCCCTGTCACAAACTTAGTGTTAGATTGTCCACGAGCACAATACACTTGCACTGCTTGACATAATTCAAACTATTGAGCATTAACTTAATCTATATTTTGAATCTACATATCAAACTCCTTAATAACCAATTATAACTTGGTTTCTTTATATTCATGTTCCAACTCTAGAACCTAATATATTATAAAAATATATTTCTATTTATTTAATAACTTATTTATATATTAATAACATAGCTAAATATTTGTATAATAAAAATAGAATTAAATAATAAATATATAAATAATATGTAAAAAATTCATATATTATATTTATATAATAAAATTTATATATATGTGTGTGTGTGTGTGTGTGTGTGTATTTATAATGTTTATTCAGTACAGTGGATTGTAATCCACAAACAACCCACACACCAAGACACCCCAGTGGGTCAAGCTCGATCCCTCCCCAATAGGAATAAAAAAACACCCACTTGACCTATTTTATTAAATTTTTCAATAGTCCAAAGACCCATTATTGGAATCTCAAAAGACCTAAGATAACATCCTGAAGGCCCTTGATGGGAAACTTCCAAATATCACCTTAGACATGCAGTATTGGCTGCTAGTTTCATTCGCATCAATAGTCCACTACCTCAGACGAACAACATCAACTACTCACCACATTCACTTTATTTTTCCATTTCAATAGATGTGCAACATTAACCCCAGCACATTTTATTCATTCATCAACTAGAAGGCCTGCCATAATTGATGTCCCTAAGGCCCCTTTTCTCAAAATCCCCATGTTTTGCACTGTTTCACCACCTACGTCAGCATGTACCTAGGTCTACAAACGTACTCGCATCACTGCCTATGTCATTGAACATAAATGGACCCAAAAATCCCACCCAAGGGAGGCTACTTGGATTTGAACCCAGATCATATGCAGAATTACAAGGTGTATTTACCACTCAGGCAATCCCCCAACTGCATATCGAATGTGGGTTACATTTCTATATATATTTATTTATAAATATGCAATTATAAAAATAAAAATATATATAATTATAAATTTAAATTATGTTTGTATATATATATTATTTATTTCCATTATGCAGACACACATTTTATAAAAATATAATTACATTGTAATTGAAAAATTATAATTATAATTAATAGACATATTTTTAAAGATACATTTACTAAATTAAATATATTAATACATATATTTATATTTATATGTTTATAAAATATTTATTTAGAAAAGAATAATTATAAATATATATATATTTAACTATATATGTAAATAGATATATTTTTTAATTATAATCATATAAGTGTGTAGTTATTTATTTATTTATATATTGTTAACATGTGTCTTTGTGTGAGTGTGTTTACTTATCAAGGAATGATTTAATTCTATCTTAAATTAAACATATACAACCCAATATATCTGATAATAATTTCATATCCATCCTAGATAAATACTTATATGTTATATATTATTTTGGATGAATTTATTTCCATCCCTAATAATCTGTCCTATATATAAAAGGGATTACTCATCTAGGATAGATATTGAATCTATTTAAAAAAATTATATATTTTATTTGGGGATGATATGATATCCATCCCAGATTTTCTTTCCTACATGTAAGATTTTCTTATAACACACATTCACATTTTTGGAAAAAATGACATGATGAAACCACTTTTTCGAGTATAGTCATAGAAGATGATATAAGCTAACAATATGAAGAAATAAGAGGATAAATCATTTAATGACATATTCATAAAACATTAAGACATACAATACAATTTTAACTACAACACAAATAATAAATATGATTGTAGAAGGTGCCTATTGTATAAAACTATCAGTTTACACCACTTCAAAACTATATTGGGTGAGAATCTCGGATCAAAACCAATAATTCAATATGATCTAGTTTAATCAACACCATGAAGGAAAAGTAAGAATATTTGTTTCCAATTTTGTATTTTCAAATTTTATTCTTGTTTATCATGCATGAACATTGACTTTATTAACTTATTACAACACGTAATACAAACAGGATGAAGGTATTTTAACCTTGGAAACAATCTGACATCAAAGATCTGGGAAAGGTTACATGGATATTTCATTAATATAATTTGTTATATCATTAAGGGAATTAGATAAACTAAAATTATAAAACATATATTGTAGTTGATGATAGGATATATTGAAATTAGTGATACATAATTCCAGTGGGTCATAAATTATGATTGAGTGATACTATAAAGAATGATTGTCTAGAAGGAGTGATCAACTAAAGGGTTTATAAGGATTGAATGAGTCTTGTTCATTATAGTATAATACATTATAAACAATAAATACTAAGATCTCTATTCATGAAACTGAAACTGTGTATAAATAGATAATGAAGAATAATGTGTACCTTAGACCATGATGGCCACTACTTCTATTATCTTCAAACACCTACTTGATTAAGATCACAGAGAAAAATTCTTAATAATCCTTCCACTGTGGTGTATCCACAGATCGACTAAATCAACCGATGCTCGGCTTGTATCCCTCTCACGATCAAAATATTCTAGTATCTCTTGGAAGCTAGGGAAGGAGTGAAAGATAGCTTCACTCGGGAGAATCATTAATAGGGAGCTCAGGTGAGGATCACTAGAATTAACACACCATATTAATTCCTTAGAATATTTATATAGGCTCTAAGACACTACCGCTCCTTCCATGGAATTTACTTGTACATTAAAAAAATGAGTAAATGAAACAAGTTATAATACTTATAAATATAGTCCATCCAAATTCTCTCCCATGTATTCCATATTATAAAACAACTATAATAAATGATAAATTATGTGAAAGATGAATCTAAATGTTAATACTTAGAATTAAATTTATTTGTTCATTAATAGGGTGTAATATTAATTGTAAAATATGATTCTTCATTCCCTACAGAATATAAAAGTCATATATTATGATTGGATTGACAACTGTAATATGATATCACTATATCATATAAAATAATATGAATATATGGCATAAAGTATTTTTTTTTACTATGTATTCCATACCATACCATATCCCCATATAATATCTTATAATATGAGATAAAATATATTACATATATATAGGGAATAACTCCATAAATCTCCTACATACACTTAATATTGATAGATTTTGTGTTTCATTTCACCTTGTATTGCATCATATAAAATAACTTATTAAACCATAACTAAAAAACCATTTAGATATCTTCCAAAATAATTTTGGAAGTCTATTATTGAATTCACCATATATCACATCATATGTAATACCTTGTGAATATCCATCCAAAAAACCTTTTGAAAAAACTATAAAACACTTATAGAGAAGCTCTTTGAGCTTCTTAAAAATTGATTCCCATTCGGTTAACCAAAATGTGTGACCTCATGGGAATTTTTTTCATTGAAAATAAATAAGAATTCATGAATTCATAAATGTAAGGAAACAGTGGCATCTTTCAAGGAATCAGTTCTAGTCAATCTACAAATGGATCTAACATGATCTCCATAAAACACATGTATTTTTATGCATGTTTCCACTAGACATATCATACACATGCATGCATTTTCTTATTATACCTTTTTTAAATACATCAAGTAAATATAGTACATGAAGTATATCAATCCCATATATACTTCTCACATGTCCTTGATTCTTTGAGTATAGACTAACTATGTCAATGAATACATCACATATAATTCAGCTAAGCATATGGGAAAATCACATGTCCTCACTAAATGGATAATCTCATCACAAGTCTTATATAGGTATGGTTATACAATACTTTAGTCTATCTCAATCGAGGGACTAGATTCCATATTCATTATATGGGAGAAAAAAACTCTTCCTATTTAAGCTCCAAATGATGACATGATCAATAACATACCCATACAAACCAGATTAGATAGGCCTCAAGGATTATATAATAAAGATATCAAAGTATTCAAGTTCCCATGAAAGTTATCTTACCAAACTCTAGTATTAGGTAAATCCAAGTATGAAACACGCACCCCCCAGTATACCAAATACATATTGTATGAGACTCCATGTGGCATACTTGGGGGTCATATAGTGAAAAAAAACTATTTTTATGCCACATGATCATATTATACAAATTTATATTAAATATTATCTATATTAAACTTAATATTTCATCACAGCCTATAATAATCCATTATGAACATTGGATAGGGATACTTTAAATTCATAATTTTATAGGTTAATTATCATTTCACTTAAAGTAATATATATATATATATAGAAAATGATTAATAATGATAATGTGAACAATTCATTTTATATGACACAATACATTTTATATTATTAAACTCTTTTTAGAATACTAAAAAACTATACATAATCACCCATATCATCGTATATCATATGATATAACACCAGATAATACTTTTATTTTGATGCAATTTTTAGGTTTTATTAAAATTATTATATCTCTATGTAATCCTTTCCACATCTTTACATGAACATATGATGAAAGATTCCCACTAAAATCATTTAGTGAGTAACATAAATGAAGTAAGTTAGTTTGAATAGTAGTGAGACTTAGGAATCACATTCATAATGTTTAACTCATTGAATAAGTATTCAAACCCCTTTAATTCACAAAATTTAATGTTACAATGTTAGTAACATCTGTTATATACTTAGATCAATTTCTCAGTTTATCATTTCTATTAATTTTAGTACTTTTCCATAAAATTTTTTCCATTTATATCATTTTGTTAATGATATATGTATCCTTAAATTTTTATTTTCCAACACGTCCTAAACTCCTTTATAACATAATGTGATATTCACTTTATTATTGTAATAACATGTTACTCTTTATATTTAACTTTATTGATATACCCTCAAATATTTTAGGATACTAAGTGACATTCATTTTGAATTTTTATTGAAATAATATTTTATTTTTTATACTTTGAACTTATATAAGCATAAATATACTACCACTAGCCTCTTATAAACTATATTATTTTAAAAATAGCATTATAAGATGTAAAAAACTATTTTGTGTCATTAAATAATACTTATTTCCTTTATTTAGAATATTCAAAACCATCACCAACCATATCTTATATGGTATTCTATGTGTTTGGATAAATATTATGAAAATGAGATTTTAAAAAATTCCATTGATGGGTAGTGGAATTGTATCCATTATATTTTAACAAACATTTGTATAAACTCTTTTATCTTGGAAAAAACTCTTTTAACCTTGCATTATTTTCAAATATGTTATAGAATCCAATGAATCATAAACCATGGGTATTGAAATATCATATCATATTATTTATAATAACTATTTATTAAAAAAACTTTTATTGTCATATAAAATAAATAAAATAAAAACACACATCATTTATTTTTATCCATCTAAGATTGATATTTTACTTTTCATTAAACTTTATGATTTAATAACCCTTTACTTCATCATGATCCAATAATCCTTTTCTTTATTAATTAAATTCAATATAAAATATTGATCAATTATTTCCTTAATTTTTAACTCATTTATATTTAAAACATTTTTAAAATATATATTAGGTATCATATAACCTTCAAAATCAAATAATTTATTCTATAAAACTAATAAATAACATGTAATTTCCATGGAGTTTTATAAACTCCTTGAGGTATCCCTAAAAATCCCATCACATGTGTAACATTTCCTTACATTCTTAATAACTCTAGGTTTCAATGAGCAAGACTAACTATTGGAAAAATCCAATCTTCTTTTAGAGATTAAAACTTTATCCTTCAGTATTTTCAACACAATATAAGATCCTAGAATTCACATGTCATCCTCATATATCCTTGACATTTAGAGGAAAATTGTAAACATTTATTGAACTCATTCACATATTTGGAACATTTCAAACAATTATTACAAGATTAATTCCATAACTCTATCAATCCTTAGAGGATACCTTCAGTCTCTCCATGTCATTGGCACTATCAATATATAGCGACCCAAATTTCTCTTACATGACTATTACATCATTTTTAAGATAAAAAATATAATAGTAATACATTAAAGGATCAAAAAATTTAGTATCATGGGAAAATTAATCATGTAAATCACTTGTACATAATAAAACATAAACATTATTTAAATGTTATTATTTATCCTCCTAAAGGATTTCACATCCTCCTTAGTCAATGTCATCATCTGATAATATGCATCAAATAAATTTGTGAGCTAAAATCTCAGTAAGGGGAGTAATAATATGAGATGAATAAGGGACATGAATCAATAGTACATGGGTGATTATAATGAACATCATCATTTCATAAGTATATGATCATCATCATAATCATGAGGGAAAAATTTTATAAATGAATGGAATATTTCATGTTCATAATAATGAAACATCATAGCATAGTGGTTAAATACCACACATAGTTGTGAATAAATCTAGCATCATGTTCACACATAACATATGTGCATAAATTGTAACCTCATAATTGTGAAAAAAATATAGAATCTTGTTCGTGCATAATGCATGTAATATCATGAAATATATCATATTACCTAATTAATTGGAGGGTTATATAATTATGGGCCCATACTTCACACTATAAACATCTTATATTCGTGCAAGCCACTTGGAAAGGGTCAATATATCAATCATAGTCATGAAATAAACCCATGGGAAAGAATGAGTTTCATAAAGGATTTCACATATCATAATTCATGGAATAACATTTTGGGTTCCCAAATGAATAAGGTATATAATAATTTTTCATAAAATATCATTATTCTTTGAAGAATAAACAACTTAAAAGGATTCAAAGAGATGCTTTAGAAAAATAAATACTTTTTTGAAAACTCATTATAATTAGATTAGAAGTCCTTTTAACAAGGTAAAAAAATAGATATCCCCAGAAAAAAGGAAAATAATTGTGAAAGGAAACTATAAATGCAATATAGAAACATCCATACTGATAATAATGTGAAATATAAGATAACCCAAAATGATGTAATTAGTTTTGACAATCCCCTAAACTTAAATCCCGCTTTATTTCATTGTTATTTTTCCTCCTGAATAAGAAACTTAAGTTTATTAAAATTTCGAACCAGAAATTAATTATGTCCATTATTCACTCTTGAACAATTAAAATAATTGAATTATATTACTTAATTAATTTTGATAAAGGTGATACTTTTTTATATCATATTTTCCTTAAAAATATCATATTTTGCTTTGATTTAACGATCTTGCATAATTACTATTTATATATTATAAAGATTAACCCCAAAATATTATAAATACTTATATTTATATTTTTTTATATTATAAATAATTTTTTATGATCATTCGTAATGGTTTGTAATAATTAAAAAGTTGATAATGTCCTCATGGGTTGTTAACCAACTATTTACGGAACATTGTCATAAAAGGAGGAAGAGAATTATGAAATATAAATATGTCATAAAAATGATAATTTAATTATGTTAAAATAATAAATATAATGTTAAAATACTTCTTAATTAATATTATTATATTTGGGTTTGAAATGAATTTGGGAAAAGGAAGAGAAGTGTAAAATGAGTGAAGGGTTGATGAAAACTTACCCTCTTCTCAGTGTTGCTTCTTTTCTATGGAACTTAAATACCTTGATGATAGAAGTTGTTTTTTCTATGGAATGTTCCTAAGGATTATAAGGAGATTAATATGGGGGATTTGGGAATAAATTTGTATTTGTTAAGTTCAAGTGATGTGATTTTCCAAGGGATGGGTGAGAGGTTATTTATACTTGATGAGTGGGGTATTTTTAAGTTATAATATTGAATAAAATATTATATCCTAGGTAAACCTTTAAATAGAAATATTTTTGAAATTATAAAATATATTTGGATTAATAAACATTATTTTAATAATTTTAAACACTTTATAATAATAATTTACTTGTATAATCAAAAGGAAAATAGGGAAAATGAAAAAATATTATTTTAATGGGATACATTAGACATTAGGCTGTGGAAAATAATTTTTAGCTTTAGAAAACATTTTTATTGAATTTAAATAACTAATTTATCAAATTAAATATTTTTTTAGTTGATCCAAAATTTATATAATTAATTAGGTCATTATTACATCATAAATGATGTCATTTAAAATACACTAGTTACGAAAAAAGTGTATTTTCACTATTCACCTAAATATTGAAGTATTTTAGAAAATTACCAAAAAACAACCTTTGGAAAATTTTGACATGATGATTCTAAAAATGATATTAATTTAATCAAAATAATTTTATAACCTAGGTAATTTAAATTTTTAATATAAAAATTATGTTTTTTATGAAATACATTAAAATACAGTTTATTAAAAACGTGCTTATATTTTATTTAAGTTTTCAATATTGATATTTATTTTATGGAATTATAATATATATATATATATATTATTAAATTACTTATGATAAAAAAATTATATTACATTTTATTATTTTGAGGACTAATTACTATTCTCAATGACCAAGTTACTATTCTAACATTCACTTTACTACTCCAATGGTCACATTAAATCCAGTAAATACCTATTAATTCCTTAATAAATTATTCATTAAAATTCCTCCCAAGGTTATATATTTTCCTTTTATAAGATTTCAATTGGTTTGCTAATAATTTTTATCTTTTCTATAGTGTTTTTCATGGAAGCGATAACTCTAATAGATTGGAATGATCTATGTTTTCCCATTCTACTTTTGTTATTTAATATATTTTTTCCCATTGTAAGTTTTTAAATTTTCATGGGTTTATTTGATAAATAATTTAATAGTTTCATTAATGAAATAAAGTTTTGTTAGTTTCTCTCTGTGTTATATGTTTCTAATATTATATAAAATAAAACAAATTTATTTAGGAAATAAATATCATTTATAAATTCGGGGTCATTACATTCCTCCCCCTTTTCATCCCTGGATTTTCAACTCATATTATCAGTTGATAAAATATAAGGATACTTATTTTTCATTATCTCCCCAAGTTCCCACTTCGCCTCTTCATATTTATGGTTCCCCTGCAACGATTTGGCAAGGTGAGTTTTCTTATTGCATAGAAATGTGTTTTGATAGTCCAAAATCTTTATTGATGCTCCATATAAGAGTGGTAATTCTATAATTATACATCCTACAGATTCTATATATGTGAGAGATAGAGTATTTAATTCCATATGAGAGATATGTGGATCACATCATGAAATTTATCTATATTTAGTGGAAGTTTTAGCTAATACACCATTAATTATATGCAATAAAGGATCTCAAAGGGAATAATATACCTAGGGATAAGATTTCATTTCTTTCCAAACCAAATGAATCTCTTTCATAGTGATATTAAAAAGAAAAATTTATCTCTAACTTTAAACTTTGAGTCCCTTTGATGGTTGTCAGTATAACTATTCTACTGACTCTAAGTAACTTTTATATGCTATTGGATGGATTTAACATTATATATTATATCTTGCACAAGATTGGGTCTAAGTAGATTTTATTTACCAACTTTATCTTAAAAAGTATGATTTATACACCACTTACTATATAAATATTCATAGTTATACATTTTAATATAGGAGTGGAAGATGTTGTTATATGATAACTCAACTGATGGGAGATGTTGATCCCATCATCCTTTAATTTTCATTGAGAAAGATCTCAACATGTCCTCAAGTGTCTAAATGGTCCTTTTATATTGTCCATCAGTTTGGGGGTGATAGCCCATACTAAAATTGGTTCCCTATGTAGCCTCACCACTTCCTTTATGAATATCTTGAAAAAAAAATCATGTGAAAAATATTCCAGAATAGTGATCAAGTGGGAAGTCTTGGTGATTTGATCCACTATAACCCGCATCATTTTACTTCCTTTGGATATATTCAGAATACTAGTGGAAAATTTCATTACGATTTTCTCCCATTTCCATATGGGTATGGGAAATGGTTTCATATACCCTTGGACTTATTTCACTCTGGTTTAACTTTTTTACATACCAATAACATTTAGGTGTACTCAATAATATCATTCTTCATGTTGTCCCACTAGAAGCGCCCTTAAAGATCATGGTGCATCTTTGTACTTATAATATGGATGGAGAAATATGAGCTATGTGCATTATCCAATATCTATTTCTTTATCTCAAGTTATGTAGGCACACAAATTATAGTTCAAAACTACATAAAACCATCTTCATAAATTTGGAATTCATGAAGTTTCTCCTCCTTTACTACTTCCGCCATCTTTTGAAGCTCTAGATCATATATTTGTGCCTCCATGATATTCTCTTTGATAGATGGTTGTTAAATAGTTTGGTAACGGTATTATGTATTAACTTCTTTTATGATTTCTATATCCACCTTTTCATATCCATCAAGATAGGGCCTTTCTCAATATACATCAATGATAGATTAGTAGGTTCTTTTCTGCTAAGAGCATCAGCTACCTTATTTTCCATTCTAAGATGGTAGTAAATAGAGTATTTAGATTCCTTAATCATCTATAACCATCTTCATTGATACATGTCCATATCTATCTATGTGAATATATACTTTAGACTGATATGATCAGTATATATGCCACACTTCTTTCCATAGAGGTATTTCTTCCAAACATTTAAAGAAAATATCATAGTTGTTAACTCAAGATCACGTGTTAGGTAGTTCTTCACATGGATCTACAACTGTTGTGAGGTTCATTATACCACTTTTTCTTTTTTCATGAGTATGTAACCCAAGAATTTCATTTAATCATCATGATATATCACAAACCCTTCTCTACTTGAGGGTAGTGTGAGTATAGGCATAATGATTAGCCTCTTTTTAATCTCCTCGAATCTTTCATCAAATTCTTCATTCTAGACATACTTTACCCCTTTCTGTGTTAACTTAGTTAGTGGATTATAAAATCATGAGAAATTTCTCAAAAAACATTATTATTACCCAGATAATCCAAGAAAACTATATATTTCTATAAAACATAAGGGTCGGGTCCATTACTTAATTACATTTATCATTGAAGGGTCTATAAAAATTCCCTCACTTGTGATCATATTCCCCAAGAATGAGACTCGCTATATCCAAAAGTCATGCTTTCTAAACTTAGCATACTTTTTATCCTTTATTAATGTCACCAACACAATCCTTATATTATATTTATGTTCATCATTTCTCTTGGAGTAAATGAGAATATCATCAATAAATACTAGCAAAAATTCATGGTAATATTTAGTGTCTCTATTAAAAAAATCCAAGATGATTTTAGGGGCATTAGTAAGTCATAAGGGAATCACTATAAACTCATGTCTTCATACCTTATACATAAGTCTACCTTTTGAATATATTCATTCTTTAATTTTTTTTTATGATATCCAAAATGAAGATCCACCTTTTAGAAGTACTGATCTCCTTTTAGTTGATCAAACAAGTCATCAATCCTAGGTAGGGGATACGTGTTCTTTATTTTGATCTTATTGATCTCTCAGTAATAAATACATAACCACATTGATCCATCCATTTTCTTAATAAATAGAACTAGTTTATCCTAAAGAGATACACTAGGGAATATAAACCCTTTGTACAAATTTTCTTTTAGTTACTTCTTTGACTCCTCCAGTTTGATCGAGGTTGCCCTATAGGGGAATTTGGAGATAGGATTGGATCTAGTTATAATCTCTATTAATAAATCTACCTAATTATCTAGGGTAAATCCATGTAATTTTTCAAGAAATACATTAGTTTATTCCCACACAATTGGAATTTCCTCAAGGTTAATAATTTCCTTAAATCAACCATTTTGGTAGGTTATACTTCTTCAATGGGTATCAACACCCACAAAGTTGATGGATTTTCCAAAGGATATTCATGATCTTCCTTTCATTTATACAGTATCATGGGATGTTTAAGAGTATAAAAATATATTTCTTTTTCCTGATAGTTAATTTGAGCTCTATATAATGAGTTCCAATCCACTCCTAGTATAGAATAAAATTCTACTAAGGGAAGCATTACGAGAGTCGCTAGAAGAATATTACCACAAATTCTAATTGGAGAAAATTCCAACACTTGGGTTTCATTTATTGTACCACTAGTTGTTTTTAAAAATATCTCTACTTCAAGGTATTGGGGTTATAATTAAATAGTTTTAAAAAAATTGAAAGATATAAAGTAATTCATGGAACTAGAACCAAATAAATATTTTTTCATTCTTAAGTGAATAGGATGTGTACTTTGTATGACTTCATTTTTATGTTCCACATCAGTGGTAATGATGGAATAATATTTCACTTAATCCATTGGATTTGGTGGTTTCTAATGCTGATTACCCTCAAAGACTTGTAGTTTAGTGCAGTGGTTTTCACAACGCCCTTACTCCCAATATTTGAAGCATTGAACCATGAGTAGTTCCTTCCTTTCCTCCATCACATTGTCCAAATTCTCCATGTCTCTTTGAAATTAATGATCTTGGTGGCCTTCTCTCTCATACTTAAAGCATTTCCCTATCCCTTTGAGGAAATTCCAATGATGCTTCTTCCCACATTTTTTACATTTGAGTGGTTGGATCTTCTTTCCTCATTTTTCATTTGATCCCCCATCTTGAAACTCCATATTTTATTTCATATACCCATAACCATGGGATCATTATTCAGACCCCATATCTACTTTGAGAACACATCAAACTACTTCTTCATAATACCTAAAGTTTGGGATTTCTAGATCCTTTTTAATATGTAGTTTTAAACCACTAAATAATCTATCTATTTGGACATAATTATTGATAATAAAACCCAAGGTGTATCTTTTAAGCCTTGTAAATGTTTCCTCATAATTCATGAAAGATTCACCCTACTTTTACATAATCTCTAGGTATTATATCTCTAAGATTTTTCAAATATTTTAAGGGAAATACTTGCTATGAAATAACTTCTTAAAGTCTCTCCACTCCATTTTTTACATTTAATCATTCATCTTGGTATTCTTTATTAACATACACTGTTGATCATCATATTAATCTAAATGATAGATAGGAAAGGTAACTTTCTCCTTCTCAGAATAGTGGAGCACAAAAAATATCTTCTCTGTTGAGTTAACCCATTGTTCTATGACAAGTGGACCAGAAGATCTGGTAAACGTCGATGGATGTTACCTCATAAAGGACTTAATTTCCAATTTATACTTATTGGGTGAAGGTGGAAATTCCATATGGTTTAGGTTATTATTCATATCATGAGACATATGGGTAATAATCTCCATGAAATTTTGAACTTTGCATCTCATGGTATTGGGGATGTAGATCATATAATTGTTGCATTGTCCCTCACATGGGTTGTTGGTATAGTTTCTTTTAGTTACCACCAATTTATAAAATAGAAAATGTTTGAAAAAACATAATCCAAAAAAGGATGAATAAATAATTTATTCTTATATGAAAATTAATTCTAAAGTAATATCTTATGGGATCCCTATGTTTTTCCTTTTCCTCAAATGATACTTATATGATCATATAATTTAATATTTTCTCAATTTAAAATAATATTTAATTTATCTATATATATTTCATAATGGTTTGAATAGATTTTGTGATTAACTAAATCATATACCCCAGGAGTGTCAAACTAGGTGTAGAGAAAGACCTCTTTACCATGTGTAATATCCTGGACTCAGATTCCACTCCATAGTGTATCGAGACCATTTGTTTACATGGCCTCAAGCACATATCCCTAAATTCTAGAGACAATTGATTAGAAGTGAGGGCCAAGGTGTGTCCATGGGGAGACTATTCCCTCATTATTAGAGTGTAACATAGTTAAATTAATAACATACAAGTAGCGGAAGTAATATAATAACCAAATAATAAGTAAATAAAAAAATAATGATAAATAAATAACACCATAAATCATCTCATATAAAAATTGATGATGCATGTCATATGTCTCTACAAAATATCCAAAATAGGTATACAAGGTATATTTACAATACATATAACAAATGTAAAAAAAGTCCAAAAGTATCCCAGTAGCACCCCAACCTTTATCTTGGTCCCATGGTCCCTTGCTCCTAATCGGAAATCAAGAACCTGTAGTATGGATCTTTCCCTAATCAACACATATAATCATATATTCTGTTTAGCTACCCAAAGGTGGACCAAATAGGGTGTGAGATAAAATCCCAAGATGCAACCACTCAAGGTTAGGTTTCAATAAATCAGTGAATATATATAAAAGATAGTGTGGGTAGTAAAGCAATAAGTAAGGAAGTACTAAAAAGTAAGCATCCTATAATCTAGGTTCTCATTTTATAACCAATTCATTTAATCAATTCCATTTAAAAAGGTAAGTCTATGATTTAACAGTTAATACTATGTCATTTATAACATGATCATTTAACTAAATATTTCAATTAATCATAAAGTCTTGGAACCTAGAATAATCCCAGCGTTCCTCATAAACACATGTAACAAAGGATTCCTAAACAGGCCATCCATAAAGTGTAAGTCAAGACTGAATCCAAGCATGTGATTTGTCTTGGAAGGCTCATCATAAAATTTATTCATTCATTAATCATTCATGGACCTGATCCCATCCTTGGGATTTATAATTTGGAATCCAAGTATCACTCTAGGTATAATATAAACCATCACCCTATAATCCCATACATGGTGAAACTCTCAGAAATCCATGTATATCTCTAGGTGTGGTATAACATCTCTTCCATTTGATTTTGACCTTAGCGGTCCACTACGGAAGCCCAAGTATTACCCATGGATATATAAATCAAATTCACTTTGAGTCCTTCCATGGAATTATCATACAAATCCATGTATCACTCAGTATATAAGTCAAGCCTTAGAGTCCATCCCTGGAAGTCCTCTAGGGAGTCCACGTATCTCTCAGGCATAAATGTTCAAGACAATTGAGTCCATCCATGGAATTATCATATGAATCCATGTATCACCCAAGTCACTTATCATTTAACATCATTAAAAACCATTAATCAAGTTCATTTAATATTCCAAGGTTAAAACCAAGACATCCAATTCGATCTCACCTAAAAAGGTGTCTCAAGTCACTAACCAAACTTAGAAGGCTTGTCTTCCAAATACTCACATGGGAAAATTTTTATAAAAAGATTCTCAAGATTAATTAAATTATTACATGTAATAAACATCACTTAACTCACATTCTCATATCAATATTTAGAGAAATGCAATCTAAGTCAACCAATTCATGGTGTAGCCTCTATTTAACTCACATGGGAAAACCAACTGAAAGAGAATTTCATGCTTAAACAAGAAATGACATAACAAGGTCCAAGGATCAAGGTCAAAACCATCCCTTATCTTTAATCCATTTCATTTAAAATTGATAACACCATTCAATATACATGGAAATTTGATTTAAAAATATAAATTTAATACTCAACATCCCATGATATGGGGAAACAGGCACACCCTAAGGTATTCAAGTTAAAAATCCACCCATGGAGGTCCATCCATATAACCAACACACCCAAATGGAAGGGTTTTATTTAATTCAATGGTATCAACCTATAAACAAACATAAAAAATTCTCTTTAATTATATAGGTCATGCCTAAAAATTCTAGGATTCAATCTCATTTTAAGGTGATGCTTGAAAATTGGTCACATAGAACGAAGACATATATAAAAAACTAAACTTTAAGAAAAAGGCATGAAATCACCTACCTTGGGTCTATAATAAATGTCTCAACCATTATCAACCCAGTATTAAAATCAGATTAGGATAAAATCAAAGAATGGATGAATAACCTAATAATAGGGAAAATCACCTTGCACCAAAATAACACAACTGATGTCCAGAAGAACGAAGAACAAATAAAAAGGAATCAAGGTCTTACCATTATAGATACAATGATATGAATGACTATAAATTCAGATATTGGATGGATAATTTGATTCAAATCTTGGAATAGCCACCAAGGAGAGCTTCAAAATTAGATCTTTATTATGTGGGGAAAGAAACAAAATTTTAGGTTTAATAATAGATATTAATTTAATTTAAAATTATTAAATTTTCCAAAATATAAGGGGTCACATTGTTTAGGTGAACAGTTTGGAAAAATATGTGCCAACCATGCATGGTTAACTATAGGAAAGAGGCACTCTCATGGTTTACCCACACAGTTTGACTAACCATGTGCAAACCGTGCAAATCGCCTATGCTAAGATTGCAGAGCTGGATGCGTGTTCATGCAACCCAAATCGCATGTTTTTTATGAAACAAATAATCCTATATATTCTCTCTACCCATGCCTATCTCATTTTGTTAAACCATGTGGCCTACCCTACATGGTTTAAACTAATCATGTGTCAGTCCATTTTCACACAAAAGCTTGGGTTCCGAGCTCCGAACCATTCCCAGACACCCTCGAAACCTCCATAACCTCAAAGGGAATTCACATTAGGACATATTTAATCATTTAAACTAAGAATTGATGGATATAAAAGGATTTTTATCTCAAAGAAGAACCGGTTTCTTACAAACTTCCCCCCTTGAAGAAATTCATCCATGAATTACCCTTCCAAGGATGGCGAATCATGATCTAAAAATAAATCTGGCCACTATAATCATAAATCGGTCTCTTGCTCCCAAGTCTCATCTTGTACCTAGAGATGCTTCCATAACACCTGTACCAAAGGAATGGACTAGCCTCAAAGAACCATGGTTCTATGATCCATAATTCATATAGGATGCTCCTCAAAGAATGAATCTACCTATAACTCAACCTCCTTCGGATGAAAGGCATGAGATGGTCCTGGATAATGGTGTCATAGCTGAGAAACATATAATACATCATATGTGTCCTAGTACCTATAAGGTAACTGAAACCGATTGGATACCGACCCAACTCTCTCCAGAATATCAAATGGCTTGAAATATCTTGGTGAAATATTACCCTTTCCCCTAATCCTCTTGTGTCTCAGACTCAGTGAAACACATAGGAAAACTTGATCCCCAACCTCAAAATCATGAGGTAGTCTATGGAAATCAGCATATGATTTTTGACAAAACTGTACTATAGACATCTGCTTATGAATCATCTGCACCTTCTCTGTGGTCTCCTGAACAAGTTGAGGTCCCAGCATAGTTGTCTATCTAGCCTCTAACCAACATAGGGGTGATTGGAAAGTCCTACCATATAAAGCCTCATAAGGCACCATATAAATAATATATTAAAAATTATTATTGTAGGAGAATTAAAACAAGGGTATATGACTCTAGCAAGATCCCCTGAAATCTAGGACACATGCTCATAGAATGTCCTCAAGAACCAAAATCATGCACTCTAATTGACTATCTGTCTGGGGGTGGTATATTGTTCTCAGAAGCACCTGTGTACCCAATTCCCTATGTATCCCTTTCTAGAACCAAGATGTAAATCAGGAATTCTGATCTGAAATTATTGTATGCAGGACCCCGTGAAGTTGTATTATCCCATGGATGTAAAAGCTTCCAAGATCATCCACACTAAATATTTCCTTGATCAAAAGGAAATGTGAAACCTTCATGATCCTTTCAACAACAACCCATAAAACAACATTAACTTGAGGTGACATCGGTAAACCTGTCAGAAAATCCATCATAGTTTCATTCCATTTCCACTCAGGAATGGGCAGCTATTGTAAAATTTTGGCTATTTTCCAGTGTTTTCACCTTCACCTGCTAACAGGTGGAACATATCATGACAAATAAAACTATATCTATTTTCATACCCAATCACCAGAACTGGAAATATAAATCTTGATGTATCTTGGTGACATCGGGGTTCACTACCTAAGGTGAAGCTTGAAAATATCAGATCAACTCTTCGCACATGTCTGAAGAAACCGATATGTGACCAGGGATACACATAACTTCATCCTTACCTGTGGTCTAACCAGGAGGAGGGTCATAACCTGCCACACTCTCCTATGAGACTAGCCTCTCGAAGTCCTATAGAAGCCTCATCCTTACTCTATACACAAGTGTAGAGGTAATAGATAAGGATGATATAAAATTCTATCCCTAGACATCATTCACCTCTAAGGGTATCTCAGAGAAAAAAGCCATGTTCTGCTACTCACTACTGGCCTGCTGCACTGCCTGACTCCTCCTACTTAGTGAATCATCCACTACATTGACTTTACTAGGCATGTAGGAAAGCTTGAAGTCAAAAGACTAAAGGTACTTGACCTGCCTACACTTCCTCAGATTCAGATCACACTGAGTAAATATGTACTTTAGGATTTTGTGGTCTGTGTACACCACAAAACGCTCTCCTAGTAAATAGTGTCTCTAACAACGCAATGTATGAACAGCTGCAGCTAACTCTAGATAATGCATTGGGTAATTCCTCTTGTTTGGCCTCAACTGTCGAGACCCGTATGCTATGAGTCTAAATCTCTACATAAGAACTTCTCCTAGCCTAATATCAGATGCATTGGAGTAAATAGTGTAACTTATTCCTAGATTTGGAAAAATATGTATCAGTGTTGAATTAAATCTCCCTTTCAACTCCTGAATGGCCATATCATAGGAATATGACCATAAAAACTTCACAACCTTCTTAGTCAAGCCTTTCAGCGGTGATGCTAAGCATGAGAAGTCCTGTATGAAATGATTTTAATATCTGGCTAGCCACAAGAAACTTCATACCTCAAAGAAGTTCTTGGGATAATCCTAGGATACTACAGGTCTCACCTTCTCTAGGTCTACTAATACTCCTATCTCTAAGATAATGTGACCCAAGAAGTGAATCATATCCACCCAAAAGTGTAACTTTGTGATCTTACTAAATAATTTATGCTCTCTCAGTATACTCAATATGATCTTAAGATGTTTTTCATGGTCATGTCAATTGCAAGAAAACACCAAGATATCATCTACAAAACCACCAAAAACACATCAATATAAGGATGGAACACTCATTTCATCAGTTCCATGAAGACTACTGGCATATTCATGAGGCTGAACGACATAACCAAATATTCGTATAGACCATACCTTCTACAAAAAGCTATGCGAGGTACGTTTGATGGTCAAACATGCACCTAATGATAACAGGATATCAAATCAATATTTGAGAATAATTGAGATCCATGGTTCTGGTTAAAGATATCATCTATCCATGGTAGAGGATTTTAGTTCTTAACCATTAGCTAGTTCAATTTATGGTAATCCACACATATCCTGAGAATTGTGTCTGCCTTTTTCACAAAAAGGACCGGTGAACCCCATGGATAAGTACTGGGTCAGATAAAACCCTTTTCCTCTACATCCTCTAGATACCTCCTTATCTCTTGCATCTTAGTAGTATCCATCCTGTAAGGGGGAATAGATACAGGTGCAGCTCCAGGCACTACCTTAATATAGAAATCTATCTCTCTCACTAGAGGTAAACCTAAAAAATCATCCAGGAAGACATCTTTGAAATGATCAACCACTGGAGGGAAATCCTCCAGATGTGTTACATGATTATCCAAATACAAACTTGCAATTTGGGTGGTCATTCCACCCATCCCATGATTCTTAGGTCCATCTCAGCTTTCCTGGACATCCCATTCACCCTTGTGGATGAACTCACCACCCTCTATTAATGTAAAGGTCACCCTAAAACTATAGAAATCAATGAAATCATAGATGGATACTAACTAGTACACCCCAATAATGATATCAAATCCTATCATCTTGAGGAAAAGTGGTCCCATATGAACTTAAACCCACCAAACTCAATGTGTCACTCCCTATACTAATGTACACCTTATGCTATAATCCTAAACAAAGTGTCTAGCCTTATAATATCAGTAGAAGTTTGAACGTTGAGACCAAGGATCTCCACAATGGGCACAATTATAAATCTATGAGAAGACCATATATAAAAAAGTGTATAAGCTAAAGTATAGGCTACTAGAATAGTACCTATGACAGTAGAAGTCTCGGGATCCTACTTCTCATGGGTATATTGAACTAAATATACCTGGCCTGAATTGTGGCCCTGTGATACTTCCTATATACCCTGAGCAGATCCACCCTGCTATCTCTATAAAACTAGGGTTTGACTATGTTAGGTCCACTAAATCAAATACCTTGAGAGGGGGGGTGAATCAGGGAATGATAGATTAAAACTTCTACCCTTCAGATCTTGTTTCATTTTTAAACAAAACACACTTCTCTCTTTCTCCCGTAGCAATATATGAACAGAAATGAAATAATGCACAGGAAACAATGATTTTAATTGGTTCACCCTCACTAGTATACACCTAAGGAGCATAAAACGGTGATGTGTCGATGCACCAAATCCACTAAATCTCACTGCTAATTACAAGGTTTGGGATAGATCACTTCAATGCCTAGGCCCACTACCTTTACAAGGTTTAGGGTCTGCTCACTACATTCTTAATGGTCACTCCCTATGTCTCTTTCTCTATATCACTACCAATGGAAAGGATTTTCATCTTCCTATTCTGTCACTCACTACTCTTAAAGGGATCCACTCATAGTTTATGGACTTGTAGTTCCCTTCATTTACATGAAACCATGAATCCTTAACTATAAATAGATGCTCTATTGAAGTTCATTTTTCACCTGTAGATGAAATCCACTTTTCTGCATACTATTATGTTAGTGGAAATGTATTTCATGAACTGTTTTAGTGCTTTTGAAATATTACTTGATTCATCCTCAAACCAAATTACCTATTCCACGAACTGTATAGCAGTTATGCTTTATAGACCACCTCTTCTATGTACTGCCTCTACATATGCTACTGCATACCACCTCCATGTACCACCTCTGCAAACTGCTTCTACATACCACTTACATTTCTGTAGAATTACTTCTTCTACAAACTAATTATTCCGCAGAGTGTCTTCTTCCTTTGAGGACTATAGTTCACCACAAAGACCCTTTCATGGAATCACTTCCATTAACTACTTCATCCTTCACAGAAACCTCCTCATGAACCTCTTTTGGTCTTACCCAAATTCCCAGAGCAAAGATGTTTTCTTATGAAAATATCTCTCTACTTAATGATGAGATTAGTGCTAATTATATAGTCAAATAGATCTAAAAAATATACTGATCCTTTATTTCCTAAATCTTCGATATAGTACAGCCTCTATCGCGTACCACGCATTTGTTATGAACTGTAGCTATCACGTGAACCATTTTTCCTACACGGTCCATGTACTACCTCTGCTCCTTCATGGAATCCCAAATCACCATCACGTTTCCACCAGTGATGATCCATCCCATGTACTTAAAGCCTTCCCATAAACTGTGAGCCTCCTATGAACCATCTTTAGTTCTGCTAACTATTTCTATCCCACGAATCATTTCTTATACACGGTCTACAAACCATCCACGTACCATGGTTTATAGTCTACGCACATTCCTTTGTAATCCGTAAAAAGTGATCTCCTTTTCCAAAAAACTTCCTTCTACAAAAACAAACTCCCGATTTTGAGGCCCAAAAATTTTGAAAATACTGGGAAAATATTCTACCTTAAACACTAGTTTCAGAAAATACCAACCATACACATTCATGGTCATATAGCTTTTTGAAAAAAAAACAAAATCGCACCCAAAACATATCAAGAGGACACCTTAATGGATTTTTTCCCAACAAACTGTCATGGACATAACCCCCACCTCAGCATGATTGGCTAGTTGTACTCCTACTCCCTGTTTGATAAGAAGTTATTGACCCTGCTTCTAAACATGGATTCGGTGTAGACTCTCTCTCACTGGTTATGGGAGGAAATTTTCTATAGAAGTTATATGTATGGCCCATCATATCGCAATATCGACACTCAAATGGGTCCCCCATACATTTTTTCCTCATATGTCCCATCCTACTACACTGATATCACCTCACCTAACTACCTTAGTGTGTGCTCTGGATAATGGTATCACTGCGTGGAAGCTCCAGATGATTCTTCCTCCTGCCGATTGATGTAGTATGAGATCTAGATATAGAAATTCATTAGATCACACCTCCATCCTCTCTTAGGTTATTCTATGTGATAAGTGCCTGATTCACTATTCCAAAAATGGTAGTCAGCCGAAAAAAATTACATGAGATAGGATGTCTTACCTGAGACTATCCTCGAATATCTTGAATTTAGATAACTCATCACCCATCAAAATAGGTGCAAAGCACTGTATCTTAGTAAAATGTGACGATTAATCCATAATAGATAGCGCACCCTACTTTAGATGCAAGAACTCCTGAGCTTGATCAGTCCTCAATGTCTCATGGTAGAATTAATCATAAAATGTTGTATGAAAATCACTCCAAGCTATCTCATGATGATTATAACATCCCACAAATTGTTTGTGAAATCATGAAGCATATATACAGCAATATTTACCCTCATCTAAGTTAAAGTCTCTAGAATCTAGAAGATAGATAACATGGCTTCTATCCATTACTCTGTAGCATGTGGTCCACCATCCCTCTAAAATGTTGGTGAATATTGCTGCTAGAACTCACGCGTCAACTATTCCATAGCCGGGGTAGGTCGCAATGCTCCATGAAGGTACTTCATAAAGCACATAAATCCTTCATTTAACTGTACCGCAACACCTGCATTTGGTATAATAGTTGGTGATGTAGCTAACACTATTGGGGGATCCACTGGTATCCCATGGCCCACCACATCTGGCGTGTGGTTGTCGCCACCCTTCTAGCATATAACTGGAGGTCTTCATGGTGGAATGCCTCTAAAATGAAAAACACATGCCTCATATCAATATTTTAACAATATTTGCAACTCAAAGTAATAGAAACATAAATAGGATTGGTATAATCCTTCCTATATAAGAACACACCCCTTTGTCTACTCCATGAGTCAGGTTTGGACACCATAGAGATCATATATAAGAAAGAGACACTACCAATCACCCACTACTAAGGTTGGGTCTATTCAAGTTCTCTACTATAATCCATTTCAATTTCACTTTATTTCATATTTTTTTCATTTCAATTGAGTTCATATATTCATTCTCATTTGAATCCATACTCATTTCACATTTATCTCATTTCACTTTAAAATGTTAAAGCAATGATCTAAAAAATCCAATCCAAGAGGTACCATACTCTTCAGGGACCAAAGGATGGTGTCCACCTGTTTAATATCATAACATAAATAAAAATAAAAATCACAAAAATTGGTATATACATATCACAACACTTATCAAAACAGCATGCAACAAGTAATGCATCTTAAATGGCATGGCGTAATGAATGGGATGTGAAATCTAGCAGGTGTCTATATGATGAATGAGATGGAATACCCTCCCCTCATTGGGTTTAAACATAATAGAACCCAAAATCATATTAATAATAACATCACAACTCAATTTCATCACCCAATGGTGGAATCAAATCAACTATAATACCCAAAATTTAGAATACAACAATTTTATTTGAGGCAGTTTGGATTTTTCATGTATGTGGTTTAGCTACGCCCAGGAACAACTCATTACCAAATCTCTATTCCTTCCTATTCCTTTATATTGTCACCAAATAGTAAACAAAACAATAAAATAACTGTAGTGGCTCGGGTTTTGGCCCTTTCAGACTTTGTAATATTTCTATGAATAATTCCAGAGTTATGCGCGAAGACGGCGTGCGATTCCGATGCCCGGTGTGCCCGAAATTAATTGTATAAAAATATTAAGTATTTTTATACTATGCATGTGGAAGGGGTGTGTTATCTCCTAAAAGGTAGCTCAGAATGAGAATATAAGGGCACAGTTGCATCTGGAACGTGTCGTTTACCCTAGGAGGGGCGTAAACTTTGCGGGTGCGGGCCTGCTGTGAGAAAATCCACCAGGGGCATTTTAGTAAATAAATGGAAAAGTTTATTTACGAGCGTCGGCTCGAATAAATCTTGAATGGAGTCTTAGATCACAATTATGAGTCTGCCGTTGCATTCAGAATGACGTGTTTACCCTAGGGACGACCTAATTTCCTCCGTGTCTGGAGGTATGGTCGGGGGTGTTATTTTAAATGAAGTGTTTATAAAAAAACAAATCCTTCATCCCCCCAACCCCTTCCATGCGCAGGAGGAAACGACACCCCCCTCCCTCATCTGTTCTTCGCCGATTCAAGCCACAACCGTCCATTTTCTGCGTCGATCGTCAGCGGATCGAGCTTCAAGGCGTCGCGGGTGTCGTTCAGCACCCGAAGCTTCGGCGTTTCGCCCGCGAGGTTGGCGGATATAGTTTTAATTCCATGATCTCGTTTTTTGTTTTGAATTGCTTCATTTTTTTGTCATAGCATGGAATATCGGGTCCCGAGGGTCATGCAAGAGGTTGCAGATCGTAAAATGGACCACCGGGGTGCCCCCAACGGTCTGCGGAAGTTCCGCCGGCAAGGCGGCACTGGCGCCGGCGGGCCCGCGGCGGAGCGTGGCGGCCAGCCGCCCGGGGCGGCGGCGCGCCGGCCTTGCCAACGGAGCGCAGCGGCGTGGAGTGCAGCGCGGCGGAGGGCCGCTGACCAGGGCGGGCCGGCGGCGGCGGCGGCTAGGTCGGACGGCGTAGGCTGGCCCAGGCTGGCCGAATAAGCCAGTTCAGGGCGGGTCGGCCCTCTTTTAATACACTGGGGTTTTAAAACCCCCGTATCTTCCTACCTAGAAGTCCGTTTCGCGTGCCTTCTACAGTGATGTGATCCCAGTGATGAGTCGAACCCTTCTGTGTGGGTCTGGGAGTTTTAAGTTTCAGGATCATGGCCCGGGAGCTTGAAACGTCGAATAAAATAATAATATTTTATTATTATTTGACTTCGGGCTGATGTATCTTCTACCCAGAGCATTTGATTGACATTCTGTTAGTGGCGTTGAGGCCTTGATGGTGTGGCAGACTTTTCCTATTGGTTTTCGGGTGTTGGGACCGAGTTTGGGGTGCGGGCCCCATGAGGCTGGGTTTGGGCGTTTTCGGAGAAACACAACTTTCTCATGAGGAGTCCGATTTTGGCAGATGAATAGTCGATACTGTGTGTTTTTCTGAGAGGATCGCAATGGTGTGATCCGTTTGATGAGTTTCGGGATCGAGTCATGGGCCCCACTCGAGCTGGCTTTGGTGAATAGTGTATTTTTCACTGGGGGTCTATTTGGGATGAACGAGTAGTAGATCCCATGTGTTTTTTCAAGGGGATCGCAGTGGTATGATCCTCTTGATGAGTTTTGGGATCGTTGTGTGGGCGCCGCATGTGCTAGCTATGGTGAATAGTTCCTTTTTCACCAGTTGTCCATTTCGGGCGAGTAAATAGCCTATCCTGTGTGTTTTTTCGTATGGATTGTGATGGTGGCCTCGGTATCGGCCTTGGAGGTGTGTGGGGTGGCGTTGTGGTGGGTCTCTTGGGTTAGCGACGTTTGGACCAGCAGTGGTTGAGTGTATTCCCTTGGTTAGTTCCTATGTGGGTTTGCATGACATCACAACCTTAGTATAGGTTTGTGATCCTCTCGATGGGATGTTTAATCTATTAGAGTTATGGCATCCCTCCAGTGGTACCGGAATGGGATCCTCTAGCATCGTTTCCCTAGATCGGGTTCTTGGTATCGTTGTGACCGCTTATCCATGGGCGGCGATCCCATATCTAGTTGTTTAACCCCATAGGGTTTGTTGCATCATTGGGATTATGGTCCCCTACACTGGGGGTCTTGATCAGCATGAGGATTATAGTAGGGTTGCGGTATCATTGGTTATACGATCCCCTACTCGGTGTGTGGTTTAGGTAGGTTTGGTGCATTGTCGTTTCGATCCCCTACATCATGAGTTATACCATATAGGGTTCTGGTATCATCATGAACACCTTTACGCGGGCGATGATCCTCTATCTGAGTGACATGTTTCTGTCGAGCGCCAGATCAGGTTGTGGTATCCCCCAGCGGATCCTGGGAGTGATCCACTATCTATGAAATCTACGAATGTCAGATCGGATTGTGGTATCCCCCAGCGGACCCTAGGAGTGATCCTTTATATGTGAGATCTTCATATACCGGTTTGGGTTCTGGTATCCCCTAGCAGACCCTAAGAGTGATCCCATATCTGAGGAGTTTTATGTTTTTGTTGTTTTGGAGGGGTTTCCTTAGTGACATTCTCCAACGATCATGATCTCTCGGGTGAGCATCTGAGATGTTTGTGTGGGATCTGATGGAGTGTATCTCTCAGACGAGTGTCATCTGGGATGACAATGATCATGTAGTGTGCTCTCCTAGTTATGAACCATTGCTGGTGGTGAGGTCGGTACCTCATGTGGCTTGGTGTGTGAGCTGAGTATATCTGGATTTCTCATGGTGTATGTATGGGCATACACCCAAGCAGAGCTGACTAGTCGTGTTTATCTGAGGATGGTCATGAGATGGAGTTTCTCTCTCTTATGGTTTCCCTCTGGCTGGGATGAGCAGACTGTTTCCTTTCAGTTTCTCTCTTTTGTTTTGGGTTTTTGGGGTTCCTACTGAGTATTTTTATACTCACCCCTGCACAGGCTTTGATTGCACGTGTTTATGTCTTGTGCAGACCACAGGCCTTTCGACGGAGTTCTAGGAGGACCCGAAGCAGGCAGAGTTGAGTGAGCGGGACTGACCATGGAGTCTTATCGGAGCTATACCAAGGAGCTTTCCAGTGGTGCTTTTGGCAGCGTACCCCTTCTTCCTAGTAGGTTGGAGGCTTTTTTAGTTTTCTTTTGGTGGGCCTGTTTTTCCCTTTTGTACTTATGTTTCACTCTATTTTGGGATCATTGTATGAATGATTTTTCTTTTTAGTTTTATATATCTCTTCACTGTTGTATGGAGGTGTATGCTGGTGCGTGTGTACAGGTATCTTAGTATAATGCCTCCCATGTGTGTGATAGCCTACTCGGTGCTAGACGCCAGCCTCTGGCCTAGTGGAGGCGGGCTTGGGGAGTCGCGGCTTGAGCCTCATTGGGTCAGGTCGTGACAAAGTGGTATCAGAGGAGGTTTCACCTTTGGGATCTCAGAGCATAGCTGGTCTAGTTTTGAGTTTGTTTTGGGTTGCATAACATAAATTTTATGATGTCTCGAGTTTGTCTTTCAGTCCAGGGACTCTATTGTTGGTGCGACGGCTGACGTATCTATTCACCAGGACTCTGATAACCTGCCTTTCGACTCGGGATGTTTAGACACTAGTTGCATGGATATAACAGTACATGCATCATATAGGACTGTGTTTTGGGTTTTTCCTTGTCCTTCTTGAGCCATCTCTCTAGATATACTCTTTGACCATGGGGCGTCTTGATTTTATTTCATGATGCCTCCATGACGACATCTAGAAAGAGTTTCATAGTGGAATTGTGGTGATGATCTTCCCCATGTAGAGGCAGTAGACCAGGGCGTAGGTTCTGAGGCTGCACCTCCAGGTGGTCTGCCAGTTGAGCCACCACCTGTCGAGCAGCTGGTTATGTTGGGAGTGCAGGAAGAGGTTGTGCGTAGGCTAAGTGCACTGCACAAGTTCCATAGGTAGTGACCTCTGAGGTTCCGGGGTGATCCAGACCCTCAGGCAGCTGATGACTGGCTTGAATCAGTCACCAGAGTTTTCCGCCTGGTGAGGACACCCCCAGATCAGATGGTGGTCCTAGCGGTGAGCCTTCTGTATGGTTCAGTTGAGCGATGGTGGAGCCTAGTGATGCAGTCTCATGATGAGGAGACGCTCACGTGGGCAGAGTTTGAGCATCTCTTCAGGGAAGAGTTCTATCAGGTGACGCTAAGGTCAGTGCAGATCCAGGAGCTTCTACAGCTTTGACAAGAGGGTATGACTATGTCGAAGTACTCAACAAGGTTTACAGACTTGTCATGCTACTCCCTAGATATGGTTCAATATCCGTTCTTTAGGGCTCGGACCTTCAAGCATGGCCTACGCAGAGACATCTGGGTAGGTGTGGTTTCTTTGTGTTTTCCCACCTATGATGGAGTGCTGGAGTGGGCCCTAGTGGTGGAGAGATTTATGGCCGAGTAGATCTCGCATGTTAGTGATGGGCACATGAGGGTTGAGACTTCGTCAGTTGGATCGGCATCTGGTAGCCGACGACAGACTCAGTGGCCTATACATCTATGACGTTTCAGGAGGCGACCCCAGGATGGAGGATCTGAGGCTCAAGGCTCGCAGGCCAGTTTTGGTCAGCCGCAGGAGAGGCGGTGTTACACTTGTGATGGTTGGGGACATCTTGCTAGAGATTATCTGACCCGTCGTGCTGCTGAGAGGGAGTCGGTCAATAGACCACCTTGGCCGAGGCAGCATCTCGAGCAAGGAGGTTCACAGGGCAGTGGACATGGCGACGGAGCTGGTGGTCGAGGGCGAGGTCAGCTACATGACCTAGAGGTTGTTGACCCAGAGGCTCCGCGGATGGATAGAGGTACGCCTTGTGTCCTTTCTACTTTCCACAATAGTTTGATAGACACTGTTTATAGGTACTCTTCCCTTTCCGTTGCTTTCTTGAGTTTTGTTCAGGGCGTTGGTAAGACCATGTGTGGGTTTTGTTCGGCGTGCTTCGAATGTGTGAGAAAGAGGGATCCTGCCCCAACCGAGATGCATTTTTGTGATGCGATTAAAACCGTACGGGAAATTCAGTGCCTCCCAAAAAGGATAGTGTTGAGATGTGGTGGATGATACCTCCTGAATTATGTGTTTAGGCATGGGTGTTTGTTGGCGAACTCGCTGGTGTGGGAGACCCATTTGAGAGTCCAGTCGCTTTCCTTATGCTTATGGATTTTCGGGGACGAATATTTCTAAGGGGGGGAGGATGTAGTAGCTTGTATTTTGGCCCTGTCAGACTTTAGAATATTTCTAGGAATAATTCCAGAGCTAGGCGCGAATACAGCGTGTGATTCTGAGGCCCGATGTGTCCGGAATTATTTGTATAAAAATATTAAGTATTTTTATACTATTCACATGGAGGGGGTGTGTTATCTCCTAAACGGTAGATCAGAACGGGAATCTGAGGGCACAGTTGCATCCGGAACGTGTCGTTTACCCTAGGAAGGGTGTAAACTTTGCGGGCGCGGGCCTACTGTGAGAAAAGCCATCAGGGGCGTTTTCATAAATAAATGGAAATGTTTATTTACGAGTGTTGGCTCGAATAACTCCTGAACGGAGTCTCATATCGCAATTCTGAGTTCGTCGTTGTGTTTGGAACGACGTGTTTACCCTAGGGGTGACCTAATTTCCTTCACGCCAGGAGGTCTGGTCGGGGTTGTTATTTTAAATGAAGTGTTTATAAAAAAAACAAATCCGTCATCCCCCCCCCAACCCCTTCCACGCGCAGGAGGCAATGACACCCCCTCCCTCATCCGTTCTTCGCCGATTCGAGCCGTAACTGTCTGTTTTTAGCGCCGATCATTAGCAGATAGAAATTCAGGGCGTCGCAGGCGTTGTTCTGCACCCGAAGCTTCATTTTTTCACCCGAGAGGTAGGTGGTTTGAGTTTTAATTCCCCTATCCCATTTTTCCTTTGAATTGATTCGTTTTTTGTCATAGTAGGGAAGATCGGGTACCGAGGGTCGCGCAGGAGGTTGCGGATCGCAAAACGGACCACAGGTTGCCCCCGACGGTGCGCGGAAGTTCCGACGGTGCGCGGAAGTTCTGACGGTGCCGGTGGACCCGCGGCGGTACGCTGCGGAGCGCGGAGGAGGGCCGCCGCCCAGGGCGGGCCGGCGGCGGCGGCAGCCTGGTCGGCCGGCGCGGGCCGGTCCGGCCCTCTTTTAATACATGGGGGTTTTAAAACCCCCGTATCTTGCTCCCTGGAAGTCCGTCTCACGTACCGTCAATGGAGATGCGACCTTGGAAACGATGCGAACCCTTCAGTGTGGGTTCGGGAGTTTTAAGTTTCGTGGCCCGAGAGCTTGAAATGTAGAATAAAATAATAATATTTTATTATTATTTGAATTCAGGCCGATGTATCTTCTACTCGGAGCATCTGATTGACATGTCGTCAATGGTATTGAGGCCCTAATGATGTGGAGGACATTTCTTATTGGTTTCGGGTGTTGGGACCGAGTTTGGGGTGCGGGCCCCACGAGGTCGGGTATGCGCGTTTTCAGAGAAATGCAATTTTATCACCAGGAGTCCGATTTTGGCGGATGAATAGTCGATCCAGTGTGTTTTTCTGAGAGGATCGCAATGGTGCTATCCGTTCAATGAGTTTTGGGATCGAGGCGTGGGCCCCACCCGAGCTGGATTCGGTGAATAGTGCCCTTTTTACCAGGGGTTTGTTTGGGATGAACGAGTAGTGGATCCCGTGTGTTTTTTCAAGGGGATCGCAGTGGTATGATCCGCTTGATGAGTTTTGGGATTGTTGTGTGGGCCCTGCATGGGCTAGTTATGGTGAATAGTGCCTTTTTCACCGGTTGTCCATTTCGGCCGAGTAAATAGCCTATCTTGCATGTTTTTACACATGGATCATGATGGTGGCCTCAGTATCGGCCTTGGAGGTGCGCGGGGTGGTGTTGTGGTGTGTCTCTTGGGTTAGCGACGTTTGGACCAGCAGGGGTGGAGGGTACTCCCTTGGTTAGTTCCTATGAGGGTTCTCATGAAATCACAACCTTAGTATAGGTTTGTGATCCTCTCGATGAGATGTTTAATCTGTTAGAGTTGTGGCATCCCTCCGGTGGTCTCGGAGTGAGATTCTCTAGCATTGTTTCCTTAGATCGGGTTCTTGGTATCACTGTGACCGGTTATCCACAGGTGGTGATCCCCTATCTAGCTGGTTAACCCCGTAGGGTTTGTGGAATCATTGGGATTATGATCCCCTATGCAGGGGACCATGCTCAACATGAAGATTATAGTAGGGTTTTGGTATCGTTGGTTATATGATCCCCTACTTAGCGTGTGGTTTCGGTAGGTTTGGTTCATCGTCGGTTCGATCTCCTACATCACGAGTTATACCAGATAGGGTTCTAGTATCATTGTGACCACATTTATGCGGGCGACGATCCTCTATCTGAGTGACGTGTTTTTGTCGAGTGCTAGATTGAGTTGTGGTATCCCCCAGCGAACCCTGGGAGTGATTCCCTATCCATGAGATCTTCGTATACCGGTGTGGGTTCTGGTATCCCCTAGCGGACCCTAGGAGTGATCTCCTATCCAAGGAGTTTGGTGTTTTTGTTGTTTAGGTGGCGTTTCCTCAGTGACGTTCTTCGATGAGTGTGATCTCTCAGGTGAGCGTCTAAGATGTTTGTATGGGATCTGATGGAGTGTATCTCTCGGACGTGTGTCATCTGGGATGATAGTGATCATGGAGTGTTCTCTCCTGGTTGTGAATCATTGCTGGTGGTGAGGTCGGTACCTCATGTGGCTTTGTGCGTGAGTTGAGTATATCTGGATTTCTCAAGGTGTATGTATGTGCATACACCCGAGTTGAGCTGACTAGTCATGTTTATCCGAGGATGGTCACAAGATGGAGTTTCTCTCTCATATGGGTTCCCTCTGGTTGGGATGAGCGGACTATTTCCTTTCAATTTCTCTCTTTTTTTGGGTTTTTGGGGTGACTACTGAGTATTTTTATACTCACCCATACACGGGCTTTTCCCGCACGTGTTTGTGTCTTGTGCAGACCACAGGCCTTTCGACGGATTCTTAGGAGGACCCGGAGCAGGCAGAGCTGAGTGAGCAGGACTAACCGTGGAGTCTTATCTGAGCTGTGCCGAGGAGCTTTTCGGTGGTGCTTTTGGCAGCGTACCCCTTCTTCCAAGCAGGTTGGATGCTTTTGTAGTTTTCTTTTGGTGGGATTGTTTTTCCCTTTTGTACTTCTGTTGCACTCTGGTTTGGGATCGATGTATGCATGCTTTTTCTTTTCAGTTTTATATATCTCTTCACTATTGCATGGAGGTGTATGTGGGTGTGTGTGTATAGGTACCTTAGTCCAATGCCTCCCATGTGTGTGATAGCCTACTCGGTATTAGACGCCAGCCCCTAGCATAGTGGAGGTGGGCTTGGGGAGTCGTGGCTTGAGCCCCGTTGGGTCGGGTCGAGACAATAACCTATGATACCACTTTGTAACATCCTGGACCTGGATACTACTCAACAGTGCCCTGATCTTGGTTACCACATGGCCTCAAGCACATCTCATGAAATTCTTGAGGATGTTGACTAGCAGAGAGAGCCTAGGTGTGTCCATGGGGAGACAATGCCCTCATTACCAGAGTGTAACATAGTGGAATCAATAACATACAATAAGGGGAAGCAATATAATAACCATACAATAAGTAAATTGTGAAACAGTGATAAATAAACAAAACTATAAATTATATCATATACAAAGTGATGGTTCATGTCATATGTCTCTACAAAATATCCAAAACAGGTATAAAAGGATTATGTACAATACATATAACAAAAGTAAAGAAAGGGCCAAAAGTATCCCAGTAGAATCACGAGCCTCATCTTCATCTCATAATCCCTTGATCCTAAGCAACAATCAAGAACCTATAACAGGGCTCTTTCCCTTATCAATACCTGCAATCATATAGTCTATTTGGGTACCCAAAGGTGGATCAAACAAGGTGTGAGATAAAATCCCAATAGGAAACCACCCAATTTCAGGTGCCAATCAGTCAGTGAATCTATATAACATATAGTGTAGGCAATAAAGCAATAAGTAAGGATATACTCAAAAGTAAACATCCTATAATCCAGGTTTTCATTTTATAACCAATTTATTTTAATCAGTTTCATTTTAAAAGGTAATTCTATGATTTAATAGCTAGGCCTATGTCATTTATAACATGATTATTTAACTAAATAGATCATTTAATCATGAATTCTCAGAACCTGGAATAAGCCCAGTGTTCCCCATAAGCACATGTAACCAAGGATGCCTAAATAGGTAATCCATAAAGTGTAAGTCAAGACCAAATCAAATATTGTGATTTGGTTTAGAAAACACATCATAAAAGTCATTCATTCATTAATCATTCATGAATCTAAGCCTGTTCTTATAATTTCTAATTTGGAATCCATGTATCGCTCTAGGTATAATATAAACCAACACCCTACAATCCCATCCATGGAGAACCTATTAGGAACACATGTATCACTCTAGGTGTTGTATAACATCCCTATCATTTGAGTCCATCCTTGGCGGTCCAATACGGGAGCCCGAGTATCCCTCATGGATATATAAATCAAATTCTCTTTGAGTCCATCCATGAAATTATCATATTAATCCATGTATTACTTATCATATAAGTCAACCCTTAGAGTCCATCCTTAGTAGTCTGATAAGGAGTCGATGTTTTACTCAGGAATAAATGTTCAAGATAATTGAGTATGTCCATGGAATTCTCATATGAATCCATGTATCTCCCAAGTAACATAGAATTTAACATCATAAAAAACCATTTAATCAAGTTCATTTAATATTTCAAGGTCAAAATCAATACATCCAATTCAATGTCACCTCAAAAGGTGTCTCAAGTCACTATCCAAGATTAGAAGGCTTGGATTAAAATTAATAACATGGTAAAATATTTATAAAAAACTTAAATTAAACTATTAAATGGAATAAAAATCACTTAACTCGCATGGGAATATCAATATTTAGATCAATTCAAGCTAATTCCACCAATGCATGGCATAACCTCTACTTAACTAACATGGGAGAATCAACTAAAAGATAATTTCATGCTTAAAGAAGAAATGACATAACAAGGTCCAAGGTTCAAGGTCAAAACCATCCTTTAACTTTAATCCATTTCATTTACAATTGATAACACTATTAATCAACATGACAATTTGATTTAAAAATATCAATTTAATACTCAACATCCCATTACATGGGGTAAATTGGCATGCCCTAAGGTATCCAAGTCAAAATGTGTCTATGGCGGTCCATCCACCAACATATCCAAATGGGTGGTTCCATTTAATTCAAGGTTCTAAACCTATAAAAAAACATAATCTGGAATCTTTAATTACATAGGCCATTCCTAGAAATTATATGATTCAATTTTATTTTAAGATGATGCCAAGAAATTGGTAACATAGTACGATGGAATATATAAATAGCTCAATTTTAAGTGAAAGGTACAAAACCACCTACCATAGGTCTGTAGTCGATATCTCTTCTAGTATCAGCTCTCGATTCATCTTAGATCAGGATAAAATTAAAGAACAAATGAAGAACCTAATAATAGGGAAAATCATATTGCACCTAAATATCACAACCGGTATCCAGAAGAACAAAGAACGTCTAAAATTGTATCAAGGTATTTCCATTATGGATCCAACAATATGAATGGACATTGATTCAGAGATTAGATGGAGAAGTTGTCTCAAATCTAGGAATAGACACCAAGTATGGATTCAAAATGATCCCTTTGTTTCACAGCAGAAGAAACACAAATTTAGGTTTAATAATATATTTTAATTTAATTAAAAAGTATAAAAAATTTCAAAAATTAAGGGGTTTCATAGTTTGGAAAACATTGCACCAATCGTGCACGGTTAACTGTAGGCAAGGGGAACCCACACAATTTACCCACATGGTTTGATTAACCATGTGAAAACTATGAAAATTGCCTCTGTCAAGATTGCAGAGCTGGTTGCATGACCATTAGACTCAAATCTCATTGTTTTCCAAAAACTATGCAGCTTATATCTTCTCTTCTCCCATACCTTGCATGGTTTGTTAAACCGTGTGTCCTACACCTCAAAATTTAAAATAACCATGTACCAGGCCATTTTAATCAAAAATATCAGTTTTTGGGCTTCAAACCAGCCCCAAAAAAAACCCTACACCTCTATAAACTAAAATTTCATTCACATTAATCCATACATAAACATTTAAACTAAGAATTGATGGAAGGAAAAGGATTATTACCTCAAAGAAGAATTGGTTTCTTACATCATACACAAGGTGAAAATTGAGCTAATACCAAATCTTACATTTTTAGAGTTATTACCCCTTAGAACGTCTATTATAGAGCCAAATATATTTGTAGTATCCAGATAAGTATTTCATTTCAAAAAAATGACACTCTCATATACTTTACCAAAAACTTAGGATTTTCTCCTTAATACTCAAACTTATCCATAAAGTTTTTGTAAATGTTTTCTATTCCTAATTCCATAATTAACTAAACCATACCCCTGATACCACCTATAGTGAACCAACTTTTTCTTACATGATTATTACATCATTTTTAAGATAAAAACATAATACTAATACATTCATTGATTGAAAGGTTTAATATAATGGAAAAATTAGGCTCATACATCACTTTTACATAATAAAACAAAAACAATATTTAAATACTTATTCTTTATCCACATAAAATCTATCATGTTCTTATTAATACATGTAATCACCTAAGTATATACATCAATGGATGGGATGACCTAAAATCCCAATAAGGGTTGGAATAACAAGGTAGGAATTAGGGACATGAATCAATAGTACATGGGTGAGAATAATGAACATCATAATATCATAAACATAATATAATCATCATAATAAAGAGGGGAACATTTTATAAAATAATGTACTTTGGAATATGAATAATAATTAAACACCATTGAATAGTGTTCAAATACCACATATAGTTTTTAATAAATATAACATCATGTTCACACATAACATATGTTCTTAAATCATAACCAAATAATTGTGGACAAATATAGCATCATGTTAATGCATAATAGACATAATTTCATGAGATATATCACATTACCCAATGCATTGGAGGGTTATATAATTCTAGGCCCACCTGTAACATCAAAAAATGGTCATAATCATGTATGCCACTTGGAAAAGGAAAATATATTAATCATAGTCATGAAATAAACCCATGTAAAGGAATGAGTTTCAAAAATAATTTCACATATCATAGTTAATTGAATAACCATTAGGGATCCTAAATGAATAATGGAGATCATACTTTGGAATAAAACATTATTTTTCTTCAAAGAAGAAACAAATAAAGAGGAGTTAAAGAGATGTTTTTGAAACATAAATCATTTTTTTTAAACATTTCTAATTGGCTTAGAAGCCATTTAGATAAGGTAAAAACATGTATATTCCTAGAAATAAAATGAAAATAATTTTTAAAGGACACTTTAATGAAAATAGAGTAACATTCATACTAAGAATAATGTGAAATATAAGATAACCCAATAGAAGAAATTGGGTTCGAGAATCCCCTTTCCTTAAATCCTGCTTTATTTTATCACTATTCTACCTCCCGAATAATAAAATTATTTCTATTAAAACATGGAATCAGAAGTGAATTATGTTCATTTTTCCACACATGATCAATTATAATAATTATATTACATTTTTTAATTCCCTTTGTTAAATGAGAAATGTTTTAATATCATATTTTCCTTAAAAAATATCACGGTTTGCTTTGATTTAATGATCTTGCTTAATTTATATTTATACATTATTAAGATTAAATATATAAGATTATAAATACTTATATTTATACATTTATATTTTATAAATAATTTATTCTAATCACCCATAATGGTTTTGATAATTACATAGTTGGAAACGTCCTCATGGGTGGTTAATCAGTCATTGATGGGACATTGTCAAAAGGGAAAGAAGAGAATTATAAAATATAAATACGTTGTAAATATGATCATTTAATTATGTAAAAATCATTAATATAGTGTCAAAATACTAAATAATTAATCTTATAAGATTTGGGTTTGAAAGGGATTGGGGAAAATTGGAAGAGGAGGAAAATGAGAGAATAGTTAATGAAAACTTTCCCTCATCTCAGTGTTGTTTCTTTTTTGTGGCCCTTAACTCCCTTGATGTTTAAAGTTGGTTTACTTAAAAACATCCCTAAATATTATAATGGCTATAAGATATGGTATTTTGGAAGAAATAATTCTTTATTAAGTGGAATTTAAGTGGTTTTCTAATGGAGGGGTGAGGGGTTATTTATACTTAAGGATAGGGTTTTTTTGAGTTATAATATTGAATAAAATATTATATCCAAGGTAAAACTTTCAATAGTAATATTTTTGACATAATGAAATATATTTTTATGAATAAATATTATTTTAAGACTTTAAAACACTTTATAATCCAAATTTATTATTTTAATCAAAATAAAAGGTGAAAAAATGACAAAATATTATTTTAATGGAATAATTTAGATATTAGACTTAGGAAAAAAATACTTTTTAGGTTTGGAAAATAAGTTTATTGAATTTAAATGACTAATTTATCAAATTAAATATTTTTTTGTGTTTATTCAACATTTCCATAATTTATTAAGTCATTATTATTTCCTGAATGGTGTAATTTAAAATACAATGGTTATGAAAAAACAATATTTTTACTATTCACCAAAAAATCAAAGTATTTCAGGAAATTACCAAAAAACCACCCTTATAAAAATTTTATGTTATGATTCTAAAAATTATATTAATTTTATCAAAATAATTTTATAAAATAGAAAATTTGAAATTTTAATATAAAAAATCAGATTTTTATGAAATATATTAAAATACCATTTATTAAAAAAGTGATTATATTTTATTTGATTTTTTAATATTAATATTCATTTTATGTAATTACAAAATTTATATTTTTATAAATTAATCGTGATAAATATTATTTTTACTATATTTTATTATTTTTAAGTCGAATTAATATTTCCAAATGTCAGGTTACTATTCCCAACGGTCAGGATATTATTCCCAATGTTCATGTTACTATTCCAATGGCCACTTTACTATTATAAAGGTAACATTACCTCTTATAAAAAACTATTCATTACTTCATACATTATTTAATACAATTCCTCACAAGGTTATATATTTTCATTTTCTATGATTTTAATCAGTTAACTAATATTCTATTTCTATTCTATAGTGTTGTTTATGGTAGCGATAACTATGATAGATTGGAATGATCCAAGATTTACCATTCTACCATTTCTATTTAATATATGTTTTCTCATTATAATATTTGGATTTTTTATGATTTTAGTTTCTTACTAGTGTAACGATCTCCACTAATGAAATAAAGTGTTGTTAGTTTCACTTTGTGTTATAAGTTTATAATTCTATATAATATAACATATATTTTTTTAGAAAATTAATATCATTTATAAATTCTAGGTCATTACACAATCACATTGATTATATTAGTAGATACTAAAGTTCCTTTGTTTGTATTTCATCTAATACATTTAAAGTATAAATTGAATTAATATATTCTTCTCATAAGTAAATAGATTCACTTGTTGAACAAATTCAACATTTAGTTACTTAAGAAGGTATTACTTTAACACGTAGTATTTTCTCTCTTTTTTAAGAATAATTCTTAAATTTTATACCAGTGTAATCCTTTCCTTTTCTAAGGCTTTATCTCAAGGTTATGTCGGATGATGATGACACTATTTATCGATAATAGAATATTTTTTCAAATGAGTATCATGTTTTAAATTCATTTAATAAGGAATTTTATTAGATATTCTACCATTAAAATAATGACCCCATTTAAAATCCATCATATCCATTAGTGGGATAAGATCCATATTTCAATAAGAAATGGGTCCTCTTTTGCATTCTTATCATCCCTTAGCTATTTAGTTAGGCCATCATTCAAACCATATCATATATGACTCATGAATGATCAAGCAGACAACTCTTTACCCAATCCATTATAGGGATAAACTCAACACTATTCCTACAATATCTTAAATCTTATGGTTTCATAGCTAAGTGTAACCCAAATTAAACATAAAAAATGAGTCACCAAATGGTTAAGGTCACATCATTACTTGCTTTCCTTACACAATATAATCCTGGGGCACTGAACTTTGGAATAACCTTCTTACCTAGATGACTTAGGTATTGAAAAGTATCACTTTAGAAGGAATCTAACATTTAGTGTTTTTAAAGGGGATGTAATCTCAATATATTATCTAATTTTATTCCCTTAACTTGTATGCATGATTCGTATTATTTGGTTTGGAATGCTATTCCTTCAAATAAATCAATATTCTCAAATCATATTGATGTGTGATTCTTTAAAGAACTCATATCGTGTGCTCCTAAATCAAATTAAAAGATAACTATACTTAAACATATACAAGTGTATCTCATGCATAAGGTATATGAAACCCTTTCAGGTAAAGTATTAGATTCATATGAAATCAAAAATCCCTACAAGTTTAATCTTAGAGTGATAGATAACCAATCCATACTTTTCTAGACAAGGCATAAGCCTCCATGTTAGTGAGTAGTTTGACCCAAGTCCCTCTACCCAAAGTTAGTTTACTCAAGTGATACCTTAATTCCATCATAATTATAACACCTAACATTTATAAACTATAATCAACCTTTAAACTTGTGATAATAACCCAATACAATCCAAATTCAAGGTATAAGAAAACTAAATCAATTATCATACCTATCATGTAACTTCTTAGATATTTGTATGTAAATTTATAAAAGCATTTTAACTCTTTAAACTAAAGAATAAAATAATTCATAATATATATAATTTATATCTATGAATAAATATTATAATAATCTAAATAAATGAAAAATTCATATATTTAAAATGAGATAAACATTTATGAATAATTCATAAATAAGGAAATTGTAAACATTTTATAATTTATCCACGCATTATGGATATTTCATGATTAAATAAATATAAAATATTTATATTTATTTGCAATATGAACTCCTTTATTTTACTTTTATATGAAATTTCCTTTATATATATGATATTAAATAAAATATAAACATTTTATATTCCACTTATATTTTGTAAAAAATTACGATAATCTAAATATCATATATTTAATATTATTTAAACCTTGTTGACTATCAAAAATCATTTTGATATCATTAAATAATTCCTCAAATTTGGATTTTAATGTGAGCAATTCAAATTAATTATTATGAACAATTCATAATTTTAAATATAAACTCTTTTATATTTTTCATTATTTTATAATTTATAAACACTTTATAAATTACACCTATAATTTTCTGGTAAACAATTTATATCTAAATTATAAGCCATTCCATATAATTTCAAAAGGTAATTAATATTAGCATTTCATGTTATGCATATTTATTATATAAATTTTTCATAATTAATTAATTAATTATAAAAATAATAATTAATTAATTTATAATGATTTTATAAATTAAATAAATATCCTAAAATATATTTCCCCATAATTTATAGATAATTTATAAATTATAATATTCAATATAAAATTAAAATTTATAAAAATAAAAATTTTCTTTACGTATCTTATTATACTTTATACCATATCCCCTAAGGTGTGACACACTTCATTACCAACCATATTTTACTATTGATAATCCCCAATAGTGATATGATCTTCAGTGCTAAGTTATCACTGCTTTTTATATGTCATGGCTTGTGTAACATAAACTCATCACTCAGTAGCCGACGTAACATTAACCCATCAACGCCTTTACTATCATAGCTTATAAATTTCATCAATATTCATTATATGATATTATTCTATAATTTTAATACAATTCATGATGTTATCATCCCTTATGAAAATCCATATCATATGCTATGATATGACGAAAACAGAAGGAAATAAACTATGTCTTCCGATATGATATTCATATCATATCATGTGATCATATCACAGATTATAACATCCCATGTTGTAATACAAACAAAAATACAAATTATTTATCACCACTTATGATATCTCATATTATAAGATTATTCATAGTAAAAAATTTCAATCATAACTTATGATAGTCATTATGATATAAAATTTCTTCATTTTTAGCATGACTTTGAGAATCAAGAATCATGGTGAAGCTTTGATACTACTGAAAGTTTTATAAGAATAAAAAAACACTACTTCATCATTTTGGAAGTCATTAGAAACCACAAATCCCAATATCACCATGCATGAAATAAAAATCATGTTTAACTATAAAATAAAGAATATCATGTACCTTATATCAATAATGGACACTACTTCTACTATCTTCAAACACATTTTTGATAAAAAAAACACTAAGAAGTAGCATTAAGACAATTTCCTCTGGAGTGTATCCATAAATTGACTAAATCAATCAATTCTTGGTTGGGATCCCTCTTGTGACCACGATATGATATTATCTCTTGAAATATATAGGCAGAGAATAAAAGAGCTTCACTTGAGAGAATCAAAAAAAGGAGATCATATGAGGATCACTAGAATGAAAACACCATCCCAATACCTTGTATTGTTTATATAAGCCTCAATAAACTCCCAATAATTCTATTAAATTTACTCATAAAACATATTAATGAATGGAATAGATTATAACATTTATAACCTTTGACTCTCTAAGCGTTCACCCAAGTGTTTCATCTTATGAAACAACTAAAATCAATGATAGATTATGTGGAATATGGATCTGAACATTAACACTTAAGATTAAACTACCAAGATCATTCAAACTGTGTAATATAAATTTAATAATATTATTCTTCATTAATTATAAAATATCCAAGTTATACATTATGATTAGCTTGGCTATTATAACACAATATCATTATATTGTATAAAACGATATGCCCATAAGGCATAAAGTATGTCTTTTTCACTATGGATGTCATTCCATACAAAATCCCCATATTATCACTTATGATATGATCTAAAATTTATCATATATATATATAGGGAATAACCACATAATCTACACCATATCATTACATATGATATCAATATATCATAGTATAGGAAGGTGAATTTCAAAATATTATTATTTTATTATTCAAAGATGAACTATAATATGATCCATGCGTAATCATTATGTACATATCATGAAATTTCAAAAATATGAGAGAAAAACCAATGATTATAAACCAAATTATTTGATATAATACAAATGTAAACATAGATGGCATGCATTAGGTTCAAACATAAATAAAATATTCCTTCAAACCATCATTTCAAACTAGATAATGATGGATTACACACTCAATCTACTATACATATAAGAAAAAAGAATATCAAGGATTGTGTGAAGATTGAAGAGTATATATGTATGGTCCAAGTCCAAGGAAGAAGCTTCTTCAAGAAACCCATATATAAGCATCACTAAATTTACACTATACATGTGAAACACATATGAATTAGAAGAACATGTTTTAGGAACTAGAACCAACATTATAAAAGGGTAATAAAGCCATTATTTAAGTGGTTCCCACTTTTTTGGAGTAGATAGGTCTTAATTGTTAAGGTCCTATAATTATTTTTAAATACATTAGCATGTATTCTCTACTCCTTTTCTTATTTATTAGTTTTATTTCATGTTTTCCCTTACTATAACTCTTTAAAATATATGTTAATGAGGGTAAATAACCTAAGGTATGATCCTCATAGGGGTATAATTGTATCATCTAAGTCTCCATTCTTTCATTTATTATGCTTAATTTTCATTCATAAAGGGACATCAAGGGTGAGGAGAAATGGTTGTTGATTTTCAACTTATCATCTTCACTCTTGATCTAATTTCTTCTTCTACCAATCCAATTATCCATCCCATCATTTATATTCCCAATATATAATAGAATTAGTTAAGTTAAGTGATGAATTATATACAATTGAACTAGGTTTCAGATGGTGAAAACACTTAACCATGACATCTTCACTGTCTTTACACTATAGAGGAGATTAGTCTTGATGTTCCAAAGAGTTATATAAGATGATTTGAGTTCCACAATAGAAGAAAAGTAAGGTAACTAATGAATTGTATTGATTTAGTTAATGGGTGGATTTAAAATAACTAAAATAAGATAATGAAATAATCATGTAACCAACATTAGGGAATCAACACTTTTTTTCCAATTTGTGTGTTTTTTATTTTATGTCCTTTATTTTCATTTTGTAACACCCCAAACTTCCACGGTACGCTTCTCTTTGAATAGTATAGTAGCATGTGTTGTACGCAACTTCGAGTTCTAACACACACCACAACCAATCAAACTAGCCGTTATGAATAGTAATACCTACTTTTTGAAATTTTATAAATTTTATCACTCAAAATGGACTTCATTTTTGGATTTGTAATATCAAATTTATCCTAGGGTGAAATTTTGGTACTTTTCAGATAACTTTTATATTTTGATGAATAGTGAAAATTACTAAATTTTAATTAAAAACAACTTTTTTAATCAAAATAATTAATAGTGATAAATTATGAATTTGAGTGGTTTTAAAGTATATTTAGAATATATTTTTACTATTTAATACAATATTGGTCATTGGACATAAAATCACAATTAAACCGGACATAAACAAGTGTCAATCTTTTGATAGTTATTATTTCTTAAAAACACGCTATTTGTTTTGACAACGGGAATTAATTTTTAAATTAATTAATGCAACTTATATGTTTTGAATTTGGTAAAATAGACATCATTTTTTAATTCATAATATCAAATATATCTTAGGCTGAATTTTTGGTATTTTTCTGAAAACATTCAATTTTTGATGAATAGTGAAAAATATTGAGTTATAGTTTAAAACCGAATTTTTATTTAAATAATTATTTATTTTATATAATTTTAATTAAGGTGAAAATAGATACATAATACCTATATATGTTCAATGTAATTCATTGAAGTTAGTTTATAATAATTTTATATATATATAAATTTTATTGAACTTTTCACCGTCTTTTACCCACCCCCTAGGAGAATTTGGAAATTTACATAAAACTTAATTTTAACACTTTTTTTTCAAAAATACGAGTGACACGGTTAATATAAAGGAGTAAAATGTGGTTCAATAAGATAAAAATAATTTTTGGTGAATAGTAACTTTTTTACTTTTATTTACCACGGTTAAATGTAAATAGGGTAATTAAGGGTAAAATGATATTAATATTACCCTAACACATGTCCTAATTCCATTGGACAAGTGTATATTGACCAAAAAAACCTTTGGAATAAAATATTATATTTTAGGTCCACTTGGATTAGATTTGGACATTTATTATTATTTAATTCAAAGAAGAGTTAAAAGAGTTAAAATCAAAGTTTAATAACTAAAACATTTTTTATATAGGGTTTTACACAAGATAAATTAGATTATAAATATTCATTAGAAATATAAAAATATTTCCTACATCATTGTATATTATTTATAATTTTTAGACATTAAATAAATAAATTTATTTATGCCACAATGATGATGCAGTAATTACCTTATTCATGAAAGAATAAAATAAATGGTATTATAAATATTAAAATAAATATAATTTAAAAGTTTTTATTATATCCACGAATTTTCTATGTGAATATGACATTTTAGTATTTATTCAATGTATTTTTTTTATGTAATCATGTTGTTATTATTTTAACAAAAAAACAAATACCAAATAGTGTCAAAATTGACATAAAATTGTTTTTAAAACAAATATTATATTATTAATTGATATAATGGTCCTAAAAATATAAGGTTAGTAAAAAATACTTATGTAATAATATATATTACATTAATTAACAAATTGGGGTTCTATTGGAAGTATATAGTAAGTTTATTAACCATATAGTGTAAGAATACAAGAAGACATGGTAAAAGTTAAATTATTTAACTTAGAGTTAAATCTAAATTATAAGGTTAAAATGTTAACCTAAACTTGTATAAAACCTATTGGTTGAGTTTTTCTAGACCTTTCCCCACCTTGAATTTAAATAATCAACTTTTGAGCCATTAGAAACCGAATATTAATTTATTATAAAATAATATTTTAAGTTTTTCCTAAGGTACCCCTCACCCCTCTTATAAAGGGGCACTCCCCCTTCTCTCTAATTCACACCTTCTAAGCCATTTGGCTCGACCAAACCCTGCCAAAATACCCTATAAACTATCCTCCCTTCAACCTATAGTCCTTATTTTGATCATAAATCCAACCTAAGGAGCCCTTTTGATCAAATCAAAAGGAAGAACCCGAAGAAGAGGTAATGATTTCACCACCGTCTTTCAAGTTCCTTTCTTCTTCCACTTCCTTTTTATTTGTTGTTTCAATTATAAAATAATAAATCCAGTATATTCTATATATTGTGATGTTATTATAATTATGGTACAACCAAATTCATTATTATATCCACCCTTTGAATGACATGTCACCATACGTGCGTACGTACGGCCTGTCATCTCCACGTTGTGGTGTAATTGTTGTTCAATATATTATTATTTATATGGTTATAATAATGATGTATAATTCATGTAAATAATAAATATAACATGATAATGATTCTGTCTATATGATATACCATCCAATTATATTTTATTTTAATATCAGAAGAATGATATTGTTGCTCGTGCGTACGTACGGACTACCGTCTCCACGAACGCGATGAGATTCATTCCCCATCGTATCCATGAAATTATAATTCTCATTTTATGATTAAAAATAATGTTTAAGGACTTGATATAATTATTTATATAAATAAGATACAACCTATCCATAATAAAAACTACATATGTCACAAAACATATAAAAGAAAACGAGTAAGTTAACACCCAAAACGACGATAATACTAAGATATTATCAACAAAGCAATGTTAAAAGATCATATATGATATCATATTAATGTATATGATTCTTGTATAATTTAATAAAAATTATTTCACCATTATACAGGAGGTTAACCTACCCTCAACCAAGGAAAAGTACAAGTTAAGGGTTTATTTCACAATCTCTTCATTATTCGAGGTTGTTTATACCTAATTATCTACTGGGATATCTTTATCATCCACATCCATGTTTCTTAAAAATGTTTTTCCAAACATTCTTACTATTTTACAAAATATGGGTTAAAGTCATTTATACCCTTGTTTTACTTTTTATAAGAAGTTTATAAAGGAATATTTCTGTTGTTTTCCAAACAAGGTCCTTTTTAACCTTTTCGACAGAATTAAGGTAAGAATGTTTTTTTTAACTTATACGGTGGGTGCGGCTATCTTCTGCCATTGTAAAATCTTAAAAGCTTCCCTTACAAGATTATAAGTATATTTTCAAAGTAAATGTTTTATTTTATAATTATTTGAATTTTAAATGATTTCAAAAAAAGATATATTTCTCTCAAATAGTTTTGATTTCATCTATGTCAACATCCTTTGATGAATTTTAATATTATTTGAAGTTGAGTTATTATGAAACAAAACTTCCACATTATATTGAAGGGTTTGTGATATGTTTGACTGTGTATGTGTCATTTTTATACCATTCATGTTTTATGGAGAAATTATTGACATTTCATATGCTAGTTTTAATACGAATGTTTATGTTATGTTTAAACCTGTTCATATGAGGAATGCATTGGACTTAATAAGTGACGGGTGGAGCCCGCTACTTCTCCTCAATGCATCGGTAGGTCTCATGAGACAAACTAGTGTCTTGGCATGAGACCTTGAAAAAATATTACTTGTAGTCTTGGCACGAGGCCTTGGATACGTGGTTATGATAGTCTGGAATTATGCATTCCATCATTATGAAAGTGGTTATTGATATTGCATGTGATTATTCGACTAGTAGGATATCTATGTGAATAAGTAAATGGAATTATTTCATTTTATCTTTGCCATATTATGCTGAATTTCAAGTTTAAAAGGATTTTGTTTTAATTATACATTGCCTTAAATGTTTATGCTTATTTATGAAAGTTTCCGCTATATTGTTATCCTTACTGAGCATCTGAGCTCACCCCTTTCAATGTTTTAATTTTCCCAGGATGTGAATAAGTAATTTATGAATGACCTGCAGGGATAGTATGAGGGGATATGAAGACAAGATGTTGTTGTAGTAGTTTTCACTTTATGATGTAATGTAAACTTTATGAATATATCTAGTGTTTCCAAGGCTACTAAACTAATCGGTCTTTCGAGACTTGATCTTTCTTGTGATCATGCCAATGTTATGTAATAATGCACCGACTCTGGGTAACTGGGGTCGGGGCATTACAGTTGGTATCAGAGGAATTTTATCAATAACCTTGGAAACTAGATTTAGATAAACTCTGATTAGAGCACATTACCCTAAGATAGACTTTGAGGATTATTATAGAATAACTTCATAGAATTTTGGTATTATAGAGATTTTGTGAGTTTTCTGAGCAATACGTCCCTGTCTGGATAGGAACAGGTAGAGGTGGATCTGGCACAGATGTACCTAGGGGTAAAACATGAAAACACTGCTTTGAGCTAGACTCGAATGGGAACTGGTGCATGATAACGGGCCTTGTTGCACTCTTGGTTACGACACTCCTGGGGGATATGCTTAGGATAATTATCATTTTCTTTATGAACCATTATGAAGGGATTATGAGTATATACTTCCTCAAAGAAAACTTTTTTTATGATTATGGATTATATCCATAAACTGTTGAATTTATGTTAAGTGTTTTATAAGTTTGTAATTATATATTTCAATTCATAAACTAATCTAGTTTATGCCATTATTTAGAAATGGTGCCTAGTGGAAGGAATGGAAACCATATCAATGCACGCACTCCATGTAGGGATTTCCCTCCTACTCAAGATAATTATATTAGAGCTAGTGATGCAACTAGTGCTGATCAGCTTATCACCATACTGGGACAACTCACTCAGGTTATGAATAATAACCTTACCCGTATGGAGCACCCAGATCCACAGCATGGAGGATCAATGTTAGATCACTTCATGAGGCAGAAACCACCAACATTCAATGGGAGTACAAATCTATTAGTTTCTGAGAAATGGATAAGTTCCCTAGAGAAAATATTCCATGCCTTGGGGAGTAGTGAAAGGGAAAAAGTTATCATGGCAGTTTACCGCCTCACTGGAGATGCTGATCAATGGTGGTCATTGATTCAAAACACAAAGGAAGATGATGAAGTATAAAATATGGAATGGAGGTAGTTCAAAGATCTTTTCTTAGAAAAATACTTTCCTCATGACCATCGAGCAGATATGGAAAGACACTTTCTGAGTCTGAGGCAAAAGGAGGATGGGAATGTCGCAAAGTATGAGGCTAAATTTACAAGGTTATCAAGGTATATTGGAGATTATATATGTAACCCAAGAAGTAATATTGATCTTTTATTTTATGGGTTAAAACCATTTCTTCGTCGAGCATTAGTCTCACAATCCTTCTCGTCGTACGAAGACATTGTCTCATGTGCTATCAAGACAGAAAAGGAATTCTCTAAGTCTTACGAGTTTAAAGAAAAGAAAGAGAAGAAGAGATATTCTGATCAATCTGGAAATGTAAATAAAGGGAAGAAGGGAAAAGTTGAATATCAATCCTGTAGTAAATATGGGAAGAAACGCCCTGGTACTTGCTTGAAGGGAATGGGTGTCTGTTACAAGTGTGGCGAAAAAGTCCACCAAACTCATGATTGCAAAGGGAAGAAGGAAGCTACCAATGTTTAGTGCTACAATTGCAGGGAGATGGGACATTATGCAAATGAATGTCCTAAGCATCAGGGGAACTTACCTCAGAAAAGGCCAAGGGATCAAGGCCAAGCTTATGCTATCACTACTGCTGAGGTAGAAGCTCCGAAAGATGTGGTGGCAGGTAATTTAATGGTTTCCTCAAGTTTAGAAAATGCTTTATTTGATTCTGGATCATCACATTGTTTCATGTCTTCCCAGTTTGCTAAGAAAATTAGATATTTCCAATTTGATTTAACAAAGTAGTTGTAAGTTAAAACTCCAAAGGGAAGTATCATTGCAACAAAGTTTTGTGAATCAGTCCCCATTAGAGCACATAAATGTTCTTTATCCGCTGATCTCATTTTCATACCTATGATTGAGTTTGATATAATCCTCAGTATGGATTGGATTTCAGACTATGATGCGAATATTTATTGTAAGAAGAAGGAGGTTACGATTTTTGATGATGATGATAAGGAACACCTTATCTTTAGAGTAGAATCGTCATCGCTTAATTCTTATCTAGATCCACCCCCAATAGATCAACTAAATTCAATTATCGGGGAGGAAGAGAATGAAATAACTTTGGGTGAGGAAAGGAATTTTCAAATATATGATGTACCTATTGTGAAAGAATATGTAGATGTGTTTCCAGAAGATTTACCTGGACATCCTCCAGAATGAGAAGTTGAGTTTTCTATTGATTTAATTCCTGGATCAAGGCCTATATCGAAGACCCCTTATAGAATGGCCGCTGTAGAATTAGTTAAACTAAATAAACAACTAGAGGAATTGAATAATAAGGGATTTATTTGCCATAGTGTTTCTCCATGGGGATCCCCTGTTCTTTTTGTTAAAAAGAAAGATGGATCTATGAGGTTATGTATCGACTACAGGGAGATCAATGCTATAACAATAAAGAATAAGTATCTCGTACCTCGCATTGATGATTTATTTGACCAACTTCATGGAGCTCAATACTTTTCAAAGATTGACCTTCTATCAGGATACCATCAGTTGTGTGGGAAGAATGAATACATTCCAAAGACAGCATTTCGAACAAGGTACGGGCATTACGAGTTTACAGTAATGCCTTTTGGATTAACTAATGAACCCTCTATATTCATGGATCTAATTAATAGAGTTTTCAAGGAATATCTCGATGATTTTGTGGTGGTATTTATTGATGATATATTGGTATACTCCAAAAGCTACAAAGATCATGAAAATTACTTGCGCATTATATTGAAGACTCTAAGAAGACATGAATTATATGAGAAGTTTAGAAAGTGTGAATTCTGGCTTCAAGAGATTTCTTTTCTTGGCCATATTGTCTCTAAGGATGGAATTTCCATTGATCCTTCTAAGAACAATGCAATCTAAGAATGGCCAGAACTGACAAGTATAACTGAGGTATGCAGTTTTATTGGTTTGGCAGGTTATTATCGACATTTCATACAGAATTTTTCCCGATTGGCTAACCCATTAACGAAGCTCACAGATAAAGGGGTTAAATTTGTTTGGAAAAAAGAGTGTGAAGAATGTTTTGAAAAATTGAAGAGAAGATTATTCAATGCTTCTATATTGACTTTACCATCAGGGAATGATGGGTTCATTATTTATAGTGATGCATCAATGAAAGGACTTGGTTGTGTCCTTATGCAGAATGATAGAGTTATTTCTTATGCATCACGACAGTTGAAAATTCATGAGAAAAACTATCCTACTCGTGATCTTGAGTTAGCAGTTGTAATATTTTCTTTGAAGATATGGAGGAATTATCTCTATGGTGAGAAATGTGAGATTTATACTGATCACAAGAGTTTGAAGTATATTTTATCACAGAAAGAACTCAACATGAGGCAAAGGATATGGCTTGAACTACTCAAGGATTATGATTGCACGATACACTACCACCCGAGGAAGGCAAATAAGGTGGCAGATGCTTTGAGTAGAAACAATCATGGAGTTTTGAACGTGATGAAAATTGAAAGGGATCCTATTTTCATGGATCTAGTGAATATGGATATGGGAATCACCATGGAAGGTGAAACGTCAATGATTTTTCAAATGGTTGCCAAACCATCTTTACTAGAAAGGATAAAGAGTTCTTAGACCAGTGATGAAGAGTTACAAAGGGAGATTAAAGCTGTGAATGATGGTAAATTGAGTGACTTTGTGTATGAAGATGGAATTTTGAAGTATGGGAAGAGACTTTGTGTTCCCAATATACCTGATCTAAAAAGAGAATTTTTGGATGATGCTCATAGTTCTAATTTCTCTATACACCCTGGGAGCACCAAAATGTATAGAGATTTGAAGGAAAATTTTTTATGGGACAACATGAAGAGGTAGATTGCTGATTTTGTGTCAAGATGTATGGTTTGTCAACAAGTGAAAGCTGGAAGGCAACAACCTGGAGGAGTCATGCAACCTCTTCCCATACCTAAGTGGAAATGGGATAATATCACGATGGACTTTGTCATGGGACTACCAAAGACTCCTAGAAGGAATGATGCAATATGGGTCATTGTTGATCGTCTTACCAAGTCAGCACATTTTCTTTCTATAAGGGAAGATTTACCACTTGAACATCTAGAAAGACTCTATATTAAGGAAGTTGTGAGACTTCATGGAGTACCCCTATCGATTGTTTTGGATCGTGATCCTTATTTTACTTCAAGATTCTGGAAGAATCTTCAGAAGGCCTTGGATACTAAACTTCGTTTGAGCACTACTTACCACCCTCAAACAGATGGACAATCATAATGAACTATTAAAACCTTAGAAGACATGTTGAGATCATGCTCACTTGACTTTCAGGGTATGTGGGATCAATATTTACCGCTGGTAGAATTTTCCTATAACAATAGCTTCCATTCAAGTATTCGGATTGCACCATATGAAGCGTTATACGGAAAGAGATGTCGCACACCAACCTATTTGGATGACGTTGGAGAAAGAAAACTTGTAGGCCCAGAACTGGTGGAGGAAATGATGGAAAAGGTAAAGGTAATCCAAAACCACATCAAAGCACCTCAAAGTAGGCAGAAGAGCTATGTCGATAACTGAAGGAAGGATTTAGAATTTCAGGTGGGAGATCATGTTTTCTTGAAGGTATATCCATGGAAGGGAGTTATACGTTTTGGTAAGAAGGGTAAATTGAGTCCCAGGTGCATCATACCTTTTGAAATTCTTGAACGAATTAGGGATGTAGCATACCGTTTGGCAATGCCGCCAAATCTCTCCAAAGTTCACGATGTGTTCCACGTATCACTGTTGAGAAAATACATGTCTCAACCAACGCATGTACTCACCTATGAGGAATTAGAACTGGAACTTGATCTGCCTTATTGTGAAGATCTCATCAGGATTCTTGATACAAGAGAACAAGTTCTGAGAAATCGGACGACTCATCTGGTAAAAGTTCTATGGAGAAACCATAAGATGGAAGGGGCAACGTGGGAACCCGAGGAACTTATGATGAAAAATCACCCGAGTCTTTTTATGAAGTAATATTATAAGAAATTTCGAGGATGAAATTATTTGAAGGATGGGAGAATGTAACACCCCAAGCTTCCACGGTACGTTTCTCTTTGAATAGTATATTAGCGTGTGTTGTACGCAACTTTGAGTTCTAACACACACCACAACCAATCAAACTAGCCGTTATGAATAGTAATACCGACTTTTTGAAATTTTATAAATTTTATCTCTCAAAATGGACTTCATTTTTGGATTCAAAATATCGAATTTATCCTAGGGTGAAATTTTGGTACTTTTCGGATAACTTATATTTTGATGAATAGTGAAAATTACTAAATTTTAATTAAAAACAACTTTTTTAATCAAAATAATTAATAGTGATAAATTATGAATTTGAGTGGTTTTAAAGTATATTTAGAATATATTTTTACCATTTAATACAATTTTGGTCATTGGACATAAAATCACAATTAAACCGGACATAAACAAGTGTCAATCTTTTGATAGTTATTATTTCTTAAAAACACGCTATTTTTTTGACAACATGAATTAATTTTTAAATTAATTAATTCAACTTATATGTTTTGAATTTGGTAAAATAGACATCATTTTTGAATTCATAATATCAAATATAGCTTAGGCTTAATTTTTGGTATTTTTCTGAAAACATTCAATTTTTGATGAATAGTGAAAAATACTGAGTTATAGTTTAAAACCGAATTTTTATTTAAATAATTACTTAGTTTATATAATTTTAATTAAGGTCAAAATAGATACATAATACCTATATATGTTCAATGTAATTCATTGAAGTTAGTTTAGAATAATTTTAGATATATAAAAATTTTATTGAACTTTTCACCGTCTTTTACCCACCTCCTAGGAGAATTTGGAAATTTCAATAAAACTTAATTTTACCGCTTCTGTGAGTGGAATTCCGAAAATCCAAGAGACACGGTTAATATCAAGGAGTAAAATTTGGTTCCATAAGATAAAAATAATTTTCGGTGAATAGTAACTTTTTTACTTTTATTTACCACGGTTAAAAGTAAATAGGGTAATTAAGGGAAAAAATGATATTAATATTACCCTAACACATGTCCTAATTCTATTGGACAAGTTTATCTCAACCAAAAACAACCTTAGGAATAAAATATTATCATTTAGGTCTACTTGGATTAGATTAGTACATTTATTATTATTTAATTCAAAGAAGAGTTAAAAGAGTTAAAATCAAAGTTTAATAACTAAAACATTTTTAATATAGGATTTTACATAAGATAAATTCGATTATAAATATTCATTATAAATATAAAAATATTTACTACATCATGTTATTTTATTTATAATTTTTATACATTAAATAAATAAATTTATTTATGCCACAATGATGATGCAGTAATTACCTTATTCATGAAACAATAAAATAAATGGTATTATAAATATTAAAATAAATATAATTTCAAAGTTTTTATGACATACACGAATTTTATATGTTAATATGACATGTTAGGATTGATTCAATGTATTTTGTTTGATGTAATCATGTTGTTATTATTTTAACAAAAAAACAAATACCAAATAGTGTCAAAATTGACATAAAATTGTTTTTAAAACAAATATTATATTATTAATTGATATAATGGTCCTAAAAATATAAGGTTCGGCCAAAAGACTTATTTAATAATATTATTACATTAATGAACCAATTGGGGTTCCATTGGAAGTATATAGTAAGTTTATTAACCATATAGTGTAAGAATACAAGAAGACATGGTAAAAGTTAAATTATTTAACTTAGAGTTCAATCTAAATTATAAGATTAAAATGTTAACCTAAACTTGTCTAAAACCTATTGGTTGAGTTTTTTTATACCTATCCCCACCTTATAATTTAAATAATCAACTTTGGAGCCATTAGAAACCGAATATGAATTTATTATAAAATAATATTTTAAGTTTTTTCTAAGGTGCCCCTCACCCCTCTTATAAAAGGGCACTCCCCCTTCTCTCTAATTCACACCTTCTAAGCCATTTGGCTCGTCCAAAACCTACCCAAATACCCTCTCAACTATCCTCCCTTAAACATATAGGCCTTATTTTGATCAGAAATCCAACCTAAGTAGCCCTTTTTATCAAATCAAAAGGAAGAACCCGAAGAAGAGGTAATGATTTCACCACCCTCTTTCAAGTTCCTTTCTTCTTCCACTTCCTTTTTCTTTGTTGTTTACATTATAAAATAATAACTCCAGTATATTATATGTACTGTGATGTTATTATAATTATGTTACAACCAAATTTATTATTCTATCCTCCCTTTGAATGACATGTCACCATACGTGCGTACGTACGGCCTACCGTCTCCACGTTGTGGTGTAATTGTTGTTCAATATATTATTATTTTGATGGTTATAATAATGATGTATAATTAATGTAAATAATAAATATAACATGATAATGATTCTGTATATATGATATATCATCCAATTATATATTATTTTAATATCAAAAGAATGATATTTTCGCTCATACGTACGTACGGACTACCGTCTCCACAAACGCGATGAGATTCATTCCCCATCGTATCCATGCAATTATAATTATTATTTGATGATTAAAAATAATGTTTAAGGACTTGATATCATTATTTATATGAATAAGATACAACCTATCCATAATAAAAATGACATATGTCACAAAACATATAAAAGAAAACGAGTAAGTTAACACCTGAAACGACGATAATACTAAGATATTATCAACAAAGCAATGTTAAAAGATCATATATGATATCATATTAATGTATATGATTATTTTATAATTTAATAACAATTATTTCACCATTATACAGGAGGTTAACCTACCCTCAACCAAGGAAAAGTACAAGGTAAGGGTTTATTTCACAATCTCTTCATTATTCGAGGTTGTTTATACCTAATTATCTACTCAGATCTCTTTATCATCCACATCCATGTTTCTTAAAAAAAAATTTCCAAACATTCTTACTATTTTAAAGAATATGGGTTAAAGTCATTTATACCCTTTTTTGACTTTTTATAAGAAGTTTATAAAGTAATCTTTCCATCATTTTCCAAATAAGGTTCTTTTTAACCTTTTCGACAGAATTAAGGTAAGAATGTTTTTTTAACTTATACGGCGAGTGCGGCTATTTTACGCCGTTATAAAATCTTCAAAGATTCCCTTAAAATCTTATAAGGATATTTTCAAAGTAAAGGTTTTATTTTATAATTATTTTACTTTTAAATGATTTCAAAAAAAGAGATGTTTCTCTCAAATAGTTTTGATTTCATCTATGTCAACATCCTTTGATGAATTTTAAGATTATTTGAAGTTGACTTATTATGAAACAAAACATCCACATTGTATTGAAGGTTTTGTGATATGTTTGAATGTGTATGTGTCATTTTTATACCATTCATGGTTTATAGATAAAGTATTGACATTTCGTATGCTAGTTTTAATACGAATGTTTATGTTATGTTTAAACCTATTCATAAGAGGAATGCATTGGACTTAATAAGTGACGGGTGGAGCCCGCTATAGCTCCTCGATGAATCGGTAGGTCTCATGAGACAAACTAGTGTATTGGCACGAGGCCTTGACAAAATCTTACTTGTATTCTTGGCATGAGGCCTTGGATACGTGGTTATGATAGTCTGGCATTATGCATTCCATCATTATGAAATTGGTTATTGATATTGCATGTGATTATTCAACTAGTAGAATATCCATGTGAATAAGTAAATGGAATTATTTCATTTTATCTTTTCCATATTATGCTGAATTTCAAGTTTAAAAGGATTTTGTTTTAGTTATACATTGCCTTAAATTTTTATGCTTATTTATGAAAGTTTCCGCTATATTGTTATCCTTACTGAGCATCTGAGCTCACCCCTTTCAATGTTTTATTTTTTCCAGGATGTGAAGAAGTAATTTATGAATGACCTACAGGGATAGTATGAGGGGATATGAATACAAGATGTTGTTTTAGTATTTTTCACTTTATTATGTAATGTAAACTTTATGAATATATCTAGTGTTTCCAAGGTTACTAAACTAATCAGTCTTTCGAGACTTGATCTTTCTTGTGATCATGCCAATGTTATGTAATAATGCACCGACTCTGGGTAACTAGGGTCGGGGCATTACACATTTTTATACAATTATCATTATTTTTTCATCATTGTTAAAAATACAAAAAACAATAATGATTGATAACCTAAGAAATATGAAATGGGTATCCACCTCCTCAAGAGATAACCTTGGGTCAACCACTAAGGCTACACTAATTATGAATTAAAATATCATTTGATAAGCCCCGTGATAGGACCTTTTTTGATTTTTTCACCATTTACTAGGAGGCTAAGTACTCATTTAGTGTTTATATATGGTTTTTAAATAATAAAATTTGTTTCATTTAACAAAAAAAATTAAAAAATGGATTTCATTGATAATGACTCGCCCACCACTATAAATGAGGGAATTAAATTTTTTAGCTAGATAGGTTAGGAAGATATAAAATTTTAGTTGGGATGATGGGATTTTTAGGGATATTATTTGGGGTATTAAGGATAAACTTTATAGAATCTACTTGATATTTATTACTAAGAAACATACTTAGTTTTCAAAATATTTTTCATAATTTCTTGCTAATATAACATTGGAATAATTAGTTTCATAATAAGAATAAATTTACCTTCCCAATTTTGAGGATAAGATATTGTAGGTTGAGTAACATATCAAACAATATCCACTACCTAAACTATCCAGACAAATTATAGAGACATTGTATATAGACAATGAACTCCCAACTGAAATAATTTTTGTTGATACATCTTCTCTAAATTCATTTTTTAACTTTATTTAAACTCAATTGTGTACCCACTCTCCCTATGTTAAAATTAAAAATTTAATATCTTTGATGATTTCCCTAGATAATTGTGATAAATAGGACACATGAGAGGTAAAAAGAACTAAAGATAGGATGGAGGAACCTTTAGTACTATCCATTGAGTATTATAAGGTGGAACTAAAAGATTCAAAACTCATTAGAGAACAATCAACTCGAGATGAACTATAATACAAACCAGCTTATGAGATAGATAAGTAAACCTTGGTGGAATATATAGATCATTATGAAGAGGAATTGGAGGACCCTTATATTCTTCCACTCCCACCTTTCAAGATGTATTTCACAAGACATGGGGTGGACACTCATAAAACTAATGAATAGGAACTCAAAATCTTGTGAAACCTAATGATTATTGAATAAAAAGATGTATTAATTCCTATTACACAAAACACATCCTCCACTTTATAAATAATGAATACTTTAATTATCATACTATTGAAAGTAAAAAAAATAAAACACCTCTTAGGGGGTTTTCCCAAGACTTATATTTTATTTCCTTTTTTACCTTCCTTGTGATTTTATTTCGAATATAGTGATTTTTTTAAAGGTTTTAAAGGAGTAAAGTAACTTAGTAATATAAAGCAAATCAATTAGAGCATGAAAATATAATTTTCATCTAAGAAATAAGTCAGTTTGTATCTCTCTTTAATATTATTTTATGTGTTTTCTTTTATTATATTAAATTGATTATAGAATCATGATTAAAATTAAATTATAACAACTCATAACTAAGTATGGGTGAAAATATATCATATTGTTTAGTTTAGTATTTTTTTATTTTTTATTTATATAAAATTGAGCATAATTAAACACCACTTTAAATGTTAAATTCTTGGTCATTTATGAAAATCCATTGATTCTTATTATCAAAATTCATATGATTTAAGATGCGATTAATTCTTTGATTATTGATTTGAGAATTTAATTAATTTTAATCAAATTTGAATCCCATGTTTATGATCATTTTCCCAAATCAATATTCACTCATTTGAGAGGTATCTAAACCTTTTGTTCATTTTATTTACAATCTTATTTTACTTGAGGGAACTTGATACATGTATTACAATATAAAACATTTTGTATTTTTATTTTCAAGACTTTTGGAGTTAAGATGGTATTAAAATTATAAATGTATTAATTTTTGTCTTCAATCCCAATTTTTTATTCCTATTCAACCCACCTTGATGTGTAACCCCCATTTATCCTTAGAGACCATGAATGACCTTGTTAAAAGACAAATTAAAAACTGAATTCCTACCCACATTTCTATTTTACAAATTTTATGTTTATATTGAAATCCAAGTGTGGGGGGAGATCATTTTCATGGATATTTATAAGTATTTCATTGCTAGAGAAAATATCTTAGTGAATAACACAAACAATATATAATAGAGTGCACACCAATTTCTAAAATAAATTATTCCCTCAAAACCTCTAAAAATTAAGAGAATATCATCCTATTTTAAGCCTTTAATTTTAAATTTTTAATCACCAAACTTATGTTCTAGAACATCCCATGAATAAACCTTTAGATTAATATTATTATTTTCATATATGTGTAGAGGAATGAGAAGTGAAATAATCTTATAGAAAGTAGACATGTTTTAAATAACGATAAAAACCTTGAAAACATAATTTCATTTAATTGGGAGAGATATATATCTAGAAACGTAAGTATAAAAAATTCATGGAAAAATATAGTGATTAAAATAAATTTAAATGAGAAAAAACTGAAAAAGGAATGGATTATACATGATGCATGATGGATTAACTGATGATATGATCTATTTATTGCCACATTTTATTTTAGAATTTTAAATTTGTTTTTAGTGTATATTTTTACTAGGAGATAAAATTATACCCATGTGAGAGTGACACAACACATATTTTAAAATTTTTATTATGTAATTAAATGGAAATATTCACACTTTTTTTTATAATTTCTAGTAAAATGTCATATTTTTATTATTTTTTGTAATTTTTAAATCAAATATAAAATTGGTATAAAAATTATATTTAAATGTTTTTATTTTTATTGTAATTTAAAATTTCATGGATGATATTTGATTAGGTGTTTTTATTAATGAACATGTGAAATGTGTCCAATTCAATCCATGAAATTGAATAAAAATAAGGTGATGTAAATAAATTTTTCCCACACACTACTATAAATTTTTCAATATTTTATGCCTGATTTTATTAGTGTTAAAAAACATTGATAAAGGAAATAATTTTATAAATTCAATCTAAAAATGGTAATAAAGGTATCCTTTATCATTACTAAAATAACACTAATAAAATAAACTCTTTATCAATGCATTTTTAGCACTGATAAAGGATACATTTATCAGTGCTTTATTTAGCATTGATAAAAACACATGAATCATAAAGGTGATAAAAATATCAATTATTTTTTTAGCATTGATAAAATTGTTTTCTAACATTGATAAAAGTTCATTATGGAGTAGTTATGTTATATTTGATAACATGTAGATATAACAGGTCATAACATTCCATGCATTGAAGGAACAAGAATATCATAGGCGTGCCAGGACACTATCCACATCCCATCTAAAAACTACAATTAAGAGGTGTCACTATCTATGATAAAAATCATTTTTTATGTATGAAGTATATCAATAGTTCATAATTAATTAAATCAACTTAAAAATTATTAACATTTTATCATACAAAATAACATGTTAACTTGCCTAAGTGGATACTTAATGCTGACTTCTAACATTCCAACTCAGCCTACCCCATACACCATTTAGCCACACTACATCAAAATTAAACCCTGACTAAACCTCTATGATGGTTGTATTAGTACTGTATGGATAGCTAGTCACCCATTTTGATATGTTGAGACATCCTCAACAACACACCAACAAACAATCTCAGTCCAAGTTGGTAGTGTTTAGTGCTATAACTTCATGAAATCCATGAAACTATTCAGTCGTTCCAATCTTGAACCTCTTAATTGACACACATGTAATACTCATCAAATTCAACACAATTAGAGCAGGTATTCCACTAGTTTCATGTGAAATTATTCAAGTAAACTTTTACAATATATATAGATAATATGATATGTTTACCTATGATGAAGATGGATGAAGACATGATAATGATAGGGAGTTTTCGATTCCCATATATGAATCATTATTAAAAATATATGGGTATCATTTTGGGGTGAAAAGATTATTGAAAGAAGTATTGATATCACATCAGATGACATGTCATGGGGAGTCCATGATACTCGGTTTTATAGAATACATGAACAAAATGATACAAAACATGCTTTTATTAGCACTAGAAATTGATTTTATAATTGTTAAAAAAAGAAATGGTTTTTCAAGAGCCTTTAAAAATTAATTATTTTTATCAACAATAAAAAAACACTGATAAAAACATCCTTTATCGGTGCTAAAAAAGCACTGATAAAGGGGTCCTTTATCATCATTAATTTTTAGCACTGATAAATCTCAACAAATATATTTTTAAAATTAATTATATGCCTAGAAAACATATCTAGAGTGAAACAACCATAACCACACCACCCCCTTTTATCAATGATTATTCAACCCTATATCAGTGCTAATTCCACAAATTAACTCCCTAATAACCCTTCTCAACCACACATGCCCATTAAGATTCTAACATGTGATCTCCTTGTGCATGGAGAATTCCCTTACCATTGATCCATCTTGTTTTATTTGATATTTTATGATATATCTATTTATTTATATTTATTTACATACATTTTTTTTATTTATATATTTATTCATATAAATGTATATATCTATATAATTATTTTTAAATATATTTATAGAACATGTTTAGATATTTACATATATATATTTACATATTTACATATAATTGAATATTTACTTATAATTTTTTATATTGTATTTATAAAATGCATATTTATTGTAAATACATTTATGTGTGTGTGTATTTATATACATCTATATATATATATATTTATATATTTATATATTTGTGTGTGTGTGAGTTTGTATAGGTGTGTGTGTGTGTTAGCATATGTGAATGTATATATATTTTAATATATATATATATATATTATATTTGTTATAATGTAAAAATATATATACATACATACATATATATATATAGACACACAATAAGTACACTTACCACTAGCCTAGATGATTTTACTTGTTATATTGACATATATATATATATATATATATATATATATATGTGTATATTTTTTACAAGGTATAATTATTTTAACATATATATATATATATTAATATTTATTTACATATATTAAAATATATACTTAAATGTATATTTTTATATTAACACACACACATGTTTATATATAAACATGATATATACAATTTTATAGGTATATATGTATTCATAAATTTTTATAAGGTAAATAAAGTGGATAATTTTTTAAATAAAATGGATGATAAATGTTTATTTCCATGTGTTTTATATATTTAAAAATATATTTCATATTTAAATATGTCTAGATATTTATTTATATAATTAAATATTTATATGTAAATGTGTATTTATATTTTAATTTATAAAGAACATTATAATATAAAAAATATTAAAATTTAAATATCCTAATATCAATATGAATGTAAATATAGGGAATAAATTCAGTCTCCACTAAAAAAAAGATAGGAAGTCCCTCTTAAACATAGATGAAATTCAATCAAATGTTCAAAAATTAGGGTATCTCAATTAAAAAAATTAGTTTTAGAGGCCTTCCAAACCATTTTTTAGATAGAAAAAATGAATTACAACATAAAATCAATATGAAATTCATATATCTCTTCACAAGATTTTATTTGATAGCCTGTGGAACCCAAACAGACATTCAAATCAAAATTTATGGATGTTTTAAATTCAAGTCATATTTTCAACTTATCTTAAGATATTAATTAATTTTTTTTTTTACATCACGAAATTTTTATTAAATTTATATTACTAAATAATAATTTTTAATTTTCTAATTAATATAAAATTTTAATTATTTTATAAACCATTTTAACTAAATTTATTATATATTATGTGTAAATACATTTTTACTATTATATAAATCATATTTAATAACATATATTATATCTATATAAATATAAATATATTGATATACTACAATATGATATTTAATAGTATATAAGTGTTTTTCGTTAAAAAAACTTTTACTAGTGCCAAGAAAAACACTGATAAAGGAATATATTTATCCCTGCTAAAAAGAGCAGTGACAAAGGGAAACCTTTTATTAAAACATTTTTTTTAGTATTGATAAGGCCCTTTCGTTATCACTTTTAGTTAGCACTGATAAAATTACCCCATTATCAACACTTTCTTTAGAAATGATAAAGGGTTGTTGCAAATTGTGAAATCTGTAGTAGTGTAGTGCCTATCATATATTATGATATGTGTTATTGAAAGGGGAGATGAGTCTTGTTACATTGTATGAGGAGTTACAATAAAAGATGTCACAAGAAATGATAAAACCCATCAGAAATATTTTCACTCTAAGTGGAGACAACATGTTGAAACCATAGTTGTAAGATGATCCTTAGAAGATAATATGAGTCATCACAATGAACAATGAGAGGGTTTTTCACTGACTCACTTAACCATGCAACAAAAATCCATGCACTCTAATTTTAGCTATAAAAAAATAAATACAATTACAAAAGGTGTATACTACAAAATAATATCAATCTACATAAATTTATAATTGAGTTGAGTGAAAATCACACATCACGACTTATAATCAAATTTTCTCTAGTTTACTTAACACCTAGAATTTAAAGCAAGTATCCTCTCGTTCAGCTATACATTCACTAAATTTAATCTAATACAGCACAATAGAACACCAAGTTCATTAACTTATTTCAACACATCATATGAATAGTATAAAGGTATTTTAAAATTAAAAATAAGCTAAAATTGAAGATCAAGGAAAGGCTGTAAAAATATTTCATTAATACGATTACCTATATCGTTAAGGTTAGCAAATCAACTAAATAGATATAATATATATTATAGATAGTGAGAGGGTATATCATAATCCATGGAAAAAAAGGCTAGTGGATCATAATATATGATTTTATGATATCTTAAATAATGATAGGCTAGGTGTAATGATCTACACCATATTATTACATACAATATTCATATATTATAGTATAGGAAACTGAATTGAAAAACACTAGTCTTCAATTATCCAAATCTAGGCTACGGGATGATCCATGAATACTCATAATGAAAATAAAATCCAATTTCCAAAATATTTGAGAAGTAATAATGAGTACGAACCTAAGATATAGATATGATTGAAATGTATACATAAATGATATACAAGATATTCAGTCAAGAAGAAAATATCCCTTCAAGTTTTCATTCCATATTTGGTAATGACCAAGTATACACTCCATGTGCCATGTATCCAATAAAAAGAATGTTAAGGATATTGTGAAGATTGAATAATGTTTGGGAATTATCCAAGGCAAAGGAAGGATATTATTGAAGAAACCCACATGGAATTATCACTGAACATGCACCATAAACGTGGAATACATATGACCAAGGATAACATGTTTGAGGAACTTTTTCTTGATGAAGATATGCTCTAAAACCTAATATGTATATAATTCATATTATCCCACATCATAAGGTATGATATACGTATGATATATGTGACAATATTCAAATTCATATTTTATACATGGTTATATTGTTTATTATGATATAGAGGTATTTTAATGCTCTAGGGGTGTAATTGAGCATGCTAAGTTGAGTATCTCAGTACTTGATCTCAATTTTGGTACTTGAACTCGATTCTTGAGCTTATATCAATAATTGATCAACTATTAATTTGCTATATTGATCTTAACTCAGGCTTGAATGAGATACTCAATTAGAATCTACTAGATTCAATTTGGATACTTTGCCATAAATTTTATTACAAAATCTTGCTTGAATTTGATCTTGAGATCAAATTTATACTCAAGATAGAAATATAAAGTTTTAAATTAAATAAATTTATATTTAATAAAAATAATATATTCAAATATTAGATACTCAGTTAGGCTCATGATATACTTGATTGTGTGGGGATGGCGCTTCCTCTGCTCTCTGGCGATGGAGGTCTTCTTCGGCAATATTTAAGACGACGACGGGCTTCGTGCACCGCCCTCCCACCACCGCGGGGGAGGGGCCTTTCGTGGATGATCGTCCTTTCATTCCGTTCACAGCTCCAGACTTGCTGCCCCCTTTTCTGCAGATTAAGCTTTTCCCCAAGGTTCCTGACCTGCTTGATGGGTGTCTGTAGCTTCATCTCTCGATCTCAGAGTTTAATGAAGCCTCTGCTTTGTATAATCTGACCTTGGTTGCTCGATTCCTGAAATGGAGTCCTCGGTGGATGTTTTTGACAGATTTGTCTTTGAATTTTGGGATCTGTAGGATCACGCTATGGTAGATCTTGTTGATAGCTATCATATTCTAATTCGGTTTGTGTATGAGGAAGATCTTATCCATGCCTGCTCTTTGGCTCCCCGGTCTTGCGATGGTGCCTAATTCTCTTTATTTCGATGGAGTTTTGATATTAATTTGCAATGTGATTCTCCGATGGTGGAAACCTGGGTGAGGTTTCCGGAGCTCCCTCTCCCCTTCCAAAACTTTTCTATTATCTCTATGTTGGGGAACTTGGTGGGACGGTTCCTTTGTGTTGATAGCAGGACTCGGGCTCTATGCCACCCAGTGGCTCTGAGGGCTTTTGTTGAGGTGGATGTTTCTAAAGCGCCTATAGACTTTGTATGGATCATTGTTGGCGAGGAGATCTGATGGAGGCAGCCGGTGATCTTTGAAACCAGGGTTGATTTCTGTTCCTCCTGTCGGCATATTGGCCATGTTGATCAGGCCTACAGGAAAGGTATTAAGGGGTCTGATGCTTTGAATGTGGCTTCGGCGGGGCACGGCATAGGTCAGGTTCCTTCCATGGCTTGCTTTCCTCCTCAGCCAAAGGTAAGGGACATTTTTACACACCAGAGGTCCAACCTCAATTATGGTGGTGAGAAGGAGGTGAGGACAGGTTCAGGTGTTTTGGGGCTGGAATCTCTGAATAAGAGTAATGGTAAGGATGATGGAAATGTAGTGGTTGCAAATATTGCTGATCATTTCAACAGTGAACAGGTCAGAAGAAGGGAGCTGAGATCATGTGGTACTTCCCTGTATAATAGGTTTGAGTGCCTGGTCTCCGTTGCTCCTGAGGGTGAAGCTGCGGCACAGGGGGTTCTGGAGGAGCAAGGGATGAGGACAGATCAGGGAAAGTTGGATAGGATAGGGTAGGGACTCCATTGTATTCAGGAATAGAATGAGATCTTTAGTCGTGGGGTGGTTGAAGATGAAATGCGGTATTTGAGCAGTGGTGGCATTGGAGATTATGAGTTGCAGGTTTTGTTAGCAGGAAATAATATGAAGGTTGGGAAGTATAGTGTCGAAGGTGTTATCAGACTGAAAACGCATGGGGTGGTGCTTGATAAAGATGCTGCTGGGGATTTCTGTTGTGCAGCCGGGCAGGAGAAGGTGGTTGAGCAGGGGGTGCTGTATAAGAGTCAAGTGGTGGCTGAGCAGGGGGGAGAGCTTGAGTAGGATATGGCTCAACAAGAACTAAGGGAGGTGACCAACCAGGGGGAGATATCTCTGCAAGGTGATCTGGTAGAGTAGGGCTTGGTGGCATGTGCTGAGACAGAGGGGGAAGATGTTGCACACAGGGTTGTGGCTAAGCATAGGGTTTTGGCATAATAGGAATAATTCTTCCCAATGGTGGTCAATGTGGTGGTGGGGGAGGCTGGTCTCGAGAGTTTGGCTGCTTGCAGGTTATCTGGTTGCCGGTCTACTGGACTGGAGTTGAATACTCCTGAGGCGGTGGTTGAGGGGGCTGCTAGTGATGCTTCCTACCTTGTGACTGGGCAGGGGGAGATGGAGGTGCAGGTGCTAGTGACTCAGTTGCAGGAGGTGGCTGAGAAGGGGTGCGGGCAGGAGGAGGGAGTAGGGACAGGGGATGAGCATGGGCCAGGGGATGCTGCTACACAGGGGGAGGGGTTGGAGCTAATTTTTGAGGGGCATGAGGATTCCCCGGCTAATGGGGGTGCCTTCACCAGTTCTTTGAAGAATGCTCTTGACTCCCATGAACCAGTGCCGATCGCAGTGGATTCATCAAAGGCGCTCGTCCCCGTTGGATCACATGATGCTAAGTTTGTTGTTGATGGGATGATTAGGGACAATGAGGATGAGAACTCCAAATGTTTTGTTATGAAATACATGGCTTTGGAGGACCCTAATATGATGAAAGTACCTGTGCAGATTCCTCTTTTGTAGAAGGTAATGAAATCCCAGTGCTCGATGTTTTGGGGGTATGGCTCTGATGATGATTCTAGGATGAAATCCAACATGGCCCAAATTGTGAAAGAAAAGGTCATTCTTGGAGATTATTCCTCTTTTGGGAAAGAAAACTTTGTTGGGGGCCTGTCCAGGAAGAGGGTTCTAGCTCCCACCTCTTATTTTCTCAACCAGGAGGGCACTGTTATCCATGTTCAAAAAAATTATGGTGATGTTGACGTTGTAGTCCTGAAATGGAGGAGGCCAAGGAAGGACTACTATTCTTTTCCGAGAACGGTTTCTACAAGGGATTCCAGCAAAGCTTTGAATAAATCCTCTGTAAAGGTGGGACGGCCTACTAAGAAGAATCTGAATGTGGGGCAGGAGAAGCTAAGGTAATATTACACCTCCTTATTTAAGCAATATGACTCTTCTGAATGGGAGTCAGCAGACACTGATGCGGCCTCTGGCTATGGTGTTGAGGGAGACCCCCCTGGTGTGGACTATGATGATGATGGTGGTGGTGAAGGCCGGTAGACCCTATGCTGGTGTTTTTCCTTGTTCTTTTATTCTTTCTTCTCCCCTGTGGACTTGTTCTTGCTCTTTGTTTTCCTTTTGAGGCTTTTTTGGGTATGGGTCGATTGACCCTGCCCCACCTCTGTCTGTTGCGTCTTTTTATTATTAATAAATTTTTGGGGGGTTGGGAATATCCTGGCCTCACACCTATTCTATTATACTTGATTGTGTTATTCTAATACTCAAACTCATCTTGATTTAATACTCTATTATCTCGAGCTCAAGATCAACTCTAAAAAAACAAGCCAAATTTGAGTATTTTTTAAACTAATCTTGAGTAGTTTTTGTGCTCCTCAAGCTCATTTGTTGACTTATAATGAACTATATCGACATGGAAGTTAAACCTTAAAGGTTATAATTTGAATATTTATCCTCTGTTAGTGATCATTATTTTTTTCTTTAAATGGAACACATGGGAGAATATTAGTGGTTGGGGGTTACATGAGATTATCACAAATTCAATAACTCGTATATTATGAAATGTATGAGTGAATTTTTTCCTAACTTAAAAGTATCCTAGGGGGATATAAAATAAGTTAAGGACTATGAGATGGTGATTATTGACAGTCCCTATCTAGCTTCCTGCTAATTTTCCCTTGCCTTGAATCTCACTTATCCTCCTCTCTTTACCACTCAAGACACTTTCATATTGTGTGAGTAAGAAGATCCATTCTCATATGATGGGTGATTCACATAATCCTATATATAAATGATGAAATAGGGGGTCCATTGGCTACCCCTAAGGTGTTTTTATCAAAACATTGTGATGGAGATAATACTAGAGGCTCATCAGTTAAAGTTACACAATACTTTCTTTGTTTAAATTTTATACATGGTTTCAATTATCACACATGTTAGATCTTAGGATTTGGGTTTATTTTCATTTTTATATGTTTATTGAGTGTAAATAAATCTATAGAAACCAAATAATTCTATAAAAAATGTTAAAGAGTTAACTAATTCTTGGAAACTCTCACACAAGATTGGTGAAAAAGTGTGGTTCTCTACACATGAGATCCATTAATGATGAAAATAGTTGTATATCCTAAGAGTTATGAAAATATAGTTATTTTATAAGTTCATATGGATGTCACATTGGATGTTTTCATATAAGTTAAGGTGTTTCCACCCCAATAGTGGAATCTAGGCACTTCCATGTGTTTTGATTCTCAAAATCAAGTTGATATTGAATAAAAACATGTATCGTATTACTTTCATATTATCTATTATAATAATTGATTAGATTTTTTGAATTTTGGATCGATATATGTTACTAGATATCATAGGCTATGATATGATCATAATGGATGATATTTGATATTGTAACATGAGATCCAGTTCAAAATCTTCTGATTTATATATATCATAGTGTACAATATGAGGTGACATTCTCAGTGATAACATATATTTATAACTAAAAATATATCATCTCATTATATATATGATATACATTACATTATAATGTATGATATCCCAAGCACCAAGGGTGATATATCTATTTATGATAGATAAATAGACGTCAATTAAATCTTATACGGACCACTGCCAATGCTATATTTTTATTATAGATTGCATATCATAGCCTAAAATAGCTTACCCTACTTGGTTTTTCTTATATATGTCCCTTCATGGTGTTTTTTTGTTACAAGAGGGCTTATCATAAGTTGAAACTACCCTTATTACACTAGGTTAATCCTATATAAGCTAAATGGAACCAGTTTTATGTTACATAGCTGAGATTATTAATTGAAATTTATGATTGATAGTGTTAGGGAATTTCCCGCACCATGATTTATCAACTTTTTCTTAAAATATAGGATATATCATTAAATATGATACAATATAAAAAAAATATTTTTCTAAATTTCAATTAGGAATTGATTTAAAATATTTATAATTTTTTTATAAATTATGGGAAAATTTATTTTTGGGATATTTATTTAATTTATAAAACATTTATAAATTAATTAATTATAAAATGTTTATAATTATTTGTTAAATTTTTATTACAAATTTAAAAAATTAATATTCCAAGTTATTAAATATTAATATTAATATACCATTTTAAATTATAATTGTAATTTATAAACTGTTTACAAATTACAAAAAAAATACAAAAATATAAAAGATTTTATGTTTGATAGTATTAATAATTCATAATTTTTAATTTGAAATGTTGAAATTAATATCCTTATTTGAAAAATTATTTATTCCATATCAAAAGGAGTTTTAATAATTGACATGATCAAAGTTTAAATAATATTAAATATTTGATATTTAGATTATGTAAACTATTTACATAATATATTTAAAATATAAAATTTCCATATTTTATTTAATATTATATATTTAAATTAATTTCCATATGATGAGAAATAGGAAGGAATTTATATTAGAGATAGATATACAGTTTTTATATTTATTTAATCATGGAATGCCTATAATGTATGTCTAAATTGTAAAGAGTTTATAATATCTTTATATATGAATTGTTCATAAACTTTTTATCCCATGTTTAAGAATATTAATTTTTTGTTTATTTATTTATTACCTAATTTATTCATTAATATAACTGTTATATTATGAATTGATGTATTCTTTAGTATAATTGTTATATTGCTTCTATAAATTGTCCTATATGGATCTAAGGAGTTAAATTCTAGGTATGATATTTGATTTAGTTTTCTTATATCATTAATTTGGATTATACTAGGTTATGAGCATGAATTTAAATGTTAATTATAGTTTATATATATTAACTATTAGAAATAATATAGTATTGAGATCTCTCTTGAGTAAAGTATCCTCAGATAAGGGGACTTTGGTTTAGACTGCTCATTGTTTTAGAGGCATATGCCATGCCAAGAAAAGTGGGGATTAGATATCTATCACTCCAAGCTTACTCTTGTGGGGATTATTTATTTTTAATGGTTCTAATCCTTTAAATAAAATTAGTTTCATGTACCTTATTCATGGGATGCATTTGAAGATGTATAGATATAATCATATTTTAATTTGGGTTGGTAACACAATCTATGATTTATGTAAAGATTTATTCACTAATATGGTCTAAACATATTAATTTAGTATAGATAGTAATACTACAAACTAAATGATTAGATGCATTAATACAAAAAATGGAATATGTGAGATATTATGGTGAGATTAAATCTTCTTTAAAATACTAAGTTTTCGGTTCCTTCCAAATCTAACACTTATCAATAACTCGGCCATCCAACTTAGTAGGTTTAAAAAAATTAAGGTGTCTCGAAATTATATTTTATATGGAAATAAAGTAATTAGGTGACTCTAATAATTAGTTCCTTTTGGTGCTTTATTTTAGTTACACTTATCTAGGAAACCCTACAAGTTAAGATAAAAAAGAAATGGTGTTGAGTTTATCTATATGATTTATTGGACAAAGAGTTGTCTACTCAACCATCCAAAAGTCATAAATGATATTATTGGAATAATGGACTTAAAATAAATTGGGGTTATTTATTATTGAAATATAGATCTTGGACCACTAATAGATATGATAAAATCTAAAAGGGGACATCATTTTAGTGGGGTCACATTTAATTAAATTCCTTAAATGAATGTAAATCATGATTATCATATGATGAAATCTTTTGTTGTAAATAAATATCCTCATCGTCTGACATGAATTTTAGATAAATACTAAAAATTACTAATCATAATGTAAGTAGATTACTATATTAGTGAAAAACTTAAGAAATTTTATTAAGATGAAAATAAAATTATATTTGTTTAGAGTAATACCTTCATGAGTAACCAGATGTTGAATTTTTTCAACATGTGAATCAAGATGATTATGAGAAGAATATAAATATTAAATAAAAAATTAAAAGGAATTATACACAAGAAGACCAAATTAACTTTAGACTCTAATAATATACTCAATGTGACTAAGTGTAATATTGATTTGGTGAGATTGATGATATCCTCTAAGGCTTGTTCTATTTATGAAATTCAATCTAGATTCATTATTGGAAAAGTTCTAACAATGTGAATGAGTTTATGAAATGTATAACCTATTTTTTCAAAGTATTGAAAACATATAAACTAGGCATTTTATGTCAAGGTTTTTGTTCTTTATTTATATTATAAGTGGGTAAAAGTTCAAAACAGGAGAATAAAATTTAGTCAGAGAGTCCAATAATGTTTCTTCAAATATCCAGTCAAGTTCATTGAAACCTAAAGGTAAATCCAGGAAGAAAAGAAAATTATTTCCATATAATTGAATTTTCTAGGATGCTTAAAGGGTTTTGGAAAACTCCATGGAATATCCATGTTAGTTATCAGTGTTATATAAATCAATTATATGATTTTTAAAGGATATAAGATACCAAGTATATACTTTACAAATTATGTAAATATATAGGATTTAAAAATCAAGTAAAAGATCAATAATTATTATATTTTACATTAAAATAAAAAATTAAAGGGTTTCTAGATCATGTAATATATGGAAAATAATTTATAAATCTATAGTAGATGTTGGGAAAAATTCCCTAAAGGTAAAATTGTAAAAAAAATTGGTTGATTGTATTTGTTGAAAAAATGGGTTTCCATGGTAAGTTATGGAGATCCAAAGATATTTTGGACACAGTATGTTGACAAATATCCAAGATAAAGGAATGGATACCCTAGAAGAGGTATGGAAAATTGCATACACAAGGTGATTTCATTTCCTAGTTTTTGCCAAATTTTAGGGGTCCAAAATTTGTAATTGTCTTGCATCACGAAATGTGGATTTCCTTGAATATCTCATCAAAATATGGAAAAGGCATGAATTTCATAAAGATGGGATTCACGAAGAGTTTTTCTCAAAAGATCAAATAATATTGATAGTTATCTACATGAACATCAACGATCGTCTCGAATGATGAAGGTGAGGAGCATCGTGAGTGAAGCATCGTAGCAGCATGGAGTTTTGACCGAAGTCTCTGCGATTATGAAAAGAATCATGAATGGTAAATTTCAGTGGATATTCACAAAAAAAGGGAGAATTACAGTGTAAAAGCGGGATCTTTATGAAATGGTGATTAAGTGTCCAGGAAGGTTCTATAATCAGTGGAAATTCTTATATATAGTTCTCTACCCCTTTCAGAAAATAACTGAGACTTAACAAAAAATCTTAAGGCTTTGAAATCGCAAAGGTGGTTCATGAAGGTTTTTTCATGAAGTTGGTATGCGAATTAATTCAAAAATTCTATAAAATCCAATTGAATGTTTTGAGCATCAAGAAAGAGGTGTGCTTCGCAAAGGCTAAGTGATCTTCACAAAAGGAATGTGTACTTCTTGATGGCTACTTGAGATTCATGAAAGGAGGAGATTTTTTAAGGTATAAAGCTTTGTGAAAGTGTTGTGAAAGTGATTTCCCAGTGGAACTGTGGTAAAGTGGTATTCATCTATTGGATAAAAGTAGAACTTCAACAGAGCATCCATATAAAATTGAGGATGTATTCATTAGAGATAATGAAGGGACCTATAAGTTCATAAACTGTGTGTGGATCCCTTCCAAGAGTAGTGATCGAAGTAAGAGTAAGACGATGATCCTTCCCATCAGCAATGAGCCAGAGGAAGAGACATAGGGAGTGAACCTTCGGAATTCAATGAGCAGACCCTAAACCTTGTAAAGGTAGTGAGCCTCAGCATATAAGTGATTTATCTTGAACCTTGTAAATAGAAGTGTGCTTTAGTGGATTTGGTACATTGGTACATTGTCGTTTTATTCTCCTTGAACATATCCCAGTGAGGGTGAACCAAGTAAAATCATTTTGTCTCATGCATGACTTAATTTCTATTCATATATTACTACTAGAGAAAGATAGAAGTGTGTTTTGTTTAATAATGAAACAAGATATATAGAGGAATTAATTTTAATATGTCATACCATGATTCACCCCCCCCCCTCTTAGTGTATTTTACCTAGTGGACCTAATAGTAGATCTATATAAATTGTGTCTATAGTCATCTCATTCCTTTTATATGTCAAGAGATGTTGATTATTAAAAAATTATTGTTATAGATAATAAGAGATGATGGATTTAACACACATGGTTTATGATTTATTATATTGTATAATATACTTGAGAATAAGATAAAGGATACAAATGTTTTGTCTTGGACAAAGGAGTTTATCCACATGTTTATTAAAATTTGAGGGATTTTATCCCACCACCATTAGTGAAATATTTTAAATAATAAAAATATTTTTTTCAAAAAAATGCACCAAACACATATAATACCATATTTCATATGAAAAAAAATAATTTTTTAAATAATATTAATGATAAAATAAGTTTTATAATTTGAAAAAAAAATAGTTTTGTATATCTTAACATGATATTCTGAAAATAATATAGCATTTAAGAGCCTAGTGATAGTACGTTTTGGACTTGGAGAAGTTAAAATTATAACTAGTAATTATTAAAGTTTTCAAATCAAAGTCAATGACACTTAAATATTCTAAAATAATTTAGGGTATTTTAGTAAATATAAATGTAAATAGTGTCATTATTTACTGCAACAGAGTGAATTTTACTTAATATCCTAAAGGAGTTTGAGATATATTGGTGAAGAAAATTTTAAAGAGTTGTATATTGTAACCAAAATGATATCAGTGAAAAGGATTAATGGAAAGGGTCCCAATAATGATGATGATGATAAAATTATAAAGAGTTATAAGTTGAAAATATTAGTTAATAACATTGTAACATCTAATTTTTTAAAGTAAATAATTTTAGATACTATGTTCAAATAATTGAACATTAGGAATATTATTCATAAGTATCACCATTATTCAAACTATCTTAATTCATAGATGTTACTCACTAAAATAATTTATTGGGAGGGTTTTATTAGGTGGTCACATAGATATGTGGTATGAATTATATAGAGATGTAATGAGTTTAATAAAACCCTAAAAGTGAAGAAAACATATGGTTAATCTAGTGGTTTATCATATAGGATATGATTAGATGAGTGCTTATGCATGGTTTTGTTAATGTTCTTAAATGATTTTAAGGATATAAAATATATTGATCTAATACAAATATTATTATTTACATTTTTTACATTGGCTATATATATTATGTGAATTAACCTCTTAGAGTATGATTTTGAGTTATCCCTAACCGATGTTTGTTATGGAGTATTATAGACTGTGATGAAATGTAAAGGTTAAAATGAGTAGTATTTTGTATAGATATATAAAATATTATCATGAGGCATAAAATTAGTTTAGTATGCTATATTAACCCCAAATTATACCATATGGTATGTCATACACTATGTCTTTGGTATACTAGTGGTGCTTGTTTCATATTTGGATTTCTCTAATACCTGAGGTTGGTGATATACCCAACATGATTACTTTAATACATTGATACCTTTATTACACAAGACTTTATTCTTAGGTAATCATGGGGTTATTTTTTATTCTTATAATCATTTCAACAGTTAGATCTTAACCAATATGGGATTTATCCTCTCATATGATGGGTATGACATCCAGGCCCTTGATTGAGATTGATTGAGGAATTGTACAGTCATATCTAAATAATGAAGGGTATATGCCCTAAATCCTTACACATTTTATGTTTATTTTTCCATATTGTATTCAATTATATAATATATCACATGGTATAATATACTTTCAAGAAAACTTCTTATTGGTTATATTATTTCTTATGACTAAAGAGTAATTTTTTTAAAAGAGAATCATAATAAGAAATCAAGGTGGTATGAAGTGGTGGAGACCAAGAGAATCCTAAACCACCACTAAATTATAATCACGAGTCAAGGAACCTAGAAAATAAAAAATATAAAGAGGATTGTATTTATTTCCTCTAAAAGCTAAATTTCTCACTACGTTGTTTCTCCCACCTCAAAAATGATAGATCGTTGCATTTTGGTTAAGGTGGTTCTTCTATTCTTGAATGATGTAAGTAATATATTGGGGGGATTATATGGTTACTTGTAGGAATTTAATTATTAAATATGAGTTAGATTCCACCACTGATAAATGAATACTCCTTCTGCTATAGATAAAAATACTACCGAGTAAGGCCTCTGCTTCTGCTTGAATGGGGTTACCTTAACCATAAAATTTACCATTGGATAAAATTATCAAGCTATAAATACCTAAAATAATGCCTCCACTATTTAAAATTACACCATTACTATATCCATTAGTGTTAATCTTTAATCCATAGATTTTAGGAACCTAATAAACCTAATGTCTTGGACTATAATAGATGTCTTTATGGACCACATTAAATATAAAGAAACAATTCTAGAGATATTTTCCATTAAATAGGATTTTATTATTTTGAATCTTTAAGAGAACTTTAAATTTCATACTTTGAGGAGCACATTTCTTTCCATGGTGCCTATAGCCATTTTTAAGCTCCTAGATTATTCAAAATTGGATCTAAAAATAAATTTTTGGATATTTACAGGATCCAAAGAGTGACCCAATCCTTCAAACCAAGAATATAGTAAGTGATCAAATGAACCTAAGATGAGGTGATCCATAGTCGATGCCCAAGAAAAGACTAAACATAGGATACTTAGTCACCTATTAAGAATATTTTCTCCTCCATTTATATTTTAGGATGAATGAAACAATGGTATTTTGAATCCAAATTCACTAAATGTTGTTAGAAGAAATTATTTTTTGAGATTTCATGATGATTCATGTGACAAATAAGGAAGTTAAACTTGTAAAATATGATCTTTTAGCATTATAACTAACCGAATGAATTAGACCCTTGATATGGGTGAATGTGATTTTGGTAGTATTTTGTGATAAAAGTCCCCATGCTATAGAAAGTGAAATAATTTCATTAATAATCATCCAATAGTGATATACTATTGTGGATATCACTATGGTCTTCAATAATAATGTAATTGGAGAAGTTAGTAAAAATATTGTCCTCTTTGAAAATGATATCTATAATTAGAAAAGATGGATAAAAGAGAGAATTATCTAGATAATTATAACTCTATAATTAAATCTCTCCACAACAAATAAACCATCACATATGCTCAAGTAGGATACTGAGAGACTCCAGGAGGATTCACTATAGATAAGATAGGAAAGAGTGAGCAAAAAAAGTAGCTTCTGAGACAGTACCATATTTGATTCTTGTGAACATGACCTATAGGGACTCACTAGAAATCATTTCCCATTCCATATTAGTATGAATAGATTTCATGGAAATATCATGACTCCAAATTCTTATCCATACTTATTTAATGGGTTTAGAGAGATGTCTATAATAGGCCTAATGATTTTTGAATTCATAATGAAAATCTTAAAAAAAATGTATTGATAATATTTCCAATGAGTGGAAGAACATACTTTGGAAATATTATGTTTGAGATAATATTCATTAACAAAAATATAATAATGTAATTAATAATAGATTTGAAACCACCAAAAGAGAGGATTTGACTCTTAGAGTTGACTATTATGACCATAATTCTTTGAACCATGTTATCAAAATGATGAATTTTGATTCCACCTAAAGAAAAAAGATCACCCAGGTAGTCTAATAGAAATAATATATTCTTAAAACCCATATAGTTTTCAATCTAAAAGACACAACTCCCCATGAATGAATTGTAAATATACACTTTTCTCTTTTAACCAGTGACACATTTACCACTCTATTTTTTATATTCATACAATATGCCTTTAAATATAAGTTATAAACTATGATTTCCATTTAGAAAAAAGATCATCACATCCAAAAATAATAAGTGAAAGATTCCAGGGGTGTCATACCTATCTTTTAATGGTTAAATAATTATATTAGAGTTAACATTATTAAAATTCATACTAAAGGTGTCACAAGAAAGAAAAAATAAAATAGGAGATATGGGATCTCCTTATAGAAGACCTATGATTAATTTAAATAATCCAAATTTTATTCCCATCATCAAAACTGAGAACCAAAGGGATTAGAAACTATATAATCATAATTCATAGAACATTTTAAAGAAAACGCGGTGCCATATCATAATGAAAATCCACTCTATTGTATCACAGGCCATTTCAATATCCACCTTCAACATTATGTTGGAACCAAGAACTTTTATATTGATATCATGAACCATTTCCTTTTCCAATGAAATGAAACATTGTATGATTTTATTCTTTATAAATCCATATTAGTCAACTTATATCTACCAAGTAATTATAGGGGAATGAATATAATTGATGATTTTGGCTTAAACTTTGTAAGAGAAGTTCCATATGATGATATGTTAGAATTTATGCAATGATAGAGGATGTTTTACCTTTATGATGACAATAAGAGTGGTATAACAAGAGGCTCTTGGAAAATTCCACCCAGGAATTAATCTTGGATAACTCTTATAAGGTCCTCTTTGATTATGACCCTGGATACCATGAATAAGGATCCTAAAAATCTATCTAGACCTAAGGATAATTTTTAGTTAAGAGATGTGTAGAATTAAAAAATTATGAAACATTAGGTGATGATTCAAGCTATGTATTGGTTTATATAACAATGATCAAGGGAATCCTATTGAAAAAATCCTCACCAAAATCCTCTCAATGATATACTACCCAATTATATGGTCTAGTGAGGAGTTTAGAAATATGATTTTTCAGTATAGGACCCAAGGTATTTAAATAACTCTAGAAGGGTCTATCCACCATTTTCAAGTTGAGGTTACCAATAATCATATTTTATTTGATGCATACATGAAATTAAGTCATATTATTGTCTCATTCTTTAATACATTAGATCCTAGATCTTTCAGGATCCTTTCTTTCCACTTCGTGTAGTTTGTTCTCAATATCCATTTGTTTATCTATAATCATCATAAAAGTTTCATCATTCTATGGGTTTTTTAGACTTTTATATAGAATACTAATATTTTTTTCATATTTTTGATTCCTTGGGTAGTGGGGTCTTATTGAGAGGACCTAACATAAAGGATCCCTTTAAAGAACTTGATATTTCTTTTTAGAATATCCCATGGTTAGTCTTTCATGGGACCATTCTAGGATAATTTCACCTTTTGTAAGAACACTTATTGTTAAGTATAAGACTTATAGAAAAAAAAACCTTTTATCATTTTAATTAGGTATGAGAAAGAAGAATAAGTTGATGACCTAATAAAAACACAGACAAAGTGAAAGATAAAAAAATCATAAAGTGATATATTCCTTATAGATTAAAGATGCACTTGTCAAGATAGATATAAATATTGTGGTTGCCTTATTTATTGTTACACCATGAAAAATGGTCACCCAAGAATCCCAAGTCTATAAAATTATTATAATCCAAGAAGCTATTGAAATTTTACATTTCATTCCTATAATAGTAGTATGCACCTTTATTCTTATAATGGTCAAGGATAGTGTTTAATTCCCTACTAATAAACCATGATAGTTCACCCAGGTTGAAAGAGAAAAAAACTTCCCTAAGAGCTTCATGGACCATTATTTCACATTTAGCATACAAAAAGAAATATAAAATAGACTGGTTGGAATAGGTTACCTTGATAATAATATATTGATAAGAAATTTTGAAATTATCAATAATAATATGATTTCTTTAAAATATCCATACATGTTCATTGGAAGGGCTATCATGCAAAAAATAACTGATGTGAGGTTTCAAGGAAAAGGATGTATAGAACTAGAATTTTCATTTGGTTCTAAAAAAACCACTTAGGATGTGTTGGATTTATTAATTTTAGATTTTATATATAAAAACTTCACTTGAGACCCTATCTCTCTTGTATACCATATGAAAATAGACACCATTTTAAGAATTTTATGTGGACTTGGCCACATTGATATTCATACTTTTTAGGGAAGGGATCATAAAATTTGAAAGATAATTAGACTTATACTAGTGGTATCTCCACTATATTAAAAATAATATTCAATGGACCATTTTGATCGTATTTTATTGAAAATTAGAGTGGTTTAGGGAGCTCATCAATTGAAGATAGGGATGTAAAAGAGTTGAAAGTAGAGATCATCCAATCTTTAAGGGTAGAGAGAGAGCAGGTTCTGGGATAGAGAATCTAATGGGGTAGGAAGGAAATTTTAAAGGGATAGAAGGAATTACAACCTATAAACAAATAGTAGGAGAATTAATCTTTATAAATGGGGAACCAACTATTGAGGTAGCTTCCCAAACTGAGAGACCACACACAACTTAAGGACTAAGAGGTCCATGGAGATTTGACCTAAGAGGGATAGATTGGGTGTTAACCTGAGAAGAATAGGATTCATTTAACATAGAACCTGAAGTATATTTAGAAGATGTAACCATAATATAAGCTCCAACTATGAAATATAACCTTGGGAGAACTGAGGGGAAAGTAGGTTCTAATTAATATACACCTAGGGACTTATCTCTTTCCCTACCTAGAGCTCTCTTAGAATAATGTGTATTAAACTTAACCTAAAAACCCATCATATCTCTCTTTATTATGACTATAATAATAAAATTTAATGGCACCATGGACCTGATACACTTCTTAGGTCCTAGAGGTAAAAAATTACAATCTCCTAGAAAAACATCAAAAGATAATCCTATCAAAATGTTAGACTAGGCAACCCAGGATCCTCTACTAGATGTAAAACCTTGAAACCTATCAGTATACTTTTTAAATTGGAATAAGAGTTCCCTTGAAGATGGAATTCAAGGAAATAAACTAGATTGGAGTAATCAAGAATCTTCCACCACCAGGATAAATACTCTCCTTCTTGGAAAAAAATTCATGAAGGAAATTATTTCAAGAGATCCATTTACACACAAGTATAAGCGATCAAAGTGTGTTCCATGCATAATGTGACCTTATCCGCATAGAGTAAATTAATGATACCATATCTAATTCCCTTAAGAAATGAATAATTATAGAACTTGAGTGGTAAACCCATAAATCCTACCCACAACTGTTGAAAGAGGATCCCTCCCAAAATGAACATCCTAAAAGAAATAAATACCATATACTCTAATTCTAGGTCTTTATCACCCAAAACTTTACAAAATCCTACCAATAGAAAAAAAAAGATACAAACCCCCTTATTATTGAGAGCCAAAACTATCCCCAATGAAGAGTGCCCTAATAAAAGACCAAAATATATGCTAAGGTGACCATTCTATGCGAAATTATTCTATAAAAAACCATTGATGATAGACCATCACTTTATATAGATAATCCATAAATATGAAGAGGGAAGGTAAACCATTTACTATTAGAGAGGTTTGATCAAGAATTAGGATCAAGGAAAGTATGGATGCCTACTAAGGAGACTTCAGTTTGACCAAATATTCCTTAAAGGACATGTTAGATGACCCATCCCTATTAAACATGGATACATCCAAAATCCCCACCAGTATGGGAGATGAACCTTGAGGATCAGAGACTGAAATAAAGGGACATTCTAAAATTTCTACTTGTGAATATGGAGGACAATCACCTTCCTCGCTACCAGATAAGAATGACGCCATAGGCAGAGTAGTCAAAGAGGTAGTTGGAGAATAAAGAGTCAAAAAAATTAAACATTTAGGGGTGTGTTGGTCATGTTATACATGAGTGAATTCTAGATTATTTCTTATAATATAGAGATATCATAAGGATTAACTACCTTGGATATAACATTGAACATATTAGATGATAGATTATAAACTAGGTGATAAGCATTATCATTCAGTTCTCTTTCATCAATGACTACCATTAATAAGTGTTTCATATGTTGAAACACATGGGGGAACATTGAATTTATATGATGAATGCATAACTGAATGAGGTTATTTAATTATGTGTTATAATGTGTGATTAAATGCATGGTCTCTGGGAGAGTCTCTGATCACTTATATAAAGGAGGCTAAAGGCTATGGTTGGACATGAAAACTTTGGTATGAGTTATGTTCTACCTTAGGATACTGTCAATTCCCCATTTTCCTGAAATATCTCTCTCTCTCTTCCTTTATTTGAATTAAAAGTCACTATCATTTCATTTAAAGTAAGAGGATCTCATTCAAGCATCGAGTGATTTGGAATAGACTATGGATACACCATGGAGGAGGGATATTGTTTATATGCCTCTTGAGTGATCTTTATCAAGATCATCTTATTAAGATGTTTGTTTCAACTCTATGATATAAGGTACACAAATAGGTTTCTTTATTTTATAGATTAAAAAATCTGGGGTTTCATGCATAGAGTTCTTGGGATTTGGGTTTATAATTAATTTTAACTACTCATTTTTTAAGTGTTAAACTATGACAATAAACCTATAAATTATATCAAAGATTCACCATGTTATTTGGATATTAAAGTTGTGTTTATAATGAAGTTTTAAACACTATTATAAAAAATAGTGTCATAGTATCATTATGACATAGGCTATCATAGAGTGGTTTACTATGACATGCACCACATGAAGTTAATCCTATGTAGGGGATTTCCTACTAAGTTAATGTCATACAACACCTGTCTAATATTGCGTATGATAGATGAATTCCACTGTTTTAATATTATACTTCCTCTCAAGATCTTGATTAATAACATTTGAGCACCCATAACATCCTACAATCACTATAGAAAAGAGTTAATCTCATATAGGACAACTCAATGCCTATTCTTTCTCATGTAGATTTTTATATCATAAGTCATGGAATCATTCACATGAGATGCATTGATTTATCATAAGTGATCCCAACACAATGAGTTAATCCTATGTATCTCACCCTATACTACTTTAATGTCACACAAACTATAAAATCCATTGCATTAGATAATTAATAGTGTTGGAACACACTGTAGATTATCTATCATCAAGTATGGTATGTGCATATCATTAAAAATGATATGTTAAGAAAAAAAATTATTTTCCATATTTTCAATTATGAATTGAATTATATAACTTATAAAATGTTTATAAATTCTATACATTTTTTGGGATATTTATTTAATTTATAAAGAGGTCCATAAATTAATTAATTATAAAATGTTTATTATTAATTATTTAAATTTTTATAAACCATTTATTAAATAAACATTCATAATATTAATTATTATAATTGAAATAATTTTTACAAATTATATGGTATGACTTGTAATTTTTATATAAAATTTTTATATATAAATTATAAGCATGATTTATAAAATGTTTCATGGTTGTTTCTTGGTTGTAATGGTTGTGTGGCTTCTCACTTTTTCCTCAAAAGTGTTTTGATAATAAAAAAGTTAATTTTCAGTCAATATATTATGTAAATTGTTTATATAATAGAATTGAAATATAAAATGTTTATATTTCATGTAATATAATATATTTAAATTTAATACCATACAATGAATAATATAAAAAAATTTATAATGTGAATAAATATAAAAATTTTATATTAATTTAAATTATAGAATGTCTATAAAGTTAAGTAAAATTATAAACTGTTTATGATTAGATTTAATTTATCAATTGATTATAAATTTTTTATCTTATGTTTCAAATATGTGAATTATTATTTATTTAAAAATAATTTCATACTTTATTTATAAATATATTATTATATTATGAATTGTGATGTATGATTTAGATTAAATATGTTAAAACTAATTTTAAAGATTATCGTATGTGTATCTAAGGATTTACATTATAGGTATGATAACGTATTAAGTTTTCCTATACCTTGAATTTGATTTGTATAATATTATGAGATTGAATTTAAAATTTAATTATGATTTAAACACACTAAGTGATAGAATAGTGATAAATATAAATCTATGTCAAGTAAAGTATCCCTAGTCAAAGTGAGTTTTGGGTTGGATTCCTCACATGCCCTAGAGGCTTATCCCTTATCTAGAAAGGTTGTGGTTGTCCATTTGTGGCTCTAGGATTACTCATTAGGGTATTATTGATTTTATATGATTTTTTGACTTTACAAGAAAGGGGTTTAAAAACCTTATACTTGGGAATATTTGGATATGTATGAATATAGTTGTCTTTTAATATGGGTTAGTAACACAAACTATGAGTTGTGTAAAAAGTTACACATTAATATAGTTTGAATTTATTGATTTGGTGGAAGGAATATGATTCCAAACTAAATCATTATAATCATTTATACATGTAAAATTAAATAAATAAAATATAATATGTTAATATTAAATCACCTTTAAAAATATTAAGTGTTAGATTTCCTCAAATGTAGGCACATTTCAAGACCTCGATCAGTCAACCAGCTTGGTTTTGCCAAAGCAAGGTTACCATAAATTAATTTGTTTAAGGAGTGGTGAAAATGGATAGCCCTAGGAGTTGGGTAACTAAATACCACTATGATATTTGGTTTACACTTATCAGGGAAACTCTATGAGTTAGGATACCAAAGGAATGGTGTTGAGTTTAACCTTATAATGGATTATGAAAAGAGTTATCTGTTAACCACCCAAGATTCAAATATGATATGATTGGGATGATTCTCTACTTAAATAGTTAGGTGATGAGATTAATTCCTAATAAGACTCATTTATTAGTAAAAATATATATCTTATACCCCTAATAGATATGATGAGTTCACAAGGGGTCATCATTTTAGTGGGATCATATTTAATAAAATCCCTTATTAAATATTTGTAAAACATGATAATCATCTAATAAAATATTTCATTGTAGGTAAAAACATCATCAATAGACAAATTTTATTTGAGATTAACCCTTGAAAATAATATGATCTATGTCAAAAACATCATGGTTTATTATAAAACTTAAGAATTATTCTTAAAGAAGTGGAATTCTATGTAATATAAAAACTCCTTCCTGAGTAACCAACCAAAGCTTATCCTGGTTATAGAATTCATTTGGTTGTCATCGATGGAAATGTTTTGACATGATTATTTAATTAAATAAATGTTTAATCAATATTATTAAAGTTTTTATGATATATGAACTATGAATGTGATGCCCAAGTTTTGTTATTGTTTTGAAAATATAATTGGGAAAACATTAAAACCATAAGAATAAAATTTAATTAAAAAATCTAATAATGTTTCTTCAAATAGACAGTAAATTTCATCGAAACCTATAGTTATAACGAAAAAGGAAAAAAAATTCCATATGATGAAATTATTCAATATATCTAAAGGGTTTTGTGAAACTCCATGTAATTTCCATGTCAGGTATCAGTGTTATAGAAATTAATTATTTTATTTTGAAGGGTATGTGAAATCAAATGCATACTTTACAAATATTGTAAATGTACAAGTGTTAAAAATCAAGGAAAGGGTTTATAGAGCTTTTAGTTTTCATTGAAGTGATTACTAAATCATATAATTGAATGAAAATGAATATATTAAGCTTAGATGGATATAACTAAAAGATGTATATAGTTATATCATTTATCTTATATAATAATAGAAGTTGTTTATTAACAAGGAGTTGTTATAAAAAATATGTGATGATAGATTCAGTACACATGGTTTGTGGTTCATATATATCTATAACATGTCTGAAAATAATATAAGGATAAGAATGTTTTATCCAAGATAAAGGTGTTTATCTGTATGTTTATTAAAATATGAGGAATTGAGATTCCACTACAATCAGTGGAATATTTTAAAGAATAATATTCTTTTCATGAAAACACTTCAAACATATATAATACCATATATGATTTGGAAACAATAATTTATCTATTATATATTTTTACTAAAAGTAAATACTAGTTATTTCTTAAACATAAAATAGTTTTGTATCTTAAAAATATATTTTAAAAATTATATAGTGTCTAAGAGGTTATTGGGAGTATGTTTTGACTTTGAGAAGTTCAAAGTTAATGAATAAAGGATTATATTAGGAAAACAATTAAAGTGAAATATTACTTTTAAGGAATCAATTTTATGGAAAGGGTTCTATGAATGAATATGATTTACTTAGAAAGAGTTATAAGTATAAAAAAATTATTAACATCATAACATTTGATGTTGTGGTGTTAAGAAGTTTTAATATGTTCAAGGAGTTGAACATTAGGAATATGATTCCTTAGTAACATTATTTTTCAAACTAGATTACTTCATATATGACACTCACTAAAGAATATAGTGAGTGGGTTTTATCATATGGTTACATAGAGATGTGGAATAAATTACATAGAGATGTAATTGTGATATGATTAGATATGAACTTATGTATGATTTTTCTAGTATTCTTAAAATAGTTTAAGGATATAAAATGTATAATGATATACTATAAGACATATCCACTTTATCATTATTTCACATTGTCTATATATATATATATATACTAATATATATCATGAAGTGAAATGATAATTGACCACTTAAAGTATGACTGAGTTATCCCTAATTGATTTTTATCAAGGATTATTATATGATATTAAGAAATTTTAATTATATCATGATTATGATTCTTGTATTAGGATATTAAATGTGTTTAAGAGGCACAAAACGAGTTTTGTTCACATGATGAACTATAGAATATACAACATAGAGTGTTATACACTATGTCTTTAGTATACTAGGGGTGCATGGTTTATATTTCGATTATCTAATAAATGAGTTTGTAAATATCCCTAACATGAGAAAATTTATACTTTAATACCTTTCTTATAAAAGCCTTGAGGCTTAGATAATTAGTGGGTGGTTGGGTATGTTTCTAATAATGTCATCAGTTGGAGCATAACCATGATAAGATTTGTATTCTTATATAATGGGTATGAAATCTAGGACCTTGATTGAGATAGACCGAGGAAGTGTAAGCCATAACTAGATAATACATATGATTTTATTATATATTTGGGTGAAGGACATGTGAAGTGGTCATCCATAAAGCTTAATGACATGTTATGTATTTATCAACATGGCTAGTTTATACTTAGAGAATGGATAAGTATGAGTTGTATATATGGGATTAACATACTCTGTGTTCCATGGTCACTAAATGTCTTGGACAAAGGGATCATATGAATTCTAATTATTTAATATGATGAAACTAGTGGACATAGGTATAGAGATACATGTGTTTAATAGATATCATGCTAGACCCCTTTGTATATTTTCTGCCATTGTTTCTTTGTTAGAGCCTTCTCTTTGTTTATATTTATGAATTGGGGGATTTATATTCGTTTTTAACCCTATAAAGGCATGTGTAGTCACACCTTGTTTTTTTTTTAATGGGCATTGAGTTTGACTCAAAGCGCTGCACTAAAATGTTTAGAGTTTACCCAAAAGAAGTTTTGAATGGGTATCCATAAGGTATTCATGTGATGTGATTTATAGTAAAATTGAAGATAGATTTTTGAAAATGTTTTTTATGATATCAAAAATGGGGTTTGGATATTATTTTAAAATTTATTTCATATTATATGATATAAGTTGAAATAAAAAAAAAGTCTACAAGTCTTTAGTTTAAGTGGGTGGTTGAAGGATGTATGCCCTAAATATTTACACATTTGATGTATAGTTGTCTATATCATATATAATTATATAAGATATTGTATGGTATGATATCCTTGTATTAAATATACTACTTGGGTATATTATTCCTTAGGATATAGAGATATTGTAAGGATTTACTTCCTTAGATATATCCTAGAAAATATTCTACTATAGATTAGAAACTTAGTGATAAATGTTATCATTCAGTTTTCTTCCACTAATGGCTATCATTATTTATCCTTTCATAAGATGAAAAACATAGAGAAATGTTGCATTCATATATTAAATTCATAACAATCCAAGGCTATTTTCTCATGCATTATAACACATGAGTAAATTCATAGGCTTAATGAGAGTCTCTGAGTGCTTATATAAAAGAGGATATAATCCATCATTAGGAATATGAACCTTGGTATGGGTTCTGAACTACCATAGGATACCACTGGTTATCTTTCTTCCTGAAATCTCTCTATCTTCTTTAATTTTCATTATGAGACACTAGAATAATGTGTAATGTAAGTGGATCTTTCTTGAGCATCAATTGATTTGGTATGACCTATGGTTACACCTTGAGTGATCTTCATCAATCTTATACAATAAATATGTTTGTTGCAACTCTAAAATATATGGAACACAAACATATTTATTTCTTTTATAGTTTACATGATTTTGGGTTTCACACATAGAGTTCTTAGGATTTCAATTTATAATTCATTTCCACTACTTATTTTATGTGTTAAACTATCATAATAAATCATTAAATAATATATATAATAATCTTATCTATTGGGTGAGAGTCATGTGATGTTCTCATATTAAAAGGTGAATAACATATGATGTATTCATTGACCTTATTAGTCTATACTTGGATAATCTATAATGTATGAGTAGCCATATGAGATTGACATAATTTTTTCCTTTGGATACTCTATGTAATGGATTAAGGGATTATATAAAAATTTCATTCTTTCATATGACGTGACTGGTAGACATGTGTACAGAGATACATGTGTTTGGTGGAGATCACACCATATCCCTCTTTAGCTTGAGTAGAAGTAATACCTTTCTAGAGTCTTCTCTTTGCTTAAATTTATGTATTAAGAAATTAATATTTTTTCCAATTCTATAATAACTCATGAGGTAACACATTGTAGTTGACTGAATTCAGATTGTGTTCTTTTACTCAAAGAGTTTCTTTAAAAGGTTTTAATGTTTATCAAAAATAATTTTTGGATTTTATTCAGAAATAATTATATTTGATGTGATATATATTTAAGTTATTTATAAATTTACAAAATTTATTTTAAGATATCCAAAAATAGTTTTGGATATGGTTACACAAGTGATTTTATATGATATAATATAAGGTGGACTTGCATTGAGTTTTTGAGGATTTAGTGAAAGTGGGATATTGATAGAAATATTCCCTAAATCCTAATATATATATATACACACATATTTTCTTATATAAAAAGGTATGATATAGGGATGATTTATTTGAAATATTCAAAGTCATTTTATATGAATAGGCATGTCATTTGTTCTGATATAGAGGTATTGTAATACACTACTTCATAATGGTAGTTGACCATTAAAGGTTAATGTTTGGATATTTATCTTTCATTGGATATCATTATTATTTGTGTTTAATAAATGAAACACAATCGGGAATATGGGTGGTCGAGGGTTAAATGAGATTATAATCAAAGGCGTGTTCTCTTATGTTATGAAATGCATGATCAAATGTATAAAGAACTTAGTAATTTCTTATGTATCTATAAAAGTAGGTAATCATCGTGATATGGTGATTCATAATATTTTATGCCTAGATTCTTACCAATTCTCACTTGCCTTGAAGTTATCTCCTCCTCCTCCTCCATTTACTACCCAAGGCACTAGAAAGTTATGGGAGGCAGGAGAGTCTTTCCCATATGATGGATGACATAAGCTCATGGATACACCATGGAGGTGGGAGTATGTTGGATGACTCTAAGGGATCTTCATAAAATCGTGGTGATGAAGGAAGTGTTGGTGTATCTTCCCTAGAACTAACTATCTTTATAATTTCAATTATAGTTATATTCTGGATTTGAATATTAATTAATTTCTTATCACAACCTAATTTTTCTTCTATGTTACTTCCTTGGATACTTCTTGTGTCGAAAGTACATATCATTTCCCTTCTATGTTGAGATACTTTAAATTCCATGATAGTATACCTTAAACCTATATTATATGGTTAGATGAAATCATCTGAAGGGACACAGACGATGCATACTATTAGGGGTAGAAGGCTCATAAGACATTGAGACAACATATCATGGTGTTCACCCTTAGTAATCTCCAAGAATGGAGGTTATGAGAATGGACACACTAACATGAATTCTACAAGTTTCATGTGTCATTGGATGTTTTTATATATAGATGTTTGTAATGATCCTTTAACTCAAATATTATTATTAATGTCTATCACAACTCATGTACTTAAATATATTTCAAAAAATGTGATGATGATCATTCATAGAGAAGTTGGATACATTGGGGGCATCATGAGTAACATTGCATTGATGAATAATATGAGAGTGGATTTCTTCCTTACATTGGAAGTGAATATATCAGCCCCTTTGATGGAGTTTGAAGAACTTGATAAGTCTATGGACATGGAAGTACATATTGACAGGTTCATTTCTAAAAAGTTAAATAAATTGAGTTGAGCATATGGTTGATGACAAAAACTATGCAACCTGCTTGATGTGATACATCATAACAAAGGGATTATATTACATCATAAGAATTCATAGGAGGTTTAATGTTTTTTTGACATTAACTCTTTTTTCTATGGGTTCCTTAGCATGTTTCTAGATCCTAACCTTAGAATTTAGATCGTTTAGCCTAATTCTACTGAGAAAGGGGCCTATAGGGTCACACACTTAGTGTATCCAAGAACCTCAGTTAAATTCTACATGATTTTAACAAGAAGATTCTAATATTATTCTTAAGTATAATGAATAATACTTAATAGGGTTTATTGGTTGATCAAAAGTATTTATTTATCAGTGTATAATGAAGTGGAATTTATTTATTTAAATAAATAGTCATTATACTTGGCTTGGTAAATAATAAGGAGGACAACCAGTCCGAGTAATGGTTTGGTGAGAATGAAATATTATTTGAATAAATATTAATTTATTTGGTAAAAATATTATTTATTTAGTCCAAAGTTTATGTGAATATCAATAATAATAATATTATTATTATTATATATATAGGGGTGTTCTTGGGATTAAGAGAATACTAAAGTGTATTGCTGGAACTAATATTATAACCCTTTCTCTATAAATATCTGACTATAAAATTCTATAAAATGTGAATTTCCATATGAAAAGAAAATTTTTGGGAACAATATTTCTCTCTCTAGAGAATTATATTAGCCTATATATATTCTCAAGAACGCTATAAGTTTCATGATCTTTGATGTCCCTCTTCCCTCTATCGATAAAAGAGAACCAAGAGAATATGATAGGCCCCATTGGGATTCTGAATCATGTTCAACAATGAATAATGAAAGGTGTAGCGATATCCACACTAGCAACTAGAGCACCCTATGATGATATTAAAAGTTTCTTAGTACATGTGTGGATCATTGCTAAAGGTAATATTCCCTTGATTCCTAAATCACAATGATGGTTCAACAATAATTGTAAACTACATTTGAAAAAGGATAAAGAATTAAAATTCAAGGTAATTATTGACTTATCTAAATTAATGATAAATTTCATGTCAGATCATATATTCATGGATTAAGGGAACACATTTTTGTCTAGTTCTAAGGAGAAATTTGAAGAAGTTGATGGAATGTTTTTGTTGGGAACTACTTGACATGCTTCCACTATGCCCCATAACCTTTAAGTGGTATTAGAGGAGTCAAATGTCTAATTTATAATTATTTATTTTCATTGATCATTACATGATTTTTTTGTTAGATACATTTCTAGTTTATTCATTAATTAGTTTGATTATTGTTTATTAATAATGTCCACCTTTATATAACCAAGTACATGTTAAAAATAAATGAATAAAGAGTCGATAAAATACATCAGGAGGTGCCAGAGTTTTGGTTGGTTGACCATAATTACACATCATGAATCAAGTTCACTAAATATGAACGTGTTTCAGGGTATACGACTCACCACATAGAATCAACACATAGTGTATTCATTACACGCCACTTACTATATAACCAAACAAGCATGAATATTTTCTAATTACATGGTATGTAGTTAGTGTTCACACTATGTAGTCTACGTGTTTTCATAGCATGAATCACATAATCCTTATGGTCAAAGATGCATCATGTATTTGTCACACGGTGCATGGGACTGATAACTGAGAGACACAGTAATTAATACACATGTTTCAATGGTCATGTAATTAATACATATGTGGTGTCTTTAATACTTACAACATAATGGTCATTTTATTAATTCAAACACAGTGTATTTAATAAAACTGATGTGATGATTATTTAATTAATTCACATAAAGTGTAACACACGTGATGTGTAATTAATTTATATCTAATGTAAAAATTAATTAACCTGTGGTGTATGAAATTCACACATGTTGTAATTAATTAATTCTCACATATTTTAATTAATTTACATATTGTGTAATTAACTAACACATGGTGTATTTAATTCATACGCATTTCAATTAATTAATTGTAAAATTGTGTAATTAAATTACACATTGTGTAATTAATTCACATGTGATATATTATTAATATGCATGTGGTGTATTTAAAACATTCAATGTAATTAATTAATATTCATGGAAATATAATTAATTGTGATATTATCCATTATATATTCCTTGTGAAATGGTTTAAAGAATATAAAATTCCAAATTAATTCTATGTTAAATTAATAAATTAATTCCAAGTTGCCTCTAAGTACACATAATTCACTTTCTAAAATTAGATAGACTTCTATGATAGTTCAGATAGAATTTTAAGAGAACTAATTAATTAATTTGATTAATTAAATTAATTCAATAGTTATTTATCTTAGCGAAAGAATGAATTTAAATTAATGATAGTCAGTTTGAAAATGTATATGCATTGCATGTGTGTAAGATTGTGAACTTATACCGACCAATGTATGGATGGTTTCTTTTAATTTAATTTAATTGCATGTATTTGTAATTATTTATTATTTAATTATAATTACAAACTACATGTCATATCATCCTCTATTATGTAAGGGATTATATGCCTATTTTTCATTTATATAAACCCCCTAACCTATCTTTGGGTTCCTCTCACCCACATGTGAGTAATAGTACATGTAATGGATGGACATCCCAGGAGAGTGGAGGCAGTTCAAGGCTAAGATGAGGTGAAACCATACCGGGTGATACATAGGTGTATAAGTAGAATAGTGCAATTCGAACAAGGACCAGTTCAAGGATTTTTTCCCTTGGGTTAGAGTTATTTTATCATTATATAGATAAATTAACTATTAGACAAATATCATGATCATACCAATTTATTTATTTATTTAAATCAGATTCATGGTTAATTATTTATTTTAAATATACAGAGATCACATTAAATAAAATAATTTAAAAGAATGAATGATGGAATTAAATAAACTGGATTATGCATAAATTTTTATCTAGACATGGTTAATCACTTTAAGTAAAATATTCTTAATAATAATAAGATTATGGTTTGATAAAATGGGATGAAATTTATGGATAAGAAAAAACCCTCAATTAAAATATTAAGTTGTTATAACCTTCCATTACTTAATTTACAATAGAACTAATTATTTTAAAGTTCTTGACCAACCCTCATTGGGGTGATTTAAACTAATGGGGAGTTATAAAGTAAGTTTTGGGTTAAAATAACCACATTTATATCAGGTTGACTAGACCTTAATAGTATTGGTATAAATTTGAAGGAAATTGTTGAGGAAATCCAAGTCCATGATTTCAGGATTGGTGAGTCAACTCAATGGATCAAGGATCCTCAAGTGAGTAGTTGGTAAAGACCTACCTACCTAAATACCTACAAGTAACTTGATCAACCCTTATTGGTGTTATGAGAAGGGAAATATGGATTCATGCTATAAGATTATCCATGTGATAGGATAATCTATGTTTTATGGTGAGGGCTATCAGGACTTAATAAAGTAGAGTGAGGCTAAAAAATAATTTATTTTTCACCTTCTGTAATCAAGGAAAGTACTAAATATCTTCTTTATTCATTGTAGAAATGTAAATTGATACATTTTTAATACTATCACCATAATCTGTACTAGAGAATGATAAATTTATCACTGAAATGAATTTCCAAGAATGGTATATGCAATTGTGCATTGTACTATGCCAAGAGAAAAAATTATACAGGTTAGAATCCCCATTTTCAAAGGCTATTATTAAGTATGATGGTGAGGAGGAACATGATCACTTTGAAAAACACGTGGATAATGCCCTGAATATCTAATGTTTGATTCTATTTACCATTTCTAGTGAGATCCATTATCTATATGAGAAAATAAATCCATATAGCATGTTGTATCATCTCTATTAGGGGAATGTGAGATAAGAGAGATATGAGATCTATAAGGAATTATTCACATGTAGGATTGGAGATTTGGAACCAGATGGGCCTCATGTAGTCAAGATGATTGAATACATGGAGTTCTTGTACATCCTAATCATTATGGTACCAGATGAGTTGTGCACAAATCTCATATTATCCTCACTACCTTAGAGTTTCTCTAGTTTTATTGAAAATTATAATATAATCAATAATGAGAAGTCACTCTTAGAACTACTCAATATAATTCTCCAAGTCAATAAGTACATGAGGCATTAAAACCCTATGTTCCTTATGGAGAATAAGAATAATTGAAAGGAAAAAGGTTTATAAGTCTCACTTCATGTCTAAATCTCCTGAGTAATACTCTTCCTAGAAGATTATGTTTCAATGGAATGTAAAGGAAGAAAATTCCATTTTCTTTTCATGTGGTAAGAAAGGACTTTGTAATTAGAATTATAATTAATTTAATAATAATAAAAATATTAAATATACTTCAAGTATATTCATCATTATATATGATTCAAGTCATGGGTATTAAATAAAATAATATGTTCACGTGTCTGTATTAAATATGGTAACCAAGGAAACATTATAGGAAGCAAGGTAAATTCTCTCAGAGGTTGATAAAGGATTTTTCTTACATCAATAATGATAATTTCAAAAATTTATACTACCAATAATGGATTGATTCAAGTTTTTATTATGTGTTACCAAATATTTATCTCAGTGTTTTTTATACAAAATGAAAATTTAATTTCATTTATGAAATGAATGTTTTTTTGGTACTTCATACATAATTGTTTTTCAATAAAATCTTGAATCAGAGATATATGTGGTGGTGAGTGATGAATATAAACTATATTAATCTTATCCAATTATGTCAAGATAATTATTTTTCTAGTATAACTGACTAATATACCTAGGATAATTTTTAATCTCTAACGAGCTAAAACACTTGGTATACTAACAAACTTATTTAATTAAAAAAACATTTAAAATTAAAGGTATGCCCCCAAAATCTTCTATAATTGGTTTATAAATACATGGAACTATTCAATGGAGAAACTAATGTTGAATTCATTTACTTCATGGTATTCCTTTTGGGATGTTTGATGGAAATGAATATACTTGGTAAAAGATACTAGATCTAAGGTTTTTATCAAGACTAAGAGAAGATAAAACCTTTTCCCAAGTGACTCATTAGAGTATATATTTTTCCATATTTTTTATTGTTCATTTAAAATGTTGAGTAATCATAACTCACTTTACCTTATACTTTAAGGTGGTATAAGGTGGATCAATGAAGATTCTTATATATATATATATATATATATTACATATCTTTCATAATTTATTCAAGACAAGAGTTTTCAAATATTTACTAATCATATGCCAACCAAATTTATTAATGGGTGTCATATTAATAATACATATGATTTTAATCCCTTAATATCAAATTCTAAAGGTGTTTTATAGGAATCATTTATTAATTTGGCCTTAGCTTAAAATGTACTTCAAAGGAAACACAATGTTTATCTTAGTTAATTATCCTATATACATTAGGATATTAACATACCTAAGGTAGAAAGGTATTAATAATAATAACTATATTTCTATTAGTGAGCACATCCCTTTTGAGATAGTGAGATTAATCTAGATTTCTGGGAAGACTAGGCTTCATATATGAATTGGTTGGAATAAAAATAATAGCCTCTATAAGAGTTAGTGTAATGACTTATTCCAATGAAACATATTTCATAAGAAAGATAAAACCATTATTATGGATTTATATTCACCAACATTGGTGATATATTATTCATAGAGAATCATAATTTTATACAAGAAAAAATAATTTGAAACAAACTATGATTAATAAGTTTTAATGAATTATAAAATGGATTCCATGTACCAAAATACACTTCTTTATTTACTGGTTGATGTAAATACATTATTGGTATTCAACAATAAACTATACATAGATATTAAAATTCATTTCCAATAAGGCTAGATGGGTTAGACCAAGTCATCATTCCAAAATTCCATTTAAATTTTACTTTTCATAGATTCGTGATCATTTTATCAGGAATTTTTTGTCAATGTAATTTTTCCTTAGAGGAACGCATATAGATGATGTATATCTAACATAACTAAAAGGATAAGTGGATTCATAGGATTCCAATAAATAATTCATCATCATCATATAGTTATTTATTTATTAAAAGAAAAGTATAAGGAACATGATCTACTAGTATTGATCAAAGGTGGTGCTTAATCTAAGTCATGTACATAAGTTTACATTTTATTGGGAATACAATATATTTTAATTCATGAAAATTATTTTCAGTGTCACATGGTATTTATAATGTATATAATAATTATTCCTAAGAGTAATTTGGAAATATATTTCACATACCATGGAGTTTAATTATCTTTGATATTGTTTATTCATAAAGAAAAGTAGGTAAATATTAAAGGATATAATGCGAACCATATAGGTTGGTTGTCAAAACTACTTGACAGTTCTTGAAAAATAAAAACTAGATGAGTTCTTAGTAGATAGATAAATGGGAATAATAGTTTTTAGGGTATATAAAACTAATATTATTTTATATAAATTTTTATTTATTATCACAATAATGAAAAGGTAATATGAAAGTAAAGCATATTATAGCTAGTAATGTCCATATCTATATATACTGAGGACATTGCATCTTATGATTCAGCTTAAAAAGTAGTATAGTAATGAAATTTTCCAATAATTGTTTATACCATTAGTTGGTTTTCATCGTAATAGTAAAACTTTGAATGTGGTGTTAACTGAGATGTCAGGCTCTGATAAGGGAACATAGAGGTGGATACTTGGGGATATCATCTCTTAAGGGATTTTCTCATAGGAATGGTGTCAAGGTAAGTAGACCAACCACATGGAATTTTGGAAGTACCAAAAGGTAACACATAAAACATGGTAGTACCAACACATAAAGCCTTTACTTGGTATAATCATGTTTATCATGTGAATCTAATAAGAGGGTTAGTATTTATCTCTAGCGAAAGTGGGTATTTTTCGATGTTGGTGCCTTATGACCAACTATATTTGTACTTTTGATTTCTATTATAATTAGTATTTTAATATTAATTAATTTATCATCATATACTAATCATTTTTCTATGTGGTAGTGCATGTAATAATTTCATAGGATACTTGTTGCATCGAATATAAATAACAGTTCCTCACTATGATGAGATACATCGGAATCCATGAAAGTATAACTTAAACCTATAATATATGGATGAATAAAATCATGTGAAGGGACACATATGATACAATATATTAGGGGTAGGATACTTATAATACATTGAGACACCATCTCATGGTGTTCACCCTTAGTAATCTCCAAGAAGGGAGGTTTTTTAGAGTATACATACTAATAGAAATTCTATATGTTTCATGTATCATCGTATATTCTTATCTATATACATGTGTAATGATCAATTTACTCTAAGATTATTATTAATGTATGTCATCAATCATGTACTTAGATGTATTTTATAAATTATGGTAATGATCATTCATGGTGAAGTTAGATACATTGGGTGTGTCATGAGTTTCATTACATCAATGAATAATAAGAGAGATTATTTATACCTTCCATTAGAAGTGAATATCCCAGGCACTTTATTAGAGTTCGAACTGCCTGATAAGTACATGACTATGGTATTACATATTGGAAAGTTCATTTTTGGAAATTCAAAGAAATATTTCTAAGAATATAGGTTGATGACACAAGCTATGAAACCCACTTGACATAAGATATCATGATAAAGTTAATATATTATATGGTAAGAATTTGTAGGAGGTTAAATGTTTTTATGATATTAACTCTTTTCTCTCCAGGTTCCTTGGAATGTTGTTATATGATAACCTTGGAATTTAGGCATTTTAGCCTAATTCCATAGAGAAAGAAGCCTATAGGGTCACACACTAAGTGTATCCAAGAACCTAATTTAAATTGTATATGATTTTAAAAATTACATTATCATATTATTCTCATGTATGAGGAATAATATTTAATAGGGTTTATTAGTTGATCACAAGTATTTATTTATCAGTGTATAACAAAGTGATTTTTATTTATTTAAATTATAAGGCCGCATCCTTAAACATTACATAATCTTGAATTAAGTTAATAATTATCATTTAGGATCTTTTTAGGTTTATAATTTTAGATAATTAGGCCATAACTATTACATTACATCTCAAATATTACAAAGTAGACACTTCTACTCAGTATCCATTTTTTTCATAAAATAAAAACTCTTAAAAGAAAACAAGAATTATTTTCTTGAAATAAATCTTCTTTAATTCTTCTGTTCTCTTACCCTGCCTTATACCCTGTGAAAAACATTTCAAAAACTTGGGATGAGCATAAAAAGCTCAGTAAGGGATATAAAATAAGGGAAGAAAACATTATTCCATGAATAAAAAACAAAACATAATCTTTTTAACATACCTCATGAAATCATAATATTTATGAATAACACATATAAACCATAAATCATAAAGGTAACTTGTATCATTCATAACATACTTACGTTGTAGCTTTCATATCTATGTAGGGAGTTATGTTTGGAATAATCATCATAGTATATTCCCTAAATATCTTAGGAGAAAAATTAATGTTTACCTCCATCACATTACCCAATGCATTGGAGAGCTATCTTGGGCTCACCCTCCCTAGGTTTATCACAGAACCGCCCATATACGTAAACAATTCCCAAGAACCATAACATAATCATAACACATAACACAAGAATAAAGGAAAGAAAACATTTCCACATTGAAATCACAATATATCATTTCAATATATTGACATAATCAATCCATTAACAAAACCATTTTCAATACCAAAATACGTAAAAGGAGTATATGGTATTTATTGTCCTTTTAAAAAAATTACGGCTTGTTAAGGAATCCAAAGATCAAATAATACTCGCGGCGGCATAAAAGTTTATTGTCACTACATATGTTAAAAAGAAACATTCCCTTTGTCATTTAGTAAAACACTATGTAGAAAAAATATTCCTTTTTAAATAAAATTAAAATTCAAAGGGGTTTATACACTATATAAAATAAAGTCATGTATAAATCAAAATATGCCTCAATGAAAGGATATTGAGACGAATTCCCTTACAAAGATCATTTTGTAAATAAAATAGATCGATTATATGTATTCACTAAATGCACACATAAAGAAATTATAAATAAAATATATGATATAAAAGGTTATTTCTCACATAATCATAGCACGACATAATCAAGAAGTATAATTTTAACCCAAATAATGGAAATTGGGTTAAGAATTTCCCTTACAGAAATTCACTAGCCTAACAACGTCACTTAAAAATTCAGAAATTGAGTTGATGGGAGAGAAAAGGGTCTCTCATAACTTGGACATAAAATTTTCAACAATAAGGATATATAAGAACATATCCAAACATAATAAAATTTAAATTAAAATACATAACATAAATAATTCTTTGACTAAAAGAGGACGGTGAAAGGTTCCCTTACCTCATGTCCGACTTGACTCGTTCGTTCTTTAATCTCATGAATAATAAACTAAAGTTAATTTATACTTGCTTCAGAGCATTTTTCAAGTTTATTATTCCTTTTATATCACTTATTACCATGTTATAAACATTACATGATCATTTGAATTAATAACGGTTGTTTTGTCGATATTTGGTACTTGAGTCAAAAATGAACTTCTTATAATTACAAGTTGTCCATGTGGTCGAAAGTACATTATCTCCAAAATGATATTAGTGATTTATATATCATATATATCATATATATCCAATATATATATATATATGTATGTATGTATGTATTTATAATAGTACATAACATTTGGAGATAAGAAATGAAATGCACCGTTCATGGAGACGGTAAGTCGTACGTATGCATAAACGCTACTTTCATTTCTATTTCGTATTTAATGGAATGAAAACATAATGATACATTGGTATATAATAATTAAATTATAATATCATGTATAATTTTATTATTTCCATCCTTTATATGTTCCACGTATGGCATAAACGAGTCATATCACTTTGAGGGGCGGTAGTCCGCACTTCCTCAAATGAAATTATAGTATTTAACCATTATGGTAACCATAGAGGTATTCTATAAATGAAAAATACAGAAGCATAGAGAAAATATAAATATAATATATATTATATATAAATAAAATTCCATCATAATGGCCACAATGATATGTGGTAGGATATATTTTAATAATCATCGTTTCGTGAGGCAGTAGTTCGTCGTTCACAGAAACAGTATGTTCGTATCCATTAGATGGAGGTGTGTGAAATTTTAGTTATAATCCTTATAATAAAAACATCATAGTATATTAAGGATACTGTTTTTGTTATAAAAGAATGTAATAAAGATAGATTATATGGTTGGATAAAGAAAACAAAAGAAAAGAACTTCAGAGAAGGTGTTACATTTAAATTGGGTAACTCCCTTTGGTTTGAACCAAAAGGATTTATTGAATTTTCATATGCCCTAAGTAAGGCTTCTAGGTATAAGATAGGGATGTTGGGAGATTATTTGAGTAGATTTTGGATGAGACAAGGGACTTTATAGGTGTGATTAATGGGTTAGAGGTGGTGTCCTTTTATAAGAGGGAGGAGAGGCACTTTAGGAAAGTTTGAAAGTATTATTTTATTATAAAATTATTTTCAGTTTAAAAAGGTCCAAAACTCATTAAATTATAATATAATATGAATATAAGTCTAAATAAAATCATATAATAATCATTGGATAGGTTTTGGATATTTTTTAATCCTTATCATTTTTATTTAACCCTTTGTTAACTTATTTAACTTTTACCATGTCTTCTTGTATATTCATACTATATGGTTTATATATTTAATATTAAATTCCAAGTGACACAAAATGAATCATTAATGGCATTTTTAAAATAATATATGTTATTTTGACGAATATTATATTTTTAGGATTATTTTATCATTTTAAAAAATATTAATTGATTTAAAAACTCATTTATATCAATTTTTATACTATTCAAATCATGACTTTTTAAAAATCCATAACAACTTTATAAATTCAAAAACAAAATCAATAATTCATATATAACAAGTCATAGTCATCCATAAAATTTTTGGATGGCATAAAAAGTTTCAAAATAAATTTATTTTAATATTTATAATCTCATTTATTTAAAACATTCATTAATGAGGTAATCATTATATCGTCATTGTGTCATAAATAAATTTATTTATTTGATGTCTAAAAATTATAAAAAAAATACCCTAATATAGAAAATATATTTATATTTATAATAAATATTTATAGTTAAAACTATAACTTATATAACCCTATATAAAAATTATTTTTCTAAAATATATTTGTTTATATTACATTTTCCTTAACTTTAAATTAATTTTTATAAAATGTCATTTTCAATTAAAAGTGGATCCATGGAATCCCAAAATCTACCCAAGGATTCACATGATCATAAATGTATTATAAAATATGGTTAATACATGTGTTAGGGTAATTTAATATTATTATAATATTATTTTTTACCCTTATTTACCAGATTTACCTTTTAACCATGGTAATTAAAATATTTAATGATGTTATTATTCATAATGTCTAAAAATAAAATTTGCATATTTATATAATTTGGATCTACTAATTCCAAATATGGAATCTATTTTTCAAAATTCAAAACACAGAAGTTGCAGAAATTAATTTAAAATTTATTTCTGTTGTCAAAACCAAAAGGCATTTTTTAAGAAAAAATAACTATCAAAAGATTGACATTTGTTTAAGTCCAATTTAAAAGTGAAATTACTTCCAATGAACCAAATTTTATTACATGGTAAAAATATAATCCAATTAAACTTTAAAACCAATTAAAATGATAATCTAAATGTATAAGTAAATCATATGAAAAGATAGTTTTGACTTAAAATGTAATATTTTTCATTATTCATAAAAAAAATGAAATTTATTAGAAAAATACCAAAAATTTACCCAAAGTAAATTTTGATGTCCCTCTTCTAAATAAGAAGTTTATTTTTTTCAAATGGAACATATAAAAGAGAAAAAAACTAGATTTAAAAGGGTTTCTCCATCAAAAGGTGGTAAAATGACCTTTTAAAAATATTAGAGTTTTTCATGCTTAAAATCAAATTCATTCACATTTTAAGCCTCTAAATTTTATTAGATAAATTTAAATACATTTATCAAACATGTATAATAATATTGTAGTTATTTCTGTTCATTCCTGCCAATACAACGGCTAGGCATTAACTACCATTTAAAATAATATTATATTTTTATTTTTCAGTATGACTCAGTATTGTGTGAAACATAAGACTTCAGAGAAACCCATTGTTGTGTTTTCGGTATTCCATCGAACATATCATCCCCTTTAAAGTAAAATTAATATTTAATTCACACATATTAATAAATATGAAAATATCATATTCTTTATTTACCTGGGAGGTTACATCCTTCCCCCCTTTTGGAAATTACGTCCTCATAATTTTATTCACTTATCAAATAAGTGGGGGTATTTATCTCTCATAAAATTTTCATATTCTGAGGTTTCCTCTTCAACTAAATGGTTTTTTCACAAAACTTTTACCTGATGAATTACCTTTTTCTACAACACTTGCTCTCTTCGGTCAAGAATTTGGACTAGTTGTTTCTCATAAGAAAGATTCTCTTCAAACTGAACTAACTCTGGACTCAAAACATGAGATGGATTTGGCATATAATTTCTCAATATTGAAACATGAAAAACATTGTGTACCTGGGATAAACTTGGAGGTAAATCCACTCTGTAGGAAACTAATCTAAATTTCTCTAGGATTTCATAGGGTCTAATGAACCTCAGACTCAAATTTCCTTTATTAACAAAATGAATCATACTTTTCCATGGAGAAACTTTGAGAAAGGCATGATCACATACCTTGAAAGAAATATCATTCCTCTGGTTATCCGCATAACTTTTCTACCTACTCTGAGCTATTCTCATGTGATTCTGAATCAACTGAACTTTTTCTACCATCTCTTATACCAATTATGGTCCCATTAGTTTCCTTTCACGTACTTAATCCCAAAAATCTGGAGTTCGACACTTCTTCCCATATGATGCCTCAAATGGATCCATCTGTATACTAGAATGAAAATTAATATTATAAGAAAACTTAACCAAAGAAATATGTTGGTCCCAACTTCCCTGGTAATCCATTGAACAAGAACGTAGCATATCTTTCAACATCAGAATTTTTCATTCTCACTTCCCATATGATTGAGGATAAAAAGTTTTACTAAAATTTAATTTAGTACCCAAAGACTTATGAAGGCCTTTCCAAAAGTTAGAAGTGAACCTATGATCATGATCAGATACAATAGATAAGGGAACTCCATGTAACCTGACTATCTCTTTAACATACAACCGAGAAAGTTGATCTAGAGAAAAAATATCTTGAATAGGAAAAGAATGAGCATATTTAGTCAATCGATCAACAATAACCTAGATTGCATTGTTACCTCGAGATGTCTTTGGTAATATCACAACTAAGTATATGGATATATTTTCCCATTTCCACTCTGGCACCGGTAAAGGATGAAGCATCCCTTTTGGTAACTACTACTCTTCTTTAACCTATTGACAAATCAAAAACTTCATAGTAAAGTTAGCAATATCTATTTTCATTCCATCCCACCAGTAATAGTCCCAAAGATTTATATACTTCTTAGTACTACTAGGATGAACTGAAAACGAAGAACTATGAGCTTCACATAATAACGCTTTCTTCAACTGTGAATCATAAGGTACACATAATCTCTTCCCAAATCTCAAAATACAATCATTATCAATGTTAAATTCAGGTAACTTACCCTTCTGAACCAATTCTACCTTTTTCTGCAACTCACTATCATCTTTTTGCGCTTTATTTATTCTGTCTGCTAGAGATGATTTCACTAACACCTGAAACAAAACAGAGTAATTTCCTACACTAACAAATTATATTCCAAAGTTCATCAAATTTTTAATCAAAGTATCTTGTTCCAAATGTAACATGGTTAATGTATCATTACTTTTCTGACTCAAAGCATCTTCCACTTTATTTTCCTTTCTTGGATGGTAATGAATCGTGCAATCATAATCCTTGATTAATTATAGTAATCTCCTATGTCTCATGTTCAATTATTTATAAGTGAATATATACTTAAAACTTTTGTGATTAGTATATATTTCACACTTTACTCTATACAAATGATACCTCTAAATTTTTAAAGCAAAAACAACAACAGCTAATTCCAAATCATGTGTAGGTTAATTTAACTCATGAGGTTTTAACTTGTGTGAAGCATAAGTAATTACCTGATCATTCTACATTAGGACACAACCAATTCCTTTCAATGAATCATCACTGTAGATAAAAAACTCACCATTTATGGAAGGCAATGCCAATACTGGAGCATTCATTGATCTTCTTTTTAATTCCTAAAAACAATCATTACATTCTTTTGTCCAAATAAACTTAACACCTTTTCGAGTTAACTTAGTCAGTGGGATAGATAACTATGCAAAATTTTCAAAAAACCTTCTGTAATAGCCTTCCAAACCAAGAAAACTACAAATCTCAGTTATATTTGTAGGTATTGGCCATTCTTCAACAACTTTTTTTAGCAAGATCAACAGTTATGCCATTTTTTTAAACAATGTGACCAAGGAATGAATTTTTTTGTAACCAAAACTCACACTTGATAAATTTCCCATATAGTTTCTTTTCTTTTAAGGTTTGTAAGAAAAAACTTAAATGACTTTCATGCTCCTCTTTACTTTTATAATAAACCAAAATATCATCAATAAACACAACCATAAACTTATCCAATAACTCACAGAAAATTATTTTCATAAGATCCAAGAATACAGTATGTTAATTGGTTAACCCAAAAGTCATAACTAAAAATTCATAATGGCCATATCTAGTACGAAACGCGGTCTTCAGAATATCTACTTCCTTTACTTTCAAATGATGGTACCTCGACCTCAAGTAAATATTCAAAAAATACTAAGCTCCTTGGAGCTGATCAAACAAATCATCAATATGAGGAAAAGAATACTTGTTCTTAATAATGATGTTATTCAATGCTCTATAATCAATAAAAAGTATCATTAAACCATATTTCTTTTTAACTAACAATATAAGAGAACCCCATGGTGATGTTCTAGGTCGAATGAAACCTTTATCTAATAACTCCTGCAATTGCTTGTTTAACTCTAAAAGTTAAATTTGAGCCATTCGATAAGGGGGTTTTGAAATTGTCTTAGCATCAGGAACTAAGTCAACTATAAATTTAATTTCTTGGTCAGGTATAATACTAGAAAAATCATCAAGAAAAAACATCAAGGTACTCATTTACTACTGGCACATCATTAATCTGAATAGTTCCTTTGTTTTCAACAATATGTGCAAGGTAACATTCATTTCCATCTTTCACTAGTTTCTCAACTTCCTAATATATTATCAAAATTAAAGGTTCATTCTTGTACACAAATTGAAATTATTTATAAAAATAAACCTCTTTAGATCTATAGTCAAACATAGCATGATAAAAAAGAAATCCAATTCATTCCCAAAATAACATCAAAATCTACTAGAGGCAGAACAATAAGGTTTGCAGGTAGATTCTTTCCACTCACAAGGACATGAAGGTTCTCATAATTTATTTTTGTCACAAAATTTCCTCCAGATGTTTTTACCATATGTTCTGGATTCATATCTTGAGATGGAATTTCTAATATACTAGAAAATTTCTCAAAAATGAATGAATGTGTAGACCCTGAATCAAACAACACATTGGAATAATCAAAATAAACAAACAGTGTACCTAATACTACTTCATTCGATGGCCCAACATCTACTGGATTAGTTGAAAATGATTTCACCACCCCTTTATGCATGTAGTCCGACTGCTTTCCCTCATTTGAGTTCTTCATTGGACACTCATTTTCATAATGACCCATTTCATTGCACTTAAAACATTTTACTGACTATAAATAATATTTTTTTTACCATTAACCTGATCTTTTTTAGTGAAATTACGAGTCTTATTCCCCTTTTTAACACATCAGTAGCACTTACCAGAATATATAAGGAATTCCCCAGTGTTCTTTTTACCACAATTTTTGCAGACTGTAAACTTAATTTTCTTACCATCAGAATTTTTTGAAGAGTTCTTCTATTTCGTCTTCCACCTTGACCTCTTATTTTTTTGTTTTTCAAAGAACACTTGATCATTGGAAAACTCCATTTCCACCTTATCTGCACATAGAACAAGTTTTTCATAACTTTTTAACTCACGAGAAGCTAAATCCCTTCAATAATTTGGATTTAATCCTCAGTAAAAATGGTTGATTTTACTATCAAGGTCTCGTATGAAATTTGGAGCATACCTTGCCAGTCGAGTGAATTTTGCTTTATAAGCAGCCACTAAGTCATCCTCCTGCCTCAATTCTAGGAATTGTTTTTTCATCCTATGACGAACCACCTTAGGAGAATATTTCTCAATAAACATACCTTTGAATTCATCACAATAAAGAGAATCAATCTCCTCACTATCCCTGATATTTTTCATCATCGACCACCACTGATCGGCTTCACCTTCAAAACGGTAAACAAAAAGACTAACCTTTTGATGTTCTAAAAACCCCATGACATCAAAAATCTTCTCCAGTGATTTAATACACACATTAGCTAGAATAGGGTCAGATGGTCCTCTAAATGATAGGGGAACTGCGTCATGAAATGTTCCACTATTGACATGTTTCTTTGTGGTTGATCTGGTTGATCTCATGCATGGATACCACCACCATTTATAGCATGAGTCAAATGTTCCATCATTACAGCAAACTCTCAGTTCTAATTTCAACTATATCAGGTTGCTGATTTGGAAGGTTGTTTTCCTCTTGATTTCGTCCCATCATAGCTGCCCTGTTTCCTCTACGGAAAACCATTATGAACACAAAAGTATCTTAGACAAAGCAATATGGTAATCTGTAAATGCTATATCATTTCAATCATAACATAAATTAATTTATGTATATTAATTTAACAATACCCTAACTCCTAAAGTTGTATAAATCGACCTCTGATACCAACTATAAGGCCCTAGCCTTAAACATTACATGGTCTTGAATTAAGTTAAAAATTCACCTTGAGGGTCTTTTTAGGTTTAGATTTTTAGATAATTAGGCCATAATTATTACATTACATCTAAAATATTACAAAGTACACACTTATAATTAGTATCCATTTTTTTCATAAAATAAAAACTCTTAAAATAAAACAAGAATTCTTTTATTGATATAAATCTTCTTGAATTCTTTCGTTCTCTTACCCTGTCTTATACCCTATGAAAAATATTTCAAAAACTTGGGATGAGCATAAAAATCTTAGTAAGGGATATAAAATGAGGGAAGAAAACATTATTCCATAAATACATCCAAAACATAAGCTCTTTAACATACCGTGTGAAATCATAAGATTTATGAATAACACATAGAAATCATAAATCATAAAGTTAACTTGTAGCATCCATAACATACTTACTTTGTAGCTTTCACAGCTACGTGGGGAGTTATGTTTGGAATACCCATCATAGTATATTACCTAAATATCTTAGGAGAAACACTAACATTTACATCTGTCATGTTACCCAATGCATTGGAGAGATATCTTGGGCTCACCCACCCTAGGTTTATCATGGAACCACCCATATACGTAAATAATTCCCAATAACCATAACATAATCATAACACATAACACAAGCATAAAGGAAAGATAACATCTCCACATTGCAATCACAATATATCATTTCAATATATTTACATAATAAATCCATTAACAAAACCATTTTTAATACCAAAATATTTAAAAAGAGTATATGGTATTTATTTTCCTTTTAAAAACATTACAGATTGTTAAGGAAGGCAAAGAGCAAATAATACTCACAGTGGTGGAAAAGGTCATTGTCATTGCATACATTAAAAAAATATTCCCTTTATCATTTAATAAAACACTATGTAGAAAAAAGATTCCCTTTTAATGAAATTAAAAGTTAAAGGAGTTTATACACCATATAAAATATAGTCATTTATAAATCAAAATATGCCTCAATGAAAGGATATTGAGACAAAGTCCCTTACAAATATCATTTTGTAAATAAAATAGATCGATTATATGTATTCACTAAATGCACACATAAAGCAAGTATAAATAAAATATATGATATCAAAGGTTATTTCTCATATAATCATAGCATTAAATAATCCAAAAGTATAAGTTTAACCCAAATAATGGAAATTGGGTTAAGAAGTTCCCTTACAGAAATTCGGCAGCCTCACAGCATCACTTAAAAATTCAGAAAATGATTTGATGGGAGAGAAAAGGATCTCTCATCACTTGGACATAAAATGTACAGAAATAAGGATATATAAGAACATATCCAAATATAATAAAATGTAAATTAAAATACATAACATAAATAAGTCTTTGAATAATAGAGTACGGTGAAATGTTCTCTTACCTCGTGTCCGACTTGACTAGTTTGTTCTTTAATCTCCTGAATAATAAACTAAAGTTAATTTCTACTTGATTAAAAATATTTTTCAAGTTTATTATTCTTTTTATATCACTTATTACCACATTATAAATATTACATAATCATTTGAGTTAATAACGGTTGTTTTGTCAATATTTGGTACTTGAGTTAAAAATGAACTTCTTATAATTACAAGTTATCCATGTGGTCAAAAGTACATTATCTACAGAATGATATTAATGATTTAGATATCATATATATCATATATGTCCATTATATATATATATATATATATATATTTGTGTGTGTTTTTGTCTATATTTATAATAATACATAACATTTGAAGATAAGAAATGAAATGCATCGTTCATAGAGACGGTAATTCGTACGTACACATGAACGTTACTTTCATTTATATTTCACATTTAATGGAATGAAAACTTAATGATAAATTGGTATATAATAATTCCAGTATAATATCATATACAATTTCATTAATTTCATCCTTTATATGTTTCACGTATGGCATTAATGAGTCATATCACTTTGAGGGGGCAGTAGTCTGCACTTCCTCAAATGAAATTATCGTATTTACCCATTATGGAAACCATAGAGGTATGATATAAATGGAAAATACAGAAGTATAGAGACAGTATAAATATAATATATATCACATATAAATATAGTTCCATCATAATTTCCACCATGATAGGCAGTAGGATATATTTAAACAATCATTGTTTCGTGAGGCAGTAGTTCATCATCCACAGAAACAGTATGTTCGTATCCATTAGATGGAGGTTTGTGAAAGTTTAGATAGAATAATTATCATAAAAATATCCTAGTATATTTATGATAATATTTTTGTTATAAAATAATGGAATAAAGAGAGTTTAGGGGGTTGGATAAGGAAAATAAAAGAAAATAACTTGAGAGATGACGTTGCCTTTAAATCAGGTAACTCCCTTTGGTTTGAACCAAAAGGATTTATTTAATTGTCTTAAGCCCAAAGTAAGGCTTCTATATGAAATATAGTGATGTTTTAAACTTATTGGATCAGAGTTTGGATGATCCAAGGGGCTTGAGAGGTGTGAGAAATGGGTTATGGGTGGTGTCCTTTTATAAGAGGGAGGAGGGGCTCTTTTGGAAAGTTTGAAAGTATTATTTTATTATAAAATTATTTTTGATTTAGAAAGGTCCAAAAATTATTAAAGTATAATATAATATTAATATAATTCTAAATAAAATCATCCAATAATCATTTTACAGGTTTTGTATATTTTTTAATCCTTATCGTTTTTATTTAACCCTTTGTTAACTTATTTAACTTTTACCATGTCTTATTGTATATTCATACTATATGGTTAATATATTTACTATAAAATGTCAAGAGACTAAAAATGTATCATTAATGGAATTTTTAACATTATATATTTCATTTGGACGGATCTTATATTTTTAGGACTATTTTATCATTTAATAAAATATTAATTGATTTAAAAACTCATTTATGTCAATTTTAATACTACTCAAATAATGTCTTTTTAAGAAACCATAAAAAATTTATAAATTAGAAAAAACTTCAATAATTACAATATAAAAAGTCATATTCATCCAAAAAATTCGTGTATGGCATAAAAAGTTTCAAAATAAATTTATTTTAATATTTATAATCTCATTTATTTAAAATATTCATTAATGAGGTAATCATTATATCATCATTGTGTCCTAAATAAATTTATTTATTTTATGTCTAAAAATTATAAATAAAATACCATGATGTATGAAATATTTTCATATTTATAATAAATATTTATAGTCTAAAATATCACTTATATAACCCTATATAAAAATTGTTTTACTAAAAGATATATGTTTATGTTACATTTTCCTTAACTTTAAATTAATTTTTATAAAATGTCATTTTCATTTACAAGTGGATTCATGAGGTCAAAAAATTGACCCAAGGATTCACATTTCCAGAAATGTATCATAAAATAGGTTTAGGTCACATGTTAGGGTAATTTAATACTATTATAATATTATTTTTTACCCTTATTTATCAGATTTACCCTTTAACCATGGTAAATAAAATATTTACTAAAGTTGTTATTCATAATGTATAAAAATAAATTTTATCTATTTAAACAATTTTGACCTCATGATTCCAAATATGGAATCCATTTTTTTAAATTAAAAACATAGAAGTTTCATAAATTAATTTAAAATTAATTCCTGTTGTCAAAACCAAAAAGCGTGTTTTTAAGAAATAATAAATATCAAAAGAATAACATTTTTTTAAGTCCAATTTCAAAGTCAAATTACTTACAATGAACAAAATTGGATTAAATGGTAAAAATATAATCCAATTACACTTTAAAACTAATTAAAATGACAATCTAACTATATAAATAAATCATATGAAAAGACACTTTTGACTTAAAATGAAGTATTTTTCACTATTCATTAAAAATGAACTTTATCAGAAAAATATCAAAAATTTACCCAAAGTAAATTTTGATGTCCTGATTCTAAATAATAAGTTTATTTTGTCAAATTGAATATATAAAAGTAATAAAAACTATATTTAAAAGGGGTTCTCCATCAAAAGGCGGTAAAATGACCTTTTAAAAACATTAGTGTTTTTCATGCTTAAAATCAGTTTCATTATCATTTTAAGCCTCTAAATTTTCTTGGATAAATTTAAAGACATTTATCAAACTTTTATATTTATATTTTATTTAGTTCTATTCATTCCCACCAATACAACGGTTAGTCGTTAACTACCATTTAAAATAATATTATATTATTATTTTTCAGTATGACTCACCATTGTGTAAAACATAAGACTTTGGAGAAATGCATTGTTGCATGTTGGGTACGCCATAAAACATAGAATCCCATTTAAATTAAAATTAATATTTAATTCACGAATATTAATAAATATGAAAATATCATATTCTTTATTTACCTGGGATGTTACATAAATAAATAGCCATTATACTTGGTTTGATAAATAATAAGAAGGATGATCTAACTGAATAATGGTTTAGTAAGAATGGAATACTATTTTAATGAATATTAATTTATTTATAAAAATAATATTTATTTATTCCATATCTTATGTTAATGTTAAGTAAATAATAATGTTATTATTATTATTTAGACATGGGGTACACTAAGGATTAATATAATATTAAAGGGTATTTGTGAAAATTATATTCTAACCCTAGATCCATAAATAAATTACTATATAATTCACTAAAATTTTAATTCCCATTTGAAAAGTCAATTTTTGTGCCAACATTTAACTCTTTAGAGAATTCTCTCATCCCACAAATATTCTCAATAATCCTACAAGATTCATGATCATTGGTGATCCTCCTCCTCCCTTTATATTTGTGAGAGAACCAAGAGAATCTAACGTGCCTCATTTGGATTCTAAGGTGTGACAAATAAAAAATGACACAATTCAAATACATCTGTACTAGCACCTAAATAACCCTACAATGACATTTATAGTTTCTTAGTACATGTGTGGATCACCTCTAGAGAGAATTTTTCCTTGATTCCTCAATCACAATGACAATTTCTCAAGAAGGGTCAAAATCATTTGATAATTAAGAATGAATTTCAAGATTTGGTCATTCTTAAACTATCTAAATTAATTATAAATTTCATATGAGATTCAATATTCATGGATTCTTGGAAAGAATTTATATCTAGTTTTGAGGAGAAATCTAATGAAGTTGTTAGAAATATTTTGTTGGTAACTGATTGAAATGATTATACTGTAACCTAGAACCTTTAGACTGCATGAGGGACTCATCAATGAAAGGTGTACACTTTTTTTATTCATATTTTATACATGGTTTCATTTATCAAGCATGATAGATCTTGGGTTTTTGGGTTTCTTATTATTTTCTTTATATTGAATGGCTGTCAATCTATCCATAGAAACCCAACATGACCAACATTATAAAATGGGTACTAATCCAATTTTTAAGGGGTTCCCACTTTTTAGAATTATTAAGGTCTTAATTTATAATATCTCATAGTTTGATTTCAATATAATATTTTTTTCTCCATTTCTCCTCTCCTTTTTTCTTAGTATTCATTTTTTGCTTCATGTGTTCCATCATTGTACCTATTTAAACTCCATGTTCATAGGGTAACAATCCCAAGGGTTGATCCTTAGTAAGGGGGTATTGGATTACCTGATTCTCTATTATTTTATATTTTATATTTAATATTTAATTTTAATTCATAATGGTTCACTATGGGTGTGGAGAAAATGTTTAAAGGTTTTCAACTTTTCTTCACTATCAACCAAATTTATTATTGTATTAGTTCAATTTTCCCTCCCTTTATTTGGATCACCCAATACAAGATATAATTGTTTGATTTAAGTGAAAAATTATATATAGTGGGATCAAGTGTAGGATAATGACAGGCCTTGACCATTTCATATTCATTGTCTTTTCACTATGGAGGAGATGGGGCTTTATAACACCTACTAGGTCATAGGTTTTCCTTAAGTGGGATTCATTTTTCCTACAGGAATGTTCTTATATTTTTAGGTTTTTAGGGGTTGAAAATATTCCTTCTTGGGAATACATACCCTAGTGAATTATTGGAACACTATTTTTTCAACCGTATGACTAACTGTTCGTGGGTTATTGGTTTGGGTATAGAGTTTTTTTTCACATATTGAGCATGGTTTTCCCAACTATGAAAGTCCTAGTAGAATATGTGTGTATTCAATAGGTATGTCAAATGGGATAAAAAATTCTACGCATGGTTAAGAAACCATGAGAAAAAATCATACGAGGCCTAGTTCTCCTGAGACATTGGAATACACATGGTTTGCACATGGTTTGGAAAACCATGTAAGAAAACCTTGTGGCTTGACTATTTTAAGGTATTTTGGTCTTTTAAATTTATTTTTATGTGGTTCTTATACCCCAATCCTCCATCATTCAAACCCCATGAACCAAACACCTCCTAAGGGGTTCTCTCACATTCTCCAAGCTTCTCCAAGTGGATTTAGAGTGTTACTTTAGTAATTCTTCACTTGGTTTAAAATGCATGAGCTCCTATTCTCTCTTTATATTGTTTTCTCTCCCTTTATCCAAATCCTATAACCCTAGTGTCCATTTTTGGATGATTTTATTGGTTATGGTTGGTATAAATTGGGGTCTTTTATTTTTAATGGTTGTGATCCATGGTAGGGGTCCCTTTCTAGTGGATTTCATCGAAGGCGACAAGGTTCCACCACTTGAGGTAGGTGTTTCCTTTTCATTTTATTTTATTTAATATTTAAATTGATTATTTACATTTTAAAATTTATTTATAACCTATTTAATAATAGTGTGAGTTATCTATGTTTGGTTTTTCAAAGTTTTCCTCAAACTTTGTTGGTTTTAATATGGAAAATGGGAAAAATTCCATGTTTAAAATGGTTCTTGGTTGGAAATGGGTATTTTATACTTTCTAAATGTTTTATAAATTGATAAAGTTGGTTTTCTATAAGAAAATAACTTGTTAATTAGGTTTTAAGGAAAATTTAGTTTTCAAAGTGGGTTTTCCTTTTTGTGTAAAAGTATTTCCATTATTTAAAATTGATGGTGTTGATTTATAAAGTGGGATAGAGTTTCACTTTGGTTTATTATTTATTATTATTAAGGATTATTATTTATTTTTGAATTGTGTTTTGGATTACAATTTGTTTTTAAAAAGTTATTTTCTAAAAGTGTATATATTTTATGTGAATAGTGAAGGCCCAATTGTCACTTTGTAAAATGATTTTGGTTGATTGTTAATTATGACCTTATAAATCCCACTTGTTTATTTATGATGTTATGTTTATCCAAGAGTTAGATGTTTTATATGTTATTCATGTTGTGATTATGTATTAGGGATCTTCTGATGGGTAGTATGGGAGATGGAAGATCGTGATTGTGATGTTTTCCCTTGGGGATTGTTATTTTCATGTGATGAAATGTGTTTGACAGTGGCCCATATACTTCAGTTATTATATGAGGAACCCTGTGTTTCTAAGTGGGAAGCAGTGGGACATTGTTAGGCTATTTGATATTTACACATTGTCTAGTCCCCTTAGTTGTATGTAACACTTGGCTGGGGAGATAGTCACTGAGAAGATTAGTTAGGGTGATTTGGTTGATTAATGTGTGATTGTTAGCCTATTGGAATTAGTTCCACCTATATGTATCCTATGCTACCCCATTATTCCTTATATTTTTACCTCATACTATGTACCATATGTTATTCCTTTTTTATATATATTGGCATCTGTGTTACTTATTTCTTGGATGGTCTTTCTTGATGTATTAATCCTTTTGTGGATTTATTCTTGAGGTTGACTAGTTTTGTTCCATCATTTATATTGGCATTATTTATAAACTTCTATGGTTGTACTTCATTATTTTTTCTTGTGTTTACTTTCTTACCTTTGAGTTGGGTATGTAGAATATTTTAAGGAAAAAATGGAAAATGGTTTTTAAAGTGTTTTCCTTAGTTGGAACTTTTGAACTACTTGAAACCATGTGTGGTATTATTTTTAAAAGGTGTGATGTTTTAAAGATAAAGGTTTGGTTTCCTTTAAAATTTTTATTATTTTGGAAAATCAACATCCTTGTGAAATGGTTTTACAAATTAAAAACTTTGAGGAAGTTCATGCTTCATGTTTTTCTTATTTTCATGCTTTGAAAAGGGAAAGAAAGCCTATTTTTCTATACCTTTCTTTCAAACTATAATAACTAGTTTATTTATAAAAGAAATAAAATAAACTCATAGTGGTATCCTATTGTCTTCAATTCACACTATACATACTCACGTTGGTGGTTTTGTAGTCTTCATGTCTTGTGTAGGTTTCTTCAGGTCTTAACTTTCATGTTGAACTTGATACTGTGCTACTTGGTAAGTGGACAGTTTTTTGAGATCATGGTAGTGACTTGAATGTCACAAAGAGATAATAATTGTACATTTAATTTCATGGAATTGGTTGGATTGATTTTTTATTTGGCTACTTTTTTCTTCCATTTTTTTTCTTTTAGCTTCTATTGTAGCTGGTAACTCTGTATATTTTGGTAATTTATTGAGCTATCCTTGGGATTTTATCCTTGTATACTTAATTTTATTATATGAATAGATATTTATATTGGTATTATTGAGGGTGAAACTATCCCCAATAGTTATATCGAATACCCTTAATGCTTATCATTAGCCCAAGGGGAATCAGGGATGCTCCTCTGGTATGTAGTGGGCTAGTTCGAGCACCAGTTCAGGTGGAGGCCCAGGTTAGTCCATTAAAAAAATGGTATCAGAGATATAGGTTTCCAAAAAGGGTCCTAGTTTCTTGATATTCTACTTTTTTTATTTTGGTGATAGTGGTATAAGGTAAATAAGAAAGTTAGGACTCGAGTGGTAGGTCTAGGGGAGTGCTTAGCCCACTCTTCATTGTGTCAGGCCTCAAGTTTCCATGGGTGGTCTGGAGTTTTCTTTTAATTTTTGAAATTATAGTGGATTTTTATTGAGATATTTTTGTGTCTATAGATATAAATTTGTTTTTTAGAGAAATTTTAGGAGGCACCCTAGTAAATTCCACATTTTGGAGTGAATTTGGAAGAAATCCAAGGGGTTCATGGTTAAGGCACATGGTCTGTCAAAATGTGCACAGCCTGTGAAAAATAATCCTGAAAAACATCTAGTATCACTCACATTGTTGGTAAATGGTCTGAAAAACCATGTAGCCAAACTGTGCATAGTGTATAATGTTGTGAAATTTTGTTTCATTCCCTCCATTATTGGTTTTAGCCCTTGTTATGTTTGTTGGGATTGTTTGTTGATGTTCAAAAAAGGATTAGTGGATTTTGAAAGTTGTTTAAAAGAAATGTTTCATGACTTGGTATTTGAAATTGTTTTTAAACCCATGTTTTGGTTTCTTGAGTTGGTTGGGTAAAAAAATTGAACTTTTGTAAATTTTTTGAGATGATATGGTTTTCAAGGAAAGAGACTCATGATATTTAAGTGATGGAATTAATGAATTTTTTTTGTGAGTTAAGGGGTTCTTATGAAAATTTATTAACCTAAATGAAAGTGGTTTGAGTAAATAAAGTGATTTTAATGATTTATTGTTTTAAAAATTATTTGGGTGTGTGATATGAAATGTTTCCAAATATTTTGGGTGGAAAATTTGAAATGGGGTTATGTCCCCAATTTGGTTGCTTCAAGTTTGTGTTTCCCTTATGTGGAAGTTTTGAGATGTTTTAAAAAATTGTTTTGTTTGTATTGGCTGTGGTTATTTATCTTATGTTTAATTTTTAAAGTGGTTTTATTGAGTATTTATTTTGTGATGTTTTAGAATGATTCCCCTAGGAAAGAATAAACAAGTAGAGAAAGGAATGACCCGGGTAGTTGTCCTAGTGATCTAGGAGTTGTCTTTTTGGTCTTCGGCTCTACCCATACTTATGATGGAGTGGTAGATATATGTTATTCCTAGCTCATAGACCATACTATAGAGTTCTTGAACTGATTTACTCTATTTTTTTACAGTGATCGAGGATCCCATGAGGTAATTGAGTAGCTATCCAAGGTTGAAGAGATCTTCGACTTGTTACAAACTCTTGAATCCCCTAGGCTGAGGTGCATTGTTACTTTGTTCAAAATTTTGGTCTTGTATTGGTGGAAACTTTATGTTCACTAAAAACTATTCAATTCTCTCTCTTGGGGATACTTCATGGTTTCCTTCATTCAGAAATTTTATCTTGAAGAACTGATAATTAAGTTAGAAATGAAATTTTGAGTATTTTCCAGGGGGATCAATCAATGAAAGACTATGTTGAATGTTTTATTGGCTTTGGGACTTTCTATATAGAGTTGGATGGAGATGATTTTAAGATGTAATGGTTATTTTCTATAGGCATTCATTTGGATCTTTGTTCGTCAATGTTTCAGTTGGCCCTAATTACCTATATGGATGTTGTGTATAAGGCTATCATTTTTTGGGCAATCATGGTAGGGAAAAAGGTGATGGGAAATGTTTAATTTTCTATTAGAGCCAGTGAGTATTATCTATCTATAGAGAAGGGAAAGTATAGATGTGGTGATGATGGGGAAATTTCTTCATAACCTAACATTCTTATTTCAGTAAAGAAAAATCCAATTATGTGTTTTCAATGCTGGAAGTCTGGGAACATTCAATATTCTTGTCCATCAGCCTCGAAAACCTTCCTTCTATATGGCTATCTTGGTCACATTCAGAGGTTTTGAGAGATGTTCGGGCATAAGTAAAATATGTCTCAGACCTAGTGTGGATCTTTTTGTTGGCCTGCATTTTTTTCTTCCATGGGAGAGTTTGAAGATGAGAGTTGTTTTCGGAGCATCCACTTTTTCAATTTTGATTTTGTTTTAGGGATTATCCCATTTTTTATATCTAGTTCCTTTATTTATAATGGATGAAAATTGATTTTGACCATGTTCCAATTACTTTTAAGATATGCAGGCCTCATTAGTTCTCATTTCTTATTGATGTCTGATGTTCATGGGTTTGGACAAGGGAAGAACCTAGGGTATATGCCAAGATACTTTGGGTGTAATTTTGTTTCTAGTTGGGATGTGGATGCCACTGAGCAGAGAGGATAACATGAATGTTTAGATAGATTTAGCCTAAAGCTTGGTTTTCACTCCAAAATAGACTATAGGGGTGATTATTGATTTTTTAGACCTCTTATTCCTTGTATTTGATGTTTCCCAAGGATTATCATACTTCCCATTCAAGAGTTTGAAGGAGTTATTAGAAGAGAGTGGACACTACCACAGAAACAGCTTTACTCAGTGTCACACCTTAATAAAATTAAAAAACACTAATAAAGGGGGTACCTTTATCAGTGATAACAAAAAGCATTGATAAAAGGTGTTTTTAACAGTGAAAAAAACATTATTAAAAGAACCCCTTTATCGATGCTTTTTTAGCATTGATAAAGGTACCCCCTTTATCAGTTCTTTTTTTAGTGTTGTTAAAGGGACCCCCTTTATCAGTGTTTTTTTAATAGCACTGATAAATGGGGATCTTTATCAGTGATTTTTTTTACTAGGTCTAATAAAGGGTATGTTTTAAAAAAATCATTAAAAATAATATATTAATATATAAATATATAAATATATTTATATTGATATAAATATAATCTATATTTTTTAAATATGTTTTAAATAAGGCTAAATATACATTTACACTTAATATATAAGATATTTAGTAAAAATATCTTATAAAATAATTAAAAAAATATTATTAATTAATAATTTGTAAATTATTATCGAGTAATATTCATTTAATAACAATCTGAAGATATAAAAAATCAAAAAATTAAAAAAAATCCAAAATAAGTTGAAAACATAACTCGAACTTCAAACGGCCATAACTTTTGATATGGGTGTTCATTTGAACTCTACCACATATCAAATTGAAGCCCGCAATGATATATACGGCTTTATGATAAAGGTGACTATATATCACATTTTTTAGGCCAAAAAAGGCCTAGGAGGTCTCTAAAACTGAGTTTTTAGTCGGGGTATCCAAATTTTTTAACATTCGATGGATTTTCAGCCCCATTTACAGGGGTGTTTTTCCCTTTTTTAGTGGGGAATGAATTTATTCCCAAGAATTAAATTCATATTGATATTATGGCTTTACAATTTTATCATTTTTCTCAATTTAATGTTATTTATAATCAAATATATAACAATATATACATATTTTTTATATATTCACACATAAAAAAATAATTTTATAAATAAATAATTAAATATATTTCTCAATATATAATGCTTATATAAATAAAAAATAATATCATTTAATTTAAAATACAAATGTATGAATATTTATATACCTATACAATTAATATATATATATATATATATTTGTGTGTGTGTATTGAAAAATATATTTATATTTATCTATATATTTTATATATGTATATAGATATTAATATATAATATATGTAAATAAATATTAACATGTATAATTATCTTTATATATACACACGCATATATATAAGTATGTATGTATGTATTTATAAATACACACACAAAACATATTTTATATATGTATTTAAATATATATATGTGTGTGTGGATAAAAAAATGTAACAAAAAATATATAAATATATAGATATATCATAAAATACAAAATAAAATAGTATAGGTGAGTGGAAAAGGCGTGGTGGCATAAAGGGGGTCTCATGTTCGAAACCCAGCAAAGGAAGGGGTGTGCGTGTGGGGTGAAATGGGTCTAGCACTGTTAAAAGTGGTGGGGGGGCTTCCTAGTGCTGTTGAAAAGGGGTCAAGCACTATTAAAAGGGGGTGGTTCTACCCTCTGATTTATAGGAAAAAAATTAATTTTTTGTTTTATTATATTTTTCTTTTATCAGCTCTTAAAAACGCTGATAAAGGACCCTTTTATCAGTGCTTTTCTTTAGTGCTAATAAAAGTGGCCTTTATCAGTGCTTTTTTTAGCACTGATAAAAAGGACCCAATTTTAATAGTGCTTTAATTATCAGAATTTTTTAGCACTATAAGTACCCTTTTGCGTGCTTTTAAAGCCATATCTGTAGTAGTGGGAGGGGCACATATTGTAGGGTCTAAATATTGGTTATCTGGTAAGGACTTGTAAGTGTTTAAAGCAAGATCCAAGTACGTCAACTTGCACGACCTCGCATAAGGAGTCTTTAAGTGAGGGGAAAAAGGGGTTACAAACCTTTTGACCAAGTCCTGAGCTGATCTGTCAATGTGAGAAGTGGGAAGATAAAATAAATAGGTATAGGAAGGTCCCAGACTTTGAGGAAAGGATGAACCAATATAGTCAGGAGGGAAGGAAACAAGGCTATATATCTTTAGGGTGTAAAGGTCACATCCACCTCATCATGAGACTTTTATTGAACACCTGAAATCTAGGGGTCTTTTGAGAAACCTACTGAAGTTATAGGGGGAGAATTAGACACATCCACCCAGTCTGGGGAAGGTCAAAGAGGAGCCTTATAGGGGAGGGGTCTAGGTGTGTTTCCATAGTGGAGAAGAGGTTGAGGATCCTGAAGGTGCCACCATTTTATATATATGGAGAGGGAGTGGTCTTGGAGGCCACATCCTTGGAATAAATACACCTAGGAATTATAGAAAATACATTTCTATAAGGAATCAAATAGACTGCACTATCTCTAAGGAGGATATATTAGGGAAGAGGGTGAGAGAGATCCAACTTAACACAAATCATGTCCACCCTAGTGTTTTGTATCCTTAACTTATCATCATCTTCAAAAAGAAACTGAACAAAGGGTTCACTAATAACCTTTAGAGTGGAAGGGTTGTAGAATGGTAGGGGGATCCCTGAGAAGCAAATTTAAGTAGTAGAAAATTGGGAGTTATGGACTTCATGAACATTCATGGTCCGCTAAAATAATAGGAATCGATCAATGCCACAAGTAATTCCATCCTTAGACCAGGATAAGACAAAAAATTACCTTGAGAGTAGATGAACATATAAATATTTATGGTTGAGCTATGAAATTTATACTAGAGATAACAGGTCTTATGAGTTGACAAAACATTGAAACACGTGGAGAGGAAAATGGGAAGGCCTGAACTTTGAACTAGAGTCCAGTAGTGGTAGGCCACCACATCTGATAAATCCCCCACTAATGAGGAGAAATAAGGGTTTCCATTAATGAATTCCAAGGTTTTTGGAACAATTTAAAGGGGTGATATCGGGGGAATAATAGAAGGAGGAGCTTCTAGGGAGATCCCAGGAATGCATTATAGGGATTCCTTAAAGGAACTTGGTGGCTTGTTTAAGGGATATGATGGTAAGGAAGGAGGAGGTGTACTAGGTGGATGGGAATGGGATTCTGGAACTAGAGAAATCTAGACTGGGGGCTTGGATCCAACTATTAAGGGAGAGAGGCTAAAGGGATAGTCCAAGCGATGGCGAATAAGGAGGGATCTACCATCGAAGGAGTCGTAGGAGAGTCAGTTGCGCTCTTAATGGTAAAAATTTGAAAAAAAAATAAATGGGGGAGGTTCATGGGGTGTGTTCTTTCTATCTGAAGTACAATTATTTTTATTTTTTCACTGCTCAATGCACTCATCATTCCTTTTGAACTCTCACTTGTTTCTGATTTCCTTTCTAGAAGATTGAGTCTAAGGGTTATTTGATCTCTAGGTTAAAAATGTGTCTTCCCACACATCTCCAAATTATTTTCTATCTCTTCCTTATAGAAATAAAGTTTCACAGTATACCCTTTCCTGGGGTAATATCCATAAAACTGATGATTTCTAGAAATAAATTCTTTCTTTGTGCATTTTTTTGGAAAATTATTCAAATTTTCTAAAAGATTCTCAAAAAATATAGGATAAGTAGTGGAAACAAGCTTAGACAGTTTTTCTTTGATGAAAAAAAACCTATTTATCTTTGGTTATATCTCTATAAGTGTCATTTTCTTTAATGTCAAAGTCTTATGATATGGATTTAGATTTTGAGACAATAAGATTTTCAATACTGGCCTTATTATCTTTTTTCACATAAATTAGGAATTTAAATTTTTTATTCAAAGTATTAATCCATTCTTGAAACATACTTATAATATATTGGGATTTACTAATATTTTCACCAATGTTCTCCTTAAAAAAAGAAAAGGTGTCCCATATAGAGGATACAATGTGAAATAGGTTCTTCTTTATTCCCTAAAGAATCTTATTTCCATCAGACTTTATGTATTTAACTTCAAAGATCAAATCCATATTTAAATCTTGAGAAGTATTTGGAGATACTATATCAGATTGTATGGAATTAATATTTTCATTCAAAATACATAATTTTGATGACACTAGATTCAAGACATATTTAACATATTTTGTTTCTAAAGGTGAAATACCTACATGAAAAATTTGATAACTTTTTATCATCTATAATTTAACTTTCATGAATTATTTAATCTCATAAAAGTTTCATATTGAAATAAACTGATATTTTGTGTCTTCAAAATCAGATTTTTAAACTGAACATTATTCAAATATTTCATTTCTTACCTTTAATATTTAATATCTGACATAAAACCATTAATATATTCCTTCAAAATATTGAATTTAAACAATATTTTATATGATAAACTCTGATCTTGATCCTAAAAACCTTTTCTTCCATTCTTATTGGTATATATATCTTTAATAGCTGATAGAGTTTCTTCGGACAATACTCATTTGTTCATGCTAATTAGTGGAAGTCCAGTGTCTCTAACTTATGAATCTCAATTTCTTCCATAAAATTTGTAATAAATCTATGCTTAGTCTCTTTATGATACCCTTTAAATATTAATTCATCAACTACAACTAAACTATGCTCAATAATATTTCCACTTTCACAAACTTCAACTATTGTATTATCTTCTGTTCTATATAGAGAAACACCCCCAATTTCATCTCCATCTTTATAAATCTCAAGATTATCATTAACTATGGAATTTTCTCTTCAATTATAGACTCATCTACTTCATTCAATTCAATTAAAACATCAAAAGGTTCCAATAAGGGACTGGAAGTTATTGTTACTTTAGCTTCAGGTAATCCAGGTAGCTCTATAATCAATTCCCTTATATGATCCCCCTCAATAGTAGTAGGTATATATTCATTTTCATTAGCTTCTCATTGTTTCTTAATATTCATAAGCTTAATCAATGAACTATTCCAAGTGAAGCCAAGGATTCTTAGTTGACCAACTAAAAATATAGAGTTATGATGACATTTTACAACCTTAGACTCATCCAAATCAATTTCTTTATTCTCAAAAATAAGGGTTAAAATCCATCCATAAGGTTAAAAATTAATCTTATTAGATTTATTAGAAAAATTATACGCATACCTCAACCTGTATATTGGAAAGTTTAATTTCTCCTCTCTCGTTAGTAAACACAACAAGTTCATATCTTGAAATTTGACTTTCTCAAATTTTCTTAATCTTTGAGCAATCTCAATCAAAATAAAATTAGTAATAACCTTTTGGATAGGTTCAAAATTCTTCACAGGATTATTTTATATAATTTAATTCCCAATTATAAATTTCATAACATGTTAAGTACTAAAAGAATCATTACATTCCAACTTAGGACTGAACATGAATCTTTTTCATGTGGGTAATGGAAATTATCAACCAACTCAATAGTTAAAATAGAAAATTACTTTCCATTGACCTTTGAATGAATAAAATCCTCACTATTTACAAATAGAAACCTATAATTACCATAAATCTCACAAACTTATTTTTCAAAATAAATATCTATATTTTTCTCATCAAAAAAATTCTTGGTCTTGAAAACTCAAGACATTCTTCAGTACTAGATTCATCTAATTCAGGAAAACTAAATCAACAACCTTACCAGGTAAGACTTGTGTTTCCAAACTAGTAGACTTAGCTTTATTTGAACTATCATAATCTCCCTCATCTTACCACTTTTTTCTTTCCCATAATAGTTGAATGACTGAAAAGATTCAAGGTTTAGGGTTTTAAAGGTTGGGGGTTTTAAGGTAAGGATTCAAAAGGGAATAAACCATGAATTTTTTTTCAATCGAATGGGGTTTTGAGCTAATATGATCAAAGACCTTAATAATGAAATGAAACTAAAATAATAGTTATTTTTAAATATAATAAATATTTAAGAAGAGATTTAAATAGTTAAAATTAAAGGTATTACTCATAGGTAAATAGACTAAATACCTAAGAGGCAATGATAAAATAGAATAGACAAAACAAAATTAAAACTCATTTAAATTAAAATAATCCCAACTCACTCTTAATAAAATAAAAATGTTTTATAGGATGGGGATTAGTGAATATTTATGCCAAAAAAAATCAGTGTTAATAAATTCATGAGAGTTTTCACTTTTTTGAGTGTGATATCTCAATAAATGATTCCCCATATATATATATATGCTTAATTATGAACTAAAATATATTCATATTTTGTGGTAGATAATGAATTTGGGTATTTCTTATTACTATACCAAGAAATGAATGATTTTCCCATGAAGTGGTGGATTCCTAAGGTTCTCTTTATATCAAGTCTACCCCCTCCCCCCAATCATCATCAGAATATAAAGTAAAAACAAAACTAGAGGTTTTTAGAAAGAGTGAGGAAAGAGAGATAGTTCCTTTTAAATATCTTAATATCATTTTTAAAGATTTTAAATAATATTCCTTGGGATTGAATTGAAATATATCACAAAGACATACAATAAACATAATTTATGGCCTACTAATAGTTTGATACAACAAAATCTTGATTAATTGTTTATACAAATTTTTATCCACTTTTTTCCTAGATTTATCCAAATTAAGTTTAATACTAAAAATCATAGGATTTTCTTATAATGTATTGTTTTTAATTCCAACCCTCTTAATAAATCCATGTAAATATTTACTTTAATTCATCACATTTCCAATTTTTCTGAAAAATTTAAAAACCATGAAATAATTTTAACTCACCCATCATTCTTATTTTAAATTCTTTTTTCATGAGTTTGGAAAATTAATTGCATAATTTTTTGTTATTTTAACAAAAAATTACACCATCAACAAAAATTTGGATAAGTAAAATATCATAATATGAAATTCTATTCAACAAATTCGGGTTTACCAATCCTATAGAAAACCCATTTGATAAAATAAATAAACCTAGTCTTTCATAACAAGATCTAGGTTCTTGTTTAAGAATATATAAATCTTCGGTAAGTTTTAAAAAATAATTTTTAAAATAATATTTTTAAAACCTGGTGGTTTTTCTCCATAAACTTCTTCTATAATAGAACCATTTAAAAAGTAAATTTAACATCCATCTAGAAAATTTTAAAATTCATATGTGATCCATATCCTAAAAGGATTATAGAGGATTCTAATCTAGTTATATGGAATAAAATTTCTTCATAGTCTTGTATTTACTCTTTATTATAGATCTTAGACACTAATCAAGCCTTATTTCTAATAATCACATCGTGATCCTGTTGATTATTCCTATAAATCTATTTAGTTCCTATGATAGGATAGTCTAAGGGACTACCAACTAATTCTCAAACCTTATTCCTCATAAATTGTTTTAATTACTTTAACATAGCTAATACCCAAATTCTATAACTCAAGGATCCTTATATGGTTTTAGATTCAAGTTGAGACAAGAAGGAAAAGAATTCTAGGTTTAAAGTAAACCTTCTTGTTCTAACTCCTTCATCAAAACTTCTTATAATAGTTTCTAAAGGGTTTTCTTTTAAATTACTAGGATTTCTAGGCAGTACACTTTCATTTTTATTAGTTTCTAACCACTTAGGACTATTTTTTTCTTGATCATGTTCCAAATCATCATCCTTTTTAGTTTCAAAAATAGGATCAAGTTTCAAGTTATCCAAATAATCACTAAGATCATTAATTTGATTTTTCTTACCATAAAAGGGGCCAATTTCATAAAATTTTGTATAATTTGATTCTTTAGTTATCCTTGACCTTGTATTGAAAACTCTATAATCTTTTGAAATGGTAAAATAACTTAGTAAGATTCTTTTATTATCCTTTAGATAAAATTACCAATATTATACTTGGTGTTCAAGATATAAACTTTACATCCAAAAATTTTAAATTATCCAAATTTTGGTTTTCTACTATTCCATAAATCATAGGGGGTTTTCTTTGATATAGGTATTATTATAATATGTTTATGACATAGAATTTTGTGTTAATAGCATCATCCCAAAAATGAGTAGGCATTCTATATTCACATAACATAGTTCTAGTAATTTCTTGAAAAGACATATTCCTCATTTCAACAGCATCATTTTGTTGAGATGTTATAAGGGTAGAGAATGTGTATTTAATACCATGTTTCAAACAAAATGAATTAAATTCATTATTTTAAAACTCTATTCTATGGTCACTTCTTAAAGAAACCATTTTGGAATTTTTTTCATTCTGAAAAATTTTGTAAAAAATTATAAAAACAACACAAGCTTCACACTTAATTATTAAAAATTTAACCCATGTAAACCTATAAACATTATTAAAAAACACAAAAAAAATCCATCAAATATTGTTATCCTAGATGATACAAACAAATCTATGTGGATAAGTTATAGGGGTCTATAAATAGAAACCACTTTTATGGGTTTGAATGAATATTTGTATTTCTTTCCCATTTGGAATTCATCAAGTAGCTTCTTTTTATCAAGATTAAGTTGAGGAAAATTATTTTTCAAATTCTTATTAGATAAACTCAAATAATAAATATTAAAATATCTAAGTCTTTCATTCCAAAACCATGATTCATTAATTTCAGTATTCAAATTTTTTTATATTTTTTATAAATAAAAAATTAAATATAATGTATGCACATTTTTTGTTCTAGGTGCCTTAAATTTAAGTGATAAGTCCTTGAAAATAGAATATGCATTATTTGAGAAATCAACAGAATAACCATCATCATAAAATTTAGAGATACTTATCAAGTTATTATTTAAACCTTCCTTATAAATAATGTTATTGATGAGGATAGAATCTGGATCTCTAACGGATCCAAATCTAATGATATATCCTTTTGTATTGTCACAAAATGTGACATAGAATCAATCAACTTTATATGGTGAATGAAAATTTTAGATTTCCCCACTCATATGACTTGAATAGAAAATTTCCATGTACCCTTTTTTATTGTTATCCCTATGTATTTTTCTATATAAAAATAAATTAAACAAGAAGATATTTTGGTTCCCATGTGATATTTGGTCTAGTTGTGTTACAAATCAAATATTTTGGTATCCAAATCCTTTTAAAATAAAAATAATTTTCATCCCTAACTGTAGATAAATTTTAAAAATATAATCATTATTAATTCCAAAAAAATGAGTATTTTTTAAGAAACATTCCTAGCATAGTTTCCATAAATTCCATAATTAAAACTAGTGAAAATAGACATTATTTTTCCTTTAGAACTAGGAACAAAGTAATTTCTATATATCTTAGGTCATTAATCATTATTACCTATTATGCGATTTATTATTTATAAGTATTTGATTGAGGAAATACTTCCCCTTAGTAAAAACACTAGCAGCCATTTTTAGGGATTCAACCTTGGCTGACAACTCTTTAGTCATGTCATTATATATGGGACAAGTTTAAATATATTTATCCAATTTATAATTCAAATATAAAATTAATTAGTCAAATAATATTTTTCACAAAGAGTAACATCATATAAATTTCTAATAGATTTATGAATTTTCTTAAGAGATTCATATTTGTCTTCCAACATGAATCAATATTCATTTTGTTTATCAAATGAATAGTGTTCATATTCGGATTCAGATTCATGATTGTAAGACTAAAATTATTATACCTAATTTTGAGGCATAAATCACATATTGGATTTTTTATTTGAATATTTAACTTATGGATATGAATATGAATCACCACTAAAGACTTTCAATGCACTCCATGTGGGTTTTATATCCCTTTTCCATTTTGAAATTATATTTTCTTTGAAATTTTTTCTAAAACTTCTCATTTTCTTTAATCTGTGGACAATCCGTCTTGTTATGTTTAATATTTTTTCACTTATAAAATTTAAATTCCTTAACACTACCATAAAAATTATTATACATATTAAAATATTTATTTAATATTCTTCTTTTCCTATACATCTTGTTAGACTTTCTAGATAGCTGAGAAAGTTCATCACTTGAATTAAAATTTCTAGTATCACCTTCAATAGATGAATCTAATAATAATATCTCTTTATCCTTATTATCATATTTTTAAGTATAAATATTAAGTGTTGGGTTTTATTTCTTGACCAACTTGTGATCATTAACTTCAGCATGCATCTTGGCCTCATACATCAAGAGAGTTTCAATAAAATATTTAATTTTCAAATATTTTATAGGATTTTATTGTCTAATGGAAGATGATATTCCATTATATCTTGATGGCAGAACTCTAAGAACTTTTAGAGATTGATTAGGTTCGAGAATGGTAGTTCTCAAATCAGAAACATTATTTACAATTTTGGTGAGCCTCCCATTCATCTGGGTAATACGCTCACCATAAACCATCTTAATGTATCAAAATTTAGGTTGGAAGTATTATTCATGAGTTTTCAGTAATTATTTTCACCTTCATAGGAAATTGAAATGGTTTCCCACATATCATTAGTTGTAGAAAAATGTGAGACTATTAAATTTATCAAGACCTAAACCATAAATTATTTTATTCATGGATTTAAAATTTAAATCATATTTAACTTTCTATTTATAACTATAGAGGTTAGGCTCTCTAGTATGAATCTTTTATGACTTATTTACTTTCATATATAAATTTAAAATAATATTCTTTTAGTAAATAACCAATATTTATTTCCAAAATTCATATTTTTATCCATTAAAGTAGGGATATATGACCATAAACATTCCTTATCTCATATCATAAATTATAGAATCAAGAGATAAATATTCAAACTTCTACTAAAAAAAGTTATGAACTCAAAATTCTTTACTTTGGTACCAAGTGTTCTCATAATTATCTAGTATAATAACTCAAGAGGGGTGAATTGAGTTCTTAAAATTAGAAATAATTAAAAAAAATCCCTATTAAAAATTATTGAATCTATATCACTCCATTTAACTGATTAATATAGTGGAAATAAAGAAAATAAAAGATAGTATAATACAAAAAATATATATAGTGGTTCAGGGTACAAGAACCTCCTTGGGTCTACTCCGGAAACACTCGATTTGAGTTTGGTTATTTTCTACTTTGATCCTTTTTTGGGGGATCACAATCATAATTGCAAAAAGCTATTAATTAGTATAAGGTTATAATATATTTTATTGGGATACCCCTTATAATATGTATTAATGGTCTTTCTCCCACACTCAGTACAAGGAGTGTTCACTTAGTAACAGTAATAAAAATGTAGAAAAATAAATTTCATGTTAGTTCACAATTGTAATTAGCAACTAATATATTTTCAAAATATATCTAGAGAAAGAGTATAATTCAAATATATATTTAAATAGAATACATTTTTTCTAAAATATCTTTATAATCACAACAACAATAATGTAAAACCTTATGTTTGTGTGGGTGTTTAAAAATTTAGGAGGTTTTTGAATTTTAATTTACTAGGTGGGTAAATTTTTGAATCGGGATTCGGATTTGAGTTTTGATGACTAGGAAACTTCAAGAGGGGTGTTTGGGATATATATAGGGGATTGAGAGTCATCTTGGGGGTTCAGAGGAGCCTTAGGAGAGGCCTAGTGGCTACTGTAGCAATGCTACTGGCTAGCTATTGGAATTTTTAGGGAGAATAATTAAAATTCTCCCCTCTTGGGTTTTTAAAAGGGGTGCCCCTCTACCTCATGTTTTTTTCACTTGGAAAGGGTTCCAACTACACTCTCTCTCTCTCTCCTCCTTACCCTTGTTTTGTTGTGCCTTTTTGGAGTGTTTTCTAGCTGATTTAAGTTATGATCTTCCCTATGCTAGTCTCCCTTTCTCTCCTCCTATCCTCCTTTAAATTTTTGGTATCTTGGTTCAAGGATCTAGCTCTGATCTTACGAAATCATGGTGGAATCAACCAAGCATGATGAGGATTTTTCTCTTCCTAGGAATAGGGGTACCCTAGTTTTTTTCTTCACATGGTGATTCATCGATTTGACCAAGGTACATCACTTCATCAATTTATTTAAGGTTTTTTCTTAAATTCAATTGAAACTCCTATTAAATTTTTGTTAATTTATGGGTATTTCACTCATCATAGGGCTGGGAAGGTGAGACAAACCTGTGGGGTTCTGTTGAGCGTGGTTTCGGTGTGGAAAAGTGACCTGATGAATTATCCCACATTATGCTGAAATGGTTTAAAATTAATTGATTAGTTAATTATGTTATAACTAATTAGTTATGGTTGTTTGGTCTAGTTAGGAGATCGAGGAATTTAGGTGAGCTCATTAGATCAGGGAAGAGGTTGTGTGGTCTTGTGTGGGCCTTTAAATTTTCTAACGACCCTTGTCAATAAATTGTAAAAGCTTCAGTAAAAAGCAGGCAGTATTGTGTACTTACCCTATTACATTTATGCTTTTTTTGTATTTCATGTGAAGGATCAGGAATTTCACTAAGGGTGTTTATCATGTTTAATTTAATTAAAAGATATTTTTTTAATTAAATTATACTATTAATAAAAATGGATGGATTTTAGGGGTCATGAATAACTCTTGTTCATTAACTTGATGTCTCGATTGTCGGTAGTTGAGGTCGGGACCTTGAGACATGGGGTAGATTCTAGAAATCTTAAGAGGTGAAGTTAGGGAGAATGAGACTTTGTGGCCTTAATGTAGGATCCTTGATCACCCCTTGAGGAAGGGGTGTTGTGACTCCACATGACCGGAGTGTGAGGGTATGATGGGGACTTCTGAGACACATGGGGGATTCCAAGAATCTTGAGAGGTGAAGTTCGGACTAATGTGGATTTTTATCCCATGAACAGGCTTAGTTGGATGAACCTGTTGGATCTGAATCTACAAATTATACACAAGAGGGGGGTGAATTGTGTCTTTTGCAATTTTTCGATAACTCTTTTCTTAAACGAGTTCTGTCTTTTATACTTTATCAGATTTGATCATTCAGCGTAATAAATAAAATCAAGAACACAAATATGTATAGTGGTTCGGGGAATAGAATGCCCCTAGTCCACTCCACCAACGCTCAACTCCACGAGCTTGGTGATTTTCACTATCTGGTCCTCTTTTCCACAGACCGATTCACAACTGAGTACAGGCAGTTGATACCTTTACAATCCAAGGAAAAACAAAGCCTTCTGGTTCAAACACGAACCTACAAAGCTTAGAACGAGAAGCTGGTTACTCAAGAATAAAAATAATTTCAAAAAGAAATTTCCAGTTGATCTTCACAATTGCAACAGAATGCAATTGAAAGCAGATGGATCGAAGTCTCTAGAAATATTGATCTTCAAGACGAAGCAGTTCTGAATTGATCCAGTTGCAATAGATATAGAGATATAGTTCACAACCTCAGGAGTAGTAGATCTACAGTAGATATTCGATGTAGAATAGGTGAATCTTCTATCCAGTTCCTTCTTCTTGAACAAACAGAGCTTTGACGCTCCTCTTGAATCAGCAGATCAATCATGAATAGTTTCAATCTTTGTTTTCCACCTTTTTCAATAATAGATCGATCACATACTCATGTACCTGGTGTTTCAGAGAGAACAAATATAATAAAGCATATCTCCTGCACATTTAGATCCATAAAAGTCACCTTCTGATTTGCGATATTCAAAAATTTGAATTTACAGAGAAGTCGTAACTTCCCTTAAGACTTGGCATAAAAAGATCCTTTTAATTTGATCTTAAATCCATTAATAAAACAGCTTTGAATCAATCAAATTCATACTTTAAAAAAAGACTTTAAATTCGGCTTGAAATCCGCCCAGAAATCAGCTTACTGATCGTTGCACATAAATATCGTCTGTCAAAATTTACGACGCCAAACGTAAGGTTGATGATGTGGCCTCCAAACATAGGGTTAATAACATAGTCTTCAAACGTAAGGTTAACAACATAAGGTTGAACACAAATATAGGGTTGATAATGTAAGGTTGAACACAAACGTAGGGTTGATCATCCATACTTTTTCTTCAACACTCAAACGTACGGTAAAAGATCCATACTTTTCCAAGAACGTATGATTGTTTACAAAAGTAAGGTTGATGAACCATACTTTTGAGAAACAAATGTATTACTTAGAATTTATGTACGGTTCTCCTTCCATACTTTTCTGATAACCAAAACGTAAGGTTCCTTCCTAAAGTAAGGTTCTCCTTCCATACTTTGCTGAAAACGTATGGTTGTTTAATAATACTTTTCTATTATCTCAAAAAGTATACATGCTTTTCATCCTTACGCTACGTTTATCCATGTAGGGTATGAACAGTGATTCCAGAATGCGCTAAAGCATATTCCGTGCTATATTTATCTACGTAAGGTATGAATAGTGATTCCAGAACATGCTTAAAGCAGATTCAGAATAAGTAATAGATTCTCATTATTTCAAGAGTAAAATAAATTAATAAATTCCTGAAAAATACTAAATAAAATCATTAGAAAATAACTAAGGGTATTTTTGAGCATCAAAATTATCATAAAGAGACATAGTATTATTTTCAATAATATCCCCCTTTAAATAACATTAACATGTATTGTTGAAAACAATACTTTGCTCAATAGAACCATAGGCAGATCGGGACTAGGTTGGATGATTGGACTATCCTAGTGAGACCTTAATATCCAAGATGGTCCATGGTCCATCTTCTTAATTAATTCTAGTGTGGAATACCATGTGTAGTCGAATAGGCTGTGTTACTTTGATGATGATTTCATGGGATGTTATTTCCTTAGAGAGTTGGGTGATAACCTAATATTGATCCAATACCAAGGACCCATGTGAGGGTGTATATACTGTAGTGATAACCTAGGGGAACTATGTGGGTGCCCCCTTGTAAAGATAACCCTCGGTGGGTGTATGTGGGAATGGATAGAGATGAATCTATGGAGTCCAAAATTTGTTTCCTAGAATGTTGGGTATATGTACACCCATGTTTATAATTTATATATTAATTTATGATATGGTATATTCTATAGGGCATCAAGATTTTTTGGATGGAAACTCCCATAGGGGAGGTTGTTGAAATGCTTATAGGGTGTATGCCCATATGTGAAAACTCCTATAGGTGAGACAAGCTATGATTCTTATAGGGATTATTCCTTAGATAGAAAAATATCATAGGGGAGGTATGTGATATTGATTGGGATGCCATGGGTTTGGGGTCAGAATGATCAGGTGGACCATTACATGCTATCCTGGTAGGGGTCTTTTGGTGGGGGCTCATGGCCTGAAACCTATCAGGGGGCTTCTATTTGTTGGGGCATGTCTGGTATGGTATAATAGGGTGATCTTTCCTTTATGTTAATGATGACTATTTTATATTCCCATAGTGTATTTCCATGATGACTATTGTATACTACCATAGTAGAGGTTTGTGATGACTTATAATGAAAAATCTCATAGGTGAGGTTGGTGATACTTAAGGGCTTATGCCCTAGATGAGAAAAATATCATAAGGTAGGTATATGATAATATGGTTGGGGATGACATGAAAGTGGATCCTGGGTAATTTTATGGTTGTCATGATTTTGCAACATGCTCAGAGACCCTTCAACATCAGGTCAAAGAAGGTAGTATGGTGGTTATTCATTTTCCATAGTTTATTTATTTATTTCAGTTGAGTGTGTCACATGAAAAAATCATGAAATATGATGATTAGTATAGGACCACGTTAGTAATTCCCTGCTGATTTTTGTACTCACACCCTACTTAGGCCTCCACTGCACTTATATACATGAGCATAAATTCACTTGGTTATAGGAACAGATTGGGTTAAGGATCAGGGTTGATTGAGTGGCATAGCTCAGAAGTGAACATGGAGCATGGGGTGAGTTCTATTTTGTGATTTCATGGATCCAAAATCTTTTATTTTAGTTATTCTAGTATATATATGTAACAGGCCTAGTGGGTGGTCCATTTTATATATGACGTGATTGTTCAGGACTATAATGCATTTTTTTCTTTTTAGTTGGTTTATCTATATTGCTTCTTCCTTCAGTTTATTTAACATTGTGGATGATTTTTAGATATTTTTTATTATTTTAAACTCTGATATGGGGGTTTATTCTTCCAATTGTTCCATATTAAACCCCCACTACTAGACAGTGGCCTTTGGCATATGAGGAGGCACCTTGAGGTATAGTGATGACCATCAGTCTACAAATAGATTAGTGGTATGAAGTGGCTAGAGGTTATAAATTGGTATTAGATAATTACTTTTCTTCTATCTTACTATTTTAGGATTTGGTAGATTGGAGATTTAGGAATGTGTTGGAGATTGTGATAGATATCAGACTGGTGCATCTAGAACATTTATTCTGGTAGGATGTTTAAGTTACCAAGGATGAGATTTCTATTTGGATTTTGATGTTACAATTGTATATGATTTTCACCTTGGGAAACATGAATTTGTTTTGGATTTTATGATCTATTTTTAACTTTAGGATCTTGTCCCATTGAAAAGAGGCCAATAGTTTTATTTTGACTCTTAGGCTGTAGAGGAAATATGTGCCTTATGCATCATATCAGGTATGTAGGCTTAACATGATATAATCCTATTAGTGTGTGATTTTATCAATAGCTGCAGAGACTCGTTTGTTTAAATTCTCACCAACTAATTATATGAAATTTTCCCATATAAATACTTGGTCTCATTATAATCAGTTTGGCTGACATGTATATATATTTCTTTCTCATGGAAGGTCATGTGGATCTACAAAGAGATTCTCGACAATGAGGATGATGAATTCCTTATGAACAAGAGGTACAGTGACTCTAATGGTTTGGTAAAACAAATGGTACTTAATCATTGAACCCCTTATGGGTTGTTTTTATTTTGGTTTGATTATTTAAAGTAGACAATAATAACATATATGGATTTTTCCCATATAGATTAAACTGGCACTCTACTTAATCGATTTGTGTGACTTGTTTCATCTATAATGAGTCTTCTAGGACGATGTCTTTGTGTGTGTGTCAATTGAATAATAAGTTGTGTTTCTCATGGGAGTTGTTTCTTAAGTGATTATCATTATGATGAGTTCCTTAGTTGTGGGTGGTGGCTGGCATGTGGTGTCTTTGTATGTAAGACCCTATGAGTGGGTGTTTGGGCACACTTGTTTCCATGGGTTGATATAGGATCATGTATGATGTTATGTGGGTTTTTACCTTGGTGAGAGACTTTATTGGTGGGTATAGGTATGATAAATAGAGTACCTTAGTCTTGATTTGGACCCCAGTGTTTTAGTGTGTGGTTTGATCAAAAGAAACCCATGAGAGGGGTTGGACTAGGTTTTTTAGTGCCTTAAGAGGTGGTTAGAATGGTTGTGCACTCATGATGATATCGGTACATGTGAGGCATTACTGAGTATGTGAATTAAGCATGATTATGCCTTTTGTTTCTAAAAAATCTCCTAGGGTTCTTAGGTATTGATACTGTCATCGATGAGTAGGACTATCTGGGTGCCTAACCCTGTTGACCAGTGGGTGTACTTTTAGTAATGTGGTCAAAGTGTAGTTGGATGCTTGTGACTAGAATAGATTCAAGTGGCGGCTAAGTGTGTGGATGAGGTTGAAACACTTTGTACCAAGGATGAGTACTTATGGTGCTAAAATGATGACATAATTTGAGAGATCATTTGATGGATCATGGCATGGGTGAGGTGACCAATTTTGAAGATGAGTTCCAAGGGATCTTCTGGTATGATGAGATAGATGTGTCATGGAGCATGGTCAGCCTAGTCTTAATGATGTATGAATCATGGAAGAATTCTTTAGAAAATGAATCAAGTTTAATGGAATTGTTGACACAATGGTGGACCTTAACATTCATTTTCATAGAGACATGGTATCAAGGGTTAGAAGTAGGTGGGTGTGGATTAGGAAGAGCAGCATGCATGTTGGTTTCTAGAAACCATTTTGTCTTAGTTCTCATGAATGAGTGGGTTCATCCATGCCAGTGGTTATGTCTGGTGATAGATGGGGCATGTTCTGTAGTGATTGGTTTTTTGTTTCAATACTACGATGATAAGGAAGCTCCTAAGGTGGGGATAAGGATATTGATTGTGAGTGTGTGGCCCTCATGTGAGGTGGGTCATGGGAATTTTGGGAATGATCATTGGATAGTTATTTTTGGAATTCTAAAGTCACTAGATAAATAGACTTGAGTACTACTGGGTTCCCCAGTGAATTCCAAGTGCAGGATCAGATACGAAATTGGGTGGAGTTCAAGACTGGGTGTTAAGATCAGGGTAGATTATGACGATCCGAATATGTGGGATCGGGAATGAATCAATGATCGTATTTAGGGCATGATAGTGGAGTTGGTTGATTAGGTTCTAAACCATGATATTACATCAGGTGTCAGGTATGAACATTGGTTTTGGTACTTAAATGATCACAGGATGACTTGGGATATGAGGTATCATGATCGGGTCTAAGGTGGTGGATCAGAAAGAGCAGCTGGGCATTTTTGGGATGGGTTGGCCAGAGGAGGTAAGACTACCATTCCCATGTATAATTGGATGTAGTGAGATGGTAACTACATAGAACACATTGTATGGGATGCGATGAGATCATTTCAAGGATCATCTAGATCTTTTCAAGGAAAAGGCATGTGTGATCGGGTTTTTGAGCTTATTCAATTGGAGTTCAACCAATTCAGATATAGATTTAGAAATGAGGGCAGTGTTATCATATGTGATCGGGTGTGAAGTCAAGAACAATTCTTGGAGCATCATTAGGATTCTAGGGGTGTGTTTCAATAGAAAATTCTAATGGCAGAAGCGCCAAAGCATTATAATTGGTGGTTACGGCCTAGGTCTTATGGAAGGGATATTTATGGGTTGGTGATATTTAGGAAGGTGACGTGATCATGGTCTGGGTTAGATGAGCTTGACTAAGTGTTGTCTTAGTGGTTTGGTAGTGGTTGTGAATATTGTCTCATGGTTGTGTGGCTTAAGCGCCCTAGTTGGAAAATGTAAATTTAGAAGTTCTTTGGGCATTCAAGGATAGAACTGGGCTATTTGAGCAAGAATTCATGACTAAGGTAGGTCGAGATGCTCAGTTGGATGACCATTGAGGATTTTTTGGGATGATAAGTGTTAATGTGGGGATATTTCAATACCTTGTGTTTGTGTGTGCATTTGTAAATTTAGGAGGTGTTTTAATTTTCATTTACTAGGATAGTTAGTTTTTTAATCAAGGTTTGAATTTGAGTTCTTGCAGTTGAGACACATCAAGAGGGATGTTTGTGACATGGATGGAGGCTCAGGAGTCATTCCAAGGGCATAAAGGGGCCTTGTAAAAGGATGGGTGTCCATTACTGCCAATACTATAGCAATGACATAGGCTAGACTATGGGTTTTTAAGGGGTATAATTACAATTCTCTCAATTTTTTATTAGGGGGTACCCCTTCTCCTCCTGTTTTGGCCACACAGTAAGGGGTCCATCTCCCCTATCCCTATCCTCCTTCCCCTTGTTTTGTTGTGAATTTTGGAGGGTTTCATTATTGATTCGAGGTACGATATCCTCACCACTATTCTCTCTTATTATTTTCATCTCATCCATTTAATTTTTGGTTTCTAAGTTCAAAGATTTGGATTTGATTCAACCATATCATTGTGGGATCAGCCAAGCATGGTGGGGATTTTTCTCTTCCTAGGAAGAGGGGGACCTAGGATGTTTTCTGCATGTGGTGGTTCATCGATTCATCCAAAATATGTTTTGTTGTCAATTTATTTTAGGTTTTTACTTAAATTAAATTATAATACCTATTGAATTGGAATTTTTCGATGGAGATTTCACTCTGAATAGGGATGAGAAGGTGAGATGGACCTATGGGGTGTCGTTAGGTGTGGTTCTGGTGTATCATGGAAACCCAATTATTTATCCAACATTATGTTGAATTTTTTTTAAATTAATTAATTAATTATGGTTTTTTATGTGAGTTAGGATCTCGAGGTATAGAGATGAGATCAGTTGATCAAGGAGGTGGTAGGAAAGTCTTGGATGGGCCTTGGTAGTTTTTTTGTCAACCCTTGATGATAAATTAAAAAATCTTTGGTAAAGGGTATGTGGTCTCACGTACTTTCCCTATGGAATTTATGATTTTTATGTATTTAATGTGGATGTTTGGGAATGACGTTGAGTTAAATACCCCTAGTTAATTTAATTATATGGGATGATTTTAATTAAATTAAACTATTAATAAAAAATGTATGGGTTCCAAGGGTCATGAACAACCCATGTGCACTAGCTTGACGCCTTGACTGCTGATGGTTGATGTCAGGACCTTGAGACATCGAGTGGCCTCTAAACCTCTTGAGAGGTGAGGTTGGGCTGAATGAGACTTTTTGGACCTGTTGTAGGATACTTTATCACCCCTCGAGGAAGGGGTGTTGTGACTCTAGATGACTGGACTGTGAGGGTTTGGTGGGACTTCGGTGACACTTGGGGGTTTCCAGACCTCTTGAGAGGTGAAGATATGCCTAATGTGTCTTGTTAGACCATGAAAAGGCCTAGGTAGTTGGACCTTAGGTAGACTATGACTATGTTGGGTGAGCTGACCAACCTAGCGAGACCTTTTTGGATGATATGGGTCATGGGAAATCTCTTTGATTACTGTTAGTGCGGCATACCCTGTGTAGCCAACTAGGTCATGACCTGAGAATGATCCTAGACCAGGGACCCATTTAAGGGTGCCTCCACTGTAGTGATATCCTATGTGATCTATGTGGGTTCCCCCTTGGAGAGATGACCCTGAGTGGGTGTACATGGGAATTAGTATAGATGACTCTAGGGAGTTAATCCTTTGTTTCCTAGCAGGTTGGTTGTATGGCAAACCATGTTTATAATTTTTATATTGATGTATGATATAGTATATTCCATAGAGAATCAAGATGCTTGTATAGAAACTCCCATAAGGGAAGTTACTAAAATATTTATAGGTTGTATTCCCAGATGATGAAACTCACATAGGGGTGGTTAGTTGTGATACTTATAGGGATAATTCCCCAAATAGAACCCTCCCATAGGATAGGTATGTGATGGTGGTTGTTCTACCATGGATTTAGAGCTTGAATGATCAGATGGACCATCATGTGCTATCTCGGTGGGGGTATTTGAATGGGGATCATGGCTTGTCATCTTTTAGGGGGTCTATTTTCCAAGGCATGCCTAGTTTGGAATACCATAGTGGGCTTGGATTAGGGTTCATGGTGAATATTTTATACTCCCATAGTGGAGGTCCAAAATGACTATTATATCCTCCCATAGTGGAGTTTTGTGATGACTTATAATAAAAACTCCCATAGGTGAAATTTGTGATACTTAAGGGCTTATTCCCCAATTAAGAAAGCGTCTATTGGGGAAGTCTATGATAGTATGGTTAGGGATTCCATATAGGTGGATCCTAAGTTATTTTATGATTGGTAAGATTTTGTTACGTACTCAGTGAAACTCTGGCATTGGTTCAAAGTTGGTAGTATGGTGTTTATTCATTTTTCTTAATTTTTTTTTATTTCAATTAAGCATGTCACATGCACATATCACAACATATGTTGGTTAGTATGGGACTACATTGGGGATTCCCTACTAAGTTTTTTATTCACACCCTACCTGGGTCACCACTACACTTGGGTACCTGGGAACATATTCACTTATTTGAAAACATAGGTTGAGTTGAGGCTCGAGGTTGATCAAATGGGATATCTCAGATGTTCACATAGATCTTGGGATGAGTTCTATCTTAGGATTTCATGGATCCAGAATCTTTTATTTTCTTTATTCTGATATGTATATGTAACCATCCTAGTGGGCAGTATATTTTATGTGTTACATAGCTATTCATACCCTTACTATATTTCATTTATTTTCATTTGGTTTATCTTTATTTCTTCTTCTTTAAGATTATTTAACATTATTGATGATGTTTAGTTATTTTTTATCATACACACATTGATATGGGGGTATATTCTACATATGGTACCATCTTAGACCCTCGATATTATTCAATAACCTTTGGCATATGGGGAGGCACACCTGAGGTGTAATGGAAACTATAAGTTCAAGCACTGATCAATGGTCTGGGATGGAGGGATGTTACAAACAACACTTCTTATTTTTATAGTCGTGAAGTATACTTATCTCATAGAAGAAAATATAGTATGTGGGTGATTTTAAATTTTAGAACTTACTTTTGTTTTCTTGTATTAGTGTTATATTCTCTGGTTTTTCGTTATACAGCTGAGAAAAAGTATATATATAATACCTAGAAAATTAAAATTGGTGCAAATAGTCCACAATATTCTCATCAAAAATGATAATCAGGTATCCATTGAGCATCTTCAATCTTCCTAAAAATTTGAATCTTCTTTAGAATCATAAAATTTAAAAAATTGATTATTTCATCTTAAAACATCTCAGTATTCAATAAAATTAAATAAGGAGTTATTTTCTCTCATAAATTTGAAATAATATAAAACCACTCAAAAATAATTAAATTTAATCTTTATCTCTATAATTATCATCTTCATACTTTGTAAGAATGAAAATATCCATAAGGATGAGAATCTTTGTAAGAATGAAAACATTCATAAGGATGATCTTCATAACCATCATTATTTGTAATGATGCTCTTCATAAATACAATTTGTAATGTCTCGGCCCGGGTGCCACTAAACTGGTTCCCTAATCTGGTTCACCACATGACCTCAAGAACACCTCCACATACACCAAAGGTTATTGACTAGAAACGGGGGTCTAAGATGGTAATAGGAGGATATTATACCCCCATATCATAGTGAACAACTAGAAGTAAATAACCAAATATCATACACCTCAGAGTAAGTGGAAATTATAGATATACTGAAACAAGAGCATGTTGTAATAAAATTAAATATAGTAAATGATCAAATGGCCATGTCATACATATAGCCAACCTCCCACTAGGCCAATTACATGACATACCAAAAATAAAATAAACTACAAAAAGGCTCCACAACATCTCCGAGCCAAACCCATCCAGTAACCTAAAACTATATGATTTATCCTACCTAACCATGTGAAACTCAACATGAGCCTCAGCCCAAACCCATGCCTATAATAAAAATTTAAGAGTTTTTCGGGTATCCATGTGCAATGGCGGCTGAATCAGGGTGTGAGTATAACTCATTAGGCCTCCACCAATTGTGTTAAAAGTAATATCTGTCAGTACAATAGTGTATGCAGATATATAAAGTGAAATGAATAAATAGTACAAAAAAGAGATAGAAGCCAAGGAAATTGATAACTCATCTAGTACCCACTAGACAACTGGTTCTAAGGTGACACCTAGGACAGAAAAACCTTCAATGACCTAAAATAGTCATCTAAATCATAACATGATAGGGTAAATGCTATCAATATAAAAATGGGGTTATTCCCAATTCATTCAACTTAGGGAGACATAAAACATACATCCATGGAACCTATCTCATTTACTTGTGCCATTAGTTCCCAGAATGTCAGTCTAACATCTAAAAAATAGCATCAATATCAAACATGGATGGAACCTCTATCTAGCACCAAACCTAGTACAAAACTATCAATACTAATACTCAGTGTCATGTCTAACCAATCTATCATAAATTTTAATAGTAGATCTCAGAGCCTCAGCCCCATATCCATATATACATAAATATCAGAGGTCCCTAGAGCATCAGTCTGGACCAGCCCCAAAGATGAGGAGCATCAGTACAACATCTTATTCCACATGGTATGCTATTGATTCCTAGAGAATTAGTCTGAAAATTAAACCATTAAGTATACTATCAGTGACCAAAACCTTAGTATAACACCTTATCCATATAGTATACTACCCAAACCTGGAGCATCAGTCTAGCATCTCAACCATTCCATTAAACTTCTTTCTCAGTTACCAAGGTTCAACACCTTGACCTTACAAAACATTCAAAAATCAAAATAACCATTTATAAACCATTAACACTTACTAAGATCTCTATGGCCTTCAATACTAAAGTAAGACCAAATCCATTCTTTAAATCAAATCATTAAAGGATCCATAAAGTCATCTCCCAAAAATGGAAATCACACACTCATTTTAAATCAACATTTCAAATCCATTTATAAACCTCTTTTAATAAACCAATTGGAGGTCAAGACATCATTTAAAAACAAGGTCCATTTCAAAATATAGATTTTCCCCTTTGACACCCAAAACCAAGTCAAAAACTCAACAGACATGGTTAAAATCATTTCAAGAGACCCATAGGAATTTCACAAAACTCAACACATAAAACACCACATTTTATCCTCTTAAAAGTCACACTCATTTATTACCAAGTTCCACCCATTATCTCTCTATCCATTTCATTAATACAACTAACGTTCTTAACTAGGTTAAGCTCATAACCCACCTACTTTACCATTCACAACCAAACTTACCATTTTTAGGGAATGAAACACCCCATGGGAAGTCATTGGTTTGGTTTTATAAACACAAATGGATTGGACGAGATCTATGGAAGGTCTATGGTACCAACTTAAACCCAAAAACTATTAAATTAAAACAAGGAAGCAAACTCCACACATGGGTTTTAAGACACATACCACATTCACATGCTAATAAATTAACAAGACTATGGGTAAAGCTCTTAGAAAACTTATCACATTTATAAATCCTTCCAATATGTTTCCAAAGAACGGTGGCCTTTCCAAGGCCCATCCAAGAATCATCCTAACCCATCGACACCCAATCGAACTCTTCACTATCACCCGATCTCTAGTATCACATCAAGTAACCACAATTAATTAATTGTAAAAAATATAATTAATTAAGTAGTTAAACCCCATCATGGCATAATGTCAGAAAACTCACCAGGTTAATAAAATCTTATCGAAACTCCAAGAAACCACCAAGGGAGGTCTACATGGACTCCCTATACCATTCTCAAGAAAAATACCTAAGAGTAATACCATTTCAACACTTAATTAAATTAACTCATTAGTCAAAACCTAAGAAAATTCATTATGAAAACATACCTTAATGAAATTTCATACAATGATGTGTGAAAAATATATTGGGATCTCCTCTACCCAAGATAACAAAAATCCCCATCTCCTTGGAGGATTAGACCATGCTCTAGTGGAATCAGAATCAAATCCCTAAACCCATACATCTAAAATTATAAAGAACCATGGAAAGAGAGAAAGGGATATAGGAGGAAGAGAAATCTATCCTTAAAAGCTAAAGAAACACCACGAAGGCACCCTAAATCGAAGGGTGGAAGGAGGAATGGGGTTAGAAACCCCCTAGTTCTTACACACTGAATGAGGGATAAAGAGGGTGGAGTGGATAAAAACCTATGGGGGTACTTTGGTCATTTCCCCCTTTTTAATGAAATATGGGAAACCGCGTGGTTTGGAAAAATAGTTTTCCAAATCATGCACCAACCATGTGACCCCCTGCTTTCTAAAACCCATGATTCACATGGTTAGGCTACATGATTTGGAAAATTGGGCACCAACCATGCAATCATCATTGCCTCCCTTCTACAGAAAGGCATATAGTTTTTCTAAAACCGTGTGAAGCTCATGCGCCATACCTCAGACCCTCCTCAACCTCACATGATTTATACTTTTTGACTCACATGATTTATCCCAAACTATTCTTGAACCATGAAAATCAATCATGCACAATTCAAAATGAATTGAAAACCTTAATAGCAACAAGGTTTCACACAGTTTCTCCTAAATCGTACACACCAAACCGTTCACTTGGGAAAAACATATTGAAACTTCCTAAAACTTAACCTAAAGCCTCCAAATATCATCTAAACATTCGGGGTACCTCCTGAGAATCACTCCTCATGTAAAAAATTAATTAATTTGAGGCATTACAACCCTCAAAATATCATTTTTAGTCTTGATCCAAATTTTGACCCATCTAGTAAGAAAAAATTCAAAATCCTACTGAAATTTTTGACCCGTCCAAACATAGGATCTTACAACCTCCTCACCATTAAACTTATCATCCTTGATAATCTTCAATGGTCATCCATCTGTACCACATAACTTACATTGGTCACCAAATTTTATCCAACAACCTCATTCAGCTTCTGATAGCCTAAAACACTACGAAGGCACAACCTCAAACTCAAGTCCCTCAACCAACCAACCAATACCCCAAGCTAATTCTTATATCCAAAACTAAAACACCATGATGGATCTTACCTGATCCCATAAAATGAAATGATTTATTACAATATCACCTGGTCATCCATCGATCTATGATGCTCCCCGCCATAAGCTTCAACTTATAACCACCAAATTCTAATACTTAACACCCTTTCCATTAGAAAATCCCAATAGAACCTGAACTCACACTCCCACAAAATTCCTAATATGGTTCTCAACTTACCATGCCCCAACAACCATGATAACTCCAATTGTTGTCACCACCCATCCTCATCATTGAAATCCAACCAAAGTAGATGCATACCAGTCATATATGCATGAACTAATAACATACCGTCTTTTCCTTGAAATCCCAACTCAAACCCAAAACACACTCATCATTCCCAAAATGACACACAAGACATATATTGTAACCTTCTACACCCACATTGTGCACTAACTCCAATTAGACTATTCTCAGTCGACTCATCCCAAAAACACCAGGCTCCAACTGCTGGTTTGTCACCATCTCACCTGATCATGATGCCCTCAAACCCAAAGGCATTCTATAACCATCCAAACATGCCCACTAGAGTCCATACCTGAACTTCTTTCTAGAACCACCTCAAGCCCAAATCCAACGATCAGATTGATCATCTTCCACATCTAATTTACTATTAACATTCCCTATGGAATTTAAGCATGCACCTCAAAAAGTTTTCACTGGCATTACAATGCCACTATGACTGATCCACGGTAAGTTCCACACACATGTTACCCTTCTAGAATAAGGGTTTCACCCATATGACCAACACGTCTCTCCCCACCATAGGAGTGTCATCATCATCACCTCATTCAAGAAACTCCAACCACAAAATCCCACATTTAATTCATTGCAAACCCAAGAATTTGGTAAGTCTATCTCACTCGTACTAGAGAAACAAAACAAAACATCAACTATCACCCATCCTTGTCTTCCAAGAACGGAACCTATAACTTTATTCAATATCTATTCCATCATAAGGACCTCACTTACTGATGGTGTATGGCATGATTCCCACTATATGGATCCACTTACACTACTGCATGAGCACCATCTCCAATGATTCCTTTCATAAAACCAAGAAAACCTTTAGTTGTCTAGGAATATAGTTGTTTCCTTATCAGCATACCTAAGATGATTTCAAGATACTGGTCATTATCATCTCTATTCTAAGAGTACGCTAAGATTTTTTCAACAAATATCACCACAACTCGTCTATTTACAATGTCACCTATAACTATAGAGGAATGTCAAACCCATCCAAAGATCCCGAGCCTCCCTGGTTGCAAGTGTCTCGTCACATTCACATCAGTTATTAGCTTACTCATGACTGCCTTCTCTACTCCAGCACCATGGGAATATTCTCTCATAATGTTCGATCTAAAAACTAAACGATGTAGTGCATCACCATCTAATAGTGCCTCTAAGATCCCATTAACACTTAACCATCACACACCCTCTTGCGTGACTCCAACACAGAACCTGATTCTGACTCTAATGAGTCAATATTTACGAATCCCCAGCTTACAAACCCTATCCACTATTCATACCTCTCTTTCATATCCATCTTACCCAAATAAGAGCACCCATGGTGCTTACCAAAACCAAAAAAATCACATGCGCCAAAACCAATTACTTGACTACTCAAAGCTTGAGCATCGTTCACAGTTACACTAAGGTCATCTACTCCCTCACCATGTCTTTTAAACGCATCTAGAGATAATGGGTTTGGGAGCCTAACTGGTCATGCTATCAGAAACCACAAGCACCATTGAAGCATCAATAATCCTAGTGCTTTTCACCCCAAGGGAGCCAGACACATCCGTGTATCTCACACTGTAAACATACCAGGTCTATCTCACCTGTACAGTCGTCACCCAAAGAAAACCAATATTTTTTTCTAGATCAAATACACCAGGAACATCCTTCCGGCATAGCCATCACCCGAGTGAGGCACCCAAACAAGGCTTCCCCTCTAGAAACCAAAAGTTAAACCACAAGATCTCTGGTTCTCTTTCTCAAAACCAAAGGCATCATATATGAAAAAATCTCATACTAGGTTTCACCCTCTGTGAACCACTATCAAAACTCCCAAAACATTCACTCATGCCTCATGCACCCAAAGGTACTTATAAATCAGCCAACCCCGCTCATGGGTCATACACAAAATTTTCACAACACTAACTCCCTGAACTGGAGTCATGTCAAGAAGGTCACTAGCCTCTCCCACCTAGCCCCACCGGTAAGGTCTCACAATAAGTTTCTAGGTCTAACCACCTAGGTCTATGACAACTCATAAATGGCTACAACTCACAGGGCATCAAACATGCTCATGTACAAACATGACATGCCATAAACATATCAAAACACCCATCTCTAGGGTCTTATATATGAATGTTGTCATTTTCCAAACCATCCGCCCATAACCAGGGCACATGTACTCTCTGAGCATATTCACATCAAACCACTCCCTAGGGGACCAAGCCGCATACACCGGTACATATATAAGTACTGAATCTAAACAACAACCACCCACTACTGGGGAGCCCATCCTCTATGATCATTTTCACATAAGAACGCTCCCTAGAGGACCTATACATAATACTAAACTTGAAAAAAAACACCCATAAGGGGTCCAAATATCTTATACTTATACCATGTTAACCCACCTAGATCATTGTACCTTCCATACATAAGGACCACATCAGTATCCTAATCATTGAGTGTCCCACCATAGATCCACATAACCTTCTATCAGAAGGAAATCCATAAAATCACACACTATAAGGCTTATAATATGTGGATCCTACATGTTTAACATGATTCAAGAGACACATATTGCCTTTACAGGCCAAGAGTCAAAACCAAATCACAGGCCTCTCTCCAACGGGCCAAGATCCAGAAATCCATCATGAACCATCAAATCCAAACAACATGTAAGCCTCCTGAAGTGAAAAAATCATATACAACTATAACATAACAAATAAAGAAAATAAATACCATCCCTATTACTTAGACTACATACTGAAATAGGTGTTCACAATGCACCAACCCAGTATCTATCCCAAGATCTAACACATTCCTATATCTTCAGTCTACCAAACCCAAAATAGTAAAATAACATGAAAGTAACTCCTTTGATACCACTTTGTAACGTCCCTACATTACAGTAAAAACACCTTGTACCCATGGTTTAGAATTGTGGTTATAGACCCTAAAATCATGGGTATAGCCTATACCCACAATTTTAGGAATCATGGCCTTAAGAGACATCGGGATTGACCTATACCCATGTTTTGACCAAACAGTGGGTATAGGACACCTATACCCATGGTTCTTAAAATTTTGGTGTAGTCAATTTCAATGGAAATACCTATACCCACGGTTTGGTCAAACCATGGGTATAGGTCCTTATTTAAAAAAAAATCCTCCATTGGTATTTGATCCCAGCACCTTCCACCTACACTCCAATGACTTTACCATTATCCTATAACACATTTATTGTTCTTATAGCCAAATATATATATGTATATATATAAAAACTTATTTATATTCAATTATTTATTATTATTATTATTATGGAAAAATAATGGGCCAACCTATACCCACGGTTTGGTCAAACCATGTGTATAGGTCCTTATTAAAAAAAATCCTCCACTGGGATTTGATTTAGCACCTTATGCCTACACTCCAATGACTTTAACACTATCCTATAACATGTTTTTTATTCTTATATTCAAAAAAAATATGTATAAATATAAAAAAAATATTTATATTAAATTATTTATTATTATTATTATGTAAAAATAATGGTCCAACCTAAACTCATAGTTTTTTCAAACTGTGGGTATAGGTTTTCCCGTAAAAAGAATTACCACACAACCTATTGACACGGTGTAAAAAAATGTGGGTATAGGGGTGACCTATACCCACAGTTTTTGGAGATCTATGGTTATAGGTCCTTCCCATGAAATATTTTTCCCTACGAAACCTATTCCCACAGTTTACAAAAATAGTAGGTATAGGGGTGACCTATACCCACAGTTTTTGAATAACTGTGGATATTGTTCCTTCTCACAAAAATTTTTTCCCATGAAACTAACTCCCATATATTATAAAAACTGTGGATATAGGTGTGACCTATACCCAAGTTTTTTTTTTTTGAGAACTGTGGGTATATCCTTGTTTTCCAATAGTGCGACTCAGGTTCCCCTAAACTAGTTCCCCAAAACAGTTTTCCATATGACCTCAAGCACACCTCCACGTATACTAAAGGTTTCTGAATATCATTGGGGGTCTAAGATGGTACCATGAGGAGACTATACCCCCATATCAAAGTGCACAACCATAAGTAAATAAATAAATATCATACACATGAGAGTAAGTGGAAATAATAAATACGCTAAACAAGAGCATGCTACAATAAAATGAAATATAGTAAAGGCCTGAACAACCATGTCATACATACAACCAACTTCCCACTAGGCTGGTTACATGACATACAAAAAATAAAATAAGATAAAAAAAATCTCCATAGTATCTCCGAGCTGAACCCATCCAGTCACCATAAACTATCTGAGCTATCCCACCCAGCCATTCAAAACACAACATGGGCCTCATCCAAAACCTTTTTCTGCAATAAACATGTGAATGTTTCTCGATTACCCATGTTTAAATAGAGTACTAAGAAGTGTGTGAGTAAAAATCAGTAGGCCAATATTGGTGGTGTCTAAAAAATATCAGTCTATACAATAGTGTATGTGGATATCTATAGTGGAATAAATAAATAGTATAGAAAAAGATATACAAACCAAGGAAATTGATATCTCATCTAGTACCCACTGGCCCACGGGTTCTAAGGTGACACTCAGGCCAACCAAACCTAAAAATACCTAAACCAGTCATATAAAGTATAACATGAGAGGGTATATACTATTAATGTCAAAAGGGGGTTATTCCCTATTTATTCAACTCAGGTAGGCATAAAACATACATCCACAACACCTATCTCATGTACCCATGCCATTAGTGCCCAGAACGTCTGTTTGACATCTAAAAAAAATAACACTAATATCAAATGTGGTTAGAACCTCTATCCAACACCTTACCAGGTACAAAACTATCAGTGCTAATAATTGGAATCATGTATAACTAATCTATCATAAATTATAATAGTAGTGCCAAGATCCATAGTCCAGCATCTATCTATACATAAACATCGGTGGTATCTTGAGCATCAGTCTGTCCCAACCCCAAAGATGAGGAGCATCAGTACAATATCCTATTCCACATGGTATACCAATGTTTCCTAGAGTATCAGTATGTCACTTAAACAATGAAGTATACTATATGTGTCTAAAACCTCAGTCTGAGACCTTATACATATATTATACTACTAGCATGCACATTTCAACACATAAAAATTTGAAAATTTATAAACCTAAAAACTATTGTCGAAGTGGAGAGCAGGATCGAACCATAAAGAGAATGTGATTAGATAGTAGGAATATCCTCTTGGGGGAATGTTCGGGTAGATGAGTTCTTAATGTGATTAACAACTAAAAAGTTCTAAAAACTAAATGACTGTTTAAAAAATACTATTTCAAAATGACTATTTAAATTAACTAAAACTATCCAAGAAAACTAAAATAATATATAGAAGGAAATAGTTGGAAATGGAAGTGTCAGATTTTTGACACCCGTTCAAGTGAATGAAATACCAATTATTTAATTCCCACATCTAAATATTTATTTATTCAATTATCATCAATTCCAAATTTAATCAAAATACTATCTGGTATCATTCTCTAATGTTAGAAAATATTCTAATTTTCTCACAAATTATCTATCATTTCATTCTCTCTCCTAATGAATAATTTTCATGTCATTGTAACATTGAATAACTTAGTGAAATACCATAACCCGCTTCTCATAAAGTCTAAGTATCTATCTATGTCGGGTTTGCTCACACGAGATCACTTATTAGGTATCACTAATGAAAGTTTGAAGGAGATCGCACACAAAATATTAATTTTTCAATTAATATATTTATTTATTCATAATTTACTCATGTGCGATTTATGATTCTCTCATGCACGCGATCGACATACGTACAAATAAATTCTCCGATGAACCCATGTCCATGATTACTTATTAGGTATCACACAAACGGACACCAAAACATGTGTGAAAAAACCAAATGAAATTTAATTCAAATTCATATATAATAAATCAACTAAAAATTTAATTAAAATTAATTGATTTAAAAGGTAATCAAACATGGAAATAAATTAAAGGCATGCATACACCGTCCATCTATTACAACTCTAAAACCAAAAATATTAGCCCATCATCATGTAATCATGACATAAAAAATAAATAAATAAAGTCACCATGTTCGTGTTGATGTGGGGACCACCGCAAGCCACCGCATGTGATCAAAAAATAATAATCATTTTCCACTGAGCAGTGTAGTACCGAACCGAACCACCGAGCATGTATGTCAATATGAAAGCAAATGATTGGATATGTGTTCTCTCTCGCCATACAACATCGATATTTGAAAGAAAATTGAACCTTCATGCATGTACCAACACTTGCCACTGGTAATTCACACCCACCAAGAATGTGGGATTTAGCCTGGTGTTCTGGTCGGGTGAAGTTGAAGGGGTGTGCTAAGGAGGTGAAGGTCATTCGGCCTGGTGTGGTGTATGACAGTGGAGGAGGGAGGATGTGATGGTGGTGCAATTGTTGTGTGCATGTTGCTGAAGGTGGAAGCTGATAGGGATAGGGGTGGTGGGGGAGAGGGGGAAGGGGAAGAGGGGTGGAGGGGGAAGGGGAAGGGGTATGGGGTAGTGGGGGGAGGAGGGAGGAGGGAAGGGTGTAGGGGGTTTGGAAGGGTATGGGGGGAAGGGGGAGAGGGGTGGAGCAGAAAGAGAGGCGGAGGGGAGATGGTGGTCCTCCTATGTGCAGGTTCATGCGAGTAGGAGGATAGAGAGGCCAACGGCTTCCTATGCGGTGAATGGCCCCCACCTTTGAATTCTCCAAGGAGAGAATCTCCTTAGGGGTTTCCCCCCATTTAAAAGATGACCCACCTAAAAAAATGTAGAAAACAAAAAAATCTCAAATTCAAAAACAAAATTCAAATTTAAAATTCAAAATTAAAATTATCTAATTATTTAAAAGTTAAAATTTAATAATAGTAATAAATATAATAATTAATACATGAATTATAATAATATAAATATAAATATTACACTAATTATAAAAATAAATAAAATTATTTGAAAATTAATTAAATTAATAAATGTGCATATAATTATATATACTAATATAATATAATTAGTAAATCTATATAATAATAACATCACTGTTAAATAATAATATAATAATAATAATAAACTAAAAATATTAACACTTGTATTATTATCTACTAATATTTGAAACAATATACAATAATATAATACTAATATAGGAAATTAATATAAATACTAAAAGATATTAATAAACTAATAAAAATATAAAATTAGCGAAACAAATAATAATAACATGGTGTTAAATATAATATATAAAATCAAAATAAACTAATAAAATACTAAATTACTAATATTAGTATATAAATTAACTAAAAAGTATCAAAATATCTAAAATACTACAAAACTAAAAAACAACCTAAAAATGCTAAAAGCGGCTAGAAAAATAATTAAAACTAAATTAAAAATTTACAAAAAAGTTAGTAAAATAAATATGCATCAAATCCACCACATGTAATATTTTTCACTCTTGTCCAAAATAATCAGAAAGAATACACAAGTAAACCTGTCAACAAAACAAAGCTTCAAAATTACAAGTTCAAAAAATTTAAATCTCTTTCACCAGTAAAATATCATGCTTTATTTAAAATTCCAATTTTCAAAAATATTTTCCCTTCCTCTAGTATTATTTTCAAAATAAAAATTTACACTCATGCATCATTTGACCTACCTCACCATCACTCTCATCACTCAAACAATTTGATCAAATATTTTCTCAATTCTCGAACACAAACATGATTACCATGGGCTTTCCATGAATTTCACATCTCTACTAGTGTAAATAAAAATAATACATTAATCTCATGGAATTAAAATTACGTTGAAATGTATATGAGGTTGTGGGATGGTGTATTATAAAAAAATTGTGACAATTTTTGCAAAAAAGGAGGGTTGAATCTTAAAATAAATGCATGATAAGTGTCAATCCAAATGTCTCCCTAAAACTCTCACTCCACCACACTTAAAACATTACTTTCCCACAAACAAAAGAAAATCTAATGTTTCTTTTCTTAATTTTCAATCAATTTATTTATTTCTTTATTTTTTTGACAAAACTCACTCAAATAAGATGGGTAGGAAAAACTAGTGAATATCAACTCCAAAACCCCATGAAATAAATGTCAGAAAAAAAATCACAAAAAAAGGTACACAAATAGAGTGTATGATATAGAATCTCAGTGAACGTAGTTCAAATAGAAAACTCTCTAGAGCCTGGAGTAATGATTCATCACTTTCATAGGTATCCCCAAAAGTGAGGGTTACCGCATAATGAACACAAAAGTATTCATTATTGGAACCAAAAAGAATCTACATTACCATATCAAAATACATGTAATGAATGTGGCTACTGTGAAATATAAAAAATAATCATGATGGGATAATATCGATCCATGTGCATCAAATGACTCATTTCCCATCAAATAACCCTTTATATGAATAGATTTCTCCCCCACACTTAGTTGAAAATCATCATGAAATTTTTTTTAAAATAGATAGGGAAAGGTATCAATTATGGGTTCATTATAAAAGTATTATTCATGGATTATAAGGGCTACATGATGAAGAAAATATATGGGTGGATCATTTGGTCAAAGGGGTTAAAGAATCAAACAGATTCATCAGTCATTTTAGTGAAACTTTCAAAATTCCTATCACTTTGATGGAAAGACATGGAAAGTTTTGGAAGAAATAACATGGTCAAGATTTCCTCATGAAAAACAGAAAAATGAGATAATGAAAAAAATGGTCCAAGATCCTCATGGGTATGGAAATAATACATTGGATAGCACAGATAAATATGAGTGAAAATTTATGTCTCAAAAATATACAAGTTTCAAAAAAACATTTTCAAAGTATGGAATAATATAAGCAATCATCTAAGTCATGACATCAAGGATAAAAGCATGCCAAATGGTAATCATGTGCTCAAACTGTCCAGATATACAAGTGGTATTTTCCCGACTATATTACTATAAAAATGAAGTCATTTTCATGTGGGTTCAATGATGATGATATTGTTAGTGTTTTTTTCAGTTTTCAAAATTTTCTTGTTTTTTTTTGAGTTAGTTATTTTACATGGTGTTTTTGGAAGAATAAAATAAAACATAAAATAAAAAACTTCTCTATGTAAGAGAATATTAGACACGGAAAGGATGTTAGTATCCGATGAAGCTCTAAAAATGATGTAACTATAAAATATACATATAGAAAACACATACACACATCATATAAAATAAGTCACACCATAATCAAAATAATGTGGATGATAAAAATATATATGATGAACTTAACTCCATTTTAGTACCAAGAGAAAATAGATTATGGTAAATGAATTCCATTTTATTACTTAAAAACTAAATTAAATGAAACTAAATGCAGTGGAAAGAAAACAAACAAGTGATGGGTTTCCTCTCATTGAGTGCTAAGTTTACTTTTTCTTCATCCAAACATTGTTGAAACTCCACCAGGATCCAATGAAAATGTATACCATGCATCTACTTCTTTATCAGTGGGAGTGTGGAATCCATTCATTGAAAATGAAATTATCATAGAAGTTGTACAATATATTAATGGAAACTTGTTATTAAAATGGATTTTTGAAATGAAATGAAAATAGTCCAACTCATAAGGAAATTAATATACCTCATATGAAGAAAAAATAACCAAATAATTTAAGTTTGTGCAAAGGGAATCATCATGAATATCATGAACATTGCATTTTTTAATTTGCACAAGAGAAGAAATACCCTTACCAAAATCTTTCAGTGGCCGGATTATATCCATCATATCCTTGAGTGCAGTATCTGGGTTGATGATGTATCCCAATTAGTTTTCACTACCAACTAATAGCACAAGAAAATCCATTGGTTTCCAACTCAAAGCATGCTTGATGAATGGAGCGAGTAGGGAAAGCTCAATTATAGTAGATGAATCCATTGTTTCAAGAATGAAATATTTTTCAAAAGTTTCTTCTATATTTCCCTCATTATATTTCTCCATTAGAACATGTTTCATCATGAACTCAAGATCCTATGGGGAATCATATTCTTCCATTGTTTGAATAAAATTCTGAGTGTTCTCAACCATAATCCCTGATTGATTTTATGACTCTATAAATGTTTTAGATGTCTCAATTTTGGAAAAAGTTTCAAACTCACAAAGATTTTCAGAAAGAGGAGATTAAATATCATTTGAAGTGACGTCCTTCTGTGTGTGACAATTCATGTTGTCTTAGATTGATTCTAATTGTATCGTAGTAAAGAAGGGTCCCATATCAATGTAATCTTCATACTTAGAAGGTGTAATTTGATAGACATTGTATGAATGCTTTTTCACATTGGTATGGATGGTTTGTGAAATCACAGAATAAGGACGTGAAATCAATTTTTTTAAGGACCATTCTATTCAAAATGGAGGAATACTAAACTCTCATATTCTTGAAATTTGATTAGATTGGAAGAATTATATTGTGATGGAGAGGAGTAATCAATGGTATGACAGGAAGAAGGATCAATCAAAGTATTCTTATCCTCATAATCATACAATGAATGTTGTTCAAATGGAACCTCTAATACACTTTATTCAACATGATTGTTTTGAATTGGATCACCAAGTGGTAGTGAGGTGGCTAGTTCAGAAAGATGAGTCATTTGATTTACTAAATTATTCAATTGATTTTCTAGATCTTTTGTTGAGGAAAGAAATTTTTAATTACATTCATCTTGAAGTTAAAACCTTCGATTTTTCTTAGTGATAGCAAAAAATAACATGCGCCCAATTATGGAATCATTTGTTTCACATGAATTATCAAGTTCTAGATTTTCAATAATTCTTTGACTTTGAAAATGATCAAATGGTGTAAAAGGGATCATATCACAACATGGTGAAACTTATCATATGGATCATAACATGGAATTCAATAAAAATCATTAAAATAAATAGGATTACCTAGAGAGATCATGTGTAGTGAATCATTATACTTCATTCTGTGAACTATGGCCACATGGGGCGGGAGTTGATTGTAGTTGTGCGGTGTTTCCCACACCATTCTGAACTTTTGGGTGTCTTGAAATTACTTGCAATGAAAAATTCTCATGGTAGAAAACTAAACATTTTTGTTTGTTTATTTTTTTACTTTTTTTATTTTTCTACCTAAATCACTCTTTTTTGACCTTCATCCCTCTCATTTAATTCCTCCAAAGAGAGAATCTCCTTAGGGTTTTCTCCCCATTTAATAGATGACCCACCTGAAAAAAAACAGACAAAAAAAACAAATTCAAAAATAAAATTCAAATTTAAAATTCAAATTCAAAATTATCTAATTATATAAAAGTTAAAATATAATAGAAATAATAATAAATATAATAATTAATAAAAGATTTATAATAATATATATATAAATATTATGTTAATTATATAAATAAATAAAATTCTTAGAAAATGAATTAAATTAATAAATGTGAATATAATTAGATATACTAATATAATACCATTAGTAAATCTATATAATAATAATATCACTATTAAGTGATGATATAATAATAATAATAAACTAAAAATATTAATACTACTATTATTATCTACTAATATTTAAAATGATATAAAATAATATAATACTAATTTAGGAAATTAATATAAATACTAAAGATATTAATAAACTAATAAAAAAACTAAAATTAGTGAAACTGATAATAATAATAATATAGTGTTAAATATAATATATAAAATTAATATAAACTAATAAAATACTAAATTACTAATACTAGTATATAAATTAACTAAAAAATTTTAAAATGTCTAAAATACTATAAAACTACAAAAACAACCTTAGAACGCTAAAAGTGATTAGATAAATAATTAAAACTAAATTAAAAAATTATAAAAATGTTAGCAAAATCAATGTGCATCAACTGCCCAAGCCTAGAGCATTATTCTCACATCTCAAAAATTCCATTAAACTTCTTTCTCAGTTACCAAGTTTCAACACCTCAACCTTAAAAAACATTTAAAATCACAATAACCCTTTTTAAACCACTAACACTTGCTAAGGTCCCTAAGTACTTCAATACTAAAGTAAGGGCAAATACTTTCTTTCCATAAAATCATTAAAGGAGCCATCAAGGAATCTCCTAAAAAGGGAAACTATGCACTCATTTAAAATAAACATTTGAAGTACATTTATAAACCTCTTTTAATAAACCACTTGGAGGTCAACACCTCATTTAAAAACAAGGGTCATTTAAAAACATATATTTACCCCTTTGACACCCAAAACCAAGTCAAAACTCAATGCACATAGTCAAAACTATTTCAAGAGCCCCGTAGTCATTTCAAAAAACTCAACCCATAAAACACCACATTTTATCCTCTTATAATTCACAACCATTTATTACCAAGTTCCAACCATTATCTCTCTGTCCATTTAATTAATCCAACCAATGATCTTAATCAGTTCAAGCTCATAACATACCTACTTTTCCCTTAAAATTCAAACTTACCATTTTCGGGGAACTACACACCCCATGGGTGGAAGTAGGTTCGGTCTTATAAACACCAACGGATCTGATGGGATATGTGGAAGGTATAAGGTATCAATTTAAATACCAAAACCATTAAATTAAACCAAGGAATAAAACACCATGCATGGGATTTAATACTCATACAGCATTCACATGCTAATAAATTAATAATAATATGGGTAAAGCTTTTACACCACCAACCTCATTTCCGAAGCTTTCTAATATGTTTTGAAAACATGGAATCCTTACTGAGTCCTATCCAAGATTTATCCAAACCCCTCAGCACCCAATCAATATCTTAACCATCACTCGATCTCTATTATCCCACAAAATAACCATAATTAATTAATTATAATAAATATAATTAATTAAGAAATTAAACCCCAACGTGGCATGATGCTGGAAAACTCACCGAGTCAATCAACTCTTATCAAAACTCCAAGAAACCACCACAAGAGGTCCACATAGACTCCCTACACCATTCATGATCAAAATACCTGTGAGTTGATACCATTTCAACACTTAATTAAATTAATTCCTTAATAAAAAACTAATAAAATTTACTGTGAACACATGCCTTAATGAAACGTCATGCAACGACGTATGAAATCTATCTTAGGATCTCCTCTACCCAAGCTTACCAAAATCCCCATCATCCTTGTTCTATTTTCACCATACTCTGATGGAATTGTAATCAAATCCCTAAACCCACACATCCAAAATTAGGGAGGACCATGGAAAGAGGGCAAGGTAAGTAGGAGGAAGAGAAATCTCACCTTAAATGCTAAAAAACACTATGAAGGGATCCTAAATCGAAGGTTGGGATATGGAGGAAGGGGATTGGAAACCCCCTAGTTCATGTGCACTGAATGGGGTAGAAAGAGGGTGGAGTGGCTAAAAATCCCAAGGGGGTATTTTGGTCATTTACCTATTTTTAATGAAATTTGGGAAGTCTTATAAATTACCAAATTGTGCGCCAAATGTGCGCCAATCGTGTGCCCCCTACTATCCAACACTCATGCCCTGCATGGTTAAGCCACACAGTTTGGAAAGTTGTGCACCAACCATGCTGCTAGAACTGCCTTCCTTATGTAGTAAGTTGCACAATTTGTCTAAAATCATGTGCAGCCCATGAACCATGCCTTAAACCCTCCTCAACCTCACATGGTTTCTCCTTTTTTCTAGTATGGTTTACCCAAAACCATGCTTGAACCATGCAACTCAACCATGAGCAATTCAAAATAAACTAAAAACCTCTGGAGCATCAAGGTGTCACACAGTTTCTCCTAAACTGTGCACACCAAATCACACACCTTGTAAAAACATGCTGAAAATTCCTAAAACTTAACCCGAAGCTCAACCAAGTACATGGGCTACCTCATGGGCATCACTCCTTGTCTCAAAACATTACTTTGAGGCATTATAACTCTCATAATATCATTATGAGTCTTGATCCAAAATTTTACCCTTCTAATAAGTGAAAATTAAAAATCCTTTTGAAATTTTTGATCCATCCAGACGTGGGATCTTACACCATTATTTATAATCATCAACTCTAGACTTGCATAAGCATCATCTTGGACTTACATAGGCATCATCATGGACTTATGTAAGCATCATCTTGGACTTTTTAAGAATGAATTCATCTCCATAAGGATGAGTCCTTTTCTAAAATTAGAAACTCTAAACTTCATAAGAATGATTCATTAACTTTGTATGGATGAAATAGTTCAGTTTATAAGGATCAACACTTGACCAAAATTCCAACTTCATAATAATCATTACTTGTCCAAATTTCCAACATCACATGGGTCATTAAAAAATTTTCACTCAAAAACATAATAATCTCTAATTATAAGAACATATATATAAACTAATATAAACCTATTTAAACTTGGTTAACACACTTAAAGAAACTCACTAGTAAAATAAACAGTGTTTTTTTGTGCATCAAAACTAAATATATAATTGGATATGTTGGATCAACATTAGTATGTCCAATAATAAGAATAAGTATATAAATAAATACATATGTGTGTGGGAGTGTGAACCTTTGTGTACATACAAATATTAAAATTAATTAATTAATAATTATAATTATGTTTTTAAAAATTGTGTGTGTGCATGTATAATGAATGTAAATAATATATCTATATACATATTTAAAAAAAATAGGTTTGTAATTATAATTATGCATGTATATATATTAGCACTTAAGGAGACGCCTATTGGGACATGGTCATATCATGGGGAGTCCACTATACTTTGTTTTTATGGAATACATGAACAACTCCCATTATATCATACGATATGGGTTATCATATGGGGACATGAATCTTGTTGTAGTGTATGTGTAATTACAATAAAATTATATATGTAATTGTTGAGAAAACAAAAATTGAAATGAATAAAATTAGAATAGCATAGAAAGATGAGTAGAAAATGAAGATGAGTATTTTATTGATGATTCCAGAATTTCCCTTTATGTCATAAATTTTCATTCATCTGGGGGTTTCACTACCTTTTATAGCCAGTGCATCAGGGTAAGGAAGGGGATTGGTGGGGGTGGGAAGCCTACTTCTGTTGAATACTACAACCACTATCACCTGATGCCTAACACTCTCCCTTAGGATGCACACCCCTACCAATGTCATACATGTTTTTATACTGCCTCGTTAAAAACCTTTTCTGGAAAAACTTAGTGGGATAAAAACCAGAATAAGGAAAAGAGTGCGGTCATGTAGACTTCCCCTAAAAGTTACATTACATTACAAATTTTTTAATCTATGCATCCCTATATTATGCACAAGCTTTTTATAGATAACGGTTTTTAGTGAATTTATAAATAAATATTCAATGTTTTTACTGGATCAAACATATTTCATGTTGATATCTCCATTCTTCATTAGCAATTTTTTGAAGGAGAAAAAATTCAGTTGTATTTGTTTCGTCCAATCATTCTTGATGAATCCTTCCTTCAATTGTGTGATGCACGTAGTATTATCTTCGAATAAAATTTTTGGGCTACTATCCATAGGAAATCCACTTGCTTCCTAAATGTGTTGATTCATAGACCGAAACCAAACACATTCTCATCATGCTTCATTTAATGATATCACTTCTTCATGATTTAAAGATGTTGCGATGAGTGTATTATTTTGTGATCTCCAAGATATGGTAGTACCTCCAACTATGAACACATAACCAGTTTTTTATCTCACATTATATGGATTAGATAAATAACCTGCATCTGCAAAATCTACCATCTTCATTTATAATTTGTTAGAATAAAATAAACCCAAATCCATAGTGCCACATGAATAACAAAAAAAATATGTTTAATTCCATTCCAGTGTCTTTGTGTATGGGATAAACTAAATCTATCTAATAAATTAGTAGAAAAATATATATTAGGATGAGTATAATTAGCAAGATACATTAGTGTTATGATGGCACTAAGGTATGGTACTTCTGGACCAACCAACTCCTCATTTTCTTCACAAGGTCAAAAATGATATTTCTCAGTATTTAAAGACCAAACAACCATTAGAGTAATTAATGGATTCTCTTTATTCATATTAAATAATTTTAAGACCTTTTCAGTGTAATTTAACTGATGCAAAAATATACCACTTGGTATATGCTCAATTTTTAATCCAAGACATTACTTGGTTTCTCCTAGGTCTTTCATTTCAAATTAAACCTTTAAGTTTCTCATTGTTTCACTGATCTCTTCTGGAGTTCCGATGATATTTAGATCATTGACATAAATAGAAATTATTACATATCCAGATTTTGTTTTCTTAATAAAAACACATGGGAATATGGGGTTATTTACATACCCTTTATTTAACAAATATTCACTCAAATGATTATACCACATACGCCCAGATTTTTTAATCCATATAAGGATTTCTAGAATTTAATTTAATATAGGTATTTGGGTTTTGATTTCAATACTTTAGGTATTTTTAATCCGTCTGGGATTCTCATATACATACTATTATCAAGTGACCCATATAAATAAGTTGTAACAACATCCATAAGACACATATTAGCCTTCCTAGATACTGTAAGGCTGATTAGATATCTAAAAGTAATAGCATCTATAAAAAGAGAATATGTATCATTGATTTAATGGCCTAAAGTCCTTCACATTTTGTTCATTTTTTGATATTCCCCCTTTTAAGGGTTTAAGGGTAACCATTAGATGGCACATAGGCTTAGTGATATTACAGGACTCAAAGGTATTAAGGAATTCATCCCGGGCTATGACTACTTGAAAGTGTATCTCCCCAACATCTGCATCATGATCAGCTCTCCACCTTTTATGGTTGTTCGGCTAGCTATCTTGTGTAGAGATACACAAGCCTGGTACCGATGGCTAATTTCATACCCTCCCATTCTTCCAAATCTAATAGCTCTGCTATGGTGAATGTGCCTGCTCTGAATCCTCCTTTGGAACTTGTTTCTTATAGAATATATCTGGTTAGCATCTGCACATCATGTGGACTGAAGGGCTTGAGGTGGCTTGAAGGCCTTGAGGTGGCCCAAAGGCCTTAAGATGGCCCGAAGGCCTTAAGGTGTCCTGAAAGCCTTACTAACCCAAAGGACTAGGTGGCCCAAAGGCCTTAAGGACTCAAGGCCCAAACTGATGCCTGAAGGTGAATAGTTTTAGCTGCTATAGTACCGAACAATACCTGATACAGTACCTACTACAGTACCCCAAAAATATGCCTCCATCGGGATTCAAACCTGGGTCTCATGGATGAACTTGAAGATTCCTCACCAACTAGGTTGAGACTCATGTGCAAGAGAATATGTATCTTCATAATCAATTTTGGGTCTTTAAGAATAACCTTGTGCGATAAGATAATCTTTGTATATTACAATATAGTTTTTCTCATTACGCTTATGCACAAAAACCCATTTATATCCAATAGGCTTCATAGCTTCTGGTGTGAGCATGATATATCCAAAAACCATTCTCCTATTAAGTGAATTTAATTCAACTTGAATTGTGTTTTTTCATTTATTCAAATCGGGTCATTTTTTACATTCCATAACAGGCCTTGGTTCAAGGCCTTTATTTTCTATATCACATGAAATAGAATATAAAAATATTTCATCAATATTTTCCATAATACTTTGATTCCATATATCACTTGTAGTGGTATAATTAAGACAGATTTCATTATTTTCAAAACCATTAGGGTTTTCTATATCCTATGAATTCTCTTTATTATTCTCATCATGTGTTTCTTTAATAACACTTAAATTAAATGTTTCTTCTAGAACACACACCTCCATAATGGGGTTTTCAATTATACTCATCCCTTTTTTGAGGATTTATATCCTTAGATCCAATTGGTCTTCCACGCTTCATGTGTGTTTTTTGAGATTTCTATAACATCATTATGTAATTGTGTCTTTGGAACATCAATTATATTCAGTGCATTTATAGTTGGTATGTTTGATTTAGTCACACCTTTTGAATCAGTAAATGCATCAGGAAATTGATTTACTAGTTCATGAAAATGTAAAATATTTTTTCACTTCCATCTTACACTTCTGGGTGGGAGGATCAAGAAAAGATAATGTTTTCACATTCCAAGAAATATTCTCACTTTATCTCTTTTCTCCCCCCTAATGCTGGAAATACTTATTCATTAAAGTGAAAATCAGAAAAAACGTGTTGTAAATACATCATCATTTTTTTATTCAAGTAATCTGATGATGGATAAGGATTCATATCCTATATATATTCCCAACCTCCTTTGAGTTCCCATATTTTTATGTTGTGGGGGAGCAATTATTACATATAATGTACAACCAAAGATTCTTAAGCGGGAGATACCAGGATCCTGGACAAAATCCAATTGGAGTAAAGAGTGTTTATGATATACACTTGATTTTAAGTGAATTAATGTCAAGACATGAAATATTGCATGACCCCATACAGAGATCGATGACTTTTTATCATTATTAATGGTCTAGAAATAAGTTGGAGGTGTTTTATTAGTGATTCAACTAAACCATTTTGTATATGCACATGGGTGACTGGATGCTCCACAGTGATCCCTATTTCTATACAATAATCATTGAATGCTTGAGAGATAAACTCTCCAGCATTATATATCTTTACTTTCTTAATGACATAAATAGAGAATTGTGCTCTCAATTTAATTATTTGAGTGAGAAAACATGAAAATGTAACATTACATGTTGAGAGAAAACATACGTGTGACTATCTGCTAGATGCATCAATTAATACCATAAAATATTTAAATGACCCGCACGATGGATGAATGGGTCCAAATATTTCCCCTTGAATTCATTCAATAAAGGTTGGAATTTCGACCTTAATTTTAGATAAATAGGGTCTCATAATCAACTTTCTAAGCGAGCAAGCCTCATATGAAATTTTTCTTATTAGTGAGATCTGCTAGACCTTTATTGAATGTCTATGAGAAATTTTAATTATTTTTCACATCATTACTGAACTAGGATGACCTAATAGATCATGCCAAAAATTAATGATTTGTGTTCCATTATTTACTACTATATGTGTTTCAATTACACTTATATATGTATAATGCAATCTAGATGATAATTTTGGTATTTTTTCTAGTACATGACTCTTACTAAATTTATTAATAGTAATGCACATGTATTTTTCATTTCTTTAAGATATAGTTTGAGTATCATACCCATTGTAACACCCCAACCCAAGTTACCTAAATCTGGTTCGTTATTACATAACATTGGCATGATCACAAGAGATCAAGTCTCAAAATACCGATTGGTTTAGTAGCCTTGGAAGTACTAGATATATACATAAGTTTTATATTACATCATGAAATAAAAAAAACATTGAATCCCCTTTGAACACACTTATATCCTTGGAATATCCCTGTAGGTTAATCATAATATACTTCTTCACATCCTGGGAAAAATAAAACATAAGAAAGGGGTGAGCTCAGATGCTCAGTAAGGATAACAATATAGCGGAAAATAACATAAATAAGAATAAACATTTAAGGTGATGTATAAGACTAAACCAAAATCCTTTTAAACTTAAACTTCATCATAATATGGAAAATATAAATCAAATAATTTCATTTACTTATTCACATGGATATTTTACTAGTCGAATGGTCACATGTAATATCAATAGCTAATTTCATAATGATGGAATTCATAATGTCGGACATCATAACCATGTAGTCAAGGCCACGTACCAAGACTACAAATAAGATTTTATCAAGGCCTTGTTCCAAGACACTAGTTTGTTTCATTATACCTACTGATGCATCGAGGATCTATAGTAGGCTCCACCCATCACTTGCTAAGTCCAATTCATTCCTCATATGAAAAGGTTGAAACATAATATAAACATTCGTATTAAAACTAGCATACGAAATATCAATAATTTAACCATAAACCATGAATGGTATAAAAATATAACATCCATAGTCAAACATATCACAAAACCTTCAATACAATATGGAATATTGTATCATAATAAATCAACTTCAAACAAATGTAAAATCCATCAAAGGATGTTGACATAGATGAAATCAAAACTATTTGAGAGAAATATCTCTTTTTATTTTGAAATCATTTAAAAGTCACATAATTATAAAATAAAAAATTTATTTTGAAAATATTCTTATAAGCTTGTAAGGTAAGCTTCTAAGGTTTTATAATGGTGGAAAATAGCCGCACCCGCCGTATAAGTTAAAAAAATCTTACCTTAATTTGTTGAAAAGGTCATAAAGTACCTTGTTTGGAAAACGACAGAAAGATTAATTTCAAAACATTTTATAGAAAGTAAAAAAAGAGTATAAATGAATTTAACCCATAGTCTAGTAAATAGTAAAAATGTTTTGAAATAAATTTTTAAGAAACACAGATGTGGATGATAAAGAGGTCCCAGTAGATACTTATGTATTAACAACCTCGGATAATAAAGAGATTGTAAAATTAACCCTTATCTTGTAATTTTCCTTAGTCAAGGGTACGTTAACCTCCTATATAATGGTGAAATAATTGTTATTAAATTATACAAGAACCACATACATAAATATTATATCATATATGATCTTCATAATATTTATTTGTTAATGATATTTCAGTAGTATCATTATTTCGGGTGTTAACTGATTCGTTTTCCTTTATATGTTTTGTTACATAAGTCATGTTTGTTATGGATAGGATGTATTTGATTCATATCTAGAATAATATTAAGTTATTAAACATTATTTTTTAATCATAAAATGAAATTTATTCTTGAATGGTTACGATGGGGAATGAATATCATCGCGTTCATGGAGACGGTAATCCGTACGAACGCACGAGCGAAAATACCATTCTATTGATGGTGGAATCATATGTAATTGGATGGTATATCATATATACAAAATAATTAAAATTTTATATTTATTATTTACATCAATTATACTCATTATTATACCCTTCCAAATAATGAAGTTTTGAATGACAAACTACACCACGACGTGGAGACGGTAAGTCGTACGTACGTACGTATGGTGACTTTGTCATTTATAGGATGGATAGAATAATGAATATGGTTGTACCATATTTATAATAACATCACAATATGTATAAGGTATTGGAATCATTATTTTTGGAATGTAGACAACAAATAAAGAGTAAGTGGAAGAAGAAAAGAACTTTGAAAGAGGTGATGAAATAATTACCTCTTCTTCAGGTGCTTCCTTTTGATTTGATCAAAAGAGATCCTTAGATTGAATTTATGATCAAAGTAAGTCCTCTAGGTATAAGTTAGGGTAGTTGGGAGGATATTTGAGTAGGTTTTGGACGATCCAAATGTCTTTGGAGGTGTGAAATTAATAGAATGGGAAGTACCCTTTTATAAGAGAGGTGAGGGTCACTTTAGGAAAAGCTTGAAATATTATTTTATTATAAAATCATTTTCGGTTTCTAATGTCTCCAAATGGATTTATTTAGTGAATAAGGTGGGTATGGGTCTAAATATTCTCAACCAATAGGTTTTATACAATTTTAGGTCACCATATTAACCTTATCTTTTATATTTAACTCTTAGTTAAATAGTTTAACTTTTACCATGTCTTATTGTATTATTCTAATAAATGGTTAATAAACTTACTATAAAAAGTCAAGAGAACCCCAAGTGGTTCATTATTGAAATATATAACCTTATATAAGTCCTTTGGCCTAACCTTATATTTTTAGTAATATTATATCATTTAATAATATAGTATTTTTTTTTAAACTCATTTATGTCAATTTTGACACTATTCAGTATTTTGTTTTTTTGAAAGTCATAAAAACTTTATCACTTAGAAAAAAATTTATTTAATCAACCCTAACATGTCTTATTCACCTAGAAAATTATTTTATGGAATAAAAACTTTCAAATTATATTTATTTTAATATTTATAATATCATTTATTTGATTCTTTCATTAATAAGGAAAATATGACATCATTATTGTGTCATAAATAAATATATTTATTTTATGTCTAAAATTTATAAATAAAATATCATGATGTAGGAAATATTTTTATATTTCTAATTACTATTTATATTCTAAGAGATAAATTATATAAGCTCATATAAAAAAAATTTACTAAAAGATACATGTTTATGTTATTTTTGTCTTCACTTTACATTAATTAATATAAAATGCCATTATTACTCCCAAGTTGCTCCATGTGGTCCAAAAATCGACCCAAGGATGACCATGGTCAGAAACGTATCATAAAATAAGGTTAGTATGAATGTTAGGTTAATTTAATATTATTATAATATTATTTTTTATCCTTATTTACCGGATTTACCCTTTAACCATGGTAAATAAAATATACTGAAGTAACTATTCATAATATCTAAAAATTAAAGGTACCTATTTACATAATTTGAACCTCATGATTCCAAATATGGAATCCATTTTTCTAAATTCAAAACACAAAAGTTGAATAAATTAATTTAAAATTAATTCTCGTTGTCAAAACCAAAAGGTGGGTTTTTAAGAAGTAAAAACTATCAAAAGATTGACATATGTTTATGTACGATTTAAATGTGAAATTACATAAAATGACTTAAATTATATTAAATGATAAAAATATTATCTAATTATTCTTTAAAACCACTCAAATTTATAATTTAACACTATAAATTATTTCGATTAAAAAAGTTGTTTTTAATTATATTTAGTATTTTCACTATTCATCAAAATGTGAAAGTTATCAGAAAAGTACCAAAATTTTATCCAAACTAAATTTTTATGTCTCTCTTCTAAAGAAGAATTTAATTTCATCAAATTGAATATATATAAGTTTCAAATATTGGATTTAAAAAGGGTTCGTCATTAAAAGGTGGAAAAACTGCATTTCTGAGAAAAATACTTCTTTTATCTGAAAATTTGAATTTGTCCTTATATTATGTCTAAGAAACAAAAAATATGAATGTTAAAATTATATGGGATATATATAAAATTAAAAATGTGGTTATTACTATTCATAACTGCTTTTTAAACGGCTAGTTTGATAGGTCGTGATGCACTTGAACTCGGTGTTGCGTACATCGCACGCTATTGTATTATTCAAAGAGAAACATACCATAGAAGCTTGGGGTGTTACATTATTCCCTCCTTTAATAAATTGCATCCTCACAATTTGAAATTGTTATTCTAAAATAAAAGGTTAAAAAATATATAAAATACCTTTATGGAAACCCATATCGGAAATAGGGTTAATAAAATTTAGTCTTAATAAGAGGGAAAGGGAAATGAAAAAGTCACCACCAAATTAGGATTTCAAATAGAAGAACATTGGTGGAGATTATAATTGGAGAAAAAATGTAAATATTTATAGGGATTGATTGAGGTTATCAATTACAAACAAGTGAATGGAAAATAGAGGGCTTCAAAGCCATAAATCTATAATAATTTAAAATATTGCATGTTCAACAAAACATAAGGTATTAGGATAAAACATTTTTGGTTTTAAGATCCTTTCCCTAAAGTTTAAGAATTAATTTCTTCATAGAATAAGAAAAAAAAGAATACTTGACAAGTAGAGTTACATCCTTTAACTAATTTCTACCACAAACTCATCTTTCACTCCAAAACATAATAGAACTCAAAAATATTTTATTTATACTAATAGTATAGGGTTCAAAATATAAAAATATACCATTTAAATGAAGAAAAATATTTTTTTAATAACCAGGGAATTCCTGTAGGCTAGTGGTAGGTGATAAATCCTTGTTGCACTTTGGTTGTGGGTTCGATTCTTGCAGCTTTGTCCGACGCGATGGGTTATCGCCCGACCTGCAGGTTGTCCTTTTTCTAAAACTATAGTATTATAATATTCCAAAAATAATCTTAAGAAATGTTTTAACCTTAAACAATACTATCCAAATTTCAACTTAATCCATTTCAGCCTTTATAGTTATCCAAAATACTTATGTCCAAACTCTCTCTAAAAGGTCTCTAAATTCCAAAATCAAATGTAACATCATATTACCTAAACAACCTAAAGTTTATCTTATTGTCACATACTAAAAATATGATTACATTCATCATATTAAAACCTTAATGAAAAAAAAGTATTGCAGTACAATCCTTATATATATCACATTCTTCTTATAACCAGAATATAATTCTTGAATCCAAAAACACAAATACATTAATTATTCCACATCAATTGTAGTAACATCATAAGCTTTGTCTTACTCCCTTGGCCTTTTTCTAAGGTAAGTTTCCTTGGTGCTTAGGACATTCATTTTAATAATGCCCCATTTCTCTATAATTGTAGCATTCAATATTGACATCCTCTTTCTTTCCCTTGCAATCACGAGCTTGGTGACCTTTTTCTCCACATTTGTAACAAACTCTCATTCCTTTTAGGTAAGTATCGGGGTGTTTCTTCCCACAATTATCACATAAGGGAAAATCGTTCTTTCCCTTTTTCCCTTTATCAGTCTCTTGCTCTACCGTTCTCTTCTTCTCTTACTTTACTTTAATGTCATAAGACTTAAAGAATTCCTTTTCTGTCTTGATATCACATGATACTATATCTTCATACATCGAGAAGGATTTTGAGACTAATGATCAATGGAGAAATGGTTTTAACCCATAAAAGAATCGATCAATCTTACTCCTTGAGTTACATATATAATTTGCAGCATGCCTCGCTAACCTTGTAAAGTTTGCCTCATACTTTGCGACATTCTCATCCTCCTTTTGCCTCCGACTTAGAAATTATCTTTTCATATCTGCTCGATGGTCACGAGAAAAGTATTTTTCTAAGAAAATCTCTTTAAACTCCCTCCATTCCATATTTTATACTTCATCATCTTCTTTTGTGTTTTGAATCAATGGCCATCATTGATCTGCATCTCCTCTGAGGTGATAAACTTTCATGACAACTTTTTCCCTTTCATTACTCCCCAAAGCATGAAATATTTTCTCTAAGGAACTTATACATTGCTCAACTACAAATGAATTTGTAGTCTCATTGAATGTTAGTGGTTGTTACCTCATCAAGTGTTCTAACATTGATCATCCACGTTGTGGATCAGGGTGCTCCATATGGGTAAGGTTATTATTCATAACATGGGTGAGTTGTCCTAGTATGGTTATAAGTTGTTCAACACTGGTTGCATCACCAACTCCACTATAATTATCTTGAGTAGGAGGGAAATACCTATATAGATTATGTGCATTGATACAGTTTTCATTCCTTCCACTAGGCACCATTTCTAAACAATGGCATATACTGGATTAGTTTATGAATCACAATACATAATTCCAAACTAGTAAAATACCTAACATAAATTGAACAGTTTATGAATATAATTCATAATCATAAAAAAATGTTTTCTTTGAGGAAGCATTTACTCATAAATCCTTCATAATAGCTTTTAAAGAAAATGTGAATTATCCTAAGCATGTCCCTCGAGAGTGTCATAACCAAGAGTGCAGTAATGCCCATTGTCATGTACCAGGATACCCCAGGTCAAGCCTGAAACTCCTTGTTGAAGTTTTCACTCCTAGGTACATCTATTTCAGAGCTGCCTCTACCTACTCGTATCCAGATAGGGATGTATTTATTAGAAAACTCACAAAATTTTTGCATTACCAAAATTCTAGGAAGTCCTTCTATACTAATTCTCAAAGTCTATCTTAGGGTAATGTTCTCTAATCAGAGTTTTTCTAAATCTAGTTTCCAAGGTTTATACTAAACTTCCTCTAATACCAACTGTAACACCCCTACCCTAGTTACCCAGATTCAGTGCATTATTACATAACATTGGCATGATCACAAGAGATCAAGTCTCGAAAAACCAATTAGTTTAGTAGCCTTGGAAGTAATAGATACATAAATAAATTTTACATTACATCATGAAATAAATAAAACAACATTGTGTCCCCTTTGAACATACTCATATCCTTGGCCTATCCATAAAGGTTAATCATAATATACTTCTTCACATCCTAGGAAAAAGAAAACATAAGAAAGGGGTGAGCTCAGATGCTCAGTAAGGATAACAATATAGCGGAAATTAACATAAATAAGTATAAACATTTTAAGGCAAAGTATAAGACTAAAACAAAAGCCTTTTAAACTTAAAATTCAGCATAATATGGAAAAGATAAATAAAATAATTTCATTTATTTATTCACATGGATATTCTACTAGTCGAATGATCACATGTAATATCAATAACTAATTTTATAATGATGGAATGCATAATGCCAGACATCATAACCACATAGTCAAGGCATCGTGCCAAGACTACAAATAATATTTTTTTCAAGGCCTTATGTCAAGACACTAATTTATCTCATGAGACCTACCGATGCATCGAAGAGTTATAGAGGGCTTCACCCGTCACTTACTAAGTCCAATGCATTCCTCATATGAAAAGGTTGAAACATAATATAAACATTTGTATTAAAACTAGCATACGAAATGTCAATACTTTAACCATAAACCATGAATGATATAAAAATAACACATTCACAATCAAACATATCACAAAAAAAAATTAATATAATATAGCAGATTGTATCATAATAAATCAACTTCAAACAAATGTAAAATCCATTAAAGGATGTTGACATAGATGAAATCAAATCTATTTGAGAAAAATATCTCTTTCTATTTTGAAATCATTTAAAAGTCATGTAATTATAAAAGAAAACATTTATTTTGAAAATATTCTTATAAGATTGTAAGGGAAGCTTCTAAGGTGTTATAACGGCAGAAAATAGTTGCACCCGCCATATAATTTATAAAAACTTTCTTACCTTAATTTGTCAAAAATGTCATAAAGTACATTGTTTGGAAAACGAAGAAAAGATTCCTTTCAAAAAAATTATAAAAAGTCAAACAAGGGTATAAATGACTTTAACCCATAGTCTAGTAAATAGTAAAAATGTTTTGAAATACATTTTTAAGAAACACAGATGTGGATGATAAAGAGGTCACAGTAGATACTTACGTATTAACAACCTCGGATAATAAAGAGATTGTAAAATTAACCCTTACCTTATACTTTTCCTTAGTCGAGGGTATGTTAACCTCATATATAATGGTAAAATAATTGTTATTAAATTATAAAAGAACCACATACATAAATATGATATCATATATGATCTTCATAATATTGCTTTGCTAATGATATTTTAGTAGTATCATTGTTTCGGGTGTTAAATGGTTCGTTTTCCTTTATATGTTTTGTTATGTAAGTCATGTTTTTTATGGACAGGATGTATTTAATTCATATCTATAATAATATTAAGTTCTTAAACATTATTTTTTAATCATAAAATAAAATTTATTCTTGAATGGTTATGATGGGAATGAATCTCATCGCGTTCATGGAGACTGTAATCCGTACGTACGCACGAGCGAAAATACCATTCTATTGATGGTGGAATCGTATGTAATTGGATGGTATATCATATATACAGAATCATTAACATGTTATATTTATTATTTACATCAATTATACTCATTATTATACCCATCCAAATAATGAAGTGTTGAATGATAAACTACACCACGACGTGGAGACGGTAAGTCGTGCGTACATACGTATAGTGACTTTGTCATTTATAGGATGGATAGAATAACGAATATGGTTGTATCATATTTATAATAACATCACAATATGTAGAAGGTACTAGAGTCATTATTTTGGTATGGAGACAACAAAGAAAGAGGAATTGGAAGAAGAAAAGAACTTTGAAAGAGGTGATGAAATAATTACCTCTTCTTCGGGTGCTTCCTTTTGATTTGATCAAAAGGGCTCCCTAGATTGGCTTTCAGATCAAAGTAAGGCCTCTAGGTCGAAGTGAGGGTAGTTGGGAGGATATTTGAGTAGGGTTTGGTTGAGATAAATGGCTTTGGAGGTGTGAAATTAAGAGAGGGGGAAGTAGCCTTTTATAAGTGAGGTGAGGGTCACTTTAGAAAAAGCTTAAAATATTATTTTATTTTAAAATCATTTTTAGTTTCTAATGGCTCCAAATAGATTTATTTCGTGGATAAGGTGGGTATGGGTCGAAATCTTCTCAACCAATAGATTTTAGACAAGTTTAGGTCGTCATATTAACCTTATCTTTTATATTTAACTCCTAGTTAAATAGTTTAACTTTTACCATGTCTTCTTGTATTATTATAATAAATGGTTAATAAACTTACTATAAAAAGCCAAGAGAACCCCAAGTGGTTCATCATTGACATATATAACCTTATCTAAGTCCTTTGGTGGAACCTTAGATTTTTAGAAATATTATATCATTTAATAATATAGTATTTTTTTAAACTCATTTATGTCAATTTTGACACTATTTGGTATTTTGTTTTTGTGAAAGTCATAAAACTTTATCACTTCGAACAAGATTTATTTAATCAACCCTAACATGTCATATTCACCTAGAAAATCTGTGTATGACATCAAAACTTTCAAATTATATTTATTTTAATATTTATAATATCATTTATTTGATTCTTTCATTAATAAGAAATATATTGCATCATTATTGTGTCATAAATAAATATATTTATTTTATGTCTAAAATTTATAAATAAAATATCATGATGTAGGAAATATTTCCAGCTTTCTAATGACTATTTATAGTCAAAGAGATCAGTTATATAACCTCATATAAAATTTTTCTTACTAAAAGATACGTGTTTATGTTATTTTTGTCTTTACTTTACATTAATTAATATAAAATGTCATTATTACTCCCAAGTTGCTCTATAAGGTCCCAAAATCGACTCAAGGATGCTCATGGTCAAACGTGTATCATCCAATAGGGTTAGGACACATGTTAGGGTAATTTAATATTATTATAATATTATTTTTTACCCTTATTTACTGGATTTACCCTTTAACCATGGTAAATAAAATATTTACTGAAGTAACTATTCATAATGTCTAAAAATTAAAGTTACATATTTACACAATTTGAACCTCCTGATTCCAAATATGGAATCTATTTTTCCAAATTCAAAGCACAGAAGTTGCAAAAATTAATTTAAAATTAATTCTCGTTGTCAAAACCAAAAGGCGGGTTTTTAAGAAGTAAAAACTATCAAAAGATTGACATATATTTATGTACAATTTAAATGTGAAATTACATCTAATGACCTACATTATATTAAATGGTAAAAATATAATCTAATGATACTTTAAAACCACTCAAATGTATAATTTAACACTATAAATTATTTCGATTAAACAAGTTTTTAATTAAAATTTAGTATTTTGTACTATTCATCAAAATATGAAAATTATCGTAAAAGTACCAAAAATTTATGCAAACTAAATTTTTATATCCTGCTTCTAAAAAAGAATTTAATTTCATCAAATTGAATATATAAAAGTGTCAAATATTGGATTTAAAAAGGGTTCATCATTAAAAGGTGGAAAACTGTATTTTTGGAAAAAAAAATACTTCTTTTATCTGAAAAATTGAATTTGTCCTTATATTATGTGTAGGAAACACAAAAGATGGATGTTAAAATTATATGGGATATATATATATATAATTCAAAATGTGGTTATTGCTATTCATAACCGCTTTTTAAACGATTAGTTTGATAGGTCGTGGTGCACTTGAACTCGGTGTTGCGTACATCACACGTTATTGTATCATTCAAAGAGAAACGTATCATGGAAGTTTGTGGTGTTACACCCATGTTGGTATATATCATTGAAACTTAACAATTTTCTTTTAGACTTTGGGAAAAACAATGCATCTCTTGTAAAAATTTGCGTCCCATTAGGTAAAGAAAAAAATCGATTGACCGATCTATTCTATCAGATTTGCAGGACCTGATATAGTATTCGCAATTGATCTTGTTGATTTAAGATCGGAAAAATCTTTTTTATTTTTAAGAATTGTGTGCATTGTTCTGCTATCTGGTATGCAAATATATGTCATGTTTACCCAATCCATTTCAATGCTTCAAAGTAAATACAATGATATTATAAGATGCACCATGTGAAATTCAAATAATACAACATCCAAAATATAAAGCATAAAAAACAAAATAACATATCATATATCATAACTACTGTAATTTTTCTGAATTATTTTCATCTATCATCTCATCAAATTCACAAGTAAAATCACCCGCTTCAAGGTAAGTGAAATCATCATTTGATGTCCCGTGATTCTCAGTAAAATTCACACATTTTTCTTTCCCTCTATAGGATGCCTCAATAAAGTGTGGTTCATTCTTCCTGGAATTAAGAAATGTTTTATAGAGCTTACAAAGATGATTTGAGGTTCGACAAACTTGAAACCAATGTCCCTTTGAACCGCACCTATACCAGGAATCTTCAGGATTCCTTGGGGGTGTTGGAGCTGATATTTTTTTGATTTTGATATTCATTTTGAGTAGGCCCATGGTTACGACCATGTCCTCGACAACGGTTGCCGCCAAAACCACGTTCACCATGAGAATCACGTCCTCGACTTCTTCCGTGATTATTTTCATGAAATATAGCATTTTCTTCTGAAAATGCTACTACTGAACCAGCAGGATGAGACTGATGTTTTTTAATCAAAAGCTCAATGTTCTCTTCTGCTACAGATAATGATGAAATGATATCAGAATATTTGATATATCGTCGCAAATGATATTGTTGTTATAGGGTATGAAATGTCGTATATGTCTTTTCAAACATATTAGCATTTGCAATCTCAACACCACGATACTTTAGTTGTGATGTAATGCAATACATGGCAGAATTGTAATCAATGACACTTTTATATTATTGGAAGCGTAAAACATTCTATTCATCATGGGTTGTTAGAAGAACAACCTCCTTTTGATGATCATACATATTTCAAACTTTTTTCAGAGCTTACATGGATCTCTTTTGTGAGTTATTCACATTTCAAACCATCATCGAGATTTCATTTGAGTAAGATCATCGCTTTTGCTTTATTTCGCAGGGTTTTTGAATTATTTTCTACAATTGTTTATGTGAGATTCATCGATTTGAGATGCATTTCAACATCGTTCACAGTATGTAATTACTTCTGGTAATATCAAGAGCGATGAATTAGAGTTTCACGAGATTTGAAATGATGATAAATAGGAGAGGAGGGGAATATTTATTATTATCCAAAATAAGAATACAATAATAATTTACATTTTGGTTAAAGAAAATAAAACTTTATCAAATACACTACAACAGGATAATGTTACCATTTAATATTATATATGTGTGTGTCTCACTTTAATCGGTTAATAAATATTTCAAATGATGATTTAAAATAAATAAATCAATACATCACAATACTTGTTTTAAACTTTCTTGCGTGTATTGATTTATTAATCATACTGTCCAATTAAGCGGTGAAAAATAAAGAGAATAAAACCATCTGAACACGCGGCAACCCGACCTTTATGACGGTAATTAAATAGACCACATAAACTGTCCAATATGAAGGTAACTAAAAAATATTCTATAAATAATTAGAATCGTCTGACAATAAAAATAAAAATATACCATTTTGAGCTTCATACTGATAACATGATGATAAAATAAAAATTGAAACAAATAAAATTAAACAGATATTTTATTAATGATTCCAGAATTTTCGGTTTTGTCTTCAGCGGATGGTGCTTCTTTTTGATGTGTTCGTTATCTTTTGTCGATATCTCCATCCGTGTCTCCCTACTTTCCTTCCTATTGCGGGCTACCACGTTCCCCAGAACTGTTACACGAGGGATTCTATGGACCGTCGACGTGTCCTTCTGGATTTGCACCAACCGCCGCCATCATAACCAGTCGGGCTCTTCGATATCTTGGGAAAGGTTTTTCAATTTCTTGGCTGCCCGCTAGGGTGAGGAGGATTGGGGTAGAACCCCCTGGTTCGGTTCTCCCATCACCTGAGAGAGAGCAGGGGGAGTGGAGTGGTACCCAGCACCGCTTCATTGTTCTTCAGTGACGTCAGAGGAGATTAGAGAGATCCGATGCCCTAATTCTTGCCTCACTGGAGGGTTCTTTGGATGAGAAAGATTTGCGAGAGGAAAACCACCGCGATCTGTTGGCTTGTTTGCTGGAGGAGAAGGATCACACCCCGACGACGCTCCTTAGCTAGTCGTAGATGGTGACAACCCCTAGTGCCCTCTTGATCCAGCATTTGAAGGCAGAGATAGCGAGATTGCTAGTTCATGGCATTTGATCCTGGTTGGCGACGAACCTGGACAGTGACGACCTTGAGGATGTCAGTCCTGGAGAACTCGACGATGATGATTTCAGCGCCATGCATCGACCTTCTTCATCGAAAAAGGTGAGACTGGCCCCTGGCATGGGGATCTCGATCTCGATCTCGTTTATGTTTTTCCTTATTGGTTTCTTATAAGTCTTATGCACGCTGCTTGTTTTTTATCATGCGTGTTGTGTATGTATTTGGTCCTATTTTGTTCACGTCTCCTGCTTCTTATGCTCCTTTATCATTCCATAGTGAAGCCAATGATGATCCCGCCCCATGCACATGGTCAATTGGCTGAAACAAATAAATCATCATGCCTCTTTTAATGCTTTCCATTTCTGTTTTGTCGACACTGTTCACTGAGCGTTGCTCTTCAAGTTTGGTTTTTGAGTTTGTAGTTATGGAATAGACTCTGTTTTACTTGTTTTGTGGCATTGTATGCTGTTTCTTTGCTTCTTGCTTCCTTCTTTGAAATTCTTTATGTATTTGAACCTATTTCGGTTCTGGAAATACATTTAGTATGGATCTGGTATTGTTATTCTTTCTTGTTGATTGATTCTGGAGATGGAATTCTTGCAAGTCTCGAATGTTATAATTTCCACTGCTGCCTTATAGTGTGGTTTGTTCACTGGTTGTTGTGTAATCATTTGTTAATTCTGGTTTTGGAATTATGCCTACAATAATATTGTTCTATGTTTATTTGTTTCATGTGTCATGAAATTGGAATATAGACAACATGTTTAGATTTCACTTTTGGGTTTTATTTGATTATGTCATTGCGTGCGAACTGCCACGATAGTGCATCCCACAGCAATTGGTGTTAGAGAAATTGGGCATAATTTTATGTTGTCAAAATTCAGAATCGATTTGTTCATCGATTCAAATGATTTGTTTTGTGGCTTTTACTTTTCAGCATGCTTTGATGTTTTCTTCACCTAGATCAGTTGCTCACTTTTGACCATAATCTTCATTTTTTATGATAGTTGTTTACTTTCTGGTTTTCCCTGTTTTCCTGCCTGTTTGAGCCCAATTGAGACCTTTGGTAGGTGTTGCCTGTTTGTGTATTGGGTTCTGAGGTAGGAAGGGTTAGTGGGTAGTGTAAGGTTGTCATGGGCAAGAGATTTTGGTAAGCAGTGAGGTGCGGGGCAGGGTCTGTCCGGCTGTTTTGTCTCTGATGTTTTTGTCTAGTGTGCTTTCAGGGTCATAGTTGTGGTTTTAGCTCTAGGTGTTGTTTCTTTTTTGTATCCTAGGAGGGCTGGTATTCTCAGGAGACAACCGAGTGTGAGAATAGTAATGTCTCGGGCACTAGTTAGAGAAGAAGGTTCATGGGTAGATGTTTGGTTAGAGAATCAGGTTCATGATTGTATTGCTGATATCTCTTTAATAGCATTGGATGGGTGCCTAGGGATTAAGCACTTGATGTCATTGTTTAGCTAGATTGAAGTTATTTTTCCTTAAGTCAGTAGCGGGCTTCCCTTGCTTTCTAGTTTTGTTCTCTTATGGTTATGAGATGGCCTTTAGGATTGGGGTTGTATGGGTTTACTATTGTACCAGTTAGGATGTGGTTCCCCCTTTGTTGCATGGTTTTAGGTCGTGTCTTCCTTTCAAGTGGACAGTTTTCTAGGTTTATGTGATATTCAGGTGGAGTGAATGGTTTGTTCACTCCGAGCCTTGTAGATTAGGTTGTGTGTGTTTTTATTGCATTATTTTAATTTTTTTTCTTTGCTACTGTTGTTTTCATGTGAACTGTTTCACATTTAGTTTGTTTTCGTACTTTTATGTTGTTTTTACATGGTTTTATTTGAGGATGGGTACTTCTTGATTTTTTGGTGTTCTATAGGCACTTGAATTGTTCTGGGGACCACTGGTTGGCATGTGTTCAGTAGGGATTTGAGGTATGTTAAAGCTAGAAACTCAATTATGTGAAGGTGGGGGGGGGGGGGGGGGTGTTCCCCCTTCAGCCAAGAGAGAGTAGGGGGGTTCCCCCTTCAGCCAAGAGAGAGTAGGAGAAGTGGTACCTGGTGTTGCTTCATGATTTGATGGGGATGTCAGAGGAGATAGGAGAGCTCATGTGCCCTGGTTCTCGTCTCACTAGAGGAGAACCACCTGGTCAACCCCCCCTCCCCGGTTGAGAAAGATTTGAGGGAAGCAAACCACCATGGTCTACCTCTTTGTTCACCGGAGGAGGAGGGCACCCCGACGATGCTCCTTAGCTGCCTTTTTTACTTGTTTCTTTGAAAAATCCATGTTGATGTAGCATCTTCAATCATGCTCAATGCACATGAACATGTAATATTGGAAATATATGTATCATAAAATCTACTTAAATGATTTCACATGGAACTGGTGGGTGAGTTGCTCTTGGCTTGATGAATCGGATCAATGTTTTTTTTGTGTGTTTGGGTATGTGGTTCAAGATTGGAATGGCTTAGTAGTTATGTGGATTTCATGAAGCTGCTACGCTGAACACAACCATCTTGGATCGAGATTGCGTGCTGGCATGATGTTGCAGGTGCTGCAGTGTATCAAAACGAGCAATTGGTTATCCGAATAGTACTACTCCAACCTTCAAACGGGTTTGTCTCGAGTTTCCTATTGTAGCGTGGCTAAATGGTGCAATGGGATGAGTTGGAATGCAAGTAATTGGCATAAAGAATACAGTAAGGCAAGCTGAAATGTCAGTGTGGCTTACCTGTATTCCTGGGCAAGTACAAATCATAACATACATAACACTATTCACAACATTTGTATATGGAATTCTACACATATATTCTATATCGATAATAGTGGTAGGAGACTGAAAATTGAGTTTAAAATGACGTGAAAAGGGAACACTAACATGTTTCAATACATCAAATAGGTACCTCTTAAGCATTTTAAGGATATAAGCATGATGTGGTAAGAAAATAAATATATGATTTTTCTCCCTAATGTTTTTCATACCTAAAATTTTCGTAGCACAACCCAAATGTTTTATTTCAAAATCTAAATTCAATTGCATTTTAACATTGGTTAGATATGAATTCATGATCAAAACCAGCAGGAGGATTGATGTATAATTTTTCCTTCAAATCACCATATAAGAAGGTAGTTTTTACATCAAGGTATTCAATATGTAGATCATGATAAGTAGTAAAAGCAAAAGAGTTTAATAGAATAATGTTGAACTACATGAGAAAAAATTTCAGAATAATCCACTCCCTCTGTATGAAGGAAACCTTTGGCCACTAATTTAATCTTATTTCCTAGTGTTGTCTTCTTTTCTCTTATAGATCCATTTACATCCAACTACCTTGGTAGTAGATGGTTTATTGACTATGGACCATATATAATTATTTTCATGGGATTTCATCTCATTTTCCATGGCAGTAATCTAGTGCTTAGAGTTGTTATTAATAGCCTGCATGTAGCTTTGGGGATCCTCACTATCAAGTTCCTGGGAAACATGTAGAGAAAAAGTAGTCATGTCAGCACAACTATAGCTAGAAGGAGGTCCAATCACTCTCCTTTCTCTATCCCTATTGAGATGATAATTTCTAAGATCACCGAGAACTTTACTATTTGAAGCATAATCTTATTTGGATCGAGAATTTGGTTCATCCTGAGAGAGAGGTGTTGTACCCCTCACTTTGTCGGTCATTTTAATGATCACAAACACCAATTGTTATTTCTAACCTTCATTCTGTTTCAAGTGTTTGTGATCATCAAAAGGAGGGAGATTATTATACCCCTCACTCTCTTAGATGTTTTAATGATCACAAACACTGTTTATTTTTCTAACCATTTTATTTGACTATATTTTAGTTATTATGATTGGATGTTAAGTTATGAAGTTAATCGATCAATTAATGAGTTCAAAAGGAGTTTGGAAGGCCATTTTGAAGACTCTCACTGGGCATTTCTATTGGCCAGCTAGAGGAGAACCATTGCTTAGCTAGTGTGCTGGATAGCGACACCTACACACTATCCAGCCTCATCAGCTTGCTAGAGGTAGATTATAACACCCTAATATTTTACATAAATTAAATTCATTTGATAGCTTATGTTGCAGACAACACTGAACTTAAGCGAACAATGATTAAATATTAACATGATCGTTGAAATAATAATGTGACTATTAGGAATAATAATGCGAACATTAGAATAATAACCTCACCTATTAAATTATAAATAAAAGTTTGGTATCTCATAAATGAAAATATGATATATTTATATCATAGAATAAGTAAATATTTTTTTAAAAAAATGATAAATTAAATGTGGTATTTTAATGATTATTTACAATTTTCTAATTAATATAATAATTTAAAAGAAAATTTATTTTCATAAAATAGATTCATAAACTAATATTTTTTTTGTCTTCTTATAAAATAATTTTATGAGACCTTAATTAATTTTCCAAAGCATCGTGAAATCAGTTATAATATTAAAAATGGTATTTTTTGAATAAATGATTATCTCAATTGAAAATTATATTTCTCATATTTAGAAAATCAGTTTCATAAAATGGTGTACATTTTTGAATTTTACATATTGAAAAATGGTTAGGGTGATTTTTTGGAATTTTTCTAAAATAGTTGATTTTTTGGTAAATAGTGGAATACTGTAATTTGCGGTATTAGTTTAATACATGAATTACTGAGTCATGACTGATTTACGAATGAGGTAAGCACCGATTAGTTCGAACTCACATGCACTAGTGACTGTATTTAGTCACATGAATCATTAATATTGATAGCCTTGAGTCAAAATAATAAACAAATGAATAAAATAATCAAAAACACCCTTCTCCTCTCCCTATAAATATTACATCTCACCACCTCTTTTCCTCACACCATCTAAGCCATGGTGCTTGCTAATATTCTGCCCAAATTTTCTCCCAAACCTCTTCCCCACATCTAAGTTTTTTGTCTCAATAAAAGACCAAATTCAAGTGTATTAAGGAGATTCTCAAGAAGAAAAATTCAAGAGGTAAAATCCTCTTTCGTTCTCTTTTAATTTATTTTAATTTATTTATTTTTCTTATCATCTCTTTACATACTCTATCCAAACATGCACGAAAACTCCAGTATCTTACATATACTATAATTTTATTATATTAATAGAATATCCAGCATCAAACCCCTTATTATCTTCCTTTTATTTTAAAAATGAAAACATCATTCGTGATGTGTCGATTTACCGCCGTCGTGGACGATGCATTTTCATTTTCCATTACCACCTTCAAGTCTGGTCATAAAACCATTATTATGGTTAAATCAGATTTTATTATACAAATTATACATTATATAATGTCCTGTAACCATCATATAAACATTTTATTAAATAAAATGATATAAGTTTGTGATGGTCGTAAAAACCGCCAAAATAAATTAAATCATTTTTATTAACATTTTATCTAATAAATCATTCTCATACTATATAACCAAATGACATATAAGATCATTTAAAATTCTAGAATTTAATTAATAACATATAATTTCAATTCTGGAGAACTATTCACATTTTACATAAACTTTCATATTTGTATACAAGCGAATCGCTCATGAAAAACCAAGAAAACAAACACTCCCGTAACAAAGAAATTGAATCTTATAACTCATCAAAAAGGCTATGCATGAACTTAATAAATTTATACTAAATAAATTACAAGTAGAAGAGGTTCTGAATTAATTAATTAATGGATTTAATTTGATTAGCCAGGATATTAAGTACAAGTGCATAACACTTTCAGACATAAGGTAAGAGATTTCTTAACCCAATTTTCATTTTTTTACTTGAAAAAAATGTGTGAAATGAACTTCTATGTCATTGGTTATGTTATGCAAAGAATATGTGTGAAATGAACTATGATTGTTTTATACTATATTTTAACTTTTATTGTGTGGATTTAAATTTGTCACACATAATTATTTCATTGATTTGTCCTCACACCAATGATACAATCTTTGTAAGGGTTTTCTCATCTCATTTTTATTTTTATGAGATATGCCTTATTCACCACTTATTTCTTATGTGTGGTGTATGTATACCGCCCTTTGATATACCATATCATGAATCTCTTTATCTTCATGGTATTCAATATTTCATTTGATGATTATTAATTTTATGGGGCATATGATTCGATTGATTACAAAGTGGTAAGAGATTATTTTCGAACCTCTATTTTTTTCCTTTGGGTTATGCTTTCTCTCTCTTTACCTCAATGCAATTATTCTTTCTTTTTATATAATTATTCTAAATTTTGTGCATATGTTCTAAAATCATGTATTCAGATTATTTTATCCTTCTTTGATAGGTAAATACATGTTTTATAAGGCTCCCTTCTCAATTCCTTTCAATAAGCAAATCCGATTAAAGAGAACTTTCGAGTTTCCTGCCTATTTTCAAGCATACTCTATAATCTGTTTTAATCCACCCATATTTTTCTAAAAACACTTTTTTTATCATGAAATACTATATAAGTTCATTCCTGGTTTTATGAGAACAATTATTCCATTGTTCGCTTTAAAGTCTCTTATATTTTCCCTCAATCTACACCAAAATGACTCATTTCTAAAGTTTCTTAAAACACTCTTTTCATTTCAGTTGGACATAATTTATCACGAATCATACCTATTTTCTCTTTTGGATCCATACTTTCATGGATATTATTATTTTCTAATCTGTATAGCTCTTTTACATATAGAGTTTACCTTGATAGTTATTCAATTAATTAGGGAAATATAAACAAATCTGTATCTTTTATTTAATATGGATATTTGATGATAAGACATATTATTTATTAATTAAATCAATTATTTGATATATGAGGAATTATTTGGACAAGTATGATGGGTTGAGGTCTGGTTAATGCAATCCCTATTGGTTGGGGACTGGTTAATGCAAGCCCTATAGGTGAGATCCAATTATAGATAGCCCCTCGGTGCATCGGTAGTCTCATGAGACGAAATTAGTTGGTGATAAACCCTTCATATTTGCTTCCAAGAAGAATCATATAGGTTTCTACCCACACACTTAAACCGTCTTGACATTATAATGGTTCATATTCTAGATACATGATGTTCAATAATTAAGCATTTCCTTCATTCAATAATCAGTTATTATTATCCTGAAAATTTTCACTATGAAAAAATCTATAGATGTATTTTCATTCACAGTTTTTTTTATGGAATGTGTTTTTCAATTATTTACCTTTCCATATTGATTATGGATTATTGATTATGATTCACTTATTATTGATTCATGTTTCTACTATGCCTAACTCTTACTGAACATTTGAGATCTCCCTTTTATTTGTTTTCCTTCCCCAGGTTATGAAGAAGGGATCATTTAATGAGTTTTCAAGAAAGCAATTTATTTTCCTTTATTATGTTTTATGTTTAATTACCAATGTAATAATGGAACCATGTATGTATCTAGTTCTTCAAGACTACTAAACTGATCGATCTTTGGTGATGCGATCTCTTATATCTATTCCATTATAATAAAATAACCACCGACTCTGGGCTACTGTGGTCAGAGTTGTTACAGTTGGTATATGATCAAGTTTAGTAGAAATCTTGGGAACTAGATTTAGGAAATCCTATATTAGGGAACATAACCCTAAGATAAACTTTGAGGATAACTAAAAAAGAATATCCCAAAAAATCCATGTTTATGAGATTAACTATTCATAAACCTCTCAATTTATGTTAAGTATTCACTAGTTTTTGAATTATAAATTATGTTTCATAATGATATGATCTAATATAGTGTATGTCGTCATTTAGAAATGGAACCTCATAGAAGGAATGAGAACCTAACCAATGCACATGATCCAAAGAGCAAGGAGGATCAAATCTTTTATGGCCTTATGTCAATCTTTCAAAGGGAATAAGTCTCCCAAACATTCTCATCATATGAGGACATAGTAACATGTGCTAACGAGACAAGGAAAAAGTTATCTTAGTACTATTACTTCGGAGGGAAGCACGAGAGTAAGATTACAATTAAGAAAAAGTTGGATAAAGAAACGAAGAGAAAGAAGTATTTCTTCACATGTGATAATTGTGGAAAGAAATACCATGATACTTGCTTAAAAGTATGAGACATTTCTACAAGTGTGGAGAGAAAGGCCACCGTGATTGTGATTTCAAGGGTAAAAAAAGGTTTCCAATGTACAATGCTTCAAGTGCAAGGAGATGAGACCCCTACACAAATCAATGTCTCAAGCATCAAAGGAATACACCCCAAAATAGGATAATGAATCATGGTCAAACTTATGCTACCACCACAGATGAAGAGGAATGATTAATACGCCTCTGTTGGATTCAAGAATTATGTTATTTGAGTTATGCTTTGGTTATAAGAATCATGAGATATATAAGGACTGTACTGCATTACTTTTTTTTCTTTAAGGAATCAAAAGCATGTGATGAATAACACTGATAATCAAGAGAATCAATTTTTTTATAATTTGATCTTCTTGAAAACACATGACTTGGGAAAAATAACCCTAAATATGTGCTTGATGTTGAGGTAATAATAAATAGATGTTTATGGTATATTATTGGTGACCATGAAGGTGGTTTATGTTATGCTGGAATTATTAGATGTTTGGATTTAAGGAATATATTCAACAACTAGAGATTTTACTCTTGGAAGTATGCATATTTCATAAAGGTTTAGAGGAGATTAAGGTATTCATATATTTGGTATGTGAAAATAAGAGCTACATTATTTGGGGAAATCTTATGTTAATTTGATTTTGTTAATTTAGTGACCCTCCTATTTTTTTGGTCTTTGAATTTGGAAAGACATGTTTTGGATGAGTCTTAAGGTTAACTACTTATGGAATGGATTAAGTTAAAATTTGGATATTATTTTGAGGATAAAGTATGATTTAACATATTGGGTAACATGTGCTAACCATTTTGGTTTCAATAAACAATTAAAGGTTGAAGGAATGACTTACGGATCTTATGATTCATAAAAGTGCTTTAGGCACACATTTTTTTCTTGAATATTCATCTACAGTTTTAAGAAATGAAGTGGAGATAGATCAAGCACAACCAAAGGATGAGATTATGACTAGAAAATGAATTAAGTTTATTTTCACTAAGTGCTTCTCTGTATAGTAAAAGAAACCCTCAACGCTAGGAAAAGGATTTTGGAACAAAAACCTCATACGTTTACTTTTCTTTATGATAAATAAATGGTCTTTTTACCAATCATAAATTTATGGTTTTGTGATGGAAAACTTTTTAATGACCATGTTCTCTATCACTCTTCATTAGAACATGATAGTTAATTTTTTTCCATGCCCATGTTTTCACTTCCCACTAATGTTATCTTATAGTAAAGCCTAATTTTGTGGGGGACCTTCACATTTTCTTTTCACACTTATTAAGAGGTGTTTTATTAGCCCTATTTACAATGTGGGTTTCCCACAAAGGAATTTTCAAGTACCAGCCTTTGCTTTTTGAGTGTAATTTCAAATTGTGAGGATGTAATTTATTGAAGGAGGGAAGAATATAACACCCTAATATTTTACATAAATTCAGTTCATTTGATAGATCATGCTGCACACAACACTGAGTTTAAATAAAATTTATGTATCTCATAAATGAAGATATGTTATATTTATTTCATAGAAGAAGTAAATAAATGTTATAAAAATTATAAATTAAGTGTTGGTATTTTTTTGAAACATAAATGTTTATTTGAAATTTTATAATTAATATAACAATTTAAAAGAAAATTTATTTTCATAAAATAGATATATAAACTAATATTTTTTTATCTTGTGATTATAAGATAATTTTATGAGATCTTAATTAATTTTTCAAAGTGTCGTAAAATCAATTATAATATTAAATCAGTATTTTTTGGAATAAATGATGATTTTAAATAAAAATTAAATTTATCATATTTTAAAAAATTATTATCATAAAATTCAGCCCATTTTTGAATTCTACACATAAAAAAAGAGTGAATTTTTGAGATTTTTCTAAAATAGTTGAATTTTTTGTGAATAATGAGTATTATTAGCTAAATACATGAATTATTGAGTCATGGATGATGTATGGATGGGGTAAGAATCCACTGGTTCGAATTCACATGCACTATTTACTCTATTTAGTCACAATAATCATTACTATTGATAGTCTTGAGCCAAAATAATAAACAAATGAATAAAATAATAAAAAACAATCATCTCATCTCCCTATAAATACCACCCCACAACATCTTATCATCACACCATATAAGACTTAGAGCTTTCTAATATTCTTCCCAATTCCTCTCCCAAACCTCTTCCTCACATCCATGAGCTTCTGGTCTCAATAAAAAGACCAAACTCAAGTTCCTTAAGGAGGTTCTCAAGGATACAAATTCAAGAGGTAAAATACTCTTTCGTTATCTTTTAATTTCTTTTTTTATTATCCTCTCCTTACCTTTTATATACAAACATGCATGATAACTCCAATATCTTACATACACTATAATTTTATTATATTAATGTAATATCCATCATCAAACCCTTTCTCTTCTCCCTTTTTATTCTAAAAATGAAAACATCATCCATGATGTGCCACTTTACCGCCATCGTGGATGTTGCATTTTCATTTTCCATTACCGCCTTCAAGGCTGGTCATAAAACCATTATTATGGTTAAATAATATTTTATTATACATATTATAATTTATATAATTTACTGGAACCAACATATAAACATTATATTAAATAAAATGATATAAGCTCGTGATGGTCGTAAAAGACCACCAAAATAAATTAAATCATTTTCATTAACATTTTATATAATGAATCATTCTCATACCATATAAAAAAAATGATATATAAGATCATTTAAACTTCTAAAAGTTAATTAATAACATATAATTTCAATTAGGGAGAACTATTCCCATTTTACATAAACTTCCATACTTTTATACAAGCGAACCGATCATGAAATACCAAGAAAATGAACACTCTTAAAACGAAAAAATTGAATCTTATAACTCATCAAAAAGACATAATTGAACATAATAAAATTATACTAAATCAAATACATGTAGAATAGGTTCGGATTTAATTTATTAATGTATTTAATTTGATTATTAAGGACATTAAGTACAAGTGTATAATGCTTTCAGACATAAGGTAAGGTATTTCTTAACTCAATTTTCATTCATTGGGTTAAACTTCTATATCATTGGTTATGTTATGCCAATAATATGTGTGAAATGAACTCTGATTTTTTATACTATATTTCCACTTATTATTTTGATTTACATTTTTGACACATAATTATTTCATTGATTTATCATCACTCCAATGATATGATCTTTGTAAGGGTTTTCTCATCTCACTTTTATTTTTGTGAGATATGCCTTATTCACTACTTATTCCTTATGTGTGGTGTATGTATACTGCCCTTTGATATATCATATAATGAATCTATTTATCTTCATGATATTAAAATTTTCATTTTATGATTATTAATTTTATGGGGGAATACGATTCGATTGATTACAAAGTGGTCAGAGATTCTTTCTAAACCTCTATTTTTTCCTTCGGGTTATGCTCTCTCTCTCTCTTTAACCCAATATAATTATTCTTTATTTTTACATACTTCTTATAGATTCTATTTATATGTTCCAAAATCATGTATCCAGATCAGTTCTTCCTTATTTTATGGGAAAATACATGTTTTATAAGGTCCCCTTTTCAATTCCTTCCGATAAGCAATCCCAATTAAAGGGAACTTTCCAGTTTCCTACCCATTTTCAAGTAACCTCTATAATCTGTTTTAATCCACCAATATTTTTCTAAAAAAATATTTTTATAATTAAAACTATATAATTTAATTTTTGGTTTTATGAAAACAATTACTCTATTGTCCTCTTTAAAGTCACTTTTATATTTTTCCTTAAACCGCACCGAAATGGCTCATTTCTAAAGTTTCTTAAAACACTATTTTCATTTCAGTTGGACATAATTTATCATGAATCATGCTTATTTCCTCTTTTTAATCCATACTTTCATGGATATTATTATTTTATAATTTGTATACCACTTTTACATATAGAGTTTACCTTGATAGTTATTGGATTAACTAGAGAAATATTGATAAATTTGAATCATTTTTTATTACGAATATTTGATGATAAGGCATATTATTTATTAATTAAATAAATTATTTGATATATGAGGAATGCTTTAGACTTGTATGAAACAAGTGGGGATCGGTTAATGCAAGCCCTATGGGTTGGGGACCGGTTAATGCAAGTCCTACGGGTGGGACCCAGTTATAGATAGCCCCCAGATGCATTGGTGGTCTCATGAGATGAGATTAGTTGGTGAAAAACCCTTCACATTCATTTCTAAGAAGAATTAGATGGGTTTCTACCCATATACTTAAACCATCTTGACATTATAATGGTTCATGTTCCAGATACATGACGTCCAATAATTAATCATTTCCTCCATTCAATAATAAGTTATTATTAACCAGAGTATTTTCACTATGAAAAAAATATATGGATGCATTTTCATTCTCAGTTTATTTGATAGAATGTATTTTTCAGTTATTTATCTTTCAATATTTATTATGCCTTATTGATTATTCTTCACTTATTGCCGATTCATGTTTCTCCTGTACCTAATACTTACTAAGCATTTGAGGTCACCCTTTTATTTATTTTTCTTCCCCAGGTTATGAAGAAGAGATCATTTAATGAGTTTTCAAGGAATCAATTTATTTTCCTTTGTTATGTTCTAATTATCAATGTAATAATGGAACTGCATATGTATCTAGTTCTTCAAGATTATTAAACTGATTGATCCTCAGTGATTTGATCTCTTGTATCTATTCCATTGTAATAAAATAACCACTAACTCTAGCCTACTGGGGTTGGGGTTGTTACACAGAACACCTTCCATTCAGTGTACTATATAGTGGCACCTACACACTATCCACCCCCACTGACCAACCGTTAAGGATAGAACACCCCAACGACTGTCGGTGGTTCCTAGCGGTTGGTCAGTTTCCATTCTCTAAAAAGTACAACTAGTCATTATAGGTTGTCCCCTATGGCCCCTCTCACCTACCAATGGATCATTTGGACTCCTAACACCTCTAAAACCACCATGGGACCTCCATAGGCTATACATACACCCCCTATGAAGGCTTGGAAAAATTTAGTTACCTACTGGTTAATATTGTTCTTTCACTTGAGCTATATTTTTCTTCCTTGTTGTGTTATTTTTCTCTCTTATTAATTTATCTCACTTTCTCACATTTTTTCATTTCATTCTTACTAAGATATTTGAGAGTGTGTTATAAAGGGTTTGTGCTAAACAAAATTTTTCTACTTCATCTTCATGGGTGATCACTACCACAGAAGTGAGTGTTTTTGGGTTTCTTTCTATAACTATTAAAAAGAAAGTGTCATCCTTTGTATTGGGTTTCTTTCTACAACCGATTAAAAGAAAGGCACTTGATTTTTAATTGTTATAGAAAGAAACCCAAAACAATCACTTTAGTGGTAGTGAGCACCCAAGAAGAAGAAGAATGAGGAGAGGTTTGTTTATCACAAACCCTTTATAGAACACTCTCAATTATATTAGTAAGAATGAAATAAAAAAATGATATAAAGAGAGAAAAACGAATGAGGGAGAAAAATATTACAGCAAGGAAGCACAAATATAGTTCAAGTGAAGGAATAATAGTAACATATAGGTAACCAAAATTGAAAAAGATAGGGGATAATGAAACCCTTAAGCTTTTGAGGGGAGGATATGTAGGCACTCAAATTGAGTATTGACTAAACTCCTTTATCACCTTGTCTCTTCATTTATTTTATTCTATTGTACTTTCTCTTTTAAAATTTCATTATCACTAAATTTTATCATTGTATTTGTTTTAATTTTTAAAAGGAAATTCATCCCCTCTTTCTATCCTAAATGGACAAAAAATAGGTGGATAAGTCTTTATAGGAGACCCACTATCAATAAGAGGATCAACCTAAACATACCTTGTCTAGTAAATATCACCATTATCATTAGTGGGATGTTTGGATCTAAGGGGAAAAGACTCATGAAACATCACATCCTATCTAACAATACACTTTTGAAAACCAAGTTTATCTACCCAAAGTTTATAGTCTATCACCCCATTCCGAATACCCTATGAAAAAAAATCTAACATCCCTAGGATAAATCTTTTTGGTTTTTACATAATAATATGTAGTGCATCCAAAACTATAAAATTTCAATAAGATAGGGGATTATTTATGCAAAATTCCTCTAGAGTCTTAAAACCATTAACGATGAGGGGCACTTACTGATAAAATAAAATATCATAGTGGTAGCCTCAGCTCAAAAGGACTTGGGAAAACCCGATCATATGATCATGCTATGAACCCAGTCAAGAATAGCATGGTTCATGTATTTAGATAAAACATTTTATTGAGGAGTATTACTCATGGTTTGGTGTCTCATAATTCTTTCATATTATCAAAACTTGATAAGCTCGATAGATAGGTATTCAAGGCCAATATCAATCCTCAAGGACTTCAACTTTCTTCCTAGTTGACTTCCCATGGAGTATTTCCAAGTCTTAAACACCTAAAAGAAATCAGATTTATTTCACAATATATAAATAAATACCTTTCTTGAAAAATTATCTATGAAGGTCATAAAGAAGGATCCTAAAAATAAAAAAGGATGAATCCTCCGTTTCTTCCTGAGAACGTGCCCCACACGCCACCAATTATTTCAAATTTTAGGACCGTTACGTTCCTTCCTGCCTGGTCGCTGGCTACTTCCCCCTCGAGTCGTTTAGTTCCTCAACCATCGGAGGCTCCTGTCTCTCCAGCCCTCCCCTCTGGAGTTCTTCCAGCTTATGATTCCCCTTCAGCTCCCCAGTGTATGGATGGATCCCCTCCAGTGGCCCTCCGATAGGGATCCTTCAGGGATTCCCTTTGCGGCCTGAGGCTAGGCCCCCTTTAGACTTGCTTATTTGATGTTAATGTGTCCCTTCCAAAAGTTTCCTATGATGATGCCTACATTTCCATGGATGTTCTGGTTTCTGCCTTCACGAAGGTGGAGGCGTGTCTGAAATGGACCCTGATAGCCCGTTTTGGCTCTGAAAACCCCCCTCTATCAGTCTTCCAACATTTCATCCTATCCTGGGATCTTCAGTTACCAGTTCAGATCTCAGAGATCCACAGAAACTCTTTCTGCATCATCCTAGCCTCTGAAGAAGACTTCATCCATGCGTGGTGTAAATCTCCCCGCTCTTTCAACCGCTGAATTTTCAGTCTTTCTCGATGGTCGTTGGATGCCCACAGGGGAAAGGAGAGCCCCCTAGCTGCGGTTTGGATCCCCCTCCCAGGACTCCCAACCCCATTCTAGAATGGAGGTTTTTTAAGAGAGATAGGTGATGCCTTAGGCGGTTTTCGATGTTTGGATGCTAGAACCAGCTGCTGTTCTGACATGATGGTTGCTCACTTGTGTGTGGAAATGGACCTCTCCCTCCCCTTACCAGAGAAAATCCTTCTTTGGGTGTAGGATGTGTCTTTCCTAGGTTCTGTGCACACTGCAACCTCCAGGGTCACTCTATCCAGGTGTGTAGGAAGTGTCGCCAAGGGGAATGGAATCATCCTCCCAGAGCCTTAGGTCCCAGCGCTAGGCCATCTACCTCGTCATATGTTTCTTTCCCAGAAGAAGACCAGCCATCCATTACGCCAATGAGAGCCTTAATGGTAAATCCCTCTGCCCCCAGGTCTATTTCCCCAAGCCTCTACCCCTCCATTTTGAAATCTCCATCCAGGTTAGCATGGCCTTTAGGCCCTTCATTCCAAGACAATGGACTCCCTTTCAGGATGTCTGGGCTGACCCTCCTTTTCTTTTCCCTATAGCACCCAAGGTCCTTTCCCTGGAACCCTCCCTGCTTAACCCTAGGTCCAACCCTCCAACCCTTATATCCTTGCCACCCCCTCCCTATACCTTGTTGTATAGTCCCCCCCTGAAACATATGATGTTGTCCTTGATGAGGCCTTATCCTCCCAGGATGTCTCCTCTATCGTTAGCTTGCTTTCTCCTATTAATGTCCCTTTCCAGGAAGACAGGGAAGGCCTCAAGGATCCACAGTGCTTCCCTCCGACCCCCTTCAAGGATCGATGGCCTGCTTCCCCCTCCTTCATTGGAGTTTCTCCTCTCAATGCTCTGATGATGTACAGCAGAGTTGGAGTTTTCACTCACTCTCATTCCAGGATCTTAAAGGAGAGTTTATCCTCCCTATACAAGAAGGCTTCCAGCTCTAGGTCTAGTGCCAGAGCACTATCATTTCAATGATTCCTATCATTATTTGGAACACCTGTGGCCTCAGAGCCAGGGTCAAAATAGATTTTTCCACCTCAAAAATTAAAAAGCACAAAGCTGCTGTCGTTGGCATTATTGAGAACAAGCAGAATCCTTCTAAGATTAGTGAATACTTCTGGAAAATCAAAATGCATCGATCCATGCATGCAGATACTTCTAACAACCACATATGGATTTTCTAGAACAACAGCTACTCTATCGATTTGGTTCATGCTGACAATCAGTTCATCACCACAAAGGTTACCAAAGGTAACTTATGCCTCTTCATGACCTTCGTCTATGGGAGCTGTGACCAACACCAAAGGGGAATGCTATGGAGTGACCTCTCAGCTTTTGACCCGGGGATCCATCCATGGGTTTTTGGGGGTGACTTCAATGTTGTTTACAACCCTAAAGAAAGGAAAGGTAGGGACCCCTTCCATAGGAAATCTAGTCTGAAGTTTTTCCAATTCAGGGTGGAGACTAGCCTTATGGATCTATGATACTCTAGTAACCATTTTACTTTGTGTAGTAACCAAATATTCCCCTGTCACTCGAGGAGCTGGTTGGATAGATGTTTATCCAACTTACACGCCACCACCCTGTTCTCTAAGGAAAAAGTGAGTCACTTGGTGTGGGGTCTTTATGATAATTCCCCACTTCTGGTGTCATTGTATTTGGGGAAGGTCTATAAGGAGAGGTTTTGATTCTATCACTAATGGGTTAATATGTTGGGGTTTCACACCTTGGTTAAGTGTGTATGGAATGAACCTTCCTAGGGCCACTCATGGGCGGTCATCCACAACAAGCTTCAGAGTCTTAAGTCCCTGCTTCAGGAGTGGAAGAAAGAGTATCCTCTCCCTGATGAAGATATGGAGGAGGCGATGAAGGTAGTGGAAATCCTTGAAGGAATATTAGAGGAGGCGTGGGATGAATGAATCTTCAAGGAGCTTGCCAATAGGAAAGAGGCCCCAGTGGAAAAGATTCTAAAATAGGAATGCTTGGTGAGAGAAGAATCAAGAATAAAATGGATCAAGGAGGGTGATAAGAATACCATATTCTTTCATGCATGTATGAAGGAAAGATAGAGACCAACACAACCTAACATAATTTTGGAAGATGGTTCCTATACGAATGATATAGATGTTGTGGGTGATCTGGCACACACTTTTTTTAAGGATCTCCTTGCAGGTTCCGACCCCCGTATGTCCAATGGGTACCCAGGAAGAGACACAAACCTCTTTGAGGTGATACCCAATTGCATGTTAATCCATGAAAATGAGAGGCTGTGATCTATTCCAGAGGAGAAAGAGATTTAAGATTCCATGAAGAACCTTGAATCAGAGAGTGACACAGGTTTAGATGGCTTCCCAGGATGATTCTATAGGGCCTCATGGAATGTGGTGAAGATGGATATTATTTCAGCCATCCAAGACTTCTTTCGAGGAGGAATCCTACCAAGGGTTGCTTGCACCACTTATACGGTGCTTATTCCATAAACAAGGAACCCATCATCTGTCATGCACCATTGACCGATGAGTTTATGCAACTTTACTTATAAAATCTTAGTTGGTATTATTAATGCTAGGATCTCTATCCATCTTCCCTAGTGGATCACCATGGAATAACACGACTTTGTGAGGGGGAGATCAATCCAAGGATCCATTGCTCTTTCCCAAGACATGATCAGAGACATCAACTTAAAAACTTGTGGATCTAATGTGGTGATGAAGCTAGATATGAACAAAGTATATGATCATGTGGAGTGGGGATTCATTAATAGGGTGTTGGAAGGTATGAGATTCTCTCCTTGGAGCATTTATCTCATATTTAGATGTGTATCCTCATCATGACTGGCGGTCACGCTTATGGGGAAATCCTACGGGTTCTTCAAGGCCACCCGCAGCCTAAGACAAGGAGACCCTATCTCTTTGAGCATCTTCACCATCTCCTAGGATATCTTGAGTCATCTTATTCAGAGGAGCACTACCAGTGGAGCGATTTATCCCTACCGAAGGAGCATGAGGTCTTGGTCTATTTCCCACCTAATGTTTGCAGACAACACCCGTATTTTTATGAATGTGGGCAGAAGGTCGATTAGAATGAGGTGCTATATGAATATTATTTCTGGAGTGGATAACTCATTAACAAATATAAGAGACTTTTCTTCATTTCTAATAGGTGCTCTCCCAGATGGATTTTTGTGGTTCAAAATAGCCTCTCTATGCAACAAGGAAGCTTTACCATGGAGTATCTGAGGGCTCCCATGTCCCCAAGAAGATTGTGTATAAGAGAATTTGATTTTCTTACCAGTAAGATCATGGACCATATCCACAACTGGAAGAATAAATACCTTTCATTTGGGGGATGCATTGCACTAATAAATAGTGTACTTCTTGCCACTCCTATTCATGATTTATCCTCCATTAAATCCCTGAAGGGAGTCATCATCAACATTAATAAGATCCTGGATGGTTTTATCTGGGACCCTCAATCAGAGGGAAAAATCCATTGGTCCTCCTAGAAAATAATGACAAGGACAGCTAGTGAAGGTGGTATTAATGTACGAATCCTTATGGATACCCTACAGTGCATGCACGCTAAACCGACCTAGGAAATATTGGAACAACAAACACTGTGGGGCCAAATAATGAATACCTCACAGTATGGAAACATAGAATCGATCGAGGGTCACAAATCTCCGTTCTGGCCCACTATCTCTCCCCTTATCCCTGAACTTCAAACACATGCACATTGGATTGTAGGGTGGGGAGATATATCATTCTAGCATCATAACTGGGTCGGGGAAGTTATTGGATTCATGGGATGTCCCACCCCCTTGACTTATTTTAGGGAATCTAACAGTCACCCATCCTTCATCAAAGCAGTGTTGGATGATGATCAACATGACACTTTCAGTCTTATTGATCTGTTCTCAGAGAATGAAAAATGCGTTTTCACTCCATCTTCCTCAGGGATATTCACCTCTCAGGACATTCATTGATCTCGGGTTCCCCAGGACCTTTTCCTAGCTAGAATGATTCCTTGTGGTTCAAATCCACGACCTCTAAGTTCAACTTCTTGTTTTGGAGAATTATAAATAAGTCTCTCCCCATAGATGAGAACATCAAACGATGTGGGATCCCTTTGGTGTCTTGATGCTCATGTTGTAAATGCTGTAAGGAGGAAAGTGTGGACCACCTGTTCTTTAGTGGTGAATAAGAGTGTTCTGTTTGGAGATTCTTTGGGGAGTTCACAGGTCTCCTTGTCTGTAACTTAGGCAACCTCTCTTTCCTAGACAGGTGGTTCCACGGATTGGGAGACAGAGGATCAGATAAGATGGTCCGCTACATGATCCTGCATGCTGGATGCTGGTGCATCTATTAGTCCAAAAATAAGGCAAGGCATGAAGGGGTGAAGTATAATGCCAACTCCATCATCACCAGAACCAAATATCTCCTCCTTGATATGGATAGACTTGTCAACAATTAGAAGGAGGATCCCTCTCTCTTCGAAGTCTGCAAGTTAGTTCTCAAGTTTCTTTTCATGTTAACACAAACTCCATGGATCAATGGGTTCAATGAAACCCACCATCCAAGGGACTTAAACTCAACAAAAATGCGTTATGAAACATAGTGGTCCTTCGGGGTGGAGGGGTTGTGCGTGACTCCTATGGGTCGGTTGTTTTGGAATTCTCCTCCCAGTTGGGCCAAGGTTTCTCCTTATAGTCCTAGGATAAAGCTTTTCTTACGGGACTTCACTTGTGCCAACTCAAGAATGTTTAGGTTGAGGAGGAGGAAACTATCTCTAAGATTCTTCATTACGTCCTTTATGGACTTTTCCCATCTCCGTGGTCCATTTTATACATCATTAGAAAGTGTAGGTCCGTGCTCAATAACAGCATCGAGGTGAGACACACTTGGTGAGAGGGGAACAAAGTCACAAACTACCTTGATTTTTTGGAGGTTTTGGGCCCATACCCTATTTGACTACATACAGTGAGCTCCCTGAAACCTGAGGGTGTTAACCTAGTTAAAGGGGATTCCTTCGGCCTTCACTATTTCAGACCACCATAAGGCCCTTCCAGATGTGTGTGCTTCAGTTTGTTTTCAGTTGTATCTCTTCTTTCTTAATAAAAATATACACTATGATGATGAATGAGAAATAAAAAAAATTAAATAACAAGTGAATAAGAGCCTCCACCATGGGAGGCAATCCTATAAAGTTTCCATAAATCAGAGTGAATATATTAAAGTGGGTTAATTTCCTTAAAGATAGATTTATGAAAAATGATTCTCTTAGACTTACCGAAAACATAGTGTTCACAAAAATGTAATTTACTTGGTGTAACATGGGTAATCTTCCCTTCCTTACTTAGATCCTCTAAGCCTTTAACACTCACATTCCCAAGCCTTTTGTGCCAAAGCATGGTGTTGTCACTGTTGTGACATAGGTGATGCCCAGTTTCTTAGTGTAGGTATTTCCATTTAAAACATATAACCCATTGACTAAGAAACCCTTAAGAACCATATGAGAACCCTTTGATATTTTAAGGTAACTAGAATCAAATTTTAAGGTAAAACCCCATTGATCCAAAACACTTAATGAATAAGATTCCTATGCAAATTTATAACCCATGTCACATCCAATAAGGAAAAAAGACAATGTTCTATGATTTATAGCACAATAGAACCTTTACCCATGATAAAAAATCTCCTATTATTTTCTAAAAAAACATCTCCTTTATCTCCCCTAGTTAACTCCACAAAGGAACTCCTACCTGAATACATATGGAAAGAACACCCTGAGTCTAAAACCCACTCAGACACTAATGTGTCTTGGGACACTTTCAACACTTCATCATTCTCATATCCTTGATTTAAAAAGAGACAATGATCAATAGATTCTTTAAAAGGATCACCAAACTTCAGATTGGGGAACTTTGGCCTTACATGGCCAATTTTCCCACAATTATAGAAGGTGGCCTCTCTAGTATTTTATTTAGGACCATTTCCCCTAAATTAGTCATGACTCTTACCACCCTTCTTATTTTTACCTTTCTCCTTCCAATGAAGCTCAAAAAAACCTTTAACACTCAAAACCTCAACTTCAGAATTAATTTTAGCTTTGTCATGCAACTCATGATAAATAAAGATAGATTTGAATTCCTTTAAGTTCAAAGAGTCTCTATTATATATCATAACATCTATAAAATTCTCATACAAACTATTCAAGGATATTAAAAGTATAATGGATAATTCCTCATCTAGTATATAAAACATTAATAATGGATAATTCTAACATGATTTTATTAAACTCGGCATGATGCGTTTGAATAGAAATTATAGGACTCATATTGAATGTATATAGTTTATGTTTTTTTATAAATACAACTTATCAATGAATTTTTCATATATAATTTTTCTAACTTAGAACAAATGCTATCTGTAATTGTTTCAAATACTTCCTATTACAAAACCTTGTCAGCTAAGGATAATGTCAAAGAACTATGGGATTTCATCAAAACATTAGGAGGGATATTAGAGGAAGTGGTCACAATATTTTTATCTATGGATTGAATTACATGAGGCTTCTTGGGGCCATATAATGCATCTTGAAGACCTTATTTAATAAGTAGTTCTCTCACCCTAAGTTTCCACAAGTTAAAGTTATTTTCTCCATCTAATTTATCAATAACACATATATCATAAGACATTATCATATACATTAATATTTGATACCAACTATTGAGGGAAAAACATATGGATATCCCTTATTAACCCAAGATCATGCAACTATGATATAAATTTCAGCTTGTAAGAGTTTTAGAAATAAGGGAAGAACAAATGATGAAACATTAACAATCAAGAATGAGTGAAAAAATAAAGAAAGTAATAAAGAAAACATAAGTATTGAATGCGGTTTGGACCAATTTGGTCCCACTACATTGAAAAAACACCATCATATTTCTACTTTTATTAATACACAAACAAAATGTACAAGAAAGTGAGAAAATCATACAATTGAGCCAGTAAGAAGAGAATTCCACAATAATGGAAACCTAAAGGAATAGTAAAAAAACATTACTCCATGTTAGATTTACCAATTGAACAATAAAGAAATAGATCTATGGGAAGCTCCAATAGTATCAACTATAAGCGATCAACATATTACCTCAAAATCCGAAGCTTCTAGTTGTAAGGTCCCGTGTTTTTCCGGATTGCAATTTTGAGTGAAAATTTGAATTTTTTATATCATGTTCTTATAAGGGATAAAATGGTATTTTTACCCTAGAATATGACCTCATATAATTTTTTTGACCACTTTATTGGTCCCAGAATAGGGTGTTTACCCTAAGACAAGAGTTTGGTAGATATCCAGGCCGTTTGATTTTTAGCAGAATAATTGATATTTAATATTTAATAAATTAAATATCAATTTATTCAAGCAAGTTTTTTTTGGAAATATATTTTGAATAGAGAATCTAATTGAGAATACTTCTCCGTCGGTGAGTCCGGAACATGGATTTTTTCTTAGGTGGGGCGTAAAATCTTATTGGGTGTTGGGGTTGGGCCCCCTTTTTTTCTTTTCTTTTCTTCATTTTATTTTATTTATTTTGTTTATTTTCCTTCCTTGTATTCTTGAATACTCCCCCATGACTTCTCCTTCACGTGACTAAGAGAGAGGAGAAGGATAGAGATAAAGAGAAAGAGAGGGAGAGAGATAGAGGTACTGTTGCAGAGCTCGAGACATGCCAAATCATCATGTGGCAACTGTGGACCATGGAAATAAAATAAGTTCAGTAGATTCCACCCAAAGGTAGGATGTTTTTAATTTTTCCATAAATCCTTGCATTTTAATATTTTCAAGTTTTAATCCCCTATTATACTTTATTGGGACCCCTAATGGGATGATCTATAGCTTTTGCTGAGAAAATAAGGGTTTTAGGGAGATTTGGGGGTTTTCTATTTGGGGAAACCCATCTACACAACATGTGGTTCAGGGAACACACATCGTGTGTTCTTTATATTTAGGGAAGATGAAAATTTTAAAGTACATGCAATGTATTAGTTATACACGCTATGTATAGGGACTTGTCCATGTGGATGAGTACCTAGCCAGGCTCCCTGTGTAAGGGGTATACGTCGTGTGGAGTACACGGCCAGACCCTGTGTGGGTCGCATGCCATGTACAAGTACACGACTAGGTGATATACATTCCTAGGCTATTCGAGGTACACAGGTAGGTACCCCGTGTTGGGTAAACGCCATGTACAGGTCCAACATGTCATGTACTGGGGCTTTTATAGGCCAAGTCCAGCTGGATTACATGCCCAGGTGGGGCTTTGGGAGTATATGTTGTGTGATCAGGGAGACACACCATGTACTACCCCTTTTGCAACCCATTTTGGGTTTTTCTTTTATTCTTGCCTAGGAGTTAGAATTGGACACATGAGTTGTCCATTATCAGTATCTTCCCACGTAGATCATGATGGTAAGACCCGTGAGGTGTTTTTAGGACTCCTAGGTGGAGTTTCATGAACATATAGGTTCTTCCTCTAGTAATTGAATTTAGTCATCTCCTGAGAGAGAGGCTTGAATGAGAATGATGGGTTGGGTGTTCAGACCAACCTCATTTGAGAAATTGATCTGATATGATCCATGATCTATCTCTCTAAACCAATTCCTTTATAGATTTTCCTTTGAGGACGTATCCCTTGTGAGATGTAACCTTCTGGCCTATAATTCCATGAGACTAGTTGTTTCCAAAGATCCCTTATAGGATTATTATGCTTAAGTTTCAACCCATAGGACCCCATATAGGATGCCTCTATATTCTTCATGTTACCAAGGGTCCCCTATGGGATGTATTTTCTTACGTGTTGACATAGGGAATCCTTAGTAGGATTCCTCTTAAGTTTGAATTGATGGACCCAGTGGGTGCCCTATTGTTTGAATGAACCTGAGCCAGTACATCGAGTTCAGGTAGAGATGGTAGTAGGTGTCACCTTAGAACTCATGCCGAACTTGTAATCCATTGGGGTTGTGGAAGTAGTGGTGAGTTTAGGAATTCATTCACCCTCACTCATTTGTTTATACTTTCACTTGTTTATTACTGATGTAATGATGTTAGCCATATGTGCTTCCTAGTTGGTGGCTATTGATCCTAACGTGAGGAATCTTTATCTATCTTTGGGATGCCCATATTTTCTTCATGGGATCCAGATTTTGAACCATGTTATTTCTAATAATTACTTATATACCCATAGGTACTACCTAGGATCTGGTTGTTGAGCCTATATATTTGATTATTACCTTGTTGGGATTTTCATAGGTGCTTCCTGGGATCTAGTTATTGAGTCTATAGTTATGATATAAAAGAATGAAATCTCTACTAATGATACTCATGGATGATTCCACTCTCCTACGCGATGATGATGATTTTTCTCTCCTCTATTTGATATATGATGGGGATGATTACAATCTCCTAGAATTGTGGTCTATAGAAGATAATTACACTCTCCTCAAACTGTGGCTTATGATAGGGATGATTATGCTCTCACTAATCAGTTTCTTGACTGTAGTGTTGGGCATTGCGTCTCACATTGTTGGATACCTTGAATTATTACTCTCTTCCAAATGATAGGGATGATTAACATCTCCCTTATTAGAGACTCCAGGGGTGGTCATGGTGCCTCATCAGTGAGTTATTCTTATAGATCGCCTAAGGGTTAGACCCTTAGGGATTATCCAAGTTCTGAATGTCATGACCACATACGGTTTGGGACTAGGGCTCATATATTAGACTAGATTTACATGGAATGATAAGCATGGAATCTAGATCAATTACCATTTACTAGATGTCTAGACATATTTCCCAAAAATCCTTCTTTACAGTGATTGGAGGTGAGTACGAGTGAACCTAGGAGTAGGACAAGTATCCCCATGTGGTGATGTATCTTTCTTAGAGATATTTTCAATATTGGTCGAAGAAGGTACTTGTCGATTGGTATTATCGACCCATAGATCAACATAAATATACCCAGCTTGAGTGTTACGATGTCCAGCTCAATTCCCTTTCATAGGATGTCCAGGCGATTGGGATTACCAACCCAAGGATTGACTGCTATTTGGTTTTATGTTATTTCATTCAACTTACTCATGAATATTCATATTTATGTATATATATATAGGTATGAGACTATAAATGTATACACATATAGATATGGACATACTTGGTGGTACTTTCCCAGTTAACTAGGATTATGGACCCAGGGTTTGACTGTGGTTTCATGTTTATTGGATTTACTTATATTTTCACTTGGGTATCAGTTAGTTTGAGAATATTTCTTTTTTCAAGCACTTATAACAACATATTTTATAGGATCATCATTGGGGTGGCCTACTGAGATTATTTCTCACCCCTTCATATGCACCTCGGTGTATGTGTAGACCTTATATCTTCTTTTTTAGGTTTATCATGGATTTTATAGTGGATAAGGATGAGGAATAGTGTTGCATGTTCGAGCAGAGCTGCTCGTGAGAGTTCTTATGATCAGGATGGAGGAGTTTGATAGTATCTAGAGACCGAGTACGTGGTCTGGCTCAGTGTTAGTAGTATAGCCCTGTAATTTTATTTCAGTTTCTTTTGTACTTATGTATCTGTATGGTTGACCTACTGGGTGACCAGTGTTGTATGTATGACATAGATGTTTGGGTTTTTATAGAATATAATTTATTATTATAGCATGTTCTATTTTAGTTATTTATTACTTCTACACTCTATTTATTTACAGTTGTATATGATACTTAGATATTTCTGTTGTTTTCTCACTCTTATATGAGTGCATAGTCTCACCAATGTCACACCCTAGGCCCTCACTAATAGTTGGAAGCCTCTGGTGTATAGAGAGATGCACTTGAGGCATCATAACCAACCGAATCTGAGCACTGTATAGTGGAATCCGGGTCGGGACATTACATAGTGGTATTAGAGGGTGTTCTTTGGTCTTTACTATTTGGGATATGGTAGATAAGAGTATTAGGAATGTGTTGGAACCTGTGATGGATATCAGACTGGTTCATCGAGAAAACTTATTCCATTAAGAAGTCATAGTTTCTAGGGGTATGGGATTACTTTTCTGATCTACGATGTTATAGTTTTATATGATTTTCACCTTGAGATACGCACTTGTTGTATGGATGTGATTTTTTATTATAGATTTATGGATCTTGGCCATCAGCAAGAGTCCATAGATGGATTTTGAATCTTGTCCAAAAAAGTAAAGAGGCATCTCATGCATCATATTTAACACATAGGATTGACATCATATAGGCCTACTTGTGTGTGATTTTTATTGATGAATGAGGCCTATATAATTGTTACTACTTACATATATATATATATATCATTCTGATTACAGGTTATGTGGATCTATGTTGAGGTATTTTTTTGTGAGGGTGATGACTCAGTCCTCATGCATGGGAGGCGCAGTGACCTAGTTGGTTGATATGGCATGTGATTCTCTTATGTTTCACCCCTTATAGGGTGTTGTTTATCATGTCGTGGTTATCTAATCGGATCACTGAGTATGATGCTGATAGATACCCTTTTTGTTTCTCATGAACTGGACCTCCAGGGGGTATTACCATATACAGATACCTAGTGAGGGTCAGTTTAGTTTCTCTTCTACATTAGTATCGTGACCTCCAAGGAGCAGTTCCTTATGAGGATGCTCGGTGAGTATCAGGCCCTTGTCGGTCATGTTTTTGATTTTGATCCTCATAGGTCCTTATGATCTTTAACTTCTTTAGAGAGGTTTTATATTTTGGGATAGGTGGTTAGACCTTGGGACACAATTGTGCGACTTGTTCTATAGGGTTAGGTGGGAGACCCAGAGGCCCTTAGTTTTACTTAGAACCTTGTAGTTCGACATCTATTTTATTCGAGGATAACCTATGTGAGTGAGGTTGGCCCGGGTTTACGAATGTATTTTTAGGTAGTGAATTTGGTTTTATGCTTGTTTTGTGATCGAGTAATGGCAAGTTATCGAGTTTTTCATTATAGAAATGTTGATTCCTTCATATTTTGACAAACGCCTTTGGTGCTTTGGTATAAAGATTGAATTTGATGGGCATGACTATTCGAGTACTTGGAATGATCGACCAGTGTTTCTGCTATTGAAAATATAGCCAGAGCACGGGTATACGCTCATGACTATAATGATTTTGGGTGACGAGCAGTTTTGGAATAAATCATGGAATAGGTGAGGTGATTGATTTTGAAGAGGAGTTACAAGGGAGTTTCTAGATTACTAAGACCAACCTTCCATGTAGCATGATCATCTTAGCCTTATAATAGAGGAATAATTAGAGTATGATTCAGGTGATACAGGTATATTCTGGTTGTGTGTGGTATCATTTAAATTATAAATCAGTCAGTGGTTGTGTGTGAGTTGTAGACCAATGTTTCCAAGACTTGTTGTGGTAATGGTTTTTTGTGAGTCATGGTGAAATGAAAAATGTTCCTCCATGGTAGAGGTGATATTTAGAATGGATGGGGTACCATAAGATGGGTGACCTATGGCAGAATCCTGGTAAGGTATTGACATGATGGTGAGCATGGATTAAAGAGAGCTGTATATGCCTTTCGATGGAATCTTAGTGTAATCCTGGCCAGAGATAATCATTCTCCATCTTGACATCATCTTGAGTATGTTGACAGAGCATCGACCCTACGTTAAGCTTCTCTTCCTTTTAAATGTATTTCCTAGTTAGGAAGAGGAACCCATTGAGGTTGCGCTCATGGAATGGTGTAAGGTAAGCCATATGGTTGGGAGTACACCATTGACCTTCTAAGGGTGGTGACCCTCATTTCAGTTGAAATCAATCATTTTCCATGATTTATTGAGCTAATATCAGTTTTTAGATGAAGATAAGGCTATTCCTATGGTGGGGAGTTACAGATTGGTTGGAGTTAAGTGTCTCCTGTGTAGGAGATAGTTGTTGATGCTATGAGACTAGTCGTTGGATACTCCAGATAGCTCCATTCTGCAGATTCTTGGGTTGAGAGCATGATTTATAGTCTTACCACTAGGATTCTTATGGATGAGAAGGTTTAGATTGGGGAGTTTATAAGATCCTATGTTTCTCCAGACTATAATTTTGAGCAGAAATCTAAATTTTTGTTATCACATGCTTATAAGTGTTAAAATGGTCTTTTCCACTAAGAATATTATCTCATATAATTTTTATGGCTACTCCATTAGTCCAGGAATAGGGTGTTTAACCTAGGATAGGAGTTTGGAAGATATCTAGGCCATTTAAATTTTAGCAGAATAATTAATAATTAATAATTAATAAATTAAATATATTTTTTATGTAGGTTTGTTTGGAAATTGATGCACCCGATTTGTGTATACATTTTCAAATACTTTATTGAAAATAAAAACAAGTTTTCAGAAATTACCTACTATTTAGTGGAAAAATACTTTTATTTTGGTGATATTGTTCATTTTTAGGAGATTTATGGCCAAATACACAAACTGGGGGAGAACTAAGCAAAAATTTACAACTACACGGTGTGTATATATATACACACCATGCACATTCAAGCTCAGACACGGGTTGACCAGGACAAGTACATGCCCAAGTAACCAAAATCCGGTACACACCGTGTTCACATACTAAACGCCATGTAAATCCTTCTAGAAGCAGTTGGTGGATGAGAAGAGTCGACATGCCCATGTGGCCGACTGAAGGGTACACGCCATGTTCCACATATACACGCCGTGTATACCTTTCTAGAAGCAGTTGGTGACTAAAAAATGAGACTACAATCCATGTATGGCAGTGCTACATGTCGTGTATATCTACCTACCAGGCGGTGCCGTGTTCCAAGTCAAAGACGGTGTGTTAGGCAGCCTACCAGCGGAGAAAAACAAGGACAAAAGCACGTTGACAAAAGTACATGTCGTGTACTTTTTCCACACGTCATGTAGTTATATTTTCAATAAAAGGAGGCCTTGGCCTTCAGTTCAAAATAGGGGTGTGAGGAGAGTGTGTAGAAATAAAGGGTTGAAGGTCCGAAGGAGAGAAGCTCTGCCGCCATACTACCACCATTCTACCGTCTACCGAAGAATCATTCCCTCCTCAAAGTTTCAAAACATGATCACATCAGGTATCAAGGGATTTGTGTTTATCTTTTTCTCTATGTGTAACTAAATACCCAGTGTGTTGGGGTTGTGGGAGATGATGAGTTGTAATTTAAATTAATTGATATGAATGTGTTTGTTCTTTTAACTTCTTCTTATTCTTCTTAAATCACTTCACCTTATCACTGAAAATTCTGAACTAGACCAAGGGAAGAATTTTCAGGGATTCAAAAGAAGAATACCAATGAATATTTTCATGATCATTGGAAGTATTCGTTGACTAAAAAATGGAATAAGATAAATAAATAACTGTTAAACACTAACTATCGGACTAAGGAGTTAGTTTCTTCAGCTCTAAATATAAGTTTACCAGACCAAGGAAACTTTATTACAAATTGAAACCCAGAGTGTTGGGTTATTATGAACAACACAACCTCATAATCAATTTGATTTAATAATCAACTTCTCATATATTCATAACCCCAACGCATTTCTCTATTTATCTATATCAAAATCAATTTTTCCATATTTTATTTTATTCATTAAGTAATTTATTAAAGAAAATTAAAACCAATTAATATTTTTATCCAAACAACAAAAATCAACTCTAAATTCAGCACACTTCACTTAGAAAAAATATGAAATAAATTGAACAAGACAAGAATAACTTCTTTTTCCCGATGGATCAACACCTTACATGTGCTATACTTGTTAGGGTAAAAATAATTTGGGATACCGATAACATACCTTCGGTGAAACGACTCGCTGAATTTTGGCGTCGTTACCGGGGAGCAAAGAAAAGTTACTTTTATTCTTGTTTTAATTAAGTTTGTATCAAATTTTAGTGAAAATAAAAATAAAAAATTCACAAAAATCTATTTTATAAACTCATTTATGTTTATCTTTATTTTTCATCATTTAAGCTTGGTTTGTTTTTAATTGTGCAGGTCGTTAGGTGTATGAGTGGCCACCTCACATGTTCCAAAAACGTTGAGTCATCAGGATTTTTTCAAATTGACCTAGAGATCGAACAGATGCTTTTGAGGTGCCAAAGAAAACTCATGGCCGAGCACAACCCCAATAACCCCATGGCACAGAACAAGGAAGGAAATCTAGCTATTGTTCAAGGAGATGGACAACAATCAAGACCGGAAGACAACCGGGACCAGTAAGCTCCACTTTCTCTAGGGTATGGCCTGTAGAAGATTCAACAATTCCAACTGGAGTGGATTCCATTTCTACACCCAGGTCAGGGACCATACTACGCCCCTTAGGAACAATAATACATGCCGGATCTACTCCCTTAGTAGCCACCTCCACGCTGTACTATCATAGAGTACGGCTTGCCATCCATCCATAGAGCTGACACGGGTATCGTCCGTCCACCGGTGCAGGCCCAACACTTCGAAATCAAGCCTGCTATCATGAAGCTGATCTAGAACACTGTTCAATTTGGCGGTCTTCCCAGTGAAGATCCCAATGCCTATCTCTCCAATCTTCTGGAGGTCTGCAACACGTTCCACTACCATGGAGTGTCCACGGACGCCATTTGTCTATGACTCTTCCCCTTCTCTCTAAGGGATAAGGCGAAAGGCTAGATTAAAGGCTTGCCAAAACGGTCTATCCTCACCTAAGAGGATCTAACCCAGACATTCTTGTCTAAATACTTCCCACCCTCGAAGACAGTGACACTACGGAATGAAATCCACAACTTCCAGCAGCACGACTCAGAATCATTGTACGAATCATGGGAGCGCTTCAAGGAGATGTTACACAAATTACCACACCATAGACTCTCACTTTGGATGTAGGTCCAAACCTTCTACGAAGGACTGACAACGAATACAAAGTCTATAGTAGATGCTGCTGCTAGAGGTACAGTAATGAGGAAATCCCCCGAAGAGCTTTTCGAACTACTGGAAGACATGTCTGCCAACAGATTCTGGTGGCATTCTGAGCGGGGCACCCAGAAACGAGGTATACATAACATTGATGCAACTACTATGCTTGCTGCCCAGTTGGACACTGTGTCCAAAAAGATCGATGCATTCAATCTAAAGGGTGCATCCCAAGTACATGCAACAAACCATCCGATGTGTAGCGAATGTGGTGATAACCACATCATGGGAGAATGACCAGGTTCTGCTAGAGGCCCTTTAAAAACTGAGGTAAGCTATGTTTCCCAACACTGAGGGTCAAACCAGTACTAGCAGTACCAGAACCTGGCATGACGTGATCAACAGAACACAGGCTGGGGCCAACAACAGTAGAATCTTTCACCCTAGTGACCGCCTAGCTGCAACCAACCTCCTTATCTGAACCAGTACCAGAGGTAGAAACAACCCCAACAGGGCTCTTATCAGCAGCAAGGGTTTCCAAACCCTCGCCCACAGTAGCCAAAAAAGCTACCACCTCCACCAGCTCAACAACCACCTCAAGAGGAGAACACCTCACGGTTAGAGGATCTCATGACCAAATTTATATCTACTACTGAAACTAGATTTCAAAATCAAGAGGCTTCTATTCAAGGCCTGGAGAAATAGATTGGTCAGTTGGAAAACCAAACATAGAGAAGGTAACCCGGTACACTACCAGGTAACACTGAGAAGAACCCTAGGGAGGAAGCCCATACCATCATACTACAAAGTGGAAAGGAGCTACCACAATAGCAACCAGCCCAGCCAGGTGCATCCACATCCCCTGTTGATGAAGAAGGAACAGATACAAACCCCTCCTCATTCAAAATCCCACAGAAGGAGGCTTAGTAGAATAAAGGAAAGGAGGTTGTCAAACCCTTTGAGCCTACCTTACCCTTCCCAGAGAGATTGAAATAGAGAAAGCTGGACCACCAGTTCAGCAAATTCATGGATGTGTTTTAGAAGCTGCACATAAATATACCTTTTGCAAAGGCACTGACACAGATGCCCACTTATGCCAAATTCATGAAGGAAATCCTCTCCAATAGATGAAATATGGAGGATCTGGGCACTATTTCCCTAACCAAGGAGTGTTCTGTAGTCGTCCAACACTCGATTCCTCCCAAACTCTAGGATCCAAGTAGCTTCACTATTCCATGTACTATTGGACCATGTGAGTTTGGGAAGGCCCTATGTGACTTATAGGCCAGTGTGAACCTCATGCCCCTTGAAGTTTTCAAGAAGCTAGGGCTCTACGATTTGAAGCCTACCTGATTAGCTTCTCAACTTGCAGATCGATCCATCAAACATCTAAAGGGGCTACTGGAGGATGTGATGGTCAAGGTGGGTAGGCTGATCCTTCCCATAGATTTCATCATCCTTGACATGGAGGATGACCAGGAGGAACCTATCATCTTGGGAAGGCCCTTCTTAGCAATTGAGAAGGTACTGATCGACGTGCACCAAGGGGAACTAATATTCCAGGCAGGAGACGAGAGAGTCTCTTAAAATGTTGTCAAGGATGTAAAGCATTCATCATTGTCTAAGCATGAGGGATGTTATGCGGTAACCACAATGGATGATCGCTTGAGCACAGAAGGGGATGATCTGGTATGTTATTTTACTTCAGATAATTTTATCACTCCAGACATTCCAGTTGAAGAAGATCCAGAGGACCTATAATTCCTAGAAGGCTAGGGCGACCACTACTAAAAACGTGTAGTTGTTCCTGATAGTCTAGAACATGAAAAGGTGCAACCACTTGTACCTTCAATTCTCAAGGTGACTGACCTAGAACCGAAGTCTCTTACGTCTTCTCTAAAGTATGAGTATTTGGGATACCATCAAACATTGCCTGTCATACTTAGCACAAAACTATCACAGGAGCAGGAAGATACACTTCTACAAGTTTTGAAACAACAGAAGCATGCCATTGGGTGGACAATTGCAAATTTGAAGGGCATCAACCCTACCATTTTCACCCATAAGGTGCTACTTGAAGAAGGTGCAAAGCAATCTCGGCAACCACAACGTCGCCTAAATCCCACATGAAGGAAGTTGTAAAAAAAGAGGTGATTAAATTGTTGGATACAGGAATAATCTATACCATCTCAGATAGTCAACGGGTGAGTCCCCTACAAGTGGTACCCAAGAAGGGAGGTATCACTATGATTTTAAATGATAAAAACGAGCTCATCCCCACACGCACTGTCACGGGCTGGCGAGTCTGTGTGGATTACCGGAAGCTGAATGACGCCACGAAGAAAGATCATTTCCCCTACCTTTCATGGATCATATTCTAGAGATACTAGCAGAGCAAAACTTATATTGCTTCCTCGATGACTATTCCAGCTACAACCAAATTTCCATTACTCCAGAGGATCAGAAGAAGAGCACATTTACTTGCCCCTATGGTATGTTTTCTTACCGAAGGATGTCTTTTGGAATGTGCAACACCCCCACCACCTTCCAGCTCTGTATGCTGGCTATCTTCCATGACATGGTAGAACAGATCCTGGAGGTATTCATGGATGATTTTTCCGTTTACGGAAAATCATTCACCACTTGCTTGCGGCACCTGGAGCTAGTTTTGGAAAGATGTGAAAACACTAACCTGGTTTTGAATTGGGAAAAGTGTCATTTCATGGTGAAAAGTTGCATCGTCCTTGGCCACAGAATCTCAACAAATGGAATAGAGGTGGACCTAGAAAAGATGGAAGTCATTTCACGACTTCCTATTTCGACTTCCATTAGAGCCATCTGCAGCTTTCTGGGGCATGCCAGTTTTTACATGCGGTTTGTCCGTGACTTTTAAAAAATAGCCCAACCCCTCACCAATCTTCTGACCAAGGATTCCATATTTGAGTTCGATGATCCATGTACTATAGATTTTGAGCACTTGAAGCAGTGCCTGGTGGAAGCTCTAGTGATGATTTCTCCCAACTAGGAGAAACAATTTGAAGTGATGTGCAATGATAGTGACTACGCAGTAGGAGTAGTCTTGGGCCAACAGCTTGACTGGATTTTCTGACCTATATATTATGCCATAAGGACACTTAATGAGGCCCAAATAAACTAAACCACCACATAAAAGGAGATGTTGGCATTGGTGTTCAAATTTGACAAGTTTTGTTCTTACTTAGTGTTATCTAAAGTTATTATTTATACTGACCATGCATCACTAAAATACCTACTGAACAAGAAATATGCAAATCCATGATTGATCCACTGGGTGATCCTCTTATAATAATTTGATATAGAGATCCGAGATAAGAAAGGGAGTGAGAATGTTATTACTGATCATCTCTCCCGCCTGGAGCTACCTCATTTGGACAAGGAGGAAGATCGAGAGATCAGGGAGGATTTCCCTAATGAACACTTATTTTCAATCAATGAAACACCTAGACCTTGGTACGCTTATATTTCCAATTTTTTGGTTACAGGTACCATTCACCCTGACCTCTCCTTCCAGCAAAGGAAGAGGTTTCTCTCTGATGTTAAGAGGTACTTCTGGGAAGATCCTCTTCTGTTCCGATTATGTGAAGATGGGGTGATCCATCATTTCATCCCCGAAAATGAAGTTCATGAAGTCTTGAAATTCTATCACACTTCACCAGTTGGGGGACATCATGGCTCTGACTGTATGATAACAAAGATCCTACAATCTAGGTTTTTCTAGCCCACCATGCATAAAGATGCACATGGATTTGTTTCCTGTTGTGATCGATTCTAGAGGACCGATAATGTGGGATGTAGATCTGAGATTCCCCAACACCCCATCCTAGAGGTCGAGATTTTTGACGTCTGTGGCATAAATTTCATGGGTCCCTTTCCCCCATCTTTCGGGAACACTTACATCATGGTTTGCGTCGACTATGTCTCCAAGTGGGTGGAAGATTCTGCTATAACTCATGACACGACCAAGGTAGTCATAAATTTTTTAAAGAAACATATTTTTAGCAGGTTTGGAGTTCCTTGAGTACTGATCAGTCATAGAGGGACCCACTTCGACAACACACTGATGAGAGGAATACTATCGAAGTATGGAGTAAAGAATCATATGGGAACACCATATCATCCCCATTCCTATGGAAAAAGTGGATCTCTCCAACCGTGAGCTCAAGAAGATCCTGGAGAAAATAGTCAACACTTCAAGGAAAGACTGGTCCAAGAAGTTAGACGATGCTTTATAGGCCTATCAGACTGCTTTCAAAACACCACTGGGAATGTCCCCATTCCACCTCATCTATGGAAATCCATGCCATATGCCAGTAGAATTAGAGTATAAGGCATACTGGGCCATCAAGGCCATGAATTTTGATCTAAAGGAAGCTGAAGAGAAGCAAAAGTTACAACTGTTGGAACTTGATAAAATCAGATTAGAGGCATATAAGAATGCCAAGATGTACAAGGAAAAGACGAGAGCAATTCACGACTGGATGATTTCACGAAAATATTTCCAACCTAGTGGTCAAGTACTCCTCTTTAACTCTCGCCTTCGATTATTCCCAGGGAAGTTAAAGTAACGATGGTTGGGACCATTCCAAGTTATACGAGTATTACCTCATGGAGACGTGGAAATTTCTGGAGAGGATGGTCAACCATTCAAGGTGAATGGGTAGCGGTTGAAAGCTTATCATCACATGGATGACACAATGGGAACATTGTCCACCATACAACTCAGGTAAGATGAGGTAAGTAGGTCAAGACAACGACCTAAAATAAAGGTGTTTCCTGGGAGGCAACCCAGCGGATACATGCCGTGTACCACCAGTACACACGGCGTGTACTTATTCATTTTCATTTATCTTATAACTATTATAAATATATAACTTAAAAAAGTAATAAAAATTGATGATGCTTGTGACAATGGTATGGTCATTGGAGTTTATCCGAGCCATCACGGGTTTGAATCTCTCCTGACCTACCTTCGACACGAGGTTCCTCCTTTTTCTCTTCTTATTTTCTTACACGACATGTGTGGTAGTTTTTCATATATATATATATATTTTCTTATAAGAAAACCCATGGTGGGTATGGATCGGTTGTCCAAGATCCTAACTTGGCTCCAAAAGACCTGGGTTCGAATCCTGACAACCTCCCCATTTCCATCATTTGTCCTTTTAATAAAATCACACGATGTGTCTTTCAATATACGTTGTTTGCACTATGTTTTCCTTCTCAAACTGGAAAGATTTTTCGCATAAAGAAATTCATGTGGGTGAAGTTGGCAGATTGGTAGAGTCTCAGCCTGGGATCCAAAAGACCCAGGTTCGAACTCGGCTAATCTTCCCGCTTCATCCCTTTTTGTCTAATTAAAAAAAACAACCACACGTTGTGCCTTTATTTTTCCCATGTAGAATAGCTCTGATTACGTTAAATATATTTAAATAATATATAGGAGTAGCATTTCAACCTTTTCTCCAGTGGTTGAGGGATTCTATTTGGAATAGCTGATCCCCAGTTCGATCCTCGCCCCAAGCACCAAACCAAAGGTTGTACTTTTCTTTTCTTGAATTTAGAACACACAACGTGTATTTACTGATACATTATGTGTATAGTATTATTTTTGATAAATTATGTATATATATATACATATTATTTTAGTTATTAATATTAATTATTATATAGTTTACTATAATAATTATATATATATAATAACTTAATATTAATAACTTAAAAAAATGGGATACACGGCGTGTAGTCTCTTGTACACACTGTGTACCTCGGCTATAAAAGCTGCGAACCACCCGGCTTCAGACCGTTTCGCGCGGCTCCTTCCCCTCTCCCCGTTTCTTCCCCTATATGACACCCGAACCCCTTCTTCCCAAATCCATGGATTTTGGGAGTTTTGGGTTCTGATTTCTACTACATTGTGATCTTCAGTCTAGGTACGCCCTTCTACACCCTTTATTTTAAGTTTTCATAAGCGTTTAGGGTGATTTCTAGATCGGTTGACCATTCGGATTCCGCGATACACATGCACAATTTGAATAACACATGCCATGTACTTTTGTACATGGCCACACACTAAATGCTTTGCGATTTGAATATACATGGTGTGTATATTTGGTACACACCATGTACTATCCCCCATCATGTCTGGGTATCTTTTTCACACGGCCTCACACACCATTTTCATGGACACGACATGTTTGTTCATTACACGCCATGTATACCATTTCTTTTGGCTCGTCCATGTGTAGCACTTCACATGACCATTTACCCATTGTTCTTGAACATGACATGTTGTCCTTGAACACGATGCGTCTTGTATTATTAGACCTTCTTACATGATGCCTGTGTTTTCAAACACCACACGACCCAAACCACTTTCCAAGAACAAGTCATGTATATTTGGTACATGTCGTGTATCCTTCCCTGGTCTACCCCCTACTCCCTCAGCGTGTCTATCCAGAGAACATGGGATGCTAACCCGATTTGACTACACGCTGTGTACTCTGGATGCACACGCCATGTACTTTTTATTTTTCAGTTTTCTCACATTTTCTTTGTTTCCTTTTTGTTTCCTTTTTATTTTGTTTAGTTTTTCTTTATTTTTCAGGGTATGGTAGACATAGATCATTCCTGTGGGAAGCGTCCCACCTTCGCCACTAAGGTCAAGAGGCCCATTTATCGTTTTATATGACTCTGACCCACGACGTCACCAGATCCAGACTCTCTGGTGTACCAGATCCCTTCGTTGGCTATCCTTCCACCACTCACTACCTCAGCCAAGTCTGGTCCTAGCAGCGCTGCGCCTCCACTATCTAGCACTGAGCCTCCGAGCACCACCCTTTCTTCTCCACAAGCTACTACTCCACCTGAGCTATCCTCATTTACAGCTGGTCCATCATCGACCACCCCATCCAACGAACCTATGCCTTCTGTAGCCACTTCGCCCCCAGATCCAACACCCACTGCTGCACCTCTGCCTAGGCTGGGCCCTGCAGGTGTTCTTTACCCTTGCATGGTGTTCCTGGTCACCAAATTGGCACACGACAGGGTCCGGTGCTTCTTTTGCCGCTCGATCCCGTTGAGAAGCTGCTATCTCGATAGCAGCGTCCCTCAGCAGCTAGGCATCTGGGGAGATTTAGAGGATCTCCTTGGAGACACTCCATTACTCATGATCTTCCAGGTAAGCACTCCTATTTTCTATAATTTATTTTTAGAGTTTGCTGCTTCATTCTAGTTCAATGGAGCTGAGTACCGGGAGACGCCTGGTGATGCGGTACCTGTGGTACGATTCTGACTAGGCGACCAACCCTTTTCCCTTACCATGACTGAGTTCAGCCGAGGGTGCAGTTTTTAAACTCATCCCATCACTCCACCCCCTATCTCCACCTTGACCCATCCCAAGAACTTTGAGCTCATTGCTATGCGGTGGGAGATTACTGGGCCTGACCACCACTATACCCCTACTTCACAGAAGAGAACCCTTATAGCTGACCCTATCCTTCGCTTCACCCACTGGTGCTTCAACACTATTCTTTTTCCCCTCCATGAGGATATGGGGGTCATGACCGGTCATGACATGGATATCCTCACCTGTGTTATCCAGCAAGACTACCCAGACCTCCCTTACATTTTCTCCTACCATTTCTATGCCATGTTTACCGGCCGTCAGGGAAACCTGAACGGTGGGTTTTACGCCACTCGCCTTGCCCACCACCTTGGGGTATTTGATCCTTCTCTTCCCCATGACCTGTTAGGTTCCCCCGAGTGGATGGACTATCTTATTCTTATTCGTATGGGATTGGTCCGAAAGTAGGGGGTGCTTACATCCTTGCCCAGGCGCCACCCTGTCCACCTGCTGACCCTCCTGCCCCTGCCGATGCACCTGCTCCTCCTTCCCCACCCCTTTTGGCTTCCCTACCTCATCCCCCTTCTTCTGACCCACCTCTTTTGGCCTTCCTTCTTCTATTATCCCACCAGCCCCACCTACCCCTGCACCCTCGGTCGATCAATATTTTTACCTTCGCCTAGCTGTAGTGGAGTAGCATGTGGTTTGTCTCGATCGACATCAGGACTGACTAGAGCAGATGTTGGGGATTCTTCTTCAGCATCATGGTATTCCACTACCCCCACCACCTACCTCTACCTCGACTCCTGACCCTTCTTCCATGGCTCCACCGCCCTTTCCTGCACTGGCCACATATTCAGTTCTCCTATATACTACGGGCCCAACTGCTGCTACCACTGCCACCACTGCTTCTAGTCTAGGGAGTGATGCCAAGCCTCCCATTCCAAGTCCATCTCCTATGGTTCCTACTTCTACGACTTCTCTTCTGGGTGCAGATTCTGAGCCTCTGGTTTCCATGGCTCCTGATCATTCTCTACCAGCTGTTTCTGTACCAGATGATGCCTCTTCTAAGGTGACCCCCTGACTAGTTTTTAGACACATGCTTTTCATTATATATATTTTTGTGATATCTTGTGCCTTTGTATGTTGTGTATGCTTGCATTGTTCTCTCTCCACCTCCATCACAGGTACTCTGACACCTTTTGGGATGCACTATTACACTACCTCCCATCTTTCTTCACATAGACACGAGGGGAGTATTTTTTTTCTATGTTTTCCATTGTTTTCTTTTCTTCCTTGATTTAATTCTTTCCTTACTTCCCCTCATTATGGTCCACTATTGCGTCCCCACATTCCCTTGTTCATCATTCTGGGCACTTGGTAGACCACGTGCGATATTAAGTATGGGGGGGGGGGGGGGGCGTCTCTCGACCACTTTAGTATTTTTCCCTTATCTTCATTCTAGAAGACATTATTATTAGAAGACATATTTGAAAATGTGAAGACATTTTGGTTAATCATATTTTTTAAATAATAAAGCTAAAAGTGGTAAGTTTTTAAAAAGTTGCATGCTTATTTTGGTTCTTAAGTGTTTTAAAATGATTTTTGATATAGTTTAAATTACAACTTGTAATCCTTGGCTAATTACATCGATTAGACTAATCAATTTTATGCAATTCAGGACCTGATTGTCTCTTTATTTTTTTTCCCACTACTAAGAGGTATTCTAAACCCTTTGTCATATTCTTTTTAATACCCTCTTTCTTGAGATATTCTTAGGATATACATAACTACCATAATTTGCAAGTTTTTTTTCAAAACATAAATAATTTTTGAATTACATTAAAATGATTGAGGCATTAGATTGTTTTAACCCCTTTATCTTGAGACCTACCCTACATCTTATCTTCATGAAGCCCCTATAAACCATGAATAACCTTTATAGGGAGCCATATTACAAGCCTATTTTCCTTCCTACCCTAATTATTTTATGATTTTACATGATTATTCACTTGAGATTAAAAGAAGGGATTGGAAACACATGGCATACTTTTGTGAATTTCCATGAAATTAAGTATGGGGGAGAGCCTCTTGATCATTTGGGGAAAAAGGGTTCTAAACTTCTATTCGTGGAAATTCTAAAAGGTCCCCTTTGTTTTTTTAAAAATGGTACAAATAAAGGGACCTTATACTCACTTTCTAGTTTGCGAACCCAACATACCTAACTAAAGGGGATGGTGATGATGAGATCATTTGATAAATCTTGAAGAGGAAACTTTTTACAATAATCTTAACTTTGAATATCATGCAACGTTATTTAAGAATTTATCCTCCTTTTTCAAGACTCAAAGTTATTTTTCACATCTTTACCTACCAACCTTTAGCCACAGAAACATATGATCTTTATTGAAAAGACCTCACGATTTTTGTAATTCAAAATTTTCTAAAGTAGAGAACTAGACTTCTTGAAAACCTATAGATAGAGTGTATATATCTTTGATTGAGAATAAATTTAAATTACAAACATCTTGAGTGTTGAGTATATTACTGGTGAGGTAAATAATCAAGTGGCTTGCGTATTTTTGAAAGGTTGAAACATGTGTTTAAGAGAGGATGAAAAAAGTTAATTGAATTATATATGAGGCATGATTAGAATATCTCTTGAATTGAAACTGTTTTGTAGCTTTTTAGAATTTTCTCTTATGACTTATTATTTACATTTATGATTGATTAAATTCCTTCCTTTTAAAATATAGACTCTTTTAATCAGATATTGATATTTTCTTGAGGGAAAACAAATGACTAAGTATGGGGGAGTTTGATGCACCCGATTTGTGTATACATTTTTACATACTTTATTGAAAATAAAAACAAGTTTTCAGAAATTACCTACTATTTAGTGGCCAAATACTTTGATTTTTGTGATCTTATTCATTTTTAGGAGATTTATGGCCAAATACACAAACTGGGGGAGAACTGAGCAAAAATTTACAACTACACGTCGTGTACATATATACACACCATGCACATTCAAGCTCAGACATGGGTTGACCAGGACAAGTACATGCCCAAGTAACCATAATTTGATACATGACATGTTCACATAATAAACGCTATGTAAATCCTTTTAGAAGTAGTTGGTGGATGAGAAGATTCGACACGCCCATGTGGCCAGCTGAAGGGTACACGCTGTGTTCCACATATACACGCCGTGTATACCTTTCTAAAAGTGGTTGTTGACTGAAAAATGAGACTACACACCATGTATGGTGGCGCTACAAGCTGTGTATATCTACCTACCAGGAGGCGTCATGTTCCAAGTCAAATATGGCATGTTAGGCCGCCTACCAGAGGAGAAAAACAAGGATAAAAGCACATTGAAAAAAGTACACACCGTGTACTTTTTCCACACTCCGTGTAGTTATATTTTCTATAAAACGAGGCCTTGGCCTTTGGTTCAAAAGAGGGGTGTGAGGAGAGTGTGTGGAGAGAAAGGGTTGAAGGTCTGAAGGAGAGAAGCTCTGCCTCTGTACTACCACTATTCTACTGTCTACCGAAGAATCATTCCCTCCTCAAAGTTTCAAAGCATTATCACATTAGGTATCAAGGGATTTGTGCTCATCTTTTTCTCTATGTGTAACTAAATACCCAGTGTGTTGGGGTTATGGGAGATGATGAGTTATAATTTAAATTAATTTATATGAATGTGTTTGTTCTTTTAAATTCTTCTTATTCTTCTTAAATCACTTTACCTTATCTCTGAAAATTCTAAACCAGACCAAGGGAATAATTTTTAGGGATTCAAAAGAAGAATACCAATAAATATTTTCACGATCATTGGAAGTATTCGTTGACTCAAAAATGGACTAATAAAAATAAAGAACTATTAAACACTAACTACCAGACCAAGGAGTTAGTTTCTTCAACTCTAAATATAAGTTTACCAGACCAATGAAATTTTATTACAGATTGAAACCCAGAGTGTTGGGTTATTATGAACAACACAACCTCATAAGTAATTTGATTTAATAATCAACTTCTCATATATCCATAACCCCAACACATTTCTCTCTTTATCTGTATCAAAATAAATCTTCCCATATTTTCTTTTATTCATTAAGTAATTTATTAAAGAAACTTAAAACCAATTAATCTTTTTATCCAAAAAAAAAATCAACTCTATATTCAGCACACTTCAATAAGAAAAAAATATGAACTAAATTGAACAAGACAAGAATGAATTCTTTTTTTCCTGTGGATCGACCCCTTACTGGTACTATACTTGTTAGGGTAAAAATAATTTGGGACACCAATAATATACCTTCGGTGAAATGACTCACCAGAAATATATTTTGAATGGAGTGTCAGATTGAGACTATGTCTATGTCGTTGAGTTCTAAATGGAGAGTTTTTTCTAGGAGGGGTGTAAACTCTTGTTGGGCTCCAGGGCTGGGTCATTCCCCCCTTTTCTTTTTTTCTTTTCTTTTATTTTCTTCCTTTTATTTTCTTTATTTTCCTTTATTTGTTTCTTGCATACACCCATATTGATTCCCCTTCACATGATTGAGAGTGAGGATAAGTATAGGTAGAAAAAAAGAGAGAGGTAGAGAGAGATATAGGTACCTCCATGGAGCTTGGGATGTTCCAAATCATCATGCAGAAACTGTGGACCATAGAAATGGGTGAAGCTTTAACGGATTCCACCCAAAGGTAGAAAATTTTTAAGTTTCTCCATAAATACCCATAATTTAATCATTTACAAGTTTTAATCCCCTATTGTACTTTCTTGAGACCCCTAGTGTGCTGATCTATAGCTTTTCATGAGAAAATGGGGGTTTCAGGGCGATTTGAGGGTTTTATGTTTGGGAAAACTTGTCTGCATGGCATGTGGTTCAGGGAACACACAATGTGTGTTCTTCTTATTGAGGTAAGATGATATTTTTAAGTACATATCATGTATGGGTTATATACGCCGTGTATAGGGACTCAGCCATGTAGCCAAGTACTCGGCCAGACTCCCCGTGTAAGGGGTATATGCTGTGTGGAATACACAGCTAGACCCTGTGTGGGTCACATGCCATGTATAGGTACACATCTAGGTGATATACATGACCATACCATATGAGGTGCATGGGTAGGTTCCCTATGCAGGGTACACATAGTGTATAGGGATAACATGTCATGTACTTGGGATTTTACATGCCAATTCCGCTTGGAGTACACACCCAGGTGGGGATTTGGGAGTAAATTTCATGTGCTTAGGGAGACATTCCATGTACTACCCATTTTATAACCCTTTTTGGGTTTTCGTGTCTTCTTTCATAGGAGTCATAATTGGACCCATGAGTAGTCCATTCCGAGTATCTTTTCACATAGATCACAATTGTAAGACCCATGAGTTTTTTTGAGTACTCCTAGGTGGTGTTTCTTAAATAGAGAGGTTATTTATTCAGTAATTGAATTCATTCATCTCATGAGAGAGAATCTTGAATGAGAATGATGGGTTGGGTGTTCGAACTAACCTAGTTTGATACATTGATTTGAGATGATCCATGAACTATCTCTCTAGAATTATGACTTTGTAGCTTTTCCTTTGAGGATGTATCCCTTGAGAGATGTTCCCTTCTGGCCTATGAGGTCATGGGAATAGTTGTTTTTAGGATCCCTTGTAGGATTCCTCTCCTTAAGTTTCAACCTAGAGGACCGTGTGTAAGATGCCTCTATCTTCTTCATGTTACCAAGGGTCCCATATGGGATGCCTTTACTTATATGTTGACCTAGGGAATCCCTATTAGGATTCCTCTCAGTTTTGACTTGAGGGACCTAGTGGGTGCCCTATTTTTTGATTGAACACGAGCTAGTACATTGGATTTGGGTAGATATGGTAGCGGGTGTCACCTTAGAACCCGTGCCGAACTCATAATCCCTTGGGGTTGTGGGGGTAGTGATGTGTTTAGGCATTCATACACCCTAACTCATTTGTTTATACTTGCACTTATTTATTTCTGATGTAGTGATGTTATCCAGAGGTGATTCCTGGTTGGTGGTTGTTGAGCCTGACATGAGATGTATTTATTTCACGTTGGGATTCCCAGACATTCTTCCTAGGATCCGTCTTCTGAACCATGTTATTTATGATATTTACTTGTATACCCAGAGGTACTTCCTAGGATCTGGTTGTTGAGCATGTATATTTGAGTATTACCTTGTTGGGATTTCCTGAGGTTCTTTCTTGGATCTGGATTTTGATCTTATCGTTATGATATATAGGCATGACATCCCTAATAATGATACTCGAGGATGATTCTGCTATCTCGGTTGATGAGGATGATTCTTCTCTCCTCTATTTGATATATTATAAGGATGATTATGCTCTCTTTGACTTGTTGTCTATAGAGGACAATTACACTCTCCTCGACCCATGGCTTATGAAAGGGATGATTACACTCTCCTTGATCAGTTACTTGACTGTGGTGTTGGGAATGGAATCTAACATCATTGGATACTCCGAATGATTATGATATTTCTGATGATGGGGATGATTCCTATATCCCTTATTATAGAGTCTAGGGGTGGGCATGGAGTCTCACCATTGATTTCTACTTACAGATCACATAAGGGTCAGACCCTTAAGGATTATCCGAGTTTCGAATGCCATGACCGCCTACAGACTAGGACCTAGGGCTCAGACATTGAACTGGATTTATATAGCATGAGAAGAATGTCATATAGATCAGTGAAAATTTACTGGATGTCCATACATACTTCCCTGGAATCCTTATTTATAGTGATTGGATGCAAGTATGGGTGAACCTAGGAATAGGATGAGTATCCCCTTGTGGAGACATAGCTTACTCAGAAATATTTCTAGTTTTGGCCGAAGAAGGTACTTGTCGATTGTGATTACGAACCCAGAGATCAACCTAATTATACACGACTTGAGAAACATGATGTCTAGCTCAATTCCCTTTCAAAAAATGTCCAGGAAATTAGGATCACAGTCCCAAGGATTGACTGCTGTTTGGTTTTATGTTATTTCATTCACCTTAGTCATGAATATTCATATTTATGTATATATGTATAGGTGTGGGACTATAAATTTATATGCATATAAATATGGACATCCATGGTTGAACTTTCCCAGTTGAACAAGATTATGAACTCAGGGTTCGACTGTTGTTTCATGTTTATTATATTTACTTATCTTTTCACTTGGTTCTTGGCTAGGCTGAGAATATTTCTTTTACATGCACTTATAACAATGTATTTTATAGGATCATCATTAGGGTGGAATACTAATATTATTTCTCACCTTTTCACATGCACCTTTGTATACTTGTAGACTTTATTCATGCTTTTTAGGTTGAGAAAATATTCCATAGCGGATAGGGATGAGGCCCAATGTTGCATTTTTGAGCAGAGATGCTCATGTGGGTTATTCTGATTGAGTTGGTGTAGTTAAAAAATGTATAGAGATCTGGTATGTGGTCTAGCTTAAAGTTAGTAGTATAACCATGTACTTTTATTTCAGTTTCTTTTGCACTTATGTATTTGTATGGTCGACCCAATGGGTGGCCAGTGTTACATATATGGCATAACTGTTTGGGATTTTATGGAATTTCATTTATTATTATAGCATGTTCTATTTCAATTATTTACTACTTTCACACTCTATTTATTTACTACTGTGTATGATACTCAGTTATTTCTTATATTATCTCACTTAGATATGAGGGCATAGTCTCCCCACTGTTGCACCTTAGGCCCTTGCTACTAGTCGTTGGCCTCTAGTATACAATGATGTGTACTTGAGGCTTCGTAACCAATTGGATCAGAGCACCATTTTAGTGGCATCTAGGTCAGGATGTTACACTAGTTTCCACCAGAACATAGTTCTTGGGAAAATTCTGATCTTTAATGACAAGGGTAATGAAATATCTAGCTTTAGATAATACCTTTGACTTTGGTCAACCTTATCAAGATCAAGATTCCATTATCTATGTAATAAAAACACTTGAATCTCATAAACACCATCATATGAATTATATGAATCCAATCTGAATATGGATATGATAAAAATTCCCCTGAGAGTCAAAGCTGTGGAAACGAATCAATATAAAATAAAAAAAATGAATGGATGAAAATAGGCAAGTTGTAAAAACCTGAAAAAAGAATAGAAAATGAAAACTAGTGAAAAAATATAACATGACTTAAAAGTATAACATGATAGGTGAAGCCATACACACAGACTACGGAAATCATATGCGACCTTCCAAAGTTGTGCGCACGCTTAGTGAAAGTTATACACGAAAGGCTGAAGACTTATGTTGAGGTCAAATACATATGTTGGGCTCAAATTCATTCATAGTATAATAAATTCTTATGAATGAGGAACAAATTCATACACAAAATAATCCCAAATACATATGTAGACTCAAAGACTTATATTGTTCAAGATGAAGAATTACACCACAGCTCAAAGACACATGGAAAAGCAAACGTCACTAAAAAAATATAATATTCCCAATTTTTTAAATGATAATAAACTCCTTTTTTTTAATTTATGATTTTTTTCATGTGAAAATGTAATTTTTTAATAAACATAAATTTATAAATAATTTAAAGGATTTACATAAGAGTAAAAGTCTTATTATTTTAACAATTTTTTTTTTGAATTGAAATGATTTATAATATTTAAAGGAATATTTTTGGAGTGAGGCACAGAGACAATAAGAAATCCAGGGGCCCATAGAGCCTCGATATTGATATAATAAAAATATTATATTTATTATATCACATGTGTGTATTATTTTCAGAAATAATTGAATATCTCATTAATGGTTTATTAGATGGGAAATATGAGATCTCCATCAAATCCAAAATGTGTGTTTTACCCTAGGCACGATATAACCTTTATGCTCATCAGGTGTTTAGTTAAATAACATGTAAGTGTAAATTTTTTACACTTTTCATTTTATTTATTTTTATTTTTATTTTTATTTTACTTTCTTTTTCTTCCACGCATGCCCCTCAGCCTCCATTCCTCACACGACTTCAATCCAAAACCCATGGAATCACTGATTTTGACCCATTAAACCTGAAAATGCCTTAATGGGATGGAATTAAATACTTCACAATCAATTTTCAGTTGAAACAAAAATTAAATTGGGTTTTTTAATTTTTTATTTTGGAAATGGTGTATGTTTACTTGGTTGGTGTTTCTAAAATAGTTGAACCACTCAGTATTCATTCTTTATTGATTTTGTGGAGTTCAGGTGATCCTAAAACTTTTTTGCGTGTGATTGGTGAAGCTTTGATGGTATGATTCAATCTTATTCTTCTGATTTTAGGTGTAGTGATGACACCTTCTTCTCCCTCCCCATGTTACACCTAAGGGTATATGGTTTGTTTTTTTCCTCATTTCTTTCCCTCATCTCAAATTCTGGAAAAAGTTTGAATTTTAAATAAAATGATAAAACCTAAATTATCAAGGAATAATTTATAAAATTACCAAAGGGTAATTGTGAAAAATTATCAAAAGATGATAATAAATAACCATCCAAAGATAATTACACCAAATTATCAAAGGATAATTTATAAAAAATAATCAAAATATAATTATGAAAAAATATTCAAAGGATAAATATGAAGAATTATCAAATGATAATTACATTGAATTATAAAGGATAATTTATAAAAATTATCCAAAGATAATTATTGAAAAATTATCAAAGGATAATTATCAAGAATTATCAAATGATATCTACATAGAATTATAAAAGGATAATAATATCGAATGATCAAAATATTATTTTTGAAAATTATCAAAGGATAATCATGAAAATTATCAAAGGATAATCATGAAAATTTTCAATGGATAATCATGCACAATTATCAAAGGATAATTTTATATAACTATTAAAGAACAATTATAAATAACTACTATATATGTTATCTAATTAATTTAGAGAGCTCCATATTATCAGATGTTGTCTTATAATTATTATTGAGGATAAGACCACTAGCACGTGAATTGGCCTGAAATGATAATTTGTAAAATATATGGGAAAGAGAAAGTATCATCACATGTGATATTTTATTTATTTTTTGAAATAAAATAGTTGGTTTTGGTTATAGGAACACTTGATAAACCTTGAGGGTATTCTTGATTGATAAGTATGATAATAAGGCTAGCTGGGGGTATTCTTGGCCATTGAGGTTTCTACTCCATCTTTTGACCCCACAAGATGGATTATCCCTATAGTTTATGTCGATGACTTTGATGTAGGAAGTTTCTTATCTCTTAGGTATTTTATTACACATGTCTCCTTATTATAATTTATATGTTGACATAATTGAAAACCATGATTAATTTTGATCATATGGGAATGTGTGCATGGCCCATGAGCCCTACTATGATATTTTATTCCGTGGGTATTGGTAGAGTATCTTGTTGCCAAGTTTGATTATGATCACATGTTTTTATGTGTTTCTACTATATTTCCATGATGATATGATATAGATGTATTTTATTCTTTACCATATATGTGTTACCATTCCTTGGAGGTTATGATTGGAACTTGAGATAGGTGGGCCATCGTGTGATTTGTATCCCTTAGATGGGGAGTATGCATGGCTTGTGGTGATAATGATGATGGACCCAAGCATAGGGTATAGGCATGAAGGCCTAGGGGCCTGACCTGAGGTAGCATGTTTGGGGCATGATGGATTGGGGGTCTAACCCAAGGCATAGATGGGGTATGATAGTCTGGGGGATTAACCCATAATGAAGTTGGGATAAATCAGTCTAGAGATCTGATCTGACTCAATGCATGGAGACTTCTGATACATGGTATTTTAAGATTAGTGGATGGTCCTTTCTCATTTATAATATTTCACGATCATTCTTCTGGCACAGATCTGAAGAAGGTAAGAATGGGGGTTTGTGGCATCTTGGTTAGTGAACAACCTTTTGGTTTTGGGTTGTATGTAGTTTATACTTATTATGAATTTATTATATTCACACCATAAAACTATTATACTTGATAAAACCAAGTTAAGTATGTATTGATGGTGTCCTATTGAGTTTTGTACTCACTCTCTACTTGAGTATTTCAGCACGCTTTCATATTCCATGACTAGAGATCTGATGAAGGGTAAGGTCCCTATGGTGGATAGCCAAGCATAGGAGTATGGAGTTTCTAATAGGCTGTGAAAGACTCCATAGTACCACTATTTAATTTATTTACTTATATTCATTTATTACTCTGGATTGTTTTTTTGCTTTGATAGCCCATTTATTTGTATAACATGTATTTCATCTTTAGATTTCATAATGTACTATGATTATATATATATTATTTTATTATTTATTATTGTTTCATGACATGATAATATGGTTATAGTCTCTCTATTGATATAATTAGACCCTCTCTACTTGTTAAAAAACTCTTGTGTATAGGGAGGCATGCATGATGTTTTGTGGCACTCTGACTCGAACCCCATGGTTCGAGTAGAGGTGTTAAAAAATTGGATTAGATGACCAATTTTATTCTTTTATTTTTAACTAACTTGGGAAATGGTAGAAGGGAGGAAAATGTATGGGACTCAGGTAGGGGAGTTTCCATATGACTGGCCAACACATGTGTAATAGACCTTCACGTTACCATGGAAAAGATTATTATTACTGTTTTTATGAGGATTTGGGTGCGTTCATGCATCATGATTAGGTTCATAAGATCATATTCCATATATATACTTATTTTTGGTCTGCATAATAGTTCCTTAATTAAATTCCTAAACTTTTGTTATATGCTTAGGATAGTTTCTTTATTGTGTGATATTCCATGTTGTTATAATATATCTTAATCTATATTAATTGGTTGAATTGAGCATGTTTTTATGTTTTGTTTTTATATATATGACTATGAATAATGTTCAGGGACAAAGACAAAGGTTAGTGCTAGTAGGGGTATACCTTGGGTTATGTGTGGACTCTTATGAAACCTTTTTGTAATCCCATAGATTGGATATGACCTGTTTATGTTCCTAATGTTCCTTCATGTTAAAAAATATTCCACCTCATAAATGTTTGGCAGAACCGCCATCCGAGCAGTAGGATGCTATAGAGCACATCCCCATACCTATTCCAGTGGTGCAGACAGTAGGTCCACCATATTAAAGATCCCTTCTATAGAGGTACATGGTTGACTACACTAGATACACATATATATACTTTGTATCCTCCATCATTTTAGGGAATTGGTGGACCACATGATACGAAAGATTGGGTGGGAATCATCAAGGATTTCTTTGATCTCATTGAAACAACCATGGTATGGAAGGTGGAACTGAAAGCTTTCATACTACATGGACCCGTCGAGCGATGGTGGGGTGTAGTGAACCTTTCGGAAAGATATAAAGGTATGAATTGGACAACCTTTAAATCCCTTTTATTCAAATATTTTCTTACAGGTACAATAAATCCATATTTTGATCACGAACTAATGAATCTTTGATAGAACTTAATGTTAGTTATTGTTTACATGACATGACTTAAGGAGATGCTTCAAAAGGCCCTGATGGAAAAAATAACTAAAGGATGATATAGTTATAGATCTTCTTCTAGATTCCAGTAAAACTTATTATGATACTTTCAGAAGAAGGAAGAGAAAGGTAGTGGTTTCACACCATAGTGGCAGTAGATAGCTAGGGTAGAGTAAGGAATCATCAGCACCTCTTATGGAAGAAATAGGTTTGTAGTGCTTCAACTGTGAGAAGTTTGGGTATTATCAGAATTTATGCTCAGTTCCTCAAAGGAAGTGTTAGTGGTTTGGAAATATGGGATAGCTCCAATATTTATTCTCTAGAGCTTTGAGCTTTCACAAAGAATCAGGATGAACATGATCTACGACTCATGGATCTAACTGAGGCCCTCAGCATTAGACTCAGATGAGGACCTGGATTGGTCAATCATTTTAGGCACAAGGTCATGAATCTAAGAAAGGTCGTGTGTACATAGTGGACCAGACTTAAATAGATGGTGGTGAGGGGACATATACTATATAAGGTATGAGTTGATAACCTCTAATTTATCCATAACCTTGTTTTATATCAATGTTCATTTTCCTTTGTATCTGTATAAGTTTTACTTTACTTAAATTACCATTCAAGTTATCCTTCGTGCCACTTACTCCTAATGGAGATATTGACCTTAAGACTGATCTCATTCCAGATGAATCACCCATTTTGATACCCCCATATCATATGGATCCATCCAAGCTGAAGGAGCTCAAGGTGCAACTTGATGACTTGGAGCTAGAATATTTGGTTCACGCTTTGAAGTGCTAGCCACATAATCTCTTTGGCGAGAGATTTGTTTACAAAAACCAAAAGAGACTTCATTATAACTTCACACAGTGGGACCTAAACTTGAGATAAAGGTGTTGGTTAGAGTGTATTCAGATGTTTGACTTTGAGATGGATTATGCACTAGGGAAAGGTAATGTCATTAAATATGCTCTTAGTCATAAGACGTGTGTTGAGTAGGAGATTGGTGAGCAGCCTTCAGAGGAGTAATGGAACTTGATGATCTTGTTTCCTAACTGGAGGAAGGATTCTTCTAAGGATTATTAATATTTGAATTGTTCCCCTTTATTGATCACATCCTCACTTTTGGACTAGGTGATGATTGATTAGGATCAAACCCAAAATGTGTTGTGATGAGGGAACAACTAGCTGGAGGTGACCCGATACCTAGGTGGTCGTTAGGTATTGATGATGTGATCATGGTACATGGGAGAGTAGTGGTCCCAACTTCCACCATAGAGTAGCTAATGAGAGACTTCCATACCTCTATATGGGTGGACATCCTCATGTGAAAAATATGTACCATGATTTCAGGAAAAAGTTATGGTGTTCGGGTATAAAGAGGGACATCGCTTGGTTTGGGTCTTGATGCATTACCCAAAAAAAGGGTAAAGGCTGAGCACCAGTGTCTTGGTGGTTTACTGTATCCACTCCCATTGCCCATGTGAATGTGGTAATATATAATGATGGACTTTTTGATGGGTTTACCTAGGACCTATAAGAGTTGTGATAGAGTCTAGGTAATTATAGATTGGATAACAAAGGTTTCTCACTTCTTACCAATCCGAGAAACTCACTTACTAGAAGATATGGGAAGGATTTATGTCTATGGAATAATACACTTACATGGAGTTCCATTGAGAATTGTATCGGACAGAGACACACATTTCATATTGCACTTTTGGAAAGGCTTGAAAAAATCCCAAGGGACTTAGTTGAGGTTGATCACAATGTACCATCCTCAAACAGACAAACAATCTGAGAAAACAATACACATACTAAAGGATATGGTTAGAGCTTGAATTATAGACTTTAGTGGATCATGAGATGATCATATATCCTTTTTGAGTTCATGTACAACAATAGTTACTAGTATTTGATTCATATAACACCATATAAGGATCTTTAAGGGAGACCACGTCGATCACTTCTTTGTTGGAATGAGGCAGGTGAGGTAGTGGTTATAGGGCCCATTTTGGTCTAGGAGACCTCCAAGAGAGTGTAGTTGATTCAGAATAGGTTGACCATTGCTTAGAATAGGCATATATTATATGTTGACCATACGAGGATATCCTTGTAGTTTACTGTGAGCTATTGGGTTTTATTGAGAGTGACTCTTTGTCTAAGCCACTAATGTCTAAGGAAGTAAGGAAAGCTAACTTCACATTTTGTTAGACTATTTTAGATCACTGAGCGGGTTGGGATAGTGGAATACTATATGTATCTTCCTTCCCACTACCAAAGTATGCACAATGTGTTTCATATATAACATCTCCAGAGGTACATTCCTAAACCTACACATGTCATCGACAATGAGGATGTTGAGCCTGAGCTAGATGGATCATATGAGGATCATCTAGTGAGGATTATGGATCAGAGTGAGAAATTCCTTCGAAGGAAGATGATAACACTTGTTCGAATTTAGTGTAATCATGCACAAATCTAGGAGGAGATGTGGGAGCGAGATTCTAATGTTCAAGATTAGTGGCCTGAGTTATTCAAACAAGACCACTAGAGTTACTTCTCAGGGATTAGAAGTCTATAGAAGGGGAGAATTTTAATATTCACAATTTTTTAAATGATAATAAAACCCTATTTTATTCATAATTTATGAGCATTCTTATATAAAAATTTAACTTTTTAATAAAAACAACTTTATAAATAATTTAAAGGATTTATTTAAGGGTAAGATTCATGTTATTTTAACGACTATTTTTTCATTGAAAAGATTTAGAATATTTAAAGGAATATTTTTGGAGTTAGTCACAGAGTCATCGCAATATTTCACGGTCTGTAGAGCCTTAATATTAACATAATAAAAATATTAAAATTATTATATAATGCACGTTATTATTTTAGAAATAAAAGAATATATCTCAAATAATTCCACAAATGGTAAATCTGAGACTACCATTAAACATGGAATGTAGATTTTACCCTAGGTGAAGCATAACCTTTGTGTGTGTTGGTTGTTTTGTTAAATCGAATGTAAGAGTAATTTTTTTACCCTTTTACTTTTATTTATTATTTATTTTTCTTGCTTATTCTCCCATGCACACTACTCAAACTCTGTTCCTCACATAGTTTTGATCCAAAAATCCACAGAATCACTCATTTTGTACCCATTCATGTTGGAAATTCCATAATGGGATGAAATTAAATACTCTTCAATAAATTTTTAGTTAAAACAAAAATTAAACTAGGGTTTTTATTTTGGTATTTTGGAAATTGATTATGTTTACACTATTGGTGTTTCTAAAATAGTTAAACCACTCAGTCTTCATTCTTGATTGATTTTATCGAGTTTGGGTGATCCTGAAAATCCTTCGCATGCGATTGGTGAAGCTATGATGATCTGGTTCAATATCCTTCTTCCAATTCTAGGCATTATGGAAACCCATTATTCTCCCTCCCCGTGCTGTGACTAAGGTTATATGTTTTTTTTTATTTTTTTCCTCTTTTTTTACCTATTCTAAAATTTTGGAAAAAAATGTTCGATTTTAAATAAAAGATAAAACCTAAATTATCTAGGGATAATTTATAATTATCAAGGGGAAATTACATGAAATTAGTATAATACAATAATAAATAATTATCCAAAGTTAATTAAACCAAATTATGAAAGGATAATTTATAAAAAAATATTAAAAGATAATTATGTGAAAATAATCAAAAAATGAATATAAAAAATTATCAAATGATACGTACACTAAATTATCAAGGATAATTTATAAAAAATATCAAAATATAATTATTGAGAAATTATAAAAGGATAATTATTAAGAATTATCAAATGATATTTACATAGAATTATCAGAGGATAATTATAAAAAATTATCAAATGATATTTACATAGAATTATAATAGGATAATTTATAAGAAATTATCATAGAATAATTATAAAATGATAATAATATCGAATGATCAAAATATAATTTATGAAAACATAAAAGGATAATCATGAAAATTATGAAAGGATAATAATGAAAATTATAAAAGGATAATCATGAAAAATTATCAAATGATAATTTTATATAACTATCAAATAATAATTTTAAACAACTACCATATATATTATTGGTTTAATTTAGAGATATCTATATCAAATTTGGTTTTAAAATTATTCATGAGGAGAATACTGTTAGTGTATGCATTGGCCTAAAATTATAATCTAGAAATTATCTGGGAGGGATAAAGTTTCATTTCATGTGATATTTTATTTATTTTTGTAATAAAATAGATGATTTTGGTTCTAGAAACCCTTAATGAACCTTGAGTGTTGACGTATCGATAATTATGATAATAATTCCAAGATGGGGTGTTCTTGAATGTTGAGGATTCCATTCCAACTTTCAAACCACATAGGGTGGTTTATCCTTGCTGTTAATATCTTTCTTGCCTCTTGGGGATTTTGTTACACATGTTTCATTGTTACAATTTATGTATTGTTATAATTGATAATTTTTCTTGACTTTGATAGCATGAACATGAGTGTGTGTATCCCATGAGACCTACTTGGATATTTGATTCCATGAGTGTTACTATAGTAGCTTGTTGTCATGTTTGATAATTATCACATGTTTTTATGTGTTGCAAATATATTATCATGATGATATGCTATGTATTCCTTGTATGATTTACCCTATATGTGTGTTACCATGCCTTGGAGGTTGTTATTGGTACTTGAGACAAGTGGACCATTGTGTGATGTGAATACCTTATAGGAGTAGTTCACAAGTCTTGTGATGATAAAGACTGTTGAACTCCTTGTTTTAATGATAAAAAAAATCATAATTCTAATTATATTAATGAATTTCATGTTTTTCTATAAGTATTTCATAATCTGAGTCAGGTGATGGAATTGACTATAGATGAGTCACTGTTGAGGTTAAGAAAATGTCAACCTAACTCACTGCTAGGATATATATTGGAAAATTGAAAAAGTATGAGCCACCATCACATATGAGTCACTCTTTTCCATGACTCGCCTCTAGAATGGAAATTTCAATAATTATGAGCCATTGTTAAACAAAACACCACCAGAGTATAAAATTGGAAAAATATGACTCACTGCCAGCTTTCCCTACCATCAAATGAGTCACCTCCAGAAGGATGACCTACCACCAGCTGAGACACCGCCAAAAAAATAAATTTTGGCTAACTATAAGACACCATCAGTATCAAGCCTCCAGAACAAGACACAAATAGTTTCACACCACCAAGATGAGACATCATCATCCCTAGACATCGCTTAAATGAGACACCGCTAGACTAATCCTCCACCACTTTTTTCTTTACTTACTTTCATTTAAACTATTCTAACGAATATTTTATTTAAGTTAATGTAGAATTTTATTTTAATTATTTTCTCTTAAATTCTTAATAGAAATCATTGAATAGGATGTCAAACATCAAGTATGAGGAAGGAGAATATCTGGATGCACATGGATATTCTTGCTACTACTGCTGATAAAAGTGTAGTAGACTCCCTTGTTCAATTAACAAAAAAGAAAAACCATGGAGTGAATCATATTTTTTTAAAGATGTAATCTATTGGTTACTAAACATATATTTGAATCCAAGTGCAAGAAAATGAAGAGCTTATACTCAACTAGGAATAATAACTACATCATTACATCAAATCTTCCTAGAGTCAAGAACAAGAATCTACGACACTCTGTTCTTCTGAAGATTTCAAGAGAACCCAACTCAAGCTTCACTATAAATACAATCAAGAGTCACAAGTTTCAATTCAACATACTAATCATCTATAAACTCTATACTCTAAGATTTATTAGTTCTATTTATTTATTTTTTACATATTGAGTAGTGTGTTCTATACTCTGTTTTATATACACACACTATCTCCTAAGATGAATTAGAAGATAATTGATATCTTCTCATCTAATTTCTCCTATACTACCACATATAATTGTGGTAGAGGTACTTGTATGGCCTTTTTATTTTTACTCCCATGTTGTGGAAGAGGTTATGTGTGACCTGGACAGTTTGTAAACTATTGTAAAACCCAATCCATGTTGTGGATCAACTTGTTTATTTTATATAAAATTCTTGGTGGTGGGTGATCACCAAGTGGATAGGACTAAGTTCTAGCTTGAGACTAAACCTATTGTTTCAATTTATGCTGTGTGTTTTTGTTTACTCTATTTCTGTTTTTTAAAACTGAAAATTGTTTTAACTATAAACAAAATATTCACTTTGACAGTTTATATTAATTTGTGTTCATATAGTATTTTGATCAAGTAAATTAATTTCAAAGGATTGTATAATATTATTTATTATCCATCCAAGATCTAATCAATATTTAATAAATCTTTAGAAAGATTAAGATCTCTATCATACTATATATTTTGATTAATTATTCCATTTTAAATTAATTGGGTGATTTAAAATTAATCCATTTTAAATAGAAAATTTTATTGGGTACTCAATTCAACCCCTACTGAGATACCCATTTTGACCAATATTTGGTATCAAAGGTTTTATTTATTTGGTATTAAAGTTTTCAAATATTTTTAACTGTGTTTTTTAATCCTTTAAGATATTAAATTTATGTTATTTCTAAATTTAGTTCTTTAAATGGATAATCATAAAGAAGGTTCTTCTATTAACAAACCTCCCCTTTTCAATGGTAACAATTATTCTCAATATAAAATAAATATAATAATGCATATAGAAAACATGGGTTCTAATATTTGGTCTGTAATAGAAGATAAATATGTTATACCTGATACTGCTATAAGTATTTGGGATGATGATACAAAGCTAGCTTACAATAATAATTATAAAGCCATGAATTCCCTTTATTGTGCACTAGGAGATGAAGATTTTAATAGAAAATATTCATGTAAAACAAAATTTGAAATTTGGGATACTCTATCAGTTTCACATGAGGTAACTACCAATGTTATGGAGATGAGACTTAAAAATTATACTATTAAATATGATAATTTTAAAATGAAGCATGATGAACCTATTTATGATATGTGCCTCAGGTTAAATGAAATTGTCAACACAATGATCTCACTTGAAAAACTAGTATCTGATAAGGACCAGATTATGAGATTGTTGATATGCATTCCAAAAATATGGATAGGCATATCTATCTCCATCATAGAGTCTTGTGACATTATCAAGATACCAATCAAGGAGATGATTAGTAAGCTTATGATGTATAAAGAAGATCTAAAGGTAAACCGTGAAGAAGACGATGAACCTAAAAGAAGACTAGTTTCTTTCAAGACCACTGCATCTAAACATAAGGATAAATAAAAGGAAAAGGAAAAAGTACAAGATGCTAGTTCTAGTGATAGTGAATATTCACTATAAAGTGATGAGAAGATGGCTCACATATCCATATTATTTAAGAAATTATATAGGAAAAATAAGTTCTTCAAGGAGCCAAACTACAAAGGTAAATATGATTCCAGAGGAAGCTGGAAGAAGGCTAGGAAGAGAGATGATGATTTAAAAGAATTTTTCTTCTTAGAATGTAAAAGGAAAGAACATATAAAATCATACTGTCCAAAGTTGAAATATAAAAATAAATATGAGGAAAAGGACTGAAGATACAAAAGGATATGAAATCCATATGGACTTCTTCTGAATATAGATCCAATGATTCAGATTCATCACATGAGGAAAATCCTGATCGAGCAAACAAGTGACTCATGACCAAAATTTCTAAGTTACCTACTATATCTTATTTGCTTACTGTACCTACTATGTCATCTATGCATGATTCTTGTAATTATAAAAATGAATTTAGTGATGATGACATTTCTAATGAATAATTGTTTGAATATTGAAATATATTAGAGGATACATGTAAATAATTGAAGGATAAGTATAAAACTCTCAAAAGACAACATGATTTGACTACTAATATAAAATTTGAAATATCTGTTGAAAAAGAGAAAAATGATCAACTGCTCAAAGAGAATACCGAACTCAAAATTTCAAATGAGAAATTCAAAAATACATATAAAAGTTTAAAAATGGTATAGAAAAGCTCACTCAAATTTTAGGCAAGCAAGTTGCACCTAAATATGTTACTAGAATATGATAGGAGCCTGGACAGTGGAAAATAACAGGGTACTTTTGTTCCTAAATCCATACTAGAGAGTTCTTCTACAAATTATTTTTTTAAGGGTACTAATAATGTTTTTATTTCAAAAATAATTCAATATTTTTATAAGAAACCCATTTGGTAATTGTGGGTTCCCAATTCCTTTATTACTAACATTTTTTGAAACAAATAGATTTGGGTACCAAATTCATTTCTTGCATAATTTTTTTTGAAGGAAAACTATTTAAATACCTCCTATAGAAGTATATGGTACTTGGAAAATAGTTGTTCAAGATAGATGACTGTAAATTATTCATGCTTCAAGAGCCTTATAAAGTTTGATGTTGGACATTTCATCTTTGGTTATAATGGTAAAGGAAAAATCATTGGCCTAGGCCAAATCAGTAACAATAATTCAGTTTTAATTTATAAGGTGTTATTTATTGATGGTTTAAAATATAACCTACTTAGTATTACTTAGTTATGTAATGATTGATTTTATGTAAAATTTGAAATTGATTCTTTTAATGTTTTTAATTCTAAAAATGTTTTAGTTTTTACTACTTTGAGAAATAAAAATGTCTATGTTGTTGATTTAAACTTTTTGATTTCACAAAATGTTTCCTATTTAAGGCCCTTTAACTAATAATCTTGGATTTTCTGTAAGAGACTAGGCCATTGAAATATTCACTGACTTAGGAATCTAACTAGGAAATAGTTAGTTAGTGATGTACCTAAGCTCGAGTTTCCAACTAATAAATTCTATAACCCCTATCAAAAATGGAAACAATACAAAGTTTCTTTTAAATTAAAGAAATAAGTGAAAACTTCCCAACCTCTCAATTTGGTTCACACGGATTTATTTGGACCTTATAGAGTTTCTATTCTTAATGGTAAGTGAAATGTTTATGTTCTTGTAGTTGATTTTTGAGGTAAAATTGGGTATACTGTCTATATCACAAAAGTGAATCTTTCTCCTACTTTACCAAGTATGCTAAGTCTGTAGAAAATCATAGTGAAATTTAAATTAAGACTTTAATAAGTGACCATGGCCATGAGTTTGAAAATAAATATTTTGAATCATTTTGATCATAAAATGGGTGCACTCATAACTTACCTTCTCCTAGGAACCCTTGGAATAATGGAGTTATAGAGAGAATAAATAGAACTTTATAAGAGATATTCTGAACCATGTCAAATGAGTATGTCCTACTAGTCTTTTTTTAGGCATAATATATCAATATAGCCCGCTATATTATCAATAGATTCATGATCAGACCAATCCTTATGAAGACCCCTTATGAACTATGAAAAAATAGTAATCCTAAGTTTAATTAATTTATATTTTTTGGTTGAAATTTATTTATTCTTAATACTAAGGATAATTTTGACAAATTTTCCTCCAAAAGTGATGAAGGAATTTTCCTTGGTTATTCAATATCTATAAAATCTTGTAGAGTTTTCAATAAGAATTCCCAAACCATGGAATAATTAGTTCATGTTATGATTGATAAGACTAATCCACATGAGCCTAAGACCTCTATAGAAAACCTTGAGTATGATTTTTATTCTTTTAACATAAATTATAAACATTTAGACTCTACTTTTTAGACAAATCCTCCAGTTCTAATGATTTTCCAGAACTTCCAGAACCCGAACCTAAAAATCCAAAAGTAACCAGTCCATCCTTTTCTTGAGTTATTAGAACCAATAAGTACCATCCTTTAGATGCTATTGTAGAAGACCTAAATATAAGAACACAAACTAGAGATTTTCTAAGAAATTAGGTTGAATATCAAGCTTTATTGTCTCATATTGAACCTAATAACATTAATGAAGAAATTAATGATGAATTATGGGTAATAGATATGAAAGAATAATTAAATTAGTTTGAAATAAATAATGTGTGAGAACTTGAATATAGACCAAAGGAAACCCTGATTATTTGCACTAAGTGGGTGCTTAGGAATAAGATTGATGAGTTAGGAACTATAGTTAGAAACAAGGCTATAATTTTTGCACAAGGTTATAGTCAAGAAGAAGGGATAAACTATAAGGAAAACTTTTAACCTGTATCCAGACTTGAGTCCATAAGAATCATTCTTTCCTATGCAGCTCATCTAGATTTCATGCTTTATCAAATGGATGTCCATAGTGCATTCTTAAATGGTTTTATAGTTGATGATGTTTTTTGTAGAATAACCCCCTGGTTTTCAAAATAATCACTTCCCAAATCAAGTATTTAAATTAACTAAAGCTTTATATGCTTTAAAATAGGAATCTAGATATTAGTATGATAGTCTCAGCAAGTTTTTGATTTCAAAAGGATTTTCAAAAGGCATAGTGGATACCACTATTTTCATAGAATTAATTTCAAAAGATGTTTTAATAGTTCAAATATATGTTGATGATATTATTTTTGGATCATCTAAAAATTATATTTGTACTAATTTTTCTAAAATGATACAAAATTAATTTGAAATGATTTTAATCGGTGAACTAGAATTATTTATTAGATTTTAGGGTTTTCAAAATAAAGAATGAATTATTTTAAATCAAAGTAAGTATAAAAAATATCCATTAAAAAGATTTTACTTGGATAACAATAAGATTAGTGATAATCCTATGAGTACCACCTATAAATTAGATCTTGATGAAGCTGGGAAACCAGCAGATCAAACCAGTTATAGAGTTATGATTGGAAGTCTTCTCTACTTGACTGCAAGTCAACCTGATATAATGTTTAGCGTGTATATGTGTGATCACTTTCAAGAAAACCCAAAATATTCACACTTTTCTTCTATTAAAATAATTTTCAAATACATAAAGTATACAACCAATTTATTATTGTTTTACCCTAGAGGAAAAGCATTTGATTTAGTGAGTTATTCTGATGCTGATTTTGGTGGATGTAAGTTATGCAGAAAAATAACTTCTAGAACATGTCACTTTTTGGGAAAGTCTCTTATTTCATGGTGTAGTAAGAAGCAATTTTTTTTCATTGTCTACTAATGAAGATGAATATATAGCTACAGGTAGTTGTTGTGCCCAAAATTTGTGGATGAAACACACTCTACTAGACTATGGGTATCAATTCCAACATGTCCCCATAAACTATAACAACACAACTGATATTAACATTTCAAAAAGGGGATATGAATCTTGAGTTTATTAGAACAAAAAATTAGTTAGATGATATTTTTATAAAGCCTTTGAATTCTGATAGAATGAAATATATCAAACATAACTATGAATGATTAATTTTTCTTAAGTCTAATTCATTGTTATGACACACCGTTGGCATGACACACCATTGGTATGACACACTGTTGGTTGTCTCATAATTTTTTTCCCACTGTTGGTTGTCTCACCATTGTGTTGTATAACCGTTGGATGTATCACCATTGTGATTGAAACACCGTTGTGATTTACATACCATTAGTTGTCTCGTGCCTTTGCAAATTTTTTATTCTAAGTTTTCTGAACTGCTGGTTTTATATATATTTTTGTTTATGTTATATCTGAAACATGATACGTATTCTTCCCCAATATAAAATTCAATTTCAATTTTTTTAGTATAATTTAGATTTAATTTTTTTGTAATACCTAAATCCCAAATGATACAAAAAATGGTGCTATGTATATTTCCAACACACCTTGAGCCCAGTGTGATACTCTCACATTTTTCTCTCTTGATCCCCAAGCTACCTCTCTTCTCCCAAACTTCAAACCTCTAACATTTATCTTAGACTTCGTGTGATCAAACTAAATTTATATTCTTGCCAAGGATGAAGAATACTTATAAGTCTTCTCCAGATGAGTCATGTTTAGCTAATAAGTATAAGAAAGAACAGAGTTTTCTTGATCCAGTTGCACCAGTTAATCCCAAGCTTGAAAATAGAGTTGTATTAGCAGAAATGGAAGTTTAATAAAAATGGATGTTGTCTAGAAAGTATCTAGTGATCAAAGTTATTAAATACCAAGGTTGGTTTGATTAGTTTTCTTCAAATGAAATACCATTTTATCCTAATCTTGTGTATGATTTTTTCTACTATGTTGAGTTTGGATTTAGTGATGAGCAAGAATATTGGATGAGAGCATGAGTCAAAGGTCACCGATTGATATTTTCCTAAAAAAATGGGCTAAATGCTTGGGAGTTCCTCATGAATGAATTTATGATGATTATCATGGATCTATTCTTGAGGATAGTGATTTATTTATTTATGAATATTCTTTGATAGAATTGACAGGTGATGGTACCATAAGAAGACCAGTGGATGTTGAACTAGATGGGGAGTGTAGGATACTCTTCAAATTCGTTCAACACATAATCTACCCCAATAAAGGTGATATTTCCACCTTGAGATATCAATATGTCTATTTTATAAGTCTTGTGAGAAGAGGACTGAAAATAAATTTGTGTAGATATATCATGGTCCATCTATCAAAGATAGTAAAACCCAGTTCAAGGTCTAACTCATTGATTTATCCAACGATGATTTCATCCATTATAAAGATAAAAGAATTAGTTTCAGAAGATTACAAAACTATTATTGACTGTGGTGGTCTCTGTATTTCAAGTGTTATCTATTCAATAATGAGAATAAGTTGGAATCCCTAGAAGAAACAATGGGTTGGAGATAATGAGAAGATATGTAACGACCCAAAGTTTTATCAATGGAATTCCCTTATTATAATTATTGCTTAAAGTATAATCACATTAGGAATCATAATGAAATATAATTATACTGAATATTATGTGACCATTAAACATAATTTTCCACTTCTATGTTTTGAATTTCGAAAATCCGATATACACGGTTGTGTTCAAGATGATTTTTGAAGTCTAATAAAGAAAAAATAATTTTTGGTGAATAGTAACATACCCTTATGAATAGTAACCTACCCTTATGAATAGTAATATGACCCTTATGAATATTAAATCGTCCAAAATAATAGTAACCTTACTCTTGAATAATTAAATAAAATTAAGGCATCTTATAAGTGACAATTTGAACATAGTAAAAGTATTGGTATTTTTGTAAGTCATAAATAATTAATTATAATTAATTTATTAATTTAAAAGAAAATATATTTCATAAAATGTGTTCATAAATTAAAAAATCTATGTATTATAGATTTAAGATAATTTTATAAGACCTTAAGTAATTTTTCAAAGCATTATAAAATCAGTTTTAATTTTAAAAACTGTTTTTTTCAAGTAAATTATGATTTTAATTAAACATTAAATTAATCATATTTAGAAATTTATTTTTGAAAAATTTACTTCATTTTTGGATTCTACATGTTGAAAAATGGTTGGGGTGAATTTTTTGGATTTTTCTGAAATACTTGAATTTTTGATGAATAGTGAAATACCATAACTTACAAAATAAGCTAAATAAGCTAATTATAGAGTCATGCATGATGTTATGATGGTATAAGCCCACTTTGTTCGGGATAACATGATAAAATTACTATTATTTGTCATGGAAGACTCACTATTCCTTGTCTTGTGAAGAAATAATAAATTAATGAATTTTATATTGAGAAATCCCCTCTCCCCGCCACTATAAAAATCACCCTTCACACCCTCATTTTCTCACACCTCTAAAGATTCAATAATTTCCTAAAATATACACAAGAATCTTCCCTACCCCCTTTACCATTTCCAAGAGATTCTGGTCTCATCATAATACCAAGCCTAGGTCCCTTAAGGAGGATCTCAAGAGGAGGATTCAAGAGGTGATTTCTCTTCCTCTTTTCTTTAATTTCCTTTCAATTTCAAGTTATTTTTTTATTCTCTCCCCACCTATATTCATATACATGGTATGGTAACTCTAGTATCATACATATAATAGAATTTTATGATACTAATTTGATATTATACCATCCAACCCCCTTTCCCTCTTCCTTTTATTTTATAAAAGAAAACATTGTTCGTGAGGTGTTAATCTATCACCTTCAAGAATGAAATGTTTTTTTTTACATTTCTACTTTCAGATATAGTCATGAAAACATTTTTATGGTTGAAACAGAATATTTTATATTTATTATTTCCTATTTAACGTTCTGGAATTAACTTATGTACATATTACTAAATTATTAAACAAAACAAGTTCGTTGTGGTCGAAAAACCGTCCAAATTAACCCAAACAATCATCATTTAATTCTTATACAATGATTCATCCACTTGGTATATAATATAATTCATTATAAGATAATTTTAACTTCTTTAATATCATTAATAACATGAAATATAAGTTCTGGATGTTTATCCATGTTCTACACGAACTTCCATTTATGAATACACGTGAACCGCTCTAGAAAACCATAAAAACGAACATTCCCAAACAATATTTTTAAACTCTATAACTCATAAAAAGGCCCATAAAATAACTTAATGAAACAATAATTAACCATATTCATGTACACAAGGTTCTTTAATTTTCAATTAATGAATATAATGTGGTTAAACAGGACATTAAAGTGAAGAAAGCGTTCGGATACAAGGTAAGGGGAAATTATTGAACTCAACTTTCATCCTTCGGGTTCTCCCACTTTCACAACTTTTTTGATATGGTTACTCCTTAAAAATATTTTTTTCATCATTTTATTTCCTTTTTTGGGATATACATGTTTTTCAATAGTGTTTATTTCAAACAAAATGTTTTCCAAAAGAACTTTTATTTTGAGAACTCACCTTTTACTTCTCATTCAAGGTTGACGGTTCTTGTAACTTGTATGTTATTACCTATTTCTTTTGGGAACCCAATGTTTATGAATGTGTTCTTATGAGATTAAACCCATCCATTTTCATGGGCTAGTTATGTTAATTTTTTGATATATGTTCATTGTGGCATGCATGATAAATGATAATATTTTGATGTGATGGGTGTGCCCAAAATTATATAGCGCAATATGAATGTTTCAATGTGACGGGTGTGCCTAGAATTATACAGCGCTCCAATGCATTGGGTAAAGTGATTAATCTCATGAGTTAATGTGAAATTATGTTTTAACAAGATTCTAGATTTGTTCACAAGTATGTGTGGTATTTAACTACTAAGACACGATGTTTCATTTTTATGCATTGTCACATTTCAAGTCTCTTATTAATGCTTCCTCTTATGTTCATGATCCTTTGCCTATGTTATAGTTATGCTCACCCATTTTTATATTGTTCTTATATATCCTATTAATGGGATTTTAGCTCACCCCTTTTGATTTATATCCTCAGGTGACTACATGTACTAAGGAGAGGTCAAGTGCCAATAAGAAGCTAGAGAAGAAGGAATTAAATAAATGTTTATTCTTGATGTTGTAATTATTATGTATGGTCCTAGTTTTACCAAGACACTAAACCTTTTGATTCCATATGTGTAATAATATTATGTTTTTTATCTTTAAAATTATGTAATATTAATATAAGAAAAGGCTGGGTTGCTATAAGATATATGTAGAATTTAATCCAGTGGATCATCCAACCAGTCCAAGGGATATTGTTGATCTGGGCTTGGAGCCAGATGATTATGTGGAGTACTCAAATAAGGAAGAATAGGTTTCTAACTCTAGATAATAATATAAAGATCCAATTATTAATGAAGATATTTATATAAACCTATCTCCTAAATATTCTCCAATTACTTTTAGTTCTTCTATCCCTCCTAATAGTCTACCTAAGAGAGAAAAGTTAGTAAAAAGTGATGAAGATGAGACTGATGTCTCTGGTGATGATCAGTTCATAAGTCCAAAATACTTTGGGGAAGATGATATATATGATAATGATATTATAAATAATAATGAGGAGGATAAAGGAGAATAAGTTAATGGTGATGGAAATAGGGATGCGAATGAAAATGGAAGTGTTGCTGCTGATGATGATTCTGAACCTGGTGGTTAACCTAGAAAAATTATAAGTAAATATATTGATATGACTTCGTAGATTCTTGGTTCACCTGGTGAATCTTTATAGAAACCATATTTGACTGGAGAAGTGGACCCAAAGCTTAAAGTAAAATATGAACTTTTTGAGAGGGAGAAATCCCCATATTTGGAATTTCTTCAAAATCATAAGGATGTTGAAGGAACTAAAATAAATTTGATTGGTGATAAAAAAGTAGTTTCTGATTCTACTATGATGGAACAAATTTCTGTTATTGTTATTTTGAAACAACATGTAGCCAAAAAGGATAAAAATTATATTATTGAGGAAGAATATGAAAATTTATAGTTAGTTGTTTTAGATTCTCATGATCCTCCTATAGATAGGATTGTGGAAGGTGAATCTATTGTTTTTTTTTCAAAAAAGAATGTTCAGATTCTAGATGCACCTACTATTGGTAAACACCTTGAAGACGAGTCTTCTAGTGTTCTTTCACAGACCTCAGATGCTCAAAAATAAAAATAAATCCCTACTACTGTTTTACATACTATAGTTGGACATAGTCTAAATGTTCAAAGAAGTGTTGAGATAATTGTGGTTGTATCTTTTATTATGATACCTCCTACCATTACACTAGTTGTTTCTGAGTTTTCTAGTAAGTGAGTTGATCCCATGTTTTAAGAATGGGATAGTCTCAATAGGAGTCCACTAAAGGATGGTGGACCATAGGTTCGAAATGAAGGATATCCTAAGGGATATATGATATCTTAGGTTGATTTTTATGGGCTATTGGAAAATTTTTCCTCTGTGATAACTCATGCAGCTGAATCAGCTATTCCAACTCCTCCTTCTGTTCTAGTGTATTTAGTCACAAGGAGTGACTTAGATGCTTTTGGTGAAAATCCATTTTCAGATTTTGATAAATGTTTGAAGAATAAAGATCCTCTTCTGACCAATATTAGTGATAATGATGCTATATACCTCTTTTAGTTGGTGATTTTCCACATTCAACCTAAAATGATACATCATATTTATGGGATAGATATTGAGAACAAGAGAATCAATGATGATGTTCAATATTTAAAGGCTATGCTTGAAGTCTTGAAGTAAAACTTTACCACTTATTTGGATGGTATTTTGAAGAGACTTTAGACTGTGTCCTCAAACACATATACCTCTACTACTACACCTCAAGTTGATGATGATCATATTTGAAAAGTTATCAGAGAATAGGTTGCTACTGCCTCAAGTGGTCTTTATAGTGGATAACCAATCATACCATTTGAAATTTTGTGGAAGTTTGAGCAAGTAAATCAATATGATCATATGATGATAGGATCACATTCCAAGGATATGAATAATTAAAGGGATAATATCACTAAATCCATTAATTATTATCTATTAAGGATTTAAAAAAACATGCCATGGATGCAAACTTCAAATTCTTAGCTAATAATTTGAGTATACACCCTACAAATCAGTCCTTCAAGGAGAAAGTGAGACAATTGAAAGAGATAACTGCTATGTTGAATAGATTTATGGAGGATAAGGGTGATTTATTTAGTGCAATGGATAGTAGTGGCTAAATTATAATGGACTTCATTAATCTCATGAATCCCTTTATTCATGTTCATAGAAAAGAAGTTGTTTCTTAGGGATCCATTCCTATTGCTCCTTAGTTATCTCTCAAACCAGTAGTTGCTCGAGATCATCTAGCACCTCTACCTTCCAAATTACAACCCTTATCTATGAATCATTTTCATTCTTTGAGATAGATATGGACAATTGGTTTTGTAGAAGAAAATCCTTAGGTTATAGCTGTACTATCAACTGGGGTTCCATTTATTCTACCTCGAGCAGACTCTACAGCCTCAAAACAAGAGAAATCCAAGGATAAGGGAAAACAACCAATGAGCCCCTCTGCAAAATTTTGAAATTTTTTTTGTCTTAGAAATTTTTTATTTTATGGGAATTTGTTTGTAATAAATCTTTGATACTCGTTTTTAATGCCTTTGAGAACTATTACTCTATTATTCATATTTGTTTTCCATACTTTTCCTATCTTTATTCTACATATTTATTACCTTTTTGATAATTCCAAAAGGGGGATAAAATTCTTGTATGTAATTTATTTCTGATCCCTTTCAGTTTATTCAGTTATGTTTCCTTTGATACTCTTTGTTTTTAACCTTTTTTCTTTTGATACTTTCTTATTATAATTATTTTCTCATTATTTATTTTTGATACCATCAACACATATTGTGAATGATAAGTTATGATTTTTATTTTTGATCTTACCTTTAATGTCATGTTTTATATCTATGATATCCTTAATACCATGCATTGTTTACATTTGATGCCATGAATTTTTATCATAAAAAGGGGGATATTGTTTACCTCCTTGTTTTAATGATAAAAAAATCATGATTCTAATGATATCAATGAATTTTATTATTTTTTGTAAGTATTTCATAATCTAATATAGGTGATGGAATTGACTAAGGATGAGTCACCATTGAGGTTAAGACACCGTCGACTTGACTCACCGACAGGATATCTACTGGAAAATTGACAAGGTTCAAGTCAACATCGCATATGATTCACCATTATCCATGAATCACTTCCAGTATGGAAAATTTTCTAAGTATAATACACCACTATATGACACACTTCCAGAGTATAAAATTAGTAAAATATGACTCACCACTAGCTTGCCCTACCGTCAGATGAGTCACTGCCAGAAAGATAACCTACCACCAGCTGAGGCAACACTAGAAAAATAAATTTTTTCTATGTACAACACCATCATTATCGAGCCTCTATAACAAGACACTACCAGTGTCACACTGCCAAGATTAGACACTATCACCCCGAGACACTTCTACAATGAGACACCTGTAGAATAAGTCACCATTACTATTTTAATTACTTACTTTCATTTAAACTATTCTAATATCTATTTTATTGAAGTTCATGTAGATTGTTATTTTAATTATTTTCTCTTAAATTTTTAACAGAATGCATTGAAGAGGATGTCAGACGTGCAGTACGAGGAAGCAGAATATCCAGATGCACGTGGATATTCTTGCTGTTGCTACTGATAAAAGTGAAGTGGACTCCCTCATGCAATTAATGAAAAATAAAAAACCATGGAGTGAATGACATTTTTAGAAATATGGAATCTCATGCTTACTAAATATAGAGATGAACTCGAGTTCAAGAACATGAAGATATCATACTCGACTGGGAAGAAGAACTACATCATTACTTCAAGACTTACTACAGTCAAGAACAAGAATATATAGAGCTCTATTATTCTAAAGTTTTCAAGAGAACCTGACTCAGGATTCACTAAAAATAAAATCAAGAGTCACAAGATTCATTTCAAACAAGATTTAATTCAACAGAATAAGCATCTATAACCTCTATAATCTAAGATTTCTCAGTTCTATTTATTTATTTTTTACATATTGAGCATTGTGTGTTATACTCTGTTTTATATACGCACATTATCTCTTATGCTGAATTGAAATATACTTGATATCTTCTCATCTTTTTTCACCTATAATCCCACATATAATTTTTGTAGAGGTCCTTGTGTGTCCTGTATATTTTGACTCCCATGTATAATTATATAAGAGGTCGCGTATGACCTGGACAGTTTGTAAATTTTTATAAAACTTGATCTAGGTTATGGATCAACTTGTTTATTTTATATAAACTGCTTGGTGGTGGGTAATCAACAAGTGGAGAGGAATAAGTCTCATATAGAGACCGAACCTCTTTTTTCAATTTCCACTATGTGTTTTTTTAATCTATTTATACTTTTAAAACTAAAAATTGTTTTAACTGTAAAAAAATATTCACTTTGATAGTTTATCTTAATTTGTGTTCATATAGTATTTTGATCAAGTAAATTGATTTCAAAGGATTGTATAAAATTTTATATTATCCATATGAGATATAATAAATATTTAAGAAATATTTATAAAGATTAAAATCCATATTATACTACATATTTTGATTAACTGGTCCATTTCAAATTAATTGGGGGATAAATTAATCCATTTTAAAGAGAAATTTTTGTTGGATACTCAATTTACCCCCACCACCTCTTGAGATTCTCACTCTGACCAACAACGACGATGGACCTGAGCATAGGGTGGGGGCATGATGGCCCAACGAAGAACTTTTGGAGCATTATGGCATGGGGTCCTAACTTGAGGTACATATAGGGTATGACAATATGGGGGATTGACCCATAATGGTGTTGGGATACAACCATCTAGGGGATTAATCTGACTCGATGCCTTGAGACTACTGAGAGATGGGATTTAATGCTTAATATTTGGCTCTTAATCATTTATGACATTCTATGATCATTCTTCTAGCATAGATCTGAAGTAAGTATGACTGGGGGTTTTTAATGGCTTGGTTAGCACACAACCGCCCTGTTTTGGGTTGTATATAGTTAATGATTTCTATGAATTTATTATATTTATGGAATGCACCTATTTTACATGATCACACTTGGTTAAGGATGCATTGGTGGTGTCCTAATAAGTCTTGTACTCACATGATACTCAGGAATTTCGGTGCACTTATAGATTTCATGGAAAGAGAGCCAATAAAGGGAAAGGGCCCTATGGTGGACAGTTGATCAGAGGAGTATGAAGCTACTAGAGGACTAAGAAAAACTCCAGAAGACCATTAATTAATTAATTAATTAATTTATATTTATTACTATGGTTTTTATTAACACTTTGGGAGCCCATTTATTTGTATAACATTCATGTCATATTTTTATTTCCAAATTTACTATGATTATATATATATGTATATTATTTTGTTATTTATTATTGTGTCATGACATGATACTGAGGGTATATTCTTCCAACTAATGGACTTAGACAATTACTGTGAGTCGATAACCTCTTGCATATGAGGAGGTGCATATGAGGTCATGTGACACTCTAGATCAGACTCAGTGGTTTAGGTCAGGGTGTTACAAAAACAAAGGTAGAAAAAATACACAGGTAGAGGAAAAATAATAAATATCTAAAACATGCTAAGATAATAAAACTACAAGAGATTAATTTCATTTAGAAATCAATAAGCATGCTAAAATCAACAAGTATGAATTCTAGGTGTTCTCAAAGCATCATTTAAGCACCAAAAATAATAAAATAATTATAAAACCAAGATTGTTCAGTATTTAAAACAAAAAAACTCTTACAATGAGAAAATGATTATTTTATCTCACCGATTTTACTATAAAAAATTGATCTCTATCCATTACCAATGAGAAAAGGATTATTTAATATCTCATCATAAAGGTTGCCTTCACTACCATAAATTCCTCTGTGTTGAGTGATGACCTTTATCAGTGCTAAAAAAAATCACGGATAAATGGAATACCTTTATCATCACTAAATAAAATCACTGATAAAGTATACTTTCATAAATGCTAAAAGGACTGTTGATAGAAGGTCATCCTTTATCAATGCATTTTTAGCGCTAATAATAATTGATATTTATCAATGCTTTCCCCCCCTTTATAATGTATTTTTATATAAATATTTATATATAATTTAATATGATTTATATGGAAATATATATATACATATATTAATATAAATACAATTTATATATCTTTTAATCTTGTATACTTATTTAATATTATATATATAATTATATATATATATATTATAAAATATTGTATAGATTATATAAATATATTTATGAATACATTAAATATAGTTCATATTTAAATTTATTATATATTTATATTTATATTATATAATTTATAATATACCTATATATTTATAATATACATATATTTATAATTATATGTGTGTGTTTTCATATATTTATATATGTGTGTGTGATCATATATAAAAAATATATGAATATTTTAAAATATAAATATACATATAAAATGTATATTTAAAAATACGATTCATAATAAAATAAAAAATTATTATCAATTTTATTTTAATACTTCATATATATAATTATCAAATCTATATCAATCAATAAAAATATTTAATAATTTTTTAAATACATTAAAAAATTGTACATGTAAATATAATATATTGAAATTTTATTTAAATAATTATATAAATATATAAATAAACATATATTTATTTCAATATATTTTTATATATTATATGTAAATAAATAAATAAATAAATATATTTATATATATTATGTGTTTAGGGGTACAATTACATTAAACACACACACACCACACACACAGGTCGGAAAGGCAGGTCATAACCCCATAAGGGATAGCCCACACCAAGCCTTATTTAATCATTACATGGACCTAAGGCTCAGTGGGTATGAAGCCTATAACGTAGCCCAAAGACCCACAAACTGTCCTGAAGGCCCAGTACAGTGTCATGCCTACATTATATTGCTTACGTCACCAAGCCTACGTCATGCCTATGTCACCGCCTTCATGCGTCATGCGTCACCGCCTGCCTGCGGAAATTTTCTCCCACCTAGATTTGTGTGTGTGCATGCGCATGTGTGAGTATGTATGTATATATGTATGCATGTGTATCTATGTGTATGTGTATGTGTATGTATGTGTATATATGTGTATAAATGTTCATGTATGTGTATAAACATATATGAATGTGTATGAAAGTGTATGGATGTGTATATATGTGTATGTTTACGTTTGAATGTGTATGGATGTGTATGCATGTGTACGTATGTGTGTGCATATATATGTATATATGTATATATGTATGTGCAAGTGTATGTATATGTATATATGTTTGTGTATGTGTATGTATGTGTATGCATTTATACGTATGTGTATGTGTATGTATGTATACGAATATGAATAAAAGCGTGTTTATGTGTATGTACATGTATATATGTATATATGCATGTATGTGTATGTGTATGTGTATGTGTCTGTGTGTGTATGTGTATGTGTATGTATGTATATGCACGTGTCTGTATGTGTATGTATGCATATATATGTGTATGTATGTGTGTGTGTGTGTTTGTATGCATGTGTATGTATGTACGTGTATGTGTATGTGTACATGTATTTGTGTGTGTAGATAATAAAAAAAATTAAAGGCCTCTGGGTTAAGGGCTATATATGTATGTGTATACATGCATGTATGTGTATGTTTGTGTATGTGTATGCATGTGCATGTATGCGTATGCATGTGTATGCATGTGTACGTGTATGATGCATGTGCATGTACATGTTTATGTGTGTGTGTGTGTTTAATTTAATTGTACCTCCAAGCACCTATTATATAATATTTTAAATTATAATTAAATTTTTTAAATATAGTTATTAATTAACTATATTTATTTTTTCAATACATATAACACATACACCAATATAATTAATTATTATTAATAATATATCTATATATATTAGCAATTGTAAATCTATTTAAACATAAATATAAAAAAATTACTTTTAATTTTTTAGTTTTATAACTAAAAATAGATTGTGAAAAACATGTATACATAATATTACTATTTTTACATTTATTAATACATTTATCACAATATTAATACATTTATCACAATATTAATACATTTATTAATAAAATGTGTATTACAATATTAATAGATTTATTATAATATTAACATATTTGTTATAATTACATAATATTAATATAATTATTAGTAAATTTATTATAATATTAATAATAAATTTATGCAGTTGGGGTGGCACCTGATTGGTAAACCCTGTAATCCTGCATCCAATAGACCAGAGTTTGAATCCTGGAAAATCCCCTGGGGGATTTATGTCGCAGGCGGTGACACAAGCATGATGCGGGAAGATGGTGATACAGACATGATATAGGTAGGAAGTGACACAAGCACGATGTAGGCCTAGTGACATAGACATGATGATGCAGGCATGACTATGCATTGGGCCTTCAGTCCATGTTCATGGGTCACTTGGCCTTGAGCCTATGGGCTATGTAATGGATCTCCCTCTATCTAGATAGAAATAGGCCTTTTCCTTCACAATAAGAAGTATCTTTGGCCCCAACTTTAAAATAATAATAAATTTATCATAATATTAATACATTTATTATATTATATTTTTTATAATATTAATACATTTATCATAATATTAATACATCCATTTTTAATATTTTTTAATTTATTCATTTTATATTTTTTATTATAAAATAATTTTTTATTTTTCAAATTTATTATAATATTAACAATACAATTATCATAATATTTATACATTTATTAATAATTATAATTTTTAATATTCATTTATATAATTATTAATTTATTAAATTTTTTTGATGTGATTTTTAATTTCTAATATTCATTACTATTTTTCAATGCCAATATTAGCATTGATAAATATAACTTTTATCATCACTATTTTAATGTTGATAAAGTTAAGCATTTATCAACACTAACTTTAGCATTGAGAAAAGTATTTTTTATCAGTGTTTTTTTATTTTAGCGCCGATAAAGGGTACTTTTATCAGTGATTCTTTGCTAGAACTAATAAAACCCTTTCTCTTTTTATAAAAGAACCTTAACTATCACACTACTCATCCTCGCCAATCAATTTCTCACAGAACTCAAATCTTATTGTCGACTTTTATGGAATATTTTTTTGATGAATCAACCTCTAAAACCATAGGTGTGGTATTTGAAACATGTTTTTAAGGATTTTTCAATCGATGTGCATGATTTTTTTTCAATTTTTTATTGTCCCGCCTCCATTTTTAATGCGATCATATTTTGGTTGTTTTTCCTTTTCCGATATTTCATGGGTTTTCAAGATTTTTTTGGTTGTTCTTCCTGTTTGTATACATAAATTTATATACAGACAATAGGATTAATTTGATCACTATTTTGGTTGTTCTTTGCACAATTATTTTTGTATATATATAAACACACACATATATACATATATATAAAGGTGTGTTTTAATTGTTTTTATATGTATAAATATATTTGTCTATATGGTTTTGTTTATGTGTGTTTGTGTATTTATTTCTATCTCTATGTGTATAAATTTATATATATATATTTAATATTTTTTATGTTATATTTAATATTTATTTTTTATTATTGTTTCTATTATATATACTAAAAACCATGATTCAAATATGTATTATTTCTATTTATATATACCAAACATAACTTTATTTTATATTTAATTTTTATTTTTATTTATATTAATATTAGTTTATATTATATTTAATATTTATTTATATTTTTTTATTAATATTAGTTTATATTATATTTAATATTTATTTCTTTTTCTAATTATATTTTTTAAAGTTATACTTTATATGATTTACGGGTGCCAAAAATGATATATTATATGCTTACCTTTTGAGTATTTATTTATTTATTATAAAATATGAATATTGTTGAACTAAATAGGATAGATATGAATCGAAAATAAATTGATGTCAATCATACAATAAAAGAGTATGTTGATGAGGTTAAATAATTCATCAAGTTTGCAACATAGAATGCATATGATTCTTCTCCAATCATTATTCATGTTTAGATTATTGTTATTCAAGATGAATTTGTTTAGAGGAGTTGGAAGAACTATTGATTTGCCATGTAATAGATAAAAGTTATAAATGTTGTACTAAACATGGAAGGAAATGAATGTAGGTAGAAACTAGGATAACACTATAGTTTTTAAATAATCTAATATGATTAAAAGTGTAAACGATGATGGAGATCAGATTGAGAGAATGAAAATGGTAGTTGAAGATGAAATTCATGAGTGTCTAAAGCTATTTGAGAAGTTAAAGAGTTGTGAAAAGATGCCATCATATGGTAGTTTTACTAAATATATAACATTTTTAGTCATACTAAAACTATATAATTTGAAATCTAATAAGGGATAGAGCAATTCCAGCTTTATAAAATTACAAGATCTCTTGAATGATATGCTACTGAAAGATAATGAGCTTCTCTGTCAAACATATAATTCTAAACAAATGTTAATTTCAATGGGTATGATATCTAAAAGAATACATGTCTATCCAAATGATTTTATATTATTTCACAAGGACCATGAATCATTTATAAAATGTCATAAGTGTGGTACAGATCAATATAAGAAAGATGAATCAAGTCCTTCAAAATTTGAATAGTATTTTCCAATCATTCCAAGGTTTAGACACCTATATAGAAGTGAGGAGACTAAAGGGAAATCGATGTGGAACGTAGATACAAGAATACAAGATAAGAAACTTCATCACCCAAAATCCTCTCCTTAGTGGAATAAAATTGTAAGATCCCATTTTTTCTAGGTACAACCCTCTCTGAATTTTGTGTTGAAAGTTTTTTGTTGGGTTTTCCATTTTCTTTAATCCTTGGTATATGAGTCTTGTTTGGATACAAAGAGCCTTTTTTAGGTAAAATGACTTAATGTTCAAGAATGTATGTTTATTTGAATTAATGGAGTCCGAGTATAAACATATTAAATGATATTGCGAGGGTTTTTTCGTGAGTTTAGAAGGATTTAGAGGTTGTTAGGATCCTTATGTAGAAACTAAGATAAAATCTATTCACTGGATAATTACATGCCATGTACATGTTACATGATGTGTAACTTCTGCCAAATACATGTCATGAACTGGTTCATGATTTGAAGTAGTTTCATGTCATGAACCTAATTCACACCATGTAATTATTGACTAAGATAAATATTAACCTAAGGTGAGATGTTTTTGTGGCGTATTTTTAAAGCGAGGAAATACACGATGTGAAAGGGTTACACACCATGTAATCCTTGACCCTAGTGGTTTTAAGTGGGCAACACATATGATTCTTTAATCCTTCTAGTTAATCCCTTCCTCCTCTTGAAACCTAAGGTGATCCATGTGATTTTGGGTCCCTTTCCTCCATTCTGAATGTCCCGTTTACACATCCAATCCATGAAGAGTTGTTTTTCTTAGGTTTTCCTCTCTCTTACATCATTTTTCATCATTGAGGTGGAAATATTTAGACCTTAGTTGGATTTGGTTTAACCTGTATGTTGTGTGATATAGGTTTTCTTCATTTCTCTTCCTCTCCTCCATTATTGATGGGGATTCTGGTTGGAAGCATTTCTAAATCGAAAAATAAAGGCACAAAGTCTGAATCTGACCCTATGGTCTGTTTAATTTTGAAGTATATATAATATTATGATTATTCCAATGAAAAGTGCGCTACAATTAATCAGTTGATTTATATTAAATCATGGATTGGAATATTGGTTGGAATCCTTTGGGTTTAACTGTTGATGTGAGATGGCTTATGGCTTCCCATTGGGTGAGAAAACCATTGAATAATAAGAAATTGGATAATGGATTAAAGTGTATTTAACATGATATGATACCTTGGGTGATTTCTTGATATAGAATCCCTAGGTAATGGCATATTTCTTATTGAGATTATTGTTGAAAATTTGATATAAATGAAAGTGGAATTGAAAGACAAATAGTAATTTTCATAATTAATCATTGAGATGTATGACGTGATATTATGATATCCATACTATTATTACGTATTTTGGTATCATGTAGTAATGCTTATATTGAGAAATATTGGCCTAGTCCCATGATGTAATGTATATATTGAATTGGATCAGCCCAGTCCCATGATGTAATTCTTATATTGAGTAGGCACAACCTAGTCCCGTACTTCAATGCTTATATTGAGTGGGATCTACCCAATCCCATGTTGTAATTATTATATTGAGTGGGATATGTTCAGTCCCATGTTGTAATGATTATATTGAGCGGTCTCTTCCTAGTACTAGGCTGAAATGCTTATATAGAGGGCTTGGACTAGATTTGTATGATTTTTCCAGAGATATATGCTTTTTTGATGGCATTGTAGTGCCACATGCTCAGAGATATTTAGACATGGTGTTGAATTAGGTTGATTGAATTATTATAATAATTATTTAATTAATTAATATTTATATTATTGCTTTATTGCATACACTTATTATCAGACTGGTTATGTTTAGACATAGTGGTTTTTAAATACTTATTTTTACTCACACCCTATTCAAGCCTCAGTTTGGTACCCGAGAAGATTACATGGATGTAGGTTTACACAAGGGAAATGGACCTTGTTGCTGATTTGTTACTTGTCAGATGGGATGGAGTTTGGAGATGGGATCAACATGGGGTTTGTGACCAGGGTATTTTGAGTTTTTATAATGTAACCTGATTCTTTTATTTGTATTATTTGTAGTTTGAAATTTAGACACATTTCAGAATATCATTACATGATTCATTATTTTTGGTTTATTGGTTACTCCTTTTATTTTCTTAGTTGTATGATATACTATTTCTGCTGTTTTTACCTTACTCTGATATATATTATTTTGGATTATTTTGTTGTATTATACTCTATAAAAGAGAGTATAGTCTCCCCACTATACATATCACACCCTCACTACTAGTTGGAAGCCTCTAGTGTATGGGGAGGTGTACTTGGGGTACAGTAACCAACCCGATTTGGCCATGTGATAGAGATCTAGATTGAGTGACGTTAAAAAAATTGATCATGAGTATCCTGAATTTTTAAATAAGCCAACAAATGTAAGAACCTGAACCTTATTTTCAGGTATGTTTTTCCTTTCTGGTCATTTTTGGAGAAAAGAGGAATTTCTGGAAATTTTCTAAGTGCACACCATGTACTTTATGAGTACATGCCGTGTACTTTCTTGCTGCAGCAGGCCGTGTGCTGATCGTGTAGTAGCCGCACACATAACCATGTGGGAGTGACCTGGAGGCCGACTAATTTGGAGTACGGAAACAGCAAGTACATGCCATGTACTCTAGAAGTACATGCTGTGTATTTTGTTTTTTTCATTAAATGCACCAGGGTCGAGTCTGACGGACAGAATAATCTTCTTCTAGGTCGTCTTTGTCTAAGAGAACCTATACGGCTGTGACTTCTCTCTGATCCCTCGAGCCTCCATCCTACCTCTGATTTGAACACCATTGATTGCATTGGAATCGCATCGGTGAGTTCTCTCTTCTGCTTGAGCCTTGTTTTCCAATTCCTCTTCTTTTCCAAGTTATCGTGGGTTGCACATTTTGGATGTTTTCTTAGATCTAAAACGTTCCAAGGAGATTCAAGCTTTGAGGTTCAATTATATTGATCTTATAACCCTAAGGTAGGTGGTTTGTTCTTTTCCATTCAAAGTATTTGAGTATTATGTGCAAATTCCACCAATACCCTTGAACGAGGTATTGCGTATTTACTGTTTTACCCCTATTGTTTGTCTCCCATGCTTGCATGCCTGTGTAGAGGATATTTGGATACGAATAGGGTTGATTACTGTGCTTTGGATGTGTTTTGCCCATGCATTGTTCTGTTTACGACTGTTTGGTCCGATTTGGCCTTTGGCTACCTTGCCTGTTTTCCATGCCTATTGCTGTAGGATGGAGAGTTGTAATCTGACATAATTGATATGTTGTAGACTGTTTAGCCAAGTATTTCTGTAGGTTTACTTTGGATATATTACACTTCTATGATCATTGACCTACGCAGGGCCGTGAGAACCTGGTGTAGTAGACTATAAGGGGAATTTATCGGGTGAGCTTCCTCAGAGAATCTTTGATTACTTTAGGCTATAAGGGGGGATTGACCGAGTGAGAATCATCAGAGAGACTAGAACCACTTGGGGATATAAGTGGAATTAACCAAGTGAACTTCTTCAGAGAGTCCTTGATTTCTCTATACTACAAGTGGGATTGACCGTATGAGCTTCTGAGAGAGTCTTTGTTTGAATTGAACAACCTGGGCTATAAGGGGAATTGACTGAGTGAGCTTCCTCAGAGAGTCCTAGACCTTGGGAATATAAGGGGAATTGACATGTAAGCTTCCTCAGAGAGTATCTGACTACCTTAGACTATGCAGGGAATGGACTGTGTGAGCTTCCTCAGAGATTCTTGCTTTACCTAGACTATATGGGTAATGAACTATGTGATCTTCCTCAGAGAGTCTTGCTTTACCGTTGACTATAAGGTGATAGACTATGAGCACTTCCTCAGAGAGTATTATTAAATTCCTATGATATAACCAGATGGGTTAGGCTGTGTTTATTGCCCAAAGGGTTATCTTTAATTCTTAGGTACGACTAGAGGGGATGGTAGTGAGGACTTCTCAGTGGGTTACCTATTTATGGTTTAGTTGTTTGCTTCACTATTGCTTGTTTTGAAACTGTGGATTGTTTACTGCTTAGAAATTTCATGTTCACTACTTTCTGTACTTTTACCTTCCATATACTCACTAACTGTTAGGCACATATCTTCGGGTGGTTGCCTACTGGGATTTAGTATCACACCCTATTTGGGTCATGCTTTTGGGACCAAACAGATTATATTATTGCAGGTATAGATAAGGGAAAACACCCTTCTACTTCAGGTACTTGACTTGCTGTGGAGTTGGAGAGCATGGGACCAAGCTATGGTTTTCTATGCTGAGGAGTTGTTTATATTTCTTTTTTACTTTGGTTTAGCACTGTTTTTATTTCCAGCATCGTGACTTGTTTGGATGCTTTCCTAGACATATGTATCATGCATCATTTCATATATATATATATATATGTGCACCAATTGTTTATTATTCTAATATTCCATTGTTTACTATTTTTGGATATATACTGCTTCCACTATTGTATGTGTTGTTTACTTCCATTGTTTACTCTGCCAATGAGGGCATAGTTTCTCCACTATCACACCCAAGGCCCTCACTGCTAGTCGACAGCCTCTAGTATTTGGGGAAATGTGCTTGAGGCCATGTGACCAACCGGGTATGGCGCACCTCTGGGTGGATTCTGGAACTGGGATGTTACAAAGTGGCATCAAAGGTTTCTTTTCTGTTGACTTATTGTTTGGAGCCTATATCCAGGGACAAGAAGGAATTGATACTTGGTGTTAAGCTATGCTCGGGAGTAGCTAACTTGTGTACAGGGAAAATCTATTCTACCTCGTTTAATTGCAATTTTTCTGGTTTTTCAATTGTTACAGTTGATTTGATTTCACCTTGAGTGAATCACATGATTTGTGATGTTATTGGGGTTATATTTCTATTGCAACCCGATGAGATGAGGGTATTCCATCTCATGTATCATATAGGCACCCACTAGAAATCACATGTCATGCATTTTTTCCATGCCATCTAGTATGCAGTAGTGATTGCATGTTTTTGTGATAGATGATGTGTAAAATGTGCATGCTATTGTGATATTTTCCTTGATAGAAACACCTATTGTTTGATAGGGTATTTTTTGTGTAGAGATTTTCTGGAATGAACACCAAACTTTGGTTCTTGAGGTGTTTTGGGCCCTCATGGACCGGAATTTGGTGGATATTTGCCTTGTTTTCCATGTTATAATGTGTATAATATGCCAAACTTTGATTCACAGGGAGTATGGGCCCTCACAGATCAGAATTTGGCACTTTAAATGCTTGTTTAAGTGTTTCCTGGGTTCTAGAGTAGTTTCTGAGGCTTACTGTCCGAGAATACCCAGAATACACGCCATGTAATGTTAAGCACATGCCATGTGTTCTTCTGTTCGAGAAGAAATAGTTTTTCTTAAGTACACACCGTGTACTTTATATACACACCGTGTAATCTCTAAACCGTGTCATAGGCCGTGTGGGCAGAGACACGGGACAGGAAAAGTCTGGTGGGAACACGCCGTGTACCTGTTGAACACGCCATGTAGTGTCGACCTTGTGCCCACCTATGTCACTAATAACACAGGTTGGCCAAGTCGTGTCTAATACATGACGTGTGCCGTCTAAACATACCGTGTAGTATGACCTCAGTACCTGGCCATGTCAGGAACAACACGGGTTTGTGTTACCCTTTCACGTACACGTCGTGTCTACCTTAAACACGCCATGTAGTCTGACCCAGGTACCTGGCCGTGTCACAAACAACACGGGATGATGTTATCCTTTCTCGTACACACTGTGTCTGTCAGGAACACATCATGTAGTTTGAGCTATGCGTCAGGCCGTGTCACTAACAACACAGACCAGGTGATCTTGTCTAGTACACACCATGTAGGAATTGTATATGCCTTGTAGTCTTTCCTTAGTAGGGAGTCGTGTGGCTTAACAGTGTAGAAGGAATCGGGCAGGGAGAGGGGACTCAAGTACATGCCATGTGTGGAGACAACACGCTATGTTTTTGGGGTATTACATGACCAGTCTGGTCAGGAGTACATGCCCATGTAAATGAATTTAGGGAACACACCGTGTAGTAAATGTACACGCCGTGTAGTCATGTTTTTGTAAAACTTGAGTTCTTTCTTTCTCATGTTCCCTTCTTGCACTCTTTATTTTCAGTCCTTGATAATCTTGATCTAAGGTGAACGCTTGACCTTGGAGATTCATGCCACTGAGACATCCTCCTGTTGTGCCGGTCTTGGAACCAACCATCATTCCGGACACAGGTACTGATGCATAGTTCTGAGAGAGTTTTATAAGGTTCATGTAGACCTTCTGAGGAGATCAGAGAAGGCGGGATGCATCTTCCGGTATCCAGGTGGTGTGCTACCAGTGTGGGAGAAGCGGGTATACAAGGACACATTACCCGAGAGACCCAGTGGAGTGCTGATCTTGTGGTAAGATGGGTCACCTTTAGCACTTTTTTCAGTTCTTCTCACCAACAGCTGGTGACAAGGGTTCTTCTATGACTCCTCATTCAGGAGCAGCACCACCAGTTTCTCACCAGTTAGGGAAATGGAGTTCTTTTGGCCATTCAGGCTGAGGTGGAGGGCGTGACTGTGGTAGCCATTCACCTGGTTTTCAGCGACATCAGGGTGGATCAACTCAGAGTTGTCAGGCAGGGTCATAGGGCCGTGGTACAGGCCAGACTTTCGTAGTGGAGCAGACCCAGCAGAAGCAGGATCCCGAACCTTCTACTATTTGAGGTACGATCTTAGTAGCCTCAGTTCTAGATTCTGCTCTTTTTGATACATGGGATTCCCATAGATTTATATCTATTGCTTTCATGGAGAGCCTTGGGCTCTGCATCTTTTCTTCTCCTGATACCTTGATGCTAGACACTCCGTTGGGGACTAGAACAGCTAGTGTGCGTTAGTGCATAGAGTTCCCTCTATAGGTTGGTGGATGTCACTTCTTATGGGACCTCTATGTCCTAGAGATGCCATGCTATGATTTCATTCTCAAGATGTACTATTTAGTTCCATTTCAGGTATTCATCGACTATTATCGCAGAAGGGTGAGTTTTATATCACCAGAGGGTGGATCCTTTCTTCATAGGGGTGAATGGGATGTCCAGGCAAGAAGAACAGGTCCAAAGCATCATGGGTTGGGAGGAGTTACACCTCAAATTTCTAGTCTTTATCTGGATGACCAGAGGACTTTTTAGATTTTCCTCTTGAGCATGAGGCATACTTCTTGATTGAGCTTGTGCCAGGAGCGGCACCGGTGCCCATTCCTTCTTATAGGATGACTACACCTGAGTTGCCGGAGCTCAAAAAGTAGTTGGAGGAGTTACTGGCAAAGGGTTTCATCCAACCCAGTACTTCTCCTTGGGGTTCACCTATCTTATTTGAAAAGAAGGCAGACAGTACCCTCAGGCTTTGTGTGTACTATCGGAAGCTGAACCAGTTGATGGTTAAGAACCAATATCTCTTGCCGAGGATCAATGATATCTTTGATCATCTTCGAGAAGCCCGAGTGTTCTCAAAGATTGACTTGAGATCCGATTACCATCAGTTGCGCATTATACCATCAGATATACCACTTATAGCCTTCAGGAGTAGGTATGATCTATATGAGTATTTGGTTATGTCGTTCGATCTCATTAACACGCCTGCAGTTTTCATGGAACTAATGAACTGAGTGTTCCATCCATACTTGGATTCTTTTGTGGTGGTCTTCATGGATGATATCTTGGTGTACTCTCACACTCGACACGACCATGCTACCCATCTTGAGATCATTTTGATTACACTGAGGGAGAATCAGTTATATGCTAAGATCTCAAAGTGCCACTTTTGTATGGATCAGATTCACTTCTTAGGTCATGTTATCTCAGAGGCAAGAGTATCAATAGACCCATATAAAGTGAGAGCTGCAGTTTCCTGGGAGTATCTGAAGAACGTCTTTGAGGTACAGAGTTTTTTAGGGCTGGCTGGATACTACAAACTTTTTATATGGGACTTTTCACGCTTAGCAGCACCACTGATAGGTCTGACTAAGAAGGGTGCGAAGTTCATGTGGTCATATTCTTGTGAGTCATCCTTTCAGGAGCTGAAAGGTAGGTTGACTTTAGCACCGATACTAGTCTTTCCAGAGCCGGGAAAGAGCTATACTGTTTATTGTGATATATCAGGTATCAGGCTGGGATCTGTGCTTATGCAGGGTGATGGAGTCATTGCATATGGGTATCGGCAGTTGAGGCCACATGAGAGGAATTACCTGATGCACGATCTGGAGTTGGAAGCTGTTATTCATTCCTTACACTATTGGAGAGACTATCTTCTGGGAGAGGAATTTGTGGTTTTCACCAACCACAAAAGTCTCAAGTACATCTTCACTCAGCATGATCTGAATTTGAGGCAGCTCAGGTGGGTTGAGTAACTACAGTCCTTTGACTTTGATCTTGCCTATACTATTGGGAAAGGAAACGCTGTGGCTGATGCGTTGAGCAAGATGAATCAGATACAGGCAGTTCAGGAGGCCAGCAGTGAGTGGAAGCTTATGACTCTGTTCTCTGAGATGTATTTAGAGGTGCACGATAGTCAGGGGTAGACATTTCTTTCTTCTGTAACTGTTAACTATACTCTTCTTGATCGAGTACGAATGAGGAAGATATTAGATTCTGAAGGCCTAGTCCTAAGGGAAAGAATGTCAGGAGAGGACCCTATTCCTGGATGGACCATAGACGAGGATGAGATCTTGTATTTCCAGGGACGTGTATGGGTGCCAGAAGACATACACGAGGAGCTGATGCATGATTTTTATTCCTCAGTTTGGGAAGTTCATCCTGGCGTCACCAAGATGTATCGTGATCTACACTGCCAGTATTGGTGGCCAGGTATGAAGAGGGACATTTCTGGTTTCGTTATGAGGTGTTCCACTTGTCAGCAGGTGAAGGCGGAGCATCCGCGACCAACATGGATTTTACAGCAGTTACCCATTCCCAAGTATAAGTGGAATTACATCATGATGGACTTCGTGATCGGTTTGCCGAGGTCGCCTCGAGGGAATGACGCAGTTTGGGTTGTTATTGACAGACTCACCAAGGTTTCTCATTTCTTTCCGATCAAGGAGACCTTCAATGTAAATGAGCTAGGACAGTTGTACATCCAAGAGATTGTACGTCTTCATGGAGTTCCACACTCCATTTTTTCAGACAGGGATGCACGTTTTACTTCTCAGTTCTGGTAGGGGCTTCAGAAGGTTTTGGGTACACAGGTACTTTTGAGTATAGCTTACCATCCCCAGACATATGTCAAGTCAGAGTGTACGATTCCGGTGCTTGAGGATATGCTCCGAGCATGCATTCTGGATTTTGGAGGTTCTTGGGATAATCATATACCTCTTGCAGAGTTTGCCTACAACAATAGTTTTCAAGCAACTATTCAGATAGAACCTTATGAGGCTTTGTACGGTAGGTCATACCGATCACCCTTATGTTGGCTATAGTTAGGAGAGGCAGCTTTGCCGAGACCTCGTCTTGTTTAGGAGACCACAGAGCAGATAGAGTTTATTTGGAAGAGAATGTATACTGCACAGTCACGACAGAAGTCTTTTGCTGATCAGCAAAGACGACCTCTGGAGTTTGAGGTCGGGGATTGGGTTTTCCTGCGTGTCACACCAAGGTTGAGACACAAGAGGATTATGAAACATGTTAATCTTTCACTGAGGTATTTCGGTCCATTTGAGGTGTTGGAGAGAGTTGGGCTGGTTTCCTATCAGTTGTAGTTAACTCAGAGATACCGATCTATGCATGATGTCTTCCATGTTTCTCAACTTCGACGTTACTTTTCAGACCCATCTCATGTCTTTCAACCCGAGGAGGTTGAGCTTGAAGTGGATGTGTTGTTTGAGGAGCATCCTATCTAGATTGTGGATCGTAGTACAAAAGTTCTCCATGGATGGTCTATTCCTCTAGTATGAGTGCTATGGCAACACAGGCGAGTACAAGATGAGACTTGGGAGAGGGAGGCCGATGCACGATCACAATGGCCAGAACTGATTGAGGGTTCTTCTTCTACGCCATTCTAGGGAAATTCAGGGATGAATTTCTTTAAGGGGAGAAGTTGTTAATAACCCAGACCTTCTTTTTAGGTATGTTTTTCCTTTTTGGTCATTTTTGGAGAAAAGAGGAATTTATGGAAATTTTATAAGTACACACTGTGCACTTTATGAGTACACACCATGTACTTTCTTTCTGTAGCAGGCCGTGTGCTGGCCATGTAGTAGCCACACACACGGCCGCGTGGGAGTGACTTGGAGTCCGCCTAATGCGGAGTGCGAAAACAACAAGTACACACCGTGTACTCCAGAAGTATATGATATGTATTTTGTTTTTTTTCATTAAACGCACTGGGGTTGCGTCTGACGGACATAGAAACCTTCTTCCAGGTCATCTTTGTTTGAGAGAACCCGTACGACCACGACTTCTCTCTGAGCCCCCGATACTCCACACGACCTCTGATTCAAACACCGTTGATTTCATTGGAATCGCATCGGTGAGTTCTCTCTTCTGCTTGAGCCTTGTTTTCTAATTGCTCTTCTTTTCCAGGTTATCGTGGGTTGAACGTTTTGGACATTTTCTTAGATCTACGATTTTCCAAGGAGATTCAAGCTTTGAGGTTCAAGTATATTGATCTCCTAACCCCGAGTTAGGTGGTTTGTGCCTTTCCATTCAAAGTCTTTGAGTATTATGTGCAAATTCCACCAATACCCTTGAACGGGGTATTGTGTGTTTACTGTTTTACCCATGTTGTTTGCCTACCATGCTTGTATGCCTGTGTAGAGGATATTTGGATATGAATAGGGTTGATTGTTGTTCTTTGGATGTGTTTTTCCCATGCATTATTCTATTTATGACCATTTGGTCCGGTTTAGCCTTTGGCTGCCTTGCTTGTTTTCCATGCCTATTGCTGTAGGATGGAGAGTTGTAATCTGACATGCTTGATATGCTATAGACTATTTAGCCAAGTAGTTTTGTAGGTTTACTTTGGCTATATTACACTACTATGCTCATTGACCTACATAGGGCTGTGAGAACCTGGTGTAGTAGACTATAAGGGGAATTGACCGGGTGAGCTTCCTTAGAGAGTCTTTGATTACTTTAGGCTATAAGGGGGGATTGATCGAGTGAGCATCCTCAGAGAGCCTAGAACCACTTGGGGATATAAGGGGAATTGACTGAGTGAGCTTCCTCAAAGAGTCCTTGATTGTTTTATACTATCAGGGGTATTGACCACGTAAGCTTCCTCAGAGAGTCTTTGTTTGAATTGAACGACCTGGGATATAAGGGGAATTGACCGAGTGAGCTTCCTCAGAGAGTCCTAGATCTCAGGGCTATAAGGGGAATTGACATGTGAGATTCCTCAGAGAGTCCCTGACTAACTTAGACTATGTGGGGAATGGATTGTGTGAGCTTCCTTAGAGAGTCTTGCTTTACCTAGACTATATAGGGAATGTACTGTGTGAGCTTCCTCAAAGAGTCTTTCTTTACCATTGACTATAAGGGGACAGAATATGAGCACTTCTTTAGAGAGTCTTATTACATTCCTATGATATAAAAAGAGGGGTTAGGCTATGTGTACTGCCCAGAGGGTTATCTGTACTTCTTAGGTAGGACTAGAGGGGATGGCTATGAGTACTTCCCAGAGGGTTACCTGTTTGTGGTTTAGCTGTTTGCTTCACTGTTGCTTGTTTTGAAAGTGTGGATTGTTTACTACTTAGTACTTTCATGTTTACTGCTTTTTGTACTTTTACCTTCCATATACTCACTGACTATTAGGCACAGATCTTCGGGTGATTTCCTACTGGGATTTAGTCTCACACCCTATTTGGGTCATGCTTTTGGGCCCAAAAATATTATATTGTTGCAGGTCTAGATAAGGGAAAGTGCCCTTATACTTTAGGTACTTGACTTGCTGTGGAGATGGAGAGCATGGGACCAAGCTATGGCTTGCCATGTTGAGGAGTTGTTTATCTTTCTTTTGTACTTTAGTTTAGCACTATTTGTATTTCCAGCATTGTGACTTGTTTGGCTACTTTCCTAGACATATGTGTCATGCATAATTTCACATATATATATATGTGCTCCAGTTGTTTATTATTCCAGTCTTCCAATGTTTACTATTGTTGGATATTTACTTCTTCCGCTATTGTATGTGTTTTTTACTTCCACTGTGTACTCTGCCAATGAGGGAATAGTTTCCCCACTGTCACACCCAAGGCCCTCACTGCTAGTCGGAAGCCTCTGGAATTCGGGGAAATGTGCTTGAGTCCATGTGACCAACCTGGTACGGGGCACCATTGGGTGGCTTCAGGAACTGGGATGTTACAACAAACCTATATTTCACACTATCTACATAAGGAATGAATATTTTTGGTATACAAAGTATCACTCATAGTACATGTATCGTTATTTTGGTAAATTATAACTTTCTAATGTGATTATAAATAAAGTGTGAATACATTATGTTGTCTATACTTATATCATGACCGAAACAACTATTCAATGATATTGATATTTTTTGGCTCTATTGATTGAATATCTAAAATTAATGTGGGATTTAGGTGTTGTATTGTATGACGATTAGGGAAATTAAGATTTCACATTAAGATCCATGTTATATAGGATGATAAATGAATTTTTTTCTTATATAAAATTTTTATGATATAGAATTAAAGTAATTATAGGGTGTCCCATTTGTGAATAAGGTATACATTTAGTTAGGCTGATACATTGCTTGAAGACCAGTTTCTGGGTTATTAAATTTTTTCACTCCGATGACAAAATACTAATCTTTGATGAAATCATTTTATTTGAACTCAAAATAAGGTACAAAACCATATCCACTAAAAATTAATCAATAGCCTGATAAAGTAAAGGATATTGTCACAGTTTTTGGTAAATCTTTTTCTAAAAACCTTATAAAAAATAGTTGAAAAAAGAGACAAGTTATTCTTGAATAATAGTAATAATTTTTTTTCATGTCAATCATTTTTGATAATGTCATGAATGTATACAAAACATATGTGATTGTGTTATTGGAACATTACTAAATGAACCCCAAAAAAAAGAAAAACATTCAGGCTAGGCAGGACATGATTTTTAGGAGGATAAGGTAAAATTTGGTGCCAATGAAGGGTTAAAGGCATACTTTTCTTCCTCCAGTATCTTACAACATTTACAGTTAAGAGATATATTAGTTTTGAAATTTTTTGAATGATTTAAAGGTTACAGAGGAGTAGTCATAAAATATCAAGAATATCGTGTTGATGACTGATTTGAAATTAAAGGGATTAAAATAACACGAATTTCATGTTTTTATGCATGATGTAATGCTTTTATCTTCATGGTACATTCTATCTAAAAATGTCTGGAACACAATAACCAATCATTTCTTCTTATTCAAATATATATATGGTAAAATTATAGACTTGATGTAGTTTCCATATATGGAAAAGGAAATTATTATCATATTAATTGAATTGGATATGTTCTTACCATCATCATTCTTTAATGAAATGGTTCACTTAGTTAGAGAGATCTTTCTATGTTTTCCTATACATCACAGTTGGATGTGCCCCAATGAACGGTATATGAAGATTTTAAAAGGGTGCATCAAAAAATGAATTCCATGAGATGTTTCACATATTGACATTACTTTTAGGTATGGTTATAAATTTTGACCATCTCTTGATTAAAACTTTTCTTGGGTAGTTTTGGGTAAAATCTTGGAGTTTTTAGAGTTTTATGGTACTATTCATAGTTAGAGAAAACAATGTGGTTCATCCCAAGAAATTGTGTAGATTTTTTAGAGTCTTAGAGTATGGTACGCAGTTGGTTTATACCATGCAGTAATCTCCTCAAATTTTGAAACATGGGATAATGGAATTTTCATGGTTGGTTCAAAAAATTTCAAACCATGAATCAAATCCATGTGGCTCTTCTATTATCCTAAAAAGTCATGCACAGTTGGCACACAATTTTCCAAACTTTATGGCCAAACCATGTGATATTAATTAATTAATCCTAAATTTTTATATTAAGACACAAAACACCTCTATTTAGCCTCTTTCTTCTTCTAGGGGTTTAGTCTCTCAACCTAGGAGACTCCTCTTAGAGATTTTGGAGATCCCTTTCTTCTAAGTGATTGATTTTAACATATCCCAAGGTGTTGGATCTATATTTTAAAAGGTATTCCTTTAGTCTTCATGATTATTCTCATTAATTATCGATCTATCCTATTTATATTGAGATAAATCTTATATCATAGTTTTATTAACTATATATAAGGTTAGTTTTATGATCTAATTATGTTTCAATTAGATCGATCATTGTAAGAGGTGGAATTCTTTGGATTTGGGTTGATCGTTGTGTGAATCTTTACAATATTAGTGGTAGCTGGTATCTCTCTCTTCTCCATTGAACTTGGTATCATTGAATATGAATTTTATGCTATGTGATTCATGTTTTAGGATCTTCTCATTTTTCCTAGATCCCTGCTCTTCTTTGATTTGTCGACCTTGTGTAATTGTTGGAGTACCAAGTGTTTGGGGTGGGTGATTTCATAAAATGTATTTGACTTATGAACTATGAATGATATATCATTTAAAAAATTTATTTATAAGATTTTAATTTCATGATATCTAATTTATTGAAATGCATATTTGAAGGTTTTTTATATAAAATGGTTTCCACCTTTGTATTTGATAAAAATAGTTTGTTTTCAAAGCACAAATATCTTGTTTAATAAAATTGGTTTTCAAAGAATGGTTTTTGTGTGAAAAGGGGTTTTTGGTTTTATTATTGAAATGTGACATTCCCTTTATAAATGATTTGAAATGTTCATTACATGGGAGATGGGGGTAATTAGGAGTGGGGTTGTCCATGGATTTGTTTCTATGACTCATAGGGGGGGTTCATAGATGAAGTTGTTACTATGATCCTTAGTTCTTAATGATAAGGACTAGTTTACATGGAATTATAGGGTGGTTCACACATCAGGGTGTTCCTATTATCCTTAGGACATCATACCAGGAATATTTTGGTGTATTCTAGTCTTTATTGATCATATTGGGTGATGATCCTAGTTAGAACAAACCTATATTATCCTAAGGGTAATTACCATTGTGCTTTTCTTTGATGTTTATTTATAAAAATTTCTTTGAAAATGATAAATGTATTCTTTTAAGTGCTTTGGAAACTATTTTATATTAAATTATTTATAAACTATTGAAAAGGGTGAATTTCTATGTTTTTGGTTAATTTTTAAAAGTTGTATATCATGCATTGTATTATTTTAAAATGAGCATATTTGGATAATTTAATGAAGATTGTTTATGTAACACTTAGTGGGATCCCACTGGGATTGTTTTTTCACACCCTTCACACACCTTTGGGCATGTGTAGACCCTATTTTGTTTGATGAAGAAAAGGGGAAGGTGTCGTAGTGAGTTGGTGAGTATTCGAGTTAGCTGGTTTTGGGACTCTGGTGGTGATATTGTGGGATGTTTATCACTTGGAACATGTAGACAATGGTTATATATTTTTTACCTTGGTTAATCTTAGATCATGTACTTAGTTTTTGGTTTGTTTTTCCAGTTATGTATCACTTTTATGCTATTTGAATTTTTTTATGGTTTTCCTTTTTATACATTATTATATTTTCTTCATGTTGATTATTTTATGTTGTAAATAGAAACAATTATCTAGGTTATACTTATTACCTAGGTTCTTTTCATTAGCCCATGGGGATTGAGAATACCCTTTGAGTCACATTGAGAATCGGTTTGAAACCTAGATTGATGGGTTATATTGGTTGGTTCATGATAAGAAGGCTGTATTGAAAATAGATATATTGATGAGTAAACCATTGAATTCTATATTGAATACTTATATAATGTGAATAACATTGGGTAAAGTGCATGTTTTCAGTATAGAAGTAACATTTTATCTCACAATACACATCAGATTGTCAAAATTGAGAAAACACACACAAATTGTCTTGATATTTTAAAACAATTATTCTTGATTCATTTTTGATGAGTAAGAATCAATGGAACATCAACCTAATACACAGTGTGGGAAGTTTGACTAAAAGTTCACTTTTTGGTAGAAAATTAACATTTCTACTCATAACGTGTGTTATATATTAAAAAATGAGCAAACATGCTCTGATTTTATTAATACTTTAGAAACATAATTCATGATTCATTTGTGACATATAGGAATAAAACAAAGATCAATTCAACATAAGTTGTAGCTAAATTGATTGAAAGTGCATGTTTTTAGTTTAAAAATTATTTCACATACTAAAAAATGAGGACATACATTCATATTTTCTTAATAGTTTAGGAAAATAGTATGTAATTAATTTGTAACATATAAGAATTAACCTCGATTCAATCTGAAACATGGTGTGACCGGTATGACTGAAAGTCTGTGTTTTCATTTAAAAATCAATTTTTAGTTAAAAATGTGTTTCATATACTCAAAATAGATAGAACATACTAGTATTTAATTTATATTAAATGGAAAAGATCAATAATTAATTTGGTATGTGTAAGAATTAACTAATGAGTTTATCATGATCATCATATGACCATATGTAGCAAAATACCACTGAAACATAAGTAGATATATCTTTAAGAATCAACGTGTACATAAAATTGTAAAATATAGTACCTAAAAAACTCCAATAATAGCAATATTCTTCTTCCCTGGAGAAGGATAATGCTTGATAAAGGTCAAAAGTAGTGAACAAAAGAACCCTGACTCTGAGGGGGGTCACTGATCAATGGATCCATGATCATGTCACGAGGATACCTGAATACTGAAGGGGTGTTATCACCTTCATCTCAGATGATGAAAAAAATATGCGAGGAAGATAGAATTTGTCACACCCAGTAGAAGAGGAAACCATACTCTTATATAGGCAGTCCCCAAGGCTCCTCACATTATATGTGTTTCATATTGTTGGGTTAATTCATTGATGATTTTCAATTAATTAATATAAATTCATTAAAACATTTATAATGGTATGTAACTAATAATAAAACTATTTAGGATATATATATATATATATAATTACATGTATATTTAATACATAAATGAAGATACCTACATCACATGCATGTATTAAATATCCACTTATATATATAATATCACACACACACACACACACATATATATTAGTGTGCATCCAAAAATATCCCACTTGCACTAAAATATCATATGGAATTTATGAATAACATCTAAACTCATTGTGAATATAACCAAACTTTTTTTGATATGTCTTTTCATCAAATTATATTCATTTTGAACAAATACTTTGTCTAAAATTTTATCCTTATCCAAGGGCCTAACTGTGTGACCCTACTGGTCTTACTAGTATTAACAACAACTAAAAAATATCTATTTCATATATGTAAGAAAATATTGGACTCTAGAAAAAAATAAATGCTACTCAAGCTACTAAAGGGTTTGGTATGATTGACGCACACCTGTCGTGTGGTGTGTCAAAAGATACTATTTAAATTTTCTTACCACAACACAATGGATGTTTGGATTCATCTCAATTGAGGAGTTTCAAAGTTTATTCACTTACTAATCCTAATTCAACTAAAACTATATCTTTTTATTACTTTTATTATTTATGAAATCAAGGATAAATTCTAAACTGGAATGTAATGTAATAAAATTTTAGTTAGAAAAGAACAAACTTGGCCTTTAGGGTTTGGTTCCAGGTTCCTTCATTATTAATTATTGTTTTTTTTTCAGTTTAGTTTGATAGTTCAATCATGAAATCTCATTCATGAACTACTATCCTTTTATTTATGGGATGTGAAATCTCAAATACCTAAGAAAAATCAATTCCACCTATTCCTATAACCAAGGTTTATGACACACCTCAATCGAGAGTTTGGTATCTTCCAAGACTCAGACCCATTGTATTCCATTTCATCCATTGAATAGATCAAGTTTATTGTATGAAGATTTTGTGTTCAATGTATGGAAGGGAAAAGATTTAAATAAAATAATATATATGAGGTAGAGATCCATGCCATAATATAAAATAACCACACTTGTGTGCTTCAATTTCATCCACCACAAACAAATTCAAATCATTTATAAATTAAAAGTAGAATTCAAGAAACACCTATACTCTCCTAAGGACAAACCTCAAGTTAGCCACTCATTTTCAAGTGCAAGAGGTCACAATAGAAGAATAGAGAAGAAGATAAAGATAGAGAGAGAGAGAGAGAGATAGAATGGTAGAACATTGGAATTAAATAGAGGAATCTCTTTTATTAATATAGAATGAATTAACTACATGTAAGACAAAAACTTACTCTATAATAGAAAAAATAAAATAAGTAAAACAGAGCACCCTGAGAGCCTCCAGTACAAACCTCCGATCCTCTAGAAGTGGTAGCAAGCACCCTATATTATAGAGTGAGGAGACATTTATATATCCTTTGTTTGAATCTTCTATATCTTTGTTTTTCCTCAGGTTAATGTTTGATTATAAATTTTTAGATTTTCCATATTTGAATTTTCTAAAATATCAGGCTTTCTAAATTTTCAATGAAGACCAAATCTATGGAATTGAGTTAGACATTACGGTATAGTCTTATTCCTTACATGCATGTAAATACATGTCTTTCACAGAAGGATTCTCCTTTATGGTATAAAAAAACTTTCCATCATATTTCTTTTAATATTAGCTACTACCAATATGGTTATTTCCACACCATAGTGTAAAAATCCATGGTGTAGCCTCCTTATAGACATTATTTTCATCCAAACCACCACTGCCTATACAAATCCCTCCACAATGTAAGAGAATAACTACATTGAAATCTCCTTATGGTGTATACTTGTTCTTCATAGCTATGATGTAGTGGATGATCCACAACACAACCTCTTATCTCACTAAACCCTTTCTACTATCATATTCAAGACCTCTAGGGCGCATCTCATCTTCCATGGTAAAGAACCCTTATTCATGGATATCCCATTGTGCAGTGGGAGTGGTAGTGACACAGAGGATCCTCCTCAAAGTGATCAAGTCTTAACAATGACTAGGTTGAGCTCAATTCTCTTCATGGATTCATTCTCCATAAAATAATGATTTACTATTATCGCCTAAGGTTCCAGAAGTGATCTATGTCGTCCCCAAGATTCAGCAGTGGATGTGCACTCATGAAAGATATTTACATGGAATTATCTAATGATTACAGTTGGTAGCAGTCAAAGATGAAGTAGGAAGACGGTGGCGAGGTGTTTCCAACTATTGGGGAGTGTGATCAGAGCTTGAAAGAAATTGTTTTGGTAAGTAATGAATAGTAATTGGGGAATTTTTTTCCCACATCAAATTTGAGTGTATATAAACACTTCTATAAATGAAATCCTATTGCACACATATATCAAATGCCTACAGTAGGGATGGGCTCCCATATCTCTCTCTCTCACACACACATATGGTATGTGCCTTCTCAAATGGCCCACATAGGCCTTGGCCTACACTATGCTCCTTAGATTCCTCCCTATGTGGCTATCTCTTCATCTGCCATTGGGAAGGATCTCCCTCAAGAATTTCTTGTTCAGCTGGCCTGCTAGGGCGGTCAATGTGGATTTCAGGCCTTTGAGGTTTAGGGAAAACCTAGTTTGCCATTTTTTTGGTCCTACAAAAATGTAATGAATTTATAAGTAAAATTCTAATAGAATTTCATAATAAAATTTAAAACTTATAAAAATCAACATTTTTATTCATATTAATCTAGATTAATTATTTAATTTTAAATCCCTATTTTTAAAAAAACATTGAAATACATGGAATTATTCATTAATATCCATTAAAAATCATGACAAAAATACTTAAAAATATGCATGAGAAATGAGTGCATCAAATACTCCCACACTTAAAATTTGCTTGTCCTCAAGCATTAAATCTCAACATTGAAGTCAACAGGAACACCATGTTTCCAATATTTAAATATAAAATCAATAAAACTAAACAAATATCAATGGTAAACAAAATTTTTTATGTTTCACATAAAATATAAATTTAACTTCTCATTTTTTAAAAACTAATAAACCCAAGTATTTTACTTTTTCCTTTTTGAAAATAGTGGAACCTATATGTTCATTCATTCAATATTCTTAATTAATTTTTATTAAAAATTAAAAATAATGATCAACCTCTCTTTTAATCCTTTCTATATCATCACTCATGATACAAATTTATGTAGAGTTATTATAATATCATGAGTAAATTATCCTTTTCCATAGGCTTGAAAAGGAACTAATTTCTTCACATTGTAAAGAAAATAGGTAATGAAATCATGAGGAATTAAAAAATAAAGGCTCTAATGATTCTCAGCTTTAAAGTTGGTAAGAATTGATTTGAAAAACAAAAATTCTCAAAAGATTAAGTTTATATCTAAAGCATAAATAATGATATTAAAAGTAAAATCTCAATGAAAATCTCCCCTTCAAATTAACAACTCCCACTTCCCAAGCTCAAAGTAAGGTCATGATCAATGATAGAAAAATGAATTAATTGATCCTTCTTTAATTTTTCTATATTTTTCTTTTATTTTTTTCAACTACCTTTTTAGACATTTTTTTGAAATTAATTCTTGAAATAAACCTCAAATTCACCATGTAACCACATGTGATAAAAAAACATCAGTCTAGTAATGATGTTTTTTTATTTTCTCAAGTCACAAACCATTATTTTTTTAATTTTTTTTTCAAGAAGGGAAAATAATAAAGTATAATTTATGAATCAAAAACCTGTATCAATACCTAAATTAGAACCCCCACACTTTATCTTTACAATGCAATGGATCCTTCCACCATGAGTTCCCTCACCCCCACAATTCAATATCAAGCACAATACTAAAAGGATGGTAGGAATGGATTGAAATATGGCTCATTCCGAACAAGTTCATTCATGGTATATATGGGATAAATACAGATTAATGTAAAATGTGGTATCAAGCATAATTTATTATCGATAAAAATTACGCAATCATGTTAATTTCTTTCACAATAATAGCTTTGAAAAGTTCCAATGCAAGTTCTAGAAGGTGACATGTCCTAAGATCTCTCAAGAAATATTCTCAAGATATAATAAAATGTATTTGGTATATAAATCCTCTCAGGAATGAAACATATAATTTTGGAAAATTAATCATGGAATTAATAATAATAATAATAAATAAATTTATATGAATTTAAAAAATTCAAAGTTTGAAAAATTTGTAGGGAAATTTAATTTACCCAAATCAACTAATTCTTTCAAATCATGAGTCATCAATTCAATATCCATGCTTCACTCTAATAATTAAATTCTCCAAAAAACTCATTAAATATAATTATCATTGAAATATAAAACATGGAATCATAGGGTTCATAATAAACTCATCTTATAGATAAGTCAAGTAAAGCAAGAATTAAAATCTCGAACATGCAATTTTCTGTTTATCATAGCACCTAAAATTTTTAGTTCGAAACAAGTTTTTTAGAAAAATGCAGGTCGTTTTAAAGATAAAGATTAATTAAAAAAAATCTCTTTTCTCATGTAGCTTTAGTCCTGTTTTCTCCTTGGATGTTTGGGGGTTTCCTTATTCCATCATGGTCCTATAGATGTAAATCAATAAATTAAAATACAAGGATCATGTCATTAAATATAAAAAATAATAAGGGATTAGGATGTATCCTAGAATATTCCTAATAATGAAATTGACAATTTATAGAAATAAAGTAGAAATATAAGACTTAGTTCGATCCCCCAAGTGGGCCTTGGATTTTTACCACCTCCATAATGGTAGTACCAACTATCATCCATAGTTGGTTAGTGGGTAAAGATTCTTAGATTTCAACCACCACACGTGGCTTTTCCCAGATCTTACTTATTATTTGTTGGTGAGGAGTTTATTGATAGAGTATACCAAATCCATCTACTTAATAATAAGGTATAAATTTTATAGAGGGGGTATTATGAAGTATGTATCATCCTATTTCTTGGTTTCTACTTGTGAAACCACCTCCTACTTGTCTAGTGCTTTCTCCATATAGGCTACATCTATTGAAATTTCAAAGGGGAGTTTGTAATGTAATTTTAATTGGATAGAATTTAAACATACATAATGAAACTCATAATTATCTCTTTCAATGTGGAAACCTCTTTATTATTTTCCTTTTTCTAGGTCACTTGGATCACCTCAAGGAATTCCTATAATGCATGTTTGATAAGTTTTGGAAGCCCCATGTGTTACTTAAAAGGTGTATGTTCATGTTACTCTTCCTTTTCCAAGAAAAAAAAAGAGTTAGAAGAGTGTAAAAATTAAAAATAATGGGAGTTAGTAATGAATTCATATTTCATAAAATTAAATGATAGATAGTTTAAAATAAGACCAACTCCATGATTTGGTTCATCTTCAATCACTTATTTAGCGAAAAGCACCTCCTAGAGTTGGATCTCACTAGATAGAGGTAGGTAGTTAGGATCCTCCATCTTTTCTTCAAATTACACCAATTGGGTGGTTTATTATTCCATGGATATATACTAGTATATAGGTTTTGATTTTTCTTCCTTGAATTTCATAAGATCATGTTGTATTTCATCATTTTACCAATTGTTCTTATACTGATCTAGGACTTTTTGATCTCTCAGATTTACATCAGCATGCGAGTCTTCGTATCCACTCTATAACTCTGAATTCTAGATTTTGATTTGATTCTTAAGATGGTTTATTTGTGGATAATCCTTGAGTGTGGCCTCAACTTATTGGATTTCTTTAGTTTAGTCCGGAAAGACTAAGGGTTCTTCCTCTGGGTCAAGTTCAAGCTCAGGTTTCTCTATCAATTTATGAAAATATTCAAACAACCTTATAGTATTTCTATTTATTTTTTCTATATCTTCTAGCAGTTCTTGGATCTGGGATCTATTATGATCAACTTCTTCTTATTGTTCTTGAACCTATAAGTAATTATTCCATGCATAGTAGGAATAATTTGAAAACATCATGGAAAAAGTATTTTTGTTATATTTTTTTATTTTATTAGAAAACAAAGGAAAAATATCTACAATTTTAAAAATTAAAATCAAAGTAAACAACCATTTAGATCCCCAACAACAATTCCATGTTTTTATGAAAAAACTATCACATGTTATGGAAAAATTACTATATATATTTTCCTAATGCAATAAAATGGTTGACCAGGGTTATATCACTTTATGTTATTTATAATTTATTCACCTAATAATTACAATTCACCTAAAACTACTTCTTTTTTTTGTTTTTATTACTAATGAAAACAATGATAAATTATAAAATAACATTCAACGCAACATAATGGAAGTTAGAAAATAATAAACTTTACCTTTAGGGTTTGGGTTTGGGTTCCTTCATTATTCATTATTGGTTGTTTAAATTTATTTTGATAGTTTAATTTTGAAATCACATTCATGAAATAATATCCTTTAATTTATGGGTTGTGAAATCTCAAATTACTAAGAAAACTAAATTTCACCTCCTATGATAATCAAGGTTGATAACACACCTCGATCAAGAGTTTGTAATATTACAAGACCCGACCCCATCATATGTATTTTTATCCATTGAATAACTCAAATCCATCATATGAAGATATTGTGTTTAATGGAAGGAAAGGAAATGATTTAAGTAAAATAATTGAGATGAGGTTGAGATCCATGCTGTAGAGGACAATCATTGCACTTGTGCACTTCAATTTCATCCACCATAAATATATTCAAATCATTTAGAAATTAAAAGTAGAATTCGGGAAACACCTAACCTCCACTGAGGCTATGCCTCAAGTTTTCCTCTCATTTTTGAGTGCAAGAGGTCATGGTGGAAGACTAATTAAGAAGAGAATAAGAGAGAGAGAGAGAGAATGAAAGAACATTTAAAGTAAACATAGGAATCAATTTAATTAAAATATAATGAATTAAATACATATAATAAATAAAACTACTCTATCATAGAAAAAAATAAAATAAATAAAATAGAGCATCCTGGAAGCCTCTAGTGAAATCCTTAGATCCTCCCTCAATGGTAACAAGCCCTCTCTATTTATATATAGAGGAGTAAATTTTATCTCCTTTGTTTGAATCTTTCATATATTTTTTTCCTTAGGTCAACATTTGATAATAACATTTTTGATTTTCCATATTTGAATCTGCTAAAATCTCAGGCTTTCCAAATTTGTAGTGAAAACCTATTCTACATTGTGGAGTTAGATATTATGGCATAGTTTCATTCCTTCCATGAATGGAACTACATGTATTGCACTGAATCCTTCTCATTCACATATAAAACACACTTTCCATAATATTTATTTTAATATTGGACACTTCTAATATGTGTATTTCCACGCCATAGTGTAAAAATCCATGGTGGAGCCTCCCTATAGCCATTATTTTCTTCCAATACACCACTGCCTATATGAATCCATCCATGGTGAAAGAGAATCAATGCACCTTATCCTCATTATGGTGTATACTTGTTCTTTATATCTATGATGTAGTGAATGATTCTGAAAACAAACTATTATCCCACTAAAAACCCTAGCTACTACCATATTTATGAACTGCATAGTGCCTATCATCTTCCACAGTACAAAACCCTCCTACATGGCTAGCCCACAGTGTAGTGGGTGCATCAGTGGTTCAGGGGATCCTCCTCAAAGTGATATGGGCTTAACATTGGCTAGATCAAGCTCAATTATCTACATGCCTTTGTTATCCATCAAAAAGTGCTTTACCATCATCGTATGAGGTTCCATAAGAGATCCATGTCATACCCAAGGTTTGTAAGTGGATTTTAGATCATGCTCAAGATTTCCATGGAGGCTTTGATGGTGTTAAACAATGATTACAAGTGTCATCAAGGTGTGTTCAAGCATGGGGGAGCGTGAGCGGATCAAGAACTATGTCATTTTGGCAAGTAATGAATAGTAGCTATGCAAAATTTTTCCCACATAAAATTTAAGTGTGTTTGAGAACTACTATAAATGAAATACCACTACAATAAATACCCAAAAACCTATAGTGATGATGGGATCCCTCAACACACATTCACACACATATATGGGTCATGCCTCCTCACACGACCACATGGGCCTTAGACTACACCGTGATCTGTGGGCTCCTCCCTGTGTTGCTCGCACTTCCTCTACCACTGGGAAGGGTCTCCCTCAGGCCTCACTTTCTCGGCCATCCCACCAGTGATTTCCATGGGGTTTTCAGGCCTTTGAGGTTGAGGTCCAGCCTAGTTGTCTCTTTTTTTGGCCTATAAAAATGTAAATCATTTATAATTACAATTCCAATATAATTTCATAATAAAATTTCAAACTTCTAAAAATAAAATTTTTTATTCATATTAATCTAGATTAACTAATTAAATATAAATCCCCATATTTTAATAAATAATTTAAATATATTGTATTATTAATTAATATCCATTAAAAAACATGAAGAAAATACTTAAAAATATGCATGAAAAATGAGTGTGTTAGTGATCTCCATAAAACATATTCATATCTCTATAAAAATATGTCCACCATAAGATGTATCATATAAATCATATGTATCTTATATAATCCCTTTGTCCATGACATAGAGTGAACACTATAGATGGGACATGTCAATATAGTATAGGGCTCTCACCATTTTATTGATTCTCCAAAAAAGACTTACTAGGTTGATGGATACATCACATGTCATTCATCTATCTGATAAGCATTTCACATGTCTCTTATCCAAGTAGTTTAGCACATCAGATTTGAAACAAAAAATCATGGCCATGAATTTACTTATTCTAATTCAATCAAGGTACATATGTCTTTTCTTGTCATACAAGTGGAAAAATCCCATCTTGGTTTCATTCCAACTGATGACATGATCAACAACATACCCAACTACCCCATAATTAGCTAAGTTCATATGGTGACTTTCGTAATTAGGGTATCAAAGTATTAAGGTTCTTATTCTAGGTATATCCCTAACCTTAGGTAAGAAGGTCTAATAATAATAACACACACCTAAGTATATCCATGACTGTATGGTATTCCATGAGATATAATCTAATGGATCTATTTAATGGATAAGTCTCTACTTATTACCTAAAGAACCTATTCTTTAATATCTCATATAAACCATTTTCAATGGATATAATAATCTATTCAAGTTAACCTTTATATATCATAAGAACCCATTATACTCTATGATGATCATCGATTAAGGATGGATCAAAGTATGTACCTTGAGGGGATATTTATCATTTGACCATTCATGTAAAATAAATTTAAGCACACATGAATGAAAGTTAACTGGATATTTCCTTTATTATAAAAACATGATAGGTTTACAACCATTACAAGAACTATCTTAAGATATTATTCATGAATTTCATGCTGCTGCAGTCAAAATGGTTTTCAGAACATTACATCTAAATGTAATTCCTATCACATCCCTATGTAAAAATCTGATAAAATACTCCCACTAACCTCTTAGTGAGTAACATTTATGAAGAAATATAGTTTGAATAATGGAGAGACATAAGAATAATATTCCTTAAGTTAAAATTTTTGAACATATATTAAAACTCCTTAACTTCATAAAATTAAATATTATAATTTTATGTTATTGTATACTTAAAAATATTTATAAGTACATAATCATTATCCTTGGAACCCTTTTTATCAAACTATTTCCTTGAAATATTTTGTAAATAATGTAACTATTTATATTACTACTTTATCAGCACATCCTAAACTATTTTAGGATACCGAGTGACATATGATTTATTATAGTAACTAATGAACCTCTTTACATTTAACTTCATTTTAATACCCTAAACTCTTTTAGGATACCAAGTTATACACTTTGTGTATTGGCTGGTATGAAACTTTAGGGAATAGTGTTGTTCACTTGTTATGGTAACTAATTATAACTCTTTAAATTTTTATTTACCATCACATATCCTAAAATTATTTAGGTTATTAAGTGAAGAATAACTATAATCTTTGACTGGTAAAATACTTTATTTAATAGTGATATTCACTTTCTCACAATAACTAAAATGTAACTATTTATATTTTTATTTATTGTATCATGTGAAAAATCTCTAGGATATTAAGTAAAAAACCACTCAAACTAATATTGGAAAAATATTTCATTTGTTAACATTGAACTTATATAAGTTAAAAAATACTCCCACTAACTTATTAGAAATCATATTATCTTTGTAATATTTTTCTAATACTCAACAAAAACTGTTTTGTGTTTTAGGAAGTAACATTTATTTTCTTTTAGTAGGAATATTCAAAAAATAATATATTCTTCCCATATAATATATAGTATTCTATGTGTTTGAAATTTTTCCTATTTAAAAATAAGTCTTTATTAAAATATACCACCGATGGGTTGAAGGAAAAACTTCTCACATATTTTAACAAATATTTTAATAAACACTTTTATCCTGGATAAACACTTTTATCCAAATATTCTTCTCAAAAACATGTTATAGAAATTGATGAATCAAAAAATATGTGTATACATTTAATTATATCATAACAACCATTTGTTTTCAAAGATCCTCTCTTATCATATTAGAGAAGTAAGATGAAGATACACATCTTTTACTTAGATTCTTCTGATCTTGACACATTCATTTATATTAAAATTATCAATTTAGTAGCTATTTTCTTCATCTCATGAATATAAACCACAATATAAATAAATTATTCCTTTTATTTTGAACTCCCATATATTTATAACACTTGTAAAACATACAATTGGTATCACATACCCTTAAAAATAAAATAATTTATTCTTATAACATTAATACCTGACATGGACATTCAATGGAGTTCTCAATACCCTTTAGGGTATTTAGATATTCCCATCTTATAAATTCATCACTTCATCCTGATAATATACTTAAGTTTAAAATAACCTTAAATAGATTCTTGAAGAAATATTATTGTAATTTCAGATATTTTCTCTTCCTATTTTTAAGTTTTATCTCCTTATATTGTCTATACAATACCATAACTTAGACATCATATGCCTAGTTGATCTATTCTCAACACTTTGATAATATCAGGTCAAATTTTCTTGAATTCATGAATATTTAAAAAACATTTCCATAGATGAAAATAGGATAAATTCCTTAAACAAAACAAGACTTATAATAATTAATAAGTTTTTTCAAACATATTCAATCATATTGAATATCATGGACATACTCAATCATATTGAGTATATGATACTAGAATTTATTAGGTTAATTATGAATTAAATTCCTTTGAAACCTTAAATGAATCATTCCATGCTTCCATAAGCAACTAGATTCACTAGTTTAACAATTTTAAGTATAAGTTACATGGGAATAAAATATTTTAACACATATAATATCTCACTTGCTCAAGAAGTTTTCTTAAAGTACTAGTCATAGGATTTTATTACTTTAGGATTCTCATTTAAAGGATTAATATAAAGTTTATTTTGATGATGATGATGTATTTATATATAATATAACTTTCTATCAAATGACTATCATGTCTTAAATTTTTCATCAAGGAATTTTAATTAAAGAACTCCCACTAAAATTGATGACCCACACATCATATGCATTTAGTGATCCATGATCCATACTTCACTAAGAAATGAGTCTTCTATAGCCTTTATAACTCCAATTAGTTATTTAGGTAGAGAATAATCCCAATCACAATATTTGTAAATCTTAGATAGTTGAGTGGACAACCCTTTATCAAAATTTATTACATGGATTCACTCAACTCTATTCATCTGGTAACCTAACCTTATTAGGGTATCCCGACTAGTGTAAACCAAATTGAATGAAAAAATAGACTAATAAAGTCTAATCCAAGGTAACCCATCTATTAAATGACCTAACCAAGGATGTTATAATGTCACCCATTAATTTCTTGCCTTATATTAGATAATCCATGGTCACCAAGCTATCTCATGACCTACCTGGTTGGATGATCGAGGTCTTGAAAAGTGTCCCTTTGGAAGGAATCTCACACTTAGTATTTGATAGGTTTTTAGTCTCATCAATTTAATATACATCATATGAATATTAAATTCACAACTATTATATCATATGTAATCATTATTTTTTCATGTTTTATTTCAATTTTTGTATTCATGCTTCTAACTGTTTAGTTTTGGAAATCCCTATTCCAACAACCAAATTAATGTGTTCACACCACATTAATGTGTAATTATTCACACAACCCACAAGTATATGTTAATCAACCAAAAATATAAGTCAAGTATATTAATACATATAAAAATTCATCATATGAATAAGGTATATGAATGCTTCATGTAAATACATGTAGTTATATGAGATTTACAAAATCCACATGAGTAAGCCCAAACTGATAGATATCCAACACCATTCACTTTCCTAGATAGGGAAAGCCTCCAGGAAAGTAGGTGGTTTGACCCTAATTACATCAACCCAAAGAGACTTTACTTAAGAGAGAATTCAATTCATGAATAATCTAACACCTAATATGCATAAACTATTCCAAACAACTATTCTCAAGATTATAACTCGAATTAAAAATTATGGTCAAGGTAGATGAAAAATAAATTTTATGATATCAAACCTAGCATTATATACAAGACTTTATCCTAGAAGAAATTTTTTATATAAATGGGAATAAACAATTAATTAAACACTAATATCAAGGAATTTTAACAAATAAATAAACAATTTATTTATTTTCCAAAACATGAGACATTTATGAACTATTCATAAATAAATTCTAATTATAAACATTTTATAAATTATAAAAAATATAAAAATTTTATATTCATTTAAATATGAATTGTAACACCCCAAGGTTTTAAAAATAAATTTAATTCTTGAAACCTTGTTTTATGTAGATATTTATAACTATCCTTTAAACCTGATTTTGAAGCTTCTAGTTTTGAAATTTCAAAAAACAATCATCTACAATTGTGTTCATTAAGTTATTTGGAGTCTTATGGAACCAACTTGTTTTTTGGTGAATAGTAACATACCCTTATGAATAGTAATATGACCCTAATGAATAGTAAATTGTATTAATATTTTATTTTCTTAAGGCTTTAATATAACAACTTCTTGGTTAATTTTTCAATGTGATATAAAAGCAGTTATAGTTTAAAATTGATTATTTTTGAATTAAGTATGATTTTATTTAAAAATTAAATTAATAATGTTTAGAAAATTGTTTTCAAAAAATAGAGTTCATTTTTGAATTCTACACATCAAAAAATTTCAAGGGTAAATTTTTAGGATTTTTCTGATACAGTTGATTTTTTGGTGAATAGTAAAAATAAAGTTTTGAGTTTCGATGTATTAATGACATCATTAACGGTGTAATAATGATGTAAATAATCTGGTAGAATTGGGTATAGTGAAATAATTTGTGAGATGTCCCAAGTGGCTAATACCTTGGGAAAATACCATGGGAAAACCCATGGTTTTGCAAATACCACTAATGAGGTGTCCCTTGAAAATTATTAAAATATTCCCTCACTTTTGCTATAAATACCAACCCATTCTTTCATTAAAATTCATTCAAAATTCCACATCAACGAAGATATGGCCTCCTTAACTCCCTAGTAGTCCTCCCAAGGTATCCTCAAGACTATAAGGTCACAACCTTCAAGTTCTAGGATTTACTCTACATGGTAAGAAAATTCTAAATTTCTTTCTTTTTCCATTAAAGTTCTCTTATATGTGGTATAAATTTCAAGTTTCTATACCATGTTCTTATTACCTTCTTATTCTTGATATATTTTGTATTATTATTTATTTATAGATTAGTGACCCTTGTCCCCTCTCTTTTTAATATTTTTTAAAACCATGTTGCATAGCCGTTAGGCTGCCGAATTTTTGTAAGGGATTTCTCAATTATTCTTTTATTTTGAGTTTCTTTATTTTCTTATTATTTCCTCATATCCTCTTACCCAAGAGGCATAAAAGATCCATAAATTATGTATATTATATATTTTCTCATGTTCATGTAAAATCCATCATCATTCTTCTCTCCTCTCTCACTTATTCAAGGAATAAAAACATTGTCCGTGATGTGTCGAATTACTGACATCATGGACGATGTGATTTCAATTTGCATTAATTATTTCAAGTATGGTCATGAAACCATTTTTATGGTTGAAACAGGTTATAATATATGTATTATGTCTCATACATAGTTTTGGAATTATTTTTTTACTCATGGTTTTAATTTATAAGATAAAATGAGGTCGTTATTATCAAAGAACCACTAAAATGATTTAAATGAACATCATTAATATTTTAACTTATGAATCATCATCATATAAAACTTCAAAATGATAAATGGTATAAATTATGATATTGGAAATATTTAAATACCTTCCCATTACAATTTTTGAGTTTCACTTATAATCGACAATAATATCCATCATGAACTAATCGTGTAAAACATGTAAAGAAAATACCCCAAAACAATACAAGAAACAAAATACTAACAAATAAAGGGTGAAATGATCATATAAGATATTATAAATATGGATATGTTTCTTTAAGATATTAATAACACTCTTTTGACCATTATACATGAATTTTAAACACATTTTAAGTAAGAAGAACCCGAGGTAAGGGAATTCTTAACCCAATTTCCATTCATTGGGTTAACCTTATACTTTATCCATTATTTTGTATTAAGATTATTGGTGGGATGATTTTTTTATATAATATAGTATTATGTGTATTTACAGTGTATACACATGTACATTCCATTCTATTAATTCTCATTTTAATTATATTTTTTAGGGAATTTCCTTTTAAAATCCTTTTAAAAGTTTATCTAATAATTTTCAAAGGGATTTTATTTTTATATGTATACGGAATGAGTGATTTATCCTGATTTCAAGAAATATTATTACCATGATATATTCCTTGGACATTATTTATGTTGGTTTGAGCCCATTATATCTTAAGATATGTTGGGTTGAGCCCATTATAGCTCAAGATATGTTGGGTTGAGCCCATTATAGATCAAGATATGATGGGTGAGCCCCATTATAGATCTCCAATGCATTGGGTAATATATAGATGGAAGTTGACCAAAAGGTTATTACATATATAAGGGTGAATGTAAGAGTGATATGGTAAATATGTCCCAAGGCAATAACATGAGTATACTATGCATTCGAGTTTTTATGATATGGGTTTTATTGGTTTTTATGTTATCACTTGAATAATGATTTCTATCTTTATATCCCTTAATGAGTTTTATAATTATCCCATGTTTTTAAAATACTTTTCATAAGATATAAGGGCGGGTAAGAGAAATATGGGATTCATGATGTTTGATATGGAGTGTTGTCAAAGAAATCATGCTTTATGTTTTAATGTCTTATATTTAAAAAATATGGAAACTGTTTTTAATAAAGTCCTCTTTAGATGAATGTGGTATATTATGTATGTAAGTTATCCTAATTCTTTAAAACTCTAAACCGATAAAGATCCTCAATGTGTAATAATGTATGTTCTTGTTTAAAATTCAAAATTTAAGTAACATTATAAGGCCGGGTCCTTATAGTTGGTATCAGAGGATGGTTTAGATAACTTTAGGGGTTGGGATGATATTTAAAGACTACCATAATTGATTTTTTACTCTATGATTAATTTGAAATGTTATAGAATTTAAGGATTACCATGTTGCTTCATCTAAGTTATGTTTTTTCAGAATGGTTGTCTATAGAAGAAATAGTGAAGCTGAAGTAGGAAGGCACCAAGAGGCTAATTTCTGTTTGAACCTACAACTCGAAATGGTGGGAATCGGAACTGAGCAGTTTGTGACAACAATGGCTAAGTTGAATCAAGAAATAAAGGGTGGTGGTATCCATGCTAGAGAGTAACATGATCAACCACAAAGAAACATGCCTTTTTTGGAGCACTTTATGAGGCAACATCCTCCAGCATTCAGTGTAACTGTATATCCAGTGATAGCTGAAGGATGGATCAATGTTCTAGAAAAGATATTTGATGTCATGGGATATTTAGAACATCAAAAGTTAATACTAGAAATTTATCATTTGAAAGGTGAAGATGATCAATGGTGGTATCTGGTTAATAATACGAGAGAAAGAGATGATCTTGATAGTCTGGAATGGGATGATTTTAAGAGTATTTTTCTGGAAAAATATTTTCCCAAAAACTGTTCAACTCAGAATGGAGAAACAATTCTTGGAACTGAAGTAGAAAGATGATGATTCTATGGCAGCATATGAATCCAATTTTATAAGACTATCCAAGTATGTACCAGATTTTACTTGGGATTTTGAAAGTAAAATTAATATATTTTACTCTGGTTTGAAACCGTTTTTGCGAAGAGCTTTGGCCTCATGAGAGTTTAAAATCTATGAGAAGCTTGTTTGTTCTACTGAAAAAGTTGAGATGGAGTTTTCTGAAACATATCTGTATCGTGATGATAAGAATAATAAGTAATCAAGTTGGAAAGCAATGGGGAAGAACTCATCAAAGAAGTCTGGAGGTAAGAAAACGAATTTCCCTTCTTGTGAAAATTTTGGTAAAAGGCATCTTGGTGAATGTCTTGTAAATTTTGGGAAATTCTACCGATATGGGAAGTTTGGACACATGTATTGTGAGTGCAAGGAAAATGATCCAAAAAATAATGAGAAGACGATGGTGATATGCTTTAACTGTAAGTAATTGGGTCATTTTTCTAATGTTTGTCCAAAGCTAGTTACACAAGCAGGGAATCAACAAGATTGGAAGCAGAAGGGTTTGGTAAAATCTTTTGCAACCACTTCAGCAGATGTTGAGCCATCAAATGATGTGTTATCAGGTACATTGATTGTAACATCCCAGGTAAATGAATAATAAGAGATTTTCATATTTATTAATATTTTTGAATTAAATATTAATTTTACTTTAAATGGGTTTCTATGTTCGATAGCGTACCCGATACGCAACAACGAGTTTCTTTGGAATCTTATGTTGCACACTAATAATATAATATAATTATTTTAAATGGTAGATAACTCCTAACCATTGTATTGGAAGGAATGAACGAAACTAACTACAATATGATTATACATGTTTTTAAATGTATTTACATTTATCCAATAAAAGTTATAGGCTTAAAATGTGAATGAAACTAATTTTAAGCATAATTTATATTAAAAGACCGATTTACCGCCTTTTAATGGATAACCCTATTTAAATATAGTTTTGGCCACTTTAATACATTATAATTGAACAAATAAAATCTTTCTTTATACTGGGGACATCAAATTTTACTTTGGGTAATTTTTTGGTATTTTTCCGATAAAGTTCATTTTATAATGAATAGTGAAAAATATTGTATTTTAATTCAAAAGTGCCTTTTAATCTCTTTTATTTATATGGTTAGATTATCTTTTTAATTGGTTTTAAAATAAAATTAAAATATATTTTTACCATTTGATCCAATGTTGGTCATTGGAAGTAATTTCACTTTGAAATTGGATATAAACAAGTATCAATCTTTTGATAGTTATTGTTTCTTAAAAACACGATATTTGTTTTGATAACGGGAATTAATTTTAAAATTAATTAATGCCACTTATATGTTTTTAATTTGGAAAAATAGACATCATTTTTGAATTCATAATATCAAATATATCTTAGGCTGAATTTTTGGTACTTTTCTAAAAAACTTCAATTTTTGATGAATAGTGAAACCACTTTGTGGTAGTTAAAAAAACTAACTTTTTCATTTAAATGAAATTTTACCACTTCTGTGAATTAAATTTTAAAAATACGATATACATGGTTGTTATCAAGATGTAAAATGTGGTTCATTAAGATTAAAATAATTTTTGGTGAATAGTAACTTTTGACTTTTATTTACCGCGGTAAAAGGTAAATAAGGTAATTCAAGGTTAAAAGAATATTATAATAATTCAAAATTACCTTAGAACTTATCCAAACATTATTGGTTGAGTCATTTATGACCATGGGAATCTTTGGGTCGGTTTTGGGACCCCATTGCGCCACTTGGGAGTGATAACGACAATTTAGATTAATTAATTTAATGTGAAGACAAAATCGACATTAACAAAAATATTTTAGTAATTAATTTTTATATGGTGTTATATAAGTCATATTTTATACTATAAATATTCATTGGAAAGATAAAAATATTTCCTACATCATGATATTTTTTTATATTTTTTAGATATCAAAAAAATTAAATTATTTATGACAATAATGATGCAGTGTTTACCTCATTAATAAATCATTTAAATAAATATGATTATAAATATTAAAATAACATCCAAAACCTGTCCAATTATTATTTTATAATTTTATTTCAACCATGAATCATCTTATATTCTACTATAACGATTTTTGGACCATTAGAAACTGAATATCATTATATTATAAAATAATATTTTTACACTTTCCTAAAGAGCCCCTCCTCTCCCTTATAAAAGGAGACCACTTCTAACCAATTCCTCACACCTCTCAAGCCATTTGGCTCATCCAAACTCTGAAAAATTAATCTCCCTACATCCCTATCCTCCCCCTAGAAGCCTTACCTTTGGCAGAAGGCACTTCAAGAAGTCCTTTGGATCAAACTAAAGAGAGTTACCCAAATTAAAGGTAATGATTTCTCTTAAATTGTTTTCATTTATTTTACTTCTCCAACACCTAAAATATTTTTATTTCTTTCTTTTGTAACAACACCGGTATCCTTAATATACTAGTATGTTTTTATAATAAGTATTATAACTACACTTACACACACCTTCATCTAATGGATAAAGAACATAATGTTTCTGTGGATGGAAAACTAACGTCTCACGAAACGATGATTGTTCAAATATCTCCAACCGCCTCTCATGGTGGAAATTATGATGGAAATGTATTTATATATGATATATATTATGATTATTATTTCCTTATTCTTATGTACTTCCCAATTATATCACACCTTTATGGTTTCCATAGTGGGTAAATACGATAATCTCATTTGAGGAAGTGCGGACTACCACCCCCTCAAAGTGATGTGATTCGTTAATGACTTATATGGGATGTATAAAGGATGGAGTTAATGATATTATATATGATATTATACTGGAATTATAATATACCTATGTAACATTATGTTTTAATTCCATTAAAATAAGAAATAGAAATGAAAGTAGCGTTCATGCGTACGTACGACCTACCGTCTCCAGGAACGGTTCATTTCATTTCTTACCTAAAAATGTTATGTACTATTATAAATACATGTATATAATGGATATATATGATATATATGATATCTTAATCATGAATATCATTTTGGATATAATATACTATTTACCACATGGACAACTTGTAAATATAAGGTGTTCATTTTTGACTCAAGTACCAAATATCGACAAAATGAACGTTTTTAACTTAAATGATTACATAATATTTATAACATGGTAATAAGTGATATAAAAGGAATAATAAACTTGAAAAAGGTTCTTAATCAAGTAGATATTGACTTTAGTTTATTATTCAGGATATTAAAGAACAAACAGGGTCAAGTCAGACACGAGGTAAGGGACTTCGTCTCAATCTCCTTTCATTGAGGCATATTTTGTTCTAATACAAGACTTTATTTTATAAGATATATAAACACCTTTGAATTTTTATTTCACTCAAAGGGAATATTTTTCTATGAAGCATTTTATTAAATGAAAAAAATTAATGTTTCTTTTAATGTATGTAGTGACAATGACCTTTTTCGCCACTGCGAGTATTATTTGATCTTTGGCTTCCTCAACAAGACGTAATGTTTTTAAAAGAAAATGAATACCATATAATACTTTATGTATTTTTGGTATTGAAAATGGTTTTGAAAATGGATTTGTTATGTCAATATATTTAAGTGATATATTGTGATCAAAATGTGGAAATGTTTTCTTTCCTTTATATTGTTGTATGTGTTATGATTTTATATTGGTACTTGGAAATTTGACGGGTGGTTACGTGTTAAACCAAATGACGGGTGGTGCTGTGAATACCAAAACGGGTGGTTACGTTATAACCTCCAATACATTGGGTATGGAAGTCGGCCGTATGGATATTCCATTTAGTGATATGTGTGGAAGTCGACCGTATGGTTATTCCATTTATGTATGTTTATGTCCCAAGTTACCTTTATATGTTATGTGTTCTTTATATGGGTTTTATGGTAATATTTTGGTTACAAAAGGGTAATAAATGATATTTTATTTAGTGAAGAGTATTTACTACTTCATAAAGGTGAAAAGTTTTATTTGTGTTAAAGTATTCATGGTTTACTTGTTGTTTTAAAATACTAACAGTTTTCCTTCTTTGTGTATCCCTTACTAAGATTTTTATGCTCATCCAAAGTTTTTGAAATGTTTTTCATAGGTTATAATGTGGAATAGGGTCAAGGATAGGATCAAGGAAAAAGTCATGCTGTCTTAAACATGGAAATAGACATGAATCTTTTTTTCAAGAGTTCATGTTTTGTAAAAAATAGAAACTGTGTAGAAGTTTCTACCTTGTAAATATTTTGAGATGTAATAGTTATGGCATAACTATCTAAGACTTTAAACCTGAAAAGATCCTCAATGTGAATTATTCATTTAATTCAATATTAAGTAAGTTTTAAGGACGGGTCCTTATAGTTGGTATCAGAGGGAGGTTTAGATAACTTTAGGAGTTAGGGTATTGTTAAATTAAAATCCATAAAGTAATTTATGTTAATATTGATATCATATAGCATTTACAGATTACCATGTTGTTTCGCCTAAGATATTTCTATGCTCAGAATGGTTTTCCGTAGAGGAAACAGGGAAGCTATGTTAGGACGACATCAGGAGGAAGATAACCTTCCAAATCAGCAACCTGAGATGTTTGGAATCAGAACTGAATAGTTTGTTACAGTGATGGCATAATTGACTTTGGATATAAATGGTAGTGGTATCCATGTACGAGATCATCCAGATCAACCACAGAGGAACATGTCAGTAGTGGAGCATTTAATGAGGCAACATCCCCCATCATTCAGAGGATCATCTAACCCTATGCTAGCTGAAGGGTGGATTAAAGCACTGGAGAAGATTTTTGATGCCATGGGTTGTTCAGAACATCAAAAGGTTAGTCTCGCTGTTTACCATTTTGAAGGTGAAACTGATCAGTGGTGGTTAATGGTGAAAAATATCAGGGATAGTGAGGAGATTGATGCTCTTGTTTGGGACGAATTCAAAGATATGTTTCTTGAGAAATATTTTCCTAACGTGGTTCGTCTTAGGATGGAAAAACAATTCCTAGAATTGAGACATAAGGATGAATCAGTGGCTGCTTATGAAGCAAAGTTCACTCGACTGGCAAGGTATGCACCAAATTTAATCCGAGATCTTGATAGTAAGATAAATCGATTTTACTCAGGAATAAAGCCACGATATTGAAGAGAATTAGCCTCTCATGAGTTCCAAAGTTATGAAAAACTTTTTTGATGTGCGGAGAAGGTGGAAATGGAGTTTGCCGATGATTAAGTGTTCTTTGACAAACAACAGAATAAGAGGTCCAGTTGGCAGGCAAAGGGGAAGAATTCATCAAAGAAGCCTGGAGGTAAGAAAACTAAATATCCAACTTATGAGAAGTTTGGTAAAAAGCATCCTGGAGAATGTTTATCAAAGTTTGGAAAGTGATTCCAGTGTGGTAAGTCTAGTCATATTGCTCGTAACTGTAAGGAAGATGATCAAGAAGGAAATGAAAAACCACCGGTAAGATGTTTTAAGTGTAATGAAATGAGTCATTATGCAAATGAGTGTCCAGCGAAGAACTCAACTGAGGGAAAGCATCCAGAATACAAGAAAAAAGGGGTGGTTAAATCCTTTGCAACTACTTTAGCATATGTTGGGCCATCAAATGAAGTAGTATCAGGTACACTGTTTGTTTGTTCAGATTATTCCAATGTGTTGTTTGATTCAGGGTCTACACACTCTTTCATTTCTGAGAAGTTTTCTAGTAAATTGGGAATTCCATATCAAGAATTAATACATAACTAATGGTAAAAACACCTGGAGGAAATGTTGAGACAAAAAGAAAACATAAGAACATTCCTGTCTTTATGTGAAGAAAGAATCTACTTGAAAACCTTATTGTTTTACCTCTAGTAGAGTTTGATGTTATTTTGGGCATGGATTGGATTTTTGTTTATCATTCTAAGATTGACTATAGAGCTAAAGATGTTTCTTTTCAGAATGATTTTAAGTTTTATACAAAAATGAAACCTTGCTGTTGATAACATATCAGGAAGATGAGAAACTAGTAAAAGATGGAAATGAATGTTACATTGTACATATTGTTGAAAATAAAGGAACTGTTCAGATTAATGATGTGCCAGTGGTAAATGAGTACCTTGATGTTTTTCCTGATGAGTTTCCTGGTATTATACCTGATCGGGAAGTTCAATTTTTTGTTGACTTAGTTCCTGATGCTAAGCCAATTTCAAAACCCCCTTATCGAATGGCTCAAATTGAACTTTTAGAGTTAAAGAAGCAATTGTAGGAGTTATTAGATAAAGGTTTCATTCGACCTAGCACATCACCATGGGGTTCTCTTGTCTTGTTTGTTAAAAAGAAAGATAGTTCAATGAGAATTTACATTGATTATAGAGCATTGAATAACATCACTGTTAAGAATAAGTATCCTTTGACTCATATCGATGATTTGTTTGATCAGCACCAGGGAGCTCAGTATTTTTCAAAGATTGATTTGAGGTCAGGGTACCATCATTTGAAAGTAAAGGGAGCAGACGTTCCAAAGACTGAGTTTTGTACTAGATATGGCCGTTATGAATTTGTAGTTATGCCTTTTGGGTTAACCAATGAACCTTCTGTATTCATGGATCTTATGAATAGAATTTTTCGTGAGTTCTTGGATAAGTTTGTGGTTGTGTTCATTGATGATATTTTGGTTTATTCCAAAAGTAACGAGAAACATGAAAGTAATTTAAGGGTTATCTTGCAAACCTTAAAAGAAAAGAAACTTTATGGGAAATTCAAAAAGTGTGAGTTTTGGTTACAATAAATTTCTTTCCCTAGTCACATTTTTTCAAAAAATGGCATAACTGTTGATCCAACTAAAACAAAAGTTGTTGAAGAATGGCCAAGACCCAAAAATATAACCGAGATTCATAGTTTTCTTGGTTTGGCAGGTTATTTCCGGAGGTTTGTTGAAAATTTTTCATGGTTATCTAGTCCAATGACTAAGTTAACTCTAAAAGGTGTTAATTTCATCTGGACAAAAGAATGTGATGATTGTTTTCAAGAATTGAAAAGAAGATTGGTGAATGCTCTATTTTTGGCACTGCCTTTTAGAAATGGTGAGTTTGTTATCTATAGTGATGCTTCGTTGAAAGGACTGGGTTGTGTCCTAATAAAAAATGATCAGGTAATTGCTTATGCTTCATGTTAGTTGAAACCACATGAGTTAAATTACCCTACACATGATTTGGAATTAGCTGATGTTGTTTTTTCTTTAAAAATTTGGAGGCATCATTTGTATGGAGTGAAGTGTGAAATATATACTAATCACAAAAGTTTAAAGTATATATTCACTCAGAAAGAATTGAACATGGGACAGAGGATATGGTGAGAATTAATCAAGGATTATGATTGCACGACCCATTACCATCTAGGAAAAGAAAATAAAGTGGCTGATGCTTTGAGTCGAAAAAGTAATACTTCATTAACCATGTTATGTTTGGAACGAGATCCTTTGGTTTTTGATTTGATGAAATTTGGCATAGAAGTTGTTGGTACATGAAATTATTCTGTTTTGTATCAGGTGTCAATGAGATCATCTCTATTAGATAGAATAAAGAAAGCATTGAAAGAAGATAGTGAGTTACAGAAAAAGGTAGAATTGGTTCAGAAGGGTAAGTTTCTTGAATTTAACATTGATAATGATTGTGTTTTTAGATTTGGGAAGAGATTATGTGTACCTTGTGATTCAAAGTTGAAGAATGAGTTGTTATGTGAAGCTCATAGTTCTCCGTTTTTAGTTCATCCTGGTAATACTAAGATGTATAGAGATGTTTGGGAGTATTACTAGTGGGATGGAATGAAAAGAGATATTTTTGATTTTACTGTGAAGTGTTTGACTTGTCAGCAGGTTAAAGCAGAGTGGTGTTTACTGAAAGGGATGCTTCGGCCTCTATTGGTTCCAGAGTGGAAATGGGAAAATATATCCATGGACTTTGTTGTGGGATTACCAAAGACATCTCGAGGTAATAATGAAATCTAGGTTACAGTTGATCGATTGACTAAATCTGCTCATTTCCTTCCTATTCGAGATACTATGTCTTTAGATCAACTTGCTCGGTTGTATGCTAAAGAGATAGTCAGGTTGCATGGAGTTCCTCTCTCCATTGTATCTGATCATGATCCCAGGTTTACTTCTAACTTTTGGAAAGGCCTTTAGAAGTCATTGGGTACTGAATTAAATTTTAGTACAGATTTTCATCCTCAATCAGATGGGCAGTCAGAACTAACAATTCAGACCTTGGAGGATATGTTACGTGCTTGCTCGATGGATTATCAGAGAAGTTGGGACCAACATCTTTCTTTGGTTGAATTTTCTTATAATAAAATTTTTCATTTCAGTATATAGATGGCTCCATTTGAGGCATTATATGGAAACCGTTGTCAAAATCCATCTTTTTGGGATGAAGTAGGTGAGAGGAAGCTGATGGGACCAGAATTGGTAAAAGAGATGGAAGAGAAAGTTCAGTTGATTCAGAAGCACATGAGAACAGCTCAGAGAAGACAGAAAAGTTATGCCGATAACCAGAGGAAGGATCTTTCCTTTGAGGTAGGTGTTCAGGTCTTTCTCAAAGTTTCTCCATGGAAAAGTTTGATGTGTTTTGGTAAGAAGGGAAAGTTGAGTCCGAGGTTCATTGGACCTTGTGAAATTCTGGATAAAGTTGGATCAGTTGTGTATAAAGTGGATTTACCTCCAAGTTTATCCTAGGTACACAATGTTTTTCATGTTTCGATTTTGAGAAAGTATATGCCAGATCCATCTCATGTTTTGAGCCCAGAGGTAGTTCAGTTGGAAGAGAATCTCTCTTATGAAGAAGAACCAGTCCATATTCTTGACCATAAAGAGCAAGTGTGGAGGAATAAGGTAATTCACCAGGTAAAGGTTTTGTGGAAAAACCATATGGTTGAAGAGGCAACGTGGGAATCTAAAAATTTCATGAGGGATAAATACCCCCACTTATTTTGATAAGTGAATAAATATTACGAGGACACAATTTCCAAAAGGGGGGAAGGATGTAACATCCCAGGTAAATGAAGAATAAGAGATTTTCATATTTATTAATATTTGTGAATTAAATATTAATTTTACTTTAAAGGGGTTTCTATGTTCGATAGCGTACCCGATACGCAACAACGAGTTTCTTTGGAATCTTACGTTGCACACTAATAATATAATATTATTATTTTAAATGGTAGTTAACTCCTAGCCGTTGTATTGGCAGGACTGAATGAAACTAACTAAAATATGATTATACATGTTTGTTAAATGTATTTACATTTATCCAATAAAAGTTATAGGCTTAAAATGTGAATGAAACTAATTTTAAGCATAATTTATATTAAAAGGCCGATTTACCGCCTTTTAATGGCGAACCCTCTTTAAATATAGTTTTGGTCACTTTAATACATTATAATTGACCAAATAAAATCCTTCTTTATACTGGGGACTTCAAATTTTACTTTGGGTAATTTTTTGGTATTTTTCCGATAAAGTTCATTTTTAATGAATAGTGAAAAATATTGTATTTTAATTCAAAAGTGCCTTTTAATATAATTTATTTATATGGATAGATTATATTTTTAATTGGTTTTAAAGTGAAATTAAAATATATTTTTACCATTTGATCCAATATTGGTCATTGGAAGTAATTTCATTTTGAAATCGGACATAAACAAGTATCAATCTTTTGATAGTTATTGTTTCTTAAAAACACGCTATTTGTTTTGATAATGGGAATTAATTTTAAAATTAATTAATTCCACTTCTATGTTTTGAATTCGGAAAAATAGACATCATTTTTGAATTTGGAATATCAAATATAGCTTAGGCTTAATTTTTGGTACTTTTCTGAAAAACTTCAATTTTTGATAAATAGTGAAACCACTTAGTGGTAGTTAAAAAAACTGACTTTTTCATTTAAATGAGATTTTACCACTTCTGTGAATTGAATTTTAAAAATCCTACATACATGGTTGTTATCAAGAAGTAAAATGTGGTTCATTAAGATTAAAATAATTTTTGGTGAATAGTAACTTTGACTTTTGTTTACCACGGTTAAAGGTAAATAGGGTAATTCAAGGTTAAAAGAATATTATAATAATTCAAAATTACCTTAACACTTGTCCAAACATTATTTGTTGAGTCATTTATGACCATGGGAATCTTTGGGTCGGTTTTGGGACCCCATTGAGCCACTTGGGAGTGATAGTGACAATTTAGATTAATTAATTTAATGTGAAGACAAAATCGACATTAACAAACATATTTTAGTAATTAATTTTTATATGGTGTTATATAAGTCATATTTTCTACTATAAATATTAATTGTAAAGATAAAAAGATTTCCTACATCATGGTATTTTTTTTAATATTTTTTAGACATCAAATAAATTAAATTATTTATGACACAATAATGATGCAGTGTTTACCTCATTAATAAATCATTTAAATAAATAAGATTACAAATATTAAAATAACATCCAAAACCTTTCCAATTATTATTGGATAATTTTATTTCGACCATGAATAATCTTATATTCGACTATAATGATTTTTGGACCATTAGAAACCGAATATAATTATATTATAAAATAATATTTTCACACTTTCCTAAAGAGCCCCTCCTCTCCCTTATAAAAGGAGACCACTTCTAACCAATTACTCAAACCTCTAAAGCCATTTGGCCCATCCAAACTCTACAAAATTAATCTACCTATATCCCTCTCCTCCCCCTAGAAGCCTTACCTTAGGCAGAAGTCACTTCAAGAAGTCCTTTGGTTCAAACCAAAGGGAGTTACCCAAATTAAAGGTAACAGTTTCTCTTAAATTGTTTTAAATTATTTTACTTCTCCAACCCTAAACTATTTTTATTTCTTTCTTTTGTAAAAAAACCAGTATCCTAAATATACTAGGATGTTTTTATAATAAGTATTCAAACTACACTTACACACACCTCCATCTAATGGATGAAGAATATAATGTTTCTGTGGATGATAAACTAACACTTCACGAAACGATGATTGTTCAAATATCTCCAACCGCCTCTCATGGTGGTCATTATGATAGAACTATATTTATATATGATATATATTATTTTTATTATTTCCTTATTCTTATGTACTTCCCAATTATATCACACGTTTATGGTTTCCTTAGTGGGTAAATACGATAATCTCATTTGAGGAAGTGCGGACTACCGCCCCCTTAAAGTGATGTGATTCGTTAATGCCTTATGTGGGATGTATAAAGGATAGAGTTAATGATATAATATATTATATTATACTGGAATTATAATATACCTATGTATAATTATGTTTTAATTCCATTAAAATAAGAAATAGAAATGAACGTAGCGTTCATGCGTACGTACGACCTACCGTCTCCAGGAACGATGCATTTCATTTCTTACATAAAAATGTTATGTACTATTATAAATACATGTATATAATAGATATATATTATATATATGATATCTTAATCATGAATATCATTCTAGATATAATGGACTATTGACCACATGGACAACTTGTAAATATAAGGTGTTCATTTTTGACTCAAGTACCAAATATCGACAAAATGGACATTATTAACTTAAATGATTAAATAATATTTATAACATGATAATAAGTAATATAAAAGGAATAATAAACTTGAAAAAGGTTCTTAAGCAAGTAGAAATTAACTTTAGTTTATTATTCAGGATATTAAATAACGAACAGGGTCAAGTCGGACACGAGGTAAGGGACTTCATCTCAATCTCCTTTTATTGAGGCATATTTTGTTCTAATACAAGACTTTTTTTTATATGCTGTATAAACACCTTTGAATTTTCATTTCATTCAAAGGGAATCTTTTTCTATGAATATTTTTACTAAATGACAAAAAGTAATGTTTCTTTTAACGTATGCGGTGACAATGACCTTTTTCATCGCCACGAGTATTATTTGATCTTTGGCTTCCTCAACAAGCCGTAATGTTTTTAAAAGAAAATAAATACCTTATACTACTTTACATATTTTTGGTATTGAAAACGGTTTTGAAAATGGATTTTTTATGTCAATATATTTTAGTGATATATTGTGATCGAAATGTGGAAATGTTTTCTTTCCTTTATATTATTGTATGTGTTATGGTTTATATTGGTACTTGGAAATTTGATGGGTGGTTACGTGATAAACCAAATGAAGAGTGGTGCTGTGAATACCATGATAGGTGGTTACGTTATAACCTCCAATGCATTGGGTATGGAAGTCAGCTGTATGGCTATTCCATTTAGTGATATGTGTGGAAGTCGACCGTATGGTTATTCCATTTATGTATGTTTATGTCCCAAGTTTCCTTTATATGTTATGTGTTCTTTATATGGGTCTGATGGTAATATTTTGGTTACAAAAGGGTAAGAAATGATCTTTTATTTAGTGAAGAGTATTTACTACTTCATAAAGGTGAAAATTATTACTTGTGTTAAAGTATTCATGGTTTACTTGTTATTTTAAAATACTAACAGTTTTCCTTCTTTGTGTATCCCTTACTGAGATTTTTATGCTCATTCCAAGTTTTTGAAATGTTTTTCACAGGACATAATGTGGAATAGGGTCAAGGATGGGATCAAGGAAAAATCCATGCTGTCTTAAACATGGAAATAGACATGACTATTTTTTTCAAGAGTTCATGTTTTGTAAAAAAAATAGAAACTGTGTAGAAGTGTCTACCTTGTAAATCTTTTGAGATGTAATAGTTATGGCCTAACTCTCTAAAACTCTAAACCTGAAAAGATCCTCAATGTGAATTATTCATTTAATTCAATATTTAGTAAGTTTTAAGGCTGGGTCCTTATATTGATTATTTTTTTAGATTTTTCAAAAGTGTTGTTTGATCTAGGGTCTACACATTCCTTCATTTCTGATAAATTTTCAGAAAAATTGGGAATTCAACCTCATGAAATGAAACCAAACCTCATGGTAAAAACACATGGAGGAAATTTTGTGGAAAAAAGAAATTATAAGAATATGTCTATCCTTGTATTTGGAAAGAATCCACCTACAAACGTTGTTGTTTTTCCTCTAGTAGAGTTTGATGTTATTTTGAGTATGGACTTACTTTCTTTTTACCATGCTAAGATAGATTGCAGAGAAAAAGAAGTTTTTTTTCAGAAAGAATTTCAGTTTGTGTATAAGAATTAACCCATACCATTAATAACATATTAGGAAGCTAAGAAACTAATAAGGGATGGAAATGAAAGTTTTCTTGATCATATTTTTAAAGATAAGGGAACTAACCAGATTAATGATGTACCAATGGTAAATGTACACTTGGATGTTTTCCCAATGATTTTCCTAGTGTTATTCCTAATAGAGAGGCTAAGTTTACAATTGACTTAGTTCTTGATTCTAATCCAATTTCTAAACCTTCTTATCAAATGGCCCAAATGGAACTTCTAGAATTAAAAAAGCAGTTGTGGGAATTATTAGATAAAGGATTCATCTGACCCAACACTTCACCATGGGGTGATTCTGTCTTGTTTATTAAGAAAAAATATGGTTCAATGAGACTTTGCATCGATATAGATCCTTGAATAACATTACTATTAAAAATAAGTATCCTTTGCCACATATTGATGACTTGTTTGATCAGCTCCAGGGAGCACAATATTTTTCGAAGGTTGACCTGAGTTCAGGGTACCATCAGTTGAAAGTAAAGGATGAAGACATCCCAAAGAATGCATTCCTTACTAGATATGGTCATTATGAATTTTAGTTATTACTTTTGGTTTAACTAATGCCCTTACTGTATTCATGGATCTTTTGAATAGAATATTTCAGGAGTTCTTGGATAAGTTTTTGGTTGTGTTTATTGATGACATTATGGTATATTCTAGAAGTAAAGAGGATCATGAAAACCATATAAGGGTTATTTTTCAAACCTTAAAAGAGAAGAAACTGTATGGAAAATTTATCAAGTGTGATTTTTGGTTGCAACAGATTTCTTTTATTAGGAACATTGTAAATAAGTATGGAATAACAATTGATCCTGCCAAAACACAAGTGTTTGATGAATGGACAAGACCTAATAATTTTACAGATATTCATAGTTTTCTTGGTTTAGTAGGTTATGGCTAATAGTTTGTTAAAAACTTTGAATGGTTATCTAGCCCTCTAACTAACCTAACATGAAAAGGGGTTAAATTTATTTGGACAGAAGAATGTGATGTTTGTTTTTAGGAACTAAAGAAGAGATTAGTGGATGATCCATTTTTGGTCTTGCCTACCTAAAATGGTGAGTTTTTCATCTACAATGATGATTCCTTGAAGGGACTTGGTTGTGTTTTGATGAAGAATGATTAGCTGTGGTTTTTTGCTTTGAAAATTTGGAGGCATCATTTATACAGAGCCAAATGTAAAATATATTCCGATCATAAAAGTCTAAGGTATATATTCACTCAGTAGGAATTAAACATGAGGTAGAGAAGATGGATTGAACTGATAAAGGATTATGATTGCACAATAAATTACCATCCGAGAAAAGCAAACAAAGTGGCAGATACCTTGAGTCGTAAACATCATGCATCATTAACCATGTTACGTTTGGAAAATAATCCCTTGATTAATGATTTGATGAATTCTGTCTTAGAAGTTGTTGGTGCAAGGAATACATTTGTTTTGTCTCAGGTTTTAGTGCAATCATTGTTATCAGACATAATTAAGAAAGTGAAGAAGGTAGAATTGGTTAAAATGTGTAAGTTCCCAGAATTTAATCTTGATAAAGATTGTTTTTTAAGATTTGGAAAAACGCTGTGTGTGCCTTGTGATTCCCAGTTGAAGAAATACTTGTTGTGTGAATCTCATAGTTCTCCATTTTTAGTTCATCCTGGCAGTACTAAGATGTACAAAGACCTTAGGGAGTATTATTGGTGGGATGGAATGAAAAGAGATATTTCTGATTTTACTATGAAATACTTGACATGTCAACAGGTTAAAGTAGAGCGACAGTTACCGAAGGGGATTCTTCAACCTTTGACAGTGTCAGAGTGGAAATGAAAGAATGTATCTATGGACTTTGTGGTGGGACTACCAAATAATTCTCTAGGTAATAATGCGATTTGGGTTAGTGTTGCTCGGCTGACAAAATCTGCACATTTTCTTTCTATTCGTGATACAATGTCTTTGGATCAACTTTCTTGATTGTACCTCAAAGAGATTTTCAGGGTACATGGAGTTCCTATTTCCATTGTATCTGACCGAGATCCCATGTTCACTACTAACTTTTGGAAGGGGCTTCAAAAGTTGTTGGTGCACAGAATTAAATTTTAGTATAGATTTTCATCCTCAATCAGATGGGCAGTCAGAATGAATGATTCAGACTTTGGATGATATTATTTAAGATTGTTCAATGGACTATCAGGGAAGTTGGGATCAACATATTTCTTTAGTTGAGTTTTCTTATAATAAAAATTTTCATTCCAGTATACAAATGGCACCTTTTGAAGAATTCAATGGGAAGCGGTGTTGAACTCTAGATTTTTGGGATGATGTCGAGGAAATAAAGTTGATGGGACCATAATTAGTAGAGGAAGTGGCTGAGAAAGTGAAGATGATCTAGCAGCACATGAGGACAACTCAGAGCAGGCAGAAAAGTTATACAGATAACATAAGGAAAGACTTCTCTTTCAAGGTAGCTAACCATGTTTTCCTTAAAATCTCTCCTTGTAAGAGTGTGATGCATTTCGGTAAGAAAGGGAATCTAAGTCTGCGATTCATTAGTTCTTTTGAAATCCTAGATAAAGTTGGAATAGTTTCATACTGATTAGCTTTTCCTCCATGTTTGTCTCAGGTACACAATGTTTTTCATGTTTCGAAGTTGAGGAAGTGTGTGCCAGATTCATCACTTATATTGATCCCAGAAGCAGTTCAGTTGGAAGAGAACCTTTCTTATGAAGTGAAACTAGTTTAGATTCTTGATCGATGGGAATAGGTATTGTGGAATAAGGTAATCCACCAGGTAAAGGTTTTGTTGAGAAACCACTTGGTTGAAGAAGCAACATGGGAGTCTGAAAATACTATGATGGAAAGGTACCCTCACTTGTTTAATGAGTAAATAAAATTGTTAGGATGTAATTTCTAGAAGGTGGGGTTAATGTAACATCCTAAGGTTTTAAAAATAAATTGAATTCTTGAAACTTTGTTTTATGTATATATTTATAACTATCCTTTAAACATAATTTTGAAGCTTTTATGTTTTTAATTTTGAAAAACAACCATCTATAATTGTGTTCGATAAGTTATTTGGAGTCTGATAGAACCAACTTGTTTTTTTGGTGAATAGTAACATACTCTTATGAATAGTAATATGAATAGTAATATGACCCTAATGAATAGTAAATTGTATTAATATTTTATTTTCTTAAGGATTTAAGATAATAACGTCTTGGTTAATTTTTCAATGTGATATAAAAGTAGTTATAGTTTTAAAATTGTTTATTTTTGAATTAAGTATGATTTTATTTAAAAAATAAATTAATAATATTTAGAAAATTATTTTTAGAAAATGGAGTTTATTTTTGAATTATACACGCTGAAAATGGTAAGGGTAAATTTTTGGGATTTTTCTAATACAGTTTATTTTTCGGTGAATAATGAAAATACAGTTTTGAGTTTTGGTGTATTAATGACATCATTAATGATGTAATATTGATGTAATGAATCTGGTTGACTTGGGTACAATATAATAATATGTGAGGTGTCCTAGGTGGCTAATAACTTGAGCAAATACCATGGGAAATCCCATGGTTTTTCAAATATCACTAATGAGGTGTCCCTTGGAAATTATTAAAATATTCCCTCACTTTTTCATTAAATACCAACCCATTCCTTCATTAAATTCATTCCCAATTCCTCAAAAACGAATATATGGCTTCCTTACCTCCCTAGTAGTCCTACCAAGGTTTCCTTAAGCCCCTAATGTCTCAACTTTCAAGTTCTAGGAGTTATTCTACAAGGTAAGAAAATTCTAAATTTCTTTCTTTTTCCATTCAAGTTCTCTTCTATGTGGTATAACTTTCAAGTTTCCATACCATGTTCTTATTAACTTCTTATTCTTGATGTATTATGTATTATGATTTATTTCTGGATGTGTGAAACCTTTTCCCTCTCTTTTTAATATTTTCTAAAACCATGTGGCATAGCTGTTAGGCTGCCGAATTTTTGTAAGGGATTTCCCAATTATTCTTTTATTTTGAGTTTATTTATTTTCTTATTATTTATTCATTTCTTACAAAAAGGAATGAAAGATAAATAAATTATGTATATTATGGATTTTCTCATGTTTATGGAAGATCCATCATCATTATTATCTCCTCTCCCACTTATTCAAGGAATAAAAACATTGTTCATGATGTGTCGAATTACCGACATCATAGACGATGTGATTTCAATTTGCAGTAATTATTTCAAGTATGATCATGAAACCATTTTTATGGTTGAACCAGGTTAAAATATATGTATTATTTCTCATCCATAGCTCTTGAATTCTTTTTTTACTCATGTTTTTAATTTATAAGACAAAATGAGGTCGTTATTATCAAAGAACCACTAAAATGATTTAAACGAACATCATTAATATTTTAACTTATAAATCATCCTAATATCAAACTTCAAAATGATAAATGGTATAAATTATTATACTGGAAATATTTAAATACCTTCCCATTCTAATTCTGAAGTTTCACTTACAATCTACAATAATATCCGTCATGGACCAATCATAGAAAACATGTAAAGAAAACACCCCAAAACAATGCAAGGAACAAAATACTAAAAAATAAAGGGTGAAATGATCTAATTAAATGTTCATATAAGATATTATAAATAAGGATATGTTTATTTAAGATATTAATAACAATATTTTAACCATTATACAAGAAGTTTAAACACATTTGAAGTAAGAAGAACCCGAGGTAAGGGAATTCTTAACCCAATTTCCATTCATTGGGTTAACCTTCTACTTTATCCATTATGTTGTATTAAGATTATTGGTGCGATGAATTTTTATTTATATAATGTAGTGTTATGTGTATTTACATTGTATACACATGTACATTCCATTCTATTAATTCTCACTTCAATTATATTTTTAAGGGACTTTCCTTTTAAAATCCTTTTAAAAGTATCTCTAATAATTTTCAAAGGGATTGTATTTTTATATGTATATGGAATGAGTGATTTCTCCTAATTTCAAGAAAATTTATTACAATGATGTGTTCTTTGTAAATTATTTATGTTGGGTTGATCCCATTATATCTCAAGATATGTTGGTTTGATCCCATTATAGCTCAAGATATGTTGGGTTGAGTTCATTATAGTTCAAGATATAACGGGTGAACCCCATTATATCTCTCCAATGCATTGGGTACTCTGGAGATGGAAGTTAAAAAAAGGTTTTTACATATATAAGGGTTAATGTAATAGTGATATGGTAAATATGTCCCAAGGAAACAATATGAGTATACCATACATTCGAGTTTTTATGATATAGGTTTTATTGGTTTTTATGTTATCACTTGACTAACACTTTCTATATTTATATCCCTTACTGAGTTTTATACTCATCCCATGTTTTTAAAATGTTTTTCATAGGATATAAGGATGTGTAAGATAAAGAAGGGATTAATGATGTTTTATATGGAGTGTTTTCAAATAAATCATGTTTTATGTTTTAATGTCTCATACTTTGAAAAAAATGGAAACTATTTTTAATAGAGTCCTCTTTGTATGAATGTGGTATGTTATGTACGTAAGTTATCCTGATTATTTAAAACTCTAAACTCGAAAAGATCCTTGATGTGTAATAATGTATGTTCTTGTTTAAAATTTAAGATTTGAGTAACGTATATGACCGGGTCCTTATATGAACCCCTTCATATTTTATATTAAATAATATTTATAAGAAATTTTATGAATTATAAACCTTTTATAATATAGTATATATTATATAAACATTTTTATGTAATCTAAATATCATATATGTTTTAATTTATAAAAACTTTATAAATCACCTTTTATGTTTTATAAATAAACCATTTATTTCTATATCATAAATCATGCCATTTAATTTATCAAAAGGTATTTTAAAAATATTTATCAATTAACCATAAAAATTTTATAGTTAATTAAATTATAAAACAATTTTATAATTTTTTATTAATATTTTAAAATATTTTTTCTATTATTAATGAAAAATTTATAAATAAAATAATTTAATTCATAATATAATTCTCTTGATTAAAAAATTAATTAATTAATTTTCATAAATAAGTGTAATAAATATGAACTATCCATATTTGAAAAAGGTTAATAATTTTTTTATTAAGCCTATATTGTTGATGTTATTACCATTTTATAATTACAAATAATATAAATAATTAAATAATTTTTTATTTAATTGCTAAATATAAATTTTCATATTTATTTTGAGGATTGAAATATCTCATTATACAATTTGTAAAACATGTTTTTCATAAAATAATATGAACATTGATTTTTCAAAGAATACTACCTTCTGATACCAATGATGGGTTTTGTATGATCATCATATGACCATATGTAGTGGAAGGTAACCAAAACATAGGAAAATATATCTTTAAGACTCAATTCATAAATAAAACTATAAGATAGAGTACCTCAAAAACACCACCACCAGCAGTCTTCTTCTTCCTTGGTGTAGGAGAATGATTGAAAAAGATCATAAAGTAGTGAAAAAAATCACCATGCCCCTAAAGTAGGAACAACAACCGATGTATTTGTGATCATATCATGAGGAAATATGAATGCTAAAGGGTTGTTAGTGCCTTCATCTTAGATGATGAACAACTATATGGGAGTAAGTGAGAATTCACCACACCTAATAGAAGAGGACACCTTCCTCTTATATAGGTAGATCCCGAGGCTCCTCGCATCAGATGTGTTTCATACTATTGGGTTAATTCATTGAAGATTTTAAATTAATTATTATAAATCCATTAAAATATTCATAATGGTTTATAACTGATAATAAAACCATTTTGGATAAATAAATAAATATCATATATATTTATTATCACATTTATATTTAATACATAAATAAAGATACCTACATCACATGAATGTATTAAATATACACTTATATATATAATATAATATTACACACACACACATACATATATATATATTAGTGTACATCCAACATTAATCACACATAAATATGATACACAATGTGACCAGTATGATTGAAAGTTCATGTTTTCATTTTAAAGTGACATTTTAGTTCAAAAAATGTTTCAAATACTCAAAACCAAAAAAATGTGCTCATATTGTATTTAAAATTTATAAAAATGATCCGTAATTAATTTTTTACATTTCGGAATCAACCGTACATCAATATGACACACAATGTGGCATGTATGACTCAAAGTGCATGTTTTCAGTATAAATGTGGCATTTTAACTCACAAAATTCATCACAGAGGAAAAAATAAGAAAAAAATTCATATTATCTTGATAATTTTGGAAAATGATTCGTGATTCATTTTTGAGGTGTATGAATCAACTTCACATTAATCTGACACACGATGTGGCCAATATGACTCAAAGTATATATTTTTAGTATAAAAGTAACATTTTTTTCATAACATGCATCACATAGTCCAAACTAAGAAAACATACTCATGATGTCTTAAATAATTTAATAAAATTATATGTGATTTATTTTTAATATATATGAATTAAACACACATTAATTAATACACAATGTGGTCAGATTGACTGAAAGTTGATGTTTTTTATTTTAAAAGTGACATTTGGGTCAAAAACATGCATCACATGCTTGAAACTGAGAAAACGAATTCATATTTTATTGATTATTTAGTAAAATGATCCATGATTCATTTTGGACATGTGAGAATTAACCTCAAGTCATTCTGACACATAGTGTGTCTAATATCACTGGAAGTGTTTATTTTCATTTAAAAATGACATTTTAGTTCAAGATGTGTGTCACATACTCACAAATGAGAAAAAATACTCGGATTATATTTATATTTAAGGATAAATATCAATAATTCATTTTTAATGTGTAGGAATTAATCACATTACAATTGGCACATAGTGTGGACAACATGGATAAGAGTGTGTGTTTTTATTTAAAAATGAAATTCTTGTTCAACACATGTGTCATATTGTAACGTTCTAGCCCGGATTCCACTAAACTAGTGCCCTGAGATGGTTCTCCACAAGACCTCAAGAATTCCTCCTCATACCCCAAAGGGTTTCAACTATAAATGGAGTTATAGGGTGGAATTTTGAGGAGACTATACTCCCATATCAGAGTGCACAACCAGAAGTAAATAATCAAACATCATACACATTAGAGTACTTTGAAAGAATAAATAGAATAAAATAGAAGTATCCTATAATAAAATTAAATATAGTAAAGGCCTAAAAAACCATTCCATTCACTCAACATTGATCACCCACTCGTTTGATCACATATACAAAATAAATAACTAAATAATAAATACATCACTCTCTACTTCCAACTCCAAGCCATGTCACATACCCTGTTTCTAGTACCTTGTTGAGCTTCTCCAACCTAATCATCAAACTCCACATGAGTAACCCAATAAATCATGTGATCATAGGCCTTCAACTTATCTATCATGCATCCATGATCAAAATTAAAGATAAAAAAAGGTCTATACGCACACCAAGATTAATGTACAGGGGGTAAGAAATAAATCTTAGTAGGCCACCCCAATGGTGGACCTATAAACTGATTCCATAAGTGTATGATCATACAATATAATCATCCTAGTTAAAAAATAAATGAAATAAATACATATAAAACCATTTTTGATCCTTTGGGTCCATGACTTTGATTGACCATACCTATTTTAGCCTACATTGGGGCGTCTCTGAGCACATCTCAAGGACCATGCATCCCAAATAACATGAGAGCTCCATATCTAAAGTAATCCCAACCAAACCTTGCAAATTTAATCATTATACCTTAATTGGTACCTGGAAACATAAATCCTAGGTACTCATCCCCTGATAAAGTACTTCCAAAACCCATATCATCAGTCTCACACATAACCCATATCTCAAAATAATAACACCTGGAGAATCCATCCAAAACCCAAACCATAAGTTTACTATTAGTGCATAGATCCTCAGTCTGATAACTGATCTATATAGTATATTATACATGCTTGGATAATCAGTTCGATATCTAATGATGGATTCAAAGCATCATTCCACCATCCCATTCCACCTTTTATACCATTGTTTCCTAGATCATCAGTCTGGAACTTGAACTATAAAGTATACTATTTGTGTCTAGAGCATCAGTCTAACACATAATCCACATAGTATAATACCCATGCTTGGAGAATCATTCCAACATCTTACCACATATGTGGAACATCACATACACCGTACTCAACTATATCAAAACAAAAAATCTTAGAGCCTAGATCCAAAACTCAAACCATAAAAAAACTATTGGTACCAATATGGCATGTCATGTCTAACATTCTCAATAATGAATGTGGAATGTAGTATTTGACATCTAGAACCATACATGTATACTATCATGTTCACCTATCTCTCAAACATGTCAACCCATATCATTTTAAGGAGTTTCTAAAATATGGTAGCCCAACCATATCACAATATCCCCACGGGCATGAACCAAGCCTCATCACAAACCAAAAAAAAACATATCAAGGGCTAGAAAGATGCCCATTTACATCATCAACATCTTAGTCCCATTGGATTATACATAAATTCAGGTCCTAATGGAACACCCATAACCAATACTATTCAAACACACACACATTATTAGCATCATCCTATTAATGAGTCACCCACTTGGACCTCTAGATCAACACGTAAACAAAGGCATCCATACAAGGATCCTTAGAACTAGTACAAAGGCAGATGCATCCCATGTTAGATCCTATGGGTTATAACATAAGAGAATACATACCTATCCCAATCCTTGGTAATAACCATACTCTTGGGGCAATGTCCATCTCTCAAGGGTCACACATCCGGTGAACCAGTCTCTAGAATCTCATTGACTCACTGGCCTCAAAGATGGTGAAACCTCATAAGGGATATTTCCTCAAGCCTAACCCCTTTCCAAGTCACCCAAGGTTGGCCTGTACACCCAACTTATCCACCACCTTGAGTTTCTACTCAGTCCTACTAACCAGAGACAATACCATTACAACACCAATCGATGTCTCTAATGAACTCATGCTACATTCTCTAGTCATTCTCATGACCTTCTCCTAAGGTCTCATCCAATGTCTCACTCTCAAGAGATAGTTGAACTTACTTAATGGAGGAAAACATCTCTATCATAACTTAATCTTTCAAAAATAACCTCTTAGAAGTCCTCAAAACATCCCAAGGGTTCCACCATAATTTTCTACATGAAAAAATATTTGAAATGGACTCCTCATGTGTAAATTTATAACTTTGGGGCACAAAAATCACTCAAAAACCTCCAATGGATAACAAGGTGGAAGTACATGATGTGAACTCCAAAACATCTTTCTTATCCATGTACTTATACATGGCCTAGCTTACATGGGGTCTGGCCATGTACTTCCTTATAACAAGGGCTTACATGGGGTTTGGCTATGTGGAAGTACAGAGCCATGTCCCCCTACATGGGGTGTCTTCCCATGTACCTGACCACATGTCTATGTCCCACTACATGATGTATACTCCAAGTACATGATTTTTAGTTCCAAAATTCCATATGCTCAGCTACACAACTACATGAACTTATACCGATACATGACCATGTACCACTAAACAACATGTACTCCTAGTACATGATACATACTTAAAAAAATTACATCTTACCCAAATAGGAATAACACGTAGCGTGTGTTCTTAAACCACACACTGTGTAGTTAGAGTTTTCGAATGAGAAACCCATACAAACCTCCTAAAACCCCCCATTTCCCACTGATTAAGCACATATCAACCCCTATGTGATATTTAGTAATCATAAAAGGAAACTAAAACATGGAAAAAAAATTATCTGTGTGGATAAATGGATAAAACTCAACACTGACCTACCTCATGGAAAAACATTGAAGCTTTGAGTCCAAATCTACTCTCTGAAGCTGTTGCACCTTGATCTAGTCTCAATATATACCATGAAAATGTTTTGGAGGCATCTTTCCCTCCTTACCTCTCGGTCTGGCCATTCTGCATGAGGGAGAATATCCTATGCTTCCTTCCATGTGTGGGAATCCAAAATGGGGGGGGGGGATGTTTTACCTAATTTAATTAATTAATTAATTAATTGTTTAAATTCCCATTTAACATGTGTCTTGAGTTTTATAACCCAAAGAAGGTTTATACCTCACTTAAAAAAACCCCATATTCCAGACTCAACCATGGAGTTAAAATGTCAATTCAATGCTCCATTAAAAATACATCCCCAATTGAACATTTGTGAATAATTTAATATTTAATTTATTAAATATTAAACATTATTCCAAAAAATGAACAACTTATAATTCCACAAAACTACTTTCCTAGGTTAGATGAAATATTCTAGGACCAATAGAGTGGTCAGAAAAATTAACCGAGATCATATAATAGGGAAAAATGATCATTTTACCCCTCATAACCACCAAAAAGAAAAAAATAATTTTTTTTCTCAAATTCAAGATCTGGGGAAACATGAGTCTTTATAACATACCCACCATAAAACTTATCATCCTAAAGAATCCTTAGTGTTCTTAAAAACACACATCCCAACACACCTTGGTTGTTTACTCATTCTCAACTCAATACGTTTTACTCTAGAATGGAAACTGAGTTCCTCTAAACAACCTTAAAGATAAAGCATCCAACCCATCAAAGGTCAAGCCACCACTTTCCTCCATAAGCGACTACCAAGACAGTTCCTAACCAAACCCATCCATCTTAATACATCACAACATCTTCCAAAACTCATCATTAAGATCATGGTTCTCCCCACTATATAACTCAACCTACAATATCTTCTTCTAATCCATGACACTTCCCACTATCATATTCGCCTATAAAAACACATTTGTAGCAGTCTAACAACTTACTCAATGTGGTTCTCACAACATCCTCAATCCCACTCACACAAGGGTCACATCACCATAGCTGATATGATACTCCCCACCATAGGAGTATCCTTACCATTTCCTCACAACTGAACACCAATTCCACATCCCATGTTTCAATCACCATCAAGTCTTCAAATTGGATATTTCCATCTCTCTCTTATAGGATAAAAGAGTAATACAATGGATACAAGAGAAACTAACTCACAAATAGTTGGTGTTTCACTTCCCACTATACAGATTCATATACCCAACTCCATGAGCGCAACCACCAGGGAGGCCCTTTATCAAACTAGAAACAACATTTAGATAGATGGGAACACAACTAATGCTCTCTCAACATACTCGGGATAATGTTAAGATATTAAGAATGATCATATCTAGACTGGGAGTACACCAAGATGTCATCGATGAATACCACCACAACCTCATCCATTCATAGAACATCACAATTCTTTCCCAAGGGCCTCGGATCACCATGCACACAAGCCTATTTTCACACCCACATCTATTATTAGACTACTCATGGTTACCTAATCAACTCAAGAATCATAGGGGTATTATTCCATATCAACCAATACAAAAACCAAATGTTACAACACGTCATTAATGCTCATGTCCCCAAGATTCCATTAATACTTAACCATTACATGCTCTTGTGTAACCCAACCATAGAATATGATTTTAATTCTAACAAGACATATCCCATGAAAACTTGGATCCCAATCCTGGACTATATAACCTCAATCACCTCTTTTGATTTTGATATAGCTCATAACCATTAGGAACAACATGCCTAGAATACTATTACGAGGTCATGGAACCTGATCAAACCTTACCCTCTTAAACCAAACACAATCCTGAAGCACAAGAACACAAATAACCTTTATAAAATAAGGCATCCAACACACATAAACCATATACTAGGATGAACCCTTTTTTCACCATTGTCAAAAGTCCTAAAACACCCATTTTTTCCTACACACCCAAAATCACACACAACCCGATCCACTCCTCTCATGGGTCAACCTAAAAATTCAAATGATACTAACTCCATAAATTTGAGTCATGTCAAAAAGGTCACTATGATCTTCCACCTAGCCTGATTGGTCAAGTGTCATGTCAAGTCACTAGGTACAACCACCTAGGTCTACACCCAATCACAAAATCCCATAACTAATGGGTATCAAACACACTCTCATCCCAACATTACCTAGCATCATCATGTCAAAACATCCATATTTAGGGCCTCATAGATGAAATAAATTACTTTCCAAACCAACTACCCAAAACAAGGGCTCCCATCCTCTCAGAGAATATGCACATCAGACTGCTCTGTGGAGGACCAGACCATATAATGAATACTAAATAAAAACCACCCACGAGGGTCTAATGGTCATATACTTATACCACAATGACCCACCATGGTCATTAAACATACTTGGCATGATGATCACATCAACATCCACATTGTTGATTATATCACAATACATCAACATAACCTTTCATTATAAAGAGATTCATGTATAAGTTATCCCAGCTAAGTAGAATTCCACCAAGTACTTTTATAAAAAAATGTCATATGAGTAGTTGTTGACACTTTAAAAAACTGAGCCACTGTCATCAGAAAATTCACACACAAGAAGGCCCATAAAATGTAGATCCTACAAGCCTAACATGATGTATGTGATGCCTCTTGCCTCTAAAGTTAAAGAGACAAAACCAAATCACAGGACCCTTGCCAATGGTCCAAGATCCATAAATCCATCCTAACTTATAAAATCCAAACCAATTCACATCGCCCATTGATAAAATCATATAAATATATAACATATAATACCAAGAACATAAATAACATCCCCTGGTAACTTAGAAATACTACTAAAACTAGTGTTCACAACACACCAACCTAATATTCATCACAGGCTCTGACATATTCCTATATTTCCAGTATACCAAATCCCAAATAGTAAAAATAGTAACTTCTATGATACCACTTTGTAACATTCCAATCCTAGATGACACTAAAAAAGTTCCCCAATATAGTTCTCAACAAAACCTTAAGAATTACTTCTCATACATGAGAGGATGACGAATAGCAGCATGGGTCTATGATAGAACTGCAAGGAGACTATACCCCATATCAAAGTTCACAACCAAAAGTAAATAACCAAACATCATACACATCAGAGTATGAAGAAATAATAAATAAACTAAAATATAATCATGTTGTAATAAAAATGAAATATAATAAAGGAATTAATAGCCATTCCATTCATATAACATTGATTAATCACTGGGCTGATCACATATACAAAATAAAAAGCTCAAAAATAAATACATCTGGATATACTATCGACTCTAAGACATGTCACACACCTAGTCTCCAGTACCCTATCAAGTTGATCTATCTTGATCATTATACTCCACACAATTAACCCTCTCAATCATGTAATCCTAGTCCTTCTACCTATCCATAATGAATCTTTTCTCAACCTAAAAGTATAATTAAGGTCTTCACACACATTGAGGTGCATGTATAGGGGGTAAGAAATAAATTCCCATAGGCCACCCCAAACAGTGGATCTAGAACATATTTTCATAAGTGCATGATCATGCAATATTCTCAGTCTAGCTGAAAAATAATTAAAATAAATAAAAATAAAACCATCATCGATCCTTGGTTCCATGACTCTAATCAACCATACCTACTTTGGCCAGCACTAGGGTGTCTGTGAGAAAATCTTGAGGACCGTGAATCCCATATAACAAGAGGTATCCATATCTAAGGAAGTCCCAACCAAACCTCATAACTTTACTCATTATCCCTTACTTGGTACCTAGACACATCATTCCTAGGTAAGCATCCCATGATAAAGTGCCACCAAAAGACAGAGCATAAGTCCGATATCTAAACCATATCTCAAAACAATAGTTCCTAGATAATCAGTCCATCACCCCAACCATAAGTATACTATCAGTTTCTAGAGCCTCAGTCTAACACCTAATCTATATATTATACTATCCATGCCCAAATCATTAGTCTGATATATGAACATGGATATAGAGCATCGGTCCACCATCCTGTTACACATGGTATACTAATGTTTCCTAGAGAATTAGTTCAAAACTTGAACTATAAAGTATACTATATGTTTCTAGAGCCTTTGTGTAATATATAATACATGTATTATACTACCCATTCCTAGAGAATCAATCTAACATCTGACCACATATTTGGAACGTCATGCCCACCATACTCAACTATATAAAAAATTTTCCTAGAACCTTGGTCCAACTCATACCGTAAAAAAATATGGGTAATGATATGGAGTTTCATGTAAAACATTCTCAATCATGGATGTGGAATTCCATGTTTGACATCTAGAACCATACATGTGGACTATCATTTCTTACCCCTCTCAATCATAGTGGACCATATCATTTGAACTAGGTTTTAAAATATAGTAGCCCAACCATATCACAATAGCCCCACGGGAGTGAACCGAGCCTCATTACAAAAAAAAAACATATATCATGTGTTAGATAAATTCCCATTTCCATTATCAACATCTCATCCCTATCAGATCATTTCTCAATTTGGGTCCCAATTGAACACTCATAACAAATACTACCCAAAAACACGCACACGCTCAACATCATCCTATAAATATGGAACCCACTTGGCCCTTTAGGTTAACACATAAAAAAAGGCATCCATCCAGAGATCCTCATAACTAGAAAAAAGGAAGAGGCATCCCACTTTGGATCCTCTAGGTTAGAACATAAGAGGAAACATACCTCTCTCTATCATCAGTAATAACCAAACTCTTATGAAAATGATTATATCTCGGGGGTTACACATCCTAAGAACCAATATCTAGCATATCACGACCTTAAAATCCTCAAAGATAGTAATACTTATAAGGGATATGGATCAATCTGAACCACTTTCCAAGTCACCCTAGGTTATTCCGTACACTAAACCTACCCACCACCTGAATCGCAGCTCAGTCACGCTAAATAAGGTCAATACCATTATAAAAATAATAAAGGTCTCTAATAAACTAATGCTACATCCTCAAATCATTCTCATAACCTGAACCCAAGGTCCCATCCCATAACCCACTCTTAGGAGATAGTTGAACTCACTTTTTGGAGGAAAATAACTCTTTCATATCTTACCCACCCAAAATCACCTCTTAGAAGTCCTTAAAACACCCCAAGGGTTCCACCATCATGTTCTACATGGAAAAATACTCTAAATGGAATCATATTGTGTCCAATGCTGACTCTAGTGTGTAAAATCACTCAAAACCCTTGAAAGGATAATAAGGGGAAGTACATGATGTGTACCCCAAGTACACTGCGTGTACTCTAAAACCTCATACATGGCCATGTACTTATACACAAACTATCCTACATGGGGTTTGGCCATGTACTTACACATGGTTAGGGATTACATGGGGACTAACCATGTACTTCCACACATCCATGTCTCTCTACATGGGGTGTCTACCCATGTACCCAACCACATGCCCATGTACCACTACATGACGTGTACTACAAGTACATGGCGTGTAGTTCCAAAATTCCATCTACCCAGCTACAAGGCCACATATCCATGTACCACCACATGAACCTGTACCACTACATAGTGTGTACTCTCAGTAAACAATGTGTACTTATAAAAAGTCCATCTTCCCTGAATGGGAAGAACACATAGAATGTGTTCTCAAACCACATTCTATATTGTCAGAGTTTCTAAATAGGAAACCCCTACAAACCTCCCCAAACCCATGTTTTCCCTAATTAAGCATAAATAGACCCCCATGGGGTCCTTAGTAGTCATATAAGGAATCTGGAACATGAAAAAAGCTTATATATGTGGATCAGGGTATAAAACTCAAAACTTTACCACCTCATATAGAAAATGCTGAAGCTTTGGGTCCAAATCTGCTCCTGGAAGCTCCTGCACATCAATCCGATCTTGATCTTCACCACGGACGAAGTCCATCAAAATATTCTCCCCTTCCCTCTCAGTTCATCTATCATGTGTGGGGGAGAATCCCTAACCCCTTCCTGCCATGATTGGGAATCCAAAATGGGGGATGGGGTGTTTTACCTAAATTAACTAACTAACTAATTAATTAATTAAATTCCCATTTAACACCAACCTTGAGCCCTAGGACCTGATGTGGGTTTATAACTCTCCTAAGACCCCCCACATTATAGACTCATCCAAGGAGTCATAATTTCAATCTAACACTCCATTCAAAAGATATCATCACCCGAACCCACATGAATAATTTAATATTTAATTTATATAATATTAAATATTCCTTCAAAACTCAAACAACTTGGAATTACACAAAATTACTTTAATAGGGTAAATGACCCATTATGGGACCAATAGAGTGGTAAAAAAATTATCCGAGATCATCTTCTAGGGTAAAATAACCATTTTACCCCTCACAAGCATCAAAAAGAAAAAATTTAAATTTCTTCTCAAATTTAAGATCCAGGGATACACGGGTCTTTACACATATACTCAAAACCAATTAAATGCACTCATATTATCTTAATACTTTATAAAAATGATCCATGACTCATTTTTTATTTGTAGGAATCAACCGCACATCAATCTTACACATGGTGTGACCAGTATGATTGAAATTGCATGTTTTCATTTAAATTTTTTATTTTAGTTCAAAACATGTTTCACATACTCAAAACTAAGTAAAAAGATTCATATTGTCTTTATATTTAAGTAAAATTTCAATAATTAATTTTTAACATGTAGGAATTAACTACATGTTAATCTGACACACAATGTAGCTGGTATGATTGAAACTAGATGTTTTTATTTAAATGTGAAATTTTAGTTCAAAACGTGCGTCACATACTTAAAATTTAGAAAAAATGATTGCATTTTTTTATACTCTATAAAAATGGTCCATAATTAATTTTTGACATGTATAAATAAAATGTGCATCAATCTTATAAGTGGTGTGGCTGGTGTTACTGAATGTGCATGTTTTCATTTAAACTCAACATTTTTAGTTCAAAATGAATGTCACATACTCAAAAACAATAAAATGTGCACTAATTGTATTGATAAATTAGAGAAAATATCATTAATTCAATTTTTAAGTGTAGAAATTAACTGAAAGTCAATCCAACACACAGTGTGGCTAGTATAACCAAAAGTGTATGTTTTCATTTAAACATGTCATTTGAGCTCAAAACAAGCATCACATACTCAAAAACATGAAAACATGCTTATATTTTCTTGATACTTTAGTAAAATTATTTTTGATTATTTTATGATGTGTTGGGATAAATTTTACATCATTCTAACACACGGTGCAATCAGTGTGATTCAAAGTGAGTATTTTCAATATTAAAGTAATATTTTAACTTATGATGTGTGTCACATGGTCAAAACCAATAAAACATGATCAAATTTTCTTAATACTTTAGGAAAATGATATTTGATTCATTTTTAATGCATTAAAATCATCTTCACATCAATCTAACACATGGTGTGTTCAGATTGACTAAAAGAACATGATTTTGGTTTAAATATGACATTTTAGTCTAAAATGGACATCATATACTCAAAACTAAACAAATTCACTATAATTTTATTGATACATATCAATTCAATATGACACATCATGTGGTTATTATGATTGAAAGTGCATGTTTTTATTTAAAAATGAAATTTTAGTTAAAAACGTGCATCACATACTCAAAATCAAGAAAAAACACTCTGATTGTATTTATATTTTAAGATAAAAATCAATAATTAATTCATGTAATAAAATAATTAATCACACATAAATCAGAAACACAGTGTATCTAGAATGATTTAAAGTGCATGTTTTTATTTAAAAGTTACATTTTAGTTCAAAGCATGCCTCACTTACTCAAAGTAGAGAAAGAATGTTATAATTATCACTATACTTTATAACAACCAATTTTTCATTTTTTACTTATAGAAAGTGACCTCATATCATTCTAATTGAAATTTATAATGGATTATATAACATTTTAATTGTAATTTGTTTTTATTTTTTATTTACTTTTACTAAAATAAACATTGTATTCATTACAAGCACAAGATTCATTTGTACGAGGTTGGGTTGATCAATAGAGACAGTCTGCTATGTGTCTTTTGTTTTTGTACTCATTTTAATTTTTTTTTCTATAATTAAATTTAAAATCAATGTAATTATATTTTACTAAATTATTTAATGTAATAATTATATTAAAATAATGGTACAATGTTAATTTAAATTGTTTTTTGTGTTTAAAGTAAAATTTGTATTGAAATTTATTTTTTAATGTTCGTTATCAGTTGTTTCACAGTGTTGAGAATGTATCTACTAACATGTGAAACATCCAGGAAGGGATTTTATTATCTCTATAATTATCACATATAAAGTTACAATTTATCATCATTAATTCTAGTACTGATAAAGTCCTTCTTTATCAACACTAAAAGTTGTGATGATAAAGACATCATTCATCCGATATTTTTTTAGCACTTATAAATGACAATTTTATCATCAATTTTTTAATGATGATAAAAATTTATACCTTTTAAAGGTGTTAATAACATCATCACTTTTTAGTTATAATAAAAGAGATTTCTAGGTCTCATAAAAGTGTGTTCTATATTAGCGCTTCCTTCTACATTATTTGGTCCTTAAGATAATGACTTTCTCAAATAATGGTGTAGGTAAATGATTTATCAATTTTGGATAAGATAATAAATAATTTTATTTCCTTTCCAATGGTTGTGGTATAATGATCCCCTTGGCCCCTTTTAAAGTCTCCCCAAACCAAATATTTAGACCACACAAATTATTACATTTAATTTAAATAATAAAAAATATTAACATAATATATAAATTTTAATGAATCTCATCCATCCATTTACTATTTAATTAGTTAAACAAATATTATCCATTAATTAATAATCTACATCCTTTATATTTATTTAAATATATTAAATATATTTCAATAAATATAAAATGGGTTTTATGACATTCTCTTATAATTATACATATATATAATTCCAACAAAATTATATATATATATATATCCCATATATATAAATAAATGTTATATTTAAAATAATAATAATTATTTAAAACATATTATTTTATTTTTTTAACTATTTTAATCAAAATAAAGTTCATATAATATCTAATCAAATTGGATAAAAATTCCATCATTAGAAAACTTATTTTTGACTCATTTTTAATTTTTATATTATTAATATAAATTATGAATTCAATTCATAATTATAATATACCTAATAAAAGGTTTGGTGTGATCTCATCACCCATGTGTATACGATATCAAGTTCCTATATCCATGAAATCAAGTATGAGTACATGACATGGATTTTTTTCAACCCTGCATCTCCCAACTTTAATATATCTCTCATATCTATGAATTAATTGAACATATTAATACATATAATGTATTCTATATGACCATACACTTTATTAGAATAATTAAAATGAGGATCATATTGTCAAACCTATACTATAGGTGGGAAATTCTCAATGAAATCTCAAGTAATGTCCCACCCACAATCAGTAACATTCCCAATGACCATCTATTTAGCTCAAATTCTAAAATGGTGTGGGATAGAATACCAAGTATGAAAGCTCTCATAAAAAGTGTTCCTTGAACCCATATTTCAAAGGAGACATGAATAGAATCCCAAAATAGATGCACTAAAGACATAAATGGGATAATACATATGGTGTTTTTAAAGTCAAATCACAACCAATTCAACAGGTCCCACTTGTAACCCATGTGAGCACTCTTTATATCTAGATGTATATAAGAAATTTTCATGATAAACTCACATCATAATATTCATTTCCATGATGGTTCATGGATAGATATAAAACTTGGATCTTAAGTATTAGGAGGATTATTATCATAATTAGTGTGTTTAAAGAAAATAAACATAAAATAATGATAATAGAAGAATGAATTTCTTTATTTAATAAATTAACACATGATATAAAAATTATCCCAAACCACCATCTCATAATTGGTCTCTATGGAACAATTTCTAACATTTACCACTTTCACTAGAGCTAATATCTCATGTATATAATATCTATAGATCATATATTACCCTCATGCTTATGTTGTGAAACTATTTTGGTCAAAGATTTTTTGACATCATTTATTGCAATATTAAAATTTTGTATATAACTAAAATCTATAATCACAAGAATAATATGATATTTTCAGAGTATATTATTGAATTTTTGGTGAGATTGAGCCTCTTTAGATTTTGGAATTGCAACATTGTTATCAAAAAAGTTTTCAATGGGATCTATAATTCTTGGAATGAACCTCAGCTTAGCGATGATATTTTTAATCCAAAAAATCTATTTTTGTGAATCCAATGTTGCAATGTACTCATATTTGGATATAGAATCAACCATTGTTTCTTTCTTATAACTTTTAAAACAAAAAACACCTCTATTTAAGAAAAACATAAATCTTGACTATGATTTAAAATCATCACTATCTATGTGGAATCTTACATCATTGTAACCCCATGTAACAAGTTATTCTTCACCTATATATATAAAAAATGAATCCTTAGTTATTAAAAATTAATTTATAATAATTTTTATAGAAATAAAATTATCTTCATTAGGATCATATTGCTATCTACTTTTCATGATCAGAGCATAAAATACATATATATGGGTATATAACATGGCATACAATATGGACCCTTTAGATGATTCATAAGGTAATCCATATATGCATTTCCTTTATTCATTAGAATAAATATGTTGATCCTTCAAAAGACTCTTTCTAGGCATAATGTCACAACTCAATATCCATTGGCCATGAACTTGGTCATTTGAGAACACGAGTCTCCTATAATACCTTGGTTGCCTTCTCAGCACACCACATGCTATTGCCCATCAGGGTTACTTATTAGACTGATGAATGTACTCATAGACCACCACATGTTCTTTTAGTGTGGTTTTCCCTCACTCACACACACCATGGGAAACTTATCAGGAGGTCACCCATCCTGAACATGACAACATGTCAAGTATGTTTAACCATGGAGTTCTAATATGGAAGATTCTTGAAAAGAAAGGTGCAACTTATTGACATGATTAGTATCATTTAGTCTTTTAAGTCTCATTTTTTCATAGGTATTATAGTCTCCACACCATTAAATAAAAATGCCCTCATTGTGGAACCCAAACATCAAACTCAAGCAGTGCATCAACAATTCCAATTGGGTATTAGCTTTGATACAACTTTGTAGTGTCCCAAACCCGATTCACTCCTAAGTAACTAAACCTGGTTAGAGACATGACCTCAAGCGCACCTCCCCATATGCTATAGGTTGGTGAATAGTAGCAAAGGCCTAGGGTGTGTCCATGGGGAGACTATGCCTTCTAGTATGAGTGGAGCATAGTAGTGAATAACAGATAAAATCAGTGGAAGTAGTGTAATAATATGAATTAGAGGAAGAATAAGTAAATATTCTAGATGAATATCACTATTATCATATAAAAAATAATGATCATGTCATGATACTATACGAAATGGGTAATACATGGGATAGAAATCAACAAGCATATATGACATGTTATACAAAAAGATAAAAAAAGGACCAAACTATCTCCAATATAATCACATGCATAATTTTGGTCATATTCTCCCATACTCTATCATTGTATAGATAATAAATCATACATAGTCAAAACCTTGACTTTATCCCTTCTTGCAACCAATAAGTCTTTTCAGGAACCAATCAACAGCTTGAATAGGGTGTGAGATATACATAATTTTCCACCACCAATGACATCTAGTATGATCTATAAAGTGCATATAAAATGGTAGTGTACAAATATAAAAATGTAAAATACAAATGTAAACTATAACCAGGTCATCTCGGGATTCTCTAGGACACCTAACTTACTGTACCTATTTCAGCCTAAGTCGGGATACCTATAAACATGTGTCACCATATATATATATATAATTATATGTATATATATAATAAAATAATTATGTATATATATATGTGAGTATGTGTGTATGTAAACATATATATAGATACATAATACTAGTAAGGACCCAGGGTATACCAAAAGCATCCATGCATAATCATCAGAGTCTCATACTATAGATAAGGGAACTAGCCCAAGAATTTGATCAGGGATACAAATGTCATCATATCTGTCAACCCATAGAGTGAAGTGAAACTTCATGTCAAGAAAAATTTGGGGGAACCCGAAACAACATATCCAACATTCAATAAATGATCTGAGACATCATGTCCAACATCACACATTAAGGGAGCATGAAGATTCATGTCCAATGATATCCTTAATCGTGTCTCAACATCTATTATACATGGGTAAGAAATAATAATAATAATCCATCATGTATGTAATTATTTGACATAAGCCACACTACCATAGACCATGCTTTATTTAGTGATAGATTTTATCAGTATTAAACATAAAGTGTTGATAAAAGGGTAACCTTTATTAGTGATATCTAAAATCACTGATAAAGGAAACTTCTATCAGTGCTAAAAAAATCATTGATAAAAGTGCACCCTTTATTAGTGATTTTTTAGCACTGATAAAGGTGCATCTTTATCAGCAATTTTCTTAGGGATGATAAATTTTTTTAACAAAAAATATTGTTAATATATATAAAATTATCATATTTATATTAAAAAATTAATGTTTATTTATATACATTAATTAAAAAATTCATGTATATAATTAATATAAATACGATGTATTAATATATATATTTTAATAATTCAAAGAATTATATAAATATAAATGATGTATTGTTAATATGTGATATTTTATCAATGACTATGTACATATATTTGTATGCATTATGTTATGTGTGTGTGTTTTGTGTATGTGTATATATAGATGTTGTACGTGTATAGATGTATGTATGTGTATGTATATGTGAACATGTACATGGGATGTGTGTGTGTATATATATATATAACATGTGTGAATGTGTATGTTTGGAATGTACTTATTTCACATTTTATGTATATTTTTTTTCTTTTTTGATACAATATTTTTGGAATTTATTCATTTTTATACATATTTATATTTTACTAAGTATTATTTCTAATATGTTTTTAATTTATATGATTAATATTTATTCAATTTTATTTATTATGTTTTAATATTTTTAATTTTATTTTGAAGGCTAGGGATTGAGACCCTTTATTAATATAAAAACAAATACAAAGGAGAATGATGGGGTTAGACAAAGCAACTACCCTCATCAATTATGATTCAAACCAAGTCTTTTAACAATATCCTTTTGAGAATATTGACTCCCATTGTGTCGAGCCCCCCAATTAATTATATTACATCCATGGCCCCAATTTATTGGGTATAGGCCTATCCTTTAAGTCTTTGCACATTTCTAAGGCCCATTAGAATCTTTTGAGTCCTCTGAGTCGCTCCCAACAACGTCATCCTGAGAAGTGTACTCACTGCCACTAGCCTTCTTGGTAAGGACTTGAAAATCAAGGAGTTCTAATTAGTCCTTATTTTATTTAGATTCTATACCATAAGGTAGGTCTATCACTCCAAAAGAGTTGAAAGTAGATATTTTTGCCTCACATAGATTTTCATTCTTGGGTATCTATTAACTTGGTGTGGCCATAATCTCCTGATCATCTTTCAAATCATACATTGCATGAATGGTCTCATACATTGGAGGTTTAGAGGAAATAACCTTTTAACATGAGGTAGGGATCTGAGAAATACCTGAATTATACAGCAGAACACTAGGATAAGGTGGTGCAACCAAACTAGTTGAGGGACCTTTTGTTAAGGGTTCAACCTATTCAGTGGACATATCACCAGGGGAATTACCATGGCCTACCAATTTTATGAATAAAATTCCTCTGCTTCCTTCATAATGGATAATATCAACATCAAGAGGTAGAGGGATCTCCTTGGATATCCATGAGGTAGTAGTCATGTACACTACCTGAGGCATGGTCCTTGTCTCAGCAGCATCATTCTCATATTGTTTATATCCAATAGACCTATAAAAATCAACCTCATCGAGGAAAATAGGCTATTGATAGTCACCATGTTGATTCATGTGTGTTGAGTTACCCTAGGACAATAGAGCAGAATACCTAGTTGAAAACTCTTTATGAGAGCTTCCTTTGGCTGCCACCTTCCCGCAAAAGAAAGGAGCAACAATTTTTACAACCTTCTTATCCTGAACCAATTTTGAGGACTGATCCCTCTTATAATTAGAGCATTTACCAGATACATAGATTATTTTCATCTTTCCTTTATGACCCTTTGAAGTGACTAACTTGTGATATTTCCATAATTGATGATCAATCAGTGCTTGTGCTTCACATTCACCCTCTGATTGACTATCAAAATAAACCTTCCTCTCATACTCTAAGCCATGAATAAGAACATCCCTGATGAAAGGAGAGTTTGACTCCTCCTCTGTAACATCATCCCATGATTTTTTCTACCGAATATGAACTGAATTACTTTTCATTCCTAGCTCATGAGAGCCTTGAGGAACTACAATAGTAGATGAAATACCCTTATAATATATATATATATATATATATATATATTTAAATAATGATAAAATTATAATAAATAAATTTATTATATTTACAATTATATATATTTATATATTAATATATATATATAATTATATATATATAAATAAATAAATAAATATAAATATATAAATATATAAAATTATAAAAATATATTTATAATTATATAAAAATATTTATAAATATAATCATTTTTAATCATCATTATAAATAAATATATTTATTTAAATAATTATAAAATTTAAATAAATATGTTTAAATAATAAATATATTTATTATATTTATAATTATATATATTTATATATTAATATATATATATATAATTATATATAATTATATATATTTATATATTAATATATATATATATATATATAATTATATATAATTATATAACTGTATATAATTTATAAATATATTTATAATTATATACAAATATTTTTAAATATATTTATTTATAATTATAATTATAAATAAATTTATATATTTAAATATTTATAAAAATACAATAAATATATTTAAATAATAAATATATTTATTATATTTATAATTATATATATTTACATATTATGCATGTCAACCCATCCCAAAGGCCTCCAAGATTTTTATTTATTTATAGATAATCCCCATTTATATGTATTGAGGGGAACTCTTACATGACCTATAGGCCTAGAGGCACAAGTCCTAATACATGAATTGAAGGCCCAATACACAATACCTAATACATGACTCGAAGGACAAAGACCCGACAATATTGGAACAACCCCTCCCCAATATCTACATCATTGAAGGCGTCTAGCTCCCCACCTCGCATGGATGATCAACTAGCATTGCCTTGTGAAGAGCTGTACAGTTCTTGGTATTGATGGAAATTTCTATACCCTCCCATCCTTCTATTCCGATTAGCTCTGATTTTGTGGATGTTACTTGCTCTAAATCCTCACCCAGGGCATGCTCCTATGTGATCTTCCAAGGTTGCTTCTTTTTGGTCTTTTGTGGCCCGGAGGCCCATTTTCCCAAAGTCCTATCATGGCTCGAAGGCCATGATACCAGTAAGCCCAAACTAGTGGCCTGAAGGACCACAATACCATATAGTACCTGCTACAGTACCCCTAAAAATTCACCCCTACCCAAATTTGATACTGAATTATTTGGATACCAAGATGGATCCTTTACCACTCACGTACATGCTTATTGAAAAATATATTTATATATTAATAATTATATATAGAATTATATTCATAAATACATATTTACAGTTCTATAAATATATTCACAATTATATAAATATTTATTTATAATTATATGCATTTATATTTATTTATAATTATGTACATTTATTTTTTTAATTATATTATTAAAATTAGGTCTTTATATGCACTAAAAAATGATGATATAACATATCTATATCAGTTCTAGAATTTTAGCACTGATAATTATTGGTTTTTTCAGTGCTTATTATTTTAGCTATGATAAAACTACTCTTTATCAGCATTTTTTAGGTGCTGATAAAATCATTACCGATCTTTTAAATAGAAACCTAACATAGCTCTCTTCACTCATTCTATTCAAGATTTCATGGAACCAAATATATATCTTCTCTCTCCCTCAATCATCTTAGATGAATAGATACCTTAAAAAACCATGGTATGTGATCACTTTTGATTCATCACTCCCCCTTGAACATCTTTGTTTGTTTTTATTTTTCTAAAACTGTTTGAATGGAACACATGAGCGATCTTATTTATAATCAATATACCTCGTTGAATCTCCACCCCATATCCCTTACATCAATCCATTGTTGGTTCACCCTCTCCATCTCCTTCATGTTCATTTCACTCATTCATCATTATTTCTCACTCCTATTGGATGGAGCTCCTAGCTTTGCATCACAAAAATTCTTCCCACGTATCATATAAGTTGGTGACTAAAAATGATAAGTTGGTAAAGTTTTTTCTATGCACAGATGGTAATAAACTCCAAGTTCCAAGTATCCCTCTTACCCCCATGGATTAAAATCAAAAAATTCTTCCAATTTTCTTTCATTACTAGGAAGAAGAACCCCAATCATTTTATTACCTCTTGATTTGTTTATATTTTTTTATAGGAATTAAGAAATGGGTTTAATTTATTTTATATGATTTGTTCCAATTTTTTATATTTATAACACTTGATAAAAATTATTTCACGATGATTTTGATACTTATTCACATAACATTTATTTATATACTTTATTTTTTGTTTTAAGATTCTTCTTAGTAATTTTATCTTGTTATGGAATTAATAAGTTTATATATATTTTTAATATTTTTTAATATTTTTAACATTATTATTGTATATATATATTATGGATACCAATTTTTTATATATTCTACACATGTGATATGGAATTAACACATGGGTTATACACATTGATTATGGATATAGAATGAACTATCATGTTGGAAAGAACTTGACATTATGGTATAACTAGAACATGGGCGGTGCAAATTTCTTACATGCTATCAAAAGTTTATATTACATCATAACCCAAAAACTATTACATTTCTACTAACATAGTATGACTATTTCAGCACTAGATATCTCATTGCTCCAATGCCAATGTAGCTAACAAAATTAATCTAACATAATGAGTGTTGTGATGCTCGACTCCTCCACTATTTTTGAACTCCAACCTTTTACACTATATACTAGGTATTTAACACTATTTTATCTTATAGTTATTGTTCTTCATTCTATAACAATTAAGGGTACTTGAAGTCATGTAAAGGAGTTTTATGAATCCTCAGAGTAATTTTTAGTTCATGAAAATGATATTTGATTTATACAATTCTTTACCCAGATGAATAAGAAAAGTTTTTTTTCATTGCTTGTTAATGAAGGAATTAAATAAAGACTATATAGATATAAATATATATACATTATATTTACATAATGATATGTGAATATGTGTAATGAAATTAGTGGTATTTATGTTTATAAATGCATACATGTGTATGTACAAATGGAGGTTTTTAAGTGGCATGTGGTGTTTAACGAAATTAATTACTTAGAATGGGTTTTTAAAAGGAATCTTTGATAAAATGTGAATTGTGTGAAATGTGAATTGAAAATTGGAACCCCAACTCGATACTTCTAGTTCATTTGATTTAAATTCAGTATTTTCTTTAAACATTAGTTTCTCAAGACCATGTGATTGGTCCCTATTGAAATTTTTATCATTTAAAAAAAGATCAACTTTAGCTCCTAAGAATCCTGTCACTGAAACACCACCTGGAACACTACATACAAAGTGGAGAAATGAATAAACACTAACTACTCCCACTTATTGATATCAATTTATCATTGCTTTTTATAGATCTTTTCTGTCTATTTAATCATATGAGATATCATTGAACTAATCCTATGTGAGATATAAGTGTTTTTCAATATAATAAAATTTAATTAGATTCATTGTAAATAAATATATATATCACACCTTTATTTCCTTCAATGATTTCCATTACTACAAAAAAGTCTCAATACACATTATTCAGATCTTTTCATCTTAGTACAATGGCTTCATGTTGATTAAATGATTCTATAAGAATAAAATTTTATGGGTTCTAAGCTCATAATTTTTGTGTATTTATTTATTTTTCTAAATATTAATATTAATGAATCAAATAGGATGAATATGAATAAAAAATGGATGGATTCCAATTATATGATAAATGTGTATGAGGATGGAGTGAAAGAGTTCATAAAGTTTTCAAAAGATAATTCATATGACCCTTCTCAAATCCTTTATCCATGTTTATGTTGTTGTTATTCAAGACTAATTAGTCCAGAGGAGTTTGAAGAACACTTTATCTGTCATGAAATATATTGAAGTTATAAATTTTTGACTAAGCATGAGGAAAAATTAAATGTATCTAGTGATTAGGATAACACTACATTTAAATATTATCTGATATGATTATGGAAAATGAAGAAGCCTGTATCAAGGATATTATTACAGCTATGAATGATGATGAAGATTGTGTTGAGGAAATGAAAATGACAGTTCAATATGAACATTGTGATTGTCCAAATTTTTTTGAGAAGTCAAAGAGTTGTGCAAATATTCCATTTTATGACAATTGTACTAAATATATAGCATTGTCAGCCATACTGATGCTATATAGTTTAAAAGTTATAAATAGATGGAGTGATGTTAGTTTTATTGAGCTAATTTCTCTCTTGAATGATATGATCCTAGAAGATAATTATGTACCTTTCCAAAAATATTATGCTAAACGAATGCAATGTTCAATGGGTATGATATCTGAAAGAAAACATTCCTATCCAAATGAATTCATATATTTTTTATAAGAACCACAAATAACTTAAAAAATTCCCAAATTTTGGTGATTCTTAATATAAGAAAGATGAATTAGGTCCTATGAAAATTTTATAGTAATTTTAAATAATTCCAAGGTTTAGGCGCCTATATAGAAGTGAGTATACTATAGGGAAATTGACATGGTACACATATACAAGAAATGAATATATGAAACTTCTTCACCCAGAAGACTCTTCTTAGTGGAAGAGAATTGATCTTGAATATCCTAAATTTGGAAATGATCCAAGAAACCGTTTTCTTGTTATATCAATAGATAGAGTGAATCCTTTTAGTTTTCGATGACGCACTCATAGTACATGACCAATTATGCCGGTAAATTATAACTTTCCACCATGGTTATGCATGAAACAAAAATACATTATGTTATCTCTACTTATACTAGGAGAAAAAAAACCAGGTAATGATATTAATATTTATTTGTCTCCATTGATCAAATATTTGAAATTATTTTGGGATTCAAGTGTTATTTTGTATGATGCTTACAGAAATGAATATTTCACATTTAGATCCATATTATACGGGATAATAAATTACTTTCATACATATTAAAAAATGTTAGGATATAGCATTAAAAGAACTCAAGGGTATCCCATTTGTGAATAAGGTACATAGTCAATTAGGTTGAAAAATTCATCAAAGGTTGTGTTTATAGAAAATCATAGATTTCTACTCTAATGAAAGAAGTACTGATATTGGAAAAAAAAATTCTACGAGAGATTAGAAGAAGGTTCATCATTGTATCCACTAATAGGTGATCAACTGTTTGAGAAAGTAAAAGATATGGACACTTCCATTGGTATTTTTTTTAAAAAAACCTTACAAAAAATTATTGGAAAAAGTGATTAGTTTTGTTTAGAATTACTATACTATAATTGTTTGTACTTAAAGGATTTTATTGATTTTATTCATCTGGAAAAAAATTATGTGATAGTGTCATTGGAATGTTACTAAACGAACCTAAAAAACAAAGGATGAAATTAAGGATAGGTTGGACATGATTGACACAGGGATACATGAAGGGTTGGTTCTAGTGAAGATTGAAAAAAATAATTTTCATCCTCCATCTCCATACACTCTTTCTAAACAAGAGAGATATTAATTTTGTGACTTCTTGAATGATGTAAAGGTTCCAAAAGGGTATTAATCAAATATCAAGAATATCATGTCAATGAATGATTTAAAGTTAAAGAGTCTGAAATCACATGAATGTCATGTTTTGATTCAAGATAAAATTCCTATATATTTAGGTTCCATTTCCCAAGAATTTTCATCATACATTAACTAAGCTCTATTTCTTTTTCAAATCTATATATAGAAAATTTATATACCTAAAAAAATTGATAACTATTGAAATGGAAATTTTTATCATATTATGTGAATTAAATATGTTATTTATGCTGACATTATTTGACATGATGGAACACTTGGTAAGATATATTCAACTATGTGGTCTTATACATTATAGATGGACAACCCAATTCAAATATATATGAAGACTTTGAAAGTATATGTAAAAAATAAAATTTGGGAAGAACATTGTATTTTAGAGTGATATGTTGTTGAAGAAGCCATTGGATTATGTACTAACTACCTTTATGATGTGGAAATAATTGGTCTATCGAAATCATGTTACACTGGGTGGATTGTGTGTGAATAAATTTCTGAAATATATGTTGTCACAATTACTATTATAGTGTTGGAGAAATCTCACCTTTATGTTTTAATAATATTTTATAGGTTGTTCCCAATATTGAAACCCATAAAGTAATTATTAGGAATTTGAATCCACCAAGGTATGAAATCTAGATATCAAATACACATAATCAATAGTTTATTGGATGGTTTTGAGACCATATTATTAAGGAGTCAACAACAAATAAAAATTCAATTTCAGAAAAACTTTGATAGATAGCCATAGGACCAAGTGTGTATGTATTATATTATAATGGTTATGTAATTAATGGTTATACATTCTATACAAATGAATATGATGAATACAGTACTATGAAAAATAATAGAGTTACACTTATGTCTAAATCAATGCATTTATCTGGTACCAAGAACAAAAATAAAATTTATGCAAATATGTCATACATTGGAATCATCAAATAAATATGGGAGTTTGATTATATAATATTATAAGTGATGATTTTTCAATGCAAGTAGGTTGATAATAGGAATGAAGTTAAAATAGATGAATTAGGATTCATGAAAGTGAATTTTATTAAGTAAGGGTACATAGACAAACTTTTTATAATGGAATCATAGGCAGTACAAGTATTTTATGTTCTAGATCCTGCAAACCAAAACTGTTCAATTGTTCTGTTGTTGAACAAAACCAATGAAGGTTCATATGTTAATTCAACCAAGGATGACCCTTTCATTGAGACATCACAATAATTTTGTAGTGGTCCCAAAGTATATAAGGTCTTTTATGTTAGATAATACCACAATGAGGGGATTTGATACTTGATAGAGGGGTCAAATCCCTTAAACCTTTAAACCAAGAGAGTTCAATAATCAGGTTATATATTTTTTGTAATATATAATGTGTTACCTCATATTATCATCTGTTCACTACTATATTTACATAATATAAATTAAACGTTCAACCACTTTTATAGATAATGATTTATGAATATGTCGATGCTCTTAATCCTGAGGAACAATGAGTTTCTCAACATGCTGATTATCCCAATACAATGGAACAAAAACCCTCTTCACATACCAATGCTACCAATCTAGAGGAAAAACATATTGGAAATGTTGAAGCTGAGGAAATGGTAAATAGTGAACAACCCATGTCCCATAAAAAATTAGAGCACCATAATGTTATAGTGTTAGAAAATACTATTAAGGTGAGGAACAAAGGAATCGAATTTGAGTTTGGATGGAATACACATGACCAGGATGTTAACCCCAAAAAGGCCATGTTTAGTAGTTACATTGGGATCACTACTCGAATGTGTGTTCCAATTGATGTAGATCCACAGAATAATGTCATGACTATGCTTAAAGAACTAGTTTGGGAAGATATTAGGGTAAAATTATGATATAATTTCTTTATTTTATCAAAAAATAAAAAAATGAAATGTTGATTTACTCTTCATTATCCCTTGTAGAGTTATTTATTGTAGATGAATCCGAAATGAAATTTTTAGGAATGCTCACTTGAAAGGATCATAGAGGATTTGAGACAATTCTTATGAAATATCATCTCAAAGATGCTGAAGGGAAAATAAACTCAAACCCACTACATATGTATGAACACTTGATAAACCAAAAAGTATGGGATGCGTTTATTAATCATCATGAGGAGACATATTGAAAATACATGTATTAATCACTTTGATAAAGAATTGTTAATTTATCAAACAACAACTAAGTTCTTAAAATAAGAATTATGTGGAAAAAAATGTACTCCTACCATAAAGAAAGGATGAGGTATGATTTATTTGAAAAAATATGGTATTTATTTTAAATATAAATTAATAATTTTATATAACATGAAACAAAAACATAATTATATTCATTTTTTATACATAGATTAATGAATTTAAATCCAAAGACACCTACATCCTATGTCATGTGATATGGAAGGAAACATGTGTAGATAAAAATATGATACTAATAAATGAAAACACATGAAAAGTGTGAGACACATGTGTAAGTATGGCATACTAAAAATTTATTTCACCTTAAATTGGTATTACATAATAATGATTACTTATTTAAATATATTTTTATCCTACTTAGACACAAGAATCATCATCAATTGTACCTGATGAAAAACTACTATCACCAGCCTTGAAGCCACCATAACTATATGGCTGTGTCAGAAGTGTGTGTTTTGGGGTGTCACCTTGAACATATTTTGAGAAAAGAAATGAATAAGGGGATAAATAGAATAAAATGGAAGAGATAAAGACATGATTATCCACTATATAAGAAAAACTTAATTGGTAATTAGAGTTGTTAGAAAATGTTATGGGGAAGAATCAAAGAAAAGAAAAAAACACTATTTGAAGATCCCTCCACCCTAACAGCTTTGAGGTGATATATTCCCCTTAAAGTGATGTTTTATAATAGGTAATAAATATTTTCATAATTGTTTCTATGAAATCTGAACCAAATAGACACTAATACCTTTTCTATACTGATATTCTACAGGGTGAAAATTATTTTGATTTATATCTATTGACACCCACCCATCTCCTTGTTGTGAGGGGTACCATGTATATTATCTAAGAATATACTCTACCTAATAAACAACTTCTAATTGGTCATCTGAGAGTGGGGATTCAAATAGATAATGATCCAACCATCGAGATACCTATTCCACTTGATGATAAAGATAATCATATGGTCAAGAAATATATCTGTACTTTCATAGAATTGCCGTTAGATCTTGTAAAAATACATGTAAAAAAGAAGGTATTCATTTATGATTTATTTTTTATGAAAAACCTTTAACAATAAATGAAAAAGGCCTATCCTGATGAATATTATCATATACAAACAAAGGAAATAGGGTGAAATGGAAGTTAAAATCAAAACAATCTAAAGGGTCAACCAACCATTAAAAAATATATTCACAAAGTACCTTTACCCTACCCATTAAACTTTTTAATTTATTAATATTAAAATTTCATGTAGATACAATGTTAGAAATTAGTGATAAGACAATAATTGATTTTGAATAATAGATGTACAAAGAGGCTATTAGAGAATATATTGGTCTTGAGAATGTAAATGAAATACTCATGAATGAATTCATAGGATTCTCAGTTGTAAATATGTACATGAGGTGTGTTTTAATGATTTTTTTTTCCAATAGCTAATCTATTATGTTAATCATGAATAAATACTATTAATAATTTTTATAGGCATATATATCAATATTATTAGAAGAAAAAAACCTTGTGAATAGAAATTTGGACTCATTATTCCTCACATCACTTATACACAACTATTATCATTAGAACCAAATCAATATGGAGTAATAGTGGACAAACTGGACACAATTTTTGAAAGAAAACTTAAAAATCATATAATCTTATTAATAACCATGATGCAGAGGAAAAAATATACAATTTAATTGAAGTGTGTCCGATTGTCGCCTATTGACCATTCAAATTTTTGGTGCTCTACTAATGTGTATATCATCACTCTGGTCATATCCTTAGTGATGGTACAAATTTTTGAGTCGGTTGTTTTTAATTGATTGTCTTTTGATTAGGGGTTGTTTGCAGAGATTGGATAGAATGATTGATTAATGAAAGTTGATTTAACAATTTAATAATTATTAGGGAGATTACATCATTAGAGAGTTAATATTGTGATATCCTTGATCTTTGATCATATATTTCATTAAATTAACATCCACTTCACAATGTGATTTTGTTTGAATTTCCCAATTGTTTTGGCTTTAATCCAAGCCTCAACTAGGGTATTGATCTCAATCAATTATTTTTGATGGAAGGTTAAATATTTCTTGAACCCATATGTACTTGTGGTTCCAATAATCCCTATAATACACAGGTCAAACAAAACATGTCATTAATCCATGAAATTTTATGTTCAACATACACATTATTAATTTAATGAATATTAATCGAGAAAAAGTTCTCAATCACTTGACATCCCCAAATTATGACTCAACCCAATGATATATTTACTCAGCCATTTTTGTGGTTAATAATATGGATGGAATGTTTATACTAAAGAGTTAAAAATATAATAAAAATAAAGGGACAAGATAAGAGTAGTTCACCGATTACACACACAAACGGTGAAGAGAATTAAACATGGGCTTTTGATTGAATGAGAAAGAAAAAGAGAAAAGGGTTTATTTTGATTTATTTAAAATATTTTAAGACCATTAATACTATTAGACATAAGGTGTATGATGATTAGATAATATGAAGAATAAAAATACATTAAAATTCAATTTAAATGAGAACAAACGTACATGATTTCAAATAAGAAGAATGCAAAAGAACATGAAAATAAAGAGAGTAGGAATGGTATATCAAGTGAAAAATTGAATTTTTAATATTTTACCAAGAAATTGGAATGTAATTGGTCATTCCAATGTATCATATTATTCTCTAAAATTACAAACACTTGCAAGGAGAAGAGAGGGATGTATTTATAGCCCAAGGTGGTGAACTATTTGCATTCAAAATATTCCCCTCTACTTGACTCACCAATTTGGTCTTCCAGATAGCTAAATATCAAGGTATATTCTTTTTAAATTTTTTATATATTTATTTGGAATTTAAAACCTCAAAATTTGGCATATAGTGTACTTTTTTTATCTAAATTTGGGCTTCTGATTTGAGCCCAAAAATTCAATCATCATGGATGGTTCAGTTTCTTTGATATATTATTTAGGCCTTCTTGTATAAACCATATGAACTTTCAAATTAATAAATTGTCCCAAGATCTAGTTTAATGATTTGTATGAAATTGAATTAAGAATATAAAAAAACAATAACAAAAAAATTTATATAAGTAGGGTGATATTTATAATTAAAATAGTAAAGTGAATCAAATCTGAATTAATAAAAATAATGCTAAAAAATTCTATTTAATATTAAAACATGATAACTTCACACTAATTATGAACTTTTCATTGAAAATTAGTAAAGGTAGTAAATTAAAATTAATGAATAAATGGATAATATCAACTTCCACACACTTAGGTTTGTGAATATCCTCATGTACAACAAATATAAAAACATAACTTAATCATTTTCACTCGCCAAAAAATATTAAAAATTTATTTTCACCAGTCAGGAGGTCTAGATTAGTTAACTGATCCATAAATAATTCCACCAAAAATTATTACAGAAATAATGTTCTGAAAAAAATTCAATTTTTGTGAAAAATTATAAATGGAAAACATCGTCACTTAGAACTTACTCCTCTCATAATGATAAAATATTATTTATAGAGGTTCACTCATTTACTAACCAAAAGTCAAAATATTATATTTTTAAGAGATATCAATTTCATTTCCCTATATAAATTGAATAATAATAAAGAGGTATTTTATGGGGTTTTTAATATTTAAAGGATGATAGGAAGATAATATCCATAAGAGTGGAAAAGAGGGATAAAACTCTAACATGGGAAAAACAATGCACATTTGTTTAAATGAAATATAGAAGGAAATGAAAAAACATATTTACAAGGGAAAAATTATGTAAAGAAAGACAAAAAATAGGAAGAAAATTTGAAGGGGATGAAAAGATAAAACATTTAAAAAACACAAAACTTCTCCCAATGATATAAGTGTTCTTTCAGTTTCTATTTCTTTTTTTTTTCTTTTTTTGAAAGTTGAATTTGAAACAAATATCACAATCATATCCCAAACCATGTTTGATCTCCTCATGACACTAATTGTAATAATTATAACAAGATCAAAGGTTTATAAAGAGTTATTTTTAACCCACCCAAGACACAATCCATTATTTTTTTGTTATTAATTCATTTTTTTAATTTTTTTGAACATATTTCAATAGCATGTAAAAAATTAAATAAATGTTAATCAATTCCAAAAAATCACAGAATGAAAACCTCTCCCACACACTTAAATATATTCTTACCCTCAAATATATAATGACACATTGAAAATAAGGAAATGGTACCCAAAATGAAATCCATTCCCCCATACTTAAATTTCAATAAATTATGCAATGAAATATATGTAGATGTTTGGTGGGGTAAGGTATTGGGTTTTTAATGTGGCTATTATAAATAAAGTATTCATAGGCTCGAAGGGTATTTCAAAAGGAGGATTAATTTAAGGGTAATGGGAGGCTATTTGGATATTGTGATTCTCATGTGGTTCAGAAAATGCCCCTATCATATTAATATACACCAACATAGGAAATTCATTTTGAACATCCACAAACTCAAGAATAAAAAATGGGGGTGAAAACACACATTTTAAAAATATGGATATATGTGTCCTCGGCATGAAAGATGATGTTATTCCACAATGTTGGGGAAGAATCAATTTATAAATAAAAAATTTACCATTTAAAATTTATTATTCTTGACCCAAAATTATTTATCAATTTTTTTTATGAAAATACAAAATGTTTTATATAAAAAAAGTCATTGGACTCCGCAAAAAGGTTGTAAAAAATTTAGAAATTTTAATGATGAGTAATTATGACTCTTTTTGTATTTTTAGTTTTTTTAGTGTTTTTAAAATACACACCCACAAAAAAGAGAAAGAGGAAAAAATATTTAATAAAGAAAGTGGTAAAAATAATGAGAATGAGAGAAAAAGAATAATAAATAGATAAATAGAGGGAAAGGGATAGAGAGATAGAGAGTTAAAGGGAAATAGGTACCCCTGGTTTAGATTTGTGGGTCATCGTCTCCATCTAGTGGTGGTTCAGTAAAATTAGATGTGGTTCCTAGGGAATGTTTCCTATTTGGTGATGATTTGGAAAATTTAAATTACCTAAAAGAGATTCAAAAATAAATGTCATTATTTATTTAATGAAAAACTAGAAAGAAATTAAAATTCCATAAAAGTAAAAAAAAGTTAGGTTGCCTGCAAAAAAGTGCTACATTTATTTTTTCTATAGTTGGATAGTGGAATTGGATTACCCATAGTCTGATGGTGGCCACCGTATTTTCTAAACTCAAGTGTGCTTCTAGTAAAACTTCTCCTTTGGAAGGCTCATTTATTCATTGGGAAATTTCTTCCCATCCTTTTTGATATTATTGTAATTTAATGGGGGGTAAAAAGGGAATTTGGGGATCCTCCCTTTGGTCTTCAACTTGAGGAATGGTGTTATCCACAAAGTGCTCATTTTCTATGGTTGGAAATTTAGAAAGATATTTCAATTATGATGGTTCATTCATGTATGGTTCAGACAATATGAAATCAGAGTATGAGATCCAAGTTGTTTTTAGCTCATTTATTTCATCACTTTACAATGTGGAGTAATGAGGATCAAGGGGGATAAGAGATTTACTAGATTTTTTCAAATAATAAATATCGATGTTTTTTCCAAATAATAGTCAATTTCAACCTCATCAGTGATCAATTTTTTGATTAAGTAAAAAATCTCACAAATATCACTTCCACCGGGACAAGATAAACACATTGGTTCAGGGTTCACCTCACATATAAAATAATTTTAAGAATCATGGATGGGAAATTATAAATGTTGGATAATCTGATTTGATTCAAAAAATAAGCATACCAGTTAATTTTACTCATTACCATCCAAGTTAGAGCAGTTTAGGTCATAGTTGAGATGATATTACAAAGAGTTTTCAAGATCCTTTAGATCGATGGAGTTTACATATGAAATGTCAACATCAAATTCTCCATTTATGAATTGGTTAATGAGGATACACAATTCACAAACCCATCTATCATTAGAATATGAATAACATAATATATCTGGTTTCAACACACTCACAGATAGACTTTTAGATGCATGTATAGACAATACAATGTGATTCTCTGATGGGCATCACATGGATTGAAAAATATTGAACTTGAATAGTTGGTCACCAAATTCCATGGATAATATTCCAAAATAGACATCAATTTTGGTTCTATATGTCATGAGGAAAGGTCTTCTTAGAATCATAGGATATTGGCAAGAGGTTTTCTCACCATCTATGCCAAGGACATATAATTAAAATGGGAATATAAGATCATTGACCTGAACAAGGACACCCTCAACTATTTCCTTAGGACTGGAAGCGCTTCAATTGGATAACTGGATGAAAACACTCATTGGGTGCAATGGACCTAGACCAAGGTTTGAGAATATGTATTTGGGAATGACATTTATTAAGACTCCTAGGTCTATGAGTGCATCATCAAAGTTGGAAATCCCTATTTATCATCGAACCTTAAAGGTCCCTAGTTTTTGAACTTTATGGGAATGGACTGTTGGGTTAAAACATTATCAATGGTTCTAATTTGCCTCTTATGGGTGCACAATTTCTTAAGAAACTTAGAATACTTAGGAATTTGGTTGATAGAATGTGAGAGTGGAATGTTCACTTTTACATGTCTAAACATGTCAAGAATTTCAAAATCTGGTTTAAAGTGCTTCTTTGTCTTAGAGACAGCTTGAAGAAAAGGAATTCGGGTTTTAGAGAAATGGAAGGAGGTGGGGTAGTGGCCTTAGGTTGATTTTGGGTTTTTGGTCATTTATTTTTCCAGATCCATAATTAAATGGTATTTATAGAATTCACTTTGAGGAAAAGAAATTATCTTTCTATATCAAAGTGAAATTACACTTACATTACCCTTAGGGTTGGGAAGTGGTTGAGTTAGGAGTTGGGAAGAATTAGATTGTTGGTGTTGGCTGAGGTGGGATGCAAGTTGACTAATTTTCATCTTAATGTTTTTGAGTATAGAATGGGTGAAGGAGGAAATATATTCCATGGAACTTTACCATGGTTCCTTGGAAGAAGAGGCATGTCCTACATTGGTATTTATCTGATTTTTGTTTTTGGGAATGTTCTTGTATTGGGTTGGGAACTGAGAAAGATCACTTTGATATTGTAAACTAGGAGAAGTATGAGGAGGATTTATTCTTTGAGTTTTAGGAACAAAAGAATAAGGTTGTTGGAAATTACTACCACCTTGAACATATTTAAATTGGTTTAGATTTTGAGGAGGGAACTGAGGGGGATGAGTGATGGGATTACCATACCTCAATCTAGGGTTATAGGTATAATAGAAGGGGTCATAGTGGGGTTGGGTAGAGTTTCTGATAAACTAGCCTGATTGTTGAGGGATAGAATTCCTATGAAAAAATGATGCATTGAGATCCATTGGACTAGAATAATTAGATGGATCATCTTGAAGCTGTGGACATGTGTCTTTTGGATGAGCTGGTGAGCTACAGATTCCACAATTCTTTATAGGTCTAGGGAATATAGATTGTAGAGAAGATGATCTTGGGGCTTTTTCCACCACTATTAGTTGAATTACAAGACTTATAAGTTCACTCATCCACTCAGTCATCTTTTTGGGATCTATGGATTTATTCTCTTGGACTTTTTGGACATGATAATGTTCTTGATTATGTAATTTTTGTGTGTTTTCAACCATGTTTCTTATGAGATCTCCTACAGCTGCAGGAGTTTTATCAACAAGAGTACCACCACTTGTGGCATCAATGAGAGTTCTCTCATAGCCCATAAACCTTCATAAAATTATTGGATTAAGAGTTTTTTAGGTATTTGGTGATGTGGGTAGGTTTACACAAGCTATTTGAACATCTCTCAGTACTCATGGAGTGATTCATTAGGTAATTTATAGATACCACTTATTTCCTTTTGGATATAATTAGTGTGATAAGCATAAAAGAATTTCTATGAGAAGATTCTATTCATGTCATTCTATGTGGTTATGGAACCCAGAGGGAGTTAGTATATCCATGACTTGGTAGAGTCATCTAGGGAGAAAGGGAATGCTTGAATTTCGTTTTTTTCCTTTAGAAACCCTTGAGGCTTTATGGTAGAGCACACCACTTGGAACTCTTTTAGGTGAAGATGTGGATCCTCACCAGCTACCCCATAGAAAAGAGGTAAAAGATGAATCAAACCCAATTTGAGTTAGAAATTATCCTTGATGTTTGGATATTGAATACCAAAGGGATGGTAATTCATATTAGAGGAAAAAAGTTATTTTAAGTATTGTTACCTAGGATTTCTCATATCTAGAACAATTGTATGGGAAATGAATGGGTCCGGAGTTATTTGATTATCCATAATGTTCCTCCAAAGTTGGAAAATATTTCACTTGATTTCAGGGTCAACAAATCCTTCTAGATTGTTTGAGAGGCTATGTGGAATTCAGAGAGAATTTTGAAAGGATGAGGTAGGCAATTTTTTCTTTATATTTTTTTCATTTATAATTTTTATGGGAAGGTAGTTTTTTTTTGTGTTTTTCAGATTTTTTGGGTTTGTTTTTATTTATTTTTGTTTTTTTACAAAAATCAAAAACTACCTATTACCAATTGAACCATCCCCAACAACTGTGCCATTTAGAGCATGGTCGATTGTCTCCTATCAACCATTCAAAGGTCCAATGCTCTACTAATGTGTATAGAGGCACTCAGGTAGAATCCTTGGTGATGATATAAACTTTTGAGTCAATTGTTTTTAATTGATTATGTTTTGATTGGGGGGTAGTTTATAGAGATTGGATTAAAGGATTTATTAATGAAAACTGATTTAAAAATTCAATAATTTTTGGGGTGAGTTCATAATTAGGGAGTTAAACTTGTGATATCCTTGATCTTTGATATATATTTCATTAAATTAACATCCAATTCACAATATTATTTTTGATTGGAATTCCCAATTGTTTTGAATTTAATCCAAGACTCAAATAGGGTATTGATCTTAGTAAATTATTGTTTATGGAAGTTTCAATATTTCATGAATCCATGTGTACTTGTGGTTCCAAAAACACATATAATCCACATGTCAAACAAAACATGTCATTAATCCATGACATTTAAAGTTCAATATAAATTTAAAGAATATTAATCGAGAAAAAGCTCTCAATTGATTAACATCCCCGAATTATGACTCACACCAATGGTATATTTATTAAACCATTTGAGTAGTTAATATTTTTTTTGTAATTTTTATAGTGATGAGTTAAAAATATAATAAAAAGAAATGGAAAAGATAAAAGTAGTGAACCAAACACACACACAAACAATAAATAGAATTAAACATGTACTTTTGACTAAATGAGAAAGAAAAATAGGAAAGGGTTTATTTTGATTGATTTTAACTATTTTAATACCATTAATATTATGAAATATAATTTTTATGACAATAAAAGATTATGAAAAAGAAACATGCATTAAAATTCAATTGAAATGAAAACAAACTTACACAGTTACAAATAAAAAGAACACAAAAGAACATGAAAATAAATAGAGGATGAAAGGTATATAAAGTGGAAACTTGAGTTTGGTAGATCCTACTAATAATTTTTAAGGGAATTGATCATTAAAATATATCCTCCTATGATATGAAATGCAAACCCCTTTCAAGGAGAAGAGTGGGGTGTATTTATTGCCCAATGTGGTGTTGTTTGCATTCCAAATCATCCCCTCCACTTGGCTCTCCAATTTTTCCATACATAAATAAAAATATATAGATATCTTCCTCTTAAAATTTTTATATATTTATGTGGAATGTAAACCTCAAAATTTTGAGGCTAGTGGACTTTTGTATCCAAACCTATGGATATTTTACTAAATAATTTCATTATGTCCATTTTTTTGTCGAGTTTTTTCTTGGTTAGAATGTGAATGAATTTTAGGATAGGAATATGCTATAAAATATGAATTTTTTTTCTATAAAGTAGGCCGACTATATATTTTATTTCACACCACAAAATCATAGATCAATTGTATTTCAATATCAGGAGAAAATTCAAATATTGTGGTCTCTTTTTAATTCCCCGACAGGCTGGTGGGATGGACTTCAAAAAATAATTTGGGACCATTTTTAGTGGTGTTGGGAATTAAAATTTTTATCCATGATTATTTTATATATTAATTAATAAATTAAGGAGTTTAATAAAATTTGGAATTCTTCATTGAGCCTAGAAATTAAATCATCATGGATGGTCTAATTTCTTTGACAGATTCTTTTAACCTTCTTTTATGGACTATATGAATCTTTAAATGGATTAATTTGTAACACCCCGAGTTTTTATAAACCATTTTTTTGAATAAATTAAAATTAAAATTTATATTTTTCAATGCACTAAGTCATACATTCTTTTCACACTAATCTAACTTGTCGATACACGCAACACTAAGTATAGATTTTGTTCAATGTATAAAAAAACTAAGTTTGGATTATGTTATACGCAACACTAAAGGAATATTTTACTACACAAAACACTAACTTGGCTTGCATTACACACAAGAGCAGACTTCCTCGATAGCCTGCATTGTACGCAATGCCGAGTTTCACTAAACAATGATATATTATTAAAATATTATTATTTAATAGGATATAAACTAGCTGTTATGAATATTATTGGCCAAATTTTAAATTTTATATGACATTAACATTAATATTATGTATTTTATAGACATTATATAAGAAAAAATTCATTTTTTGGATAAAAGAAGTATTTTTCAAAAAAAAAAAAGCAGTTTGGCCACCTTTTGATGGCACACCAATTTTAAATATATTTGTTTAACACTTTTATATATTCTATTTGACAAAATAAATGTCTTATTTGGAAGTAGGGCATCAAAATTTATTTTGGTTGAATTTTTGGTATTTTTCTGATAAAACTCATATTTTAATGAATAGTGAAAAATACTGCATTTTAATTCAAAACTGCATTTTCATCTAATTTGTTTATATAATTATATTATATTTTTAATTAATTTTAAAATTTAATTGGATTATATTTTTATCATTTAATACAATGTTGTCCATTTTAAGTAATTTTACATTTAAATTGGACATAAACACATATTAGTATTTTAATAGTTTTTACTTCTTAAAAACCCTCTTTCTGGGTTTGATAATGAGAATTAATTTTAAATTAATTAATGAAACTTCTGTGTTTTGAATTTCAAAAAATAGATTCCATATTTATAATCATTGTGTTGAAATTATGTTAATAGGTTACTTTTTTTTGGATATTATGAATAGTAACTATGGTAATATTTATTTACCATAGTTAAAGGTAAATCAGGTAAATTTGGGTAACAGAAAATATAATAAAGATAATAAAATTACCCTAACACCAGGAGAAATCCTATTGGATGAATTAAAGTTGACCAATATCACCTAAGGTCATAATTGATCCATTTAATGGACTTTTTTTCATGAAAGTGATGTAATTATAATTAAAACAAAAGAAAGTGAAAACATGTCACTCTCTTGTATCTTATAAGTATAATAATTTTAATATAAGGGAAAAATTCATAAAACATCAAACATAAATAGTCTTTAGAAATATAATGAAATTATATACATAATTTTAATTTATTTAAATTTTTTAGAGACAAAATAATTACCATTAATGATGATACAATAGTGATGGAGAAATTATTTTATTAATAGAAATAACAAATAAATGGTTTTAAAAATATTAAAATAAATATCATATGAATTAATTAATGTTATCCACGAATTTTATAGGTCACTATGACATGTTATAAGTGTATTAAATATTTTTTTTCGAATTTATCTTTTGTGTGATGTTTATTTAATGTCAAATAAATGAATAGTGTCAAAATTGATACTATTGATATTTTATAAAAATAACATATTATTAAATTATTTAAAAATCACAAAAATATTTAAAAATTACAAAGTGAAAATTATAAGGTTGAAAATTATAAGGTCTAAAATGTAATAAATTATCCAATTATGGACAATTTACAACAAATAAGAAAATATCTATACCCATTTAATATTTAGAATATTGTTACCATAAATAAATTTAAATAGATTAAATAAGGATAAATCAAAATGATAAGGTTTTAAATAAAATCAAAACATGTATAAATTTTATTGGTTGAGATTATTTTGACCCATACATCTTATATTATAAATAAATGAGTTTGGGACCATTATAAACCAAAAATCAATTTATAATCAATTAATATTTCAAGACTTTCCTAAAGTGCCCCTCCTCCCTGTTATAAAAGGCCACCATATCTACCCACTTACTCACACCTTTCAATCCCTTTGTATCATCCAAAATCTTCTCAAATACTCTCCCAAAATCCATCCCTTCCTTCTAGAGGCCACACTTTGTGCAGAAATCTATCCTAGGGAGACCTTTTGCAAAAATCAAAAGGAGATACTCGAAAAAGAGGTAATTGTTTTATCACATCTTTCAATTTTTTTTCTTATTCTACTTCCTAATCTTATGTTTTTTCCATAATAAAGTTACAAATCCAGTATATTATACATTATTAGATGTTATTATAATTATGGGATAACCTTATACATCCTTTTATCCATCCTACAAATAGAAATATCACCATGTTTGCATACGCATGGCTTACCATCTCCATGCCGTGGTGTAATTTTTTATTCAACAATACTTAATTTAGATGAGTATAATGATGACTATAATGGATTTAAATAATTAATATAACATGATAATTATTTTCTATAATTAATATAGAATCCAATTTTATATCGTTTAACCATTAAGTGAATGATATCGTCGCTCATGCGTACGTACGACCTACCGTATCCACGATGCGATGCGATTCATTCTACATGATCTTTATTAAACCACAATTATATACATGAATGAAATGAATTAAATGAATAAATATGATGTATATTATACTAGTATCATTATGTAAATGATATAATTATAACCTAAGAAGTGGAACATGAACTTATCTGACAAAACATGCATAAGAACATAAAGAAGTTAATATCCGAATAACGGATGACAATGAAATGTTACTAACAAATAGAGGATAATATGATCATATATGATATAATAAATATTATTATGGTTCTAGTAAAAGTTAATAATGTGTGTAAATCCACTATATAGGAGTTTCAGACACATACTGACAAAATTAGACCTATGGTAAGGGATAATTTTGCAATCTCATTATTATCCCAGATTGTTTATTCGTAAGTATTTACTAGGGTATACTTATCACTCACATCCATGTTTCCTAAATAATTATTTCACAATATTATTTCAATACTTCTATAGTTTTAAATAGTCAATTTTATCCATCGGTGAATTTTTATTAAACAGTATGGAAGAAATCTTTATTTTGAGGTACTTTTTGACTTTTCCAGCAAGAATACAAGAAGAATGTTTTTTAACGTATATAACATGGATGTTTTTTATGATTTAATAATTCCTTATTTACATGAAGCATATATTAAAAAATTTCAAGGTCATTTTCAATGAAATTATTTTCTTTTAAAATTTCACGGTGTTTTTAGAAAAGAAATCATTTTTGAAGAAGAAAGGATATTTTTCTCAAGAATTAATTTCAAGTGTTTTATCAAAATTATTTTCCATATAAGATGACATTATTTAAATAGATTTATGTTTCTATACTTATTATTACTATGATTTTATTTTTTATTATGGAATTATATTTATAAAATCCATTTGTTTTATATGAATTATGATGGAATGATGTTTAAGAAACTCATTTTATTTCTTGGGTTATGCTATGATGAATGATTTATGTTTTTGTAAAACATGTAAGAATGATTTCATTATAAGATGGGTGGGACCTATATCTCCCTCCAATGCATTGGGTAAAGATTTATATCTAATGATATAGACATTACTGGAATGACAAGTAAATCCATTTTAGTAATACATAGATGGAACAACAAGTAAACCTGGTTTAGTAATGAAAATTTTCCACTATGATGGTCTTGGCAGTAATGCCTTGGATACTATAGAAATAATATTATGTACTTATTTGTTTCCCACAATCCCATGTTTTTTTCTAATCCTATTTTACCATGGTTAATGTTCCTTTATGATCTATTCCTTGCATACTTCCAAGATTTATTTCATGACTCAAGATTTTGAGATTTAAACTTTATGTTTATATTTTTACATTCTTATGTTTATGTTTTGTAAGATATTTTCCATGCTCACCCTTATTAAGAATTTTAGCTCACCACTTTTCATATTTCTTTTCCTCCAAGATTTGAATAAGGGTATTAAGTAAAATGTGTCAAAAAGGGGTTTTAGTTATGAAAGATAAAGAAGGAGACGATGTAGATGTTTTATGAACCAGTTTTTTATATTTTCCAGTTTCCAAAGACACTAAACTAATACAGTATTTGGTCATATATTTATGTCATGCATTACGTATTCTAAAAAAGTAATGTAATGTCCATGTATGTCCAGATTGGGTCATTAGAGTTGGTATCAGAGAAAATTTTTAATCAACCTTTAGAAACTAGGATGCAAAAACTTTAGCGAGATCCCTAGAGATATTTATAAGTAATGTCTAGGGATGTACCTAAGTGTATGTATAACTATAGGTTACAGTCCTAGAATTATGGTTATGATCATGAATAACCTAGGATGAAACCTAATATGTTAGATATTTAAAGTACTGCCCCCTTGATTATGTTGTTTTCCTAGTATAATTTTGCCTCTCACACTATTTTTTTTGGTTTTAGACAATGGATGGAACCCGAAGAAACCATGTCAATGATCAATACAATGGGAAATGCAATTATTTTACTTCAGAACAATCAAATTTTATGTGATATGGAATGAAAAATCTTATTTTTATACTTACACAAGCTATGAATCATTATGGACTTCCAAATGAGTAGAAAAGGGAACAATATTATATTGAGTCCTTCATGAGGCAACACCCACCTTCTTTTAGTGAGTCTTCTAATCCACTTATTACAGAACAATGGATCCGTACGATTGATAAGATATTTTCTATCCTTCACTTTTCAGAACATGAAATAGTCATTTTAGCTATTTATCATTTAGAAGGCGAAACAGACTAGTGGTGGACTTTAATCAAGAATATAAGGCAATAAGATGAAATTGAATCCATGGAATGGGATGAGTTCATGAACTTATTTTTTAATAAGTACTTTACTCTAATTATTTGAAAAAATATGGAAAAGGAGTTCCTTGAGCTTAAGAAAAAGGATGATGAATCCGTTGGTACATATGAGGGAAATTTTACAAGCCTTTCAAGGTATGCTTTTAGATTTATCATCCAACTTGAAAGTAAAGTTGATCGATTCTTCAGTGGTTTAAAACCAATTCTTTGAAGGGAATTAACAATAAGATACTTTAGTAGCTATGAAGAGATTGTGCGTTGTGCTATCAAGGTAGAAATGGAAATTTCTATTACATATAAATATCATGGTTTTGATAAGAAATGAAAGATAGAGTTCAAAGGAAAATCTCAAAACATTGGTGAAAAGAAGATGAATGTTTCATTATGCTCAAAGTGTGGAAATAAGCATGGTAGAGATTTTCTTAAAGGGACTAGAAAATTTTTTAAGTGTGGAAAAGAAGGTTATCGAGCAGTTGAGTGCCGAAGTAATGGGAAAAATGTTTTTAATGATGTGAATAGAGAAAAGACTACAGATAATGCACCACCCACACTTTAATTCTACAAATGAAAGGAAATAGGGAATTATTCTAACCAATTCCTTAATTCAAGGGTTATGGATGATTATTGATGTCAAAAACCTCTTAAGGACAAAGACAAAGGAAAATCACATGAGATCACTATTGGTGATGTTGAGTATGACAAAGAAGTGGTGGAATAATTAAGTTTTTATGTAATGGGATTCCAAAATAGTGTTGTATAATATCTTTTATTATATTATGGAATATTGTAATATTTATGTATTGGTCCATTATGGTTTTCCATAAGTATATAGTACTGGTAACCATGAAAAGTTATTGAAATATTTTTGGAAAGCACATAATATGCATATAATGAAGGGATAAGAAGATAAGGAGATGTTTGATAGTATTAATGACCTCATGAATGATATAAGGATAAAGTGATATAATGGTTGGATTTTATAGAATTTTTTGTATTTTTGGTGTGTGGGAAGAGTTAATTTTGATAGAATGCATGTTTTTACTAAGGTTCTATAGTAATTAATGCTATTATCATGTTTCAAGAGAATACATGATTAAGGTATTCACATGTTTGGAATGTGAAAACCAAGAACTACTTTATAAGATATGGGAGATAAATGTTAATTAGATTTAGTTCACATATTTATAAAGTTTTATATTTTCAGTTTTTGGAAGGATTGTAATGTTATCCATTTATATATAGTATAAGTTATATTCTGGTTGAAGTTTGTTAGATTAATGTATTGTATCACTATAGGTGTACTTATGCATATTTGATAACCTGTGATAACCTTTTTGTTGAGATATATAGAATGACCTATAATTCAATCACATGATCTACTAACACTTCAAGAATGAAAAATTTAACTTCATTTCTTTAAATAAGAGATGAAGTGGAAATTGTTCAAGACACAGACAATGGTGAGATTATACTAAAATCAAGTAAGTATTTATTCTAATGAAAAATTCTTCAACATTAGGGAAATGATGTTAAAAACAAAAAATTTAATCTTAGTATCTTCTTATCTGATGAATCAGATTGTCCCTTAAATCATCACAGATTTATGGATTTCTGATTGCTAACTTTATCCTAACCTTGTTCTTGATCACTCTCTATCAGAACTTGATGGTTATATTTTTCTTCCATATCCATGTATTCACTTCCCACCTATGTTCTACTATGTAGAAACCCAGTAATGAGTTTCTTTGGGTAACCATTATGTTTTTAACTTTCCTTTTTAAAATGATGTTTTAGTATTTTTTTACGATGTGGGTTTCCATGAAAGAAAATTTTAAGTAGTAAACCTTTTATAACCCCGATGAATTTCAAGGGTTAAATTCATTTTAAGCTGGGTAGAATGTAACAGCCTGAGTTTTTATGGACCATTTTTTTAGAATAAATTAAAATTTTCATTTATATTTTTCAATTCACTAAGCCATACATTCTTTCCACACTAAACTGACTTATCGATCCACACAACACTGAGTATAAATTTTGTTTAATGTATAAAAAAACTAATTTTGGATTATGTTATACACAACACCAAAGTAATATTGCACTAAAAGAAACATTTAATTGGATCACATTACATGCAAGAGTGACCTTCCTCGATAGCTTGCGTTGTACGCAATACCGAGTTTCACTAAACAACGATATATTATTAAAATATCATTATTTAATGGGATATAAGCTAGAAATTATGAATATTATTAACCAAATTTTGTATTTTATATAACATTAAAATTAATCTTATGTATTTTATAGAGATGATATAAGAAAAAATTCAATTTTTCGGATAAAAGAAGTATTTTTTCAAAAAAATACAGCTTGACTACCTTTTAATGGAGCACCAATTTTAGATATAGTTTTTAACAATTTTATATATTATATTTGAAAAAATAAATATATTATTTGGAATAGGGACATAAAAATTTACTTTGGTTGAATTTTTGGTATTTTTTCTGATAAAATTCATATTTTAATGAAGAGCGAAAAATACTACATTTTAATTCAAAACTGTCTTTTCATCTAATTTATTTATGTAGTTAAATTATCTTTTTAACTGGTTTTAAAGTGTAATTGGATTATATTTTTATCATTTAATCTAATGTTTTCCATTGGAAATAATTTTACATTTAAATTTGATATAAACACATGTCAATATTTTGATAATTTTTACTTCTTAAAACCCCGATTTCTGGATTTTCCAACAGGAATTAATTTTAAATTAATTAATATAAATTATGTATTTTAAATTTTAAAAAATGGATTCCATAATTTAAATAATTGAGTCCTGATTTTTTAATAGGTTACTTTTTTTGGATATTATGAATAGTAACTATGATAATTTTATCTACCATAGTTAAAGGTAAATCAAGTAAATTAGGGTAATAAACAATAATATAAAGATAATAAAATTACCCTAAAACCTGAAAAAATCGTATTGGACGAATTAAGGTCAACCAATATCACCTAAGGGTATGAATTGATTCATTTAATGGAATTTCTTCCATGAAAGTGATTTAATTATAATTAAAATAAAAGAAAGTGACAACATGTCACTCTCTTATATATTAGAAGTATAATAATTTTAATATAGCGAAAAACTTCATAAAATTAGAAAATAAATAGTATCTATAAAGATAATGAAATTATATACATCTTTTTAATTTATTTATAATTTTTATATACTCAATAATTACCATTAATGATGACACAATAGTGGTGTAGAAATTATTTTATTGATAGAAATATCAAATAAATAGTTTGAAAAATATTAAAATAAATACCATATGAACTAATTAATGTGATACACAAATTATTTAGGTGAATATGAATTTTTAGGAGTGTATTAAATATTTTTTTGAATTTATATTTTGTGTGGTTTTTATTTAAATTCAAATAAATAAATTGTATCAAAATTGACACTATTGATATTTTATAAAAATAACATATTATTAAATTATTTAAAAATCACAAAAAAAATTAAAAATCACAAAGTGAAAATTATAAGGTCTATAATGTAATATATTATCCAATTATGTTTAATTTAAAACACATAAGTAAATATTTGTAACCATTAAATATTTATAATATTATTACCACAAATACAATTAAACAGTTTAAATAAGGATAAATCAAAATTATAAAGTTTAAAATAAAATAAAAACATGTATAAATTTTAGTTTTTGATATTATTTATACCTATAATCATATTATATTTGAAATTAATGAGTTTGGGACCATTATAAACCGAAAATCATTTTATAATAAATTAATATTTCAAGACTTTCCTAAAGTGACCCTCCTCCCTCTTATAAAAGGCCACCACCTCTACCCACTTACTCACACCTTTAAAGCACTTTGGATCATCCAAAATCTGATAAAATAAGCTCCAAAAACCCCTAAATGCCTTATAGATTTCACACTTTGGGAATAAATCCATCCCAGGGAGACCTTTTATGCAAATCAAAAGGAGATACTCGAAAAAGATGTAATTGTTTTATCACCTCTTTCAAAATTATTTTCTTCTTATACTTCCTCTTATTTTGTTGTTTCCATACTAAAGTAATAAATCCAGTATCTTCTATATTATAATATAATTATGGTATAACCTTATACCTCCTTTTATCCATCCTATGAATAACAATATCACCATGACTGCGTACGTATGGCTTACCGTCTTCACACCGTGGTGTAATTTGTTATTCAACAATACCTAATTTGGATGGGAATAATGATGATTATAATGGATTTAAATATTTATTATAAAATGATAATTATTCTATCTAATTAATATAGCATCCAATTATATACCGTTTAACCATTAAGTGAATGATATCGTCACTCGTGCGTACGTACAACCTATCATCTCCACAATGCAATGCGATTCATTCTACATGATCTTCATTAAACCACAATTATATAAATGAATAAAATGAATAAAATGAATAAATATGATATATATTATACTAATATAATTATTTAAATGAGATAACTATAACCTAAGAAGTGGAACATGAACTTATCCGACAAAACATGCATAAGAACATAAAGGAGTTAATATCCAAATAACAGATGACAATGAAATATTACTAACAAAAGGATGATAATATGATCATATATGATATCAAAAATATTATTATGGTTCTATTAAAAGTTAATAATATGTTTAAACCCACTATACAAGAGTTTCATACACATACCGAAGAAATTGGACCTAAGGTAAGGGATAATTTTACAATCTTATTATTATTCCAGATTGTTTATTCATAAGTATTTACTGGGGTATATTTATCATACACATCCATGTTTCTTAAATAAGTATTCCAAGATATTATTTCAATCCTTATATAGTTTTTAAAGTCAATTTTACCTACTGGTTAATTTTTATTAAATGGTATAGAAGGAATCTTTCTTTTAAGGTACTTTTTAGCTTTTTCGATAAGAATACGAGAAGAATGTTTTTTTAACCTATACAAAATAAATGTTTTTTTATTATTTCATAATGAATTATTTACATGAATATTATCTTATAATTTTTCAAGTTCATTTTCAATTAAATTATTTTCTTTTAAAATTTAATGGTGTTTTAAGAAAAGAAACCGTTTTTGAAGAAGAAAGGATATTTTCCTCAAGAATTAATTTCTAGTGTTTAATCAAAATTATTTTACATATAATATGACATTATTTAAATAGGGTTATGTTTATATCCTTATTATTACTATTATTTGATTGTTTTTTTATGGAATGTTATTTATGAAATCCATTTGTTTTATATGGATTATGATGGAATGATGTTTAAGAAACCAATTTTATTTCTTGGGTTTTGCTATGATGAATGATTTATGTTTTTGTAGTACATGTAAGAATTATTTCATTATGAGATGGGTGGGACCTATATATACCTCCAATTCTATGGCATCTCACCTTTTTAATACATAACTTTTCATTACATTTTATATACAGAGGATCTTTAAAGTCTAGTGTCTTGGAAATCGAGAACAATAAAACTTGAAAACAACATAAAAAATTCTTCTAATATAATTTTAAGGCTTAATCATAAGTTCATCCTAAGTAAAATTACTGCATCTCATAACCTGGATACATACATTTAAATGAAAAGGTGAGCAGAAGGCCCAGTAAGGGTAAACAAGGGAATCAGTTTACTTGTGATATTAATACGAACTTGAATAAAACATAAAGACAAGAGTAATGAAATAATAGGCATATCAAAATGAAAATAACTTGGAACATAACTTGAATATGTGGCTACAAAATTTTATTTAGACATTCATGAACATATCACCAAGGTCCATCCCCAAGGTGTTATAAAAATTACCACGATTATTCACCAAGGTATCGTAAAACTTGTCATCTCTAGAGATTAATTCTTTACCCAATGCATTGGAGCGCTATCAGGGCGCAACCTTAATATGTATTTAATTTCATGTGAGCCATATAGATCATAATCAAAAATTTCATAAATAACCCATAGAGAATAAAAGAAATGGGTTTCATTTCAAAATCGTGACGTTTTAAAAGTGCTTAAAAATAAGATCATTATATCATTTATAACCCATGGAAAGGGAGTGAGGGTTATATGTATGTCAATTCCATAATAAAATATAACATATTTATAAATTTATGAACACCCATATAAATGAAATAGGTCTAGATATTCACATAAATAAACAAGAGAATTTCTTGAGAGAAAGAGATAGAAATTTTGAGATGAAATTTCTGCAGCATAACGGCTATATAACCTGGTTTTAGAAAACATTGAAAAGAGATGGGACAAGGGTCACTAACTCATAAATAATTCATAATACAGCATAGGTACTGAATAAGATCATGGTATGGATATTTTAATGACATACCACATTAAAAGGAAACATGAAAGAAAAGAGAAGATGCGATTTCTTTTACGAGAAATTCAGAAGCCTAACAACGTCACTTAAAAATTTTAGAAAATAAATTAATGATAGTGGAAAGGGTCTATAAACAATTAGACATGAAATGGAAATAAATGAGAACATATAAGAACATACCCTCAATAATATACATCCTGTATCCTTTTAAAAAAAATCATCAATAATATACATCCTATATTTATCCAGACATTTGAAAATTCACAAACTTCACCATAAGAAGAAATCACAATTTTATTTATCTCAAAGGATTAAATAAGGCAGTTATAGTCTTGGGTTTGGTCCAGAACAAAGCCTAGTGGTGCTACCTCCTTCCCAAGTTCCGTCAGATGGGCTTCGATCGGCCTGAGACTACTAGATGAGGCCATCAAATCTTCTTTCTGTATTAATTAACCAATATCACTTTTATAGACAATAATCACAACATTTAGTTTCCAACGGTCATATTGACTAAAGGTCATATAATAATAAAAACCCAATGGTCTCATTTTAATTATACTCATTTCATTAAATGAAATAGTTTTGTTGAGTATAAAATAAAATAACACACCAAATTAGGAAACAAAAATTATTAAAAAGTTTGGGTCATTACAAATTCATTGGTTAAAGATTTATATCTCATGAGATATAAGTGACTAGAAGGACAAGTAAATCTAGTTCAGTAATACATGCCTAGAATGACAAGTAAACCCAATTTTGTAATGAACTTTGTCCACTATGATGGTCTTGGAAGTAATGCCTTGGCTACTATGGAAATAATATCGTGTGCTTATTTATTTTCCACAATTCCATGATTTATTCCAATCTTATTTTATCATGGTTAATGTTCCTTTATGATATATTCCTTACATACTACCAATATTTATTTCATGACTCAAGATTTTGATATTTAAACTTTATGTTTATATTTTTACATTCTTATGTTTATGCTTTGTGAGATATTTTCCATTATTACCCTTACTAAACATTTGGGATCACCCATTTTAATGTTTATTTTCCCCTAGGATTTGAATAAGGGTATTAAGTAAAATGTGTCAAAAAGGGGTTCTAGTTATGAAGGATAAAACAGGAGATGATATACATATTTTATGGACTAGTTTTTTATGTTTTCCAGTTTCCAAAGACACTAAACTAATACAATCTTTGGACATATATTTGTGTCATGTATTAAGTATTCTGAAAAAGTAATGAAATTTCCATGTATTTCAAGCATGGGTTGTTTGAGAATTAGCCCAAGCTCTAATTTAGTGATTTATAGGAAATTTAATTATGAACCATAAAAAACAATAATCACACAATTTGGATAAGTAGGGTGATATTTCTAATTAAAATAGTAAACTAAATCAAATCTGTATTAATAAAAATAATGCTAAAAATTTATACTTAATATTAAAACATGAGAATTTCACAACAATTATGCACTTTTCATAGAAAAATAAATAAAGGTATTTAATATTTTTTTGAATAAATGATTAAAATCATTAATCATATAAAATATATTTTCATTCATTTCATTACTTATTCCTTGTTTAGGAAGAATTGGTTACTCATTACAGTAAATTTGGGTACTCCAAAGATTTATTTTCTATATTAAATCCTTGGATACTAGAAAAACAACCAAAATTGATGAAATTTATTAATTTTTAATACATTACATAAAACATTTTATAAATAAACTTTAAGTGATACATTTTATATTATGTTTTAATGAAAATTCTATTATGATAGGATGATGTTTAAATATCATCAAAATCATGGTATGAAGACAATCCATGAGCACAAAAAACCTATCAACTTCCAAAAATGAAAATGTATTAAGGAATATATAATAACATTCCACTGTCAAAACATATATGAAAACAAATTACTAATTTTTATCAATGTTTCTGAAGTGATCAAAATAAAATAATGGAAAATATTGTGGTTATTATGTTTAAAAATTTATAAAAGATATCATATCCCATCAACAAACATCCATCCTTAAAGAGGTATTTCCTATGACAATTGCAATTTAATTTTAAATATTTATCAATTCTTTGTTCATTTATATTTTTATAGTACTACTAGGACTATCTATAATCCTTATAAATAGATTTGTTAAGAAATGAATGGGAATAATACATGGTTCTAGAATATATATAGACCTCATAGAGAAGTGAATTCCTACTACTTATATAGTGAATTTTATCATTATTTTATCTACTTTTTTATAGTTAATTTCCTCATCATTTTTATTTGATACTTAGTTTTTTTTAATTTTCATAGAGATCGTGAAGAAAGATGATACACTCATGATGCACACACGTACTATGATTATTCACTCAATGAGGATTATTCCCACATGATGATGCACTTTTATTTTTATTTTGAAATGCATTCAACATTCTGGGTTATCAAACAACAATATTTTTAGATAACCCTATATGTTGAGTGAATTAAAGAATAAAAAGACAATGTGATGTGTAGGAATTAACCACAACTCAATTCGATACATGATATGCCTAGTATGACTTGAATTTTAAGTAATTAGTTTAAAATCTATATTTTAGTTCAAAAAAACTTTAAATAATAGAAATTGAGAAAACACATTCATATTATTTGTATACCTTAGGAAAATGATTCATAAGTCATTTGTGATGTGTGGGATTCATACTCAACTTAATCCAATACACGGTGTGCCTAGTATGATAGAGCTAGTAACATGTTGGAAGATGCTCGTGCTCACGAGAGATTGAAATTTGAGGCTTAAATTATGATAATGGTGATATGGAAATTGGTTAAGAATGTATACATATATCATGAAAATGTGAATTCCTATTACTTATTTAGTTAATTTTTCATCATTTTACCTACTAATTTTAAGTTAATTTCCTTATCATTTTTATCTGACACTTATTTAGTTTTTATCACGAATCTTTTGGGAAGTAATACTTTTTTCTCAGCCATCTGAAACAAGCCAGAAAAGAAAGAACTTATTTATAAGGACCCGACCTTGAAAATTATATAATCTTGAGTTTTAGTCAGGATTTAAATTTCTTCCACTTTGAGGATATTTTTAGGTATAGAGTTTTAGATAATTAAGGCTATTAATCATACATAACCAAACAATATAATAAAAAGGAGCCACTTCCGATCAATATCCATTTTCCACCATTTAAATTTTTTAAAACAAAACATGATTATATTTCATGAAAAAAATTCACAAATTTCAACTTGCCTTCTTCCTTTCCCTTACCCATCCTTAAATCCCATGAAAACATTTTAAAAACATGGTATGAGCTAAAAAATCTTAGTAAGGGATATAAAAAGAAATAAAATAGTTAGTTTAGTGAAAACATAAAAACTCATATAAAATTTACCATTATCTTCAAGGTTCTTTGAGTTAATTTAATAAAACATTCTCACATGAAAAACACAAACACTTTTTTCTCAAATGAATCCTTAAAAACCATAACAAGCAATTAAAAACCCTTTTTGGTGACTTAGAGCATCACATTCCTAACCCTTTTTAAAACTGTGTCAGAATTAACTAGAGCTCATTTAAACCCATAGTAGAGACCCTTTTTTAACTCCATCCTTCTTTCTTATTATGATAAGGTACATTATCCATTTAATTAAAGTGATATCTATTCATACCCATCATTTAAGCTATAACGGGCTCACTCGATGCAATCTCGACCACCCCATCATAAAGGTTATAAAGGGATCACCTTGTGATATTTAGATCACCCCATTGTATAAGTTTTAATGGGATCACCTGATGCTATCTGATCTGTCCCATCATATAAGATTTAATGGGCTCAACCAATGCTATTTGGGAAGACCCATTTCTCATGTATAATTCTCAAGTACCATATCATGAAAAAAATTATTATTTCACTTTTACTTCATAAAACATTTTAAAAACACTTTTAAACTCATAAAAATAACTCTTGGATATCAAAATACCATTTTCTTTAAAGAAACCCATTTTCAATACCAAAATACAATTTTCTTTTGAAAAACAATTTTCAATACCAAAATACCCAAAAAATAGGAAAATGGTTTTTCTTTGAAGGATAAATGAAATGTTTCAAGGGAATATAGAAATCAAATAATTTTCATGATAGTGTAAAAGTGGTTTTCACCATGTATTCTAATAATGGAATATTCCATTTATCTTTTTCCAAAATGTTCTGTATAAAACACGTAAAAATATTCCTTTTGAAAACCATTGATAATACAGTAAAAAGAGACATAAAAGGTAATTTATAAATATTTTATGTCCATATAATTTTTTTTCATAAAATCATTTTAAAAATATGGACATGGAATAGAAATAGATTTTGAAGGAAAACTTTAAAAGAGTATTATTTTTAAAATAAAAATCCATTACCAATTTAGAAATATTTGAATCATAAGACTCATGAAAGAATAACATTAAAAAAACATTAAATAAAATTAGAGGTGATAAATTAATGATATAACATGTAAAAGGGTCTTTATATACACCTCATTAAAGTATATAGGTGTATAACATCAAAATATGACCCAACTAAAATAAATTGAGATGAAGTTCCTTACATTGAGTATGATTCGTCACGTGTGTATTTATATTCCCGAATGACAAACTCATATTAATTATTTAATTGCTTGAGAAACTTTTTCAAGTTTATTATTACTTTTATTTAAATTATTACCAAGTTATATATGATAAATTAATCAATTTAGTTTATGTCATATGTTTCAATGATATTTGGCTTATATGTCAAAAATGAATTTGGTAGGTTAACTATGGTAAAAGTAATCATTACTTTTAAACCTATAGAATAATAATAATAATTTTATAATTATCACATTTTTACATCAATTATACTTTTAATAATAATAATTAAAGTTTTTTTAGATAAATGAAGTACTTTATGATCATGTAGATGGTAGGTTATACACACACATGAGTAACGTTTCCATTTCTCGAAAATCATTATAGAAAGTAGGTAAGTAATATTTCATCCTTATATAATGATAATAATGTTTTATATACTATAATATTTATTCAAATATATATATATATATATATATATATCATCCATGTGGTGTGGTGATGAAAAAAGTGTCACATCGCTTCGTGAAGGCGATAGTACACACGTACATAAATGATGTTATCACTTTTTTAGTGAGTGAAAAGGTAAGAAAGAAAATGATATATTATATTTTTAGAATGATAAATATGTCATGAATATCATAATTATGGAATTTATATCATATATATTTATTATCTTTACCCTTATTACCTTCCACATAACGCATTAGTGAAAAACGAATCACATCGCTTCGCAAGATAGTAGTTTATCGTACACACGCGTGACATTATCATATCCATTACAAAATAGAAATTTAAAAAGGTATATATGATATAATGAATAAAAATGTATTATTATGTTATAAATATCACATATATATATAAAGTTTATATCCACCATAATGACCAACTGTGTGAGGTGGTAATGGAAAAAAATGACATCGGTTCGCGTGGAGGTAGTCCTCCATACACACAAATGGCGATTTCGTAACCCATTTGATGGAAGTGGAGGTGGATTTAGGTAATTAAACTATTATAAAAATATTAAAATATATAGAATATACTGGTTTTGTTATATCATTATGGTTCAATAATAATTTAAGGAGGTGGAGAAAGATATAAAACAAAAACAGTCATTGATGAATGTTACCACTTCTCTGGGTATCCTCCTTAGGTTTGCAATAAAATCCATCCTTGGTTGGATTTATGTAAAAAATAAGTCTTATAGGATGAGATTATAAAATTATATAAATTATTTGTGAATTTTTTGGCTGAACTAATGGGTTTTAAGGTGTGAAGAGACAAGGAGAGGGGTCACATTTTTTAAGTGGAAGAGAGGACACACTTGGTATTTTTGAAAAGAATTAAGTGATCCCACATTTTTCATATTCCAAAAGGGTCAAAAATGAGACATTATAGAACGTTATAGGTTTAATGGTCAAAATATGGGCATAAAATAATATTCATACAAGTTTATATGTCATATTTACTCTTATCTTTTTAGTTTAACCCATGGTAAACCCATTTTTTACTTTAACTACTGTAATTAATTTTTACTACATTCAATATTGATTTTGGTCAAAAATTAAGTTAAAAATATTAGATTATATAAATTATAATTATTCCAAATATTGAATAAAAATTTCAAAATTTAATTCACAGAACTGGTAAAAATTAATTTAAAATTAATCTCCGAGACACAACAAGAAAACATGTTTTTGAAGGGAAAAAGTTCAAAAGTTTACAAAGTTTTTATATAAAAATTAAATATGAAATTGAGAACAAAGACCTAAATTAGATTAGTTAATGTATAAATGAACTAATTTTAATTTATAAACAATTTATAATATAATCTAACTTTGTAAATAAATTAAACTAAAAGGCAGTTTTCTATTAAAATTCAGTATTTTTCACTATACATTAAAAATTGAAACTTTTCAGAAAAATCACAAAAATTAACCCTAATAAAATTTTTACATGATTATTTCAAAAATTATTTTTATTTTATCAAATTATTTTTTTAAAATTAATAATTTATAATTTTAAATAAAACCTTATAAGAAAAGAGTTTAATTAAAAATATTTTTGTTTGATTTAAAAAAATTACTTAATATTTTTATAATATATATAACCATATTGATAAGCATGAGAGTGATTTATTCTATATTTAATTTTTGTTAAATTCTTCTCACCTTTTATAAATCGTTTCCATGCATTTTTATTCACTTATTAAACAAGTGGAGATATATTTCACTCCCAACATTTTCAGATTTCCATATTGCCTCTTCCACCATATGGGTTTTCCATAAAAAATTTACCTTTTGAATCACCTTATTCCAAAACACTTTATATCTATGGCCAAGAATCAGAACTGGATGTTCCTCACAAAAAATATTCTCTTCCGACTGGACTACTTCTGGACTCAAAACATGAGATTAATCTGGCACATGTTTCCTTAACATTGAGACATTAAATACATTTTGTACCTGGTATAAAATCAGAGGTATGTTCACTCAATAGAAAGTTGATCCAATTTACTCCCAAATTTCATATTTTATAATGAAATATGGACTTAGGTTCCTATTCTTAACAAAACAAATAACAATTTTACATGGAGAAACTTTTAGAAATACATGATCACCTACCTCGAAAGAAAGATCTTTCCACCAGTTATCCACATAACTTTTTTGCCTTCTCTGATCTGTCCTCATATGTTGTAGAATTAGTTGCACATTTTATTCCATTTCCTCTAGAAAATCTGGTCCCATCAACTTCCTTTCTCCTAAATCATCCCAAAATGTTGGCATATGACATCTATTTACATATAATTCTTCAAATGGTTCCATATATATAATATAATAGAAATTATTATTATAAGAAAACTTAACTGAAGAAGGATGTCCATCCCAACTTATATGGTGATATTTTGAACATGAATGAAGTATATATTTCATGGTCGGAATCATCCACTTATAAGATCCATCATAATGAAGATTAAAATATGTACTGAAATTTAATTTAGTAACCAATGATTTTTAAGTACTTTAAAAAAGTTAGATGTGAACCTGGGATCATGATATGATACAATGAAGAGAGGAACTCTATGTAACCTGACTATCTCCTTTAGATACCATCAATAAATTAAATTTAAATAAATTTTATCTCAAATTAGAAGTAAATGTTTAGATTTATTTAATTGATCAATAAGAACACAAATCAAATTATTAACTTGATAAGTCTTTGGAAATACTACCATGTAATCAACTGATATATTTTCCTATTTCCACTCTGGCATTGGAAAATGTGAAAGAATCCCCTTTAGTAATTTTTATTCTGCTATAACCTACTGACAAGTCAAACACTTCATAGTAAAATCATAAATATTTATATTTATTCCATCCCACCAGTAATACTCCCAAAGGTATCTTTATATCTTAGTGTTTCTTAGATGAATGGAAAATAAGGAACTATGAGCTTCACTCGACAACTCTTTCCTCAAATGGGAATCAAAAGGCACACATAATCATTTTCCAAACCATAAAACATATTCTTAATAAATATTAAAATCAGAAAACATACCATTCTTAATAGATTATACCTTTTACTATAAATATTTATCATCCTTATGATCTTTATTAATTCCTTTTGACAAAGTCAACTACATTGAAACTTGAAACAAAACAGAGGATTTCCCTATATCCACAACTTCTAGGCCAAAATTTACCAAATCTTTAACCAAATGGTCATGTTCTAAACATAACATGGTTAATGTAGTATTATTTTTTCAATACAAAGCATCGAACACTTTGTTTGCTTTTCCAAGATGATAATGAATCATACAATCATAATCTTTGATCAGTTCCAAGAATCTTCTCTATCTCATGTTCAATTCTTTCCAAGTGAATATATAATTAAAAATTTAGTGATCATTATATATTTCAAACTTTATACCATACAAATGATGCCTAAAAAAATTAAATCAAAAACCATAATAGCTAATTCCAAATAATGTGTAGGGTAATTTAACTCATGAAGTTTCAACTGACGTGAATCATAAGTAATTACATGATCGTTATTCATTAGAACATAACCAAGTCCTTTCAATGAAGCATCACTATAGATGAAAAATTAACCATTTCTGGAAGGTAGGTACAAAACTTGAGAATTAACCAATATTCTTTTTAGTTCCTGAAAAAAAGTCAACACATTCTTTTTTCAATATGAATTTAACTAAATTTAGAGTTAACTTAGTTAGTGGGATAGAAAATCGAGTAAAATTTTCAACAAACCTTTGGTAGTAATCTGCTAGTTAAAGAAAACTATGAATATATGTGATATTTTTGGGTATTTTCCTTTATTCAGTAACTTTTGTTTTAGAAGGGTCAATATCTATTCCATCTTTAGAAAAAATAAGTCCAAGGAAAGAATTTTTTCGACCAAAACAAACACTTACTAAATTTCCCATAAAATTTATTTTCTTTTAAGGTTTACAAAACAATCCTTATGTGTTTTTTATATTCTAATTAAATTTTAGAATATACCAAAATTTTATCAATAAACACAACCACAAACTTGTCCAAGAACCCATGAAAAACTCTTTTCATAAGGTCTAAAAATACATCAGGTGAATTACATAACTAAAACGACATAACTAAAAACTCATAGTGCCCATATCTAGTTTAAAACACAGTCTTCAGAATTTTTTCTTCCTTCAATTTCAATTTATGGAACCATAAACTCTATTAAACCTTCAAAAAATACTGAGCTCCCTAGAGCAGATCAAAAAAATCATTGATATGAGGAAAAAGATACTTGTTCTTAATAGTGATGTTATTTAAGGATCTATAATCATTTAAAAGTCTCATTGAACCATATTTATTTTTAACAAATAAAATAGGATCACCCCATGGTGAAGTGCTAGGTCATATGAAACCTTTATCTAATAACTTCTACAACTAATTTTTCAATTCTAAATGTTCTGGTCAATCCATCCAATTATGGGGTTTATAAATAATCTTATCATCAAGTTCTAATTAAATAGTAAACTCAACCTCCCTATCATAAGTAACACTTAGAAAATAATTAGGAAATACATCCATGTACTCATTTAATACTGGCACATAACTAATTTTAATAGTTTATTTTTTTTAAATAATTTGATCTAGGTAACTTTCACTATCATCTCTAATAAGTTTCTCATCTTCTTGGTAAGTTATCATAGGAATAAAATCATTTAACACAACTTTATTAGCTCTGTAATATATCCTAACATGATAAAATAAAATCCAATGCATACCAAGAATGATATCAAACTCTACTATGGAAGGTTCAATAAGATTTTTAGGAAAGACCATCCCACTGATAATAATAGGAAGATTCCTATAAATCTCAGTTGAATTAATATTTCCACCTGAGTTTTTCACCAAAATTTATATAATAATTTAATTAGGTGATATTCCTAATTTATTTGAAAATTTCTCAAGAAGGAAAGAATGTGAAGTTTCAGAGTCAAACAGGGTATTAACATAATTTGAATACACAAGTAACATACCTATCACCATTTTATTTGATGGCCCAACATCAACTATAAAAATAGAAAATTACTTTTCAAAACCTTTCTATTTCTGATAATGATGATTACTATATAGTATAAATAAATTCAGACACACATTATTATAATCACCCAAATAATTAAAACTAAAATACCTCACCATTGGACGACTATTAGTAAACCCATTTTTTGGTTGTTCGTGAATATTTTCTTTATAGTCACGAGCCTAGGGACCAAACTGACCACACCATAAACACTTCCTTGATCCTATAAAATATTCCTTGAAATGTAGTTTTCCACACTAAGAACATTTTGGTGGCTTTCCTCCAAACTTCTTAGCTGATGTTTCTCCATTGAATTCCACCTTAACCATTTTATACTGTTGTTATCTCAAGGAACAAACATGTCAACAAACTCCATATCAATTCTCATCATAATGAACCACTTTCTCATAACTTTAAAATTCTTGTGCGACCAATTCTATTTGTAAACTAAGATTCAACCTTGAGTAAAATTTATTAATTTTACTATCAGTGTTATGGATAAAATTTGATGCATGCCTATCCAATATTGTAAAGTTTTATTTATACGAAGCTATAAAATATTCATTATTTTTCCTTAGTTCCAGGATTTTTTTTCCATTTAGAGTAAGAAAACCTTTTGTAAATATTTCTCTAGGAAAAGATCCTTAAATTTCTCTCATTCCATGTCATAAAGAACATATTTATCTCTAGTATTCTTAACCAAATACCACCATCAATCAGCTTCACGTTCACAATAATAAACAATAAGAGTTACCTTTAGATGTTTTGAACAAAACATGATATCAAATGTCTTATCTGGGGAATTAATCCATCCTTGGGATATCATAGGGTCATATAATCAACTAAATAATGGGAAAAGTTGCCTCATGAAATGCTTCATAATAGAAATGTTTCTTCATGGTAGATGAGGTTCCTCTATAGTATAGATACCACTACCATTAATAACACATGTCAACTGATCCATCACTACAAAAAACTATTTTGTTCTTATTCCAACCATCTAAGGATACTATTTAGGAATTATATTTTCCTCTCAGTGCCTTCCCACTATAGATTCTCTATTTAATCTATGGAAAACCATTCTAAACATAAGTAATTTAGATGAAGAAACATATAAATATTTAAATTTTATATCTTTTAAAATTAACCATAAAGTAAAATCTTTCAAGGGTATGCTATTATCATTATACTAACCTCTAAAGTTATCTAAATTGTTAGTTAATACAAACTATAAGAGCCCAACCTTAGATATTATATAATCTTAACTTTTAGTCAAGAATTAACTTTCTTCCACTTTGAGGATCTTTTCAAGTTTATATTTTTATAGAATTAGGGCATAACTCATACATAACCAAACCATATAATAAAAAGTGGACACTTCTAATCAGTATCCATTATCCCACCATATAAAACTTTTAAAACAAAACATGATTTTATTTCATGAAAAATATTCACAAATTTCAACTTTACTTATTCCTTTCCCTTACCCATCCTTAAATCCTGTGAAAATAATTTTAAAAAATATGGGATTAGATCAAGAAGATCAATAAGGGAAACAAAAATAAAGAAATCCATTAGTCCAGTGAAAACATGAAAGCTTATATTTTACTTACCTTTATCTTCAAGGTTATTTCAACATATTGAATTAAACATTTTCACATAAAAAACACACACACTTTTTTCTCAAATAAATCATTAAAAACCATATAAATAAATTAAAAACCCTTTATGTAACTTATAATATCACATTAATAACCCTTTTTAAGTCTATTTCAGAAGTTACTAGAGCCCAGTTAAATCCATAGGAGAAAACCTTTGGTATCTCCCTCATTCTTTCCTATTAAGACAAGGAATATTACCCAATACATTGGAGTGCTATCTAGGAGAACCCATAGTTTAAGCAATGAGATCACCCTATATTATCTTGTCTATCCTATTATATAATCTATAATGGGTTAACCTAACTCTATCTAGGTCACCTCATTGTATAATCTATAATAGGATCACTTGATGATATTTAGTCCTCCCCATCATATAATCTATAATGGTCTCACCAAATTCTATTTAGGCATACCCATTTTTCATGTATAATGATCATATACCATATCGTGAATAATTTTTTCATTCTTTTACTTTTCCATCATAAAAAATTTTAAAAACTATTTTAAACATATAAACAAATCACTTTTGGATATCAAAATACCCTTTTCTTTTAAAAAACCCATTTTTAATACCAACATAACCTTTTCTTTTGAAAACCCATTTTCAATACCAAAATACCCAAAAAATGGGAAAAGGGTATTTCTTTAAATAAAACATAAAATATTTCAAAGTAATATTTAAATCAAATAATAGTCATGGTGTTGGAATTTTTTTGTCACCGTGTATGTTACGAATAGAACATTATATTTTTCGTTTGTCAAAAATGTTCTATATAAAAAACATAAAAATATTAATTTTGAAAACAATTTAAAATAAAGAAAAAAGGGACATAAAAGGTTATTTATAAATATTTTATTTACATATAATTTTTTTTCATAAAATAATTTTAAAAACATGGACATATAAGAGAAAGATATTTTGAAGGAAAACTTTAAAAGAGGATTATTTTTAAAAGAATCATCCCTTATCACTTTAGAAATATTTGAATCATAAGAACCGTGAAATAAAAACAATAAAAAAACTTTAAATTCCATAATAGTAGAGAAATTCATGATGTAATATGTCAAAGTAGATGTATATACACCTCTTAAAAGTATATGGGTGCATAACATCAAAATATGCCTTAACGAAATAAAATTGAGACGAAGTTCCTTACCTTGAGTCTAATTCATCACATGTTTCTTTATCTTCATGAATAATAAACTTATTTAAATTATTTAATTTATTTAGAAACTTTTTTTAAATTTTATTATTAATTTTATTTCACTTATTACTATGTTATATATGATTACTTAATCAATTAATTTTATGTAGGATGTGTAACGACCCAAAGTTTCATTAATGGAAAATTCCTCTTGATCCAGTTAAATGTTTCTTTATGAAAAATGTTTTTTATAAGATGTCAACTTCTTTAGTTTTACGTTAAGATTTGTGACCGTTACTTTTATAGCTGTTGAACAGTGATCATATGAGTAACATAAATATAAGGCTTTAACGAACCCATTTCTGCTCAGACAAAGGAAGCGATGGCCTCATCCAGTAGAATTGCCCCTTACGAAGCCCATTTGTCAGAGCTCGGAAAAGAGGTGGCGTCTTTGGGCTTTGCCCTTGACCAAGCCCAAGCTGAGCTTCATCAAGTCAAGCTCGAACGCGATCGTCTACGGGAAAAGTGGAAGTTGATTGAAATTACAACTCGAGCGATGTTATCCGAGCAACCCCAAGAGTCTGTCACCATCGCACACCTTACCCTTAGGTCTTATGCGGCTATTTTAAGGGGTTATGTAACAAATAAGTAGCACCATGTTCATGTACATTATTTTTGTATTTAATAATGAATATAATTTCTAGTCATTTTTGATACATTGTAATTAGTTTTTAAAGTACAAATGGTGTTTTTAGATATTATTTAATTAAGAATTATATTTTATTAAATTAAAGGATTTTTGAATTAAATAATATTTTAATAAAATATTATTATTAATATTAAATTAATTTTTATTAAATATAAATGATCTTATAATTTTATGAATGCAATTAAAATTTTTATTAAGGTTTGAAAGCCATTTCTGTCAAAACCAGTGAATTTTTTATAAATGTCGGTTTTTATTTTAAAAATGATAATTCACATATTTAGAAAATTATTTAGATAAAATAAATATTATTTTTGGAATCAGGACGTCGAAATTATCCAACAGTGAATTTTTCATAATTTTCTGAGACAGTCAAATTTTTGGGTAAAAATTAAATACCATTTAAATATATAATGTGTTTTATGACATCATAATGACCCAATGGTGATGTAATAAAATAACATAATCCTTATTTTCTGCCAATATATGTTTTACCATTAAAATAATGAGGTTTTGGGTTTGTTTGACTCACTTTTCAAAGCATTAATGGAGCCCTCAAGACTTATTCAACACTTTGTCTTTTTAAATTAATTTCCATGGGAGTGTGACTCACCTACACATAAGAAACCCTAATTTTTTAATAAGTTCGGACCTTGGACTTGTAAAATATTGTTTTTCTCTTTCCTTTTCCAGAAACCATGGGCAAATACCATGGGATGGTTTGTGGTTTGGACTATTTTAATATAAGGGGTCCCAAACCTAAATAATAAAGAATTCTCTCACCTTTCCTATATAAACCCACCCAAGATCCCACTTACTCCTCACTAAAATCCCTTGGAGTTCGTCCAACCTCTGCCCTAATATCACTAGAATCCTCCCAAGGTGCCCCAAGCTCCCAAGAAGCCTCTCATAAGCCTCTCTTTAGACTTTGGAAGCACACTTCCAAGTAAGGGTTTTTTCTTCATTTCTCATTTTTGTCAATTTTCTTTAAGTTGTATTGCCCTTTTAATTTCAATTATGAATGTTGGGGTATGGTTTCTCAACTCCCCCATACTTCCCTATTATTGTTTGAATGATGGGAGAACCCTTTCTCTCTCATTAAATGCCTCCCATGTACACCCGTTACTATGCCGAAATTCCGAAAGGAACTTCTCTCTCTTCTTTTACATTCAAGCAATACTTTTGTATCATGAATTTAAATTCCATTTCAATTGTTGGGACATGTATATATATGACCTCATTACTGTCCATTACATGTAAATATGATGAGGAACCCCTTTCTCTCTCATCAACCCTTTTTATGAGTTCTTATGTCACGCCGTTACGCTGCCGAAATCGCACCGATTTTCTAAGCCAATGTCATTGTGTAGTGAATACCATTCCCATTTCTCCATCAAGGGTATTCACCTTTATGCACATTTACTTATTGATTGTAAAGTTTCATGTATGAATTCCACATTCCTTTATCATGGAATAAATGATTATGTTTTATGAATCCATGTTTTATGATCCATGTGGCACACTTATGCATGAAATGAAATGTTTAAGAAGGGTGCGCCCTTTATAGCGCTCCAATGCATTGGGTAAAGTATAGTATCATGATACGTCATGTGCAATGAGTGTTGACTCATGATAATTCAAGTGCAACGAGGTTTTACTCGTGCTTCAAGTGCAATGAGGGTTTACTCATGCTCCATGTGCAATGAGCCTTGGATCATGCTAATTCAATGTTAAGTGTAGTTGCCACATTTCCATGTTATGATTATCATGCTTTATCATGCCTTTATGTTCATGTTTCTCTTATGCTCTATTGATATGCCTATTGCCTAACATGTATTGTACTCTTCATGTTATTCATTGTGTACTCCCTTACTGGGCTTTATAGCTCACCCTTTTTTTATGCATGTCCTCAGGTTATCCCATGCAATGCTAAGTACGAAGGAATGTAGTGGTCATGTAAAGGAAGTTTTCAATAAAGATGTTGTATTTCAAGTTTAATGTTTTTATGTAATGATCCTAATCCCCAAAGACACTAAACCTCTCGATCTTCTTTGTTGTATCAAGTGAAGTTTTATGTAATAAAGCATGCTTAAGTTTTAATAAAAAGCAGGGTTGTCATGGTTGGTATCAAAGGATAGGTTTAGTTATTTTTGGGATTAGGAAACCCTAGTAAAGCCTTAGATACAAGACTAAGCATAATAAAAACATCCCTAAGTTTTGGTAAATACTAAGTAAGTGGTTTATCAAACAAATACATCCCTGTCTGGATACGAGAAGGTAGAGGCGGCTCTGGCACATATGTATCCTAGGGGTAAAACCCGAAAACACCGCTTTGAGCTAGACTCGAACGGGAACTGGTGCACGACAACGAGACTTGCTGCACTCTTGGTTACGACACTCCCGGGGGATATGTTTTAATAAATTCATAATCTTAGTATGAACCCTTATTAAGGGAAAAATGCCCCTAAGAATATATGTTAGAAGGAAGATCATGAAAAGCTTGGATTGAATCCTATAGACTCATGAGTTAAAGAGATTAAAGTTTATTTATAAGTAACTAACTTTTGTCTTTGGATTACCCTCTATGTGTTACCCCTAACTTTCCTTTTATTCCAGCCAATGGCCGGTAATAGGAGAACTCGGGCTAACAACCGTTGTGAAGATCGGTGTGATGATTGTACTAATGAGATGCCCAATCCAATGGGAGCGGGAATCACGAACTTTGTCACGCTTCTCTCTCAGCTAACTCAAGTTTTGAATAGAAACACTGGTCAAGAGGAATGTTCAACCCCCCCTAAGAAAGAACAAGTCGCTATTGAAAGCTTCATGAGACAAAGGCCTCCTACTTTTAGTGGATCATCCGATCCCACGATCGCTGAACAATGGATCAACTCCATTGAAAAGATATTCTCCATCCTCCAATGCTCTGAAAAAGAGAAGGTTCTCCTGGAGGCTTATCATATGGAGGGTGAAGCTGATCAATGGTGGACGTTGATAAAAAATACGAAGCCTGAGGAGGAGATCGAGGCTTTGGAATGGAAGGAATTCCGGAAGATGTTTTTCGATAAATATTTTCCACGCACCCTCCGTCTTAAGATGGAAAGGGACTTCCTTTCCCTCAAACAGAAAGATGAAGAATCTGTGGGAGCGTACGAGGCAAACTTCACAAGGCTTGCACGATACGCTTCCGGCATTGTCGTTACCCCCGAATGCAAGGTTGACCGCTTCTTTGGTGGGCTGAAGCCTAGCTTGCGGAAAGCATTAGCGATCCGTGACTTCGACAGCTATGAAGAAATTGTTCGATGTGCCCTCAAGGTTGAAATGGAGATCAGAGAATCACAGGGGTATCATGGGGACAAGAAGCGTAAGTTGGACTTCAATGCTGGTGGTCCAATGGATAAATCCAACGGCGCTAAGAAATTCCAGCACCCCACTTGCCAAAAGTGTGGAAAGAAGCACCCAGGAAATTGCCTTAGGGGGACAAGAAAATGCTTCAAGTGTGGAAGAGAAGGGCACCTAGCTGTTAACTGTCAGCAAGAAGGACCCGCGGCTGCGACAGAGGAGAGGAACGCTCCGTTCGAACCTCAACGCATTGTTCAATGCTTCAAATGCAAAGAACCAGATCATTTTGCGAATCAGTTCCCTAATCCAAGGGTTATCGGAGGCAATCAACAACCTCCAAGACAGCAAGGAAGAGATTTTGCCATCAATTCTGCCGAAGTGAACCCCGACAACGAATTGGTGACAGGTACGCTAGTTATTCATTCAAGAATAGCGAATGTACTTTTTGATTCAGGTTCTACGCATTCTTTTATATCTCAAAAGTTTAGTAGAACAATCCCTACACCACCAAAAATCATGGAAGTAAAGATGTCGGTGAGTACGGCAAATGGGGCAATCATTGAATCCCATGAATATAAGTCCTCCCCTGTTATAATCTGTGGATTGAATTTCCCGGCGAACCTCGTCATACTCCCTTTGGTGGAATTTGATGCAATTCTTGGCATGGATTGGCTTTCCTTATATAGAGCCAACATAAATTGTCGGGAGAGGAAAATCACACTCCATATGGAGAATCGACCCCCGATTCTTTACAAGTGTCAGGAGTAAGATGAATCTCCTTTAGCTCCATCATCTCAAGCATGGATATTACTGCCTTATGAGCATGCATATCTGGCTCAGATGATTGAGTCCAAGGAAGAAACCACTCTTGAAGAAATGCCTATTGTGAGGGAATTCGCTGAAGTATTTCCCGAGGAACTTCCTGGTCTTCCTCCAAGAAGAGATGTTGAGTTCTCAATTGAACTTATACCTGGGGCACTACCAATATCCAAGACTCCATATAGAATGGCTGTTGTTGAGCTTGAAGAGCTGAAGAAACAACTACAGGAGAATCTGGATAAACGGTTTATACGCCCAAGTGCATCACCATGGGGTGCACCAGTCCTCTTCGTCAAGAAGAAGGATGGGTCAATGCGGCTTTGCATCGATTATCGTGAACTTAACAAAATCACGATAAAGAACAAGTATCCTCTCCCAATAATTGATGACTTGTTTGATCAGCTGTGTGGAGAACAATACTTCTCCAAGGTCAACTTGCGGTCGGGATATTATCAAGTAAGGGTGAAGAAGGAAGATATCCCCAAGACTGCTTTTCGTACAAGGTACGTGCACTATGAATTCATAGTAATGCCTTTTGGACTCACCAATGCTCCAGCAATATTCATGGACTTGATGAATAGAGTCTTTAGAGATTACCTAGATAAATTTTTGGTAGTCTTTATAGATGATATTCTAATATACTCCAAAACCAAGGAGGACCATGAGGAGCATTTAAGAACTGTACTGGAGACTTTGCGTAAGGAGAAGCTCTATGCCAAGTACAGAAAGTGTGAGTTCTGGTTGAAGGAGGTCTCATTCTTGGGCCATATCATCACAAGGAATAGGATATCTGTGGACCCCTCCAAAACAGATGCAATTGAGGGATGGCCGAGGCCAACATCGGTAACAGATATCCATAGCTTCTTGGGGTTAGCTGGATATTATCGATGATTTGTGAGAAAATTCTCACAATTGTCCAACCCTCTAACCAAGCTAACTCGAAAGGGAGTAAAGTTTTCTTAGAGTGATGAATGCGAAGAAAGCTTCAAGGAGTTGAAAAGGAGGCTTATCACTGCACCTGTGCTCACTTTACCCACAAGTGGGGAGCTTTTTGTGGTATTCAGTGATGCTTCGAAGAAGGGCTTAGGATGTGTGCTGATGCAGAATGATAAAGTGATATCCTATGCCTCAAGGTAGTTGAAAATCCATGAGCGAAACTATCCAACACATGATCTGGAGTTGGCGGCGGTGATCTTTGCCTTGAAAATCTGGCGGCATTATCTCTATGGAGAGAAATGTGAGATATATACTGACCACAAGAGTCTTAAATATATATTCACATAGAAAGAGCTTAATATGCTCCAGAGAAGATGGATAGAGCTCATCAAGGATTATGACTGTTCAATACATTACCACCCTGGGAAAGCGAACAAGGTTGCAGATGCCCTAAGTAGAAAGGATCCAGCGATTCTATCAATGATGAGAATTGAGAAGGATCCAATCTTCTTAGACTTGATGAAGATGGACGTGGGAATCATAAAGAAGGGAAAATCATCAATCCTTTCACAAATGATTGCTCAACCATCTCTTTTGGAAAGGTTAAAGGATGCTCAAAAGGATGATGCGAGAATCCAAGTAAAAGTGGAAGCTATCAAAAAGGGAAAATCCTCAGAGTTTAATGTTAATGAAGAAGGAATTGTGCGGTTTGGGAAAAGACTATGTGTTACATCAAGTTCGGAGCTGAAGAAGGAAATTTTGGATGATGCACATAGTTCAAATTTCTCTATTCACCCAGGGAGCAGAAAGATGTATCGAGATCTCCGAGAAAACTTTTGGTGGGATAATATGAAGAAGGAGAACGCTGAATATACATCAAAGTGTCTGGTGTGTCAGCAAGTGAAGGCAGAGAGGCAGAAGTCTAAGGGGATGATGCAACCATTGCCCATACCAGAATGGAAATGGGAGAAAATCACCATGGACTTTGTCACCGGACTTCCAAGGACATCCAAAGGCAGCAATGCAATCTGGGTTGTTGTGGACCGTCTTACAAAGACTGCACACTTCATTGCTATTCGAGAGGATTTCTCTTTGGATCAACTGGCACAGATATATATCAGGGAAGTGGTACGGTTGCATGGAGTACCACTATCTATTATGTCTGACCGAGATCCAAGATTTACCTCCAAGTTTTGGAAGAGTCTTCAACATGCTTTGAATACTGAACTGAACTTCAGTACGGCCTATCATCCTCAAACTGATGGCCAATCCGAGTGGACTATCCAAACACTTGAGGATATGTTGAGAGCGTGCTCAATAGACTTTAAAGGAGGATGGGATCAACATCTTCCTCTAGTTGAATTCTCTTATAATAATAGTTTCCACTCGAGCATCCAAATGGCACCATATGAAGCCCTGTATGGGAAAAGGTGTAGAACACCGGCATGTTGGGATGAGGTCGGTGAACGTAAGCTGCTTGGACCAGAAATGGTCGAAGAAATGGCGGAGAAGGTGAAAACCATTCAGCAGCATATCAAGGCAGCCCAAAGTCGACAGAAGAGTTATGCAGATAATCGTCGACGAGACCTTGAGTTTAAAGTCGGAGACATGGTGTTTTTACGCATATCTCCGTGGAAGAAGGTCATGAGGTTTGGAAAGAAAGGGAAGTTAAGTCCAAGGTACATCGGCCCCTTCGAGATTCTTGATCGTGTTGGGGCTATGGCCTATCGACTAGCACTTCCACCTACTATGGCCAAGGTGCATGATGTCGTCCATGTATCCCTCTTAAGGAAGTACATACCAGACCCTTCACATGTACTCTCTTCTGAGGTGGTACAATTAGAAGACGATCTTTCTTATGAGGAGCAACCAATGATGATCTTAGATCGTAGAGAAAAAGTTCTACGAAATAAGACAATGCCCCTCGTCAAGGTGTTATGGAGAAACCACAAGTTTGAAGAAGCAACTTGGGAGTCAGAGGATATGATGAAGCTAAGTTACCCACATTTGTTTTAGTGTGGGAAAAGGAAAATTTTGAGGGCGAAATTTCTTAAGGGGGGAATGTTGTAACGACCCAAAGTTTCATTAATGGAAAATCCCTCTTGATCCAGTTAAATGTTTCTTTATGAAAACTGTTTTTTATAAGATGTCAACTTCTTTAGTTTTACGTTAAGATTTTTGACCGTTACTTTTATAGCCGTTGAACAGTGATCATCTGAGTAGCATAAATATAAGGCTTTAACGAACCCATTTCTACTCAGACAAAGGAAGCGATGGCCTCATCCAGTAGAATTGCCCCTTACGAATCCCATTTGTCAGAGCTCGGAAAAGAGGTGGTGTCTTTGGGCTTTTCCCTTGACCAAGACCAAGCTGAGCTTCATCAAGTCAAGCTCGAACGTGATCGTCTACGGGAAAAGTGGAAGTTGATAGAAATTACAACTCGAGCGATGTTATCCGAGCAACCCCAAGAGTCTGTCACCATCGCACACCTTACCCTTAGGTCTTATGCGGCTATTTTAAGGGGTTATGTAACAAATAAGTAGCACCATGTTCATGTACATTATTTTTTTATATAATAATGAATATAATTTCTAGTCATTTTTGATACATTGTAATTAGTTTTTAAAGTACAAATGGTGTTTTTAGTTATTATTTAATTAAGAATTATATTTTATTAAATTAAAGGATTTTTGAATTAAATAATATTTTAATAAAATATTATTATTAATATTAAATTAATTTTTATTAAATATAAATGATCTTATAATTTTATGAATGCAATTAAAATTTTTATTAAGGTTTGAAAGCCATTTCTGTCAAAACCCATAATTTTTTTATAAATGTCGGTTTTTATTTTAAAAATGAAAATTCACCTATTTAGAAAATTATTTAGATAAAATAAATATTATTTTTGGAATCAGGACGTCGAAATTATCCAACAGTGAATTTTTCATAATTTTCTGAGACAGTCAAATTTTTGGGTAAAAATTAAATACCATTTAAATATATAATGTGATTTATGACATCATAATGACCCAATGGTGATGTAATAAAATACCATAATCCTTATGTTCGGCCAATATATGTTTTATCATTAAAATAATGAGGTTTTGGGTTTGTTTGACTCACTTTTCAAAGCATTAATGGAGCCCTCAAGACTTATTCAACACTTTGCCTTTTTAAATTAATTTCCATGGGAGTGTGACTCACCTCCACATAAGAAACCCTAATTTTTTAATAATTTCGGACCTTGGCCTTGTAAAATATTGTTTTCCTCTTTCCTTTTCCAGAAACCATGGGCAAATACCATGGGATGGTTTGTGGTTTGGACTATTTTAATATAAGGGGTCCCAAACCTAAATAATAAAGAATTCTCTCACCTTTCCTATATAAACCCACCCAAGCTCCCACTTCCTCCTCACTAAAATCCCTTGGAGTTCGTCCAAACTCTTCCCTACTCTCTCTAGAATCCTACAAAGGTGCCCCAAGCTCCCAAGAATCCTCTCACAAGCCTCTCTCTAGCCTTTGGAAGCACACTTCCAAGTAAGGGTTTTTTCTTCCTTTCTCATTTTTGTCAATTTTCTTTAAGTTGTATTGCCCTTTTAATTTCAATTATTAATGTTGGGGTATGGTTTCTCAACTCCCCCATACTGCCCTCTTATTGTTTGAATGATGGGAGAACCCTTTCTCTCTCATTAAATGCCTCCCATGTACACCCGTTACAATGCCGAAATTCCGAAAGGAACTTCTCTCTCTTCTTTTACATTCAAGCAATACTTTTGTATCATGAATTTAAATTCCATTTCAATTGTTGGGACATGTATATATATGACATCATTACTGTCCATTACATTTAAATATGATTAGTAACCCCTTTCTCTCTCATCAACCCTTTTTACGAGTTCTTATGTCACGCCGTTACACTGCCGAAATCGCACTGATTTTCTAAGCCAATGTCATTGTGTAGTGAATACCATGCCCATTTCTCCATCAAGGGTATTCACCTTTATGCACATTTACTTATTGATTGTAAAGTTTCATGTATGAATTCCACATTACTTTATCGTTGAATAAATGATTATGTTTTATGAATCCATGTTTTATGATCCATGTGGCACACTTATGCATGAAATGAAATGTTTAAGAAGGGTGCACCCTTTATAGCACTCCAATGCATTGGGTAAAGTATAGTATCATGATACGTCATGTGAAATGAGTGTTGAATCATGCTAATTAAAGTGCAACGAGGGTTTACTCATGATTCAAGTGCAATGAGGGTTTACTCATGCTCCATGTGCAATGAGCCTTGGCTCATGCTAATTCAATGTTAAGTGTAGTTGCCACATTTGCATGTTATGATTATCATGCTTTATCATGCCTTTATGTTCATGTTTCTCTTATGCTCTATTGATATTCCTATTGCCTAACATGTATTTTACTCTTCATTTTATTCATTGTGTACTCCCTTACTGGGCTTTATAGCTTACCCTTTTTTTATGCATGTCCTTAGGTTATCCCATGCAATGCTAAGTACGAAGGAATGTAGTGGTCATGTAAAGGAAGTTTTCAATAAAGATGTTGTATTTCAAGTTTAATGTTTTTATGTAATGATCCTAAGCCCCAAAGACACTAAACCTCTCGATCTTGTTTGTTGTATCAAGTGAATTTTTATGTAATAAAGCATGCTTAAGTTGTAATAAAAAGCAGGGTTGTCATAGGATGTTCCAACAATATTTGGCTTATGTGTTAAAAATAACTTTGGTAGGTTGATTATAGTCAAAGAGGTCATTATTTAAAAATTTTAATAACAATAATAATTAAATAATTATCATATTAATACATTAATTATACTTTTAATACCAATAATTAAGGTTGGTTTTTAGAAATTAAGTATGTTACGATCATGGAGATGGTATGCTGTATGTACGCACGAGTAACGTTTCCATTTCCTAAAAATCATTATAGAATGGAGGTTAATAATATTTTATCATTAAATAATTATAATAATATCATATATACAATAATATTTATTTAAATATACTTATATATATCATCCATGTGGTGTGCTGATGAAAAGAAAGTGGCATCGCTTTGTGAAGGAGGTAGTCCACATGTACACAAACGACGTTATCAGTTTTTTAGTGAGTGAAAAGGTAAGAAATAAAATGATATATTACATTTAAATAATTATAAATATGTCATAAATATCATAATAATTTTATTTATATCACATATATTCATTATCATTGCCCTTATTACCTTCCACATAACGCGTTATTGAAAAACGAATCACATTACTTCGTGAGGAGGTAGTCCGACGTACACACGAGTGACATTATCATATCCATTACAGAATGGAAATTAAAAAGGTTTATACTATATAATGAATATAAAGGTATAATTATGTTATAAATATTATATATAAACTTTATATCCATCATCATTCCCATATGTGAGAGGTGGTAATGGAAAAACAAATGACATCGGTTCGCGAGGCGGTAGTCCGCCATACATACGAATGATGATTTTGTAACTCATTGGATGGAATTGGAGGTGGTTTTAGGTTATGATGTTATTATTAAAAAATACCATTATATAGAATATATTAGGGTTATTATATCTTAATGTTTTAATTATAATTTAAGGATGTAGAGAAAGAAATAAAACAAAAAATAGTTGTTGATGAATGTTACCTCTTCTTTGAGTATCCTCCTTAGGTTTTCACTAAAAGTCATACATGGTAAGATTTATATCCAAAATAAGGATTATAAGATGATATTATGTAATTATATAATTTATTTGGGTATGTATTGGCTGAACCAATGGGTTTTGAAGGTAAAACGAGAGGAGGAGAGGTGTTGCCTTTTATAAATGGGGAAGAGGACACACTTTGTATTTTTGAAAATAATTGATTGTTCCCATATTTTTCATATGTGAAAAAGGGTTAAAATGGAAAATTTTGTAACCTTAAAGGTTTAATGTTCTAAATATGTACATCTAATAGTTTTTAGACAAGTTTAAATGTCATTTTTACTGTTATCTTTTTAGTTTAACCCCTTAGTAAACCCCTTTTTTCCTTAACTGCAGTTAATTTTGGTCAAAAATTAAGTTGAAATTATTAGATAATATAAATTATTATTATCCCAAATATGTAATAAATTTTTCTAAATTTAATTCACATATTTGTCAAAATTTAATTTAAAATTAATCTCACAGGTGCGATGAGAAAGCAGGTTTTTAAAGAGAAAAAGTTCAAAAGTTTACAAAGTTTTTATATCATAATTCAATATGAAATTGATTCTAATGACCTAAATTAGATTAATTTATGTATAATTGAACTAATTTTACTTTTAATACAATTTAAAATATAATTTATCTTTACAAATAAATTAAACAAAAGATAGTTTTAAATTGAAATTCAATATTTTTCACTATTCATCAAAAAATGAATCTTTTTAGAAAAATAAAAAAAATTCACCTTAATATAATTTTAAAATTATGATTTAATAAATTATTTTTATTTTATTAAATTAATTTTTTAAAATCTAGAAAATATACATTTAAATTAAACCTTATAAAAAAGTTTTTAATTAAAACTATTTCTGTTTTGATTTAAAAAAATTACTTAACATTTTTATAATGAATATAACTATATTAATAAACATGAGAGTGATTTATTATATCTTTAATTTTTTTATAGAGTTACTTTTGGGTGGAATAATAAACCACATGCTTCTTGAAACTTGAAGTGAATCGTAAGGATGTATCTACCAAGAGATTTTTCAATAGTTGAATAGAAAATATGACTTCCAAAAATATTTGTCATGGGAATTTCCTTGAATTATATAGTAATTAGATACACCTAAATAATACACAAATCAATCTGATACACAATGTTCATGGTATGGATCAAAGTTTATGTTTTTATTTTAGAATTTATATTTTTGTTTAAAACACACATCACACACTCAAAACTGAGAAACACATTTATATTGTTTTGATACTTTAGTCAAATTATCCATAAGTAATTTTTGACATGTATAAATCAAAATAACCTCAATCTAATACATGGTGTGTCTTCTATGACTCAAAGTTCATGTTTTTAGTTTAAAATTAACATTTTAGTTCAAAACACATGTCTCATACTCAACACCAAGAAAACACATTTAGATTGTGTTGATACTTTAGGAAAATGATCCATAAATAATTTTTGAGCTGTAGAAATTAGCCACACCTCAATATTTTACTCAGTGTTCCCAATATAACTCAATTTATTTATTATTAGTTTACAATTTACAATTTAGTTCAAAACATGTGTCACTCATTGAAAACTAAGAAAACACACTTGAATTGTCTTAATAATTTAGGAAAATGATTCATAAGTCATTTTTGAAATGTAGGAATTAGTATCATGTTAAACTAACACACGATGTGACTGATATGACTCAAAGTATTTCTTTTCAGTTAAATTGAAATTTTAGTGAAACATACATGATAAATAATCAAAATTGAGCAAACACATTTGGATTTTTTGATACTTTATAAAAATGACCAATAAGTCATTATTTTATGTGTTGGAATTAGTCTCACCTGAATCTAATTCATAGTGTGATCAATATGACTCAAAGTGTGTATTTTTATTTAAATTTACATTTTAGTTCAAAAAACATGTCATATACTCAAAACTATTCAAACACATTTGGGTTGTTTTGATACTTTAAGAAAACAGTCCATAAGTCATTTTTGATGTGTAGGAATTAGACACACTTCAATCTGATGCACAGTGTGACCGGTATGACTCTAAGTGTTTATTTTTATTTAAAATTTTCATTTTAGTTCAAAATACACAACACATAATAAAAAACAATAGAAACATTAATATTATTTTGATACTTTAGGAAAATGATCTATAATTTATTTGCGATGTGTATGAATCAGTTTGACATCAGAATGACACACGATGTAACTCGTATGACTCAAAGTTTATGTTTTCAGTTTAAATTTTCATTTTAGTAAAAAATACATGTGACATAATCAAAACCAATAAAACACATTTGAATTATCTTTATACTTTAGTAAAATGATCATTGAGACATTTGTGTTATGTAGGAATCATATTCACATCAATCTAATGCATAATGTGACCAATATGATTCCAAGTGTGTATTTTTATTTAAGATTGTAATTTTACTTCAAAACACACATCAAATACTAAAAATTTATAAAAAAATTCCTACTGTTTTGATACTTTATGAAAATGATCTATAAGTCATTTGTGACATGTAAGAACCAACATCACCTCAATATGATACACGATGTGTCCAATATAACTCTAAATGTTTGTTATTAGTTTAAAATTGACAATTTAGTTCATAATGTGTTTTACTCACTAAAAACCAAGAAAACATGATCATACTATCATGATAATTTAAGAAAACAATTCACAAGTCATTTTTGATGTGTATAAATCAGTATCACATCAAACCAGTACATGATGTGATCAGTATCACTAAAAGTTTATGTTTTTAGTTTAAATTGATATTTTAGTAAAAAGACACATCATATAATCAAAACCAATGAAACAAATTCATATTGTATTAATAATTTAGAAAAATTATCCATAAGTTATTTATGACATGTCAGAATCAGTCTCACCTCAATTTGATGCATGGTGTAACCAGTATGAATCCAAGTGTGTATTTTTATTTAAAATTGACATTTTAGTTAAAACAAACATCACATAATCAAAACATAGAAAACACATTTATATTTTATTGATACTTTATAAAAATGATCCATAAGTCATTTTTGATGCGTAGGAGTCATCTACATCTCAATCTAGTATACGATGTTCCCTGTATGACTCAAAGTGTTTGTTATGAGTTTAAAATTGATAATTTAGTTCAAAATGTCTTTCACTCTCTAAAAAATGAGAAAATACACTCATATTGTCTTGATACTTTAGGAAAATGATTCATAAGTATTTTTTTATGTGTATGAATCAGTCTCACTTCAAACTGACACATGATGTGATCGATATGACTCAAAGTGCGTGTTTTCAGTTTAAATTTACATTTTAGTAGAAAATACATGTGACATACAAAAAAAATAAAATTCATTCACATTGTATTGATACTTTATGAATTAGATTATGAAGTTTTTTTATGTGTAGAAATAATTCTCTTGTAAATCTAATGCATGGTGCGAACGATATGACTCTATATGTGTCTTTTTATTTAAAATTGACATATTTGTTCAAAACACATGTCACATACTCAAAATTGATCAAAAAAATTTGGATTGTTTTGATACTTTAGGAAAATGATCCACAAGTAATTTTTGGCATATTGGAATCAGTCATACCTCAATCCGATACACGGTGTTCCTAGTACGACTCAAAGTGTCCGTTATCAGTTTAAAATTGACAATTTAGTTTAAAATGTTTATCTCTCACTGAAAACTAAGAAAACACGCTTAGATTTTATTGATACTTTAAGAAAATTATTCATAAGTCATTTGTTCCATGTAGGAATTAGTATCATGTAAAACCAAAACACAATGTGACCAGTATGACTCAAAGTGTGTGATTTCAGTTTAATTTGACATTTTAGTAAAAAAAGACACACCACCTACTCAAAACTAAGAAAACACATTTTGATTTTCTTGATATTTTAGTATGATGATTCTCAAGTCATTTTTGATGTATAGAAATCATATGCATGTCAATCTGATGCATGGTGTGACCGGTATGACTCAAAGTATGTCCTTTTATTTAAAATTGACATTTTATTAATATATTGTTTCATATTTGTGTTGAATTTATTTCTTTATAGTATTATTAATATAAGAAATATTTTATTATATAAGTGGATTATTTTTCTCGAGTTGGGGTGGTTTTTTTGGTAACTAATACCATGATCAAACATTTTTTAGAGGGGGTTGGGTTATAAAGACAATGAAACCATTGATGTTTTTGAATGTTTGTGATAGTACATGACAATTTAATTGAACAAAAAAATGTTTGAAATTTATGTAATATAGTGTTCTTTTTCTTGTATTTGTGATGTAATTTTTATTTCAATTTAATTATGAATTTTCCATATACAGGTTTATTTATTATTGTAGTGTGTTGTAATTTTAACAACGCACTATAACAGTATTAATTTTATCAAATATTCTTTTAGTACTGATAAAGGACCCCCTTTATAAGTGATTTCTAAGAACTGATAAAAGTGGTCCACTTATAACAATGCTTGGATCAACAATTCTTTTTCAGTGTTGATAAAGTCTTTTTATAACACTTTTAAAATCCACTTCTATAGTAGTTCCAAGTGATGTTTTCTGACCATTTAACATTTAATTATCCAAAGGAGTAATACACTATTTATATAAAGGCATGTGAAAAGGTTGTACCATTCACTTCCATTTCATTAAATTAAGAAATTTGAATTTAATTATCAAGTTAACTCCAGTTAGAGGGTGAGTTGGTCACATAAGAAATTCCAACGTCAAATACATTTTATACTAACTACTCAAGGGTTGGTACTAGTCAAAGTAAAAGTCCTATAATAACAAAAAGAGTGTATGAAAACATTTATATCATGATTAACAATTTAGATTAAGGAAATTTACAATTTTAATGAAATTCTTAGAAAGTTTGGTTAGCATCACAACACCTGGTGTATAGAAACAAGAATTTAAGGATAATACTATACCACATACCTTATACAGGTAGAAGAATCCTCATCTGATATCTGCTTTGTATTCAAGTTATATTGAATGAAATTAGAAAAATAGAAAAAATCTTAAAAAATATGGCATATTTGCTCGCAAAGATTTATCACTCCATACGATGAGATAAATAGAGAAAAGAAGGAAGTGGTTTGAGAAGCTAAATGAGATGGATCCAATGAGATGAATGATGAGTGATTTCGACATCATATAAAGAGGGTAGATCAAATACTATCTTGAGAGGGAGAAGGGAGCTCGAGTGGCTGGAGGGTCTTTGCATGGAAATGAAAGGAGGAATAAAGGAGAAACGAGTTAGGTTATAAGGTATTTGGAGAAAAAAGTTAATTTCATCATATTTTTAAGATGTAAACATATTTAAGGAATAAATAAATGATTTATGCCATAATTACAACATATTAATGGGATCTACCTGAGAAATTAACGGCGTAAGAAGGGATTACAATGTAAATTAGCTATTTACAACAAAAATCACCAATTTACGTCATAAATTATTTTGCAGTCAGACTTCTTATAAAACTTCTGATTCCACCCAAAAGAACCCCAATAACCAATAAAAGAATCCTTTAACAAGGTATAAACCAAATCATCTAAACCCAACAAAGGTTTAATTGAAATTAAAATAAACAATACCTCACTGAAAATTTGATATGTTACACACAATTGGAAATAAATCCTTTCTTATAATCATTCATATTTAACTGATTCAATATATTAACAATATTTGTACCGTGAATTAGTTTAGAATATTTCTTAATCCATATTAATAAATTTTCACTCCCAATATGTAATAGACTTCTTATAAGTAATTCATTGAGAAGATATTCCCAAGACAAGCCTTTACTAACTATAGATTAGGAATTTCATTTCCAATGAGTAATATTTCATTAACATATAGCACTAGAAAGACAATAATTCTCCCAATAGTCCATTTATATACACAAGGTTTATCTTTACCTTAATGAATTCAATATCTTTTATTTCCTCATTAAAATAAAGATTCAAACTTTGAGAAGCTTGCATAAGTCCATAAATGGGTCTTTACAGGCTACATACCTTTATAACATTCACTGGAACAATAAAACCCTCAAGTTGGTGTCATATACACATCCTTGAGTAAATTATTATTGAGGAATATTAGTTTTAAATCCATTATATATATTTCATAAAAAATAATTCTTAATGTATGGGATGATTCTATTGTATTTAAGCATAGAAATTGGTGATAAAGCTTATCCATAGTTAATTCCATGGATTTTCTTAAAACATTTTTCCATAAATCATTACTTAAAGGTAAATACTCTACTATCTATTTTTTTATCTTATTAAAGTCCTATTTACACCCTATAGGTATAAAAATATCAAGTAAATAAAATAAATTCCAAACCTTGTCGGTGTACATGGATTCTATCTCATCCACTATGGCTCCAAGCCATTTCTTGGATTCAAAACCTAGAATGGATTCTTCATTGGTGATTGTCTCATCATCAATGATTATAACCTCAACATAATTTACTGCAATAATTTCATAACACTTAGGAACATGATTAATCCAACTTGGTGTAACACCTCAAGATTTTATAGTATGTTATCTCTTTAAAGTAATTCAATATCTTACGCTACACGCAACACCGAGTTCGAGAACACAATGACTTACCAAACTAGCCGATCAAAATGCAGTTATGAATAGTATTAACTGCATTTTGAATTTTATATACTCCATATAATTTTAGAATATATATTATGTGTTTCTTAGACATAATATAAGAACAAATTCATTTTTTAGATAAAAGAAGTATTTTTCAAAACAAATTAAATTTTACCACCTTTTAATGGAGAACCATTTTTAAATACAATATTTGACACTTTTATATATTAAATTTAATGAAATTAAATTCTTCCTTAAAATCGGGACATAAAAATTTACTTTGGATAATTTTTTTGTACTTTTCGGATAACTTTCATATTTAGATGAATAATGAAAAATACTAAATTTTAATTGAAAACAACTTTTTTAATCAAAATAATTTATTGTGATAAATTATGAATTTGAGTGGTTTTAAAGTATAATTAGATTATATTTTTATCATTTAATATAATTTATGTCATCAGATGTAATTTCACATTTAAACTGTACATAAACACATGTCAATCTTTTGATAGATTTTACTTCTTAAAAACCCACTTTCTGGTTTTGACAACGGGAATTAATTTTAAATTAATTAATGAAACTAATATGTTTTGAATTTGGTAAAATAGAAATAATTTTTGGATTCAAAATATCAAAATTATCTTAGGGTGAAGTTTTGGTATTTTTCTAATAACTTTCATATTTTGATGAATAGTGAAAAACACTGCATTATTTTTTAAAACCAACTTTTATTTAAATAATAATTATTTTTATTTAAATTTATTTTAAAGTAAAAATAGATACATAATACCTATATTAGTTCAATTTAATTAATTGGAGTCATTTTATAATAATATTAGATGTATAATTTTTTTTGAAATTTTTAACGTTTTTTACCCACCTTCTAGGAACATTTGCAAATTTGCATAAACCGTATTTTTACCGATTATGTGAATTGAATTTAAAAAAATACAAGAGACACATTTGACCCCAGTAAGTAAAATTTGGTTCAATAGGATGAAAATAATTTTTGGTAAATAGTAACTTTTTGAATTTTATTTACCACGGTTAAAAGTAAATAGGGCAATTAAAGGTAAAAATGATATTATAATTACCCTAAAACATGTTATAATTTTATTGGATAAGTGTATTTCGACAAAATAAACCTTAATAATAAAATATTATACTTTGGGTCCACTTGGATTAGATTAGGACATTTATTATTATTTTATTAAAAGAAGAGTTAAAAGTGTTAAATTCAAAGTTTAATATCTAAACCATTTTTAATATAGGGTTATGCATAAGATAAATTAGACTATAAATATTCATTATAAATATAAAAATATTTACTACATCATGGTATCTTATTTATAATTTTTAGACAATAAATAATTAAATTTATTCATGACACAATGATGATGCAGTAATTACCTTATTAATGAAAGATTAAAATAATTGATATTATAAATATCAAAATAAATGTAAATTGAGACTTTTGATGCATTAAAATAATTTTATAGGTTAATATGACATGTTAGGGTTGATTTAATGTATTTTTTATAAGTAATCAATTTTTTTGACTTTCAAAAAAACCAAATACTAAATAGTGTCAAAATTGACATAAATGAGTTTTTAAAACAAATACTATATCATTAAATGATATAATATGTCTAAAAATATAAGGTTCAGACAAAGGAATTATATAAAAATATATATGTCATTAATGAACCACTTTAGGTTTTCTTGGCATTTTATAGTAAGTTTATTAACCATGTAATATAAAAATACAAGAAGACATTGTAAAAGTTAAACTATTTAACTAAGAGTTAAATCTAAAATATAATGTTAATATGGTGACCTAAAATTGTCTAAAAACTATTGTTTGAGAGGATTTCAACCCATAATCACCTTATCCTCTAAATAAATTCATTTGTATCCATTATAAATTGAAAATGATTTTATAATAAAATAATATTTCAATATTTTCCTAAAGTGACCATCACCTCTCTTATAAAAGGGTACTTCCCCTTCTCTCAAAATCACACCTCCAAATCTATTTGGATCAGCCAAAACCTACTCAAATATCCTCCCAAATAACCTCAATTCAAACTATAGGCCTTACTTTGATCATAATACAACCTAAGGATCCCTTTTGATAAAATCAAATGGAAGAATCCGTAGAAGAGGTAATTACTTAATCACCTCTTTCAAAGTTATTTTCTTCTTCTACTTCCTCTTTCTTTGATTTTTTCCATACTAAAAAAATAAATCCAGTACCTTCTACATACTGAGATGTTATTATAAATATTTTACAACCATATTCATTATTCAATCCATCATATGAATGACAAAGTCACCATACGTGCGTACGTACGGCTTACCATCTCTACATCGTGGTGTAGTTTGTTATTAAACACTTCATTATTTTGATGGGTATAATAATGAGTATAATTGAATTAAATAATAAATATAATATGTTAATGATTCGGTATATATAATATACCATACAATTACAAAGAATTTCACCATCAATATAATGATATCATCGCTCGTGCGTAGGTACGACTTACCGTCTCCACGATACAATGAGATTCATTTCCACATTCACCATTCAATAATGATTATAAAAATATATATTATTAATAAGTATGTAATATATGAAATATTAATGCTACTATATATATATATATACATATATCTCATTCACTTACTTCCATTCAATACGATATGAAAATGGAAATAGCGTTTATGCATACGTACAGCCTACCGTCTCCATAAACGGTGTTTTCCATTTCATATATCTATCTATTACACATATTTATATTCTAAATATATATTATACATAAATAATGTCTTATATTCTGGAATCAATTAAATCATGATATAAGTGATAATATCAAGGATAAAAATTTAAAACATGTACGATAGAGAAAGCGATTATTACTCAAAATATTATTTTAACATAGAAATTATTATTATATGGGTAGTATAAAGCCATAAATGAATAAAGTATGATATCATAAATATGAATATGGTTCTGGTATAATTTAATAACATACTATGGTCATTATATAGGAGGTTAAATGTACCCTCTACCAAAGGAAAGTACAAGGTAATGGTTATTTCTTCAATCTCATTATTATCCGAGATTGCTTATCTGTAAGTATCTACTGGGACATATTTATCATCTATGTCCATGTTTCATTAAAATGTTTTAAAAAGGAATATTTTAAGTTTTTATGTAAGATACTCTTTAACAAGATAATCATTTTACATGTTTTTAAATATTTATTTTTCTAAATCTATTAATTAATTTCCATGTTTTTAAAATGATTTTAAGGATTTATTAACGTAGACATGATTGATTTAAAGTGTTAATTTATTTAAAAAGTTTCAAAGTGGTATGAGACACTTTGATTAAAAAATATCTTCTAAATGGAATCATTTATAAATTTTGCAAATTTTAAATGCTTTCTTGAAAAGGGGTATTTCTCTCAAAGAGTTTTATTGACTATTTTCAACAATGTCAACATCCTTTATTGGATATTATTCTTGATTGAGGTTGATTTACTATAATACTATCGTCCATATTGTATTGAATGAGTTATGATATTTTTGACTGTAGATGTGTTATTTTTATACCATTCATGGTTTATGGTTAAATTATTAACATTTCATATGCTAGTTTTAATACAAATGTTTATGTTATGTTACAACCTTTTCATATGAGGAATTCATTGGACTTAGTAAGTTATGGGTGGAGCCTGCTATAGTTGCTCGATGCATCAGTAGGTATCATGAGACAAATTAGTGTCTTGGAACAAGGCCCTGACAAAATTTTATTTTTAGTCTTGGCATGAGGCCTTGACTATGTGGTTATGATGACTGACATTATGCATTCTATATGAAATTAGCTATTGATATTACATGTGATTATTTGACTAGTAGAATATCCATGTGAATAATTAAATGGAATTATTTAATTTTCCGTTTCCATATTATTCTTAAGTTTAAGTTTAAAAGGCTTTTTTTAGTCTTATACATTGCCTTAAATGTTTATGCTTATTTATGATAGTTTCCGCTATATTGTTATCCTTACTGAGCATCTGAGTTCACCCCTTTCTTATGTTTTATTTTTCCCAGGATGTGAAGAAGTGTACTATGATTGGTATGTAGGGTTAAGCTAGGGGAATAATGGTGTTCTCAAAGTATTATTTATGTTGTGTTTTATTTTATAAATTGTAATGTATCATTCATATATGTAATATATTTTCCAGGACTGCTAAACCGATCTATCCTTCAAGAATTGATTCCTTGTAATCATGCCAATGTATTAAAATAATGCACTGACTCTGGATAATTAGGATTGGGGAATTACACTTGGCCTTCTTATTTATGGTGTATATTAGGATGATTTTTCTTCTACAATCTCCTATGAAACCAACTCATCCATATAAGGAAATAAATGCTCTCATTGGTATATAAATTCTTGATTTTTTAATTCCCTGTCACTATTTTTCTTGGAAAGGAATTCCTTTTCCATGAAAATATCATGTAGATCCATAAAAAATTTGTGCTCAGAGGGATTATAAAAATAATAGGCTCTTATTTACTTGGTATAACCAACCAAGATACACTTATTTGATTTTGATCCTAACTTTAATTAATTCATACGCTTAACATATTCTTCATAACCCCAAATCATTAGAAAATATAGTTTAGGATTGAACCCATTCCATATAAAATATGATGTCTTTCCTACTATATTGGATGAAACTAAATTTATTATAAAGATAATTATTTCTATAGCATAGCCCTAGAAGGATAGATGTAGGTTAGTGTGACTCGTAATTATTCAAATCATACCCAATAAGGATAACTTTTCCTTCTAGATAGAAAATTCTATTATGGTGTTATTATTGGAGTTAGTTATTATATAACACCATACTCTTTGAGATGTTCACAAAACTCTTGTATTAAGTTTTCACCTCCTTGATCCAATCAAAAAGATTTTTAATGCTTTTTCTATGTTGATTATGTACTTAATTTTTTGACTCCTTAAATTTATCAAAGCATTCATACTTGTGTTTCATAAGAAATACATACCCATATGAAATATAATCATTGGTAAATGTAATAATATATTGATAACTATCCTGAGCTTAAACATTTAAAGACTCACATACATCAAAATGAACTAGGTCTAATAAATCATTTGATCTTTCTAATTTTATTGAAAAATGTGTATTGGTGGTTATATTACCATTTAAACATGATTCAAATATATCATATGATTCCCAAATCAAATGACTCTTAGATACCACATGCATAGAGTCTTTGAATGTGATTTTCATTAATGTAACTGAGATAGGGGTTCTTAATGGATTGTATTAGGGAAGACCAAACCGAATCCCTAATTTTACAATCCTAAAATTATAAATTCATTTATTCCCGCATTATATGCAGGCTTCAAAAAACAAGTCTAGTACATATACAGACTAGACCAGACCAACCCATGGGGTAGTCTGAAAAATATTAAAAAAATGTATGAAAAATACATATATTTAAAAATCACAATTGTTGATGCTATACATTACTGAAAATATATATATAAATTAAATTAAAAAAAATCATGTCCAGAAGCACACACACTGTACTGGTTTCTACTACTACTACTACCAAAAATACTCTACTTCTACTAATGGTATTAACTGAATGTTGCTACTACTACTACACATTATTGAACCCACTACTGGTACACAATATTATATACACTACTTCACAAATATATTCTTAATTTAATTCTTATAAACAAGTTAAGGGTGTAATATAAATTATATATGAAAATAAAATACAAAACACAACTCAATGTCATGGAAATAGACTTTTGTTGTGGATTAAATACTATACTTAAAATAGCTTCTACTAAGTTTTGAATACTTTTTAAAATCTTAAAATTCTAGTATTTTTTTAAATAGAATCAATTTGTGGGATAGAAATTGAGCCCATACACCAATCCATGAAGCCTGAATGTTTTTGTTAAATTTGGTTTATTTAATTTTTTGCAACAAAAAAGCTGTTTTTAAGTCTGGTGTACCCAAAAAATGCGGTCTAGACTATGAATCTCACAGGATATAAGACCTTGAATCCCATAATCCATAGGCCTTCTAAACATCCTTATACCCAGATGACAATGAAAAAGGTATGGAGGGTTAAAATATTTCTTTTTTACCTATTTCATATCTACATTAATAACTAAATTTTGAAGATCTAATAAATATAGAGAATTCATTATATTTTCACCACTATAATAAATTAAACTTAAATAAATAGAATTTGTTTATCCTTAAATAATAATAGAGAACTCTTATTACCAATAAAAGATATATAAATAAAGTTTTTTATTTATGGATCATTCAAAATCGTAATTCTATTACTCGAGAATTAATATGGTAGGAAGAGTTATCTTGTAAATCCCTATGTACAAGTCTGAATCATTTCCCCCATTCCTAGAATAGTGATCAGATTCTCCATTTTCTAACTTCTTTTTACTTCATAGTTGTTTTAAATTTTCAAAAATTTGATAAGCACATCCAGTATCTAATACCCTTGAAGTAATATCATAAAAATTGACTTCTATAATGAAAATACCTGGTTTAGAATCCTTAATTCCACTAATACTTTTAAGCTCTTCTAGGAATTTCTTGAAATAACTTTTACAATGCCTTTTAATTCCACAATGAAATAACTTTTCTATTTTGGATTTTTCCATGAGGTTTTAGAGCTTGAGAATAATGCTTCAGATTATTTTTTAATTTCTCCTTCTAAGATTTTCCTTTAATTTTCCTTTATCCATCACATGGAAATATTTGGGTTACGACCATTGAAGGTTTACTTATGTAGTCCTTAATAAGTTAATGAGATCATGGAGTGTCCTGTTATTACCATTCATGCTATAATTAAGAATGATATAATTAAACAATCTAGGAAAATATTATAGGATCAAGTCTATAAATAATAAATTTGGGAGTGGAAAACCCATTCTAGCCAAATTTTAACCTACACAATAATTTTAAGTACATGAGTTGACAAAGGTCCAAAATTACACATTCTATATAGAAATAATGCCTTAAATATTTCATATCACTCTCACCTCAAATTATTTTGTTAAAGTTTATTTAATCATCCAATCATATTGAATGAATATGACAATTCATAATGTTTTCATAGCTTTGAATTCATAGTCTCTAGTAGGAGACATGAGATATCATTGGCATCCTACTTATACTTATTATAAGAATAATTATCCCCATAAGTATCACCAAAATTAAGTTCTTTAGGCATTTATTTCTCAAGAACATAAAACTTCTTCTCATGATGGAGAACAATTTTTAGGTTTCAATACCAATCGATGAAGTTGTTTTTATTCTATTTCCCCTTTTTAAGGATAGTCCAAAGAGAGTGGTTCAAGTTTGCATTATTGGATTCCATTTATTTAAAAATTAAGTAATAAGATTTATTAATATAATGTATTTAATAATATTCAATAATAACTTTTATTTTAAAAAATTCAAAAACATATCACTTACTATGTATTGTGAACCAAGATCCAAAATTCATCATGAGTTGGTTTAGCTATGGTGTTTCTCCCAAATCATGATTATTTTTACAGGAAACATTTTTCTAAAAATAATCCATGCTAATAATGGTTTCTTGGGTGGTGAATCTCATGCTCTATAAATTCATACCATGAATTTATCCTACACCTTGCCTCCAGATTTTTGACAATCATTAAGAACCCTGTCAAGTGAGACCCACATGCCCACATGAGAGATATTAATCTCTCCTCAACTAACACTTGATAGATCATAGGTGATTAGCTTTGGCATGACCCAACATGTTTTATTGATCGAGGTATTAAAGAGTATGCACATTGGAAGTCTTATACTTGATATTTGATTGAGGTTATTTTATAATATATTTGATCTCACTATTTTTAATGTTTGAATCCCTTGAATTTAATCAGTGTGTTGATTTTTATTAATCAATGCATCTAATGTACATCTATAAAAACCTCAATATGCATCCCATGAATATTTATATGCATCCAATGCATATTGAAATTACTAATAGTATCTATATGGATATATTAATATCATACACCCAACAATCCCACAGACAAATCTAGTAGAGTGAATATAGGACATTAAATCATGTGGTTAAAGAGATTGAGAAAAACATTACTTATCCAGTGTATCATCCCGAGTAAGACCAATCATCATAAATAAAAAAATTATCAATATAAATTTATAAACCTGATTTTTTTCATGTTTAATATTTTTTTAATGGTTGGATTAAATACATATATCCAACATTGATTAATGATTATTAATTAAATCAATTTTTTTATTTAAACTAATTTTATAATGTTAATCTCAAAACAAAATTTTATTTCACAATTCACAAGCCTCATAATTATTTATAATTATAAATTTATAGAAATTTTAAATTTTCAAAGTAATAGTGAATTCTCATAAATATAATAAAAGTGTCAATTAAATTTAAAAGGAGAAATTAAGGTGGTGGATTGTTCTCTTTTAAAATTTAAAAGCCTTTATTAATAATTACACTAAATGCATATTGGTAATAATTATTTGATACATTAAATGCATTTAAATCCTCCACCATAGATATTTAGAGTAAGAATAATATTATGAGAAACACATAATAAATGATATTAAAAATAATTGACATCAAGGAATTAAATTATAAATAAATCACAACGAAAATTCTATTCTCTAAAGAAAATAATTGTTTATTTAACATTTTAATTAAATGTTAATAAATAATATTAAAAATATAAATATTAAAATTTAATATTATTTAAAATATTTATATAGTAGGCCCCACATCAAAAATAAAATCTAAATACCTAAAAATATTTAATTAACATTAAATTGATGTTTTTTATTATATTAACCCTTATCAGTTAAAAACAATTAATATCATAAATAAAACATATAAAATATATAACAAATGGAACCACCAAACATTTTAAAATAATTAATAAGTTACATAATTAGAATAAAATGCATTAATTGTTTTTAATAAATGTTTTATACAACCCATTGACCACCAGTTAAAATAATTTTTTAGGATTATAAAATAAAATGTTACCAATATTAAATATTAAAATATTTATTTTATATATAATATATTCATAAAAATAATTACAAGTTTGTTTATAAAAACAAAACCATTATGACCCAAATACCATTATATAAATTTTAGTTGGGCTTTAGGAATCATTTAAAAACCATTAATAATAAAAGAATTCAAAAAACAAAATTATTTTAAATTTAAAACAAAAAACTTACAATGAGAAAATTATTATTTTCTCTCACCGATTATCCCATAAAAAATGGTCTCTATACTTTTATAATGATAAAATTATGATTTTATCTCTCATCAGAAAGGTGTATTTCATTCTTTGTTCTTCAGTCATTGAGATGAAGAATATCTCAAAGAATGATGGAGGGGGATTATTACTCAATGGTGTAGAGGATCATATTGAATGTGATTTCCGTTCCACTATTTTTTATACAACTATCCCCTTAGCCCCCCATTCATAGGTTCCTTGATCCAAGAATTTAGGCCATGATAATTTTTACATTTAATGTCAATGGTCAAGACTATTAATACAGTCTTGATCAAATCTCACTTGTCCATTTACTATTAACTCAGTAGAAAAAATATCAACCATTTATTAATAATTTCCATCCTTTATATTTATTTAAATGTATCTCATATATTTAAATAAATATAAAATGGGTTTCATGGAATTCTATTATAATTATATTATATATATAAATACAAAATTATAATAACATATAATATATATAGATCCCATATATATAAATAAATTTTATATTTAAAATAATTATAATTATTTAAAACAAAATATTTTATTTTTATTAATTATTCTAATCAAAATAAATCCCAGAAAATATCCAATAAAATTTATAAATACTCCATCATTAGAAAACTTATTGGAAAATCATTTTAATATTTTATATTATTTATATAAATTATGAATCCAATTCATAATTATAATATACCAAATAAAAGTTTTATCCGAATCTCATCACCCATGTGTATACTATATCAAGTTCCTAATATCTATGATATCAAGTTTGAGTACATGACATGGATTATGTTAACCCTTCATCACTCAAAATTAATATGTCTCTCATCAACATGAATTAACTAGACATATTAATACATCTAATGTATTAGGAATGGCCATGCACTTTCTTAATATAATTAAAACGAGGATCATGATGTCAAACCGATCACATTGGAAGAAAATTCTCAATATGAACTCAAGTGTTTTTCTTCCCATGATAAGTAACATACCCAACAACCATTTATTTATCTCAAATTCTAAAATGAAATAGAATGAAATAATAAGTATGAAAGTTCTCATGGAAAGTGTACCTTGAACCCATCATTCAAAGTAGATATGAATAACATCCCATAGGTGATACACCAAAGACATAAATTGGATAATACCTGTGGTATTTCTCAAGTTAAGTCACATCTGATTCAATTTACCCTACTAGTAACCTATGTGAGAACTTTATATATTAAAATTTATAAAAATAAATATTAATTATAACCAAACTTCACAATCCATACTTTTTTGATGGTTCTTGGCTAGGGATAAAATATTGACCTCAAGTACCAATAGAATTATTATAATAATTAGCGTGTTTAAATAAACATAACACAACATAATAATAATAGAAAATTGGATTTATTTATTTAACAAAGTAATACATGATACAAACATTATCCCAAAACACCATCTCAAGATTGGTCTCTAGGGAAAAGTTTACAATAACATGTTATGATGTTGATAAATTATCAAGTTGATTTCTTCATTGTGAACTATCAATATTATTCAAAATGAGAAGAGTGATTTCTATAGCATCTAACCCCACCTATTAATCATAGTTTCTGATGGTGACATGGGAAGTGACCTAACATGTCACTACCTATGATATGATTATTCCTTCAGTGTTTAGAGATTCATAACCTATGATTCCCACATACTATTAGATTCATCATAGAAAAAACTTCTTTATAACCCATTTTTTCCCTTTAATTACATGGATTGTCAAGGCAACGTCTCACATGTTCATCAACAAAAACACCAAATCAAATCTCAACCATGAAATTTTATATCATAATGACAATTAAAACATTTAAATCAAAATATTAAGTTGATTTTATATTTAATTACAAAACTAACCTATTAAAAATGATACATTTTCCTTAAATTTATAAAAAAATGTAGGGGATATTTTAAATTAATTACAAAATAAAATATTCAAAACATGTTTTTTAGTAGGAATTTACCTCCAAATTTATTTTGTCAATATTTATTATATGAGAGGTTCTTGAATGATATCTCTAAAGCTATGATACAAAGAATAAATCATTCATAACACTATATCTCTAAGGAGGCTTTAGTTGATACACCATGGAGATTATCCACTTGGAAATCTAAAATGGACCCATGATTGGGGTCTTAGAATCCCCTTACTCTATAACCACTGATAATCTATACATAAACATAAACTATCACTACCCTTATTAGTGATAAAAAAAGAGAATCCCAAGGTGAAGTTCTCAATTATATAATCCTTTTTGACTTTAGATCCTCCAAACATCTATCTCAAATTTTATGGTACCATCTTATACAATGGAATGGATATTGACTCAACACCTAATACTTGATCAATTGTAAACTTAAACTCCATCTAAAGTGGTAATTTTTATAAGTCTTAGGAAATAAATCCTAATATCAGTCTACAATAACAGGAATAACCAATAGTATCATATCCTCTTATCCACTAAATAAACACTTGTGGTCCGAGTTATGATCATACCCATCAGTGATGTTCAAGTCTAGCATGACTTTTCTATAAGATCCACTCCCTAAAAAAGGTAAAACAATCACCTGTAGGGGATGTGAAAGTTACACATCATTGCTAGCAGTCAATTTGTTCCCTATAATGATAAATCCAGTCTATCCCAAGTATAAAATTGAATATACTAATATAAATTACTAGAAAATACCATGGCTTCTCATACCCACTCACTACTGTGACACATATCAAACATTTCTAAATACCATTGGATCGCTTCCCTAGGTGTGTTTCTATGGTCATCATACCCACTAGACACTCTAATATCAAACCTATATATTCAATTGAATAGTAAGAAATAAAATATTGTGTTACTCCTAAATCAAATAATATCAATTCCAAGGTAGTTACTACTAATATTATAGCTTGAATTGTTGATAAAAACTCTTTATGATCAGAGGGAGTATTATCAATTGTAAAAAGTTGGATTGAACCTACACCTCAGTACTGGCCTCCTAAAACTTGAATACCACATAGCACACCACCTTATTATTGAAACTATCCTTGTTAAATATGTCCCTAGCTACACCCAAACCAAATTGAATAACCTCAACTACCACTCTAAAGTAATGATCATAGACCTAACCCAAATCCTTGAGCCATTATTTCTTCTATCCCAATATCTATATAAGAAAAATTCTTACATAACCACAATAGATGACCCATATTCCCATAAGAATGACACTCATTCGGTAATTGATCATTTTATGGTAGAATATTCCATGATTAACCACACTAGAAGCACTCAAGGGTGGTCTTCCCTCAAGGGGGAAGAGATGAACCTCAACCCTATTTTCCATTTATATCACCTCCCTATATCCATAAAATATTTACTTCATACTATTGAAACTCCCACTCCCAGATCCAATAAGAATGTAGAATGACCTAGAACACTATGATCTATCTAGTTCCAATCAATTATGAGGGCCTATCTCACCACCTCTAAAAAATAATCTTGGTGAAATATGTTCACTAGAACATGTATCAAGTGTATCAACCCATCCTAAAAATGTCTAACCTCAATTACATCATCCCCAATTAACATTAGAGAAAAATAAAGTAACTCTATGAAATTCATTATGCAATCCATTACTGATATCTCCCCTAGATAAGATGCATAATATCCTAAGATCTTATCCTATTTAGGTTCTCTAAGAAAATTTAATCAAAGAATTGATATGAAAATTCCTTATAATATGAACCCTCATATAGTGAAATAGATTTTCACTTAGTCAATAATTAGCTAGATTTTGAGTTTTAGAGTCCTTAGTCCCTAAAAGCCTAAATTAGTAAGTTAAATATATAAAAAATACTTATATAAATATTATGATTATTCTATTGGTCTTATAATAAAATGTTTACCCTTGGGTTAAATTTTGGTAATTTTACAAGAAACTTTAAATTCATAGAATTAATAATTATTAATAAATAAATATTTTTTCCATGAGTTTGAGTATTTAAATCACTTAAATGAGAACTTGGATTAAAAATATAACATTGTAGTTGTGTATGACTAGGGTGTTTTTCCTTGGAAAGCTATAAAGTTTGTGCTTATTTGACGAGAAGTGGACTAAGAAATTTTCTGTCTTAAATTAAACAACTAGATTATCTAATAAAAATAATCCATTATTTTTATATAGTGTAGTAGAATTTTCATAACCAAATGGTAATGTTGTGGTGCATGTGTTGTTTAGTGATGGGGAATTTGATGGGTATATTCCCTAAAGAACTTTTTTATCATATGCACTAGGACTAATGATATGAAATGATACATGCATATCATATGGCATGTTATAATATAACATGATATTTCCTTCATCTAATCATATGGTACGATTGAGGCATATCACTGGCTAGGATATATCTTAGCCATTTCATTTACATGTAAGTTCGGTTATGGAAGATGAACATTAATGTTTTAATGTTTTAAACTCTTCCATTAGTGATCATCAACAAGAATTTCATAATATAAAATATATAGGGAGAATGTTTCATTCTGGTGATGAATTCATAACTAGACAAGTCAATTTAATCATGTTTTATAATACACGGGTAAAAGAATGTGTACACAAGGAGTTTCGTCAAAGGCTATTTAAATAGTCTACCACTATGATATAGTGATAATATATGATTTCCCAATATTCTACCAATTCTTCCTAACCATAGCTCTCATCTTCTTCCTATTTTATACCATGAGGATCTAGAATTCCATGGTGTGTGAAAGAATCCTTCTTGAGTGTTTATCTATTTAGTACGCTTGTGGATAAATAAAAAAGTATGGATGATATTTTGTTTTGAAGTTACAAAGTATTGAATGATAACTAATAATGGGGGGTTGAATCTGTTTTTTTCACTTTTTATAAGTTTCAAGACTTTTAGAAAATTAACCCTTAAAACCTATTAAACTTTATTTCCTTAACATATTTTAGTAAATTATCATCCATGAAAAAGTAGGAAACAAAGTAAATCACACTATATTTATAAGGTTTGGTCTTAGTTTAAAAACCTACATCCTTACCATAGCCACTCCCATGGTTCTATGGAAATTCAATATTATGATGAAGTGAATAAAAATTGTTCCAACATCCATTAGAAACATTCTATCTCCCAATGGGATTTATTATAATGACTCCTATAAGTTTTCAAAGATTTATTACAAAAAATGTTCCACAACAAAAGTATAAATACTTTTTTCGATCTACTCCACAAAAATTCCTAGGTCTGATGAACTTGAGTCTGATGGCATTCAGTTTGATGAACATGATCTTATTGACTCAGTCTAATAGACTCAATATGATTCTACCTTCCCCAATCTACACATTTAAAACTCTATTCAAATGCTCATTCTGATATTCCATAGTCTAGTAAAAAAATTAGTTGTGTGATTTTCTAATGAGATATATATCTAAAAATAACTCTACCTCAACTTCTGACTTAAAATTCTATAACACTCTTCCTATTATAGACATCAAAAGGATAAATGTATGAATGTACTTTGATTCTCTTTATAGGTAACTTAGAATAGAAAAGGTGGTAAATTGAAAAACTTCCCCCACTTACTCAAATTTCAAATCTCTGTAAAACAATAATTTTTAAACTTTAACTTTGACTACTTCAAACCTTCTCAATATATATCCAAAATAAGTCTTATAAAACATAATAACTTTTCTTTAGTTTGATATAACTTTCTAAACTTCATTTTGATTAACTTCCTCAGCTTCATTCTAATGTAACTTCCTTAGATGTAGTCTGATATAACTTCCTCATCTTCAGTCCCTTGTAACTTCATTACAATATAACTTTCTCAGATAATTATGATATGAATTTATTCCTCATCCCATTATGATCTAACTATATTCTTAATCTCATTAAAATTTGAATTTCTTCTTCTTTACATTATTATCTGACTATTTTCCTCAGCTCCTTACAATTTGGCAATATTCCTCATCTCATTACGATCTGACCATCTTCCTCAGCTCATTATGATCTTACTTTATTCCTCTGTTCATTACGATCTAACTATCTTCCTCTAAGCCTGTCAAATTAAGTTTCCTTCTTAGAATCAGTTTGATTAACATTCCATCTCAGAGTCAGGCTGATGGAATTCCCATTATGATGGAAAATATTTGATCGTGACTCCACTTAGAAAATTTTATATTCTTCAAATAAAATCATCTTTAACTCATTTAGACTTTTGAAAAACTTCTATGTCTGGTAATTTTGGATCCAATGGAGACTTTTTCTTGATATCTGGAACCGCTAAAATATTTACTACTCCTCCATTTATTCAAAAGATTTTATCATGAGATTTTTCATGATTTATAATAACTTTAAGATTGGAGAATCATTATTTTACTGATGGTTAGAAAGTTTAAGAAATTTATAACTCTTGGAATCACTATCTTTATTTGACCTCTTCAAAAACATTATGAATTTCATTATCAAGAAATTATTTCTAACAAAAATCATGTTCTATAAATATTGAACTTCAAACCGATGAACATGAGTCTGATTGTGTGTCCAATCAAATTTTTTTGAGAACTTTTAGCTTCCATATTACTTACACCTTCTACATCTAGTACTGATCAGTTCAAAAACTTATGTTTAGAAACTTGTGTCTAGAAAACAACTTTCTCAAATATAAAAACTTTTCTACCCCATTGTGTTTGGATTCATATATTCAGAAAATTTTAGTTTTCTTACAAAAACTCATTCTGATAGACTGGGTCTGTTTCTGAAGAACAAAAAATATCTTTTATAATAAATATTAGTTGTCAAAGAATAAAATAAATTTTCAAAAAAAATCATCACAAAGGTTCTTCAATCTCTCCATTTGGATTTTTCAACAACGCTCATTAACAAATTTTTCAACTCTCAGAATTTTTTCACAACTCAAATTTTGAAACAACTTAATGTTTTCAACCTTTATCAAAACACAACCTTTATCAATAGAGAGTTTCCTGAAACCACACTACTAGATAAAGTATTGCTTTTTAAGGAATTTCATCCCTTGGTGGTAAGAACTTTTTTTGGCCATGTAAAGATAAAATCTCCCTTACTTCTATATTTTCCTCTAAGTTTTCTTTTTCTCACCCTTTTTTTTCTCTCTCCCCCGTTTTATGATAACCAAAAATTAAAATTAATTTTATAAATACAAGTAAAAACTTCTTACTAAGTACAAAGTTGTTAATTTATCTCCCCCTTTGTCAATATAATCCAAATAATGGTGGGGGTACTTCCTTGTGAGGATTAAGAAGTCATTGGAGGAGGATGAACATGAATTTACAGCCTCAACTCAACAAACCTTTATTTTGAAATTTCCTTTATGAAGATATCAACAATTTGATAATTAATTGAAATATATTCTATCAAAACATGTCCAACAAAAAAAATTCTTTTATAAAGTGAAACTTTATATCAATGTGTTTTGATCTTGAATATTGGACATGATTTTTAGAAAGATCAATTTCACTCTAATAATAAAAAAGTATCTGAAATGGTTTAGAAAATATTACTTTCCAATCTTCTAGATGATATTACATCCATATCATCTGAGTATAGGCCTGAGTAGGAACAACATATTTTGATTTTTCTGTTCTCGAAGTTACCAAACTTTGGTTTTTACTATGAAAACTTACACAACATTCACCCAAGAAAAATGTTCCTCCTAAGGTTGATTTTCTATCATTACAATCTCTTGACCAATTGAAATCAGTATAACCATGAAACTTCATCTAACATTTTTTTTATATAATAACCCATGTGAATTTGTTTCTTTAATATATCTCAGAATTATCTTTTCTACCAACGTATGTGGTTCTTTTGGATTACTTTGATACCTATCACTTAAAGTCACAACATAAACAATATCAACCCTTGAGGATATTAAGTAAAGTAAACTTCCTATCAGCTTCTGAAAGTCTTACTTATTCAATTTTTTTGCAGAATCATATTTACCTATTTTTTTTCTCATGAATATAAGAGTAGAAACTTATTTGGATTCTTCCATCTCAAAATTCTTTAAAAAATTACTAGAATACTTTTCTTGAGATAAGAAAATATTATTTTCTTTTTTTAACTTGTAATCCAAGGAAGAAAGTTAATTTTCCCAACATTGACATTTCAAAATCCTTATTCATTTCCTCAGCAAACTCTTTAAAAAAATTTTCTTCCTCCCTAGATAAAATTATATCATCTGCATAAACAATTACAATTAAAGATACAGAGTCAACATCCTTTACATATAAGTTGCTATTAAATTTTCCTTCAAAAACATTTAACATTCTCAAATAGCTATCAAGTTTTGAATACCAGGAACATGGGGTTGGTTGTTAGGTTAGAATATAAAAAGTAACACAGTAGAGGGGGTGAATTGTGTCTTCTCAAAATATTCCACAATTCTCACTTTAGACACCCACTGTATTTTATATGAATTAGAAGTGTTTTTATTCAATTATGAAAATATTCATAAGATAAATTGAAATAAATAATACAACTTTTTATAATGGTTTGGGGCATAAAGATCCCCTACTCCACATCACCAAATACTCTCTCTATGAGCTTTTTGAATTTCACCAGTATAGTCCTCTTATCATAAAACCAAATATCCACAACTAAGTGCAGGGAGTTGACACCTTTACAAGACTAATTACAAAAGTCTTCTATTTCAATAATAGAGAACCGATTATCCATATCTTAGAACAATAAGTTGATTCTCCACAAAAACTAAGTGTGAGTAGTTGAAAATACAATAAATAAAAAGATATTGATTTAAGTGGTTCAGGTTGATCTTCACAGTTGTAACAACACACAACTGGAATATGCTGGTTCTTCTTCTTCAGAAAATAATATCTTTAAGATTGAAGTAGTATGAAGTGATCCTTATTTCACAATGTTCTTCAAATAAGAATAACAACAATTAGAAGTAGTGATATTATATTAGAACAATTAACTACATGTATGACTTCAAAGTAAAGTCTTATTTTTGATTCATTCATTCTTTTCAGCACTGTAAAAGATTTTCAATAAAGCAGTCGTCTATCACACACAAAGATATATTTTTTGAAATATTCTGAAGAAATATATAGAACATATGATAACTTGTTTCGATAATCTAGATATGAAAGAATAGCCTGATTGATCATGAGAATTAAAATTTCAATTGACCAAGTGAGTCATAACTTTCCTTAGAAATAGGAATGATTTTCTCCAAAAAACACGGTTCTTTTGAAACAATCAAAAAATGATCCTTGAATCGATATTTAAATCTAACTTAACTATTGCGGTAATCTCGTATTAAAAAAATGGCTTGAAGAACTTTGACATTGAGAACACAACGTAGGGTTGAACTGTGTATCATAGGATTTCTTCACGTAGCGTAGGGTTCCTATCAACGTATCATTCCTTATCCATACATTCATGTTTATGTAATGTAGGAAACAAAGTACGATAGGGATTATGATCCATACGTTTATCCTTATTAGTGTAAAAACCTAAATGTAGCATTGATGAACCATACGTTAAATTTTCCCAAATGTAGTGTATGAATAGTGACTCTAGACTCCAATTTAGGGTTTTTGATCCATACACTTGCAAATTTCCACATGTAGGGATGTTCTTCCAAACACAAACTGTTTAGCACAGAATAGGGTTGATACCGTATGAAAATTTTATCCTTTCCAGCACAATGTAGGGATGGAAATGGTGTTTCAAAAATCATTTTTTAATTCTAAAAACTTTAAAACAAAATATAAATTCATGTAAATCTCACATAACAAAACATCATTAGAAAACAAACAAGGGTAGTTTATATCATTAAAATCATCATAAATCATAGAGTATTTTTGAGACAATACATGCCTAACAATCTCCCCTTTTTGATGATCACATAAACCATAACATAATCCTTAACAAAAAATAAATAAAATATATGATTTGTAAAACACAAAAGTTGATATAATTTTTTTTTTCAAAATTTTGATTTACAAAAAAATTTTGATAAAGAAAATTTTCAAATAAATAAAATGTTGTTGTTTTAAAATATTCACTACATCTCCCCAGAGATAATTTCCAAAAACTAAAGAGATAGTTTCCATAAACTAAATTTTCTCCCCATTTTTATGATATAAAAAGATGGTTGATCAAATAATAAATGAAATAAACCATAGTTAATATATAACATAACTAAAAATGAATAGTTACGAATGCAGTCAAAAGAAAATTAAATCTAATATTGGTAGTGAAGTATTGAATGGAAATAAAGGTAAATAAATCTAGATATGAAGAAACTGAAGTTAAGTTAAACTTACATTCAAATGACATAGTACAATCTACAATCAACATGGGACTTAAAAATGAATGGTTTTAGAGTTCAGTTTCAATATAAACAGAGGGTTTTTATGGATGAGGAATGGCATGAACATCAATGTTAAGATCAATCAGATTCAACAGAAGGATTTGAAAATGGTTGTTGAACACTTCTATCAAATACTTAAGCACCTTTTTAAAATCATTTACAATTTCAAATTTTGAACCAAATTGATTTTGACAAATGAACTCACAGCTTCTTCTATCTAAATAAAAGAGTTCAAATGGTCCTTGTCTTGATGAAGCACTAGTACCAACCGGGTTTCATTCTAAGTGATCTGACTTATCAAAAGCTTCTGATTCTCCAACAAAACATTCAAAGGAATTCTATCACACTGAAGAGGGTGTAGAATGCCATTAAAATCATCCAAAACAAAAGTAATTGCCTCAAACTTCCTGAGCAGTTATCATGGTATTTGTTGAGAAGAGGTAGATTCTCTATTGATTTCCTTGAGAGATTGAAACTATCTTCCAATTATTACCTTAAACTCATACAACTCTATTTTCTTGAAGAAATCATATTTTAATTCAAAAATTCTCTTGACATATTTTCTATAAACTCCTTCAGACCTCCAACTGAAATAATATTTCCCTTGAATTCTCTTAAATGAAGCTTCTGATCTTTATACTATGATATTGGTACTGAAGTAACTCTATACTCTTCAAAATTTTTGTTCTCAACCTCTAAATGTTCTTGTAAAAATGAAAAATGCGCCTCTAATAGTTATATCTTTATAACTTGAGATTTGTATTTAGAATCAAAAGATTCAGGAGAATTATCTCATGATGGATCAACTTCAACTATAGCCAGGGTTGGATCACCAGCTTCTTCTAGTCTGTTGCCCAAATCAGATCCTCCCAAAACTCTAATATTAGAAACAATTTGAGTTCTAGGATCAAGGATCTCTTCCCTGTGAAGTTCATTACTTTGATCCTCATGCTCAATTTGCTCAACCACTTGAGATTCACAACCAACGTCTCCTTGCTCACCAATTTTATTAGAATCCAAACCTCCACTAGTCTCAACAATAACTTCTGGGATATTAACTGAAACTATTCTTCTTTTTCTAACAAAGGATGATTCTAGCCTAGATGTTCCTTCATATTCTTCTAGCCTCTGGCATACTAAACCAACGAAAGGGATAACCCTTTTCTTCCCCTAAGCAGTAGCCAACAAATTCTGTTGCTGTTCTACTCCAACTGGTAGTAAACTATGGAAATATCTTCTCTAGATAAAACCAAGATTATTTACTATTCCATCATTCAACGTGTTACTGTGACGACACCTATTTCCAAAAAAACATATTTACCATATTTCCTTTCCTTTGAAGAAATAAAGAAATAATATTACTATAGGGATAATATCCCATCTTAGCATCCGGGTGGCAGTAGTGATTTATATATCTTATCATAAATTGAGGAAAATTAAACTTAATATTATTCAGAAACCAAAACATGATATATATGTTTGGATAGAGGAATTTCTCAAGCTCAATGGTCCTAGTAAAAATCCATGGTTGAATAAACTTCATCATCACACGACAATCATGAGAATGTTATTTTGTAAATACTTTCTTGAAACTTATTTTCCCAAACAAAGAAAAAATTATGTCCTTAGGAACATGTATTCCATTACTAATGTTTCATAAATCGAACTAAAACTCCCCCTTATGAGTACATCTTAACATCTCAACCATTTCCACAGAGGAAAATGAGAATTCTTTATGATCTATCTTATAGATAATTGAATATTCTTCAAAACAAGAACTAAACAAAGTATTCTTACAAAATTCTTTAACTTCTATATCATAAACCATTGGCATATTATCTTCTATAAAATTTTAAATCAAATCTTGAAAATGTATATCTTCCATAAGAAAAAAATTTGTAGAATCTATATATTCAAAATCAATTACCTTTCCTTACAAAACTTTGTGAGATTTCCCTAAAGCATATATACTATTTTCCAACTCAGCGTCAATAGATCTTCATGAGGCTACCATTTCTAAAGGTTTAAAAATAGAAGGTATTGAAGGTTTAGGGTTTTTGGTAGATGGGAAATGAAAGAGATAGGCACTTTGTAAGTCAAAAGTATGTGTATGAGAGGATAAAGAGAGTGGGAGAAGGAAATATTTTTTTCTCATTCTGATTTAGGATGTACTCATTACTTTTTAAATTTGAAAATACAAATAAAATAAAATTAAATAAAATTATTTTCAAAATATATTAAAATGTAATCTCATAAAAAAAATCCAAAAAACTAAAATGAAATAAAATAATACATAAGTAAAATATATTAAATAAAACTTAATAAAACAAAAAAAGTGTGACTGGAAATAAATTAATAGACAATCCCTTAAATTCAAATAATCCTAATCACCCTTAATAAAATCAAAACTAGGACTGGAAATTGGTTTAGTAAAAATATATGCTAATTGATATTTAGTATTAACAAATTATAAAGATATATCCTTTTTAAGGATATGATCCCTTAGAAAATGATGCCTTATATCAATGTACTTAGTCTTAGAAAAACTTATAGGATTTTTAGAGATATTTATAGAACTAGTATTATCACATAAAATAGGTATACTATTAAATTTTAGTCTAAAGTATAATAGAGTATTTTTATCCATAAAACTTGTGCAGAACAACTACCAGTAGATACATATTCTACCTCAGCAGTTGATAGGGAAACAAAGTGTTGTTTCTTACTAGACCATGAAACTAAAGATTTTCTAAGAAGTTACAGGTTCCTGAGGTAAATTTTCTATCTAATCTACACCCCCTGAAACCAGTATCTGAATATGAAATTAAATTTAAATTAGATGTTTTGTGTAACATCCCGCTTCCAGAAGCTACCAAGAGGTGCCCCGTACCTGGTTGGTCACATGGCCTCAAACACATTTCCCCGAATGCCAGAGGCTGCCGACTAGTAGGGAGGGCCTTAGGTGTGATAGTGGGGAAACTATTCCCTCATTGGTAGAGTAATGTAGTAGAAATAAACAGATAACAATAGCGGAAGCAATAATGATACCATACAATAGTATACAATGGAAGACTGAAATAAATAAATAACTGGAGCACATATATAAATTATGCATGATACATATGTCTAGGAAAGAATATAAACAAGTCACAATGATGGAATATAGTAAAAAACAAAATTACAAAGATGACAAATAAAATCCAACAGTATTACAAGCCTTAGTTTGGTCCCATTCTCCCCAGCTCTACAGTAATCAAGTACCTGAAGTAGAAGGGTTCTTGCCCTTATCTTTACCTGTAGCAATATAATCTGTTTGGGCCCTAAAGCATGACCCAAATAGTATGTGAAACAAATCCCAATAGGAAACCACCGAAAGATATGTTCCTAACATTCAGTTAATATATATGGAAGGCAATAAGAAAATGAAGCAATAAGCAAGGAAGTACTCAAAGTAAATAGTCCTATAGTTTCATTTACAAATATTTGCGTTTAACAATTTAACCAACCAAAAAACATACAATAAACCCTATGGAAAAGTTCTCATAATCTATTCCCTATGGTTTAGCTACAAGAGAAAATATAACAAATACTCTCTGAGGAATCACTCACTGTCAATTCCCCCTATATTCATGTCTAATCAAAGACTCTCTGAGGAAGCACTCACCGTCAATTACCACTATAGTCTTATAATGGTAAACTACAAACACTACGAGGAAGAACTCAGCGTCAATTACTCATGTGGTCTCGTAACTTAGCTATATACACTTTGAGGGAGCACTCAATGTCAATCCCCTCTATGGTCTCGCAGTGTGATAAATATAACAGACACTCTAGGAAAGCCCTCAATGTCAATTTCCCCTATGGTCCCACTACACCTGGTTCACGTAGCCCAATGTAAAGAAATCATGCACAAATGATAATCAACAGCCAAATTAAACCTCAAAGTACTACTTGGATAAATTAGCTACAAGGCATGGCATAACGTATTAGATAAATAATCACTCCATCCAAAAAACACTAGGAATGGAAAATAATAGCCTAATAGGAAAGGCTAGACCAAATGGATAAAATCAAACAAGCATGGGAAAACACATCCATAACAAGGTAAATAACCCTATTTATAATCATAAACCCTCTACTCAAGCAAACAAGGCATATCAGGAAATATCATGGTTAAAAACCATAAACACGCAATACCCTGAGCAAGGGTATTGGGAACTTTCGCACATATAACTCAAAGAATAACTACGAAAAGGAAAAAACCACCTACCTCGGCGTTGTATGAATGATATACGTGAACCTCAATCCTTTAATCTACCTAGGGTGATGTAGATATAAAAAAATGATAAAAAAATTCAACCAAGGATATCTCGTTAAAGAGAAGAAATCAGGAAAAGAGGATCTATAAGTAGGAAGAGCTTACCATGACGATTACAATGCAACTGACAGCAGTCTATTCGGAGGCCAGAAGAGCAGTCAGGGGCTCAGAGAATATTCATGGCCTTCGGTCTCTCCTGGATGATATGGATGAAGAAGAAGGGTGTTTTGACGATTATATGCGACCCCGGTCCGTTTAATGAAAAAAAGTACACGATGTCTCTTTTAAAAGTACACGGTGTGTACTTGCCTTTATTGAGCTCTGCTTTATGCGGTTTCTAGGTCACCCCACACAACCATGTGTATGACCATTACACGGATAGCACATAGCTACCCACGACAACTGAGTACACAATGTGTACTTATAAGTACATGACGTGTACTCTTGAAATTTCCAGAAACTCATATTTTCTAAAAAACAACCAGAAAAGAAGATTAATACCTAAATAGAAGATTCGGGTTCTTAAAAAATTCCCTCTTTAAATAAATTCATCCCTAAATTTCCCTATAAAGGCAACATAGAAGAAGAATAATCAAACATCTCCATATACTACAATCATACATCGACCTCCCTCTACTAAGTCTCATCATTTACTCGCTTGTGCTTCCATAGCACTCATACTAGAGGAATAGACCAGACATGGAGAACCTTCACACTGTGATAAAAAATCCAAATAAGATTCTCCTTGAATGATGCGTCCACCTCTATCTCAACCTCCTCAGGTTGAAAGACATGAGACAAGTCTGAGAAGTAATGTTGTAGCTGAGAAACATGGAAGATGTCATGCATAGCCTGATACATCTAAGGTAACTATAACCAATAGGCAACCAGCCTGACCCTTTCCAAAACCTCAAAAGGCTCGACATATCTCCGTGAAAGCTTGCCCTGTCTCTTAATCCTACTGTGTCCCAACCTAGGTGTGACACGTTGAAAAACTTAATCTCTGACCTCAAACTCTAGAGGTCGTCCCTGTCGATTGGCATAAGACTTTTTCCATGACTGTGCAATATCCATCCTCTTTCAAATCAACTCCACCTGTTCCGTGGTCTCCTGAACAAGAAGAGGTCCCAGCATAGTTGCCTCTCCTACCTCAATCCAATATAAGGGTGATCAGAATGGCCTACTTTACAAAGCCACATAAGGTTCCATCTGAATAGTTGATTGAAAACTATTATTGTAGGAAAACTTCACAAGAAGAATGGGTTTCTCCCAAGAACATCCAAAGTCTAGAATGCATGCTTGAAGTATGTCCTTCTGCACCTGAATCATATGATCAGACTGGCCATCTGTTAGGGGGTTGTAAGTTGTACTCAGAAGTACCTATGTACCCAAAGACTTCTATAATCCCTTCCAGACCTGAGAAGTAAAATGAGCATCCTTTTCTGAAAAAATGGAGTGTGTAAATCCATGTAAATGTACAATCTATCGGATGTACAAACTTCCAATATCATCAACACTGAAAGTCTTCTTGATCACTAAGAAGTGAGAAAACTTTTTGAGTCTGTCAATGAAAACCCAAACTGCATCATTCCCTCAAGGAGACCTTGGAAAACCTGTCACGAATTCCATCACGACATCATTCTACTTCTACTCGATAATGGGTAACTATTGAAAAAGCCCTACTAGTCGCTGATGCATTTCTTTTGCCTACTGACAGGTGGAACACCTCATGAAAAAACTAGAAACATCTCCCTTCATACCTGGACACCAATACTGATGGTGCAGATCTTGACACATATTGGTGACACCGGGATGAAATGTCCAAATTGAGGAATGAAAGTCCCGCGTCAGCTCCTAACATATGTCTGATGGAACCCACACGCATCCATGGAAACACAAGATCTCATCCTCACTTACTGTCCATCCAGGAATAGGGTCCTCTCCTGACACACTCTCCTGTTGAACTAGGCCTTCAAAATCCGATAGTTGCCTCATCCGCACTCGATAAAGTAGAGTAGAGGTAATAGCCACAGAAGAAAGAAACGTCTGACCCTATCTATTGTGCACCTCCATATTAATCTTAGAGAACAATGCCATAATATGTCACTCACTTCTAGCCTCATAAACTGCCTATATCCGAGTCCTCCTGATCAACACATCAACCACATCATTTCCATTCTGAGGCATGTAGGCAAGATCAAAGTCAAAGTACTGAAGGTACAAAACCCACCTTCACTGTCTCAGATTTAGATCATGCTGAATGAAGATACACTTGAGAATTTTTTGGTCGATGAAAACCACCAAATTCTCTCCTAGAAGATTATGTATCAAACAGCATAAAGCATGAACAACTGTAGCCAACTCGAGATCATGCGTCGGGTAATTCCTCTCATGTGGCCTCAACTGCTGAGACCCGTACACAACGACTCCTTCTCCCTACATAAGCACTAATCACAGGCCAATACTTGATGCATCACAGTAAACAGTATAGATCTCTCCCAGCTCTTGAAATACTAGTATCAGTGCAAAATTCAACCTCCCTTTCATCTCATGAAAGTCTTACTTACAAGAATCTAACCACAAGTACTTCACACCCTTCTTAGTCAGGCCCGTAAGTGGTGCTGCTAAATGTGAGAAGTCTTGTATGAAATTTCTATAGTAACCAGCCAGCCTTAGAAAACTCCACACCTCAAAGAAGTTCTTTAGCCGCTCCTAGGAAACTATTACTCTCACTTTCTCTGAGTCCACTGATACTTCTTTCTCTGAGATAACATGCCCCAAGAAGTGAATCTAGTCCATTCAAAAGTGGAATTTTGAGAGCTTAGCATATAACTGATTCTCTCTCAATGTATTCAAAACGATCTAAAGATGTGTGGCATGGCCATGTAGAGTGTGAGAGTACACCAATATATCATCCAAAAAAACCACCACAAAAGAATCCAAGTATGGATGGAACACTTGGTTCATTAGTGCCATGAAAACTGTAGGCGTGTTCGTGAGACCGAATGGTATAAACACATACTCATATAGACCATACCTGCTCTAAAAGGATTTAATGGGTATATCTAATGGCCTAATTCTCAAATAATGATAAATGGATCTCAATTCAATATTCGAGAACACTCGTGCTCCTCGAATATGATCAAAGAGATCACTAATACTCGAAAATGGATATCGGTTATTGATTTTCAACTCGTTCAAATTCTGATAATCCACAAAATTTTAGAGGGTACCGTCAACATTCTTCAAAAATAGGATAGGAGAACCCCAAGGAGAAGTACTGGGTTAGATGAACCCCTTATCCTGCAACCTCTCTAGTTGCTTCTCGAGCTCCTGTAACTCTGGTGTAGCCATCCGATAAAGAGGAATGGACACCGGTGCCGCTCCTAGAAGAAGCTCAATAGAAAAGTATACCTCTCACTCTATAGGAAAACCTAAAAATTCCTCTAGAAATAAATTCCTGAAAAAATACACCACTGGAGTAAAGTCCAACTGTGAAGTCCCGTGGTCATCCAGATATAGAATGGAAATCTAGGTTGTAACTCCTCCCAAACCATGATGCTTGGGTCCTACTCTTCTTTCCTATACATCTCATTCTCCCTTATGAAGAATAAATCCACCCTCTGGTGATGTGAAACTCAACCGATGACGATATCGGTCAAAAATAGAATGGAAGGTAAAAAACTAGTCTATTCTGAGAATGATATCATAACCTGTCATCTTTAGGACATAAAGGTCCCATAAAAAGTGACACCCACCAACCTCGAGAGGGGACTCTTTACACTGACGTACACTGGATGTTCTAGTCCCCAACAGAGTGTCTAGTGTCAAGATATCATCAAAAGAAAATATACAAAGCCCAAGGCTTTCCATAATAGAAACAAATATAAAGCTATGGGAAGCCCCTATATCGAAAAGCACAGAAGCTAAAAATGAGGTAACTAGGATCGTATCTCACACTATAGGGGGTTCAGGATCCTGCTCCTGTTGGGTCTTATCCAATGCAAAACTCTGACCTACACCATGACCCTGTGACCCTACCTGACCACCCTAAGCTGATCCACCATATTGTCACTGAAAGCCTACCAACTGGCCACCGCGACCACGACCTCCACCTCAGATGAAACGGCCAGAAGAACTCCAGTTCTTAGACTGATGAGAAAATGGTGGCGGCTTCTCCTGAACAAGGAGTCATAGAAGAACCTCTGTCACCTGGTGATGGTGATAAAAACTGAAAAAAGTGCTTAAGATGACCCATATTACCACAAGATCGGAACTCCACTTGTTCTTTCAGGAAATGTGGCCAGGTATGCCCAAACTTCTTGCACTGGTAGCATACCACCTGGCTACCTAAATGTGCATCCCGCCTACTCAGATCTCCTTGTGTAGACTCCCTATGGTGCTTTCTACTATCAGCCAGAGAAGTACCAACTTTGTATGCTGAACCATCCTGGCCCACAGCTCCAGAATCTCTCAGGTTGTGATCCATGATCAGCTCTTGGTTGACTATAGAAGTGATGGAAGTCAATATGAAGATGTTCACCTGAGCCTTAATGTCTTTCTTAATACCTTCCTTAAACTTCCTCACTAGGAATAACTCATCTCCCCCTAAAAAGGGTGTAAAGCACTATTGTTCTGTGAAGCGAGAAGAACACTCCATAACTGAAAGAGTACCCTACTCCAAACTCATGAACTCTCAGGCTCGATCAGCCCTCAAGGTCTCTGGATAGAAGTAATCATATAAGGTATGATGAAACTAATACCAAGACATACCATAATGGAATCCTGACTACGAAGCCACATCCCACCATCTCTTGGAAGAATCCTGAAGCATATCAGTAGCGAGTTTCACCCTCCTATCTAGAGGAGTCTCCAAATGCTTGAAGATAGAAAGCATGGATTCTAACCATGACTCTGTAGCCTGAGGTCCTCCTTCCCCTATAAAGGTGTGAGGATGATGCTGCTAGAAAACCCACATCAATTCTACCATTGACGGGGTAGGATGCAGTGCTCCCTAGAAGGTCTGCATGAACCTCATAAATCCCTCTTAGAACTGTGCGTTATCACCTGTGTCCAAAATGATGTTTGATGCCAAGACTGGAACTACTGGAGGATCTGCTAGTGGCCCCTGATCGGCCATTTCTTTAGTCTGATCACCATTCTGTAACTGGTGCACAACCAGAGGATGCCTCGATGGCATGACTCAACAAAGTCAAGCACAACTCTTAGATCAATATTATAAAGGACTGAAACATATAAGTGTAATAAGGGAACATGAAAAAGAAGTCATTCAATTTTTTCAAAACATGGATACATGGTGTGTATAACCCTTACACGATGTGTTCCTTTAAGCCTTCACATGGGCTTGTACTTCTTCCAAATCTGGTCATGTAACACGCCATACACACGACATGTTCTCCAAAGACATGGTGTTTACTTGATTTGTTTCCCCTGAATGAGTTCTTCTACATGACTAACCCACACAATTTTCCTAGGAAAGGACTGAATGATATGTTTTTTCCAGACACAACATGTACTGCTTAGGTTTCAACTGCCCGTGTAGTTAGTCACACAGTTGGACACATGACTAACTCTACACGGAGTGTTTATGCTAGACATGGCTTGTACTAGAAGGATTACACCACCCCGTGTTGTTTGTTACACAACTAGATACAAGGGTTATACTACACGGCGTGTTCAAGCTTGAACCGACGTGTATAACCTATGTTTTATCCATCTGTGTCGTTAGTCACATGGGTGGACACAAGGTCTACACACACGGTGTGTACATCCGGTATATGGTGTGTCTCACCAAAGATTTCCCAACCCCATGTCTCTACCCACACAACCATTGACATGGTTAGATACTACATGGAGTGTACATAAGTACACGACGTTTACTTAAAAAAACCAATTTTTTTCTCGAACAGAAGGACACATGGAATGTATTCATTATTACACGTCGTTCATTCTGGATTTTTCTAGACAGTAATCCTCAGAAACTACTCTAGAACCCCAGGAAAACATTGAAACAACATTAAAGTTCCAAATTCTTTTCAGTGAGGGCCCATACTCCCTGCGAATCAAAGCTTGTAATCTTATACATGTTATATATAAACATAACAAAGCAATGATCCACCAAATTCCAGTCCATGAGGACCCATAACACCTCAAGAACCGAAGTTTGGTGTTCATTAAAACTAAATATTACATATTATAAATACCATATCAAATAGATGGTATTCTATCAAGGAATATATCAAAAAAGCATGCATATCTAACACAACATCTATCACAACAACATGCAATCAGTAATGCACCCTAAATGGCATAGAAAGAATGCATGACATGTGATCTCTAGAAATTGACTATATGATGCATGAGATGTCATAACCTCATGTCATTTGGTTGAAATAGAAATATAATCTCAATAATATCAATAATAATAACACAATACTTGTGAATCACCCAATGGTGAAATCAAATCATCTGTAATAATTTCAAAACCATAAAAATCCCAATATATGAGGTAATTTGGCTTTTCCCTGTACACGAGTTAGTAAATCCCATGAACATCTTATTACCAAGTACCTATTCCTTATTATCTTTGAATATAGGCTCCAAATAGTAATTCAAGAGAAAAGAACCCCTCTGATACCACTTTGTAATGTCTCGGTTCTGGAAACTACCCAGAGGTACCCCGTACCTGGTTGGTAACATGGCCTCAAGTACATTTCCCCAAATGCTAGAGGCTGCTAACTAGCAATGAGGGACTTGGGTGTGATAGTGGGGAAACTATGCCTTAATTGGTAGAGTAATGTAGTGGAAATAAACAGATAACAATAGTGAAAGCAATAATGATACCATACAACAATAGACAGCGAAAGACTAAAATAAATAAATAATTGGAGCACATATATAAATAATGCATGATAAATATGTCTAGGAAAGAATCCAAACAAGTCACAATGATGGAATATAGTACTGAACCAAAGTACAAAGAAGAAAAATAAACTCCAACAGCATCACAAGCCTCATCTTGGTCCCATGCTTCCCAGATACACAACAATCAAGTACCTGAAGTTGAAGAGTGCTTTCCCTTATCTATAACTGCAGCAATATAATCTGTTTGGGCCTAAAAGCATGACCCAAACATGGTGTGAGACAAATCTCAGTAGGAAAACACCCAAAAAACTATTCTTAACAGTCAACGAATATATATGGATGGTAATAAGAAAATGAAGTAATAAGAAAGGAATTACTTAAAGTAAACAGTCCTACAGTTTCATTTACAAACATTTTCTTTTAACAATTTAACCAGCCAAAAAAAATACAAGAAAACCTCTATAAAATTTCTCACAAACTATTCCCTCTAGTTCAGCTATAAGAGAAAATATAAAAAAACTCTATGAGGAAGAACTCACCATCAATTCCCCCTATAGTTAGGTGTAATTAAAGACTCTCTGAGGAAGCACTCACTGTCAATTCCCCCTATAGTCTTTTAATGGTAAACTACAAACACTCTGAGGAATCACTCAACATCAATTCCTCTTGTGGTCTCATAACATAAATATAAACACTCTGATGGAGCACTCAACATCAATCCCCCCTATGGTCTCATAGTGTGATAAATATAACAGACACTCTGGGAAATCCCTCAACGTCAATTTCCCCTATGGTCCCACTACAACAGGTTCCCATAGCCCCGTGTAAAGCAATCATGCACAAATGATAATCAGCAGCCAAAGTAAACCTCAAAGTACTATTAGTCTAAATTAGCTACAGGGCACGGCACAATGTATTAGATAAATAATCACTCCATCCAAACAACACTAGGAATGGAAAACAATAGCCTAATAGGCAAGGCTAGACCAAACGACCAAAATAAAACAAGCATGGGAAAAAATTTCCATAACAACGTAAATAACCCTATTTACAATCATAAATCCTCTACTTAAGCACCTAAGGCATATCATGAAATATCAGGGCTAAAAACCATAAACATGCAATACCCCTAGAAATGATATTGGGAACTTTTGCACATATAACTCAAATAATAACTACGGAAAGGCACAAACCACATACCTTGACATTGTACGAATGATATACATGAACTTAATACCTTGAATCTCCCTAGAACAACGTAGATCTACAAAAACTATGAAAAAGTTCAACCGATGATATCTTGTGAAAGAGGAGAAATCCAGAAACAAGGCTCTAGAATAAGGAAGATCTTACCTTGGCAATTCCAATGCAACTGACAGTGGTCAATTCAGAGGATGGACGAGGAGTTGGGGGCTTAGAGAATATTTGTGGCCTATGGTCACTCCTGTACGAGAAAGATGAAGAAGAAGGGTGTTCTGCCGATTAGATGCAACCGCGGACCATTTAATGAAAAAAAATAAAGCACATGACATGTCTTTTAAAAGTGCATGGTGTGTACTTTCCTTTACTAAGATCTTCTTTAGGCGGTTTCCAGGTCACCCCACACGGCCATGTGTTCAGTCGTTACACAGAGAGCACACGACTACTCGTGGAAACTGAGTACCCAGTGTGTACTTATAAGTACATGACATGTACTCCTAAAATTTCTAGAAACTCATCTTTTCTAAAAATAAACCAGAAAAGAAGATTCATACCTAAATAGAAGATCTAGGTTCTTACATTTTGGGGTAAATAAGAGATTAAAAAATAGTTTCTTTTTAAATATCTGAAAATTATTTTGATAGAAGTAAGATGAGATTCTTTTGGATTTGATTGAAATCTAGTACAAAGACATACTAGAAACATAATGTCTAGTCTATTAGTAGTAAGATATAACAAGATATCAATCATACCTCTATATAACTTGTTGTCATCTGGTTTCCCAACTTCATCCAAATCGTGTTTTATATTAGTACACATGGGAGTTGTATATGTCTTTCTATTTTTAAGTCCAATTTTTTTCAATAAACTTATAATATACTTACTTTTATTTAAAAAATTTCCATAATATTTTTGATAAATTTTAAATCCAAAAAAGAAATTTAGTTCTCCCATCATACTCATTTCAAATTATTTTTGCATTAATTTTGAAAAATCATGACAAATATTTTTATTAGTTGAACCAAAAATAACATCATTAACATAAATTTGAACTAATAAAATATTAGAACAAACAGTTTTCTTAAATAGTGTTGGATCTTCCAAACCAATAGTAAAACCATTTTTCAAAATAAAATAACTCAATATTTCATACCAAGCTCTAGGTTCCCTTTTAAATCCATAGAGATCTTTAGTACGTTTAAAAACAGAGTTGGGTTTTTGAGGATTTTTAAAATCTAGTGGTTGTTCAATGTAAAATTCCTCTATCAAATTACCATTTAAAATGGTAGATTTAACATCCATATGATATAATTTAAAAATTATTTGAGATGCATAAGGTAAAAGTACCCTAATGGATTTTAATATGGCTACAGGGGAAAAGGTCTCCTCATAATCTATACCTTATTCCTGATTATAACCTTTGGTTACTAATCTAGATTTGTTTCTAGTTATAATCCATTGATCATATTATTTATTTATAAAGACCCACTTTGTTCCTATAACTGGATAATTGGTTAGTCTCTCTAAAAGTTCCCAAACTTCATTCCTTTTAAAATGGTTTAGCTCTTCTTGCGTTGATAACATCCAAATCTCATCTTTTGAGGCTTCTTCAATAGTCCTAGGTTCTAAATGAGATATAAAGGTATAAAATTCAACTAGATTTCTTAAATTTATTCTAGTTCTTATTCCTATGTCTAGGTCTCCAAAAAAAGTCTCTAAAGGGCGGTTCTTTAGGATTTTAGATTTTCTAGGTAGAACTATTTTAGGTTCTTTAGTTTCATATTCTTTTGATCTAGACTGAACTTTACTAATATCATCTTCAAAATCATTTTTAGTAGTTTCAAGTCTCATGTTATCAAAAGAGTCAGTGACTTCATCTTTTTTTATCTTTTTCATCAATAAAAGGGTCATTTTCATCAAACTTCACATGAATTGATTCTTTAATAATCCTTGATTTTTTATTAAACACTTTATAAGATTTAAAGGTAGCAGAATATCCCAAAAATATTCCTTCATTATCCTTTGGATCAAACTTACCAAGGTTATCCTTAGTATTCAAGATATATACCTTGCATCCAAAAACATTAAAGTAATTTACTTTAGGTTTTCTAATATTCCAAATTTCACAATGCATATTTTTAAAAATTGGATGAATTAAAACTCTATTAATGATATAACTGGGTGTGATTATAGATTCTTCCCAAAATAAGTAGGAAGACTATATTCATTCAGCATAGTCCTAGACATTTAGTGAATAGTTATATTTCTTCTTTCAACAATTCCATTTTGTTGAGGTGTTCTTGGTTCAGAGAAGGTGTGTTTAATACTTAAATTTGAGCAAAAATAATTAAATTATTGATTCTCAAATTATTCACCATGATCACCTATCAATGAAATTATTTTAAAAAAATTTTCATTTTGAACAATTTTATAAAAACTTTCAAAAACAGAAAAAACATCACTTTTGAGTTTTTGAAAATAAACCCATATAAATATAGAATAATCATCAACTAAAACATACACATATAATTTACCATCCAAAATTGTTACTCTTGATAGTCCAAAAAAATATATATGAATAATTTCTAAAGGTTTAGATGTATCAATTTTGTTAATAGATATGAAAGAAGATTTGTGATGCTTGCCATGTTGGCATGCATCACAGAATCTATCATTATCAAATGCAAGACTAGAAAAACTTGAAACTAGATGCTTCTTAGATAATATTTGTATATCATAAATATTACAGTGTCCAAGTATTCTATTCCCAATCCATGATTCATTTATCTTAGTAGTTAAATAATTCACTTTCTGTTTATATAAGGGATTTAAATCCAAAGTATAAACATTAACTGTTCTAGGTGCTCTGAACTAAAGAACTATATCTTTAAAAAATGAGGAAGAATTGTTAGAAAAATCAACATAAAAAATAACATCACAAAGTTGAGAAATAATTATCAAAATTTGCTTTAACCCTTGTACATATAGTACTTTTTTGATAGATATGATCATCAGATCTCCAACAGTTCCAAATCCAATTATTTTTCCTTAAACATTGTCACTAAAAGTGACAAGACTTATATTCATTTGAGTCATTATATGAAAGTTTTATGGATCTCCACTCATATTCCTAGAATAGCCACGATCCATGTACCATATATAATTTTTGTTCCTATGGCCTATTATATTTTCTTCTTCTTCCTTAGCCATAAAATATATATTAGATTTGAGATTTGATTGTTCCTTCTCTGAATTAGATTTCAAAGGACTGATGGAGTCTTCAGATACACTTCATGTTGCTTTCATTTCTCTTTTACCTTTATTCTCATAATTATCATTTTGTAGATATCTTTTTTCTAATATTTTCCTTTCATCTTTCAGTTGAGTACAATTAGGTCTTATATGACCCAATTTCTTACATTCATAACATCTGAATTCTTTTGGTTATTTATCATCTTTCCTAAAGGATTTCCTGAACCCTCTTTTCTTCTTGTAAAACTTTCTGAACTTTCTAGCTATCTGAGCCTATTCTATTTTATAATTTTAAGAATATGAATTTTCTTCCTTTTTAAATTCTTGATTTTTTTCTATTGTATTTTTGAGATGTTACTTTCAGAGAAGTATTTTCTTTCTTCACTATGATCTTATGATATTCAACTTCATCTTGCATTTCGGCTTCATACATCATCAGTTTCCTAATTAATTATTTCATTATCAAATCTTTTATAGGTGATGATTTTCATATAACAGAAGATATTCCATTCCATTTTGATGGAATTACTCTTAACACTTTCAAATCTTGATTAGATTGTTTGATGAGTTCTCCTAAGATTTTAATATTATTGATAATTTCTATAAGCCTTCCATTCATCTGTGTAATTATTTCACCATCAAACATTCTAAATGTGTCAAATTTCATCTTAGCTGTCTCATACCTCATTTGTCTTACATTATCTGTTCCTTAATAAAAAATACAATAGTTTTACACATTTCATATGTAGTTGGAAATTGTGATACATGATTAAATTCATATGTTCCAAGATCACAGATAATAAAATTCATAACTTTTGAATTCATATCATATTTGGCTTCAATTGTAGCATCCCAAGTTTCAAGTTTCTCAGGAATTGTATATGGGGTAATAATCTTTAAGTAAACTCTGGATCCCATATTTTTTAGATAGATAATCATCCTTTATTTCCAATATCCATAATTTTCACCATTTAAATATGGAGCATGAACCATTAATATTACTTCTCTAAGATCATCCATTTCCATATTTATATAGACTTTAAACTTTTTATCTTGCTATATCTTTTTCAAAATCTCTCATATGTTACCAATTTTTAGGTCGAAATATAAAAAGTAACACAAAAGAGGGGTTGAATTGTGTCTTCTCAAAATCTTTCACAATTCTCACTTTAGACACTCACTATATTTTATATGGATTAGCAGTGTTTTTTTTTCTGTTATGAAAATATGTTACAGATAAACAGAAATAAGTAACAAAACGTTTTATAGTTATTTGGGGCACAAAGATCCCCTAGTCCACTCCACCAAATACTCTCTCTGTGATCTTGGTGAATTTCACTAGTCTGGTCGTCTTATCACAAAATTGAATTTCCACAACTGAGTGTAGGTAGTTGACACCTTTACAAGACTAATTACAAAAGTATTTTGGTTCAATAACAAAGAACCAATTATCCACAACTTAGAATGAGAAGCTGATACTCCACCACAACTGAGTGCAAGTAGTTGGAACTCTAATAAATCAAAATAGATTGAATTAAGTGGTTCAAGTTGATCTTCATAGTTGCAACAACACACAAGTGATAGATGATGGATCTTCTTCTTCAGAAAAGAATATATTTAAGATTGAAGTAATCTAAAGTGATCCTTATTTCACAATTTTCTTCAATATAAAAACCTTGTTTTTATTATTATTAAGTTAAAAACTACAAGGTTGTTTATTGTAAAATTCTTCCTCAATCTCACCACTTAAGAAAGATGACTTTAAATCCTTCAGATAAGATTTGTAATTTTGATCTACGGACAGTAATAGAAACATTCTAATATTTTCTAATCTTAAAACTGAGGTAAAGGTATCTTCAAAATCCAAATCTTCCACCTATGCATAGCCTATAGAAACATGTCTTACTTTTTTTCTTAAAACTTATCCATATTCATTCAATTTGTTTCTATAAAACTACTTTGTTCTGATAAATTTTTTATTTCTTTCCATAGAACAAGTTCCCATGTTTCGTTTTTCTCTATCTAATTCAACTCTTCATTCATAGCATCCACCCATTATTTGTGTTGAGTAGCTTATGAAACTAATTCTGCTTAAACTTTTAAAATAAGTGAAGTCTAATTTTCTAATCTCAAATTTATTTTAGTATTAACTAGATCCTTTCGATTTCAAATAATATTTTTGACTCAACATGTTTTTTAAGGTTGGAAATTTCAAATTTTCTCTTCCAGTTGAACTTTCCACATCACATGATTCTCCTGTATCTTGGTAGGGATGTTTTGGCTCACTATCACTATCATTAGAAATCTATAGTTTATCCTCATCATAATTATCAAAAACTTCTATTAAGGAATTTTTATTTTCAATTACTTCCACATCATATGATTCCACCAACATTTGTAAGATTTTTTCATAATATTTTTGACTTATTCCATTGGGTGAATAACCCATAAAAGTTATTTCCTAGGCTTTCTCATCAAACTTTACCATATGAATTTTTTTTATTTTAAGTAAAAATGGACTTCCAAAAAAAATTAAGTACTTCAATGAAGGTTTTTTGTTATAACACATTTCATAAGAAGTCATATTGGTTTTTGGTCTCAACAAGAATCTATTTTGAACAAGTATAATAGTACAAACAACATCTCTCTAATAAAACTTTTAAATTTTGTATTATGCTAAAATAATTATTCCCATTTTCACAAAACTTCTATTCTTTCTTTCTGAAACCCCATTTTTTGTGGAGTACAGGGAGAACTATATTGATGCTTGATACCATGATTTCTCAGATAAGTCTCAAAAGTATTTATTGTTAATTTGGTAGCATTATTTGTTCTAAAATTCTTTATATAAACCCCCATTTCTTTCTCAACTTATTTTATAAAAAACCTAAATACTTCCATATCCTTTGACTTATGTTTCATAAACATGATATTTCTCATCTTAGTTAAATCATCAATAAAAGTGATAAAGTATAAATCTCATTTTTTGATTGATGTCTCATTATCCCACATAAATCAGAATGAATAATTTCAAGAGGTCTAGTAGACCGAATCTCAACACTCTTATGACTTTTTTATTCATATTACCTTCCTGGAAAGTAAATCAAACATCTCCATCTATTATTTTCAATCCTTGAAAAAAATAGACAATATCAACTTTAGAAATTTTGTTAGTTTTTTTCTTCCCAAGGTGCCCAAGTATTTGGTGCCACAATTTGTTTTCATCTTTAGTACTCAAGTAACATGAGTTATTAAACTAAGTATGTTATATTTTAGCCAATAAATAAATAAAAATTCCTTAGATTTCAATTTTTCTTCTTCAATATCAACCATTTAGATTCCTATGATTTTTAAGGAACTATCATTACCAAGGGTAACTTCTCCTCTATCATAAATTTCAACATGTTTCAAGATTTTTATATCACCTATCATATGTGAAGAACCACCACTATCAAGTATCCATGGTTTTTTCCTCTTTCTTTCTTTCAAATTTGTCTTGACAGAAAAATTTATTTCCTCAAAATTCTTCTTTCCAGATTCCTTTTCTCTTCTTCCATAAGAAACTTATTCTAGAAGGAGTGTCATAAATCTTTCAACATGATGACTATCTTGATCACATTGTACACAAACTTCTTCCAAACATTTAAATTTATTTTTTGTTGGAAAGTTTATAACATATTGATATTTTTCTTTTCTAACTTTGTATGGTTTAGGAAAGTTACTCATGCTTCTTCCACCATTTCTTTATATTTGTTCAAAAATTGTTATGTGAATTGAAAAGTTATGCCAAAAATTATAATCTTTATTCCTATATATTCCACAACACCAGTAATATCCACCAAATCTGGATTTTCTTTTGTAGTAAGATCTTTCTCTATAGAAAATTTATTGAGGTTAATAACTTATATCTACTCTATCATACTTAGGATGTGGACCATCTTTTCTATTAATAAAGTTTTGAAATTTTGTATATTTGATAGTTTTCTAAAATCCCTTATAAATCCAAACATTCCCAACACTTTTCTTATCACCTAAAATATTTGAAAAATTAGATGAAACATTATTTTTAAAGGGTTAATAATTTACCTGATTAGTGATCTGAGCTTTCTCAGAAAATTTAGATATCTCAAATTTTACTTATGAAACTTTATGGAATTTTTCATTCATATTTCTCAAGGTAATTTTAGGCTCAATATGTTTTGAATGAATCTTGTTATCTTCTTCTTCCTTATCTTCCATATTCTTACTAAGATCTTAATCCATATTTCCTTATACATAAATTATAATTTTGTAACTTAATACCTATTTAATGTATTCTTCTTCCTATTTGATGAAATATTTTTCACCTTTAGAAAATTTTCCATTGTATTTATTATCATTATAACTTCTTTCTTAAGTGAATTTTTTTCTTAGGACATGCAAGAAGTTCTATTCTGAGATGATACTCTATGTAATATTCTTCACCTTCTTCTTCTTTTCTATTTGAGGAGTATTTTTTTCAACTTTTCCAATGAATGTTCTAACATTTTCTGAACTTTCATATTCTAAATAATTATTTTCGATTGAGTATGATTCATCTTTCTTACTCAACATAATTATATTATTCCTATTAAATGTCTTCTTACATTTTTCATATGAATTTTCTTCTTTATCATTTTTGTTCCACTTCTTCCATCAAAGTTTTTCATCAAAATCATCTCAATATTCACCAACTTTGTTATTCGAGAAATTCATAGAAAATATTCCTATTCTACCACACTCAAAACATTTGAGAGGAAATTTAGATCCATAATTTCCTCTTCCTATTCATTATTTATTGGATATAAGGGAAAATGATTTTTTTATTCAACTCATCATCCTATTTATCTTCAAATTCACGAGGATCAATATATTCACTATATTTTATTTTCATTTTTCACATGAATTCAAAATTCATTTCATCTTTCATCTTCTTTTTGAACATTGGAGTTTTTCTAATTTTATAAGAAACAATAAAGTTATGCAATTCATAAAGAGATAAATCATCTTTATCTTATACAGTAGAAATTTTAAAATAAATAATGTCTCGAAATTTTCTCATAAGTTTATTTACAATTATTGAATCTTCTAGGACATATTGGAATCCTCTGATATTGAAAACAATTTCATTTACTTTGGTGAAGTATTAATAGACAGTTTCTTTATCTCTCATTATTATTTCATCATACTTACTATGTCGTATTTGTATCTTTTCATCATTCACTTTAGTATTCCCTTCAAAAATAATCGCCAACTTGTCCCACATTCTCTTTGAAGTTTTGAGACCCATTACCTTCATATAAAAATTTTATGATATGGATATAAGGATAACAATTAAAAATTTTCCATCAAATTTTATATTACTATTTTCAAAAAAAGTTATCATGGAATCCTTCTCAATAGGTGAAAAACAAATCATAGCTACATCAACAACTTCTAGGACAAGAGATAGGAGATAAAGAATCATCCTATTTTTCCATCCATATATTTTTTCCATAAAATGTAGGAATTACTCTATTGTTTATAGAATAGATATTATCCATGATAAATATTAAATAAGGTAATATCCATCTGATACCAATTTAAGTTCCAAAGGATCGAATAAAAACTGAGAATATGGGGGGTGGGTGAATCATTTTTTCATTTTTTATAAGTTTCTAGAATTTTACAAATTTAACCCCTGTAACCTATTAAATTTAATTTCATTATAATATTTTATTAAATAATCATGCATGAAAAAGTAGGAAAGCATGTAAAGAACACAAGATTTATAATGTTCATCCTCAGTGTGAGAACCTACATCCTTTCCATAGTCACTCTCATGGGCCTATAGAAATTCACTATTATGAATAAGTGAACACAAATTTTTATAACTCTCATTCTACACCTTATAAATATTGATATGAATGATTATACTGACTCCCGTTTGTAACGCCCCAACCCCAGTTACCCAGAGTCGGTGCGTTATTGCGTAACATTGGCATTATCACAAAAGATTAAGTCTTGAAAGACCGATTAGTTTAGTAGCCTTGGAAACACTAGATACATTCATAAATGTTACATTACATCATAAATTGAAAAAATACAATAACATAGTCTCCATTTTCTACACTCATATCCCCTTCAGAATATCCCTACAGGTCAATCGTAAAATACTTCTTCACATCCTGGAAAAAATTAAAATATTGAAAGGGGTGAGCTCAGATGCTCAGTAAGGATAACAATATAGTGTAAGATTTCATAAATAAATATAAAAATTTAAGGAAATGTATAAATAAAACAAAATCCATTCAAACTTGAACTTCAACATAATATAAAAAAAAAGTAAAATGATATAATGCCATTTAATTAATCACATGGATATTCTACTGGTCGAATAATCACATGAAATATCAATAACCACTTTCACAATGATGGAATGCATAATTCCAGACTTTTATAACCACATAGCCAAGGCCTCGTTCCAAGACTACAAATAAGATTTTTTCAAGGCCTCGTGCCAAGACACTAGTTTGTCTCATGAGACCTACCGATGCATCGAGGAGCTATAGCGGGCTCCACCCGTCACTTATTAATTACAATGCATTCCTCATATGAACAGGTTTAAACATATCATAAACCATAACATAATCGTATCACATAAAACATGCATAAAAGAAACATAAAATTCCCACATTTCAATCACAAGATATCAATAAAACACATTGATATAATAAAAATATTATCAAAACCATTTTCAATACCAAAATAAAAGAAATTTAAAACTTGGTATTTATTTTTCATTTTAAAAAAAGTTATGACTTATAGAGGAAGCCGAAACTCAAATAATGGTCACGACGGCGGAGAAGTCATTGTTGCCACATACGTATGACAAAAAAAACATTCAATTTTTTTGTTTAGTAAAACGCTTCGTATAAAAATATTCCTTTTGAATAAACGTGAAAGGCAAAGGGGTTTATACACTGTATACAATAAATTGGCGTATATAACAAAATATGCCTCAATGAAAGGAGATTAAGACAAAGTCCCTTACAAAGATCATTTTTTAAATAAAATAGACCAAATATGTGTATTCAGTATAATTAAACAAAAAGGAAGTATAAATACAAGATAGAACATAATAATATCATGACATAATTTGAAAGTAGGAGATTAACCCAAAGAATATAAATTGGGTTTAGAAGTTCCCTTACCTCGTGTCTGACTTGACTCGATCGTTATTTAACCTACTGGATAATAAACTACAGTTAATTTATACTTTATTAAGAACCTTTTTCAATTTCATTATTCATATTATATCACTTATTACCATTTTATGAACATTATGTAATTATTTAAGATAATAACGGTCGTTTTGTCGATCTTTGGTACTTGAGTCAAAAATAAACTTCTTATAATTACAAGTTGTTCTTGTGGTGAAATATAAATTATATACAGAATTATATTCATGATGTAGATATCATATATATCATATATATCCAGTATATACATTCATTTATAATATTACTTAACATTTAGAGGTAAGAAATGAAATGCACCGTTCATGGAGATGGTAAGCCGTATGTACGCATGAACGCTACTTTCATTTATATTTCATATTTAATGGAATGAAATTATAATTATATAAAGGTATACTATAATACCAGTATAATATAATGTATAATACCATTTAATCCATCCTTTATACATCCCACATATGGCATTAACGATTCAAATCACTTTGAGGGGGCGGTAGTCCACACTTCCTAAAATGAAATTATCGCATTTACCCATAATGGAAATAATAAAGGTATGACATAAATGAAAAATAGAGAATCATAAGGAAAATAAATAAATAATATATATCATATATAAAAATAGTGTCATCATAATGGCCACCATGAGAGGTGGTAGGAGAAGATAGAACAATCATCATTTCGTGAAGCAGTATTTCACCACCCACAGAAACAGTATGTTCTTTAACCATTAGACGGAGGTGTGTGTAAGTTTAAATAAAATACTTCTCATAAAAAATACTAGTATATGGAATATACTATTGTTGTTACAAAATAAAGGAATAAAAATATATTAAGGGGCTGGAGAAGCAAAATAAAACAAAATAACATAAGAGAAGACATTACCATAAAATCGGGTAACTCTTTTTTGATTTGAGTCAAAAGATTCTTTGGGAAGAATTATGACCAAAGTGAGGCTTATAGGAGTAATATAGGAAATTTTAGAGAGTATTGGGGCAGATATTGGCTGGAAAAAATGGCTTGAAGGTGAGAATAATGTGGTAGAGGTGGGGTCCTTTTATAAGAGGAGAAGAGGGGCACTCTTGGAAAGATTGAAATGTTACTTTATTATGAAATTATTTTAGGATTATAAAGGTCCCACAATGATATATTTCAAGGATAAGGTGATAAGGGTTCTAAATATACTCATACAATAGGTTTTTGACAAGTGTAAGTTTTAGATTTTACATTATCTTTTCATTTTATTTAAATCGTTAATTAATGAGGTAATCGATGCATCATCATTGTGTCATAAATAATTTAATTTATTTAATGTCTAAAAATTATAAAACAACTACCATGATTTGGGAAATAGTTTCATCTTTCTAATGAATATTTATAGTAAAGAACATGACTTTTATAACCCCATTTAAAAATTGTTTTAGTAAAACAACTCATGTTTGTGACATTTTTATTTTAACATTAAATAAAACGTTTTTAATGTAATTTTCCTACCAAAGTGGCTCCATGGGGACGACAAGTTTACCCATGGATTGTATTGGTCGGATATGACTCATAAAATAGGGGTAGGACATGTGTCAATGTCATTTAATATTATTATAACATTATATTTTCCTTAAATTTCACTAATTACCTTTAATCGCGATTAATAAAACATAAAAGTTTCTATTCACCAAAAATTATTTTAATCCCATTGAACCACATTTTACATCCTAATGACAACCATGTATGTCGGATTTTTGAAATTCACTTCATAGAAGTGGTAAAGTTTCATTTAAACGAAAAATCAGTTTTTTAACTACCACTTAGTGGTTTCACTATTCATCAAAAATTGAATTTTTTCAGAACAATGCCAAAATTTCACCCTAAGATATAATTGATATTCTGAATTCAAAAATGATGTCTATTTTACAAAATTACAAACATATAAGTTTCATTAATTAATTTTATAATTAATTCCTGCTGTCACAACAAATAGCATGTTTTTAAGAAACAATATATATCAAACGATTGACAATTGTTCATGTCCAATTTCAATGTTAGATTAATTCTAATGACCACCATTGGATAAAATGGTAATAATATATTCTAATTATACTTTAAAACCACTAAATAGTATAATTTATCACTATAAATTATTTTTATTAAAAAATTTGTTTTAAGTATTTTTCACTATTCCTAAAAAATTGGAAGTTCTCAAAAAATTACAAAAAATTCAACATTGGTTAATTTAGATATTCCTAATACATAAATGAAGTCCATTTTGAAATATAAAATTTATTTAATTTCAAAAAGTGGGTATTACTATTCATAATGGCTACTTTGATTGGTCGCAGTGTGTTAGAACTCGAGGTTGCGTACAACACACGCTGCTCTATTATTCAAAGAGAAGTGTACCATGGAAGCTTGGGGTGTTACATTCTCCCCTCCTTCAATAAATTGCATCCTTGCAATTTGAAAATTTTCTTTGAATATAAAAGGTTGAAAATAGAAAATACCTTTGTGGAAAACCCACATCGAAAATAAGGTTAATAAAAATGTAACTTTAAAAGAAAGAAAAAGAAGTAAAAAGGTCACCCGAGATAGCCCATACTAGGATTCTATGAAAATATGTATATAGAGGAAAAAAAACCATCAAGGTCTGATGGAGAGTTGTAGAAAACAGGATTAAGAGAAAGTTAACCACAAGAAAATCACCAACTTGTGATTGGTTAAACGGTCATCGAATCCCCAGTTGGAAAATTTAACTGACAATGTTTTTGTTTTAAGTTACCTTTTATAAAGTTGAGGAATATTTTTGGGAGATTTACTAAGAACGTAATGGAATATACATACTTGTCATGTATACTTTAATTCTTTAATAAATTTTTACCACAAACCCATCCTTCACTCAAAAAGATAAGAGAACTCAAAAATATTATATTTATCCTAATCGTACAAGGTTACAAATATTAACACATACCATTTAGATTAGGAAAACTATTTTGTAATAACTAGGGACTTCCTGTAGGCTAGTGGTAGGTAATAAAGGCCTGTCGCACTATGGTTGTGGGTTTCATTCCTGCAGCTTTGTCCGACGCAACGGGTTATCCCCCAACCTGTGGGTTGTCCTTTTCCTAAAACTATTGTATTTTAATATTCCAAAAATACTCTTCATAATTTTTTAACCTTAAACAATACTATCCAAAGTTCAACTTAATCCATTCCAACCTTTATAGTTATCCAAAATACCTCTGTCCAGACTTTCTCTAAAAGGGCTCTAAATTCCAAAATCAATTGTAACATCAGATTCCCCAAACAAAGTAAAGTTTCTCTTATTATCACATACTAAAAATATTATTACCTTCATCATATTAAATTATTAATGAAAACAACAAGTATTGTAGTATAATCCTTATATATATCACATTATCCTTATAACCAGAATATAATCCTTGAGTCCAAAAGCACCAATACATTAATTATTCCACTTCAACTGTAGTAACAGCATAAGATTGTCCTTGATCCCTTGGCCTTTTCCGAGGTAAGTTTCCCTGACGCTTAGGGCATTAATTTGCATAATGCCCCATTTCCCTACAATTGTAGCATTCAACATTGATAGCCTCTTTCTTTCCCTTGCAATCACGAGCCTGGTGACCCTTTTCTCCACATTTATAACAAACTCACATTCCTTTTAGGCAAGTAACAGGGTGATTCTTCCCACAATTATCACATAATGGAAAATCCTTATTTCCCTTTTTCCATTTATCTATCTCTTGCTCCACTATTCTCTTCTTCTCTTGTTTTACTTTATTGTCATAAGATTTAGAGAATTCCTTTTCTGTCTTGATAGAACACACGACTATATCTTCGTACATTGAGAAAGATTGTGATACTAATGCTCGACAGAGAAACAATTTTAACCCATCAAAGAAACGATCGATCTTACTTCTTGGGTTATATATATAATCTGCAGCATGCCTCGCTAATCGTGTAAAGTTAGACTCATACTTTGTGACATTCTCATCCTCCTTTTGCCTCAGACTCAGAAATTGCCTTTCCATATCTGCTCGATGGTCACGAGGAAAGTATTTTTCTAAGAAAAGATATTTGAACTCTCTCCATTCCATATTTGATAATTCATCATCTTCCTTTGTGTTTTGAATCAATGACCACCATTGATCAACATCTCCAGTGAGGCGGTAAACTGCCATGATAACCTTTTCCCTTTCACTACTCCCCAAGGCATGGGATATTTTCTCTAAGGAGTTTATCCATTCCTCGGATACTAATGGATTTGTACCCCTATTAAATGTTGGTGGTTGTTGCCTCATGAAGCGGTCTAACATTGATCCTCCACGTTGTGGATCAGAGTGCTCCATACGAGTAAGGTTATTATTCATAACCTGAGTGAGTTGTCCCAGTATGGTAATAAGTTGATCAGCACCAGTTGTATCTCCAGCTCCACAATAATTATCTTGACCAGGAGGGAAATTCCTACTTGGAGTGCGTGCATTGATATGGTTTTCATTCCTCCCACTAGGCGCCATTTCTAAACAATGGCATAAACTAGATTAGTTTATGAATTAAAATGCATAATTCCATACTTGTAAAACACTTAACATAAGTTGAAATATTTATGGATATAAACTATAATCATAAAAAGAAATGTTTTCATTGAGGAAGTATATACTCATAAACCCTTCATAATGGTTTGTAAAGAAAATGAGAATTATCCTAAGCATATCCCCTGGGAGTGTCGTAACCAAGAGTGCAGCAAGACCCGTTGTCGTGCACCAGTTCCCATTCAAGCCTAGATCAAAGCGGTGTTTTCAGGTTTTACCCCTAGGTACATCTATGCTAGAGCCGCCTCTACCTGCTTGTATCCAGACATGGATGTATTGCTCGGAAAACTCACAAAATCTCTATAATACCAAAATTCTAGGAAGTTCTTCTATACTAATCCTCAAAGTCTATCTTTGGGCTATGTGCTCTAATCAGAGTTTTTCTAAATCTAGCTTCCAAAGTTAGTACTAAACTGCCTCTGATACCAATTGTAATTCCCAGACCCCAGTTACCCAGAGTCGGTGCGTTATTGCATAACATTGACATGATAACAAAAGATCAAGTCTTGAAAGAGCGATTAGTTTAGTAGCCTTGGAAACACTAGATACATTCATAAATGTCACATTACATCATAAAGTAAAAAACTACAATAACATAGTCTCCATTTTCCACACTCATATCCCCTTCATACTATCCCTGCAGGTCAATCGTAAAATACTTCTTCACATCCCGGAAAAAATTAAAACATTGAAAGGGGTGAGCTCAGATGCTCAGTAAGGATAAAAAATATAGTGGAAGCTTTCATAAATAAATATAAATATTTAAGGCAATGTATAACTAAAACAAAATCCATTCAAACTTGAACTTCAACATAATATAAAAAAGTAAAATGAGATAATTCCATTTACTTATTCATAGGGATATTCTACTGGTCGAATAATCACATGCAATATCAATAACCACTTTCACAATGATGGAATGCATAATGACAGACTTTCATAACCACGTAGCCAAGGCCTCGTGCCAAGACTACAAATAAGATTTTGTCAAGGCCTCATGCCAAGACATTAGTTTGTCTCATGAGACCTACCGATGCATCGAGGAGCTATAGCAGGCTCCACCCATCACTTATTAAGTCCAATGTATTCCTCATATGAACAGGTTTAAAAATATCATAAACCATAACATAATCATATCGCATAAAACATGCATAAAGGAAACATAACATTCACACAATTCAATTACAAGATATCAATACAACACATTGATATAATAAAAATATTATCAAAACCATTTTCAATACCAAAATAAAAGAAAATTAAAACTTGGTATTTATTTTTCATTTAAAAAAGTTATGGATTGTAGAGGAAGCCGAAACTCAAATAATGGTCACGACGGTGGGGAAGTCGTTGTCGCTGCATACGTATGACAAAAAAACATTCCATTTTGTCATTTTGTAAAATGCTTCATATAAAAAGATTCCTTTTGAATAAACGTAAAAGTCAAAGGGGTTTATACACCGTATACAATAAAGTTGTATATACAACAAAATATGCCTCACTGAAAGGAGATTGAGACGAAGTCCCTTAAAAAGACCATTTTTTAAATAAAATAGACCAAATATGTGTATTTAGTATAAGTAAACAAAAAAGAAGTACAAATATAATATAGAACATAATAATATCATGACTTAATTTGAAAGTAGGAGATTAACCCAAAGAACAAAAATTGGGTTTAGAAGTTCCCTTACCTCGTGTCCGACTTGACTCGATCGTTCTTTAACCTCATGGATAATAAACTAAAGTTAATTTATACTTTCTTAAGAACCTTTCTCAAGTTCATTATTCATATTATATCACTTATTACAATTTTATGAACATTATGTAATTATTTAAGTTAATAACGGTCATTTTGTCGATCTTTGGTACTTGAGTCAAAAATAAACTTCTTATAATTACAAGTTGTTCTTGTGGTAAAATATCCACTATATACAGAATTATATTAATTATTTAGATATAATACATATCATATATATCCATTATATGCATTCATTTATAATATTACATAACATTTAGAGGTAAGAAATGAAATGCACCGTTCATGGAGACGGTAAGCCGTACGTACGCATGAACGCTACTTTCATTTCTATTTCATATTTAATGGAAATAAATTATAATTATATAAAGTTTTAATATAATTCCAGTATAATATAATGTATAATACCATTTACTCCATCCTTTATACATCCCACATATGGCATTAACGATTCAAATTACTTTGAGGGGGCGGTAGTCCGCCCTTCCTAAAATGAAATTATCGCGTTTACCCATAATGGAAATCATAAAGGTATGACATAAATGAAAAATACAGAATCATAAGGAAAAAAAACATAATATATATCATATATAAAAATAGTGTCATCATAATGGCCACCATGAGAGGTGGTAGGAGAAGATAGAACAATCATCATTTCGTGAGGCAGTATTTCACCACCTACAGAAACAGTATGTTCTTTAACCATTAAACGGAGGTCTGTGTAAGTGTAAATCAAATAATTCTCATAAAAACATCCTAGTATATTTAATATACTGATGTTGTTACAAAATAAAGGAATAAAAAGAGATTAAGGGGTTGGAGAAGCAAAATAAAACAAAATAACATAAGAGAATACATTACCTTAAAATCGGGTAACTCTTTTTTGATTTGAGCCAAAATCTTTTTTGGGAATACTTCTACCCAAAGTGAGGCTTCTAGGAGTAAGATAGGGAAGTTGAGAGAGTATTTGGGCAGAGGTTGGCCGATCCAAATGGATTGAAGGTGTGAATAAGGTGGTAGAGGTGGGGGCCTTTTATAAGAGAAGAGGAGGGCCACTCTTGGAAAGATTGGAATGTTACTTTATTATGAAATGATTTTCTGATTCTAAAGGTCCCACAATGATATATTTCGAGGATAAGGTGATAAGTGTTCAAAATATACTCATCCAATAGGTTTTTTAAAAGTGTATGTTTTAGATTTTACATTATCTTTTCATTTTATTTAAATCGTTAATTAATGAGGTAATCAATGCATCATCATTGTGTCATAAATAATTTAATTTATTTAATGTCTAAAAATTATAAAAAAATTACCATGATGTAGTAAATCTTTTTATATTTATAATTAATATTTATAGTCAAAAATATGACTTGTATAACCCCATTTAATTTTTTTTAGTAAAACAACTCATGTTTGTGACATTTTTATTTTTACATTAAATAAAAAGTTTTTAATGTCATTTTCCTACCAAAGTGGCTCCATGGGGTCCCCAAGTTGACCCATGGATTTTCTTGGTCGGACATGACTCATCCAATAGGGGCAGGACATGTTTCAAGGTCATTTCATATTATTATAACATTATCTTTTCCTTAAATTTTACTAATTACCTTTAATCGCGATTAATAAAACATAAAAGTTACTATTCACAAAAAATTATTTTAATTCCATTCAACCACATTTTACATCCTAATGACAACCATGTATGTCGGATTTTTGAAATTCAATTCATAGAAGCGGTAAAGTTTCATTTAAACGAAAAATCAGTTTTTTAACTACCACTTAGTGGTTTCACTATTCATCAAAAATTGAAGTTCTTCAGAACAATGCCAAAATTTCACCCTAAGATATAATTGATATTCTGAATTCAAAAATGATATCTATTTTAAAAATTCCAAACATATAAGTTGCATTAATTAATTTTATAATTAATTCCCGCTGTCACAACAAATAGCGTGTTTTTAAGAAACAATATATATCAAAAGATTGACAATTGTTCATGTCCAATTTCAATGTTAAATTAATTCTAATGACCACCATTATATAAAATGGTAAAAATATATTCTAATTATACTTTAAAACCACTAAATAGTATAATTTATCACTATACATTATTTTGATTAAAAAAGTTGTTTTAAGTATATTTCACTATTCATAAAAAATTGGAAGTTCTCAGAAAATTACAAAAAATTGAACATGGGTTAATTTCGATATTAAGAATAAAAAAATGAAGTCCATTTTGAAATATAAAATTTATTTAATTTCAAAAAGTTGGTATTACTATTCATAACGGCTACTTTGATTGGTCGCGGTGTGTTAGAACTCGAGGTTGCGTACAACATACGCTGTTCTATTATTCAAAGAGAAGTGTACCATGGAAGCTTGGGGTATTACACCGTTAGTTTAAAACAATTTCTTACAAAAAAATTTATTCACAACAAAAGTATAAATACTTTGTTCAATATGGTGTACAAATTTTATTGGGTCCAACGACCTTGAGTCAAATGGCCTTCAGTCTGGTGAACACAATCAGATTGACTCAGTTTGATCTAATCAATATGATGCTCCCTTCCTCAATCTGCGCATTTAAAACTCTTCTCAAATTCTTATTTTGATCTTCCTCAGTCCTATAAGAAAAATTTGAACTGTTTTATCTTTTTATAAAATCTTTGTCTAGAAATAACTATGCCTCAAATTTTGACTTAAACGTATGAAACACTTTTCCTTTTATGCACATAAAAAAGGATTAAAAGTATGAATGTACTATACTTCTATTTATAGGTGACTCAGGAAGAAAACTAAAAAACTTCTCCTACTTACTCAAATTTCAAATCTCTATAAAACACTCACATTTAAACTTCAACTTTGACTGCTTAAAACCTTCTAAAGATTTCTCCAAAATTAGTCTTCTCGAACATAATAACTTTTCTTCAGTATAATGTTACTTTATAAATTTCAATCTGATTATATTTCTCAACTAGTGTCTAATGTAACTTCCTCAGCTTTAGTATGATGTAACATCCTCAGCTTCAGTCCCCTATAACTTCATTACGATGGAACTTCCTTATCTCATTGTGATAAGACTTTCTTCCTCTTCCCATTACGATCTGACTATCTTCATCAACTCATTACAATATGGAATTCTTCCTCTTCCCATTATGATCTAACTATCTTCCTTATATCATTATAGAATAACTATCTTCCTCAGCTCATTGTGATTTGATTATCTTCCTTAGATCATAATGATCTTACTTTCTTTCTATAGTCATTATGATATGACTGTCCTTCTCAAATTTAGTCTGATAGAATTCCTATTATGATGGATATTATTAGATGGTGACTCCACTTATCAATTTTTAGATTCTTCAACCTACATCATCTATAAACCTTTCAGACTTCTAAAAAAATTTTGTGTCCAATACTTATGGATCTTATGGATACTTTGTCCTAATATCTGGAACATCTATAATCTTTATCATTCCTCCATTTCTTCAAAATATTTTATCATGATAGTTTTCAAGATTTATTAGAACTTCAATATTAGAAAATAATCATCTAAATTATGGTTAGAAAGTTTGAGAACTTTATAACTTCTAACATCACTACCTTCATTCAACCTATTTAGTAACATTATGGATTTCATTCTCAGGAACTTATTTATAAAAAACATAATGTTTGAAAGATGTTGAACTTCATGCTGATTTACCTGAGTCTAATGGTGCATTCGATCAACAACTTTATAGAACTTCCAAATTCCAGCTTCCTTATACATTCTGTGTTTGGTACTTATCCGTCCAAAAACCGATATCTAGAAAATAAGTTTCTCAGAGATAAAAAATTTTCTCCCCCTTTGTGCTTGGATTCAAACTTTCAAAAAAAATTCAAATTTATTAAAATAACTCATTCTGATGGTCTAGGTCTGATCCTGAAGAAAAAAAACATTCTTTTACAAAAAATGGTAGTTTTCTACAATTACAAAAAATTTATCAAACAATATTATCACAAAGGTTATTTAGGTTTCCACTTAATTATTCTTAATCAATCACGTGGGATGAAGAAAATTCTAGAAGAAACTCTTTATTGAAAGGTACATTATGTTCTTCCTTTTACAATAGTGTGGTTTCGAGTATCTCACATGGTTTTCTTGGGTTTTATGGTTTATTATTTCTTAACTATGTTACATTAACATTTTTTTATCTTAAGAAACCTAAAAGTGGTAAAGAGAAGTTCCATGCCATCTGATACTTTAAATCATGCATAAAATGAATATTCACATGCTATTATGAAAAAAATAGTATGTATATTCTTTAATGATATATGTGATATCATAGGGCACTGAATGGTTTAATTTGATATAGGCTTGGTCATAAACGAATGTGGATTAATCTTACACAACACAAGTTTAATCTCATACAGGAACTACCGAGACCAAATTATTCATACATGATCCATAATGTGCATAAGAATAACTTTGAGTTAATAGTATGTAAACATGTGTTTCATAATATTAATCATATGAGAGTGATGAGTTTTATGTGGACACTCAATTATTCCAACACAGGACCTTGTGCATGAAGTTAATAATATAAAGACCCCTCTATGAATATTTTATCTCACATTAGGTTGTCTCATATCATATTAATATTATGCAGCACTTGGATTAATCCTATATATATACCACACCTTGAAGTTAATCTTATGGGGACTATTACACATCATGTTTAATCTTATATTGGATAACATGCATTTATTACTGTATAGATACCAAGATACTTCCTGATTATTCCCATGTAAAATGTTTACATAATAGAATTGAAATATAAAATGTTTATATTTCATATAATACCATATATTTAAAATAAATTCCATACAATGAATAATATTAAAGCGTTAATATTGGAAGTAAATATAAAGTGTTTTTATTTTTTTTAGTTATGGAATGTTTATAGTGTATGGAAAATTAAAAAGTGTTTATAAATAATTTATTTATGAATTGTTCATGAATGTTTATCTCATGTTTAAATACATGAATTGTTCATTTATTTAAAGGTTATTCCATATTTTGTTCATAGATATAATTATTATGTTATGAATTTTTATGTATGATTTAGTTTAAAGTGTTACACTACTTCAGAGCTATCATACATGCATCAAATAAGTTCTATTCTAGGTATGAAAATGGATTTAGTTTTTTTATAACTTGAATTTGGATTTTATTGAGTTGTGAGATTTAATTAAGTAGCCAATAATTTTTTATAAATATTATGTGTTAGAGTCATAATGGAATTTAGATCTTTCTTGAGTAAAGTATCCATGGTTAGGGGGGATTTGGGTTAGAATGCTCACCAGCTTGAAGGCTTATGTATTGTCTATAAAAGTAAGGGTTAATTATCTGTGGCTCCAGGATTACTCATGTAGGGATTAGTGATTTCATATAATTATAATCCTTTTCATGAAAGGTTTTTATGTATCTTATTCATAGGATGAATTTGGATATGTATATATATATAGTTTTATTTTAATTTGGGTTAGTAACAAAAGTTTTCAATTGTGTAAAGAGTTACAGATCAATATGGTTTGAATATAATATTTTTATATAAGTAATAGTATTGAAAACTAAATCATTAAAATCATGGAAACATGTAAATTCAATGGCATGAGATAAGATAGAGAGATTATAAATCCCCTTTAAAAAAATACTTTGTGTTAGATTCCTTCCAAAGAAAACACATGTCATGTCCTTGATCATCCTACTGAGTAGTTTCATTCTAAATCCATGTGCCCATGGATAATATTTTGTAAATCATGTAGGATATGGTTAAGCCTAAGAGTTAGGTAACAAAATCACTGTGATTTTTGGGTAACACTTACCTAGGAAACCCTTGGGAAGGATACTTTAAGAATATAGTTGCGATTATATATGATAAATTTGGAAAAATAGTTTTCTACTCAACCATAGAAGAGTCAAATATAATATAATTGGCTTGATGGTATAACTAAATAACTCAGTGGTGAGATGAACACTAAAATTGACTCATTTCTTAGTTAAATATAGATTATATACCACTAATGTATATGATGCGTTCAAAAGGGGTTATCATTTTAGTGGAATCACATTTAATAAAATTCCTCATTAAATGATTGTAAAACATGATACTCATATGATAAAAGTATATATAATAGATGAATAACATCATCATCATCAAACATATCTTTTAGATCAATCCATTACAAGAATAAGATTAAATGTAAGAAAATCCTAAGGATTGTAACTTAAGAAAAGTTATAAAATATAGAAATTATATGTGTTATAATAATACCTTATAGAGTAACTAAGTGTTAAAGTTGTTATATAGGTGAATCTAGATGCTTGGGAGAAATATATAATGATTCATTCAAGGTTTCAAATGAATTAAAAACAAAATGGATTAAAAAACTTCATTCTCTACTCATATACTCAATATAATTGGGTATTTCAATGGGGTGGTGTGATTGAAGGTTTTCTATAAGGCTTATTTCAATTAATGAATTCATTTTTTTATTATTTTAAATTTTTAGATAATATGAATAAACTCAAGAAAAGTTTAATAAATAATCTTAAAGTGTTGAGGATAGATTAACTTGACATATTATGTCTTATGTTGAAAATATAAGTGGGTAAAAGTTTAAAGCAAAATAAGAAAAGTTAGTTGAGGAGTTTAAAAACGTTTCTTCAAGTAGCCATTCAAGTTCATTAAAACCTAGAGTTATAAGTAAGGAGGAGTAATGATTCCACGAGATATAATTGTCCAGAATATGTAAAGGGTCTTGAGAAACGTAATGTAATTTCTATGTCTTGTACCAATATTATAGAAATTATTTTTTCAATTTTTAATGGTATGTGATACCAAATATATAATTTAGAAATATTTTAAATATACAAGAGTTCTAAATCAAAATAAGAATTAGTATGGATTTTAGTTTTTATTCAAGTGATGAATCAAATGGTTTCTAAATAAAATAATGGACACAAACGAATTTATCAATATCAAATGGATCTTAGTAAAATATGCATTTTTTCATCTCATTTCACATATATGATAATAGGAGTTATTTGTTAACAAAGTGTTGTTATAAAAAAATATGAGATAATGAATTCAATTCACATGGTTTACGATTCATCAAATTTTATATTATGTTTTAAGAATAAGGTAAGGATGAAAATGGTTTCTCTAGGATAAAAGATTTTATCTATGTGTTTTTTAAAATATGAAGGTTTGTGAAGTTTTTGGGGCACAAAAAAAGTGGTTTGGATGGTACCCAACAATGTTTTTTAGTATTTTCAATGAATAAAATCTGAAAACTTTGATGAAGCAACCTCATATTCTTCATATATATTATTTTTCATATATAATTTATATTTACGTCAAAATAATAATTACCTAGACTTGATAATTCTTCTTGTTTTTTGATCGATCAGGTTGTATCTCTTTTTGTACTATCATTGTGTTGAATAATATAAACTATAATTCTTCTAGTGGTATATATATATGATCTAAAAATATTAAAATTTCATCATTGGTATTCCAGGTGATAACATGGGGGAACCAAGCATATTGTGTCATTTTCCATTCATTACAATAATAAATTTCTTGGGCTTGAGAAAGTTTCTATCTTATTCTGTTGAACTTGAGAAAGAGTTGGAGGATTATCTCTCATTCTTGAGAGAGTTCTTGAGAAATTATCTCTAAGGGATTTTAGAGAATTATCTTGGGAGAATAAATTGTTCACAACACCCACATTCTCTAAAATGATATAAATAATATTATACACTTAGGGTTAAACAATTGATAATAGCATAGAGACTCTTTATCCAAATAAAACCCATGTCAAATAATAATAATAATTTTATTATTATTATATTTTCAGGATATTCCCTAATCTCACAGATCAACATATTATTTTCTTTGGGCCCTTTAAGTCGGCCCAATAATCCTCATCTCCATTCACCAAACATTTAATTATAAATATTTATATAAATAAATAAATATCTGTATATTATTCAATAAATAAATATTATATTCACTAAAATTGTGATTAAATATTTATTTTTAATATTAAATTAACTAAAAAAATATTCATTTCAATGGGATGTTCAATGAAAGAAGGAGGTACCTTGGATTAATTTTAAAAATATTTATTGAAAATATAGTTTTGTGCTATATTTATAAAATTTGACTAAGTGTTGGACCATATGAGTCATATCCTCAAGTGTATGAGTCATAGCCTATATCAAATGAGTCATATACCAAAGTGTATAAGTCATAAGCGGGAGAATATAATCCATAGTCAGGAGTGTATAAGTAATTATCAAGAGCGTATGAGTCCTTTGAAAAGTTATGTAAGTCTTGGTTGTGTAAAAGTCATCAGAAGGAGTGTATGAGTCATCATTGGCATGTATGAGTCATCAACAATAGCATACAATTCATGGAAAGGAACGTATGTGTCATTTGTCACTGCATAAGAGTCATCCCATTATGAAATTTATGGGTTTAGATAGTTCAAATTTAGATTATTTTATAAAATATCAATGGTTTAAATAGAGTATTTGTGTTGATATTTAAGAGGATATCATTTTAAGATTTTAGAAAATTAAATGTTGCTTCAAAAGGAAGAAATCTAGTTGAGTTTTCAAGGATGTCATTCAGAGTTTAAAGATGATATTTCTCATGATATTACAGAATAATTTCTATCTTATATCAGATTATTCCTATATTTTTATTAAATGCTTCAAACATCATAGATATTTAAATGAAATACATGATTCAAGACAAATATGAAGGAGGTTGTAGCAATATTTCAATGTATTAAAATAAATATCACATTACAAAGGAGAAGTTTTTTTGTGTGAAGAAGTTGTGTGAAAGGAGATAAAATGATCCATGTGGATAATATTATTCATTCATTTTAGATTGTATTTTTAAAGATGAAATATTTATGGGAAAATCATTCATGTAGTGGATCTATTTTATTCACGTAATACTCCATGTATAAAAATGGTGAGTGGTGACATGAAGTCTTCAACTTCATGAAAAAGCATGTGATTTTAATACATGTTATGGATAAAGTGAAATAAGCTATCTATTTCCAATATATTAATAGATCTAGTTAGTATTGTAAAATGTTTTAGATCATGTTGGTTGAATTTTGAATATCTTCCCACATGATAAATGGAAAAATATTTCAAGGAAGATGAAAGTTCCAAATTGGTGAGAAAAATGGTTTTTCTTGGTTTTAATATTTAAATATAGAAATAATTTCTCATTATATATAATTTTAATATCTAGATCAACATGAGAAATAATTTATTATTATTATTTTCTATCTCCTATAAGAAGAATCTAAGGAGAATAAAAAAGGGAGTGACTCTCTAGAGATATCACAAAATATCTGTTCATAGAGAATGAGAGTGGGTCTCGATAATTATTCTTGAATACCTATACATCAATGAATAATAGAGGAATACACACTATCTTGAGTATTTTATTACCTAGATAATAAGAAGGAGATATTTTTTGACAAAAAAGGTAATTCCAGTCATAACACTGGAAGGCATATGGATTTTTAGATTCAATCTAGAAGGATATATCATGGCGATTCAAGAATACCTACCAAAAAATAATGGAAAAGAGGCTTTTATTTGAAGTAGGAGTTCAACAATTTCACTATGAAGTATTTTTTTCACCCAGGGTTGTGTGGAGCTCACATTGGTGTCTGTGACTATGTCTAATTGACCTATTGTTTGATTGTGTTCTAGTTAGAAAGTTGTGAGTCCCACATTGGGGTGTGGGTGGGAGGGGGTCTCATATTCCTAAAGAGGGGGGAATGATATAACCCCTAACATGATCCCATTTCCTTTTTGAATGGGTGTAAATCCCTATGAAAATAAAATCATATGGGTAGGAGGCCCAAAGAGGATAGTGTCATGAAACTTACAAGCACTGGTGGATGAGCGTGTGGTCCTACACCTGGGATCAGATCCATGGGGGTAGCTTTGAACACACTCAGTTAATTATGAGGATGGGATTTTTGTGCCTATAACTATACAACGCTAACCTCAGTGTCCATGACTAGGTCTAACCACTATTATTCCTATAGGTGTTCCTGTTATCAAGTTGTGATTCCCACATTAGGGTGTGGGGAGGTTCACATATGCCTAAAGGGAGAGGCATGATCAAACCCCTATCATGAGTCCTTTTCCATATTGAACGAGTGTAATTACCTAGGGGGATAAAAATGTGTGGGTGGGAGTCCCAAAGCAAAAAAATTTGTGACACTTGTGAGAACTGATGGATGGGCGTATGGGCCTGCACTAGTCCCCCCAACATGAATTCTCCAATGTATCAGAGCTTTCTCAATCAATCCTGAGGCCTTCCATCTTCTATAAAATGTTATATATAGTGTCTCTATAACCACAAACACTTTTTTTAGTTTCTTTGAATAACATAACATCAATAATCACATTTATAAAGAGAATTTATCAATAATAACATCCAATATTGTTAAAATATTCCATAAAAATTATCTAAATATCACCACCTTCACTCACCAACACGTATTGACTCTTTAACAACAAATTCAATACTTGAGATCAATAATACTCTCATTTATATTTTTTTCAATATATTTTTACACTTTTAAAGTCAATATGTGTGATCAAACTTTCTCCCCCTTATTGAAAATAAAATTAAAAGGGTAATTCAGGGGTCTTCTCATCTCTTATTTCATATTCTCTAAGAAATTCATGATTATCTTAACCTCTTTTTGAGAGAAAGATGATACCACAGGGTTCTCTAAGAAAATATCCTCTAGTTGTTCTACTCTAAGTTTATGTGGGATAACTCATTGTAGAAAACAATATATATACAACCATGGTTTTATGTTTTGATTATAGACTATAATTCATGTGATATCATGCTTATAAATTTAAAATTTTTAGTATAGGGGAAGTGAAGACAAGAAATACATGATCATGAACACACTTTAAAAACACATAAGAAAGTTCAGATGTGAAAAAAATAACCCCCCTTTGTCTTATAATTTCATCAACCAAGCACCCCCTTTAATAAATAGGATTAATACAATTAATAATGAGGGATGAGACTGTGATTGACATTCCTCAAACTCCATTATTACTAGGCTATCTATAAAAATTCTATATTTATATAAAATTACATAGCAACCTCCTTTCTCAAATTTTCATCCCATCAAGGGGTGAACTCCTATTTTTAATTTCATAGTAGTTAGTAGACTCCATGAAAGGAAATCTATTAATAATTTTTAGAATTAAATTTTCAAACTTCTCCTTCAATTCCATGTATTTTAGGTCCAAACACATAAAATAACAAGGAATAAAGAGGGACCTATGGGTTTTTCATAAGTAACTATGAGGTGGAGATATTCCTCTCAACCTAGACCACTATTTATTTCCCACTTATTCCTTTACTTTGTGTGAAATATCCTTTTCAATTATATTCATATGAGAATATGGAATTCGGTATGATTTCTCTTTATTTAATAATATCTCACACTATTCAGGTAGAATCTCTATGAAGTTGTGTGGATCAAATCAAGATTTACCACACCTATCATACAAGTCAACATCTTTATTCAAGTTTCCAATTGTGGATAACTTCCCAAGAGTTTTTACCTCATTTTCTAAATCCAATTTCTTTCATTTTTCTTTATTAAATTTTTTGACTTCCTAATTTTTCCTCTTAGTTAGTTGTGTAGGAAAACTTTTGAAAACCAATTCTTTGATGGAAAAAGTTCCATCTTGTAATATATCATTCTTGGTGGAGTCAAATTCACATTTTATTCCACCTTTATCATAGCTATAACAACATCTTATTTTTTATTCTAGATTTGTATCCATTTCCTCTATGAGAGTTTTTGTGAGTTCTCAGATTTTGGTGATTGATACACCCTTAGTTGAGGATCATTTTCATCATCTAAAATGTTGAACCTATTTTCTATCTTATTAGGACTTTTTTACAGGATAATTCATCTCATTATAATTTATAGTACTAGAGTGTATCTGTACGAAATATTTTCCCTCCCATGCATTCCTCCTATTGAAATAACTTTCCATATTACCAAGTTTAGAATAAATAAAACATTTGACAAAATATTTATACCTCACTTGGTCTCTCTTGTATTTAGATTTTTGAACTTTTTTGAGTTATTCTAGCATCAATGGGGTTTTTAAAAATGAAACATGTAGTAACTATGTGCCTAAATATTCCACAATAAAATCACTTTGGTTCTTTCATCTTTTTTCTAACCATAATTATTTATTTTTCATGGAACAAAAATTTACTTCCATATTTCAAATATGGATTCCTTTTTATTTATGTATATGTTGTGATAGCTTTTGGAGGGATCCTTATCTTGTCTTCAGAATTTTTTTTCATCTTCTCAAGTTCTCTTATTTTTTTATATTTCTCTTTCAACTGAGTAGTCATTATTTTCATATTTTAAGCATAATCCATAAATGATTACCTCATTTCTTCATATTGGGTTTTGAGTGGTATGATGCTAGCCATCATCTCCTTCTCCATGAACTTTTTCTTTAAAATCTATTGGGAAATTTATTTATTCATATCAATTTAATCTTTCATCTTGGTTCCTATTTTCGTTGTGATGAGATTCAAGGCCACTTATTCTATTCTCAATTTTTTTCCAAGGACAAATATTTTACCATTGAATAATAAACTTCATACATGATTCTCTGTTGTTCTTATTTTTCATTGCATTGACATTACATGGAATAGAAACTTGATATTTTTTCCTCTTCATAAAAATAATCAAATATCATTTCCAAATCCAATAGAGAGTCTAAAATTTTACATCCTTTCTCTAGGTGAGGGTTAGAATCATAAATAAAATTTGGTTTAGATTTTACCTTAGTTAGAGAACAAAAATTTTTGGATGAATTGTTATTATTATTTTTCTAGATAAAGGTAAGGTGATTGATTTCATCTCTAAATTGGGTACATGATAAGGATGAATCGACTTTCTTATTTATACTAATCAGATTATTATTTGAGGAATCTATGGAAATGTGTCTATTGACATTACAATTCCACTCCTTTGGTAATTGTTTTCCTTCCTTCTCCACATTACACCTTTTAAACTTTCTTGAAATAAGGGCTATGGACTCATTGAAATCATTATCAGATTCCATCTTCACAACTTATTAGATCTTTATAGGTAACCTATGATCTGATACCACTTATAGTATCCAATATTGGATGAACCAATAAGGGTTGAATCAATGGTTTCATTTTATGAATTATTTTTGTTTTAAATTAAACATCTTGAAATTGTTATGGTTCTCAATACACTCTATATTATCCCTCACTCTCACCTCATGTGCATTTGTAATAATAGAGAGATATTCACTTGGTATTTATAAGGTTTGGTATAAAGACCCACTCCTTTACATGATGTTTAGACCCCCAACATGGATTATCCACTATAATATTGATATCAATTACAATGGTTTTGACAACAACTAGTTATATACCATAGTAGTGGATCCTCTAGTATATATTAGTTTTACCCACTATAATCAAACTCTTATGCTTTAGTTGGTTTGTCTCCCCTAACCATCTTCTCTTACTCCATGGTCCCACTGAAGTCTTCTCCTGGTTCCAGCACCAACTAAAAAAATTCTTCCCTTTTTTACAAATGATCCATAAATAGAAATAGCATCAACATCCTATATTATAGTCTTCCTCCATGAACCTAAAATATTAGGTTTTCTCATAAAAAATGCTTCAAGTTTATCAAAAACAAGATGCAATAGTTCTATCATCCTTGAAACTCTTCTAAGATCTTGAATGATCTGAATCTCTATTCAAATAATCAGGTATGTCTCATTCAAGAGACTCCTGGTTTTGAATCTCTTCCTTCTTCTCCTCAGTATTGAATATATAGATCTCTCAAATGATTTTGGATTTTGTATAAGAGTTATCAATTATAATAAAATTTATTTTGATACCTGTATAGCATATTTATTTACAAAAAATCACCATGAATATAATTCTCAAAATATCACATTCAATATCTCCATATTTGAATTATAGAAACCCTGCAATCATCGATAGTAGGATATCATCATTTAAATCAGTCAAAATATTTTCTAATTTATTTCTCATTTAAACTCATAGGAATTATCATTCAAATATTCATTTAAATTCCATGGAGATGCAGAATTCATTTCATTTATCATGTGATATTTAAATATTTGTAATCACTAAAATTCCTTAAATATTACTTCTTCAAAAACCATCCGATATTTCTATATAGTCAACTATGTAACACAATTAGTTATATAAAACTAATCATGTAGGATTCATCCACATGAATCACCTTATACTTCAATTATGTAAGGGTACAAGCACCTTACAAAAGGGTACATACACCATTATATAGTCTACATAAAGGTAATTCATTACCTATGTAGGAGTAATACAATGAATAAGGGTATTTACTCAACCATATAAGGGAATTGAGTTAATAATGCACCATGGAAGGTTATTTAGGATTATATAAGGGTACATATATCTCACATAAGGGTACATGAAGCTCGTATAAGGGTACTAGAGAGACTGTGTAAGGTTAATGAGTAACTTACACTGCCTACATAAGGGTAACTGGGTGTGGAATAAAGTTAATAAATTCCTTTTATAAAGGTAATATTATTCAATACTTAAAGGTAAGATGCACTATGTAAAGGTAAACTGGCTACTGTATAAGGGTAGTCGATGTTGTGTGATGGTAGGTTGAGCACTGTGTAAGGTTAGATCACATTGTTTAAAGGTATAAGGAGTTTTCCATTACCCACATATGGATAATAAATATACCTATGTATAGGTAAATAGAAGTTTTTTCTTTTCACTTAAGGGTAGCTGCAAGATTCCTCATCTTGTATAAGGGTAAGTTGCATAAGGGTTTTTGTGGGTTTTGAACTCGACACTGCTACACTGAAGATATGATCACGTCCCCACATAAGTTACATAAATAATAAGATGTACACCTCATAACATTTACCTATGTTATGGAAGGTTCAAATTCAATAGAGGAATGGAATTAAAGGAACAATGGAGCTAAAATGTAGTATATGAGATTGTACCATAATAAACTGAAGTACAATGAGAAATATGCATCTAATTTCTACATAGTAATTTTGAATAGAACCTCATTTCCACTTCAGTGATGTAAGTGATGTACAAGCTGATTCACATAACTTAATCATACAAGAGGATTTTCACAAAACCAATTGTGCTATGTATCTGAATTTATGGAAATATCATATATTTTTTGAACAAGAAAGGTTTGAGGAATTTTAGTGATCATAAATATTTAAATATCACATGATAGATGGAATGAATCCCGAGTCTTCATGATATTTAAATGAATATTTGAATCATAATTCCTATGAGTTTAAATTTTAAATAAATATGGAAATCTTTTGACCAATTTTAATGAGAAGATCCTACTACTGAAGATCATGGTTTTCCATAATTTAAATATAAATATTTGAATGTGATATTTTTAAAATTATATTTAAAATGATATTGTGTATATAAATATTTGATTCTAGTATTAGAATAAATATGATGATAATTGATAACACATGGAAAAAATGCAAAATTTTATTAGAGACCAATACATCCAGTTTTGTGGATATGAAAAAGATTATTCAAAGCTGGAGACCCTTAAATGATACATATATGAGTATTCAAAGTGATATTTAGATAATTCACTATCTGAGAAGAGCTTCAAGGCTAATAGACTTGCTGCATATATCCTTTGAAGAACTTGAATCATTATAAATGAGAAAAACTGATCATATTGGCACATAAGGAATAAATTCATCTAGATTCTTGAAGATATTTATAGTTTTGGATTAACCCTATTGAATAGAATAAGTATTTAATTTAGTATTATAAGTAGTAGAATACTCCAATGGTACTCTGGAGTAGAAGAAGATGGTTCAGGGGGCCAAACCAACTAAGTTAGAAGAGATGTATTTTTTGGGGGTTATTACCATGATCATCTAGAGGATTGACTACTTAGGTATATAACTAGTTGTTTCTTAAACCATTGTAATTTATAACAAGATTATAGTGTATAATCCATGTTGGGGTGGGGTCTAATCAATATGGAAATGAGTAAGTATTTGTACCAAACCTTATAAATACAACTTCATTCTCTATCTATTATTACAAAATTCTCACAAGGTGAGAGTGAGTGATAAAATAGAGTGGATTGAGAACCTTGAAAAGTTCAAGATGTTGAATTACAAAGAAATAGAACTCATAAAACGAAATCATTGATTCACCCCCTAGTGGTGCATCTAACATGTGGAACTATAGGAGTATCTAGTGAGAAGATAAACATCATATCAATATACATTAGAGGATGCCTACATCTAAAACCATATTACTAATTGAAGAACCTACATGTCCTCATACCATGGAGTTATCCTCCCTCTAAGCATTGATAAAAGAGTAAGGAAGTGTGAGGCTAGTGATACATGGGTTGAAGTGACCCATCCTAAAACCATTATAGAGGGACTGACCCTAGTTAGGAGTGACCTATCCTAAACCCCAGAAAAATTATTGATCTTAGTAGATTCTAGTGCATAAATACTTTACTGATCACATGCTCCTTGGATTATATCATAGTAGTGAACCAAGTAAAAATTTGTGTTTCTAATGTTATTTCATTACATTAAATTATGTAAGACATAATAATATGAAGTGGGTAGATAAACCACTAATAAATATTTAACAAAGGTTTGTTCAAGTAAATAGGTAGTCAAGTAGTAAGTTAGACATGGTTCATAACTGAGTGAGAATAAGATCCAAAAGAGGAAACAAGTAAAAGTGAAATAAAAGGTTTAAAATGTATACACATTGATTCAACAACACCCCCTATCAAGGTGACTTTGGGATCTAAAAATTAGTATCAAATAAAGTTCATAACTACATGCCTAACTAAAGGAATAGTTTTTTTTGAGTTCCTGTAAAAATAGATCAAATGAAATATACACCATTTTTCAAAGGTATTAACTTAAAAATATGGAAAAATGAGTTCATAGAATATATGGAATATTATCTTAGATTTACATAAGAAGTTTTTCAAGAAGGGTTTGTTCTACTGAGATGAAATAGAGTCTTCATAAAAAATAATCTAAGGAATTTTGAGATATATTCTTATGTTAAGAAGTATTTAAAGGGTAATCTAACTGAATAAATTTACATGAAAATTTCTCTTGTAAATTTCTTAAAAGATATACGTATAAATTTTAAATAAATACAAGAAAAATAATTTTTAATAAAGGGAGATTTAAAAATATTTCTAGATACACAACTAGTGAGTAATGTTTATGAAGAGTGCCTTTTGTTTAAAGATGGGAAGAAGAGATATAAGAAGAAGTCTCTTGAGAGTAAAGAACCACCAATGGAGGTGGTTTATTCTAACTCTAATTATTTATCTAAATCTAACCATGTTTTAGAGAACTCATGTAAATATGTAAAATTAGATTCACCCCCATATATAGATAAAATCATAGATCATGATGATGACATGACAACACCATCAACCAAGTGAAATTCATATGAGGTGTGATTTCTATTGTATATACTTTATATGTGATAAACTTGTTCATTTAGAAAGACATGTTAGTGTGAATAATATAAATAAAGTCACTATAAGATCCCCCAAAACTATGACATAAAATGAGATAATTTATCCTAAAATAAGCCTACTGTGCTTGAAAATAGGATCACTATTTTAGAAAAAGAACATAAAGTTAAAATAAGGATTCATCAAATACCAAAATTAGTTTACATAAAATATCTCTCTTGGAAATAAAAAAGGAAAATTTGGAAGAAAAATCAAGGAGTTGTTCCATTTTTTAAAAATATGAATGAACCTGAGAAGAAGGATCCACTATAGGTGAATAAGTTTGATATGGATATGATGACCATCATGGAATATTCACTCCTAATAAAACTCAAAAAACCACTCTATTATAAGAGATAAAGACCTATATAAGAATCCTCCAATGGAGATGAAAGATGAAAGAAGGATCTGTTAAAGTTGCTTCACTAAATGAGGTGTAAACAAGTGGAATTTGTTCCACAGTTAGGGAAATATCAATCCAAGGAAGAAAAAGAGTTCTAACATCTAAGAATAAATCTGTATAAGTTTCATAATACATATAATATCTATTGTTATGGGTGGAATAATTTTTATATAAAAGAGGTTCAGGATGAAGAGTGTGATGTTGATGAGGTTTTTGCATTCCTTTACCTAAATTTGAGAAAGGGAAAAGGAAAGTGTGTACATGAAGAGTTGGTTCATCATGACTATCCCCTTTCTCAACTAGAGAAAATTTTATTTACCCCTCTCCCCATGTACTTTAATATTTTTAACTATTTTTGAAGCGGTGTAAAATTTTTGGGGATTCCCAATCCATTATGTAAATTTTCTTTTAAAAGAAAATGTGTGAGAGATAAAAATACATCTATTGAGACTAAAAATATGTGTGAAATAAGTGTATTTTAGGTTATTTAAAGTATTTGATTTATATTAGGAAAGACTAAGAATGTAAAACATAATTTATAATGAATACTGGATAAGATATATTTATGTTAGAGTAAAGTTTCACACTGAATATGGTTTAAAACAATTGGAATTAGGCCCTAAAATTTGTGGAATATGACCCTTAAAAGGAAGTTGATAAATTGGTGACAGAATTAGATACATGAATTATTTTCAAGCTTATTTATTTATGTTTTAACCATTGGTTTTCATTTTTATATGATACCAATTTTTTTTAATAGATATTATTTCCAACAAGTGGAAGGCCCAAACTGAAGAAAATTCTCATAAATGTGAATATGTAAATCAAGGGGAATTAGTGATAATTTTTCAAAAAAAATCAGTCTTATAAAGGAAATTGAAAAACCTATTAAGAGATATAAAGAATGGAGTTCAAGTGACATAATTAATTTAGTTATAACATGTGAAATTAATTGATTCATCTAGTGGTATGTCTCATAGTCATGTATTTTAAAGTTTATACACTAACTATTTAGTGTAAAAATGTAGTGATATCTCAAGTTGGTTGTTGTTAGACAAAATGAAATGTTTTTGGATGAAATTATTTTAATTAGAAAACTAGTGAGTGGCATGGAAAACTTTGAGGATGTTTACAAAAACAGTTTTTTCTTAAATTGAACATAGGATCAGTGGTATTAGAGGATTTGTTTACTACTAAAATGTTAAAGGGTAAATTAACTTGTTTAGAGTCCTTTTATTCTATAAAAAAAGCGAAGAAAGTGCTTCAAAATTGTCTATGAGGAGTTGTTATGGAATTAAGAATTCCAACTATAAATGAATAAAATCTGGTAAGAAGAGCTAGAGGCTAGATAAAAAGTGGATAAATCCAAAGGATGAGATGTAGATGTTATCCCAAGACAAAGCAGGATTTTAAAAGTTACCTCATTCAAAGGGGTAGTTTGAGATAAAAGGGGATATCCCTATGATTAAGTGGGATTATATCAAAAAACACCCTAAAGGGGGATAAATAAATATAACTATTTATTTTGTTCCCTATGTATTTTATTGACAAGGGGGGATATTTTGAAGAAGAGAGGAAATGATGTCAAAAAAAATATATAGGGGGGGGGGGTTATTGATCCCCTATGGGTTTTGTGTTGGATTTTTAGATAATAAAAGTGAAATGTATAAATGTATTTGTTTATAAGACTTTTGAAAGATAATTGAATTATGTTGTTGAAGCATGGAGACTCATTTTTTTAACTATTGGATTTGTTAACAAAAGAATGATGTGGTATAATAGATCTAATGCTACTAATATTGATGGGAAAGAGAATTTTAAAACACTTTGAAGAGTTCATAGGATATTCCCTGAAGGTAGGAGGTAATTTAGATTAATTCTATAAGTATTTTTTGGAAAATATGGTTGTGAACTACATTTGAAGATTTTTTCTAAGTGTTGGATCATATGAACAAAGACCAAAGTATATAAGTCATAGATCAGAGTGTATTATCCATATCTAGGAGTTTATGACTCATATCTAGAAGTGTAAAATTCATTAGAAAGTGCGTGTGAGGAATTTTCAAAATTGGATGAGTTTTGGTAGTGTATGAGTCATTATTAGTCACATATGAATCATCGTAAAGAGTGTAAAATTCATTTATCTTTGTGCATGAGTCATACCCTTGTAAAATTTGGGAGACTAATAAGTTAAAAGGAAGCTTATACTATGAAATATCAGTGGTTTAAATAAAGGACCTATGCTGATATTTAAAAGAATATTAGTTTAATATTTTAGTGAAATCAATTTAGCTTCAAAAGAAAGAAATTTAGTCGAGTTTCCAAGTATTTCATTCAAAGTTTAAAGATGATATTGCTCATGACATTCCTAAATTTTTTTTACAGTAATATTTTAGTGGATTAAAATAAATATCACACTGTAAATGATAAGTTTGTGCCTTGAAAAACCTTCATGAAGGAAGATAAAATAGTCCATGTGGATAATATTATTTATTTATTCAAGATTATATTTTTAAATTTACACTATTTATGGGAAATAATGGATATAAGGATCTATTTTTTTCATGAAACACACCATGTAAAGAAATGGAGATGGTGATGTGAAGGTTCCAGTTATGTGAAAAAACATTTATTTTTAGTACATTTTATGAAAAAATTCATAGGATATATCTATTTCCAATAAATTAAGATATCTAGTCTATATTTTAAAACATATGATATCATACTATTGAATTAGGAATATCTCTCTACATTATAATTGAAATAATATTTCAAGAAAGAGGAAAATTCATGAATTGTGAGAAGAAAGTGGTTTCTCAGTTTCTATTTTTAAATATAGAAAGTATTTTTCATGATATATATTTTTAAATTTTAGACCAATATTGGAAGATAAATAATCTCACCTGAATTTTTTTATCACCGATTAGAAGAACTGAAGGATAATAAAAATGAGAGAGACTCTTGAGGGACATCAATGAATATTTTTGCATCAGTAAAGAGAGAGGTGATCAATGATTATTATTGAATATTTATATATCTAAGAAGAATAGAGTAATCTTCACTATCTTGAATATTTTATTTATAGGATAATAAGAGGGAGATTATGTGTGACAAAAATAGAAATTCTAGTCAAAACACTGAAAGGTAGAAAGAGTTTTAGATCAACTCTAAAAAGAGATATCTTAGTGCCTTAAGAAGAACCTTCCAAAGAAGGAATAAGAGGTTGTTTTTTGAATCAAGGGTTCATAGCTTGCACTAAGAAGGAGAAATTATTTAGAATATAAACACCTAATCTATATAAATTTGAGTATGCATTCAGATACACCCATATTGTTGATGTTAATACCCACATGTACAAAAATTATGGATTTATCCTCCCTTAAAGTAGTGAGTAAAGATCGAGGAAGCGTGAGGGTAGTGGTACTTGAGTGGTAGTGAGCCAACCCAAAACCATTGTAAGGGGAATTACCTCAAGAAATATTGAACTAGACTGAACCCCTCAAAAAGTAGTGATCTTAGTGGATTCTAGAGCATCAACACATCGTCGATTACATGCTCTTTCGATTATCCCATAGTAGTGAACCAAGTAAAAATTGACGTGTCTGGTGTGATTTCATTACTTTACATTATATAAAATATAATTAGATAAAGTGGGTAGAGAAATCATTGATAAATATTCTATGAGGTACTGGTTAATTAAATGGGTAGTTAAGTAGTAGGTTGAATATAGTTTCCACCCAAGTTAGAAAAAGTTCTAAAAGAGGAACTAAGTAAAAGGGAAGAAAATGGTTTTAATTAGATACACACTGATTCACCCCCACCCTCTCAGTGTGTCTTGGGGACCTAAAAAATACCTAATAAAACATATAAAACATGCAATTTCTATGGATGGGTTAGTTTTTATAATCACCCTTCTTGGAGATTACCAAGATGAAACATCATGAGAATAAGTTTCAATGTCTTATAATCCCCAATCACCTGATCACTAAACATCATTTGTGACCCTTCATATAGATTTCATACATACCATAGGATATATATTTAATAATATTGTCATAGCATGTTAAGTTTGTCATTATAGTAGGGAAATTAAATAACCTTTTGATCTGATAGTCACTCTAAGGAAATTTTCAAATTAATGTTACATAGAAGAACACTCATCAAGTGATATTATATTAATTAATATTTGGGTCATTGCATATTCTAGTAATCAAAAGTAAAAAATCAATTGGTTTTAGGGAACCAAATCCAACAAACTTCCACTTTCACTAGAGACAACTGCTAACTAACATGTTAGCTCTCACTTGATAAACATGCTTCTAATGAGTTATGGTTATAGCTGCTAAACCCACCACTTTCTCCTAGGGATATTCTATTTCATGTGAATTTAATATTTTGATAAAATCACTCAAGATGTGATATCATCGAGTATTTAACTTTCATTTTCTATTAAATTTTTACATATTGTCTAATAACATAGTCATAATTTTATCATAACATATTATAATAATACTTTACTATATTGTTATTATTCTAAAATCTAGAACAAATCATTACTAAACCACTTCTTAAGATACATCATAAGCCACTATGTACTTGATCTATATAGATATTAAAACCACTAGATTAAATAATATTATCTTAATTATTAAATTATCCTTACTATGATACTATATCAAATTGATATAAATAAAGAATAGTTTTATATCCACTTGATAACTAGCATTACCATTTCTCCGATTACTAGGAACTCGTCCATCATACTTTCTCAAGTACTATTAGACAGTTCCAATTGCCACCCCATGAAATTATTCGTGTTTTTTTGATATTTTACAACTATTATTTATGTATAAGTAAAACAAAATCATAGTACATATCATGGTGTTATACCCAATAACACCTAGAGAGGGGAGGGGAGAATGAGAGTTTCAAATTTGTCTTTTAATAAGACGAGTTTTCCCCATATTGTTAAGAACTTGTTAAACATGTCTGATAGAATTGTTCAATTACCAAACACCCATATATAAAAATCGAAACACAATATAACATTTTACTTAGTTCACCACTAAGGGCTAGTCCAAGGATCATATGATGATAGTGTGTTTTTCGTACCTGAATCCACTAAGATTTGATAGATTTGTGTATTAAAATTGATCATACATAATGACTCCAAACTATAAACACTACATTTACAAGAATTTTAGGGATGACACACTACCACCCTTAGATAACTTTCTTCAAATCCCCCTTTCTCACTGATTTTGGTGAAGTATTTCTTAGTTTATCAACCTGAATGTCACTTCTATATCAAAGCACATGAAGATGATGTTTTTCATCATTTAAATTTTCTTATTATGTTTTAATAAATTTCAAAAACATTTCCTAAGTTCAAGTATTCTTGGGTAAGAATCTTTCACAAAAAACTCTTTTTTGTGAAATCCACTTTTGTTTCAAAGCACTGTCATCTTTCCTGAATCTACCCACTTTTATGAAACTACCAACTTTCAAGAAACTACTAAAATTAACAAAACTCCCAAGTTTTGGGAAACTCCTTCATGGATATTCCCTAACATCAATTATTTCTCAACCATTCTTTTCATGAGACTTGTGTTCACGTAATGTACCTGATTCATGTAAGAATTATGTTCATGTAAAACCTTTTTGAGATCATAGTGATGAACCATCCTCCAAGAAATATTTCAATTCTCATATAATGAGTGACCACCTATCTATAAGAGAGAGTTACCTTTTCTAAAAACTCTGCATCTTTTGAAAAACTCAATCATTCCTAGAAAACATTTCACCTCAATTATCCAATATCAACCTATCTTTTGTGAAACACCCTATCTTCGAGAAACTCTAGAGAATTTTTTGATTCATGTAACTTCTCATAATTGCCTAACTTGCGGCCATTTTATTTTCAAGAAACTTCTTGTAATCACATAACTTACCTCCTTTTTATTTTTTGGCTCAATATCCTTTTATGAAACATTATTTCATGAATCCCCAAACCTTTATAACACTAAACTATCACAAATTTCATGACTTTTCCATATTTTCATGAGGAAATCCTGGAAATACATCTTTAATGAAACTTATCACTTCCTCCAAATTTTGGACCCACATTTTTTGAAAAGATTGGGAAATGACGCCATCTTCAACACTTAAGAAACCTACACAATAATATCACTTGGCTTGTAAACTCTTTAATCAACCCAGTGTGGATTGAAAATAGACACACAAAATAATTTTTTCCAACTGTGAATACCCATAGTTCCAAAAAATGGTATATGATAAATTCAAAGAACATAATCATATGGAATTATATTCATCATAATAATCTCCTTTTGAACTTTTACACATCAAATTGGAGATATTTCATGCCACATGACATTGATAACAATTCAACCTTGAATTATTCAATCTTGCATTTTTCAATACCTTTTTAATGTATATACTATGAATACATCTAATAAACCCTATATATTTATTTTAGTATATCTTGTTCTCTATAACTTGGGTTGATAATTTACGTCATTCTTAAAGAAATATATTTTCCTTAGTCTTAAAAAACTATAAGACTTAACATATTTTTTTCCATCTATTTTCAATATATTTAACTTTGAAATCTATATTTCACCCTCTAACCCCTTGTAGAGACATGCATATCTTTCATTATTAATAAAAATAAACTCTAATATGGATTCATAAAATGAATATTTTATGATCATGATTATTGATTCATGTTATGAACCAACCTGGGTACCCTGGTAACTTAATAACCATGATGGACCTAACATTTCCAGAAGGGTGTTCTTGATCCCCATAGGTCGACGATGAGCACCTGAAATCATACAAAATTAACATGGGAATGATTTACCACTAACAATACAGATGTAAAGTGATAAGACAATATGCATATCACAAGAAACTCTACTGGGATTGAAGTACCAAAATTCAAATAGGAAACATCCCAAATTACTATAAAAATTTACCAAAATAAGAAAATTCCCCAAGCCCTAAGGGCGTAACTCACCAAGTCCCCAGATAAACAGCCAAAACCACCTCCAAAAGGCCATTTCCCTTTCTTGATCCTAGAAGGAGGTAATCTACAAAAACTTGAAGGCACAAGTAGGGTGTGATCCAAACCCAAATAATATTTCACCCAAATATTCCATATCATGATTTCATTATTAAATTAATAAAATAAAATGATTTAAATTTAAAACAAATAGGTTAGGCATACCAAAAACGTATTTAAAAAAATCATTCTTTATAATTAAAAAGATGTAAATACTTTAGCAATACATGCTCTATATTTCAAATGATGGAAATAATTTTCAAACAATTATTTACATTTCAATTGATGGAATATTACTAAAAAATGAAACTTTTCAAAAATGGATTAAATAAAAACTTTTATATAAAATAGTTTATATAAAGTCACAAGTTAGGTAAAAAATTTACAACAATGTCATATATTCATTTCAAATACAAACAAGTGCCCAACATGGTCATGTTCCAAATAAGTATAATAGTTCCAGGCTATCTGGTCCTGACATTGTAAAATAGAAAATATGTACATATTCCCCTTTGGGCCTGAGGTAAAGGGGACTCATCACCATCAAATAAGGGATTGACGTGCTTATATGAAGTTTTAAAATGTTGTAAGTTATAATGTGCCACCCAAAATAACTTAATAACTACCTAATACTTGCATATTATATTGTACAAAACAACAATATAAACTTAATTTTAATACTTCTAAAAATAAAATTAAATCCCATTCTCTATTTCAAATAAGCAAATTTACTACCATAACAGTTTTTTTAATAAAAAACATCCCCTTTTCAATGATAGAACCACGTGGTTTCTATCAAAACCATATTTAAGAAATTTTCAAAAATAGGGATTTTAAATCAATTTAAAATCCAATTTCTCAAATGAATTATAAAAATTAAATTCAATAAATTAATTTTCAAACAATTCCGTAAATTTCATGACAAACCCCCAATTCATTAGAACTGGGTTTTTTCAAAATTTTCCAATAAATAAATTTCAAAATTTAATTGAAACAATTTCCATCAAAATAAAAATTTAAATTAAGAAATTTAAATTTCCATTAACTTCCATAAACCCCCTAATTCAATGGAATTAGGGGTTGTCCAATTTCATGCCAAATTACCATTTTTTCTTAAAAATCACAATTAAATGGAATTGGATTTATCTAGAAAACAATTGAAATCCATTTAATAAAATATAATAAATTTCATTTAATTTAGATAATTTAAATTAAACAAATCAATTTAGGGTTAATATAAATTGGACTTCATAATGGAACCGCCTATATCAGAATCAAATAGATCTCGAAATGTCAAACCCTAATCGGGAGTTATTGAGGAAGAATGACAATAATGGAATATGGGGAAATGAGGATAAAACCTAGGTTTATAACTCCATAATAGTGGGTATTAGATCCAAAATTAAACATAAGGATCCATATAACTATAATGAGAAAGAGATAGACAACAGTATATTAGGAACATAAGGAGGAAACTAACCATGAGAAGATCAGAGTGTCTTCCTATAGCTTAAAATTACTTCTGAGAGGAGTCCTAGGGGCCAATAATCTTTCTTGGGAGCTCCAAGGATGAGATAAATTGGTTTGGGTTGAAAGAGGTTCGTTAGGACCTAAATGGAGGGTTTATGATTTTTTAATAAAAATTTGGATTAAAGAAAACCCATTCTCACAGTTTCCTCAGCACAAGCACATATTTTAGTTAAACTGTACACAAGTTATGTGTCAGTTATAAATGGGCCGCATGATTTCTCCTGAGGGGGTGCATGGTTTGTTAAACCATGTGTAAGTCATGAAAAAACCACTGTCTTATTTTCACAATTTGGATTGAGAGGGTGCATGGTTTAGAAAACCATGCAACACCCATGTGCTAACCATGTACTAGCCCAAAAATTCCAAAAATCATTAAAATTTCACGTGATTCAACCCCAAATGAAATCCAACCAAATCAAGTTAAAAAATAAGGGTTTAAGAATACCTGAAAATAGTAAAAGGATGTTACAACCTCCTCACTATAGAAAGTTTCTATCCTCAGAAAGCCTATGACGAAGCTTCCATGTCAAAAATACGAGGCATCTACTCTCTCATCAGAGCCTCCCTATACCATGTCTCATGATAATTAGAACCATGTTTCCATAACACATGAACCAAAGGTATCATAGTCCCATGAAATACCTTGGTCAAAAAATCAAATATCCTGACTGGTCGTTTAATAATGGATAAATCAAGTTCAACCTCGAGATAACTCCAAATCAGAACATGAGATGGATCAGATAGATACTTTCAAAGCTGTAATACATGGAACACATTATGTATCCACATTGGTTGTGTTAGAATAGATAAATGATAAGTAACTTTCTCTTCCTTCTTAACAACCTTAAAAGGTCCAACAAAATGAGGAGCAAGCTTCCCTTGCCTCCCAATCCATTGATGACCCAACTGAGGTGAAACCTTCAAGAACACCTGGTCACCAACTAATAATTCCAAAGTTCTATGGTGATGATCAACATAATAATTTTATCAACTCTGTGCTGTCAAAATTCTATGATAAAACTAACTGAATCTTTGTTGTCATCTATTGGAACAAACTCAGTCCAACCAAATAACTTTCACCAATCTACGTCCAAAACAGCAGAGATTTACTTGTCTTATCATACAAGGCCACCAAAGGAACCATCCTGAACATGGACTGGTAACTTCTGTTATAATAAAATTCAACCAACCCTAAGCGATCATCCCAAACTCCACCATAGTCGAGAACACAAGTGCGAAGAATATACTCAAGAATCTGTATAGATCTTTCTGTCTAGCCATCCAAAGATGGATGGTATGTCATACTCAAATAGACCTGAGATCCCAGTGCCTCTTGAAGGCATCTCCAAAATCGAGAAGTAAACTGGGGATCTCTATTAGAAACTATAGTATAAGGAACATCATACAAAAGAACAATCTCTTTCACATAGATATTTCCCAACTCCTCAACTTTGGTTGTATCATGAATGGGTATAAAGTGAGCTAAATTATTCATCTTATCGATCACAACCCATATCACATTCTTTTTTCACTAGGCACATGGAAACCCAACCACAAATTCCATTAAGATCTCATCCCACTTCCAAGTAGGGACTGGAAGTGGCTGAAGAAAACCCGAAGGTTTTTTGTGCTCAACCTTCACCTGTTGGTATATATAACAATGATATACATACTCAGTAATACCTCATTTTATACCTGGCCACCAGAACTATTGCCACATTTCATAGAATATTTTCATGGTTCCTGGGTGCACTTCTCACTAGGAACTATAGAAATCCCCGATAATATCTTTTCTAACAAAATATGGTACCACAAAACAGATCCAAAAGAATAGAATTCCCTCTTTGGAGAAGGAACAATCAATAATGGTATCCCAACCATTAATAGAGTCGTTAATTCTATAGAACTCATCATCAAGATGCTACTCTTAAATAATTAATTCTATAAGAGTGGATATCAACTAAACATTGGCCAAGGAAACCTTATCCCATGATTCCTAGACTCCAATATGAAATTTTGAAAAGATAACCATAAAGTTCCACTCTTTTGATGATTATTTCACTTCCTGGGTCAGAAGTTTCCTACCAAAGCATCTATAACAACATTCCATTTACCTGGGGTATAGGTGATGTTGAAATCAAAAAACTGTATGTATTCCACCCAATGCCACTGGTGAATATTCAAATATTTTTGAGAGAAGATATAACTCAATCTCTTGTGATTTGAAAACATAGTAAACCATTCTACGTAAATATAATATTTCTGAATATTAAGGGCATAAATAACAACTACAAGTTAAAGTTCATGGATCAGATAATTCTTCTCATGTGGCCTAATATGATGAGAGATATATGCAACGATATGATTTCTATGCATAAGAATACACCCCAAGACCGAACTTAATGCATCATAGAAGACCACATATCCCTACCTAACCACTATAAGAGTCAAAAACAGTGCAGTAGTCAAAAGAAGTTTAGTCACAAAAAAATAATTCAGAAATATTTAATCGCAAGAAAAATTTACTCCCTTCTGAGTTCGGGTGGTCATCATAGAATCTAACTTTCAGAAATCCTTCACAAACCAACGATAATAACTGGATAAGCTTAAGAAGCACCAAATCTCAAAGACATTTTGTGGTTGATCCCAAGTCATTACTACACTCAACTTCATAGGATCAACTGATATTCCTCATTCCAACACCACATGACCCAATAACTTCAATTCTTGGATCCTGAAATTACATTTCAAAAGCTTGAAATAAATTCAGTGATTTCTTATCAAACTCAAAAATTTTCTTAGATGACACACATGATCCTCATCATAATTAGATTAAATGAGGATATCGTCCAAAAATACTACCCTGAAGGTATTAATATACTCATGGAAAATCATATTCATTAAAGTCATGAAAACTACTGGAGCATAGGTTAGACCAAATGGCATGACTAGGTATTCATAAAGGTCACGCTATCTTCAAAAGGAGGTTTTCTAAATGTTATATTCTTTTATCCTCAACTGATGGTAATTAGATCGAAGTTCGATCTTTAAGAACCACTTATCCCCTTTCTAATGATCAAAAAAATCATCAATACATGGCAATGAATACTTATTCTTTATCATCACTTAATTGAGTTTTTGATAATCAACAGAAAGGTGAAGTGATCCAATGACCTTATTAGAAAAGAGAATTGGTGATACCCAAGGTGACATGCTTGGGCGTATGAATCCTTTTGTAATAATATCATCCAACTAGGACTTCATATCTTTCATTTCAGCTGGTTCCATTTTGTAAGAAGGTATAGAAACTACTTGTGTACCAGGAATCAAGTCAATAGAAAAATAAACCTCCCTTATTGGGGGAAAACCAGAGAAGTTAGAAAGAAACACATTGAGAAACTCGACGATGACTAGAGAGAGATCACCGCTAAAATATTCCCACTCATGAGCAAATGAAAATATTGATATTAATTTCCCCCACTCCGGATAAGAATGTCTGGATCTGCTTGACCTTCGGTCCCATTCTTCTTGAAATACACATCACACACCATCGAGCGTAGTGAATGAGACCCCTTGAAGAAAAAAATAAATTTGGGATTTATTATTAATGATCCAATCAAGCCCGAAAATGACATCGAGATATTTCATGTTGAGAACCAGAAAATTCAAAGCAATCTCAACATCTGATAAGGGGAAAAAACAAGTAGGACTACGGATACCCTGCTCTCTCTTCATACTATGGAGTGTAGTAATATCCATTGAAAAAGATAAAATCTCTATAGGAAGATTAATAAGATTAACAAAATAGGTTTAAATAAACAAATGAGATGCACCCATATCAAATATAGTAGTCACTAATGAAGAATATATATTAATGGTTCCTATCATGATTACTAGACTCATATCCACTTCCTCTAGAGTCTCCTCCACTGCATGAAGAATATTTATTCCAATTGTATGTGGATGAAATCATTTTTCCATTGAATCATCTTTTTACATAATAGTTTTAGAAGGATTTGATGATCCTGTGATACTATGAGGAGTGGAATAAACATGGTATAACATCTTCAAGTGACCTAAGCATCCACAAGATCCATAGTTCTTGGGTGCCTCAATGCAAACACTTTTTGAATGACCCAGATTTCCACACTAGTAATAAGCCAAAGGACCTCTTCTAGGCACTGTAGGAGGTTTTGAAAAAATATACTATCAAAAAGAACCATGAGAATCATCATGCTTCCTATTTCTATTAGAGTAATGCACACTGCCACTAGGAGAGAAAGAAACTCCCGATAACCCTAACTTTCCAGGTAGGTCTATCTCAACCATCAGAACTATATCTATTACATCAGTATAAGAAGGATGTTTTAGCAAGAAACCCTAAGAAATAATATCATAAAGATGTCCCAAATTGAACCTTAGATCCTTTATATTCTCATTTGATACTATCTTAGGTGTGAAATTTATGATTTCAACAAAATGGTTTGCATACTCTATCACATACCTGTCAACCTGCTAAAGTTTTAAGAACTCTATAGACTTAGATAACAACATCAACTCTAGATAAAATTGGATGGTGAAAATAAATTTTAAGTATTTCCACTATAATACCTCCTATTTATTCACTGTTATCATAGTGACCCACCATCTCCTGCTCGATCATTCCAGCATGAAGGTGGTATACTTCACATTGATTTTTTTGGGTGTTTCCAAAACCCCCAAAAAAATGCTCTATTATACTCAACCACTTCTCATCCTCTTGAGGTTCATTTGATCCCTTTAATGGTTATGGATTTTGGGTAAATAAATCTTGAGAACAAATCTTGAGAAAATCCCTATAAGGTTCCACAACTGAAGCCTGAATGGGAACTAGGTGTGGTGACTTTACCAGATCTTGGATAGTGTGCACAATCAACTCAACTAGATTCGGGTCCATAAGAGGATCCTCTCACTAAGGTTCAGTAGTAGCTTCCTCTTGGATATAATTCAAATGCCTTATCAAAGGAATTATGCTACAAAACATCAGTAGACAACAAGAAATACATTAGATTTACACTCAAATATAGCAACAAGGAAACACATCTCAAAAGATAGAACATACAAGATTTGGATTTCAATATATCCAAATCAAAATAGGGAAAATAATAGAACTAATCCACAAGAATCCTTTCCTTAACTACCCCTGGCGACTTAAGGTTCATTACAGTGAGAGTTGGCCAGACACTCAATCACAACTACCTCCTAATTCCCAACAAGATTTCAGAATGAATACTAACTTCAAGACAAGAAGATCAACCTCCCTTTGATTTTTTCACAAACCATCCTGGGTACCCTAGTAACCTGATAAATAAGATAGCCCTGATATAGAACGAAGGGCATTCTCGATCACCACATGTCGAAGACTAGCACCCAGAATCATACAAAATGAAATTGGGAATGATTTTACACTAACAATGCTGATGTGAAATTGACAAGACAATATGCATATCAAAAGAAACTCCACTGGGAGTAAAGTACTAGAAGTAATACTAGCAACATCCCAAAGTACTATAGAAGAAGTACCAAAATAGAAAAACTACCCAGACCCCAAAAGTTGCAACTCACCAAGTCCATGGATCAACAGATAGAACCACCTTTAAAAGGCCAATTTCCCTTTCTTGATCTGGGAAGGAGGTAATCTACAAACACCCAAAGGCACAAGTAGGGTGTGAGCCAAGGACTAGTATAATTTCACCCAAATATTCTATAACAAGATTCCAATATTAAATTAAAAAAATAAAATTATTTCAATTTAAAACAAACATGTTTGGCATACCAAAATCATATTTACACAAATCATGCTTTATAATTCAAAAGATGGGAATAATTTAGAAATTCATGCTCCACATTTCAAATGATGGATATACTTTTCAAAAAAATATTTACATTTCAATTGTTTTAATATTAATAAAACAATGAAAATTTTCACAAATTGATTAAATACGTTTTTTATATAAAATAGTTTATATAAATTCACAGGGCATATAAAAAGTTTACAACAATGGCATATATTCATTTCAAATACAAAAAAGCGAGCAACATGGTCTTGTGAAAAATAGGTATGAGAGTTCTAGAATATAGGTACCCAACACTATGAAATGAAAAATATATACATCTTCCCATTTGCGCCTAAGGAAAAGGGGAATAATCACCATCACCTAAGAGATGTGATGTGCTGATATGATGTTTTAAAACATTTTAAGACATAAAGTGCTTCCCAAAATAACTCACTAACTACCTAAGTATTGAATGTGCTCTAATATAAAACAATAATGGACAATTTATTTTAAGACTACTTAAAATAAAATTAAATCTCATTTTCCATTTCAAATATGCCAATTTTACCTTCAAAAAACATAATGGGTTTATTAATAAAAATAGGTTGTTTCCATGATAAAACCATTTGGTCTCTATCAAAAACATTTTTAATCCATTTTAAAAAATATGGATTTGAAATCAATTCACAATCCAATTTCTCAAATCAATTCCACAAATTAAATTCAACAATTTTATTTTCAAACAATTCTATCAATTTCATATCAAACCACTAATTCATTGGAACTAGGGTTTTCACAATTTTCTATCAAATACATTTCAAAATTTAATTTTAAAAATTAATCAAAACAATTTTCATTAACACTATAATTTTAATTAAACAATTTAGATTTCCATAAATTTCCATAAACACACCCAAATTAAATAGAATTGGGGGGTTTTTCAATTTCTTTCCAAAAACCCATTTTTATTAAAAACTCCAATTCAATGGAATTGGTTTTTTCCAACAAAAAAATTGAAATAAATTTAATCAAAACTAAGAAATTTTATTCAATTATAACAATTGAAATTAAAAAAAGAAATTTAGGGTTAATATAAATTGGGAATCGTAATGGAACCACCTACCTTAGAATCCAATGAATCTCGAAACATCAAACCCTAATCTGGGTTTGTCGAGGAAGAACAAAAAAATTGAATATGGGAAAATAATGATCAAACATAGGTTTATAACCCAAAAATAGTGGGTATTAGATCCAAAATTAAACACAAGGATCCATGGAACCCTAAGGAGAAAGAGAGATGTAATGAGAGATTATGAATGGGAGGATGAAGCAAACTGTGAGAAGATCGGAGGGTGTTCCTCTAGCTTGGAATCAGGTATGGGAGGAGTATGAGGGGACATGAATCCTTACTGGGAGTTCCAAGGGTGGAAGAAATAGGTTTGGGTCAAAGGAAGTCTATCGGGGACCTAAATAGAGGGTTTGATAATTTTTAATAAAAATTTAAATCAAGGAAAAAACTATCCGCATGATTTCCGGGGTATATGCACACATTTTAGTTAAACTGTGCATAAGCCATGCACCAATTATAAATGGGTCATATGATTCCTCTATACATGTTTCACAGTTTGGTAAAATGTGTGAAAGTCATGCGAAGCCCACTGTCCAATGTCCACAATTTGTCTTGATAGGGCACACTGTTTGGTAAACTATGTGCCACCATTTCACTAACCATTCACAAGCCCAAAAATTACCAAAATCTTTAAAATTTCACCTGATTCAACCCCAAATAAAACCCAATCAAATATAGTTCAAAAGGAGGGGTTTAGGAATACCTAAAAATAGTAATAAGATGTTACACTTCAATCCATAAATGTATTTTCATGACTCACATACCTTGTCAAATTTATTTGGTGTCACCAACCCTACTTGTCATGTCATATAGACCCATTATATAGGGTTTCATTCAAATAAGGTGATATTAACATACAATTTCCTAATATAATGATCATATATGGTTTCTATTCCAAGTTTAATTCAAAAAGATTTTGGCATTATTTCTGGTGTAATGTTGTGTCATAGAATATGTCTAGACATCACTTGAAACCTTCTGTAACCAATCAAGCCTTATTAGTACCATCATATACCATCTATATCTAGTTTTTTCTTGAATAACCACCAATGGTTTTACATCAACTAAATAAAATAAAAAAAATATGAAACTAGGTTTGTTGTATGGAATCTATCTATTAATTCATATGAACTTTCTAATTATAGAAGGTTTCTATTTATTACTTATAAGATTCATTATTCTTATTGAATAATAAATCCCATATCTTGGTGAAGATAAAACCACCTCTTTATTTTTAATTTTACTATGAAGTATGTGTCTCTAAAATAACTCCTCCCACTAAATCTTGTGGAGTTTATTATTCTTATGAAAACTCTTGTACATCTAGATCCTTGACTTTATTGAAGTCTAGATTTATCCCACTATCTCAAAATATTAGTTTTTCCCACTTATAGAAATACAATCTATATTAAATAATACCAATTTATCTTAGGTAAAGTAATACCCTATGTATATTTGGGATAATTAACTGAGATTAAATTACTGTTTTACATGATGTATGTTTGTTTTAAATGATTAACTTTAACAAACAGTTATCATCAAATACATAAAGATGTGACATAATGTATTTCCTTCATATTGCAACTTATAATATATCCATTAGTTATTATAGTTTTTATATGGTTATTTTTTATGATTTTTTTCGAAACATTTCTTGAAAGGAATTATGGAAGATTTATAATACATATAATTCTCTTTATAAATCCTCCTTGTACGACCATCACCTATTTGACGTGTATAAGGTAATGTGAGTTTAGGTATAGCTTCACTTAATATTTAAGTAATTGATGAATACTTAAGTAAAGATAATTTCATACTATACCACTATGGTGATCTTATATCTTTTACCAAGTTCATTCATTACTTCTATTTTAAATTCCTAAAATATCTTAAAGAAATATCCTTGATTATATGAATTTATCTATAGATTCTCCTTTAAATAATTCAAATTTATCACGTTAAACTAATTTTAGAAAAATTGTGGCTACAAATTTATTTATAAAGGGTTCGTATTTAAAAATTATTAAGAAAATATCAAAAATAACTAAGGCTTATAGCTTAAAAAGTCTAAATTCCTTTCTAGGTATAAACTTGAAAACTACTTTTAGTTTTACTTGAACCAAAATTATCTTTCCACAACTGGTATGAGGTTTATATTTTATATTCATTATTTATTAATGATATTAAATATCTATAATTCAATTATTATTAAACTATTAATTATGAATTATCATAATAACATTCATTTTAAATAATAAATAATATCTCATCATGTCTATAATTGGATGTTGTGACAAATGTCTTGGTAACAGTTAATATAAAATAATAGTTTTATAATAATCAATACACTTGGAAATATAAAGTTTTGTACTTATCTTTAATAACTTAGGAATAACACTATTTTATTTACTTAAATAATTCACCCTACTTCTTATAATCTTTAAAAACTTCCTTGGTTCCTGTATTTGAATAAAAATATGCATGATACATATTATATTTAATATACAATAACTGAAACAAAAATATTACATATAATGATTAATATACCTAAACTAGAATCTTTTTATTAACTTTTCTTCAATTTATTGATGTTCCTCTTCTAGAGACCTTTCTTTTCACATGTGAATCACATATCCTTCCATTCATTTCCCTCCTTCTAAATATTTTTTCTAGTTGAAGGAAGTTGTAAATTTTACATTGACTTTGAACTTTTTAGGGACTTTCCAACCTTGTCTTTCACTTTTTTCACAATAAGGGTAAAATAACCATGTTCCCACCAATTATAATCTACTTTGTTAAGAATGGTCAAAATATTCCTGATCAGCTTCTCCATACCATTCATCCTATAATTATTGATTAATATGGAAAATATTTATGGTATGGATGATAATATGAGATTAATGGATAAATTATTATCCACATGGAATACCAAAATTTCTAACTAATTAATATAATTCATCATCTTGATGGATATAACACTATCTAGGTACTCATTTTCTATATTACGGTTGTATAGTGTAGTAACAATATCATATATCTTTATCCTTTATTTATCACTTACAAGTTTTAGGAGATAGGATATCATGGTGTCTGCATCCATATCATTATTTTTCATCTTCACCTCTCTAAACATATCTGGTAACATTATGCAACATACATTTTAAGAATCCTCTATGTATCTCCTATTGGCATCCTGTTCACCCTCACTCACTCACTAGGGTGGCTGATCAAGAATAGAGAATTACAATACATAGTATAAATTTTCCTATGGTAGTGTATTTTAAAAATGATTATACAAATTTTGTAAATTTCTGTTGGTGAGGGAATTATCTTTATATAGGAATGATCAAAATTTTCTCATAGTTTCACTTGATATTTCTTATAACAAATAAAAGTATTTTTTAGTAATTTATCTCAATTACCAAGTGTGATGTAATAAATTTATTTTATTAGTCTCCCAATATTTTATTAAATCTCACTATCTATCACCATTGGATACAAAATATCTTGTTGTAAGGATATTATAGTGTCAAGGACCCATATTCCCCTTCAAATAATCTATAATTGGGTTTAAAAAATAACACAAATGTATTTTGGTAGGCCATCTCTCCAATTGCATTAATTCACTATTCCTTGATCCATTGAGTGGAATCCCCAATTATATAATCTTATTATCAGATGTCTTAAAAATTACCTCCATGTTACACTATGTCTTGCATAGAAAATCTACCCTTGATTCTAACCAAGTTAATTCAACCCAAAAGTTTTATTAAAACTCTATAATAATTGAAAACACCCTAACTTGGTCCAAAATAACAATTCAAACTATGATTGTATTCTAACTTAAATAATGGGAAGTGATATATGAATTAATATTTTATTTAATGGAATTTTTTATATTATGTGTAAATATTATTTATTTTATCATTTACAAGATTATCAATATTATGTGGATTTTACATAATTAATTAAACATTCCTGAAAAAATAATTCATGCATAATAACTTTCTTTTATTTCATATTTCATGCTTGTTATTTATTTTCTTTATGTGATTGTGTTTAAGTATCAAATAAACTTTCATCATATAAATAAATAACTATACACTTGGAAATTAAAATAAATAAGTGATATGATCATGATATTTCAACTACTAGTTGTTTTATTGATCGAAAGATAAACCAACCTTGACCCTAGGGTGAAAAAATCCTTAAGTAGATACCTAGATCAAGTTTCAAAATCCCTCCATTAAACTATATATGTCCTTGGTTAGTTTCACTTCCACTCTATTCTAGAACTATCTCCTTTTACTAGGATCACCATCATTTACAATTTCTTACTCATTTGAAGGAGAGAGGAACTGAGGGTTTAGGGTTGCATAAAATAATCCTTGGACACATAGGATCATATATAATAAAGTAATAAGGTATGATATTCATATTGTTATATTTAATATAATAATAAATTTATCATAAAATATCATTCAATAAATAATTAAATAAAATAGAAATCCAACACATACACAGGTCATTAAAGATCATGATAATTCATGAAATTAAATGACTATATATTATAATAGCTATAATTCATTTCAATTCATTATTTATTAAGATAAATTTCTAAAATTAATAAATTTTACATCTTATTAATGAATCAATTTTGTATCTTAATTATTAGTCCAAATAGTCTTTGAGATTCTCATCCTCTATGGTTTTCAATAAATTAAATTATTTTATTATATTTAAAAATTAATTATTATATGGAGTATACTGGAGTAAAAATGACATGTATCCCTTTTTTCTGGATTCAATATATTTCTAATACTTACATGGAATGTACTATCACTTAATATGGTGTGTCACTAATAATGTGTGTAGTACTTTTCATATAATATGTACTTATATGGCATGTATACTTACACACTGTATTGTGATATTACATGATGTGTTATTCCATTGGTCTAATAATGTAGTATGAAAAATATATATAACCACACAATATATTATAAATATACATGGTGTATATCTCTGGGAATTCCTATGAAGTATATAACATGTATGGTGATAATACACATCGTGTATTTGCTGAATAATTAAAATATTAATTTAAAGAAATTATTTGTACATAAGCCATTGAAAATCACTCAGTGTGTACTATAGTGTGGAATCATATGTTACACATTGTGTACATATAGCTACACATCATGAACATTGGTCTCAATTTTAATTATCCATATATTTGACTCATGCGAAATTCCTTTCTAAGCATGTACCTGGCATTACATGGTGTTTTCATCCAACTATACACTGTGTAATTCATTTCTATCCACCCCATTGTATTCTTAGGGACTTGACATATAACTTTCCTGAATTATCACATGTTACATAGAAAACATAGCTAGCTACATGCTATGTAATTTGTGTGATGTTGTGTTACCTAGATTTTAGTCAATATAAGATGTGTTTATTATTTACATTCTATGTACTTTAACCATACAACTTACACGATTCATTTGGGTTCAAAACCATGTGGGGTTACATAACGTGTGCATGAGATACATGTCTTGTACTCCTTATTAAACCGTATACAAACTTCCAGTCAATACACGACGTGTAATGATGTCATGTACCAAACCCCACATGGTATGCTATAATTACCTCAATCTATGTTTTTGTGGTTGATCAAGGGTACACGATGTGTAATTTTAGTCATATGTTGTGTAACCATGTCTTATATCCAGAATCTTTCTTACCTATAGATTAGATGTTTTAGCATTATTCATGTGTTCTTGGATTGATCTAAGTAAAATTCATATAAAATAATAATAATAATAATAATAATAATAATTTCATTATTATTATATTCACATGATGCGGGATAAATTCATAGATTAATATATCATTTCTGTCAAGCCCATTAACTTAGCTTAACAATCCTCATCATCATTTATCAAACCTTAAATAATAAAATTCTTAGAGGTTGCAAGAAAATGAAAGAACTAACACACTTCTAGGCTAGTGGGGATTGACCACCTCCCCTCAAAGGGTTGACCCACTCAACAACTATCACATTACAATTTAATGGACAGAAGACCCTACGTATTGACATCTAATACATGACCCAAAGGCTATATCATCTTAGTACAAAGTCCCTATGCTTATGCCTTGTGCTACACCAGTGTGTAATTGGGTCTACACACTTACCCATGTCATTACCTGTGTCATAAATTGCATCATCAACCATAAATGGACCATAAATCCCCCACAAGAGAGGCTGTCAAGATTTGAACTCTAGTCATATATAAAATTATGAGTTAACTTTACCACTCAAGCAAGATCTCAACTGCATCAATCCTTGAATGATAAATATTTATTTAATTAAATAAATAACTTTATATTATTAATTCAATAAATGAAAAATTTATATTTACTAAAAATTTGAATGAATATTTATTTAAATAATTAACTAATTATTACCTTGTGAGTAATAATTAAGAGATAAATACATTTTATATTCACTAGCTCAAAAATAATATTTATTTAATATTCAATTCACATGTATATTCTAAACTTGAATGACTTGTGAATGAATTTATATGATCAACCTAACCTAAATAGTTGTTATTATACAAACCAAGAATAATATTATTCTTAATAGTAAATTAAAATAGAATTTAACTAAATTTATGGATACACTTGGTGTGTGACCCTCTAAGCCTCTTTCTTAGTGACATTAGGTGAGAAGGATTAAAGTCCAAGATCAATGTCTTAAAAAATGTCAAGACACCCATAGTGAAATAATTTTATGTCACAATTAAAATAACCACATAGTAATTCTTACTGTGTAATATAATCCCTTGGTCTTAATATCTCATTAAACAGGATGTATACTTTGTTTCATCATATAGTATGATTGATTTATATTTCATTGTCTCTTTAAAAATACACTCATCAATGAACTACCATGGACATGGATTTAATCCAATGATTACATTTCAATAAAAGGGATAGAGATATCATATTCCATTAACTTATAAGGGAAAATCCTTTCTTGACTTATTTAAATAATGTCATATCACCTATGATTCAACTAACATATTCCACTTTTCCGTGATCATATTTTATTGCGGTTTTTGACCATGCATCAAATTACATGATTCATGATATAAATTAATAATAATCTCAAGTCTAAGGACCAATACACACATCCATAAATAGTAATTTCCAATGACACAATATTGATTGGATTCTTGCCACTTTTTTTTGTTTTGATAATTAAAGAATCTCTATTCTAGTCCCTCTAACAAGGGTTTTGAAAACAATAAAGGCAATTTTCTTTGTTTGAATCTTGTAATAATTTTGGAAGAAAATAATAATGTGAAATTTGATTATTCTTCATCATTTATTAATTTATTAGATTACCCCTGACCTAGAGGCCTTTTATTTTTTTTATTAATTTGGATAATCCAACCTTTTTAACTAGGTTTAGAGGCATCCATTACATGACCTAGAGTCTTAGAGGTAAAAATACAGTAAAACCTGGTCTGAAGGCCCAATAAAACATAGACCAACAACATAATCCCAAAATACAATAACCACTATTATAAGTCTTCCATCCATCCCCACTATCTTTCCATGTCTACAACCCCATCATTTTCTGCATCAACTTGTTGGGTGATCTGTATAGGAATTTTATACGTACAGTGACCAGTAACACCACCATTACACCTTCATTGGTATCCTTACATTTATACTTTCCAGACCCCAACTTCATTCAATCCACGTTTTCTGCTCTAGTACAAGCCTGAAGGAAGGTCCAAGACCTAAATGGATGTCCTGAAGGTCCTAGAGTTCTGAATAATAAAATACATAGCCCAAAAACTCAATTTATATGAATAGTACCATTGCTACAATACCCATTCTACAATACCATTTTTAGTACTCACACCACTAATATGTTATATTACTACTAGAAAGACATAGAAAATACTTGTTTCTTGAATTTGAACTTTGGTATAAAGTAGTATTATAGAAAACTTTACCACTCAGGTTAACCCCCAAATACATTATTCATTAATTAGGTATTCTTTAATTATCTATGATTTGTATTCTTATTTTGGTTATCGTTATATTTTTCATAATGTCTTCAAGTTTTTCACGTGTTTTATGAACATATTTTAGAGAAAAATCCACATTAGTATGAACCCAGTTCTACAATGGGATTATGGGAGACTTTACCACTTAGATAATCCCCCAAATAAATTATTCATTGATTAGTTGTTCTTAAATTATCTATCATTTGTATTATTATTTTAGTTATAATTATATTTTTTATAACATATTTTCATTTTTCATTTTTTTATAAACTTATTTTAGAGAAAAATCCACATAAATATGAGTTTAGGAATGACTCATACACTGAAGAAATTGTGTGAAAATTTTCTATGTTTTTATCCTTATTCACATTAGATATCATTTTTACAGTTTTTTTTAAATCACCATTATGAAGTAGATTTTATCCTTACACCAATACTTAGGGTTTTCAAATTACCCTTATGAAAGGTAGAATCATACTTATGAAATACATTGATGTTTAAAAAAAATATAGAATCATACTCACATAACACATTTATTTTTATGCAGATCATATAATGATACTTATGTAGAAGTTGAAATTTATGTTTCGAAAGAAATTATGTTTTCACAAAATGACATTTACATAGTAGAAAAATAATGGTTATATAGTTATATTTTAACCTTACAAAGTTTGTTTTCTTAAATTTTTTCTAAGAGTAAAATGACACATACTCTAGTTAAAATGAACCATATGTACATTATATGATTCAATTTTTTTTAGAAACTCAAAATATACTCTGTTTTTATTATTTTTTGTATTTCAATCCATTACATATTTCTGTTATTTTTCCTTAGTTAATTTCATTTATAATTAGTTATTACTTTGATATATTATAAGTGTTTTATGTGAAATCAAATTTATATCATGAGAGGAAGAAGCATGTTCAATATTTATGCTTTATATTGATTGAATAAAATTCAAAATTTTATTTTTTTAGGAATTTTTAGGAAGTAGTTGAGCATGATTATCTTATAAATATACAATGTATTTAAGGCTAATCAAAAATTATTAAGACATATTTAACATGAGTATTTATTTTTTGTTTAATTTATTATTATAACAAAATTATATATATAACTTGTTGTTTAATTTTACAGAGTAGTAAGGATTAATTACATATTAATTATGTAGAAACACTTTATGGTAAATAAGTAAGAAAAATTAAAGAAGAAATAAACAAATCTAAAGTGTTTTTTTTATCATTAAAAAATACCTCCATGATTATTGCTTTAAGTAAAAGGAATAAAAATGATTAATTTTTTGAAATATATTTTTCATGCATATTTAAAGTAGTCATATATAAAGAAACTCAATAAATAGAGTTTGATAAAACTGATAAAAAGATTTGATGACACAAATACTGGGTGAGATTCACTAAAAATATATAGTGTAAAAATTCAAGGTCAATGATATTCAAAAATGATACAAAGTACTGTTATATTACCACTCAAAAAAACTTCAACATGCAGAACTTTACTACTGAAGTGATCTAAGGGTATTTACTGCATGTTTAAATCTAGTTTCTATTGAGCTGTATTCTTTATATCTTTTCTATGTGTGTTATTTTTGTTTTATGATTTTGTATCAAATTTAGGACCAGGTTTCAGGTTATACTACCCATCAGAAGATACATTCTTGGGTTTTACCTCTTGGTAGAAAAAGGTGGGATACTTGGGTTATACCCCCATATAGAAAAATTCTTACTTTGGGTTGTGACTTTGGGTGTGAAAATTTTAGTTTTAATGGGTTGTGACTCCACATTAAATGTAAGTTTTTATTGTCTATACACACACTAGAAAAGGTAGTTTTAATTGGGTTGTGACTTCACTTAACAATTCATTATTTAGTGGGTGTTATTTCTCTCAAGGATAGAGATTATTGAAGAGTAAATGTATGGTCACTTGGATCTGAACTACTATAAAAATTTCTTATACTCTTTATTTTTATATTCCACTACAAAAATATTTTTAACTATAACAAGATCTTTAAAATTTTATAAAATAGTCAATTCAAACCCCCTCTTGACCATTCAGATAACTTCACATCTTGGAAAAATAAGTTCATTGAAATGATTGTTAACTATATTATATATATATATATATATTATTTCTAACTATATCCTAGACTTATACATAAGAGTAAAATATCATTTAAAGATGATAGGTTCAAGTTCTAATGATGGTTGGATTCCCCAAAGACCTTTATTATTTGATGGGAATAACTTTGCATATTAGCAAGACCAAATGGAAGCCTCATTCAAAAAACTTAGTATTAATAATTGGAATATCATGTTAAAACAACATTATTTACCTAAAAATAATCTATATTCCTTTACTAGTAATTCTATTGTTACATATAACTTAAAATATAAGATGATGAATATTTTATATTATGTTATTTAAAGAAATGAATTTAGCCATGTGTATGCATGAAAGAAACACATGATATTTATAGAATATTATAATTCCCTCACTATGGCACAACTAAATTAAAGAGAACAAAACTTAAGATGCTTAGGGTAGAATATCAAGGTTTTAAAATGGGTTAAAAAGAATCTATTAATCAAATTTTTCATCAATTTAATAGTATTGTAAAAGAGATGAGTCCTTTAAATGAATCCTTAGATAATATTATTCTCCTTTAAAGAGTTATTTGATCTTTTAAAAGAAGTGTCATGCTAAAAATGTTATTATTGAATAAAGAAAAAAAATTCAAATAATATGCACTTGATGAACTTATTTATTCATGTTTTTAATATGAATTGGAACCTAAAAATATTATAGATGAATAAGTTATAAAAATAAAATTATTTGATTTAGAATAAAATATAAATGTAACTACCTTGTAATTATATTCTATGTTACAATGAAATTAAAGTAATAAAGTATCTCAAGTTTTAAAAGGAGTGTAAAAAATAATTAAGGTATATTTAAGAAGGAATAGAATGTATTATTACAAAGATGATCATATATATATAAAAAATAGTAATATCATTTCTAAGGATGTAACAGATTTAATTTTTTAGTAATAATGATTAAAATTCCATATCAATCGTGAATTATTTAAATTAAAGAAATAAAATAAGAACAAAAGTTATACAACAAGGAGAAGAGGGCCTGATTATCTGGTTTGAGTTATACATAGGATTCAGATTCTAGTGATGAATCTGGAATAGAAAATGAATAAGATAACTTATGTCTTATGGATCAAATAAAGCAGGTTAGTGATTATTATTATGATTATAGTGGGTCTAATTTTGAAAAATCTTTTATTGGTGAATTATATAATTAAATTTAAGGATTATGAAATGATGTTTTTAAAATTTCAGAACAATAAAAGGAACTTAAAGATAAAAATAAGAAGAAAATTTAAGAAAATAAGATTATGAAATAAATTTTTAATGGAATATAATGCTATGATAAAATAATTTCTATAAATAAAATGAATAGAAATAAAACTATACTTGGATTGAAAATTAATGAACTAAAATAAAAACGTAATTATTTATAAAAAGTTATAAAGGAAGTGTTTATATAGTTACATATTTTAAATATAGAATGAAATCTCATTATACAAGTGGGTATTTTTAAGATTTATAAAATATCTTAGAAAAAATTGATATTTTATTTCTAAATATTTTCTTTAAAATTACTTAAAAATGCATAATTAAAATCTATATGGGTTCCTCAATATTATTTTTCTATCTCGATTGGACCCAAATTTTTATGCATACCAACATTGTCTTAATACTGACTTTATAGAATATATGACTTGGAAGTATCAAGAAGGATTCTTGGTATATGGATAGTGGTTTCTCTAGTCATATGATATAATATCCTTTAATTTTTTTATCATTTAATATATGCGAAGGATGTAATGTAACATTTGGTGACAAATAAAAAAGGTAAATTTAAAATTTTTAGATAGGTTGGTATATCTAAATATGTTATTATTTTTAAGATATTATATGTTTAAGGATTGAATTATAATTTAATCAATATTTCATAGTCATGTGATGATGGTATTTTTTTATATTTCAAAATGAAAAGTGTATTTTTTTAATGATGTATATATTCTATTTTATACTAACTAAAAAGGAAACATTTATTCTATAATTTTTTCTAAACTAATTGATCAAATTTTTATGTGATTAATTTTGGTGTAGTAAAAAAACATTTTATGAAGAAAGAGGATTGTCCAGGAATTTTTTTGGCTACTTTATAACTTTTCCAAGCACCAAATTTTTTAAATATACCAAATTTAAAAGTAGACAACAACTATGTTTTTGATTCCTATATGAAAGGTAAACAACATTAAGAGAGTTTCATATCTATTAATGAAGTTCAAACTATAATACCTTTACAACTTATTCATCTTAACTTATTTGGACCTATATAATGTTATAGTATCTATGGTTAGATATATGATTTTCTTATTATATATTCTTTTAGTATCTTTAAATGGGTTTATTTTTTTACTCATAAATATAAAGTTGTTTCGAAGTTTTCTACTTATTAAAATCTAGTTTAAAATGAAAATGGATATGTAATTTTATCTATTATAAGTGATATATGAGGAGAGTTTTTGAATATAGAAATTGATTTTTTAATAAAATGGTTATTTTCATAAATTTTAATACCATAAAACACCACAAAAAAATGGTGTAGTTAAAAATAAAAATAAAACTTTACAGGAAATGGATAAAACCACGTTAAATTAATTCGAAACACATATACACTTTTGTGTAAAAGATATAAATATAAATTTATATGTTTTTAATATAGTTATTATTAGATATATTTTAAAGTGAACCCATATGAACTTTGGATAGGAATAAAACCTAGAGTTGGATATTTAAAAGTTTTTGGTTGCAAAGTTTTTATTATTAACACTGAAGATTCTTTAGATAAATTTGATGCCAAATCATATAAAGTAATATTTTTGAGTTATTTAAATTAAAGTAATGATTATAAATCTTCTCAAAAAAGAACCATGGTTTTGGGAGATTAAACTTATGCTAAGTTTGATGAAAATTATTTAAAATAAAAGAATTATAATTTAGAATAGATTGAATTTGATATTAAATTTTTTAATTTTGGTGAGGTTGAACCTCAAAATGAAAATAAAAATTTTGAGGACTGTTACCCTCAAGAAATATCTTAGAGAAAACATAAATATCATCTTATAGATATAATTGTCAAAAATTTTAAGTAAAGGATACAAACCCTAAATTCCTTAAGAAATTTTTACACTCACAGTTATTTTAATTTTGATTTTTTTCCTTAAGGATATTTAGGAATCCTTAACTGATTATAATTGGATTTTAGATATGGAATAATAATTAAATAATTTTTATAGAAATGATTTTTGGACTTCAGTTGAACCATTTAAAGATCAATAATTTATTTTTACTAAATGTATATTTATAAATAAACTTGATCAATCGATAAAAAATATTAGAAACATATCCAAATTAGTTGTAGAAGGATATTTTCAAGAAGAAGGTATAAACTGTGATGAGGATTTTTCATTAGTTTCTAGGTTATAAGCTATTATAATTTTTTAGCTTATTCTACTCACCATGGATTTAGAATGGATGTAAAAAGTGTTTTTAATGGCTATTTATAAACAAGTATTTATAAAACAAGCCCTAGGTTTTAAAAATAGAAAATATCCTAATCATGTTTTAAAATATTCTAAATCATTTATGAATTTAAGCAAGTCCTTAGTTCTTGGTATGAAAGATTGTATAAATTTATTTTGAAAAATAATTTTTTGAAAGTTAAATTAGATCATAATTTATTTATAAAAAACAACCCTAATTTTTTTTATTATATTAATTTATACTGATGATATTATTTTTTGTTCATTAAATGATACTTTATATAAATAATTTTTAGATTTAATGATAAGTGAATTTAACATTAGTCCTATGGGAAATTTAAAATGTTTAAAGTATTATAAATTTGCCTAAGTATGAGAAGGAACTGGTTAAAATTTTAGACTTGATAATTTTAAAAGTTAAAGCACCACTATGATTACATCATATAAACTAAATATTGATAAAGATATAAAATAAATTGATAATAAATTTCTTTTTTCTTTTATTCATAGTTTGTTATATTTAGCTTCATCTAGAAATATTTATTTTTTAGTGTTTTTATATGTGGTATATTTAAAAGTGATCCTAAGGAAAGTCACTTAAATGATTTGAAATGCATTATTTAATACGGTAAAGTTTATTTAAATCTTGGTTTATTTTATCCTGTATGAACTTCATTTGAATTAAAAATTTATTCTAATTATGATTTTGGAGGATACAAAATATACAGAAAATATAAAAGTGGAATGTGTCTCTTTTTAGGTAAAATATTTTTTTCTTAAAGTTCAATAAAATAATTTTTTTCTTTATAAACTACGTAAACAAAATACATAGTTGTTTCAAGTTATTGTGATCAATATTTATGGATTGAGAAACATTGATATGATATTGATGTTTATTTTTCTAATTTACCTATTTTATGTGATAACTCATCCACTATTACTATTTCTAAGAAACAATTTAAATCATTCAAAAAAAAACATATTAAACTAAGATACCATTTTATTTGAGATATTGTACAAAAGGTGAAATATGCCTCTACTAAATATCAATTAAATGATATTTTTACTAAACTTTTGTATTCAACTAAGTACTAATGGATTAAGTATGAAATTTTATGATGGATGTTTCAAATAGAAGTTTGAAATGGATTTTCAAAAATATGTTAGAGATTTCTTTATGGTCAGTGGGCATGTAATTAGTTTTCATATTCTTATTTACTTCTATGATCAATTATTATTTGGTTACTTTCAATTAATTCTAAATCAGTTTATGATTCTATGAATATCATAACATATTTTCAGAGCTCCTTATATATTTTTTAAAATTTTATACGGAATAATTCACATTATTTTGTTCAAGATGGAATTTAAAATGAGTACAAAAAAAATTAATATATACATAAATTAATTTGAATACTATAAGACATTAATTAAAAGGTATACTTTCTTTTTTTATTATTTTTTTCATTACTTTAATATTATTATCAATTTTTAGAATTCCTAGGTTTAGGGGGATCTACACTCTTTAAATATATTTTTCATTAAAATTTGTCTTAAATGATTGATATGAGATTCAATAATTTCAAATTTATATTTAAATCTATGTTTTCTAATTTAATATTGTTTAACCTAGTGAGAGTTATCTTTTCAAATTTATAACACATTTTATAAATGATTTTTTTCATCATAAAAGGAATATTTATTCATTAAAACATAATTTTCTTTACAAAAAGAGGTGAAATACTTTAATTTTGGTTACAACATTTTAATAAATAGGGGATACTTGTTTTCATTTTTATCGCTTATCCCTTTGTATCAATTACCAAATGGAATAGTTTTTTTATAGTTATGTTCAGTTTTGTAATTATCAAAATGATGTATAATTTTGAGTTTCTTATTACCATTTGTTTATTTTAATATTTATAAAATCCAAATTTTATTCCCTCCAATAATATTTTTAAAAATTAACAATGGTTTTTTATATTTAAATCTTGTATTACTTGTAGAAAAAAAGAGTGGTGTTAAATTTAATTAGTATTCATTGTTTATTATTTATTTACTTATTATTTGATTACTTATCTTTTTTATTATTATATAGGTTATCATTATATTTTTTATATTTTATTCATGTTTGTTATGTGTTTTATGAACTGATTTTGGAGAAAAATTCACAATAGTATGAGTTTAGGAAGGACTCATACATTGAAGAAATTTTTTAAAATTTTTCTAAGTGTTAATCCTTAGGCACATTAGATATCATCATTATTGTTTTACAAAATTATTCTTGAAAATTAAATTTTATCCTTACATTGATACTTATGGTTTTTGAATGATACTTACACAAGGAAGAATAATACTCAGGTAACACATTGATGTTTTTATAAACCATGGAATCATACTTACATAGATCATTGTTGTTTATGAAAATCATAAAATGATGCTTAAATAGATGTTAAAATCTATGTTTATTTAGAAATTATGTCTATGAAAAATGATGTTTACACAATTGAAAAATAGTGATTATATAGTTTTATTTTATACTTATGAAGTATGTTCTCTAAAAAAATTTCTATACATTGAATGACACATACGCTAGAAAAAATGACTCATACACACATCATAATATTCAATAAAAAATTCAAAAACTTAAAATATGCACTATTTTTCTTATTTCAATCCACTATATATTCTTTTTAAATTTTTTCCATGATTAGTTTGATTCAAAATTAGTTATTAATTATTTTGATAGATTGGAAGTATTTTATGCATAATTAAATATAGATCACGTGGGGAAGAATAATGTTTATTATTTATGCTTTTATATTTACTGAAGAAAATTAAAAAATCAAATTTTATAAGAATATATATCAATATATTGAGCATGATTATCATGGAATTATACAAAGTATTTAAGTTTGATCAATATTTATTAATCCATATTTAAAGGGATTATTTATTTTTTGTTAAATTTATTAATCTAATAATTTTATCTATTTAACATATTGTTTTGTTTTATAATAATCAAGGACCACTTTTATATTAATTATGGAAAAACACATTCTCGGAATCATTTAGAAAAATTCATGAAGAACTTAACAACTCTAAAGTAGTTCATTATCATTCAAAAATACCTCTATAACTACTCCTTCAGGGTAAAGGAAAAAAACCAAATATATTTTTAAAATATATTATGAATGAATATTAAATGTAGTAGTGCATGAATAAACTTCATAAATAGAGTTTGATAGAACTAGTGAATAGTGACGAGGATACATGTAATAACCAATATTCACTCAAACTTTACAATGTGAAAATATAAAGTGTACAATATTCAAAAGTGATAAATGATACTATTGGATTGTTTCATAGTGAACTTAAATATATATAACTGCATTACTGAAGTGATATAAGATTTACTTGATATTAAAAAATTCTTATTTCAACGTGGTTTCTATGGATTTGTATTCCTCCTATCTTTTCTACCTTGACATTCAAAAATTCTTGTTTCAATAAGGTTTATATGGTCTTGTATTCCTCATATATTTTCTATTTTTATTATTTTTGGTTTATTTGTTTGCATTAGAAAGAATGACCCTGTGTCAAGTTATATTACCCATAAAAAGGTTTGTTCTTGGTTTATGCCTCTAGGTAAAAATAGTAGGATATTTGGGTTATTCCTCCAGGTAGAAAAATGAAGGTTTTGGGTTTTGAATACAAGCATGAAAAAGTTGTTTATAACCAGTTATAACTTCCCATTAAAAGTTAGGTTTTATTAATTGTTCCTCCATTAGAAAAGGTAGTTGTAATTGGGTTGTGACTACCCTTCAAAATTAATTATTTAGTGGGTTTCACTTCTCTTTAGGATAGTGAGAAGTGAAGAGTGGATTTATGATAACTATGATCCAATCCACTATAAAAATCCCTTATGCTCATTATTTTTATATTCCACCGCTTAAATTATTTTAAATCTAACATAATCTTTAAAATTTTATAAACTAGTAAATTCACCCCCATCTTGATCATTCTACCATCTTTATATCTTGGAAAATCACATATAACTTGTGTAATTCCTATTAGAAGGTCTATCCTCATAACCATAATTCATTAAGATTACAAAGCGTGAACTTCACGAGAATAAGTCTCAATGTCTTATGACCCCCTGATACCTAATAGTTAAGAATCATATGTATCATGTCATATATATTTTATCTGGACTATATGGCATATGTTTAAGAATATTGTCATACCATTCCAAGGTTCTCATTATAGAGGAAAACTGTTATAAACTTTTGATGCAATAGATACTCCAAAGATATTATCATATTAATGTTACATAGAAGAACACTCATCATGTGATAAGATATTATTTAATATTTAGTTCATTGAATATTATAGTAATCAAAAGTAATTTTTTTAATTATTGGGAACCAAATCTAATAATTTGACCCCACCACCTTTAGTGTAATATTTTAAAGAATAGCCTTATTTTTAAAAAGATAATCTAAAAACATATAATACAATATATGATATGGGAATAATTTTTTATTTGTTGAATATTACTTTTAAAAGGAAATAATAGTTATTTATTAACATAATTGAGTTTTTGTATCTTATCATGATATAATAATAATAATATAGTTTCTAAGTGGTTAGTGAGAGTATTCTTGGACTTTAAAAATTTTAAAGTTAAAAAATAAAAGATTATACTATTCAATGTGAATATCACTTCAATATCAGTAAAATTTTAGGGTATGTTGGATAAAGATGTAAAGAGTTTCATTTGTTACCAAAATGAGTTCAAGGAAAAAATTTGATAGAAAAGTTTCCATGAATGATGATGATGACGATGAAATTAGTAATATTTATAAGTAGAAAAAACAAGTTATTAACATCATAACATTTAATATTGTTGAGTTAAAGAGTTTAAATATATTAAATGATTTTAAAATTATGAATATAATTCCTAAGTATCTTTATTATTCAAACTATATTTCTTTATAGATGTTACTAAATAAAGAGTTTAGTGGGAGAATTTTATAAAATAGTCATATAGATATGTGGGGGGAATTACATAGAGATGTAATGAGTTTAACAAACCCGTAAAAATACAGCAAATAAAAGGATATTCTGGCAGTCTATCATATATGATATGTCAGATAGGTTCTTATGTAAGGTTATGTTAAAATTCTTGAAGTATTTTAAGAATGTAAATATACCATTTCATGAAAAGGCAATCTCAACTTTATCATTATTTCACATTAGCTATATATATATTGATATATATATATGATGAATGGAAATGATAATTGAACCCTAAAAGTATGACTTTAATTTATTCTTAATAGGTTTTTATAATGGAGTATTATAGGTTATGCTGAAATTTTAGGGTTAACATGAGTAGGATTTGTGTATTGAGATACAAAATATTCTCATAAGGCAAAAAATGGGTTTTTTCACTGGACGACTCATAAAGGATACCATATGGAGTGTCATAAACTATGTTTTTGGTATACTCATGGTGTGTGGTTCATATTTAAAATTACCATGACTTGTGGTTAGTGAATTACCTAACATTGTAATCTTCATAAATTGATATTTTTCTAATGTATGTCTTTAGGTTTAGCTAATCAGGGGGTGGTTGGGTATGTTGTTGATCATATCATCCATTATATATTAACCAAGATAGGATTTTACCTCTCATGTGATGATTATTACATTTGGGTCCTTGATTTAGATAGACCAAGGAAGTGTATTAGCATACCTAGATAGTATATAGGATGTACTTATCTATTTGGGTGAGGGGAATATAATGTGTTCATTCATAAAGGTGAATGAAATGTGATGTATTCATTAACCTAGATAGTCAATAATCAGAGAATCAAGACCATATGAGTTGGATATATAGGATTGAAATACTCTATATCCTGTAGTCACTTGATTTCTTGGGCATTGGGATCATATAAAAATGTATGTTTTCATATGATGCAGTTGGTGGATACAAGTATAGAGATACATGTGTTTGATGCAGATCACATCAGATCCCTTTTTAGTTTGATTAGCATTGATTATTTGTTAGAGGTTACTATTTTCTTACATTTATGGATCCAATGATTCATATTTTTTCAAATATATTAAGGCCCACGGGGCCACACTTTGTGGTTTAGAGAATGGGGATTGATTTTGACTTAGAGAATTTCTATAAAAGCGTGTCAGAGTTTATCCAAAAGAGTTTTAGATAGGTATTCAAAATGTATTTTATATGATGTTATACAAGTTGAATTTGATGTTATCTTTCCAATAGTGTTTTGGAAGATATGAAAAAGGTGTTTTGAATATGAATTCATACACTATTTTATAAGATAGAATATAACTAGAAATGGAACAAAGTCTATTTAAATTTAGTATAAGTGGGGGATTAAATGAGATATGACCTGAATTCCTTATGTATGTGACACACTAGAACTATATTGTATGATACGATATAGATATATAATATGGCGTATTATATGACAACATTATACCTCCTTCAACCAATAATAGGGTATAATTGAGTTGCATCATTAGATATGATATATCACAGCAACTGCCTTTGTATGAAAGGTATTTCGTGGAAGTTGAGTGTCAATGTGTTAAAATTTGAAAATATTCTACCAAATATTATCAATGATCATTTTATAAGATTAAACTCATGGGGGAAAATGTATTCATGTGATGAATACATATCTAGTTGAGGCTATTTACTAATATATTATAACACATGAGTAAATGAATGCACACATGAGGAGTGTCCTTGAAGGATATAAAAATAGGCTTTCACCATGAGATAATGATAATACAAACTTACTCAAGATTATTAAAAGTATCCCTACCAATAGATATCATATTCTTTCTCATTTTCACCAAGAGTCACTAGCTTGTTGTGGACGTTGGGAGAATTCTGATCGAGTGTTGAGAAATTTATCAAAGTTTGTGGATACACCATAAAGGAGGTACATAATTTGGATTCCTATTCAGTGTTCTTTATCAAGCATGTTTGATGATGATATTGACATTAATATCTCATTAATGTAATTTATTTTATGTTCTAAATTTTATATTATCTTGGTTTTTAGTATCTTTTATGGTGTACATGAGTTTTATGATTTCTCATTGCTTCAGCTATGTTAAATGAGTGTTGTTTTATCCAAAGAAAACTTGAATATATGTCATTAGAAGATTCTAGAGAATGTCATTTGGATGAGTTGACACCCATAAATAGTGGGGTTAATTAGAAAAGTGAAAAAATATTTAATATGTGGTTACACATGAGTTTAATGGGATAATGATGGTAACTCGTAATAAAGGAAATAATTCCTCCACCAAAGTATTTCCTCTACAAATAGGAGAATCAAATCCATATCCTTTGTCATGGGTGGAAGAAACTTAACCTTAGAAAAATATTTGTTGTTTTATTTCTCTCTCTCTACTTATACATAATGATGAAAATGTCCACATGTTCTTCACATTCACCATGGAAAAGATGAAAATGAATGGAGATATCACATAGTGATGTGAACCCCACAACATGGAAATGATGATGGTGGAACAATGAATATGTATTAAAGCACTAGTTTTTATCACCAATGAGGTAGGGCATTTTTCTGTCTTTTAAAACCTTTTTTTCTCTTCATGTGGTCTGATCATCCTTCCTCATAGTCGATTCACCTTGAATTCTATGAAAACTATTTGATAAAAATAATTGGAATATTCTAACCATAAATATTCATTAGATTATTTATGGTGAATCAATCAAAGATTTTTATTAATATTAATTATTATAATATTATAATTTATTTAATATAAATTTTATACCATTGGTGTCAGGAGAATATTTATCATGAAAATAATTTTCATATTATTTTAATGAGAATTAATTTATAAAAATAATTCCAAATATTTTGTGATGAAAAAAGATAATTTTCCTCTTCTTAAAAATTAATTATTTTTAAAAGATTTTTTTCCCAATAATGAACATGGTTAAAGTTAAATAGGTAGTAATTGTTTAGTTATTTAGTATATAAATGACCAAAAATGTGGTAGAATTCTTTAAATTGAATTTTTACTCATGTCATTTGAATAATTGAATTTTATAAATTCAATTAATTATGTTGCGTTATTAAATATTCATTTAGTTGGTATGGTCATTGTGACCATTTAGATATATTTATTTATACTATAATATATATTATTTTTATGGTCGTATCCTAAACTCCTCTTCTTGGAATTTTCTCCTTCACCTATTTTTTTACATGTACTGTCTCCCCACCTAGAACACCTCCCACGTTTGCCCAAATCCTCTACACAAATATAAGCTATCATTCCACCTATTTTTAATTCTTCTCCAAGCACATTCCCCATGTGACAGTTGAACATTCTTATAAAAATAAGTTTCCCCCATAAAAATCACTATTAATCAAGTGGTCTCTAGCAAGAACAAAGTGCATCCACTTTTATCAACCCCTCCAACTAACTCATGGTCTTTGTCACTCAATAGTTAACACCCCCACATTGTTCACATGATGATGGTGTTCATGACCCAACTTGTGTAAACTATTCCCTAAAGTGGAATAATTTGATACCAAAATGGGTTGAACCCCTTTTTTGGTGAGATGTTGATGAAATCCTGTATCCGGTAAGATTTGAGGTCAAGCCCTGAATTATTTGATAGATAATTTTTACTGATAAAAAGGCATGAGATTATATGTCAATGGAATGAATATTTATAAATAAATATTGGTTTGAACAATTGAATTAGATTATATTCTCATAATGTAAAGGAAATGTTTTTATACCTCAATAATATTTTCTTCTTTTACCATTTGAGCCCAAGTATTTGATTGATTAGGATAGACATGGGGGTGAATCCTCTTTCTTTATCAAAAATATTAATTCAAGAAATTTTCATGGTTTTCATTACTAATGAAGTTGTTCATGACGAATATAATAATAATAATTATTTTTATTAATATTGAGATATTTAGATCAATGAAGGATGAATGAAAACAACCATTTATAGACAAAGAAGGGGGATTGAGGATGCTCAAAAACCACCTCAGTGAGATCAGATGATGAGTTTGAAGGCCACATGTTCAACCGATAATAGTGGAGCATCCAGAGTCAAAAATAACACTAGTAGTCATGACATGAAAAATAGATTTTCTGGAAAATTATTGACTACAGGGAATATAGTACCCATCTATGTATTCTGTAATCTTCTAGACTTATTTTTCATGGGAAATGAATATAACATGACATATAGCCCCCATGAATATCATTATGTGATTTGTTTATTACACAAATTGGTCGGAGTTGAAATTTTGAAAACTACACATTGTGTGATACTAGGTGACATGTTATGTAATTATAGACCATTCACCTTGGCATGTACTCCATATACACACACGATCTAAAATTTATGGGGTATAATGGAAGTGGTCAGGTCCGTCTCCAATAATAGAAATTTGTCAACTTCTTCAAATTTCTCCTTATAAATTGATGAATATAAACTCCAAAATCCACAAGATAGGATCATCACATATAATTTATAATTAATTTATGAAAACTAATAATTAAATCATGTTGAAATTATTTCTTCAATATCGAGTTAGATGATAGGTTTAGGTCATATCATCATTGCATTAGAAGATTCAAGGGTAGAATCTCTTTAGCAGTGATTCACATGTGCACTAGAAACCTATGAATTTCATCATAGAAATCTCTAGGTTCTACCATGGAAGATTCTAATGCTCGTGTCATTTGTCTTTGATCACCACAAGAATCACTTCAAGGTTAACAGATTCTTCTTATTCTCTCTAAAACCGAGAGGGTGGAGGAGGAGAATTTCACACTATTCTTGGGGGGCATTATATAGGAATATCTCCCTAGGGATTGTGATGATTCTCTCTAGAATCTCATTGTTCACAATGATGATTAGGGTTGGAAATGATATAATTAGTTTTATATAAAGATTAGAGAATAATAATTATACATGATCTGTAACACCCTAAGATTTTATGAAAAATATTCTTTTAATTTCATTAATGTCTTGTGTTGTATGCTACACCAATATTACCTTGCGCTATACACAACACCGTATTAGCTTGCAGTATACGCAACACTATTCTTGGATTGTGTTACACACAATTTTGATAATAGTTGTTCTACGCAACATTGAGTATATATATATATATATATTCAATGTATAAATGAAATATGGTTGGATTCTGTTATACAAAACAATGAAGGATTCTTGCACAACACGCAACCCTGACTTGGCTTGCATTACACGCAATCACGACCTTCCTCGATAGCCTGTGTTGTACGCAATACCGGGTGTTACTAAACAACGATATATTATTATAATATTATTATGAACTAGCCGTTATGAATAGTATTAACTAAATTTTGAATTTTATAACATTATTATTCATCTTACACATTTTCTAGAACATGTTATAAGAACAAAATAAATTTTTCGGGTAAAATAAGTATTTTTCAAAAAATACAGTTTTTCCACCTTTTGATGGCGCACCCACTTTAAATCTAGTTTTTGAATTGTTTATATGTTCCATTTGACAAAATAAAATTATTCTTTGGAATAAAGAAATAAAAATTTACTTTGGATAAAATTTTCATTTTATTCTGATGACTTTCATATTTTAATGAATAGTAAAAACACGCTATATTTTAATTAAAAACAACTTTTTTCATCGTAATATCTTATGTGGTAAAATTATAATATTGAATGGTTTTAAAGTATAAATAGAATATATTTTTACCATTTAATATAATTTATGTCATTAACATTGATTTTACCTTGAATTCGTAGGTTAAATCAATTCAATCTTTTGCAATGTTTTAAAGAAAAACCTGTTTTCTTTCGACAACGGGATTAATTTTAATTTAATTTCTTCAAATTTTGTGTATTTAATTTGGAAAAATGGATTCCATATTTGGAATCAGTGGGTCCAAATTATGTTAATAAGCTACTTTTTATTTTTGGGCATTGTGAATAGTAACTACGGTAAATTTTATTTACTATAGTTAAAGGTAAATCGGGTAATTAAGGGTAAAAATAAGATTATAAAATTACACTAACACTTGGAAAACTCTTATTTGATGACTAAAAGTCGACCCATATCACCTAAGGGTCGGATTAGATTCATTTAATGGACTTGTTTCCATGAAAATAAGTTAATTATTATTAAAACCAAAGAATGTGACAACATGTCACTTTCTTAAATCTTATAAGTATAATAATTTTAATTTAGTGATAAACTTCATGAAAATTTGAACATAAATAGTATCCAGAAATCTAATACAATTATATACATCATATGAATTTATTTAGAATTTTTGGAGATTAAATAATTATCATTTATTATGACACAAAGATGATGCAGTAATTATCTTATTAATGAAATATTGACATAATTGATGTTATAAATACCCAAATAAATGTAATTTAAGACTTTTTATGAATTAAACTAATTTTATAGGTTAATATGACATGTTAGTATTGATTTAATTAACTTTTTTCTAACTAATCATTCTGTTATGATTTTCACAAAAATCAATTACTAAATATTGTCAAAATTGACATAAAATAGTTTTTAAAACAAATATTATATTATTAATTGTTATTTTATTCATAAAAATATAAGGTTCGGCAAAATGACTTCTATAAGGTTATATATATTAATACTAAACAACTTGGGGTTATTTTTTCTTTTTATAGTAAGTTTATTAACCTTATAGTATAAGAACACAAGAAGACACAGTAAAAGTAAAATTATTTAACTTAATGTTAAATCTAAATGATAAGGTTAAAATAGGAACCTAAACTTGTATAAATTCTATTTGATGAGAGGATTTCGACCCATACCCACCTTATCTTCTAAATAAATCAATTTTGAGCTATTTAAAACCGAACTTGACTTTATAATAAAATAATATTTTTAGTTTTTCCAAAGGAGCCCCTCTCCTCCCTTATAAAAGGGAACCTCCTCCCTCTCCTCCTCACACCAATTTGAGCCTTCAAGCTCTGAAAACCCCTACCAAAATCTCTTCTCCACTTCTCTAGAAACATCCTAGAGGTTCTGGTCTTCCTTAAAGACCAATTTTAGTGCCCTAAAAGGAGATCTCAAAGAGGCGCTTCAAAGAAGAGGTAATGTCCGTTACCAATTCTTTCATCTTTATTTCTTCTTCCACATCTTCTTATTTAGATGTTTCATTATGATGTAATAACATCATTATCACTCATATACTGATATGTTATTATAAGTATTAAACAACCCTATTTCACCATCTATCCATCCTACGGAAAACGAAATCACCGCGCGTGCGTACGTACGGAATACCGTCTCCACGCCGTGGTGTAATCTATTTTCCACCACCACCTTACTTGGATGGGTATAATGGTGTAACTAATAACTATAAATAATTATTGTAAAGTGATATTGATTCTGTAATAGTATACATACAATCCAATAAAATCCCACGATCATGAGAACGATATCATCGCTCGTGCGTACGTACGGACTACCGTCTCCACGACGCGATGAGATTCATTCTCCATGTTAACCATTTAAGACTGATTAAAAAGTATATATAAGCAATAATAATGAAATATATGACATTATAAAGGTACTGTATTTATGTATATATGTATGTCATCTACTTAATTCCATTCAACTCAATGAGGAAATGAAAACAGCGTTCATGCGTACGTACGGCCTACCGTCTCCATGAACGGTGTATTTCTTTCCATTTATCGATCTATTATATATATGTATATTCTGAATATATATTATATATAAATCATGTTTTATATTCTGTAATTAAGTAACCATGATCTAAGTAATCATATGAATAATTACATGTTAAAACACGAACGACAAATGAGACGATTTTACCCAAAATGCTTTTTAACATGGAATTTACAAAAAACGGGTAATATAAAGTCATAAGTGAACCATATATGATATCATAAAAATTATTATGATTCTAGAATAATTCAATGACATTATTTAAATCATTATACAGGAGGTTCGGACACTTACGAAGCAAATCAGACCTAAGGTAAGGGAAATATCACAATCTCATTTTTATCTGAAATTGTTTATACTTTGGCATTTACTGGGGTGTATTTTATCATCCACATCCATGTTTCCTCAATATGTAATATTATTTCAATTCACCTACAATTTTTTAAATCCTATTTTACCCTTCGGTGAGTTTTTAGTAAAAGATATGAAAGGAATCTTTTGTCATTTTTCATACGAGTTACTTTTTTGACTTTTTCGACAAAAGTACAAGAAGAATGTTTTTTTAACTTATACAACATGAATGGATTTTTAAAACATTATTTCCAAGAATCTTCCTTTACAAGTTTTCAAGTTTATTTTTAATCAACTTCTTTTAGTTTAAAATTGTATGACATGTTAAGAAAGGAAACATGTTTTTGAAGTAGAAAAGATATTTTCTTCAAGAATGGAGTTCAAGTGTTTTATCAAAATTATTTTCCATCTAAGATAAAATAGGGTTCTGATTCTATCCCTATAATTACGTTGATTTGATTATGTTGTGATGAAATTATTTTTATGAATTCATTTATCTTATATGAATTTTTTTATAATGTCACGATGTTTAAGAATTCCATTTTTATTACATGGGTTATGCAATGATGTATGATTTATGATTTTTTGGCACTCATAAGAATGGTATCATTATGAGATGGGTGGGACCTATATCTCCCTCCAATGCATTGGGTAAAGATTTTATATCTCATGAGATAGACATGGCTGGAATGGTAGGTTAAACCGGTTCAGTGAAACAGGACTGAAATGAGGGTGACTCAGTTCAGAAATGGACTTTGTCCACTAAGATAGTCTTGTCAATGAGTCTTGACTAATAAGAAATGATTCTCTATAATTATGTGTGTATGCCACAAAGTTTCATGTTTTAAGTTATAATTATTGGGATTTCATTTCACTACTATGATTTATCCCATGTTATGAAATTATTCTCTCTTTTGCAGGTCAAGATTTCAAAAATGTTATGTTCTTATGAATATGATGTGATTGATATTTCTTTTGTTTACCCTTAATGAGCATTTGAGCTCACCCTTTTATGTTTTCTTTTCCCCAGGATATAAAGAAAGGTTTTAGGTAAAAAAAGGAAGATCTTTATGGGAGATATTGAAGATCTTTCACCACGATTAGAAGATTATATTCCGAGTTTCCAAAGACACTAAACTATTACGATCCTCATGTGTGTGTTTTTGTTATGTACTAAGTATTCTGCAAACGTAATGTAATGTCCATGTAGGTCAAGCTTCGGGTCTCTACAGTTGGTATCAAAGGAAAGGTTTAATTAACCTTTGGAAACTAGGATGCGAGAACTTTAGTGAGATCCCTAGAGATATTTCTATGGTATGTCTAGGGATGTCCCTAGGTTAAGTATACGTATAGGTTATAGTACTAGAATTACGCTAATGATCATAGAATTAAACATAAGATTTTAGATATTGAAGGTACTCCCCCTTTATTATGTTGTTTTCCCTAGCATGATTTTTGCCTCTCACACTATTATTTTTGGGTTTTAGACGATGGCTGGAACCCGAAGGAACCGCATTGATCAATGTAATGGACAATGCAATTGTTGTCCTCTTGAACAAACAAATGTTATGGGAGATGGAGTGAAAAATCTTATTGCTATACTTACACAAGCTAAGAATCATTCTGGACTTCCAAATGAGCAGGGAAGGAAACAACATTCTATTGAGTCCTTCATGAGGCAACGTCCACCTTCTTTCAGTGGGTCTTCTGATCCACTTGTTGCTGAACAATGGATCAGTACCACTGAAAAGATATTTTCAGTTCTTCAATATTCTGAACGTGATAAAGTCATCTTAGAAGTATATCGTTTGGAAGGTGAAGCTGAAAAATGGTTGAATCTTATCAAGAATACGAGGCAAAGAGATGAAATTGAGTCCATGGAATGGGACGAGTTCAAGAACTTATTTTTCAATAAGTACTTCCCTAGTATTCTTTGAACAAATATGGAGAAGGAGTTTCTTGAACTAAAGAAAAAGGATGATGAATCTGTTGGTATATACGAAGAGAATATTACAAGGCTTGCAAGGTATGCATCTGGATTTATCATCCAACCTGAAAGTAAAGTTGATCGATTCTTCAGTGGCTTAAAACCAAATCTTCGAAGGGCATTAGCTATAAGAGACTTCAGTAGATATGAAGAAATTGTGCGTTGTGCTATCAAGGTAGAAATGGAAGTTGGTGTTACTTATCCATCTCATAGTTTTGACAAGAAACGAAAGATGGAGTTCAAGGACAAATCTCAGAATAATGGTGAATAGAAGATGAATGTTTCCTTATGCTCAAAGTGTGGAAAGAAGCATGGTGGAGATTGTCTTAAAGGGAAAAGTAAATGTTTCAAATGTGGAAAGGAAGGTCATCGGGCATTTGAATGCCGCAATGATGGGAATAAGATCTCTAATGATGCAAACAAAGGAAGGCATACACAGAATGAACCTACTACACTTCAATGCTTCAAGTGCAAGGAAATGGGGCATTATGCTAATAAATGCCCTAATCCAAGGGTTAGTGATGATCGACATGAGCAACCACTTAAGGCAATGGACAAAGGGAAGTCACATGCGATCACCATTGGCGATGTTGAATATGACAACGATGAGGTGGAATGATTAAGTGTTTATGTAATGGGATTCCAAAATAATGTTGTATATAGTATCGTGGAATATTGGAATATTTATGTATTGGTCTATTGTGGTTTTCAATAATTTTATGGTACCGATAACCATGGAAAGTGATTGATATATTTTTGGAAAAAAAAGATGATATGCGCATAATGAAGGGAAAACGAGAAAATGAAATATTTGACAGTATTCATGAGCACATGATTGATATAAGGACTAAGTGATATCATGGTTTGAGTATATAGAATTCTGAGGATTTTGGTATGTGGAAAGTGTTAACTTTTAACTACATTCATGTTTTCACTAAGGTTCAATGGGTATTCAAGAGAATACATGATTAAGGCCTTTAAATGTTTGGAATGTGACCAAAAAGACATATCTTATAATATATGGGGATCAATGATGGTATTAAATATCTGGTAATCATTTTCACTATATTATGAGAGTAGACTGCAGTATTATGGATAATCCTAAAGATTGGAATGGATTATGTTGGACATAAGTTAGTATTGTTTAAGGATAGAAGTTTTTTCGATATTATTTATGGGATGTTATAGTAATATAGTTTTAGAAAAAGGACAACCTTCAGGATGGGCGACCGCCCATCGCGTCGGACAAGGCCGTGGGAATTGAAACCACAACCAAAGTGCGACTAGCCTTTATCACCTACCACTGGACTACAGGAAGTCCCTGTTTAGTAGAAACTAGTTTTATTATATTAAGCAGTATGATATATGAATTATAAGTCCATTTTAGGAACCATATATGATTAATCTCACTATAGATGGACTTATGTATTTTTTTGATAAATTTTCTAACCTTTTGTTTGAGACAGATGGAATGACCCATCATTCTATCACATGATCTACTAACACATCATGAATGAAAAATTCAACTTCATTTCTTTAAGAGATGAAGTGGGAATTGTCCAAATAACGACCAACGGTGAGACTATACCAAAATCATGAAAGTATTTCTTCTCATTCCAATTTCATCAACTTTAGGGAAATGATCTTGAAAACCAAAAAAATGTTATCCTAGTGCTCTTATATCTGATGAATCAGATGGTACCTTAGATCGTCACAAATTTATGGCTTTGTGATTGTTGGATTTTCCATAGCCATGTTCTCTACCACTCTCTATCAGAACTTGATGGTTAGATTTTTCTTCCATATCCATATTTTCAACTATGTTCTCCTACGTGGAAACCCAGTGATGAGTTAATTTGTGTAACCGTTACATTTCATACATTAGTTTTTAAAGCCATTTTTTGGTATTCCTTTTTATGATGTGGGTTTCTATTAAACAAACTTTTGAATAGTAAACCATTTATAACCACGACGGATTTTGAGGGCGAAATTCATTTTAAGGGGGGTAGAATGTAACACCCCAATATTTTATGAAAAATATTCTTTTGATTTCATTAATTTCTTATGTTGTATGCTACACATAGATTACCTTGCGCTATACGCAACACCGTATTAGCTTGCAGTATACGCAACACTATTCTTGGATCGTGTTACACACAATTTTGATAATAGTTATTCTACGCAACATTGAGTGTATATATATATATATATATATTAAATGTATAAATGAAATATGGTTGGATTCTGTTATACAAAACAACGAAGGATTCTTTCACAACACGCAACCCTGACTTGGCTTGCATTACACGCAATCACGACCTTCCTCGATAGCGTGTGTTGCACGCAATACTGGGTGTTACTAAACAACGATATATTATTATAATATTATTATGAACTAGACTTTATGAATAGTATTAACTAAATTTTGAATTTTATAACATTATTATTCATCTTACACATTTTCTAGAACATGTTATAAGAACAAAATAAATTTTTCGGGTAAAATAAGTATTTTTCAAAAAATAGAGTTTTGCCTCCTTTTGATGGCGCACCCACTTTAAATCTAGTTTTTGAAATGTTTATAAGTTCCATTTGACAAAATAAAATTATTCTTTGGAATAAAGAAATAAAAATTTACTTTGGATAAATTTTTCATTTTATTCTGATGACTTCCATATTTTAATGAATAGTAAAAACATGCTATATTTTAATTAAAAACAACTTTTTTCATCGTAATATCTTATGTGGATAAATTATAATATTGAATGTTTTTAAAGTATAAATATAATATATTTTTACCATTTAATATAATGTATGTCATTAGCATTGATTTTACCTCGAATTCATAGGTTAAATCAATTCAATCTTTTGCAATGTTTTAAAGAAAAACCCGTTTTCTTTCAACAACGGGATTAATTTTAATTTAATTTCTGAAAATTTTTTGTATTGAATTTGGAAAAATGGATTCAATATTTGGAATCAGTGGGTCCAAATTATTTTAATAAGCTACTTTTTATTTTTGGGCATTGTGAATAGTAACTATGGTAAATTTTATTTACTATAGTTAAAGGTAAATCGGGTAATTAAGGGTAAAAATAAGATTATAAAATTACCCTAACACTTGGAAAAATCTTATTTGATGACAAAAAGTCGACCCATATCACCTAAGGGTCAGATTATATTCATTTAATGGACTTTGTTTCATGAAAATAAGTTAATTATTATTAAAACCAAAGAATGTGACAACATGTCACTCTCTTAAATCTTATAAGTATAATAATTTTAATTTAGTGATAAAATTCATGAAAATTCAAACATAAATAGTCTCTAGAAAGATAATAAAATTATCTACATCATATGAAGTTATTTAGAATTTTTAAAGATTAAATAATTATCATTTATTATGACACAAAGATGATGTAGTAATTATCTTATTAATGAAATATTGACATAATTGATTTTATAAATACCAAAATAAATGTAATTTAAGACTTTTTATGAATTAATATAATTTTATAGGTTAATATGACATGTTAGTATTGGTGTAATTAACGTTTTTCGAAATAATCATTCTGTTATGATTTTCACAAAAATCAATTACTAAATAGTGTCAAAATTGACAGAAAATAGTTTTTAAAATAAATATTATATTATTAATTGTTATTTTATTCCTAAAAGTCTAAGGTTAGGAAAAATGACTTAGATAAGGTTATATATATTAATAATAAACAACTTGGTGTTCGTTTGGCTTCTTATACTAAGTTTATTAACCTTATAGTATAAGAACACAAGAAGACACGGTAAAAGTAAAATTATTTAACTTAATGTTAAATCTAAATGATAAGGTTAAAATAGGAACCTAAACTTGTCTAAATTATATTGGATGAGAGGATTTCGACCCATCCCCACCTTATATTCGAAATAAATCAATTTGGAGCTATTTAAAACCGAACTTGACTTTATAATAAAATAATATTTTTAGTTTTTCCAAAGGAGCCCCTCTCCTCCCTTATAAAAGGACACCTCATCCCTCTCCTCCTCACACCAATTTGAGACTTAAAGATCGGCCAAACCCTGCCAAATTCTCTTGTCCACTTCCCTAGAAAAATCCTAGAGGTACTGGTCTTCCTCAAAGACCAATTTTAGTGCCCTAAAAGGAGATCTCAAAGAGGCGCTTCAAAGAAGAGGTAATGTCCGTTACCGATTCTTTCATCTTTATTTCTTCTTCAAATTATTCTTCTTTATATGTTTCATTATGATGTAATAACATCAGTATCACTCATATAATTATATGTTATTATAAGTATGAAATAACCCTATTTCACCATCTATCCATCCTACGGAAAACAAAATCACCGCGCGTGCGTACGTACGGAATACCGTCTCCACGCCGTGGTGTAATCTATTTTCCACCACCACCTTACTTGGATGGGTATAATGGTGTAAATAATAACTATATATAATTATTTTAAAGTGATATTGATTCTGTAATAGTATACATACACTTTAATAAAATCCCACGATCATGAGAACGATATCATCGCTCGTGCGTACGTACGGACTACCGTCTCCACGATGCGATGAGATTCATTCTCCATGTTAACTATTTAAGACTGATTAAAAAGTATATATAAGAAATAATAATGAAATATATGACATTATAAATCTACTGGATTTATGTATATATGTATGTCATCTACTTAATTCCATTCAACTCAATGAGGAAACGAAAACAGCGTTCATGCGTACGTACGGCCTACCGTCTCCATAAACGGTTTATTTCTTTCCATTTATCGATCTATTATATATATGTATATTATGAATATATATTATATATAAATCATGTTTTATATTCTGGAATTAAGTAACCATGATCTAAGTAATCATATGAATAATTACAAGTTAAAACACGAACGACAAATGAGACGATTTTACCCAAAATGCTCTTTAACATGGAATTTACAAAAGAACGGGTAATATAAAGTCATAAGTGAACCATATATGATATCATAAAAATGATTATGATTCTGGAATAAGTAAATGACATTATTTAAATCATTATACAGGAGGTTCAGACACTTATGAAGCAAATCAGACCTAAGGTAAGGGAAATATCACAATCTCATTTTTATCCGAGATTGTTTATACTTTGGCATTTACTGGGGTGTATTTTATCATCCACATCCATGTTTCCTCAATATGTAATATTATTTACATTCACCTAAAATTTTTTAAATCCTATTTTACCCTTCGGTGAGTTTTTAGTAAAAGATATGAAAGGAATCTTTTGTCATTTTTCGTACGAGGTACTTTTTTGACTTTTCTGACAAAAGTACGAGAAGAATGTTTTTTTAACTTATACGTCATGAATGGATTTTTAAAACATTATTTCCAAGAAGATTACTTTACAAGTTTTCAAGTTTATTTTTAATCAACTTCTTTTAGTTTAAAATTGTATGACATGTTAATAAAGGAAAAATGTTTTTGAAGTAGAAAGGATATTTTCCTCAAGAATAGAGTTCAAGTGTTTTATCAAAATAATTTTCCATCTAAGATAAAATAGGGTTCTGATTCTATCCCTATCATTACATTGATTTGATTATGTTGTGATGGAATTATTTTTATGAATTCATTTATCTTATATGAATTGTTTTATAATGTCACGATGTTTAAGAATTCCATTTTTATTACATGGGTTATGCAATGATGTATGATTTATGATTTTGTGGCACACATAAGAATGGTATCATTATGAGATGGGTGGGACCTATATCTCCCTCCAATGCATTGGGTAAAGATTTTATATCTCATGAGATAGACATGGCTGGAACGGTAGGTTAAACCGGTTCAGTGAAACAGGACTGAAACGAGGATGACTCGGTTCAGAAATGGACTTTGTCCACTAAGATAGTCTTGTCAATGAGTCTTGACTAATAAGAAATGATTCTCTATGATTATGTGTGAATGCCAAAATGTTTCATGTTTTAAGTAATGATTATTGGGATTTCATTTCACTACTATGATTTATCCCATGTTATGAAATTATGCTCTCTTTTGTAGGTTAAGATTTCCAAAATGTTATGTTCTTATGAATATGATGTGATTGATATTTCTTTTGTTTACCCTTACTGAGCATTTGAGCTCACCCTTTTATGTTTTCTTTTCCCCAGGATATAAAGAAAGGTTTTAGGTAAAAAAAGGAAGATCTTTATGGGAGATGTTGATGATCTTTCACCACGATTAGAAGATTATATTCCGAGTTTCCAAAGACACTAAACTATTACGATCCTTGTGTGTGTGTTTTTTTTATGTACTAAGTATTCCGCAATAGTAATGAAATGTCCATGTACGTCAATCTTTGGGTCTCTACAGTTGGTATCAGAGGAAAGGTTTAGTTAACCTTTGGAAACTAGGATGCGAGAACTTTAGTGAGATCCCTAGAGATATTTCTAAGGTATGTCTAGGGATGTCCCTAAGGTTAAGTATACATATAGGTTATAGTACTAGAATTATGCTAATGATCATAGAATTAAACATAAGATGTTAGATATTGAAGGTACTCCCCCTTTATTATGTTGTTTTCCCTAGCATGATTTTTGCCTCTCACACTATTCTTTTTGGGTTTTAGACGATGGATGGAACCCGAAGGAACCGTGTTGATCAATGTAATGGACAATGCAATTATTGTCCTCCTGAACAAACAAATGTTATGGGAGATGGAGTGAAAAATCTTATTGCTATACTTACACAAGCTATGAATCATTCTGGACTTCCAAATGAGCATCGAAGGGAACAACATTCTATTGAGTCCTTCATGAGGCAACGTCGACCTTCTTTCAGTGGGTCTTCGGATCCACTTGTTTCTAAAAAATGTATCAGTACCACTGAAAAGATATTTTCAGTTCTTCAATGTTTTGAACATGATAAAGTCATCTTACCAGTATATATTTTGGAATGTGAAGTTGATCAATGGTGGAATCTTATCAAGAATACGAGGCAAAGAGATGAAATTGATTCCATGGAATGGGACGAGTTCAAGAACTTATTTTTCAATAAGTACTTCCCTCGTATTCTTCGAACAAAGATGGAGAAGGAGTTTCTTGAACTAAAGAAAAAGGATGATGAATCTGTTGGTATATACGAAGCGAATTTTACAAGTCTTGCGAGGTATGCATCTGGATTTATCATCCAACCTGAAAGTAAAGTTGATCAATTCTTCCGTGGCTTGAAACCAAATCTTTGAAGGGCATTAACTATAAGAGACTTCAGTAGCTATGAAGAAATTGTGCGTTGTGCTATCAAGGTAGAAATGGAAGTTGGTGTTACTTATCCATCTCATAGTTTTGAAAAGAAACGAAAGATGGAGTTTAAGGAGAAATCTCAGAATAATGGTGAAAAGAAGATGAATGTTTCCTTATGCTCAAAGTGTGGAAAGAAGCATGGTGGAGATTGTCTTAAAGGTAAAATTAAATGTTTCAAATGTGGAAAGGAAGGTCATCGGGTATTTGAATGCCGCAATGATGGGAATAAGATGTCTAATGATGCAAACAAAGGAAGGTAAAATTAATGTCTTGTGTTATATACTACACCAAGATTACCTTGCGCTATACGCAATACCGTATTATCTTGCAGTATACGCAACACTATTCTTGGATCGTGTTACACACAATTTTGATAATAGTTATTCTACGCAAAATTGAGTATATATATATATATATATTAAATGTATAAATGAAATATGGTTAGATTATGTTATACAAAACAAAGAATGATTCTTTCACAACACGCAACCCTGACTTGGCTTGCATTACACGCAATCGCGACCTTCCTCGATAGCGTGTGTTGTACGCAATACTGGGTGTTACTAAACAACGATATATTATTATAATATTATTATGAACTAGACGTTATGAATAGTATTAACTAAATTTTGAATTTTATAACATTATTATTCATCTTACACATTTTCTAGAACATGTTATAAGAACAAAATAAATTTTTCAGGTAAAATAAGTATTTTTCGAAAAATACAGTTTTGTCGCCTTTTGATGGCGCACCCACTTTAAATTTAGTTTTAGAAATGTTTATAAGTGCCATTTGAAAAAATAAAATTATTCTTTGGAATAAAGAAATAAAAATTTACTTTGGATAATTTTTTCATTTTATTCTGATGACTTTCATATTTTAATGAATAGTAAAAACATGCTATATTTTAATTAAAAATAACTTTTTTCATCATAATATCTTATGTGGTTAAATTATAATATTGAATGGTTTTAAAGTATAAATAGAATATATTTTTACCATTTAATATAATGTATGTCATTAGCATTTATTTTACCTTGAATTCGTAGGTTAAATCAATTCAATCTTTTGCAATGTTTTAAAGAAAAACCCGTTTTCTTTCAACAACGGGATTAATTTTAATTTAATTTCTGAAAATTTTGTGTATTTAATTTGGAAAAATGGATTCCATATTTGGAATCAGTGGGTCCAAATTATGTTAATAAGCTACTTTTTATTTTTGGGCATTGTGAATAGTAACTACGGTAAATTTTATTTACTATAGTTAAAGGTAAATCGGGTAATTAAGGGTAAAAATAAGATTATAAAATTACCCTAACACTTGAAAAAATCTTATTGGATGACTAAAAGTCGACCCATATCACCTAAGGGTCGTATTAGATTCATTTAATGGACTTTTTTCATGAAAATAAGTTAATTATTATTAAAACCAAAGAATGTGACAACATGTCACTTTCTTAAATCTTATAAGTATAATAATTTTAAATTAGTGATAAACTTCATGAAAATTCGAAAATGAATAGTCTCCAGAAATATAATATAATTATATACATCATATGAATTTATTTATAATTTTTAGAGATTAAATAATTATCATTTATTATGACCCAAAGATGATGCAGTAATTATCTTATTAATGAAATATTAATATAATTGATGTTATAAATATCCAAATAAATGTAATTTAAGACTTTTTATGAGTTAAAATAATTTTATAGGTTAATATGACATGTTATTATTGATTTAATTAACTTTTTTCGAACTAATAATTCTGTTATGATTTTCACAAAAAAACAATTACTAAATAGTGTCAAAATTGACATAAAATAGTTTTTAAAACAAATATTATATTATTAATTGTTATTTTATTCCTAAAAATCTAAGGTTCGGACAAATTACTTAGATAAGGTTTTATATATTAATAATAAACAACTTGGGGTTCGTTTGGCTACTTATAGTAAGTTTATTAACCTTATAGTATAAGAACACCAGAAGACACGGTAAAAGTAAAATTATTTAACTTAATGTTAAATCTAAATGATAAGGTTAAAATAGGAACCTAAACTTGTCTAAATTCTATTGGATGAGATTATTTAGACCCATACCCACCTTATCTTAGAAATAAATCAATTTGGATCTATTTAAAACTGACCTTGACTTTATAATAAAATAATATTTTTAGTTTTTCCAAAGGAGCCCCTCTCCTCCCTTATAAAAGGGCACCTCCTCCCTCTCCTCCTCACACCAATTTGAGCCTTCAATCTCGGAAAACCCCTGAAAAATTTTCTTATCCACTTCCCTAGAAACATCCTAGAGGTTCTTGTCTTCCTCAAAGACCAATTTTAGTGCCCTAAAAGGAGATCTCAAAGAGGCGCTTCAAAGAAGAGGTAATGTCCGTTACCGATTATTTCATCTTTATTTCTTCTTACACTCCTTCTCTTTAGATGTTTCATTATGATGTAATAACATAAGTATCACTAATATACTGATATGTTATTATAAGTATGAAAAAACCCTATTTCACCATCTATCCATCCTACGGAAAACGAAATCACCGCACGTGCGTACGTACGGAATACCGTCTCCACGCTGTGGTGTAATATATTTTCCACCACCACCTTACTTGGATGGGTATAATGGTGTAAATAATTACTATATATAATTATTTTAAAGTGATATTGATTCTGTAATAGTATACATACACTCCAATAAAATCCCACGATCATGAGAATGATATCATCGCTCGTGCGTACGTACGGACTACCGTCTCCACGACGCGATGAGATTCATTCTCCATGTTATCCATTTAAGACTGATTAAAAAGTATATATAAGCAATAATAATGAAATATATGAAATTATAAAGCTACTGGATTTATGTATATATGTATGTCATCTACTTAATTCCATTCAACTCAACGAGGAAACGAAAACAACATTCATGCGTACGTAAGGCCTACCGTCTCCATGAACGGTGTATTTCTTTCCATTTATCGATCTATTATATATATGTATATTCTGAATGTATATTATATATAAATCATGTTTTATATTCTGGAATTAAGTAACCATGATCTAAGTAATCATATGAATAATTACAAGTTAAAACACGAACGACAAATGAGACGATTTTACCCAAAATGCTCTTTAACATGGAATTTACAAAAGAACGGGTAATATAAAGTCATAAGTGAACCATATATGATATCATAAAAATGAGTATGATTCTGTAATAATTCAATGACATTATTTAAATCATTATACAGGAGGTTTGAACACTTACGAAGCAAATCAGACCTAAGCTAAGGGAAATATCACAATCTCATTTTTATCCGAGATTGTTTATACTTTGGCATTTACTGGGGTGTATTTTATCATCCACATCCATGTTTCCTCAATATGTAATACTATTTCCATTAAACTACAATTTTTTAAATCCTATTTTACCCTTCGGTGAGTTTTTAGTAAAATATATGAAAGGAATCTTTTGTCGTTTTTCGTACGAGGTACTTTTTTGACTTTTCCGACAAAAGTACGAGAAAAATGTTTTTTTAACTTATACGGAATGAATGGATTTTTAAAACATTATTTCCAAGAAGCTTCATTTACAAGTTTTTAAGTTTATTTTTAATCAACTTCTTTTAGTTTAAAATTGTATGACATGTTAAGAAAGGAAAAAAAATTTGAAGTAGAAAGGATATTTTCCTCAAGAATGGAGTTCAAGTGTTTTATCAAAATTATTTTCCACCTAAGATAAAATAGGGTTATGATTCTATCCCTATCATTACATTGATTTGATTATGTTGTGATGAAATTATTTTTATGAATTCATTTATCTTATATGAATTGTTTTATAATGTCACGATGTTTAAGAATTCCATTTTTATTACATGGGTTATGCAATGATGTATGATTTATGACTTTGTGGCACACATAAGAATGGTATAATTATGAGATGGGTGGGACCTATATCTCCCTCCAATGCATTGGGTAAAGATTTTATATCTCATGAGATAGACATGGCTGGAACGGTAGGTTAAACGGGTTCAGTGAAACAGGGCTGAAACGAGGGTGACTCGGTTCAGAAATGGACTTTGTCCACTAAGATAGTCTTGTCAATGAGTCTTGACTAATAAGAAATGATTCTCTATGATTATGTGTGTATGCCACAAAGTTTCATCTTTTAAGTTATGATTATTGGGATTTCATTTCACTACTATGATTTATCCCATGTTATGAAATTATGCTCTCTTTTGCAGGTTAAGATTTCCAAAATGTTATGTTCTTATGAATATGATGTGATTGATATTTCTTTTGTTTACCCTTACTGAGAATTTGAGCTCACCCTTTTATGTGTTCTTTTCCCCGGGATATAAAGAAAGGTTTTAGGTAAAAAAAAGGAAGATCTTTATGGGAGATGTTGAAGATCTTTCACCACGATTAGAAGATTATATTCCTAGTTTCCAAAGACACTAAACTATTATGATCCTTGTGTGTGTGTTTTTGTTATGTACTAAGTATTCCGAAAAAGTAATGTAATGTCCATGTACGTCAAGCTTCGGGTCTCTACATGATACCTTATTGTTCTTTTAATTCCTAGAAAACCTCATGTCTTATTATTATTATTATTATTATTTACTTGACATGCACTAAAATTGAGAATAAATAAATATAATTTCTTGAATAAAGAAATTAATATTTATTCAAATGATATTCAATCTATCATTTTCACCGAACCATTAACCCAACCTATTTTTCCTCCTCGACATTTATCGAACCTTAAATAAGGAATATTTATTTTAAAAAATAAATATAACTGAATTATTCACTAATATATATATAAATATTATATTAACTAAAATATTAAAAAATATATTAAATATTCATCTCACATTTATTCTCTCTAATAATTGGGTAATTAATATTTGTGATCAACCAAACATGTAACAATATTAAACCACATATGATAATAATTTTTATTCAACATGTTAAATTCATATAAAATTTAACTTAGGTTTTGGATACATATAGTGTGTGACCCTTTAAATCCTTTTCTTAGTAGAATTGGGAAGAACCGCCTAAAGTCCAAGGTTAGCATCTAAAAGGACACCATTGCATATATAAAAAAAGTAGTTTATTTCATAATGACATACAACCTCTTACAATCAAATATTATGTAATATAATCTCATTTTTCTTAATATATCTAATCAAATCGGTTGAATAATAGTGTCGTTAACCTATGCGGTCAATGTTTCTTTCTTTAACTTTACAGAAATGAACTTACTGATAGAATGCTATGTTCATGGACTAAATCAATCAATTTGAATCCTATTAAATGGAATAATATATCAACTTCCATTAACGAATGGAATGGACAAATCATTCCTCACATTATTCATTAATGAAATATCTCTCGTGATGCACCCAACATATCTAACCTATTTGTGAGCATATTTCATCATGGTTTTTATTGATATATCAAAGTACATGACTTTTTATATGAATTAATTATAATATTAAAGTATAAGGACCATGACACATGTTCCCAGATAGTAATATCTAATGACACGTGTAAATGTGATTTCATACTAACCATCAGGTTAAGTTCTCATGACCTTATTCTCTTGGATATTATAAAGGACGGACTTTATGAGAAGAAGTATCAATGTATTATGTGCCTCCTAACCTTGATAAACTATATCACCTATGTAACATCTGATAATATCATATGAATATATATAAAATATTTAATAATACATTCATTTCACTTAAAGGTTCTCTCATAGCGAGGAACTGTTATGACCTTTCAGTGCAACAGGTACACTTAGGAAATTATCACATAAAATTTCACACATAAGAACAATAATAATGTGATAATAACTTCATTAATATTAAAAAGCATGAATATAAGTAATTATAAAGTACATAGAATTTAGTTCTAGGGTTCTAAATCTAATAAACTCATATTTTCACTAGATCCAACTGCTCACATTAGTCCACAAGCTCTCACATGATGTCTATACTTCTATTGAGATAAAGATTTTGTTAAGTGGTCTTCCAAATTACCTTACATGGAAACTTTTCTCACTATTACCTCCCACCTTTGAGAAAAATCCCTCAAAATGCAATACTTATGAAGTATGTTCTTTATTTATTGATGTTCCATTGACTTCTTAAGAGTCATCATTATGGTATTATTAAAATATAATTTGATTGTATCTTTACTTATCAGTATTGAATAAATCTATTAGTTGAAGTTTCATATCCAAACTACTTCCTTAGATGTATCAGAAGTTGTAATATACTCAAATTCTATTTTAGAATCGATGAAAATTGTATTATTTGAACTCTTCCATCCCAAAATATATATATTTATACTAAATACATATCCTGATCGTGACTTGAAATCATTTTGATCTATCTAAAAGTTTTAATCTTTATATCACCTGATGAATAACTCTTATTCTCCCCCATACCCAAGAATATATCCTTAATACACCTAAGATACTTAAGGATACCCTTGACATAAATCCAATTAAGTTCACCTATATTATCTTGATATCTACCTACTATCCTCAAATGATAGGAAACATCAATCTAGGTACATACCATGGAGTACATTGTGAATATTATCACATAAGAGTATGAAATCTTACTCATACTATCTCTCTCCTATTATGTCTGAGGAAACATTTTCTTATAAAGATGTATACCATGTGGTACTAGAACCAATACACTCTTGTATTGTTCCATACTGAATCTATTTAGTATTTGGTTAATATATTCACCTTGACTTAGTCTAATAATCCTCTTGGATCTATCATGAATAGTCTTAAACCCAATAATATTGGTTGTTTCACCTATGTTCTTCATGGAGAAATATTTTATTATTAAGTTCTTAATTGATTGTAAGAATAGTATGTCATTTCTAATAAGTAATATTTTATTTATATATATATCACTGAGAAAATCACTGCACTCCCATTAAACTAATTATAGACACATGGATCACATTCATTCTTTATGAAAACAAATTCTCATATAGTTTCATCAAACTACATATTCCATAACTTGGATTCTTCCATTAATCCATAAATTTATCTCTAAAACTTTCATAACTTATTTTCATTTCCTAAAGATACAAACCCTTTTGGTTGTTTCATATATACATCTTCTTGAAGGTTTGAATAAGGAAATTTGTTTTGAAATCCATCTTCCAAATCTCATAGTCATGGAAAGATGGTATAAAAAGTAAAATTTTGATGGATTTAAACATGAAAATTAGAGAAAATGATTCTTCACATTCTATTCATTAACTATGTTTAAACCCTTTATCCACTATACATGATTTATAGGTATTCACTTTACCTTCCATGTCTAGTTTTCTCAGGAACACTCGTTTTAACCTAACATGATTTACATTAATTTGAGGATCAATCAGAACCCATACTTGCTTCTGATACATGGAATATATCTTAGAATTCATGGATTATTTCTATTTTATAGATTTATATCTCTATACTACCTCTTTATAGGAAATAATTTCATTATTTTCAACCAATAATGTGTCACCATATTTGGTGACTAAAAAAACATATCTTTATGGTTATTTAATCTCTCTGGTTCTCTTATGTAGTACTTTTTTCATTTAGAATAACATTTTCTAGGGGGACCTATGGAATGTGTTCCTATAAAAACTATTATGTATATTGATCAAAAACTTCATATAATTCAATATTGTTACCCTATCTCTTTTAAAAAAGTTCTCCCTCTTAATAAATATGGATTGTCTTTCAACATTAAACTTCTTGTTCGAAGGTTTATATAGATAATATCCCTTATATCCTTCAGGTGTCCTATAAAGATACACTTCATTCCCTAGGAATCTATTTTTTCTATATATGTCCTTAACAAATAACTCACAACCTTATACATGAGTATAATAAAGCACACATTTCTTACCATACATTTATTTTTATGGTTTTTTATTTTCAACCTTAGTTGGAACTCAGTTTAGAATGTGTGCTTTATCCTGTAATGCATATCCTTAAAAGGATAATAGAATATTTTCATAACTCATTGTCAACCTTACCATGTCAAGAAAGGTATGGTTCCTCTTTTCACTAAAATCATTCCACTGTAGTGTATAAGGAGGATTGAGTTGAGATAGAATCCTAAAATATGATAAATAATCGATGAACTCTTGGTTAAGATACTCCCCACTATGATCATATCAAAGTTTATTTATCTTATTACCAATTTTATTCTCTACTTAATTCTTAATCTCAAAGAATTTACCAAAGTACTGAGACTTATACGTCATTAAGTAAACACTTCTATGTCTACTCAAGTCATTAGTAAAAGTGATTAAGTAATAATACTCGTCTTTAACTTATACTAGAAAAGGTTTGCACACATTAGTGTATACCAATTCCGGAATCTTTGTGGATCTCTCACCCTTACCACTAAAAGGTGATTTTTCCATCTTATCTTGTAAATAAGTGAGATATATATCAATTGGTTTTAATTTTGGGGTATTTTCATTACTAAAAAATTATCCTTTTATACTCATAGTAAAATTATTTCATAAATAATTATCCTTAGATCTTCATAGCATAATGACTCATATAAATGTGGATTTACTCATCACAGGTCAAGATCTCATAACCTCCTTCTCTTAGAAATTATCAAAGGAAAACTTCATGAGAAGAAGTATCAATATATTATGAGCCACATACCCTTGATATCATGTATCATCTATGTCCCATTATAAAATATCATCCTATCATAGAATGTATATTTAAGAATTCTATCATAGAACTTTAAGGTTATAATCATAGCTAGGAATTATTATGAACTTTCAGTGTGACAATCACCCTTGAGACATTATCACACACAATGTCATGTAGAATAATAAAAATGATGTGATAATAACTACATTAATAATCAAAACCATAAATGTAGTTTATCATAAAGTATACAGAATTTTATTCTAGGGAAACAAATCCAACATAATTTACATGGAAAAAACAAAAAATTATGTGTACCTACATACACACCACATACCTTAGGAAAGGTGTCTTGGTTTATATAGACTGTATACACTCAATGGTTATGTAAGACCTATATGATATATATTTAGTTAAGACATTGTTAACTGTACACTCAATAAGTTTCTTTAGCATATAACCTAGAATATACACAGATCAGACTACTTGTATCACCCATATTGTATCTGCCAGTACACATTATGTACATTCCAAACCACATATTGCATAGCCTATAAAATAATATTTTGAAATTTCTTTAGTGTGCATAAGATTTAAATTATGTACTTATTAGTTATAAACATTATATACCCTATTAGACACATAGTTTATATTGACTTCACAAATGTTGGATGATGATAGTATATGAGTACATTTTCCAATTAATCCTACACACAATGTACCATACTAGGAGATGTTGTGTATTGGGTAGATTAAAATTCTTTTTATATACTTTTACCCAAGTGTCAGTTTTGGATGTATGAGTAGTCCATTTTGTGTGTTTTTACACATAGAATGTGTTGGTATATATCTTCATCATATGAGGTTTATATTCATGGTGCTTGCAGTTTCATATCTTTATAGAGATGATGACATGTGTGGGAAAATGATTAGAGCATCCACTGGGTAGGTAACCCTCTTAGGGAACATCTAAATTTAAGGTATAGGTTCTCATGAATATAGTGAAGTAGGTAACCATCTAGAATAGGTTATGGTTCCTCCACTAATGGAGTTGGTAATACTCTTATAAAATTCACACTATACACATCGGGGTATGAATCCTATATATGATTCAGTTACCCTCTTGAATGAGATGTCCTCCGGTGAGGTACGGGTCCTACTTTACTAACATAGCTAAAAGATTTTTTGGAGGTAAAATTTATGAGATAGTGTCATATATTTGGGTTACATAGTTCTTTGGGTACTCCATATTTATTTCTAGTTATAGGAATATATAAAATTGAGTTGTATTAATTAATTTACATCGCTTAGACAGAGTTCAATCCCTCTATATATTAAAAAAATGAGATATGAAGTTTTTATGGAACTACATCATTTGGATGGCATGGATTATACAATGTTATTGGGTTCTTTAATACCTAAATCTATGAGAATATAGACCACCAATTGTTTGAAGAATTTTATTATTACCCTAGATCACTATCAAGGTGTGACTTGAACCCAGGATTCAAACTTCAAACACATAAGGTATTTTATTGACCTGTGTAACCACTAAATACTTATATTATATGATTCATCATGAATTTGAGATGATATATGGTGGTAGAAGACTTACCTATATTCCCATTTTTTCTTATATATCATATATGGATATCTCTTTATCTCATTACTTTCTGATTACTCACTTGAAATACAGTTTTGAGATGACTTATTATTTTATATTTCATTTTTATTTTTTGGTGTATTTATACTCAGACTCATATGAATCTTGTTCCCACACATGTTGTATATTTGTAGACGATGTACAATTTAGAGATGGGCATGGTGATCATAGATCTGAAAGTGTTTTTTTGTATTAGTTTCTTGGTAACACATGGTGGTACCTGATGGTGATAGTTTCTATTAAAAGACCCTTACCAGGAGTCCTTGGTGTATAATGAAACATAATGGATCTTCTTAGGAATATTTTCTATATGGAGATGATGTTTCCTATGTACACATATATTTTTATGGTGTAGTGTTGTCATGTGTTTTTATTACCTTTCAAGGTTTCCTATGAGGCATGGTATTATATAGTTTTTGTTCATACATTGAAATTTGTACAATTCAGTTTTTATTTTATATTTACATTAGTTTTTAGTTATATTTTTCATGTTGTATTGAATATTTGAATCAATTTTTTATATTATAAGGCCTTATATATATTATTATGAATTCTTGGTGTTTATTTCAATCCCCTGGAATATTATAGGTGGGATTGGGGTGGCACACATGTATCATCACTATCCTAGAAGGGTTCCTGTTTAGTTATGCCATATCAAAATGGTATCAGGGTGGTTAGAGTCCTATGAATAGAGTATGGGGTTTTCATTATAGTAATATTTTGTTAGGTTAATTGAGCATTGTTGTTTAGGAGTCTTTAGTTTGATTAATTAACCAGATAATTTAGTGTTGTTGGGATGGTTGGCATATCAATTCACTAGGAATCTAATAATTTGTTGAATGACTTAGGACCCTAAGTCATATATTGTAGGGTATAATTGGGATGTTTCATGAATAATTTAGTGTAATTTCATGTCCTTAATGTATTATATCACCTAGATATCATTTAATCATCATTGGGTCATCCCATAAAATAAAAGATATCACCCACAGATAGATAGCTCTTATTTATAGGTTGGTTTGTGAGATCCCATGAAAATTATTAAGCATCTTTTCACTAGTTAGTTGAGTGATTATACATTAATTTAAGTAATTTATTGATATATAACCTTTAATTTGAGTATAGATAGATCTTATCCCTCATTATAACTAATACAATCCTTTTTATAGCGAATAATATTTCTTTCTAATTAAAATAAGACTACCCATATATAGTGTATTCTTTTTGAGTTACATTACTAATGGATTTATATAATCTGAGATGACCCCAATCCTCCTCTAGAAATATATTGCCTAGAGTTGGTGCCTCATTCATTCTATCAAGTTTGGATACATATTATCTAGGTGATGGTTCTTGATTAAATCCTCTACACAACATAGAGAGACGTTAATGGGTGATATTTTCATTAAACTTTTGATGGGACTAATCTACCATGTTTTTAGTTTAATTCCTTGTTTTTTATGTGGTTGTATCTGGTGATGTACTCATGGTTTGATTTTAAGATAATTTTGACCATTCATAGGGTACCAAAAACATGTTTGAGTACTTGTTCAAAGCCACATATATCACAAGGTAAACCCTATACATGATTAGTAATGGATTTTTTTATCCCTTTAATTTAATTGAATCTTACAAAGAAAGGATTTGGGTTGAGGTTTCACCATTATGATTACCCACCTATACTGGAATCCTTGAGAGAGCATTGGAAGTTGATATTTTCCTAGAATAGATTCACCCTAGTTTTGAGAATGAGCCAAAAATTACCCTAGATATATCCAGAGTGATGTTATGGATAGACCTCCATGTTGAAGGTAGTTTTTAGAATAGTGAACTTTCTATTGTAGGAACTTCAGAATACTTGATAAGTGATTTCTATCAGAGAGGAGGTATTGTGTAAGTGTCAAGTGTCGGATGAATCTTTAATCCACTCACACCAATACCACGCCCATATGATTCTTACTGAATGTTGATCATTGAAAGCTAGAGTTATGGGTTGATTCATGCAATGGATGTATTCGATAAGAAGATGGTAGGTGTTGTATGAGGTATGGTTCATGTCATCTCTATCGGGGTATTTGATGCAGATTGACTATTTCCATGTAATAGTTATCAAGAATGATCTAAAAGGTGGGGATCATAATGATAACGCATGAGGTATTCTTTATAATAAACCACTTCAATTAGAAGATGATAGTTCATGGTTTTATTTTGTTCGATGTGGTTAGATGACCTTTGGGAAAGGAAAAAAAATATTGATAGTTAATGGTTAGTGAGACTCACATCATGTGAGATTGTGCTTCTACTGAGTTAATGTTTTGGAGTAATCTTGATTCGATGGTGATTTTATGTAGTGTTAGATTAGGGAGTAAAGTTATAAATTTATGTGGTGTAAGAGTATACTCCTTCCCTATATGGTTATATCTGAGTTCATTTAGTGTTGGGACCACCAGAGATTCATTATGTATGTGTGAGAATGGGTTATCTCTCATATGAGGTTGTTTTGTGAGATCTCTATCATAGAAGCTCAAGTTTTTTTCATTTATAGGATTAAAATTTTTAAAGGCATAGAGGATATAACTAAAAAAAATTCACCCAGTTAGGACTTAACACATTTTTGAGTTTTTAAGTCTTAAGTCTCTAAAATGGTAAGTTGGTAATTTCATCATTGAAAAATACCTTGGATTTTTTATTGTCTTTATTGTATCAGAATGTGGTGTTTTCCTTTTTATTAAATTTTTTCAATTTTACAAATAATTTGAAATTCATGAAATTAATATTAACTTATAAATAAATATTTATTCTATGAGTGTATAAATTTTCAGATAGTCTAATTCATCACAGAATGTGGTGTTTATCCTTATAACCATGAATATTCATTAGATGTTTTTTGGTAAATCAATCAAGAATTTAAATTTATAATAATACATGGAAAATTATGAATTGTTTAATGTAAATTATAAACTATTGTTTTAAAGAGAATTTTGATTATAAAAACGATCTTATCAGATTATTTAATAGGAATTAATTTTTAAAAACTTGTATAATGGTTTTGTGAGGATTAAAGAGATTTTTATTTTCCTAAAAAATATTTATTTTCAAAACTATTTCTACCAATAATGAATTTTATTAATGTTTGATAAGTTTTAATGTTTTAGTTATTCAATAAAAAATAGTTAGAAATATATTATCGTTCTTTAAATTAAAATTTTACTCATTTATCTTGAATAATTGAATTTTATAAATTCAATTAATTGTGTTAAGTCATTATAATTATTTGATAAATAATTTTTATCAATAAAAGTAATGATATTAGATGATAATAGAATGAATATTTATAAATAAATAGTTGATTGAATAATTTAATTGGATTGTTTTCTCAATGTGTGAAGGAAATGTTTTTATACCTCAATAATATTTTCTTCCTCAACCATGCAGTCACAAGTATTCAATTTATTATGATAAATGTGGGGATAAAGTATTTCTATTTATGAAGAATATTAATTTGATAACCTTATATGGTTTTATATAAATAATAAATTTACATGGTGAATATAAAAATAATTATATTTTTTTATTGATCTCATTAGAATAAGACTGATTCATGATGAATGAAAATAATCATTGATAAATGAATATGAATGAATATGGATTCTTTAAAATATCCTTGGTGAGGTGTGATTATAAGTTTAGAGGCACCAAGTTTGGACAATAGTGGTGGTGTGTCCATATATGAATGTAACGATCAAAACTTTTATATATAGAATTTTCCTTCAAAATAAACATGTGTGTTTCATATTTATTAATAATGTATTAAATACTTTGACCAAATAATAAAAACAAAAAACTCTTTATTACTAATTTTTTACATTAGATTTAGATAATAAATATGGCCATAATATAACTTTTTTTAATTATGAACATTGAGCATTATGAACTTTATTCATGTAACCATTATAAAGATACTCTTATAATTAGTGTATATTAAGGGTAATGATAAGATCTAATTGATAAATAAGGGGAAAAAGATGGTTTAAACCAGTAATATTACCCCCTATGAATCTCATTTATTAGATCTTGGGATGGAGGTAAAATTTTGGGGGTTCTATCTAGACCAAGCTCAAGCAGAACTTTAATAATTAAGGCTTGAGAAGAATCGTCTATGGTAGAATTTCATGTTAGTAGAAATCACCACCATATCAATATTAGTTGAACCTCCCCATTAGAGTACCACCACTCAATACCTAACCCTAAGGTATTATAATAGTGTGATAATGGTTTATGTATCTTGGGGATATGTAGTATTAAAATATAATTTATTATAGAAATAAAATGGTGTTTACCCTGATACCACCTTTTTTAATGTGTAGATGAATTTGATTTTGTATTTGGAATCAAGAGGTCAACATTATATAAGGGTGAATTTTAGTATTTTTTATTAAAAATAGTAAAATAATATTTGGTTATCTTAATAAATACAAATAAAATAAAATTTTATTAAAATTTTATATATGATAAAATAAATGTTTGACATAAAAAATAAAAATTATATTTTTATTAATATATATATATGTATGTATATATTATTAAAATACATTTTTATGAAAATTTTTATAAATAATAATAATATGGTTTCAAGAAACCACATTTATTTGTATAAAAATTATATCATAATTTTATAAAACCACAATTAATTTTTCAAATGGTCATAAAATTTATTATTTTATAAAAAATTGTAGTTTTTTCAATAAATAAGGATTTTATTTAAAAATTAAATTTCCCATATTTATAAAATTATCTTAATTAAATGGATTACATTTTTGGTATCATCACATCAAAAAATGGTTAAGGTGAAGTTCTTTTATTCTTTATAAAAAATAAAATATGGAGTTGAATAATGAAATACACTATAAGTACTATTTATATACTATATTTTCTAATAGTATATATAAATTAATTTCTGAGTTTTGTTGAAGTTATATGAATATTTTATTAACCCCTTAATTTTTTATTCATAAGGCCCTAACTATTGAATCACATGCAGGGTTACTATCTAAAGATATAATATTTTATTCTAATATTTTATTCTAAAACACATTTCTTCTCCCTTTATAAATACCACCTCTTACTGCCCTAATTTTTTAAAAATTATAATCCCATTAACTCAACAAAATGATATCAAAATATCTCCAAAACCCTATTTTCCCTGTACTATAGGTTATGATCTCACCAAAATACTAATCTAAGAAGTCTTAACATGTGATCTAAAGGAAGATATCCAAGGAAAAAGTAATTGTCTTAATCGAGTTATTTTAAGTTTATTTCTTATTATACCTCCCTAAATCACTTGAATCCATAATTATATAATTAAATCAATATCATATGTACACTTAAATTTTATTATATCAATTTAATATCAGTTATTCCACTCTCTCCCTTTATTTCTAAAATGAAATCATCACCCATATTATGGCCAGTTCACCACCTCCATGGATGATGTGTTTCATTTTCCATTACTTCCTTACATGACTAGATTTAAAAATTTATTCAATGAATAAATATAATATTTATGACATTATTAATATTTTATAGAGATAAATTGGGTTTTATATTAATGAAAATAGTGAATAATGACCACAATGTTTTTAATTATCCAACACAAGAATACCAAGATACCTTTATTAGTTAAAATATATTTTTTAAAACCCATCAAACTATATAAATTTTCTTCTAAAGTAATGATAAATAATATATAATAATAAAATTATAGATATTTTGTAACTACTTGATAATACCTTTTATTGTGATCAAAATACTGAAGCGGTTTTTGGGAAGCTGACTAAACAACATCAAGTGGCCAATGTCAGAAAAAGACTATAATAAATGAAGGAAATATAATAATAATAATAATAACAGTAAAAAAATTAAATAAACTTTATTTATTTATTGAAATAATTATTTAATAAACTTAATTTGATTATTAAAAAATTTAGACACACATACCAAGAGAAACTAGACCTAAGGTTAGAGAACTTCTAAACCATCCTCTTCTATTTTAGGTTGTGAATTTTCTATACAAAACTAAATTTATCTCTATATTATTTTCATATATTTATTTTATTTTATATATATATATTCTTAAATTTTATACCTAGTATAACTTAGCTTTATTTTCAGAGGATATAAAATCTTTTAAGGTTCTTTTATAAATTTCTTCTATTGAGAAATCTCGATTAAAGGGAGCTTGTCTATTTCTTATCCAATTTCATGTACCACTACATATAATTTTAGTTAAGATTTAATGATTTATAAAAGTGATCATCATTTTATATAAAACCATTCTGTTCCAATTTCAGTTTTATAAAAAACACCATATACTCTCTTACTTTAAATATTCTTCACTATTTACTTAAAAACCTCACTTTATAAGATCATTTCCAAACCAACTTCTCCACTCCTTTCATATGAACATTATTCACTAAAACTTTAATTTCATGAACTATGCTCCATTATTCCATTATTAACATAAAAAATGACTTAATACCTTATTATCATGGGAAAATTTATGATATGACGTTTTCTTATTCCTTAAGATAATATTATGCAACCAATAACCTTTTCACGGTTTTTTATTATACATATACCTTGTGTATGATTTTATTATCAAGCATAAATATGAAATTAAATATTAAAATTTTATGTTTGGGACCATAATAATAATTCCATCCAATATATTGCCCAATGTTTTAATCTCAGGATATACCATGTATGGTGGATGGGTAGTTATCCTAGCACACAATGTTATTTTATTTTAGCAGTGAACCTTGACTTATGATAATGATGTTATAATATTATAATATTATTTTCATTTTTTCATGATCTTATATTTATGATATTTTTCCTTATGATGTAATGATATGTCTCTTAACTCATATGTATTAATTCAACATCATGCTTTACTCTAATTATTCCCCTATATAGATTTATAGCATACCCTTTTCCCTTATATATTCCATAGGGTACCCTATGAAGTAATATAATATCAATTTTATTTATGATAAAATTACATAGATTCAAATAAATATGTATTAGTTTATTTTTAAATTAATTTAACTTGTATATAATATCATAAAGACACCAGACCTCTATATTTTTGGGTTGTATTTTATGGAACTTTATGTTTAAAATCATGTAATAAAATGTGTATGAAACTTTGGTTTTTATTATTAGTATCATAGAAAGGTTCATTTATTTTTTGGGATTATGATAAGAAAATGATAGTGAAAACCAAAAGTATAAGTCTTTGTATAAGAAAACATCATAAATTTATTTGTAAAGAAATAAGTGTGTGGTTTCCTAGGAATGGAGTCCCTATCTCAATACTCTAAGTGGATATATAAATTATATTAGATTAATAAAGGGGTAATAACCCTGAAATAGGTTGGTTGTGTATTAAATCAACCTACAATAAGTGTAGAAAAAGTGGTCCAAACTAAACACCTAATTTTACACTCCAAGGGGATATGCTTTGGTTGATTTACATGCTCGTTAAGAAACACTATGAAGTATTTGAAATATATATTATTTTGATATTTTATAATTTAATGATTTAATATATAACTAGATATCTTAGGGAACATAATAAGAATGTGTCCATGAATAACCTATATTAAATCATAAAAATTTATAAGTTAAGGTACACATGTCATTTATGAGTTATTCCTTCTAAATTCATTGTTGTTATTTATATATTCTTATTAATTTAAGTATTATAATAATTAAACTTCCATTATTTTAATAAATGGAGGGAAATGGGAGGAATTTTTCCAAAAAACTATATTATGTTAAATGTAATGATTACCCTTATGAAATTATTTATATAATGGTAGTGGGAGTTAGGATCTTCATGGGGGTACATATGAAACCAAAAAATGTTTTGAATAATAACTTAAATCATGTGGATTACCCTCCATATCATAAGAGAGAACAAGTTTTAGTTAATTTATTTACGTAAAAAATGACACCTACTTTTAGTGGATCTTTTTATCCCCTCATCATGGAAAATAGATTACTTTCATTGAGTAGATATTCTCTATCCTCCAATGATCTGAGCAAGTGAAATTTGTATTGGTCGTATCTTGATAAGGGGGAGAATCCAGTCAGTGGTAAACATTGATCAAGAATACTAATCTCAAAGAATAAATCTAATCAATAGTTTGGGAAGGATTTAATAAAATATTTTTCAAAATATATTTTCCTTATACTAACTGTCTTAAAATAGAGAGGGAGTTCCTTCGACTAACCCAAAATAAGGATGTGAGGAAAAATTCACGAGGCTTGCATAATACTCCTTCATATTTTTCATCAAAACTAAAATTAAGTTTTAGAACTTATTTAATGGGATAAGTTCTAGTTTTTGAAAATATTTATTTATATTATATTTTCAAACCTATAAAGAAATAGTTTGATGTGCCCTCAATGTTGAGATATAGATTAATGATTATAAATGGTCACAAGGGGATATATATATGAAAAGTGAATAATGAGGTTTGACTTGGAAGGATCACTAGATAAATCTCATAAAAGGAAGTTTGGAAAGTAGGGGAAACAAGCCAATGAATAATGAATTGAGATAAATAATCCCACTAATATGATGGAATAAAAAAAGGTTCTAATCAATCCTAAACCTATATTCCAATTATTCAACTACAAGGAACACATAAACTATTTAAGTAAATTATCTAAGCTAAGGGTTGTTAAAGATAACCGATGATAGAAACCCCCAAGACCAAGAGATAAAAGATATGATTATTTTATCACTAAAATTGAGATGCATAAAGAAAAAAGGTGGTAACATGTACAATTTGTATTCACTCAATAATATAAAATGTCTTATATTATTATGCTTCTATGAACTATTTTATATAAATCCAGTTTATTATAAATATTTAAATTCCACTACAAGACATGAAGGTTGAATTATCGATGAAAACATCAAGTGGTTCCATCCTTTCATTTTAATCATATAACTCTTCCCCAGTATGTATTTTCATTTTGAATCTCCCAGCTAAATTTTTCATACTCCCTTTAGTGGAATTCATTGTTATACTAGGCATGGATTACTTATCTTTATACATATCCAACATCAGCTACTTAGATAAGTAAACCACTTTTCATATGGAAAATCATCCTCTAGTTCTATACAAGTGCAAGGAGTATAATGAATCAACTTTTGAAAATCCTTATCAATCATGTTTATTGTTCCCTTATGAGGAAGAATGTCTATATAAAATAATTAAAAAAAAGTAAAGGATCATCATTGAGGGAATACACATTTTTAAAGAATATACTAATGGATTCCCCACATATTTGTTTGGTCTACCATCTGACTATGAGGCTGAGTGGTCAATTGAACATATACCTGGACCACTATCTATATACAAGACTCTCTATAGAATGAACCCCATTGAATTAAAAGAATAAAAAAATAAATTAGAAATGATTTGGGACAAGGGATTCATATTCATAAGTGTTTCACTATATGGTGTTCTAGTCCTTCGTTAAGAAGAAGGATGGGTTAATTTTTCTATACATTGATTATCATAAACTAAATAAACTAATTATAAAGAATAAGTATTCCATTATATAGATTAATGTATTGTTTGAAAAATTATGTGAGGATCAATATTTCTCTAAAGAGGACCTTAAATCAGGATATCATAAATTAAAGGTGAAGAATTATGATATTCATAATAATTACATGAAAACAAGGTACAAACACTATGAGTTCAGAGTAATTTTATTTAGATTAATTGATTATCCAATTATTTTCAGGGAATTAATCAATATAGTCTTTATAAATTAATTTGATAAATATTTGGGAGTCTTTATAGATTATATTTTTATATACTCAAAAATAAATGAGGAAAATGAGGACCACTTAAGTACAATGATAAAGGCTTTGAGAAAGGATAATTCATATGAAAAGTATAATAAATTTGAGTTTAGGATGGAGAAAGTAACATTCTTTGGGAATGCTATCACAAGTAAGGTGATATTTTTAGATCTTTCAAAGATAATAGTGATTGAAGAATATCCTAAACCAACATTTGTAACAAAGATCCATAGTTTTCTCAAAAAAAATTATTACCAAAAACTTGTGAGGAACTCCTCACAAACCCACTAAACAAGTTAGCTTGAAAGGGAGTAAAGTTTGTATGGACTGATAAATGTGAATAAATCTTTAAGGAATTTAATAATAAGATAATCACCTCACCTGTACTCACACTACCTATAAGTGGGAAAGGATTTGTGATCTATAGTGATGCTTAAAAGAAAGGCTTAGGTTCTGTACTCATAAAAATGATAAAGTGATAGTTTATGCCTCAGTATAGTTAATGGTTCATAAGAAAAATTATTCAACGCATAATCTAGATATTTTTATGGTAAATTCATATTAAATATACAGAGGCATTATATCTATAGAGAAAATTATGACATATATATATATAATAATATCTTTAAGCATATATTCACATAGAAGGACCTCAATATGCTCCAACAAAGATGGTTAGAGTTGATCAAGGAATATGACTACTCAATACATGACCATCCTAGGAAATATAATAAAGTAATAGATGAAGGAATATCATTATAAATGCTAAGGATTGATGAGGATCCAATCTTATTATACATGTGAAGGATATACATCAAAATTCTTTGGTGAAACCATAATTATAAAGTGACAACATTAGAACCTAAAGAAACAATTAAATAGGATTACCATCATATTTTTTAATCTTAGTGTATGAAATAAAATTTAGAGGGATAAATTTATAAAGGGAGGAAGAATGTAATGACTAAGAGTTTTACATATAGAATTTTTCTTTTTAATAAACATGCCTGTGTCATATCTAGTCACATGGAATAATATAAAATACTTTCACCTCATAATAAAGACCAATAAAACATTATTATTATTTTAAAACATTAAATTTAGAGAATATATATGGTTATAAAATGTTTTTTGATCATTATGACTATTGAATATTATGATCATTGCTAATATAACTGTTATAAAGTGACTATTATAATTAGTGTATATTGAGGTTAATAATAAGAAATAATTTGTTAATAAGGAGAAAAAGATGGACTAAATTAGTAGGATGGTCCCTTTTGAATCTAATTTATAAGATCTTGGTGGGTGAGGTAGCATCATTGGGGTTCTCCCTTGACCAAAATCAAGAAAAGATTTAATAGTTGAGGCTCAATAAGAATCATTTATGATAGAAGTTCAAGTTAGTGTAAATCACCACCAGATCAATGTTGGATGAACAACCCCAATAAAGTACTATCATTTTACACCTTACCCTAAGGGATTATACTAATATGATAAAGGGTTCTGTATCCAGGTGATAGGTAGTATTAAAGTGTAAATTATTTTAGAAATAAAATAGTGTTTACACCAATACCATTTTTTTAACATAGAGATGAATTTGATTTCTTATTTGGAATCAAGAGGTTGGAATTATCTAAGGTTGAAATTTTTTATTTTTAAGGTAGAAATAATAAAAAAATATATTTGGTTATATTAAAAATAAAATAAAATAAACTTATATTAAAGCGTTAAGTATGATAAAATAAATATTTGACACAAAGAAACTAAAATTATATTATATATATATATATTATTAAAATACATATTTATGATAAATTTAAATTAAATTTAATAAAATGGTTTTATAAAACCATATATATTTATATAAAAATGAAAACATAATTTTATGAAACCATAAGTAAATTTTTAAAGGTTAAGAAAATTGATTACGTCACAAAAATTAGTATTTTTCAATAAATAAGGATTTTTTTAAGAACATTATTGTATTTATAATATTATTTTGTTAAAAAGGATTTAATTTGTGGAATTATAATGTTAATAAAATGGTTAAGGATTTTTTTTATTTTTTATAAAAATAAAATATAGAGTTAAATAGTAAAATACCTTATAAGCACTATGCTTTGTAATAGTATATATAAATGAATTTTTGAGGTTTCAAAAATATAGAAAAATATTTTAGTAGCCTCTTTACCATTTAATCATAAAACTTTTACTATTTAATCAAATATTGGGTTATTATTTTATGATATAATATTTTATTTTAAAACACCTCACTCCTCACCTTATAAATACCACCCTTCACCACCCCATTTATCCACATATTCTAAGCCCCTTAGCTCGCCCAAACTCTGCTCGGATCTCTCCAAACCCTCCTCCCCATTCCCCAGAGGTTCTGATTTCACGAAAAATATCAATTTAATAAGAATTAAGGTTTAATTTAATGGAATATATCCAAGGAAGTGGTAAATGTACTAATCAAGTTCTTTCAAGTTTGTTTCTTCTTATGCCCCTATAAATATCTTCAATCCATAATTATATAATAACATATATATTATAGGTATACTATAAAAACCTATTTAATGTTAGAATAAATCATTTTCATGATTTATTTATATTCATTTATTTATTTTTATAAATTTATATCCAATATAATAATATTAGGTAATTATTTAGCCAAAAGGAAAAATTCATATTTCTAACAAAATTGTGTTTTCATGCATTATATAGTTTTATTTAGAATAAAATTTTCAAAATTATATAATTTTAATTGGAAAAAAGGAATTTTTTTAATTCATCATGTTAAAATTATCTAAGGATTAAATTTTGGGAATATTCTGAAAAGATTAATTTTTCAATGAAGAGTGAAAAATACTAATTTTTATGGGAACTGTATATTATTTTCAGGTATTTAAAAATTAAAATTATATTTGGGATTATTTTTAAAATTTAATAAGTTTATTTTGTTTAAAAAAATTTAATTATAGTATTTTTAATGAATTTTAAACTTGAATTTGGTATAAAAATATTTTTATACTTTAAAAGGCATCTTTCTAAAAAACGAGTTTTCATCATGTTTTAGAGGTTTAATTTTAAATTAAATTATACCACCTCTAGAAATTTAATCTTAAAAATTGATTCCATATTTTTAATTAGGAGGTAATTTTTTAAGAAATATTTCTCTTTTATTTATTTTTTTATTGTTAATAGAAACCATAGTAAATTTTTGTTACTATGGTAAAGATAAAATATGTTAATTAAGGTTAAAACTAATGTGATAAGGCTTAAAATTCATTCAAAAACTTTATTTTATTTCATTGGATGATTATAATTCATCCATAATCATCTAAAATTTAAAAATATGACATTTTATTTCTATTTATCTTTGATTTTTATCTTCATAATATTTTATGTAAAGAAAAATAAAAAATATAACTCTCTTACTTTTAAATTTATCTTATATGTTAACATATGGATAAAAATAAGAGGTGAATGAATCGTAAAGATTATTTTTAGAATAAAGAAATCGTTTTTTATGGTAATTTGTTTTCAATTTTTAGTGAAGATAAAATTTCCTTGAATTATTACACAATGTCAACTCAATGCTTGTCCAAGTAGTAGAAAAATCAATTAAATAATTTTAAAATCACTTAAAGTAATTTTTTTGGGTGATTTATAGTTTCCCGCAAATTTTATTAATAAATATAACATATTAGTACAATTTTAAAATTCTATATTATAATTTATTTGATTTAATGTTGTTTTCAAAATCAAATCAAATGAATAGTTCTAAAAATGACATTAATGATATTTTATAATAAACAATATTTTATTAAACAATTTAAAATTAATAAAAATCCTATATATGGCCAATTTAATGTTATATGTTTTAAAATATCATCCATGGTCCATTTATATTTCATTTTTCCTTTTATAGTAAATTGTTTTACCCCTAAAGAGTAAAAAACATTGATATCACTGTAATAATCAAAAGGGAAAATGGGGGATTAAAACAAATATATAATAGTAAAAAATAATCTAAACTTTTCCAAATTTTATTATATGAGAGTATTTAGAACAATAATTATCTTATACTATAATTATATCATTTTTATCCACTTTAACATGGAAATTAATTTATATTAATTTAATACTTTATGAAATTCAAAGAATTCCCCTCTAATAACTTATAAAATGGCACCTCATCTCATATCTTCCACACACCATTTGAGCATTGCAACTCAGAAAATACCTGATTTTTTTTAATAAAATCTCTTAACCTTTTATATTTGAATTATTTTTGGCATAATACCAACCTTATAGGTATTATGGTGTAAAGAAAAAGAATTTTTTCGAAGAAGAGGTATAGTTTTTAACATAATGTTTTAGTTTTATTTCTTCTTATACATCCTTCAAATATTTTTAAAACAAGATAAAATAATAAAACTAGTATCTTATATATAATTATTTGTTTTTTATGTTACTTAAATAACCTATATTCATATTATTATTCCATAAAATTATAAATGAAAATATTTTTCTTATGTACGACTAACTACCGCCTTGTGAACCAATATAATTATTTTTCCATCATTGTATTTTACAAATGGTTATAGTAATAGATTTAATGTATATATATGATATTAATGAAATATTTATAATTCTATAATTATAATATATTATATAAATTCTTACCTTTCCATCCATTGAAAAATGATAACGTTGTTTGTGCGTATGTGTGGATTACCACCTCCATTAAGTGATGTGATTCATTTTTCATGAACAAATCACATGGATACCATATATAAGTTTATTTAAAGAAATAATATGTTATTTATGATATAATAATTCCATTAATATTAAATAATACATATCTTTTTTCCATCATGTCCATTGAAAAATGTTAATGTTGCTCATGTGTACATACGACCTACCATCTTCGTGATTGTAACATAGTTCATTTTTCATAAGCATCATTCATGGTTTATTTTAAAAGTATAATTTATGTATAATTTTTTTTAATTATTTCATGATTATTATTCCTAAAATTATTTAATAATGAACTATTTTACCATAGTCATCTTACCAAATTCATTTTGGATATATGAGTTGAATATCCTCAGAACGTTTGACGTGAACTTAATTAATTAAGTAATTAAACTTATAATGGTAATATATAAAATAAAAGGAATAATAAACATGAAAATTTTTATAATAAAGTAAATAATTAACATAATTTTCTTACTAAGGGAAAATAAATAACATATGTGATGATTGGGACTCTAGGTATGGGACAATTTACCTTAAAAACCTCATTTTAAATATTTTAAAGATTTATTTTCTAAAGATTTTTCTTCTAGTCCATATTATTAAAATTATTTTATGGATATATTTGTATGGAAATAATTGAAATATAAATGAAATTTTATGTGTTCTTTTTAATTTCTTTCAAAGTATTTTAAAAGGATTCATTTAATGTATTTTATATGGAATGTTTTGACTTTATTTAAAAAAGGAAAATGAAATGTTATATTTTAATGTATATAGAATCAAAGACTTTTCCCACTATCAAAACTATTATTTTATATTTTAATTACTTTATAATATTCCATGTTTTATTCAATTAAAAACCCTCCTTCCCTTTTTATAGGTATTTTAATTTTGAAAATTGGGTTTTAAAGAAAATGGATATATCAATATATGAAAATGTTTTGATTATTGATTCAAATGTGTATTTTTATTAGTATTATGATAGAAATGAAATATTTTATGTTTTTAATACATTTAATGGTCCTTGTAAAATTTTTGTAATGATGGGTGAGCATGATATATATCATTATGATGGGTGAGTATTATATAGCTCATTATGATAAGTGAATCTGATATAGCTCTCCAATATATTGGGTAATGACTATGTTCTCTAGAGAATTATGTTAGAAGATAACCATATTGGTTATTACACTTATAAGGGTTATTGTAAGGGTTAAATTAAGATGATGTACCAAGTCACCTACATGAATTTTATATGCTTGAAAATTATTTTTCATAGAAATTGTTTAATTTCAAATGGTAAGTTAAAGATCTTTTGTTTTAATGGAATGATTATTCCATTTTAGGGTAAAAGGTATATTTTTAATAAAACTTTTTCATGTGTTCTCACATTTTCTAATAAAGACTCTTGATTATTATTTTAAATTTATGTTTTCATATAAAGTGTTTTATAAAAAAAATTGGTCAATAATATTGATTTCAAGAGTAAGTAAATGATCACTTATGCACAATGTTTATTAGTGTATGGAAAATCTATTATATAATCTCATTTTTTTTTAAAATAGAGTAATAATTTTCTTTTTTTTTTATGTATTAAAATTTTTTTCTCCTTCCATGTTTTCAAATTTTTTTCACAGGTTTTAAGGATGAGTAGGAAAAAATAATAATTCAAGTTGAAAATATTAAATATTTTTCATGAAAAGAAAAATTTATTTTATTTTAAAAGTATTTTATTATGGAAAAAAGGATATTGAGAGGAAGTGTACAATTTTTAATGTAGGGTTTTTTTATGTAAGAGTTATAACATAATTCTATAAAACTCTAAACATAAAAAGATATTATGGAATGAAAAAAAAATCATTTTTTAAAAATGAAATTATGGATTCAATGAAAAACATGTATTTATAGTTTATATCAAAGAAAAGTTTAGATAATTTTAGAGGTTAGGATAATGTAAGTAAGTACCCTTAAATGATTCTAATTTATTATTACCATGATATATAATTTTAATATTTCTACATTGCTTCTTCTAAACTTTTTTCAGAATGGTTTTTATATAAGAAACATGGAAGCTGAAGTAATGACCCAGAATTTAGAAATGATATTAGTTTCCTAAATAAATGTGTGTAATATTATATAGCATTATACCCATACAATGCATAGAGAAACTAACAAAAGTTTATTTCATTAATGGATATCGTTACATTAGTTGGAAACTAAACCCATAAAAATTCCAAATATTAAAATGGGAAAAAATATATTAAATAGAAAAATTAGAATGGAAAAACTTGGATCATTCTAATCTATCAGAGTTATTTCTACCATGAAAAATAATATAGAAAATAAATAGAATATTATTAAACCAATAAAAATATTTTAAAATGAAAATAAAGAAAATTGGGGGTAATTTTAGTGAAAAATATATGAAGGAATGAATAATTATTTATAGTAGGTAATGCGACCATTTTAATAGTAAAGTGGTTATTGGAATAGTAACATGACCATTTGGAATTGTAATCTGACCGTTAAGAATAGTAATTTGACCTAAAAATAATAAATTGTAATATAAATATTATTTATCATGAGTAATTTAATAAAATATAAATATTATTTTTCTATAAAGTAAATATCATGATTAAAAACCCAGAGAAATATAAGCACATTTTTAATAAACTGTATTTTATTGTTTTCCATAAAAAACCTAATTTTATATTAAAAATTAAAATTACCTATATTAGAAAATTATATTGATAAAATTAATTTCATTTTTAGAATCATCATATAAAAATTATCCATGGTTTATTTTTTATAATATTTTGAAATACTTTAATTTTTAAGTGAATAGTAAAAATACCATTTTTTTGTAACTGGTGTATTTAAATGAAATCGTTCAGGATGTAAAAATAACCTAATAAATTATACAAATGTTTGATTAAACAAAAACATATTTAATTTGATAAATGAGTCAATTAAATTCAATAAATATTTTTTCCAAACCTATGAAGTATTTTCCAATGTCTAAAGTATTCAATTAAAATAATATTTTATCATTTTCCTACCTTTCCTTTTGATCAAACTAATAAATTAAGATTATAAAGTGTTTAAAAGTATTAAAATTGTTTTTATTAATCCAAATATATTTCATAATTTTAAAAATATTACTATTAAAAGGTTTACCTTGTATATAATATTTTATTCAATATTACAACTCAAAATACCCCTCTCTTCAAGTATAAATAACCACTCACCCCTACCTTGGAAAACCTGTTCTCTTACACTTAAAAAATCCAAATTTATGCCCATATATACTCTATTAAGTCCCTTACAATAATTTTTGATGTTCTGGAATAAACTAACTCCAAGCATCAAGGGATTTAAGCGTCTTTGAAAAGAATAAACACTAAGAAGAGGGTAAATTTTCACCAACTCTTCTCTCATTTTCCTCTTCTATTCCTATCTTCCCTAATTCCTTTCTAACCCAAATATTATATTATTAATTATGTTTTATGTTAAAATTATATTAATGATGTTAAAAAATTGAAATTATTACATTTATGATGTATTTATATTTCTTAATTCTCTTCCTCCTCTTGACAATGTCCCGTCAACGGTTAGTTAATAGCCCTCGAGGATGTTACCAATTCTCTAATTATCACAACCATTATGGATGATCATAATAAATTATTTATAATATATAAATGTATAAATATAAATATTTATAAACTTCTTTAGTTAATCTTATTAATGTATGAATAAAAATTAAGCAATATTATTAAATTGAAGCAAGATAAGATATTTTAATGAAAATATGATATTAAAATATTTCACCTTTAACAAAGGGAAATAAGGAATAGAATAAAATTATTATAATTGATAAATAGTTAATAAAATGAACATAATTAAATTATGGTTCCATGTTTTAATAAACCTATGTTTATTATTCAGGAGGCAGAAAAGAGATGAAATAGAAGGATTTATGGTAAGGGGATTCTCGAACCCAATTCCATCTTTTTTGGGTTATATTATCTTTCAAATTATTATCAATACACATGTTAATATATTTTCCTTGAAGTTTAATTTCAAAATTATTTACCTTTTATATTTGGTTATATTCATGTTTTTACCTTTTTGAAGATACTTTTAATCCAATTACAAATATTTTTCAAAAAGAATTTATTTTTCAAAAAGATCTATTTGCTTAATCCCGTATTGTTTCTTCTTAAAATAACAATTGTCTTTTATTCCAAAGTATGATCTAAATTATTCATTTGGTAACCCTAAAGTTTATTCTCTGAATTATGATATGAAAAATCCTTTATGAAACCTAGTCCATTCCATGGGTTTATTTTCTGAATATGATCGATATATGTTCCCTTTCCAAGTGGCATGCATGATTATGGGAATTTTATAATGTGATGGGTGGGACTGAAATTATATATCCCTATAATGAATTGGTTAATGTGATATATCTCATGATATTATAGTTATTGTGTGTGAACATGAGGACATTTTTTTTACAATTATGAAGTTATGTTTTATGCACATATGTTATGCATGAAAATAATGATAACTTTGTTCACAACTATGTGTGGTATTTGAAAACTATGTTATGATGTTTCATTATTATGAATATTCCACATTTCATGCCATTATAAAATGATTCCCTCATGATTATGATGATGATATTATGAATATGATACGATTATGTTGATTGTACTTTCCCATGTACTATTGATTCATGTCCATTTTCCTCCCATGTTATTCCTCCCCTTACTGGGTATTTATCTCTCCCCTTTCATTAATGTATATCCTTAGGTGATTAAATATACTAAAAAAACATTATATCTTTTAGAAGTATAAGTATGATTGATTTAAATAATTTTTATTTTTTATTATTTACAAGTAATGTATCATCTTAGTTTTCTCAAGATATTAAACCTTTTAATCCTTGAATGTATTACTATTATGTTTTTTATCTTAAAAATGATGTTATATTCATGTAATAAAAATTTAGTTTATTATAGTTGATATTATAGGCATGGTTTAGTTAATTTTTCAATTAGTATAAGAAAACATTAGTGAAAACCCTAGAGATAAGTTTGAGTTTTATGGAAAAAATACTAAAGTTTTTGTAATGTATAAGAGTCTGTGGTTTCTAAGAAATGAAATCCCTATTTGGATACTACCAGTGGATGTGGATATAGAACATATTTACCTAGAGGTAATAACCCAGAAAATTATATATTGAGTATTAACTTGGTTATCACATGTAGTATAAAAAATATAACTTTCTACAAACTCAGTTTAACACTCCTAGGGTATATACCTTGATTAATCACAAACTCTATACTAACCATTATAAAGGATATATATCTATAGTAATTATTTATTTTAAAGTTATAAATGATTAAATTATATGATCCTAAAAGCATAATTTTTTAAAAAGGATAAACATAGGGATCCTATAAGATATAACTTTAGAATTAATTTTCACATAAGAATAAATTATTTATTCATGCTTTGTTGACTTAAATTTTGTTAAAACATTTTCTATTTTAGAAAATGGTAAGAACTATGAGAATCTAAGCCAATAAAGCATGTGAGGGACAATGCAACAATTTAATGAATGGAATCCCCAATGCTATGGGATGTGGAGTTCAAAATTTTATGGCGATGCTTACCCAACTATCACAAACTATAAATAATAACTTGAACCATGTTGAATATCCTCCTTCACCTAAGAAGGATAAACAAGACAATGAGACCTTTATGTAGTAATGACCACTGATATTTAGTAAACATTTTGATCCATTTGTCATAGAATAGTTGGTTAAATCAATAGAGGAGATCTATTTTGTGCTCTATGATTCATTGAAGGAGAATGTTATCCTTGGTGTCTATCATTTAGATAAAGAGACTAATAAATCATGGGAATTTAGAAATAATACTAAGATGAAGGACGAAATAGAATAAATGGAGTGTGAAGACTTTAAAAAGTTATTTCTTAACAAGTATTTATCTTAAAATCTTCAACCAAATATATATAGAGAATTACAAGGGCTTAAGTAAAAGGAGGGTAAATCTATCACATCTTATTAGGAAACTTATACAAGGCTTTCAAGATATGCCTTGGGTGTTGTTATCAATAACGATGGAAAAATTGATATATTCTTTAGGGTTTTAAAACCACATCTCTGAGAGGATCTATCTATCCAAGAATTTGAGATTTATGAAGAAGTAGATCGATGTGATCTCAAATTATAGATGGAGTTTGGATAATAGTCCCATGGTTATTGAGATAATAAATTAAATATGGTTTCTCAAGATGGGGGATCAAATGAAAAAGTATGAAATAATATTCAACCACCCACCTGTCAAAAATGTGGGAAAGAACATCATGAGAATTATCAGAAAGGGATAGGGAAATTATTTAAGTATGGGAGAAAATGACACTAAGATCATGAATGTTAGAGAGATGTGAATAATCTAGCCAACATGATGGAGGAAAGTAAGTCACTACTCATGGTTCAATTATTCAACCGTAGGGAGTAAGGGAACTATAAAAAATAGTTCACTAAACCATGGGTCTTTGAGGGTAATTAGCATCACCAACCACCAAAGAAAAATGATCAAGGTAAAAATTATGTACTTATTATAGCTAATGTGGAACAAGAAAATAAATTTGTACAAGGTAAACTTTATATTCACTCAAGAATGTAAAGTGATTTTTATTCTGGTTCCACATATTCTTTTATATTCTAAAATTTTTCTAGAACTATTAAATCACATCCCAAATCCCTTTAAGTGGAGATGTCTATAAAAACACCTATTAGTGAGATCAATTCAACCAAGGTGTTAGAATCTTCTCTAGTTAGCATCTATGAGAATATTCTTCCACTTAATATCATAATCCTTCCCTTAGTGGAATTTGATGTTATACTAGAAATGGACTGGATCTTGTTATATAGAGCTCACATTAACTAATGGGAAAAGGAAACCTATTTCTATATTATGAATCATACCATGCTCCTATATAAATTCAAGGAAGATCATGAATCTCCTTTGGAAAATCCATCAATTTTGTGGGTGTTGATACCCACTATAGAAGCATACCTTTCCCAAATGGTTGAGTAGAAGAAAAGTATCAACCATGAGAAAATTCCCATTAAGTGGGAATACACTAATATATTTCTCAAAGAGTGACTTGGCCTTCCCCCAGATCATGAGGTAGTATTCTTAATAGATATTACACTTGGATCCAATCCTATATCTAAATTCCCCTATAGGATGGTTCTGATCAAACTGGGGGAGTTAAAGAAGTAGTTGCAAGAGAATTTGGACAAAGGGTTCATTAACCCTAGTGAATCACCTTGGGGTGTATCAGTGCTCTTTATCATGAAAAATGATGGATATGTGGATGTGTATTGATCATAGGGAGCTCAAAAAGATCACCATAAATAATAAGTACCTCATTCCAAGGATTGATTTTTTTTGATTAACTATGAGGAGCTTGGTACTTCTCAAAGGTGGATCTTTGTCTTATATATCATCAAATAAAAGTAAAGAAGGAAGATATTTAGAAGACAAACTTCTGTATAAAGTATGGACACTATGAGTTCACAGTGAAACCCTTTGGACTTACTAATTTCCTTGCAATATTAAAGTATTTTATTAATAAAGTATTTAGATACAACCTTAAAAAAATTAACAGTCTTTATTGGTGATATTATCATTTACTATAATGTAAATTAAGAACATGAAGAGCATATAAGGATTATTCTAGTGATACTAAGAAAGGAAATGTGACTTTTGGATGCATAAAGGTACATTCTTGGGGAACATGATCACAAGCGGGGTAATTTATATGGACCCTTCAAATACAAAGGCAATCGAGGAATGGAACAAAGCCTTAGTGTTATGGAAGTTCATAGTTTTCTTGGTTTAGTTGGGCACTAACAACATTTTTTGAGAAATTTATCATGATTTTATAGCCCACTAACTAAGTTAACATGGAAAGGGGTGAAATATGTATGGATATAATAATATTAGGAAAACATTATAAATCTCAAGAAGAGGCTAATAACTACACTTGTACTCACACTACCCTAAAGTAGAGAACAATTTGTGATATACAATGATTCTTTAATGAAATAAATGAGTTGTGTACTCATAAAAAATAAAAAAGTGATAGAATACACCTCCGGATAGTTAAAGATCCCTGAGAAGGATTATCCAATGCATGATATTAAGTTAACAGTTATGATCTTCACTTTAAATATTTGGTAGCACTACCTTTATGGTGTGAAGTTTGATATATATACAAATCATAGGTGAATAAAGTATATATTAAAATAAAAAGAGTTGAACATGAATAAAAAAATATGGTTAGAGCTGATCAAGGACTATTATTTCTCTACTAACTATCTTCTTAGAAAGGCAAACAAGGTAGTTTATGCTCTTAGTAGAAAAGAACCTTCTACTCTATCCATGATGTAGATTAAGAAAAATTATATCTTCATGGATATGAAAAGTATGGATCTATAAATCATAATGGTTGGGAATAAATCATGAATTTACAAAATAATTACCCAACCATATATTTAAGAGAAGATTAAGGAGGTGAAAAGGGATTACCTAGAGCTTCAAAAGAAGGTGGAAGTAGTAAAGTTGGGGATTCTTTATGAATTACACATTGATGAAGATTTTTTCATTTGGTTTGGAACTAGAATTTGTGTTTTTTGACACTTTGTTTTGTCACATGGATGAAAAGGAATAAAAGGAAAATATCATAGGAATAAGAGAAGAAGATAAGTGAAGAAGGATAAAGATAAAAAATCCTCCAAAAGGCCACTTCACCCAAGTCCCCCAAACATTGTCAGCACGCAAGGTACCTGAATAGAATATTGCATAACTGACCTTTGAATGACAAATATGAAAGATGAAACCTTCAGGAAAGTTCCTATATTTTCCTATAAATTGGACCTGGGGTATTCATTTGTAAGAAAGGAAATTCATATAGTCCAAATGATGCTCTGCTCTACCTACTACTTCACTCAACCACTATGAAACCATCTAGGTATCTTTATAAAACCTAAAGGAGAGCAGATTAAAGAGGGATAGTGAAATTAAATTCCTATTAGGGTTTCAAATAAACAACACCTTCACGAGGAACTCACTCACCCTATGATTTACAAAGTCTACCTTGAGGTGCCCTTCCTCAAACAAGGTCCTATGCAAGTCACTTCTAGGTATAACTATGGAGAACCTTTAAGTCTTGAGAAAAGTTTCTCACAAGTGTAGTGGACCTAGTGGTTCATCACCCAAGGTGCCACCAGTTTGCCTAGGCCTATCTGCGCAAGGCACCCCCTATGTGATCCTTATTACTTTACCCTACACTCTAACCTATGGAATCCAATAGTTTGAGCCCGCTTCAAAGCCACCTATAGAAAGGATCCTCCCCCCTTGGATCCCTTGTCTGAGAGGAACCTAGTTTAAACCTTCACTGAGGCCTTTGGACATGAAAAGCCAAGGGAAAAGGAACACCAGTGTGTCTCCCATTTGAATTTGTATGTCTACGGTCATAGGTTTATCACACAAGTCCTACCAAATTGTTAGGATCCTTGGGTATTTTTTGTATTTTTATATATATAGTCATAAGGAACCCTACCACAGGTATAGTGTTGGGGAGTTCTTAGTATTGGATATAAGGGTTAGGATCATTTCCTTCTGTTATCATCTCTGAGACCCAGAGACTACAATTCCAAGAAGGGAGGATGATTATTACACTTGTGTTTCCTTTTTTACATGGAATGAAATCCTCCTTCATTACTGAAAAACCGATTTTAGGGAATCGCTCCTAGAGTAAACCTCTATACTTTCTTGTAGGAGGTTTCACCCTTTATTCTCTCTACCTCCTGGCCACAGGGTCAAAGAGGGGATGGGAACCCAATCCCTATCCCCTCTCTATTATATCCTTCCATCCTTATTATCCATACCCTGGAACCATTCTAGGGAAAAGTTAAGAGAGGGAGGTTTTTTACCTTTATCCTCTTCCACCATCATCTCAGGATAAAAGAGATGGGTGCACTCAACACCCCATCCCTCTCCCTATGGGATGTGTTGCCATATTCACTTGTAGAGAGAAGTAGATCATGTGGTTTGTTGGACCTTCCATTTCTCCTTGTTTCTCACATCGATCATGACTAATGTGGGCTTAGAGGTTAACGATGATCATGAAATATGCACAACCCATGAGACTTAATGAACTATAAGAACTCTAATACCCTCTATAACTGGGATATGTAGTATAAATTCCTAAGTCCTGATCTTTATACCATATCTTCCATGATATTGGAAACCATACCCATTAATGGGAATCCTCATCAGGAGTATGCCCCAATCAAAAACCCTAATTTTACAGGGCATTCTCCTTAGGAGTAAGCCCCAAAATTTACCCTTTGGGCCTCCTACCTAGGTATATGCCCAAAACAGACCTCCCAAACACCATGAGTTGAGACATCACTCATGGACTCTTACCCAGAGAATCATTTTTAGGATTAATCCCCAACTTAATCCTCTCAAAGGGTCATAATCCTCTTTGAGACGAACCTTCATAGAGACTCTATAGGTGGGTTTCCTTATAACTAAACAATGTGGGCTTTGATTCCTCTCCAAATGAGATATATAGGAATCCTTCATGAGGTCCAACCCAAATATCCCAAATCAACCCAATTCTCCCTGGACCACATTCTCGGTAGGGTTTAATTCAACCAAGTAATCCATATTCCTCTTAGATTCCTAGGCTTCTTTGGCATAATTCCCATACCAAGCTTTGAATAGGCACCTTCTGCCTATATGTCCTAGCCAAATGAAGTTAAATTGAATGGTTAGGTCCTTATCACATAACCTTAAAAGGTATGATGTGTCCCATTAAGTGGAAATAAACTACATGGGTTATGATTCCTTTCATAAGGATATGTAGGAACCCCATTTATGGGTTCGATCCCAACATTAAAACAACTCTCGTCTCACTGTATGATGATACACTCTATAGTGACCCACTGAGTGGCTAGGAAACTAGAATATTTGTAATAATGACCAAATAATCTCTAAGTAGTACATAATAAGATTTCATTAATGAATAACATCATATACATACATACATCTCCATTTATGAAGAACCTTGTATACATATAGATGATTATAATATCTATACATGATAATAATTGAATTTTGACTCTAGGAAAACCCACATCATACATGGGAATTAATAAAGGATTCAAGAACATTTCTTAAATCTATAAGAAAGACCCAGAGTAGGCAATAATTCCTCTCAAAATGGTTTTATGAACCCAACCTCCCATCCTCTCAACCAATGTGAGTTCTTAAGAATTGTTAGAAAAAAACCTAATGAGTGCCTGAATTAGTAAAGTGGGTCCCTTTGGATACATAACCATTTGGTGTTTTTAGTTTAAAAAAAACCCTGTTGGAAACCATTCAGAAATAAGAAATTGTCATGATGCGTGAATTCCAAGGGAAACAAAAAATGGAAAACCTGACATGAATCATTAAACAAGATGATAGTGTCACCCATATTTTGTTCCCCTTACACTTGATAAAATAGGGTCATACAAGATAATCAATCGTATGTGTGTTCATTCATATGAGATACTATTTTACTAGGGTTTTCTTGTTTGTGTTTTTCATATATTCTAGGAACTTACTCTTAGATATACCTTCAATCCAATGGAATTATTTTTGTTTTCACCAATGAAAAATCTAGATGTTGTGTGCACTGAATCTTAGTCCTAGAAGAGGACGCCATCACCAACCCAGTATCTTCAATACTGGATCTCAAAATCGGTGGTCCATAAATACCACCAAATGGTACAATTCCAACCCTGGATGCTTCTTGACAAGACCTACATCTCCCAAATACCCACTGATTGTCCTGTCAATGAAGATTGGTGGTCCTGACATAGATGACACTTTCCAATATCTCCAACAGTTTTAGGATCTTATCCCCAGAATGCAATATCCAATCTATCTCATATCTTAGGGAGGTGAATTGAGAGGCCACATATAGCCTCATACAGAAGACACATGGATCCTTATCAAGGGATCCTTTCATCAATTTCTACTGCCAATGTTGTGTGGTGGTGACTCCTTAACATGATGAGGGTGTTTTCCTTGGTTTTCTGGCATAGGAACTTCAAACCCAGGCATGCAAGATGGCCTTGAGAGGATGAAAACAAGACAAAAGGGAGAAAGGTCACACCTTTTCCCCCTTTGAATAATCCCACTAACCCAATTTGGTGGAAAATTGTGAGTGAGAACATACACCTATTTGCCTTCATTTAACCTGCCAACAGAATCATTTAGAAACATTCAAAGAATCCCACAAACCAAATATAATGGCATACCGTGAGAAAGAATATACACCTTCCTGCACCCACTAAGCCTACAAGAAGACTCATCTTGTAGCATCTGGATAAGTCAGTCAAAAATTCCTGATGATGAGCGGGGGAAAACCAAAATCTCTACCCTCACACACGAGTACTACCAGTATCCACTGGAAGGAAAGGGAGGATAGGAGAAAGCACATACACCTACTCTAGATAAGGAATGGGAATATATCTCTATTCTGGTCTCTTAAGCCACCAAGATATCTTGGAAATGGTGAAATTGAAAATGAAAATCCCTTCCCACGTCCTATATAATTTCTAGGATATCATCATAGTGATGATAGTTTTTCCTTAGTGGAAGTCACACAACATTATCCCCAAAAGTTGAGTGACTCACCAGGATATCACCTCGAAGTAGATACACACCTCTTCTCCTATCCAAGAGGGTCATGGGAAAAATCCCCCATATCATACGAACAACCAGATCAGGAACATACAACTGCTCTAATTGGAGATAATTGGCCCATCCTAATGGCCTCTTCAAAGAAGGTACAAATAAAATCCCATGACAACCACTTCTCCCAATAAGTGTCCCTAATCGCTTATAAGAAGGCATCCAAGAATAAGCCTCATCAAACATGATTAGAAAATCAAGAGTCAATCTATGATCTAGCTCTACTTAATGTTAAAGTTCTTAAAGCCCTCAAATTATTATCTGTTGCAGATCAAGATCCTACCCTCTCATTACCAAATTATGGGAGTAGTAACATTAATTCCAAACGTCCTCATAGGAAACTTCACCATGAAGGATTTCTTCATGAAAACAATCTGGTAGATCTTGAGATTTTATCTCTTGATTAGATCCATTAAAACCCTCAATGTGGCCAGAATACCAAAAAGTAAGAAGTGCTTCCCATTTCTATAATCCACCATGGTTGTCTTCCCCATGATGGAGTGTGCTTAAAAATTTCTTTCCACAATAGTGTTTCACATTGTCAATAAGTTTCTCCAAAAAAAATGTAGTGATGATAAATCCATCCTATCCCAAGAAACTAGTGAAAATAAGGCCATTCAAATATATTTCCTTGTCATTGGCAGGTGAAATTATTTCTCAATCGAAAGATAGCCCAAGAAGATGGTCATTCTCTAAACCACCCTTGGGTCATTTACCTTCCAATATAGTAGAAAAAATCCCTATTAATCTCACTATTTCTGATAAAATACTGGAGAAGCTTCCTCTATGGTCAAACCAGGTAGATAAACCTCTAGAAAAATATGAATAAAAGTGCTAAACATGAGGATGACACTGGCTAAAGATGAAATACCAGTCATGTTCTAGTGTTTGGATACTCTTCAATAAAGCATTCCAAAGGCATTGTCAGAATATTGTTTGCACGACAACTTCCTTAACATATGGACAAATATTCATCATTTAAAATAAAAGGTATTACCACATGATGAGTATCAAAGTCACTTCAAGGTAATTGAAGGGTTGAAGTTCCAAATTGACTTGGCATCTCTCCTGGATTCATGACATACAAAGATTGAGAAATAGAAAGGATCCCTTCAATAAGCATGCCTTGATGCATTAATGAGGTTGAGAGAACTAATCTTAGATACCTCATCTAGTGTTCATATTAGAGGATGGGATGTAAATGGAGTGTTGCATTTCACCATGTTCCCCAACCAGCAAAGCCTGTGAAAGGTGGTATCATGCAATGTTATAGCATCAAGTTGGCTCTAAAAAATGGAATATGTTCACAAACGAGGATATTATTAGCAAGAAAAAACCTAAAGGACTCTCATCGACATCTTTCCAGAAAAGATAAGGATGTTAAAAGAATTTTTTGTCAAGAATCTAAGAATATCAAGAAATCATCCTTCTTAGAGTATGGAATCCATCAGATCATGTAGATGTATGAAATATCACAAAGATATTTATAAAAGGGGAATTTAAGTGTATTTTGAATGATGAACCTATACCAAGTTTGAAAAAAAAACTCTATAAAATCAAAAGATAATACATAGTAATATCATCTACGGTAGTTCAGGAGTAACCCCAGCCTAGAGGGGTGGGGGGTTTTAAACCAACCCTTGAGGTTAGCCAATCAGGCCTTAAGGGTTGTGAAAATAGAGCATAAATAGCCCCAACCCACAGGTATAGTGGATTTTCACCTAAAAAAATCACCTCCTCAATAGGAAATAGTTTTCTCCCAATTAGGGAAGTTATCAAAAATGAATCCTCCCAGTTTGTTCTATCTTATAATCTAATATTTTCACTTGGAACACACACGACTGAAATATATAAAGATTCCCATCATGTTAATGTCCATAATTTAGTTCTAAGAGATTTAGAAAAGGAAATAACAAAGCCTCATAGAGGGAACAAAATATGTAATTCTCACAAATACTCTAATAGAATTTCCCCAAAGCGTTTCACATCAGTTGACATCATCAACACTGCCCCCACATATTTTTCAGAATATGAGGAAAATTCTAAGGAGTCATAATAAGAATAATTTATGGTTTATAATGGGATCTACAATGAAAAAAATGAAGAAGTTTTTTATGCCCATAACCCAAGTATTTCTCATAATTTGGGTGCTACCTTGAACAATCCACCATTACCTCTATGAAATGCACCCAATAGGGAAAAAGATAAGGGTAAAATCATGTCTCAACTCACTTTCAGAGAGGCTAAAACCCTTTCACTAGAGGAAATATTTTTTAGTAAGAGGAAGAGATGATATAATTGAGGAGGCTTAATAAAAATTTACTCTAAGGCATCCATCCTGCTAGATATATTCTACAAGAAGATCCCCAACCTGCACTTCCAGTAGGCACACCTCAACAATGAGGATTTTCTGAAACTACTGAAGAAGATGTGGAATATCCACTCAACATGGGATGTCAACCAAAAATATATTTAGATCACATAGTGTAGATCGTGAATTCCCTACATTGGGTGCACAATCATATCAGGGTCAGGTATATCTTTATAGGTCTTCCCCTATGGGTTACCTATGGTAGGTACCAGTAGTGCCACCACCAACGGTACTACCATCCATTGTACCTATTAAGGATCCAACTACTGCACCTATCTAGGTTATGGATCAGAAAAATATCCTCTAATTATTATGAAGACTATTGAGTCATTAAAAGCTCAATTGTAATCCATTGAGGAACAACGTACACTGATACAACTAGAAAATAAAGCTTACCCAGAATAGGTAGATCCGACTCCTCCCCTGAAAAAATTTGGGAACCCTAAATTTCCAATATTCAATGTCTCATGAGATCTGGAGTAGCACATGAAACATTTCATCTTTTAATGTGATCTCATGATGGGTACCCATGAATAGTAGGAGGCAGTGAAAACTCAGGTGCTTTGTGCAGTCACTGTAGGGACCAGCATTTGTCTGGTACACAAGTTTGTAGTCTTAGTCAATTATTGGATGGGAGGACCTCCACCAATAGTTCTTTTTACAGTTCAGATCAATGTTTTAGAAGACAATAGTCTTCAATATCACAAACTACAAACAACAAGAGAATGAAATTGCCTTAGATTTCATTGCTTGTTGGAAAGGACTGACATACTCTTTGAACCAACCACTCCCTCTAAAAGTGTTGTTGCCCATCTATGTAGATAATATTCATGATGAGTTACACACTCCATTGATCCCTGTGAAACACAAAGGAGGGTTTTTGTACCTTACCTTAATTTCTCAACAGGTGGAAAACTCCATCGTAGAGACCAAAGACAAGTACCGAGTAGTTTCATCAACTCAGGGAAGGAGAACATGAAAATCAGAGGTCATTATAGTTACACTTAAGTAGGACCTCATACCTGATCTTACCTCAAAGCCTACGCCATATTGTATGACTCAACCTCCTGAGTGTAAATAGCAACACCCATCCTTTTAAAATTATCAAATTTACCATAGGAAAAAGCAATTTAAGGAGATGAAAAACATGGTCTATTATTTTCAAAATGACCAAATCCCTGGCTACTTCATCTCAACATTGGAAAAATTAACTTAGTCAGGTTTCCAAAGCCTAAGTATCCTAGAAAATAAGGTGACAAAGATCTCCCAAACCATTTACCCCTTCATCAGATATTGGGGCAGCATCTGTAGGATTGTTTTGTTTTCAAATACCTCCTGCAAAATATGGTGGAATCTGGGTAGGTGAAACTGAAAAGTTCACCCACCCAAGTAGCGTGTGTTTCTACTACCAATAAAGAGGAGGAAAATGAGTGGAAATAATTTAAAATAAATAGTACACATAATTTTAGTGATTGGATGGTTAGAAAAATGATCAACCAAACTCATTATACTCTCTAATCAAAGATTAAATAGCTAATTGTGTTCTCTACTGCTTCTACCACATCACAACCAGCTCTATCAGCAACTCAATCCCATGAAGGTGAGTCCTCCAAAAAGTGACATGGACAAAAGGGTAAGATGAAAATTAAATAATATGAGATCATGACAAGGAAAAATTTATCCCTAAATTTAGCTGACTTCATGTCAGCATTCCCAAAATCACAAGCACTACCCCTCTAAATGGTACAACAAAAATAGACCCATCAGATAGAATATTCATCAGATGAGGAGTTGATCTTCAGTTCCATTATTGTTATTCACTTAATAGATCCCTTCATACTTGATGATTCTAATAATAAACAAGATTTTCCTACACTTTATTAGGGAAGTGGTGGAAGGGGACTTCAATGTTGAGGATATAGGGTAAGACATGGTCATTCTATGAGTCATTACTTCAACCAAACCCATGCTCGAACCATCTATGTTGCCAAAACTCATGAGAAATCTCTCTATTGAGATTAGAAGAAATAAGGTAGTTCATCATCCACACGTGAAAGGATTTTACCTGACATGATCATCTTGGAAGATTTTTTAGAAGATACACCACCACCTTCTCCGTGGGCAGGTTGACCCAATTGGCCTAATCCGCCAAGAACAAAAGCACTACTAGATCTTACCCCAAGAGACAGTCCATCCACATCAGGAACATAGGCTCCTAATGTGCCTGAAAAATAGCATCCCCGTGTGGGGAAGTGCAAAACTCTAGATAAAAAATATGATTTCTTGAAGAAATTGGACCAAGTACCATCTAAGTTATAAATATTGGATGCTTTGAATCTGTCAAAAGACCTCCAGAAAACAATCATATAGGCCTTTTCAACTTCATAGGAGTTTGAATTTTATGTTTCTACTACCGAAGTATATCTTATAGAGAATGATCCTATATAATTTCATGTCATTATCTCTTTTAAAGACCATGATAAGGATGTTTTAATACAAGGACACCTCATACTGTTTTATATATATGGCAGAGCAAATGACATTGTTTCCTAAGGAGCCTTTATTGATAATGTATCAGGAGTCAACCTAATTCTGGTCTGGACACGTCACCAATTGGGTATAAGTGAATATCACTTGTCTCCTTCCACTATAATTTCATATGGTTGTGACCAGAATGATCAAGAGCATTTTAGCGAGATCAAACTCAAAATTCAGTTTGGGGATCTTGTGAGTTCATGGTTGTTTGGTAGGATATAACTTTCAATGTTCTACTAGAGAGACCCTAGCTACATCAGTATGTGGTCACTCTTTCATCATACCACTAATGGCTCAAATATTGTATCAATGGTCAAATTGGGACATTTCATGGTTAAAAGGCCCCATTCAAATCCTGTAAGTCACAATACATTGACGCAGGGTTCTATCAAAAAGGGGGAAAATAGTCCATGATGGATGATTTCACTCGAATCAATGCCCAAAATGTCCTATAGATGATCCTAGCTAACCCTTTCAAGAAGCTTGGTGCAGATTATGTGCTACCCATTAATCAAATTAAAGGTGTGGGCCCGAATTCAAGTACTCATTTAGTGGATTCCATAATGTTAGTCTTGAAAACTAAATCTGAAAATATAGGAGAGGTTTTCAACACTCTAAATAGTGATAAAAACCAAGATGGAAATGACTAAATTCCACCACCTGAGCTTCAACAAAACCCTGTTTCATTAGCTAGCCTGGAAGAAGTTGTCATGACAATAATATAATGTAAACAATATCATTCTTAGTCCCCTGTTTCCCCTTCATAACTCCAAGAAGGCTTCATACCAACAAGAGAGCAAGAAGTGATTGCTTCATCTTATGGATTCCCAAATGGAAACTCTCCTCTCCCTCTAAGGAACTTGATTAATCAAATACCTATTAGATAGAGGATAAAAAATCAAAACATGAGGAAGAGAAAGAGGAATAAGATCTTTGGGATTCCCCAACAACATTTGAAGAAGGCGTCTCCACCACTGTGGATGAACTCAAAGAGATAAATCTGGGTACAAAAGAAGATCCATGACCCACTATGATTAGTATGACCATGAATTTTGAAGAAGAGGAGGTATATACCTCCTTCCTGAAGAAACATTATGATTTGTTTTCCTATAATTACATAGAGACTTCAGACCTTAACCTTGATGTTTCCACCCATCACTTGGTTTTTTTGGAAGATCATTGGAGATACAAGAAAGAAGTCGTATGGATATACCCTACCCACACCTCAAAAAATGAGGTTGAAGTGGATAAACTCATCAAGGATGACTTTATCCAAGAGTTAAGGTATCCAAAATGGATAGCCAATATTGTCCCTGTGAAGAAGAAAAAAGGGGGAAATTTGAGTTTTCATTGATTTCAGAGATCTCAACCGATATTATCCTAAATATGATGTCCCGGTTCCAATTACAAAACTACCGATTGATGTGAAAACTAATTATCAAGACCTCTCCTTCATGTATGGATACTTAGGGTACAACCAAATTCGAATGGCCCTCAAAGATGAAGAATCCACAGCTTTCAGAGCCCTTATGGAGTATTCTTCTATTGTTTCATGCCCTTCGGCTTGAAGAATACTAGTGCCACATACCAATGAGATATGTATCACACATTTAAATCCTTTGGGGATTTTTTTGAATGATTTGTTTATTATCTAGTGGTAAATTCCAAGAAACGTTTTTACTACCTTTCTGACCTTGAGACCAACTTCAGCAAGCTTTGACAGCATAACCTAAAGATGAACCCCTTGAAATGGTCTTTCAGGGTAACATCGAGGAAATTTATCATCTTCGTTGTATTTCATTTTGGTATCGAATATGATCATTATAAAATGAAATATATCATTTTCATGTCACCTCCTCAAAACCTAAAATAGTTGAGAGGACTTCAAGGACACTTGGCCTACATTCAGTGCTTTGTAGCTAACATTGCAAGAAAGTGTTTACCATTCAACAAATTAATGAATAAGTGGGTCACATACTAATGGAAAAATGACTACCAAGAATAATTTTAAACCCTCAATAAATATATCTTGATCCCAACAGTATTAATGCCACCTATTGAGGGAAATCCACTCATCATGTATGTGACGACCTTGGAATGATCACTGGGTTACTTTATTATATAAAAGAATGATGTTGGGAATGAAAACATACTTTATTATCTTACTTGAACCATTCTTGATGTTGGGAATCATTTTTAAGATATTGATAAGAGATACATGGAATTAGTCTTTTCAGTTCAGAAATTGAGGCACTACCTGCAGCACCATGAGATCCACTTGGTTTATCCTAATAACTCGTTCAATTTTTTCCTCAGTCATCCTATGATAATAGGTTGGATGGAATGGTGGGCGGTTATTTGGTAGTAGTTTTACATACATTTTTTCCTCATAAATCATTAAAGGGATTGGTCTTGGTAGATTTCCTTGAAGAAAACCCATATTCACAAACAACATCATTAAATACTGAGTTTTTAGAAGAAGAGATATTCTCTATTCAAGCTGATCCTAAAACATGTGAAATGTATTTTTATGGTGTGTCCAGGATCCCAATGGGAAGGGAATATAGACCCTAATCTCAATAAATTAGGGTTAGATATTGTGTTTATCTCCTCATAGAAGGCAGTGTCCTCGTACTCCTTCATGTTATTAGAATGTTGTACCAATAATTAGGTAGAGTATCCGGACCTCATTGAAGGCTAGGAATTGGAACTTCAAATATCGATAAAGCACCTAGAGGTGAAAGGAGACAAATATTTACTAACAAAAAAATAAATAAATGGGGATTACTTCATATGGAAAGAGGAGATAATTCCCTTGTTTGACTATGTTTGAGGGTTAATGGAAAAATTCCCCTTGGATCCAACATTGAATCGTATCCTGTGATCAGAGAACACCCAGGTTGATGCATTAAAAAATGCATCCACAACCCTACTAGATCCAAACTAAGATGAAATATTCATTATCATTTCCCATAATGGCATGATCTCACCTTTCTTTCAAGTCAGAACAAAGAATATCAATGAAATCAACCACATCCCTAAGGCATATGGTCCTAGCACTGGATAGATGATTCTAATCATGGACTAACTTCAATATGGGGTTCTCCCACTAGATAGATCTAGAAGAGAGAAAATCTGGAATCAAGAAACCAATTTCACTATTTATGATAGCCCAAATCACCCAAAATTCCTCTATAAAAGAGTATTTAATAAATTCCTTCTCCATATATCGATGGAGAAGAGACTAAAGATGTTATATAAGTACATGCAAGATCCTATAGTGAACACTAGTTAGGATACAAGATTTTTGATCAAATCCTACGGCTTGGATACTTCTGGAATTAAATAATTTAGGATTTTACAGAATTTACCAAGAAATGTCATTCATGTAAAGTGAATTCCAACTTCATCCATAAACCCCCATAGTTTCTAGATACATCCACATACTCATGGCAATTTTCTATGTTGGGAATGGATGTTGTGGGGCCATACCCTCCATCCACAACCAAGTAGTTTAAGTACATACTTACTACTACCAGTTTCTTCTCCAAATGGTTAGAGGTAATACCCCTCAAATAATTCAGAGCCAAAAATAATTGTTAGTTTCATCAAATCTAACATCATTACAATATTTTTTGTCCCTCATACAATATTGATGGACAATGGAACCAATTTCTGTTCTACTAAGGTAGAAAAGCTATATTAGGAATACAATTTCAAATCCAACCATTCATCCCGCTATCATGCAGTGGAAAATGGATAGATAGAGTCTTTCAACAAGACCTTGTCAAGCATAATCCAAAATATGGTTGATAAAGATAATAATTATTTTCTTGAAAATCTCTTTCATGCCTTATGGGATTACCAAACTATGACATGTACTGCCACGTGAGCGACCTCGTATTAGATGTTGTATGGTACAGAAGTAGTAGAAACCATTAATATTCAATTTACATTGATCCATATTTCCATTTGAAATTATCTATATTTATATGAACAATCCTAGAAACAAATGGAAGAAATGGAGCGACTGGTTTAAAAGAGACTGCATACCTTGCGTCACATGGAAGTCTACCAGAATCGGATAGCACAAGACTCTAATAAGAAGGTTCATCTCCAAGGAGAATTGGTATTGGTCCTTAGGAATCCAATCATACTAGGAAATAAGCCTCTAAATCTTGATCTGAAGTGGTAGGGACCTTACTTCATACTCAAATTCCACTCTAACGAAGCTTATTTCTTGATCTCAATGGATGGAGAATTCACCACGACTCCAACCAATGAAAGTTTCCTAAATAAATATTTTGTGTCATTACGCGATGTTTTTACTAGATACAAGACATTAAACTACAGAGCACCATATACATACCGACTGTAAGACATTAAAATGCTTAGTTGGTCCTAGTCATATGACCCAAAACTACAAGATATCATTCATCCTTACCATATGACATTAAATTGAAGGATTAATGTATTTCTTATTTGTTGTTAAGAAACCCCCAAAATACCATGAGTTGACACTCCCCGTGGTCCCTTGAATATGAGTAATAAAGGATGAGAAGTTCCCATACATAATCCCCACTCACATAATAGCCACTCTGTAGTGGCACTTGGGATCCTTTATAGGTATAATCCTCAATGTTATCACATCCTTATCGCTTGATGTTAAATTGCATAGTTCTTATAAGAACTATGTGTGGATTGATTCTTACCCCAGTAAGATACATAGTGATTCCTAGATATCAAATCTTGGGTCTATCCCTGACCATAATAGACAAAAAATCACCTTCACTCCCTAATTGTACGGATCAGACTTGTACAGAAAATGTTTTCTTGAACTATTTGTAGTTTGATTCTCATGGTTAATGAGATATGTAGTGATGCACATATCTCCAATACTATGTCTAACTATGATTAAATAAAATAAAAAATTCCCACCTATTCCTTGTATACAAATTAAATAAGCATAGGGAACCTTTATAAGAAATGATTCTTGATTCCCATTATAATAAGATGTGCAATGATACCTAAAACTCATGTTTCAAACCCAACCACCATCCTGGAAATTTTTAAAACCCCTTCCCCACATCAAAACCCAGTATGTGTAAGGAACCATATTCAACAACTACGTGTGGCTCGATTATTACTTTTGTATGATATTTAGTGATTCCCAAATCTCCAATCTTGGTTCCAGCCACATTTAAACAACAAAATACTCTTTATTTCCTATGTAAAAATTAAAACCTCCACATGGAATATATTTTTAAAACTATGTGTGGCTTGATTATTTCCCCATCAAGATATGTAGTGATGCTCAGGCCCTATACCCCAGTCCGGTCGTAATATATTCCCTTTCACATCAGTTCGTCTTCATCCTTAACACATGACGTTAAATTGAATGGGATTCCAAAAAAATACATATAACTTGATTATCATATTGATGATATACATAGTGATTCCTAGATCATATCTCTTTTCCTAGACACTGCATAATTTAAATTCTCTTATCCTTAAATTGTGTTAACCTGGTGTTGTATCAGAAACCTTTACCATTATTTTTTTCTCACCCGGAGAATGGATCACATGGGATTAAGAGTTTGTTAAAGGATTTCTCCACATAAATATGGTGTATTAATTCCAATTGGGTATATCTTAGTTCTGGATACAATACCCTAAAAAACACTAGATTTCATCATCACAAGAAAATAAATTGTATGATCCTTAAATAACTACATGTGGATTGATTCTTAACCTATTGAGATATGTAGTGATGAATAGTCTTTTAAATATTAGTCCCAGCCATGGGGTAAATAAAAATTCCCCCTCTTCTGTATAAAAACAAAGGTCTATATAGGAGATTTTATTTTGGGTCCCCTAATTAGGGGGGCCATAGAGGAAATAGATATGTCCCACTTATATGTATGAATAAGATCTATATAAGGGACTTCCAACTCATAGCCAATATAAATACAGACTCTTACTTTGTGCTCAGACATATCCCTTCCACAGATCATACCCCTAATTTTTAACACTTTCAGATCTTCATTATCTTTCCTCAAATTCTTATAGATGAATGTATGATACCTGAGAGCTCTTTTTCTTAACTATGAAGTATGTTTCATAGTTGGACTTGAATAAAATATCCCACAAAATCAATTAGTCATCCAAAGGATTTTACTGTTTGACTATAGAGTATGTGCCCTAATTGGACTTGCATAAAATAACCCTCATAATGGGTTTTTAAAATATTAGTAACTTCACCATTGGGAAAATCATATTCTATCCTTATAAGATTTGATGACAATTTTCTAGAACCAATGATTCAAGTTAAGTGGTCATACCTTGCATATTTGTCCCATGTCCTATCTCCAAATCGGAAAGCTCCCAAGACCATGGTTTTGAAACTCCTTATTCATGTGTTCAAAGCATACTGGCATGGCCTTGGACCATTTTTGTCACATTCATATGTTTTTTCCATGGTATTATGGTCCTAGTCATATGACCTAAAACCATAGGAACAATACTTCCTACGCTAGGGCTAGACCTATATAGAGAGCCCATTCCCCCAATTCTTTGGAAATTATGACTTAGAATACCCCTTATGTATTCAGGTACTTTACTCCACAAACCAAAATCTATTCTTGGAGAGATCCAAATATCCATAAATTTTCATCAGCCTTTCGTGATAGATTTTCATAATTCATGAAGACTCCTTTTTCTGACTATGCAGTATGTGCCCTAGCCAGCCTTGCATAAAACATCTCACATAACGGGTTGGTCAGCCAAAGGATACCACTGTTTGACTATGTAGTATGATTCCTAGTTGGCCATGCATAAAACAACCCACATAATGGGTTTTTAACCAGTGGTATCATCATCCTTGGGAGAGACCTCCTCTAATTTCATAATCACTTTTCCCTATACCACTCTTCAAATCCATGAATCCTCAAATCGCTTCTTACAAATTTGTCTTCTCACACCTGAATATGGTATCACATTTTTGAACTAATTACCAAGAATGGGAGAATAATTAATTTTTCAGTCAACACTAAAGACCTTAAATTATAGCCCCTAATTTCCTTTTCATATGACATTAAAATACATAAAATAATGTCTTCATTGTGTGAATTTTAACTACATAGTGAAAAATCCTTGCTGTAAGATGTTAAAATACACGATCAATGTCCCAATAACATGACAATAAAATACATGATACTTTTACCTTTTTTAGAAAGGGGACTTCCCCCTGACATTGACCATCTAAAAAAATGTAACCTCCTCTACTTGAACTAAATTTTTTTAGGAGTGGTTTCCCATTCATGAACAATTCCAATACAGATATTACCTTCATTCTTAGACACATCCCTTTGAAAAACCACCCACCGTGGTCTTGATATATCCAAATATTAAACTTTGACCATCAGAAATAGAATTTTGTAATTCATGAGGACTCCTTAGCCTGAATATACGGTATGATTCCTTATTTCCCGTGTATAAAATGACCCTCATAATGGGTCTACCTTCCAATGGATTCGACTATTGACTATCCAGTATGCGCCCTAGTTATATTTTCATAAAACAGCCCCCAGAATAGGTTTTTCAACCAATGGTAGTTTGGTCCTTAGGAGAGACCTCCTTTATTCTCGAATGTCATGTTTTAGATTCAAAAACCATAAATCATGCATCAAAATTCCCCTTAGGCGTATCTAAATAATTTCATGACATTTCCAACCATCAATCCTTGTTTGGTCCATCACCTCAAAATCTATGGTCAAAGTTGTTCGACCTTAAACACAAGCCTTATTAGTCTGATTTTCATGACTTTAAAAATACCCATGAAAAGAGACACAATACTCACCATATTGAAAACACATAAAGGGAATTATAGAGAAAGGATGAGTCTAATATCTCTAGTCCTATGATTTTCATGTTTTAGGAAAAATATCAAGTGGTAAAAATAAATAGGCATAAAACTTGTTAGGATGAAAACCCGTAAAGGTCAATCTATTCAAAATACAAGTCTCACCCACGAATTATTCTTTATTTTTAGCTTAGGTAATAATTTGGTTGATGACACAAAAGACCTAAAGTTTGTAGAGTTGTCCATACAACCCTAGAAACAGTCAAACTATGATCACTAGGCCCCATGGATTAGGTAAAAATTAGAGCACACCACCCCAATCATTATGATTATGATTAGTTAGTATTAATATTTCTTTCTACGAAAATCATTTTCAATGTTACAATCATAGTAAGAAATTAGGGATGAAGACATATATGTTTAGAAAAAAATTCTTTTCATTTAAGGATGAAAATCAGAGGAACATCCACACGATGGAGTCTATCTATAATATATTATAAAAACCATCAACATAACTTTTCATATGTTGAATGACCTTCTGAGCCCCATCATCTGTTCATTTATTCTCATTCTATCAATAGAATTTAGATTCCTTATCTTTGAAAAGTGATTATGTTGCAGTTGTAATGGAAGTTGACCTTTCTATTTGGGATTCTCCCAATGAATGGTGGAATTATTTGAGTTCCCCTGAATGGAATCCATTTATTACTGAAGGAGGACTACTTCAATGGTCTTCTCCATGATCTGGAATTTAAATTCTTCCAGATTTGTGTTATGGTTGGCCTCCGTTCGGATTAACTCAGCTCAAAAGTCATCAAAATTGGAAATCATTTTGGAATTTATGATATCGTACTGAAATTTATTCTCTTACTCTCATCTATGAACAATCTCCTTTATAGTATCATGGATAGGGTATTAATCAAATCCACCAAATCCCAACATGATAAAAAGAACTAGAAGTTGGCTAAACTGTGAAGGTATGCCTTCTAGAGATGTATCAGAAATTATTTTCCAAATGATCCTCCAAGACCCGCCACCTGTGACACTAAGAGAATACTAAAACACTATGTCTGACTCAGATCTGTTGTTAGTAGGAGGAATATAATCAGGGACCAAAGAAATCAAATAAGTTCCCTGCTTTTCTCCCTCCAAGATAGTGGTTTCCTCTCCTTCAGATGTTGGCAGAATTGGCATAGCATCTCCTCCCTAAAACCTAGTTGTGAAAAAAGATAATCCTAAATGATGATTTAGAATAATTGTTAGCCTCAATATAATAGAAAGGATGGGGCAATATCATAGCATTTGATAACCCTTACCCAATAGGAGATCAGCATCCTGGGAAGATTCCTCCCTAGCATCCTTGAATTCAGAATTCTGAGCTGACGCCTATTGATGAAGGGCACTCTCTTGGGTCTTCACGAGGTTCACCAAATGAGACTTAGAAAGACTTATTGTTTCAAGTTCTTCCTAAACTACCCCCACCAACCTAATAATGGGATTGAGATAAACTTCAACACCTTGTTCATACATCATCACGCCAACATTCTTTATGGATGGAGCTGCACATCCCAATCAGTTGTGATTAGAGAATCAGGAATAAAAGTATTAGTTTCACGAAAGACAAAAACTTGCGTTCATTAAATTCCATATTAAGTACATCAAATTATGATAAATTATTATGAATTTTAATATATTTCAATATTTCATCAAAGTTCATGCCAAGATTTTTCCTAAAATCTACTAAAATCCCAAGCCACATGGTAATCTCACCTGTAAGGACGCTTAAAATATTTGTCTCATGACCTAGCACATCACCCTCCTTAAATGACTTGAGACCCTGAATAGATTCCTCGGTGACAAAAAAAAGGTCAATATTAGTCATCACAGGGTCCTTTGGAGCCTGAGATGAACCTAAAATATTACAGATATAGAAGTTATCCGTCATCATATGACATCCTATGATGTACATTTTACATTACTAGATTCCTCCTCCCTTTCTACAAAGGTGAAAGGAACAGTGATAGGAGCATATGATGCATCCTCATCCCTCAAAACCTCTTTTATTGATGGATCTAACTCATTAGTAGGGATATGGGATCAGTCTAGAGTGCCCTTGTTAGTCCTTGGAGATCCATCTATAATCCCCTTGAGGTAGGAAAGGTAAGGAGTTCCTATAATCCAAGGAATTTTAAACACTTGTTTTGGTTTAATAAGAGATTAATGGCACTAAGATGACTTTATGCTACTGGTAAGGCATTTATCCAAATATTTCACCCTCCAGAGTTTCTTCTTCTTTGTCCTCTTCGACAAAGGAGAGCTAGCACTGACCTCTGTGAAGACATGTATAATAGGTGGCGATGAAATGTATCCTACCATCTCATCCTCCATGGAATGTCAGCCTAGAGATATCTCTCCCAATTCCATGGGTGATTTAGTAACCCCAAGTAGGGTACCACCAGGGCTATACTATGGTGAAGGAACCTCAGTTGATCTCCCCTCAACCCATTTCAAGTCAAGATGACCTTGCCCTCTGTAATAACATTTTATTTCATATAAAATAATAAAAGGATAACTTTCATCTTTAGGATTGAAAAAGTCATGTCATTCTTCAAAAGATTAGTGGTCAACCTCTTTAGTAGCACCCCATTTCATCATATATTCCACCCATCTTGTGGAAGGAATTCGTTCATTAGTTTCATATATGAGCATCTATGGATCCCAAATATAAATCACCACCTTAATGAGATTATCCTCGAAGAGAAGAGTGGGTGGGGCTTAAGAATATCTTATCCCTACAATCTGTAGTCTGGCGTGAGTAAGTGACGATGTGATTTCATCATCAGAGGACATGTCCTGCCAAAATTTACTTACCTCTAGTCATATGAATTCCAAGTATATTCCAGTTTTTTTGTGAAGATGATTTAGCATCTTTGGATTTTATGGCTTTACTGACTCTCTCCATCACATATAATGGATGGTAAAATTGAACTCAGACCTCTTCTTGGTGGAGACGACTGAACCACCTGGTTTCAATCTCAATTGGTGTGGAATTTTTTATTATAATTGGTAGATTATACCTTTCATGAGGTCATTTGGACACACTTGGTACCTCATCATTTTCATCATATGAAGAGGATGAAACATCCCCAAGGGGATATGGGGCACAATCCAGAGGGGAATCCTTCCTGATCTACTTCCTCTTCCCAACCCCAGTAATAGCCTTTTCCATCACCCCTTCGAGGTATAATGCAATCCAAACATTGGCATACCATGAGGATAATCCATTGATTTCATCCACTGGAGGTAGGTTCATCACCACCTACGTCAACTTCATGGCTACAAGAATTCATAGATATCGAGCTTCCATCAGATGATTTTATAATCTGATATACACCAAGGGGGTATAGTTATATACTACAAGAAATTTAAATGAAGTGAAAACCTATAGGGAGCATAGGCCTCACATATAATCTCACCATAAATCCTGGTTGCTAGAACACCATCCCTAAAGGCCATCATGTATGAAATTAGCTCATCACTAGCCTTACCATCATTAGTAAATCTCTATGTGGGAAGATTCCCATATGGAAATAAGTTGAACTCCTTAAACAAACTCATCCTTTTTTGTATTTTATTGGGTTCCAAATACAAGGGTGGAACAACAGATACATCCTAGATGTATAATATGAACTCACTCCTGAAAACCTTGATCCCACTTTTCATGGTGTAAGTTATGAAGTGGTTTGTGATATATTCCCAAAAAACATTGAACAATACTATAATTATGAAAGGATTCTTCCATAAATGAACATGAAATAGGATTCAGTAGATTTTTTCTAGGATAGGGATGGCTAATCCCACAAAATTTCTCTCTGCTAGCTTGGCCACTACAATGAATGTTACCAACCTTATTCCACCATTGGAATCATGGATAAGTAGTAAATAGGCACTAAGACACATGGATAGAAATACCACAAGATGTATCTTAGCTGGAATTTTGGGCCTGATTTCAAATCCCCACTTGCCGTACACCCCCTTCTCCAAATATGGATAGAAGGTTATAGGTGCACATCTCTTCGCCTCCTTATGACAACTTGTTGGGTGATTGTAGGTGGGGAATTACCCCTTTTCCCTTAGGAAAGTTCTCATCTATACCTTTGAATTAATATCTTCCCTTAGGTGGGGGTCCTCATCCTTAATATCATGAGATATTTTCAAAAGCTCACGTGCTAAAGATGGTATCCAGTTGGTATTATCCCAAAATTACCTTGAAGTAATAAATTCATCATACACATCTCTTAGAATCAAAGCCCTAGAGATCCTGTCAACATCCCATAAGTTAATGTTAACCTCTCCATGTATTAGGTGGAAATAGTTAGTATGTGGGATCCATTGAGTTATCAAATCAGGAATGAATTCATAATTTCTATTTACATAAGTCTTCTCTACCCACATAGCCTCATAAATTCAAACATATTGTATCTCCTTTTTGAATTCCACACTTGTTTGGTGCACCCAATACACCCACATCCATATAGGATTCACACCCCCTCCTAGATGGAAGTCCCAATTTTTCCACAAGCCCTTCGACTGCTCTATCGGTGAATCCCAAAAGACGGATGAATATAAATATGGCTTTAATTCAACCACATGTGGTTTTAGATCTGAAGTCCATGGGCTATGATACATGAAACAAGTTGTGGATGATGTCCAAAAAATTAATATATTAACCCATACTAGAAATACTAGTAGTTGTGAAATTCTTATTATCTTGAAACCAAGAGAGTGGGATGTATTTCTTTGGAGTCGGTGTGAGGACCTTCTATAGATTTTCATGACTATAAAGTGGTAGATAACTACTATTTATAAATTCATGGTGATATTTCCTTAGATATTTCACCAAATCAGTAAGAATAGTATCGTAAACATCATAATAATCATAACCTATGATTTTCATCATCTTCTCAATGTGTTTACTAGTTTGTTAATTAGAACTTAAAATATTTTTGGCGGCCATTAAACCTGAAAAAAAGTTTCAAATTTTTTAAGGGCAAGTTCATTTTAAAGAAATCTGTGAAGATAAGGAAATTTGGTAAAGGCAAGAGCTCGCACAAGTGCCTTGCTTAGATTCCTCACAACAATGCCTCATTTAATTACATCACAGATATTCCCCATTCAACTTAGTCATCCAATCATACACATCATGTAGGGAGAGGCATATCATGTCCACATTAATGAATACTTTAGAGAAAATGCTTCAACGGAGGGTCTGTGTGGGAGACTAGCGTGACGAGAACTAAAAATTTAGAGTCGTGAGAGCCATTTGTTGAAATGAAAACCTTATTTGTAGGAAATTGAAACCCTTTCATGGACCATATTCATGACCCACCTATGTGATAGTCTTAACCATATGAAAAGTGTAGAAGACTTGGGTGGATGACTTTCATTGGTTACCTTAGTGATTCATCTATCCTTTTCATCCATTTACCTCAGAATCAGACCTTCTCCCTTTGATCGGATCCAATTATGAGGGGAGGATTTTGTTGACACTTTATTTTTTTCACATGGATGAAAATGAAGAAAAGGAAAATATCCTATGAATAAGAGAATAAGATAATTGAAGAAGGATACAGATCAAAAATCCTCCAAAAGGACACTCCTCCCAAGTCCCCCAAATAGCATCGGCGTGCAAGGTACTTACGTGGAATCCTGTGCGAGATGACACCTTCACCTGAGGTCCTATATTTTTCTATAAATAAGACCCTAGGGTCTTTATTTGTACAGAAATAAATTTTTGAAATACAACAGATGATCTTCTCACCCTATTCCTTCACTCAACCCCTCTGAAACCTTCTAGGTAGCTTTCTAAAACCTAAAAGAGAGGGGATTAAATAGGGATAGTGAAATTAAAGTCCTCCCAGGGTTTCAAATAAACAACACCCGTGTGAGGCACTCACTCACCTTGTGATTAATAAAGACTATAACAAGGTACACTTCCTAAAATAGGGACCTATGAGAGTCACTTTTGGGTAAACTTGTGGAGACCCTTTAAGGATTTAGAAAATTCTTTCTCAAGTGTAGTCACACCAGTAGTCCATCACCCAAGGTGCCACCAATTCACCCATGCCTGCATTCACAAGGCACCACCTACACAAACCTCTATTGTTCACCATACCATCTATCCTACATGAGCCAATACTTTGATCCCTCTTCTAAGCCAACTATAAGAGGGATCCTCCCCCCTTGGATCCCTTGTTTGAGAGGGACCTAGTTGAAACCTCCACTAAGGCCTCTTGACTTGAAAATCCATGGAAAAAGGCACACCATTGTGTCTCCCATTTGGATTTGGATTTGTATTTATACAGTCAGAGGTTCCTTGCATCATTCATACTCGACGGTTAGGATCCTTAGAGCATGTGTTGATTTGTATATCTAGGGTACTGAGGACCCCTACCCCATGGACATTGTTAGGGAGTTCCTGATCTTGAATACATGGGTTAAGATCATGTCCTTCCCTTCTCATCTCTAATAACCGGAGCCTATAGTTCCAATAAGGGAGGATGACGATTATGCTTTCATTTCCTTTTAACATGGAATAATATACTCCTTCATTATTGTAGAAATGATTTTAGGGAATCCCTCCTGGAGTAATCCCCTAGCCTTTATTGTAGGAGGCTTCACCCTTGATCATATCTACCTCCTGGACACTGAGTAATAGAGGGGATGGGAACCCGAGCCCTCTCCCCTCTCTCTTGTGGCCTTCCCTCATTCTTCATACCTTGGACCAATTCCAAGGAAATGTGAAGAGGGGGAGGTGTCATACCCTCATCCTCATTCATCATCATTCTAGGATAGAGGGGATGAGTGCACTCAACACCCCATCCCTATACCTTTGTGCTTTGTCACCATATCCACTTGAGAATATAATAAGATCATTTGATTTGTTGAATCTTATGTTTCCCATTATTTCTCACACCTAGCATGACTCTGGTGGGATTAGAGGTTAATGATGATCACGACATCGACACAACCCATGTGACTTAATGATATAAGAGAAATATGATTCCTATTATAACTGCGATATTTAGTATTCCTTCCTAAGTCCCGATCTTCATACCATATAATCCATGAGATGGGAAACAATACCCTTCAATGGGAATCCTCCTTAGGAGTAAGCCCCAATCATAACCCCCAATTTTCCCCAGCATCCTCCTTAGGAGTAAGCCCCAAAATTCACCCCTTAGGCCTCATCCCTAGGTATAATGACAAAACATACCTACATACCACCATGAGTTGAGACATTACTCATGGCCTCTTATATAGGTCATACTTTTCAGGAGTAAGCCTCAAATTAATCATCTCAAAGGGATATAACCCCCTTTTAGACAAACCTTCGCAGAGCCTTTATAGGTGGGGTTTCTTATAACTGAACTATGAGGATTGTGATTCCCATTCAAATGGGATACCTAAGAAGCCTTCATGAGGTCCAAACCCAACATCCCAAATCAACCCTATTCACATTGGGACACATTCTTGATATGGTTTAATTCAAATTATGAATCTATATTCCTTTCTGATTCCCTAGGATGCTTCGGCATAAGTCCTATACCAAGATTTGACAAGGTATCATTCACTTATATCTCTTGGCCACATGATGTTAAATTGTACGGTTAGGTCCTTATCAAATGAACTTAAAAGGTATGTTGTGTCCCATTAAGTGGCACTGAACTACATGGGTTCTGATTCCTCTCACAATGATACATAGGATTCCAATTTATGGGTTCAATCCCAACATCAAAACAAATCCTATCTCCCTAGATAATGATACACTCCAGAGTGACCCACTGAGTGGATAGAAAACCAGCATCATCATAGTAATGACCAAATAATCTCTAAGTATTACATAAGAGCATAGCATCATGAGAACCTCTAATATGTACAGATATATTTATTGATGAATAACCTTGGATACATACAGAAGATTCTAAGATCTATACATGCTAATAATTGATTGTTGACTCTGGGATGACCCACATCATACTTGGGAATTAATAAAGTATACATGAACATTTCTCAAATCTATAAGAGAGTCTCAGAGTTGGAAATAATTCTCCCCAAAAGGGTGAGATGAACATGACCACCCATCCTCTCAACCAATGTGAGTTCTTAAGCATCATTGGACAAAATCCATAACAAGAGTCTGCCTTTGGAAAGAAGTTCCCTTTAGATACAGAACCATTTCGTTTTTCCATTTCTATAAACAAACCCATTGGAAACAGGTCTAAAATAGAAAGTCATCATGAGGCATAAATTTTTAGGGAAACAATGTTCCTATATCACCTCAAATAAAGAAAGAGCTATTGGATAATTCATATAGCTCATATTTATCTATCCATACTATAAGTACCAAGATGTATGGTGAATTTTTTAAGAACTTATTATGGGGAAATATGAATAAGGATATCATTAAGTACTCCTCAAAGGGCTCAATATATTAGGAAGTTAAATCAGAGTGAAAAAAATCCAATGGGATGATGAAACCATTTTCTGTACCCACATGGAAATGAGAGAACATAACCGTAGACTTTGTAAATGGTCTCCCGAAGACATCTAAAGGAAGTAATGTGATATGGATTATAGTGGATCAACTCACCAAGACTACCCACTACATCACTATTCAGGAAGATTTATCTCTTGAATAATTTTCCAAAATATATCTAAGGAATTGTTGAGGTTGCATGTGGAAACACTTTTGATCATCTCTAATAATGATCCAAGGTTCACTTCTAAATTTTGGATAATTCTTAAACATTCAATGAATATGGAATTGAATTTCAGTATGTCCAATCAACCCCAAACCAATGGCCAAACTGAAAGGACCATTAAGACACTTGAGGATATGTTGAGAGATTTATCAATGAAATGTGAAGGATAATGGGATAAATATCTCCCATTAGTTGAGTTTTCATACAATAAAAAATTTCAATTGAGTATTCAAATGGATCTATATAAAACTCTATATGAGAAGTGATCTAGAACTCCTACTTTTTGGGATGAAGTTGGTAAAAAAAGCTACTTGGAAATAATCTTGTAAAAGATATGATAGAGAAGTGAAAACCATATAACAACATAAAAAATATGCTCAAAGTCAATAACAGATCTATTCTGAAAACTATCAAAGGTACTTGGAGTTTAAAGTTAGAGATAATTTTTTCCATTGAATATCACCATATAAGAGAATCATATGGTTTGGAAAGAGATGGAAGCTTAACCTTAGGTACATTAGCCTCTTTGAGATCCTTTATCGCATATAATTAGTGCTTTATCGCCTAAAACTTCCACTAAATATGGCTCAAGTCTATGATGTGTTTTACATATCTATCCCAAGGAAGTACATGATTGATCCCTCACATGTATTGAATCTGGAGGTGGTATATATAGAGAATTGGTTCTCTTATGAGGATCATCTAATGAAGATCTTAGATTATAGAAATAAATTTCTACACAACAAGACATCTCATCTTGTAAAAGTATTATGGAGGAACCATAACTATGAATAGGCAATGTGAGAACTAGAGGAAGCGATGAAACAAAAGTACCTTCATCCATTATTAATCAAGAATATGAGTTGAAATTTTAGTGTCATAATTACTAAAGGGGGACTAATGTAATGACCTAGACTTTATAAATGATATTTTTTCTTGAATGAATGTGTTTTATATAATATAGAATTATACACATAAAACACATAGAGAAACTAACAAAACTTTATTTCATTAATGGAGGTAATTATATTATTTTGGAACTAAACCCCTGAAAATTCCAAATATTAAAATGGAAAAATATTAAATTGAAAAATTATAATGGGGAAACCGAGATCATTACAATCTATCAAATTTATTACTACCTCAAGAAATTATATAAAAAATAGAATATTAGAAAACCAATCAACACCTTAGAAAAAGAAAATATAGAACCTTATGAGGGAGTCAAGTGAATAATTTATAAATGAATCAAGATATATTTATATGAGTTAATGTGATTGTTGGATTTGTAAAGTGACTATTTGAATCATAACCTTATTGTTGGGAATAGTAATCTGACTATTGGTAATAGTAATATGAATATTAGGAATAGTAATTTTACCTCAAAATAATAAAATCTAATATAAATAATATTTATCATGAGTAATTTAATAAAATATAAATATTATAATTCCATAAAATAAATATCACGATTAAAAACCCAAATAAAATATAAGAACATTTTTAATAAACTTTATTTTAATATATTTCATAAAAAATATTTTTTTTATATTAAAATTTTCAATGAAAAATATTAGAAAAATATTTTGATAAAATTAATTTCATTTCTATAATCATCACATAAAAATTCTACAAGGGTTGTTTCTTTGTAATTTTTTGAAATACTTCAATTTTTAGGTGAATAGAAAAAATACAGTTTTTTTTATAACAGGTGTTTTAAATGAAATCATTCAGGATATAAGAATTAACTAATTGATTATAGAAATTTTGGATCAACCAAAAAAATATGTAATTTGATAAATAAATCATTTAGATTCAATAAAAATGTTTTCCAAATCTAAAAAGTATTTTCCAATGTCTAAAGTCTTCCATTATAATAATATTATGTCATTTTTTCACCATTCATTTTTATTAAACTCATAAATTTGGATTACATATTGTTTTAAAGTATTAAAATAATTTTTATTAATCCAATTATATTTAAATAATCTCAAAAATAATATCATTGATATATTTATCTTGAATATAATATTTTATTTAATTTTATAACTTAAAAATACCCCTCTCCTCAAGTATAAATATCCCTCACCCCTCCCTTGGAAAACCACTTCACTTTAACTTACCAAATACAAATTTCAACCCAAATACCCTCTCTAAATACCCTTAGGATCCATAGCGAAATTTTTAGTAAACCAACTCGAATCATCAAGGGAGTTAAGTGTCTTATAAAAGAAGCAACATCGAGAAGAGGGTAAGTTGTTATCATCTCTTCTATCATTTTCCTTTTCTCTTCCTCTTTTCCCAAATTCATTTCAAACCCAACTCTTATAATATTAATTAATTATTATGTGAAAATTATATTAATTATGTTAACACACTAAAATTATCATATTTATGATGTATTTATATTTCATAACTCTCTTCCTCCTCTTTTGACATTGTCCCATCAACGGTCGATTAACCGCCCATGATGACGTTTCCAAATCATTAATTATCACAACCATTATGGATGATCATAATAAATTATTTATAATATATAATTTTATAAATATAAGTATTTATAATATTATTTATTTAATCTTAATAATGTCTAAATAGAAATTTATCAATATTATTAAATCGAAGAAAGATGATATATTTTAAGGAAAATATGATATCAAAACGTTTCAAATTTAACAAAGAGAATTAAGGAATTGAATAAAATTATTATAATTTATCAAGAGTTAAAAAAATTAAATTAATTCACTTATTTTTCATGTTTTAATAAACCTATGTTTATTATTCAAAAGGTGAAAAAGTGATGAAATGAAGTGTGATTTAAGGTAATGGGATTATTGAACCCAATTCTTTATTTTTTGTGTTATCTTCTATTTAAAATTATTCTCAATATAGATGTTCATCTAGTGTACTTAAAGTATCATTTCAAAATTACTTTCCATTTATTTTAGGGGTGATACATTTTTTTATCTTTTCAAAAGGTCTTCTAAGCCAATTACGTAAAGTTTTTTTAAAAAAAGACTTTATTTTTTTAAAGCATCTCTTTGAATCCTATTGACTTATTTCTTCTTAAAATAAAAATGATATTTTATACAAAATTATGATATTACTTATTCACACTATAACCCTAAAGGTTATTCCCTGAAGTATTATATGTGAAATAATTTATGTAACCCATTCATTTACATGGTTTTATTTCATGACTATGATTGATATATATTCTATTTCTAAGAGGCATGCTTGATTATGAGAATTTTATAATCTGGAGGGTGGGATAAAAATTATATATACCTATAATTAATTTCTTAAGGTGATATATATCAAGATATTATGTGTATTATTCATGAACATGATTCTTTCTTTGTTAAAAATTACGAGGTCGTGATTTATGAACATATATTATGCGTGAACATGATGCTACATTTGTTCCTAAAAATGTGTGTTAGTTGACCATTATGCTATTATGTTTCATTATAATGTATATTCCATATTCCAGGCCTTTAGAAAATGCTTCCCTCATGATTATTATGATGATCCTATTCTTTTGATATGACGATGTTGACTATTCTCGCCCATGCACTAGTGATTCACGTCCCTTATTCCTCTCATGTTATTCTTCCCTTTACAAGTCTTTTAGATCACCCATTCCTTTAATGATATAATCAATTTATTTTATATACTAAGGATAATTTGTGATGTTTTAGGAAGATAAATAAGAATTATTTAAATAATGATTAAGTTTTATTATGTACAAGTTATATATGAGTCTATTTTTCTCAAGATACTAAACCATTAAATACTTTAATGTATTATTATTATGTTTTTTATCATAAAAATGATGTAATATTCATGTAATAAAAAATTGGGTCATTATAGATAAAGTATAAATTCAAAAAGAAGAAAATATCCTTCTGAATCAGCAACCTAGAATAGTTGGAATTAGAAAATAGCAGTTGGTTTTTGTGATGGTTTAGTTGACACAAGCTATAAATGGTGGTGATATCCATATGATAGAGAAACCACATCCACCACATAGGCAAATTTCAATAATTTATTATTTAATTAAACAACACCCCTCTAGCATTTATTGGATCATTTTTACCTATGGGGGATGGGGGATATATTAAATCCATGGTAAATATATTTGAATTCATCTATTTTTTGGAGCACCAAGAGGTAACTCTAGCAATTTACCATTTTGAATTTGAATACAAACAATGGTGTTAAATGGTTAAGAATATCAGATAAATAAAATTGATTTATACCTTGAAATGGGTTGAATTTAAGAATATTTTTCTTGAAAACCATTTTTTAATAATTTTTGACTTTGGATAATAAAATAATTATTGGAATTGAGATTGAAGGAGGATGATTCAGTGGTCATGTATAAAGTAAAATTAACCCAATTTTCAAGGTACACATCAAATTTTATCTGGGATCTTTATAGTAAAATTAATCAATTTTCCTCTGGATTAAATCTAACATATCAAACTAAATTTTATTCACATGGATTCAAAAGTTAGGATAAACTTTTTTGACGTGATAAGAAGGTATAAGTTTAGTTTTTTGATGATCATGTATTATATGAAAATTAGAAGAAGAAAAATACCATAAGGTATAAAATGAGGAAGAATCCATTAAATAAATTTAGAGGTAAGAAAATAAAATTTTCATCTTGTAATAAGTGTGGTAAAAAGTGCACTAGATAATGTATAATAAAATATGGTAGGCATTTTTTATGTGAAAAGTTTGGACATATGGCTTGTGACTGCAAAGAAAATGATCAGATAAATAATAAAAAATCCAACATTAAGATGATTTGATTGTAATGATATGGGTCATTATGTGTGTACTTGTACAAATATAGTAATTAAGGAAGGAAATCATCAATATGAAAAAACTAAAAAAGTGTGGAAAAATAATTTGTTACAACTGTGGTTAATGTTGGGGAATCTAATGAAGTGGTGACTGGTACATTTCTTTCTTTTCAAATTATACCAATTCCATGTTTGACGTTGGATCTTCAAATTCCTTCATTAATGAGAAATTAAGTAAAATTTGAATATAACCTCATGTAAATAATATAGAACTTTTGGTGAAAACTATGATAGGAAATATTAAGGCAACCAAGATTTATAGGAATATTCCTATTATTAATAGTGGGATGGTCGTTCTTATAAATATTATTGAACTACCCATAGTAGAGTTTGATATTATTTTGGGTATGGATTAGATTTTAGTTTATCATTATAAGATAGATTTTAGAGAAAATAAATTTATATTTAAGGATTTCATACCCTTGATAACATTTCAATAAGCTGATAAATTGATTAGACATGGAAGTGAAAGTTACCAAGATCATATTATTAAAAAGATAGAAAATGTTCAAATTAATGATGTAATAGTAGTGAATGAATATATGGATTTATTTCTTTATTATTTTCCTGGTGTTATTTATGATTGGTAGGTTGAATTTACTATTTACTTAGTGCTTGATGCTAAGACCATTTCAAATCCCCCTTATCTAACGGTTGAAGTTGAAATTTTGGAATTGAAAAATTAGTAACAATAAAAGATTGATAAAGGCTTCATTCATCCTAAAACTTCACCATGGGGTTATTCTATTTTATTTTTTAAAAATAAATATGGATCAATGAGACTTTTTATTAATTATAGATCCTTGAATAATATCACTATTAAGAATAATTATAATTTTGCTCATATCTATTATTTTTTTGATCAAATCTAGGGAGAGAAGTATTTTTTTAATATTGATCGCAAGTCAGGGTACCATCATTTGAAAGTTAAGGAGGAATGTATTCTAAATATAATGTTTTAGACTATATGTAGGAATTATTAATTTATAGTTATTCCCTTTGGGTTGTCTAATGCGCTAATTGTATTCATGGATCTTATGAATAGAGTTTTCCATGACTATTTAGATAAGTTTTTGGTTTTTTATATTGATGATATATTGGTATATTCTAAAATACAGGAGGATTATAAAAGGTGCCTAAGGATGTTTTCACAAACCTTAAACGAAAAGAAGTTATATGTAAAATTTATTATGATTTAATTTTTGTTGAAACATATTTATTTCCTTGGACATATTGTTTTTAAATATAGAATATTTTTTTAACCTACTAAAACTAAATTTGTTGAAGAATGGAAAATACCTAAAAATGTCATAGAGAATTTTAGTTTTCTTAGATTATTGGGTTACTACCAATGGTTTGTTGAAAAATTTGTTCGGTTATATAGAAAACTTACTAAGTCAACTCAAAAAGGATTTAAATTCATCTGGATGAAAGACTGTGATGGTTGTTATTAGGAACTAAAAAAAATCTTGGTGAATGATTCATTTTTCCCTTCCCTCTAGAAATGGTGAATCTTTCGTTTATAATAATTATTTATTGGAGGTAATTAGTTGTGTTTTGATTTATAATTATTATTTAATTTCTTAGTCTTCACTTCAACTAAAACATCATGTGTTAAATTATCCTACATATGATCTAGAATTAGTTTTTGTGGCTTATTCTTTAAAAAATTAGAGGTGTCATTTATTTGGAGTAAAGTCCAAAATATGTACTAGTCAAAAAATTTAAAGTATATATTCAATCAGAAAGAGTTGAAAATGTGGTGGAGAAGATGGTTGGAACTGATTAAGGATTATGGATGCATGATTCATTACTATCCTGGAAAATTACACAAATTAATTAAGGCTTTGAGTTAGAAAGATAATTCTATATTAACCATTTTATGTTTGGAACATGATCCTTTGGTTAATTATTTTATGAATTTTGACCTATATATTATACATGTAGGAACTCTGTCTGTTTTGTTTCAAAAGAAACTATAATATTCTTAGTTAGAAATAATTAAGTATGCTTAGAATAAAGATTATGTTTTATAGGAAAAGGTATAATCTATTAAAAGGGAAAGTTTATAGAGTTTAATGTTAGTGAAGAAGGTTTTATCAGATTCCAAAAGATATTATGTGTGCCTTGTATTTCCTAGTTGAAGTAAAAATTATTGAGTGAATCTCATAGTTACCCATTTTCTATTTACCCTTGTAGTGATAAGATGTATAGAGACTTTCAGGAGTATTATTGGTGGGATAAAATGAAAAATCATATTGCAAAATTTACCATGAAATGTTAGAATTTTCAATGAGTTGATGAAGAATGAAAATTTACAAAATAGATTCTTTAGCCTTTTCTAGTTCCAGAGTGAAAATGGTAATATATATATATATATATATATATATATATGGATTTCATGGTGGGATAGCCAAATATATCTCGATGTAACACGGTGATTTTGGTTACTGTTGATTAATTAACTTAATCTATGCATTTCCTTCATATTCGAGATACTATATCTTTATATGAGCTTTATAGACTATATCTCAATGATCTAATCATGTTTCATGCATTTACTCCCTCTATTTTATTTAAATATGATCATGTGTTTACTTATAATTTTTAGAAAGTTCATTATAATCCATTGGGTGATGAATTAAATTTTAGTACAACCTTTCATCCTAAATATGATGGACAGTCAAAGAGAATGATTTAGACTTTGCAATAAATTATTTGAGTTTTTTAAAAGTATTTCTAGGAAATTTGGGATCAACATATTACATTAGTTTAAGTTTCTTATAATAATATTTTTAATTCCAATATACATATGGCACCTTTTGAGGCTTTATATAGAAATCAGTGTCATACAACGACTTTTTGGAATGGAGTAGGTGAAAGAAAGTTGTTGGTACCATAATTAGTAGAATAAATGGTTAATAATATTAAGATGATTCAAATTAATATGAGGATGTCTCAAATATTGAAGAAAATATATGAAAATAACTAAACGAAAGACCATTCTTTCAATTTAGATAATACTGTTTTTCTTAAAGTATCTCCATGGAAAAGTGTTATGTGTTTTGGTAAAAAGTGAAAGTTAAGTCTATAGTTCATTGGACCATATGAAATCATAGATAAAATTGGATCAATTTTTTATCCAGTGGCATTTACTCTAAGTTTATTTTAGGTACATGATTTATTTCATGTTTTTTTGTGTGGAAAATATATGCGAGATGCATCACATGTTTTTGATCCCTAAAGTTATTCAGTTAGAAGAGATCATTTATTATAAGAGATATCCAGTAAAAATTATTTATTACAGAGAGAGTTTTTTGAAATAACATAATTCATCAAGTTAATGTTTTTTGGTAAAACTATACAGTGGAATAAGGAACATGGGAATTTAAAAATACTATAAAGGAAAAATATCTCCACTTGTCTGAGTAATGAATAAAATTGTGGGAAAAAAATTTTAAAAGGGGGGGAGAATGTAACAACTCAAGTTATGTTAGGATGCATAATTTTTATTCCTTATTAAAATTCCATTATTAAATTTTATATAGTTACATTCATTATATTAATATTTGGCAATTTTTCAATCAAAAGGAAAATTACTTATTTTAAAAAAAATGGGTTTTCATGTATCATATGGTTTTATTTAAAAGATAAATTTAATAATTATGTAATTTTAATTTAATAAAATGAACTTAATTTTTTAATTCATCAGGTAAAAATTATCTTATGATGAATTGTTGAATTTTTTTTGAAAAGTTTGATTTCTCACTGAATAGTGAAAATACTGATTTTTATTTGAAATGTATTTTTATTTTCAAGTATTTACAAAGTATTTTTTTTATTTTTATAATTTAATTAGTTTATATTTATTAAAAAAATCAATTAATGTATTTTCAATCAATTTTATACTTGAAATCGGTATAAAAATTTTTTTATACTTAAAAGGCATTTTTCTAAAAAAATATTTTCCTTTACATTTTGTGGGCTTGATTTTAGATTAAATTATATAAAATATAAAAATTGAATCTTTAAAAATGAATTTCATATTTTTAATTATTAATTCCAAGTTTTGAAAATAGGTCTCTTTTATTTTTTTCCATTATGAATAGAAACCACAGTAATTTTTTGTTACCACAGTAAAGGTAAAATGAGTTAATTAGGGTTTAAAGTAATGTTATAAGGCTTAAAATTCATTCTCACACTTGAATTTATTTGATTAAATGAGTCTATTTCATCCATAATCATCAAAACATCTAAAATATGACCTTTTTTCATTTAGATTTTATTTTACCTTTATAATATTTTTAGTAAAGAAAAATACAAAATTTCACTCTCTTGCTTTTAAATTTCTATTACATGTTCACATAAGGATAAAAATAAGTGTTGGATGAATAATAAAGGTTATTTATAGAATAATGAAATTATTTTTATGATGTAAATTTATTTATAATTTTTATTTATGATAAAATTACCTAAAATTCTTACACAACGCAGACCCATCGGATGTGAAAGCAATAGAAAAATCAAGTAAATGATTTTAAAAATTCTAAAATTAATTTTGTTTTGGGTGATTTATAGTTTCCCATGATTTTTATATATAAATATAATATATTATTAACATGTCAACCATTTATATACAAATTCATTTTTTCATTTTGTTTTCAAATTCAAATAAAATGAATAGTTCCAAAAATGACATTAATGATATTTTATAATAAAAAATATTTTATTAAATGATTTAAATTTCATTAAAATTTTATTTTCATCTAATTGAATTGTATTTGGTATAAAATGTAAACCATTTTCCATTTATAGGCCATTTATCCTTTTATAGTAACTTTCTTGACCCCTAAACAGTAAAAAACATTGATATCATCATAATTTTCAAACGGGTTAACAAATGGTAAAAATTAAGAGATAAGGGTAAAAATGTAATAAAAAATTGTAAAAACATTTATTTTATGATATTATTTCAACTCATAACCATAATATATTTTAATTATATAAATTTTGATCAACTGCAACATGAAAATAAATTATTATTAATTTAACACTTTATGAAATTCCAATAATGCTTCTACCCTCACTTATAAAAGAAAACCTCCTCTCCTCTTTTCCTTGGACCATTTTAGCACTATATATCTAAAAATACCTGACAAAATACCTTACTTAAATATGTCAATGTTTTATAGAGGTATTATTTTTGGCATAATTTTAATGTTATAGGGATTAAGGTGTAAAGAAAAGGATGATGTCCAAGGATGAGGTATTGTTTTTAACCAATTTTTTTTGATTTATTTATTATTATACCTCCTTAAAATATTATTCAAACATGATGAAATAATAAAACTAGTATCTTACATATAATTACATTCTTCTATTTTATTGTAATAACATATATCTGTCTCCTTCTTCCATCAAATGGGAAATGAATCCATCATTCGTGTGTGTGGCGTCTACCACTTCGCAAACCATTGTATTTCATTTTGCATCACTGCATCACACAACTAGTTATAATAATGGATTTAACATATATATATATATGTATATATGATATTCATGAAATATTTATCATTTTTTTAAGACAATATTTCATCTAATTTCTTACCTTTCCATCCATTTATAAATGATAACATTGTTTGTGCGTACGTGTGGATTAGTACCTCTATAAAGCGATGTCATTCGTTTTTCATGCCCAAATCACATGGATACAATATATAAGTGTATTTAAAATAAAAAATATTACATTTATTATATAATCATAATTATTTAAAGATAAAATAATACTTACTGTAACACCCCGACTCCACTAGGCTGGAGCCGGTGAATTACTTGTGATATTGGCATGGTTAGAAGGAATGAAAAATCCCAAAGGAATGATCAGTTTAGTAGTCTTGAAGACACTAATACATATATATAACTCAAATTACATTGGAAAAGGTTACAAAATACAATACATAACAAAAAAACTCAAAACTACATCCATAGGAACTCAAAAGAAGATCTTATCTTCATAACCTATCGAATGTAGACAATGAAAGGGGTGAGATCAAACACTCAGTAAGGGTTTCAAATAGTGGAAGCATGAGTACAATAATATGTTAATCACAATCGACCTGACCTAATAATTATGGCATAGTGAATAAATGAATAACTAATGCCAATAATAAACTGAGAATGAAACTGCATCCATAGATTTTGTCATAGTGAAAACCTCATGGATAATAATAATAACTGATAATGAATAAAGAGAATTATTATTAATTGGACATCATGTATCTGGTATATGAAACCATAATACCATAAAAATGGTTTACTGTTGTGGGTAGAAACACGTCTGATTTTTGGAAATAAACTCAAAGGGTTTGTCGCCAAACTATTTTGTCTCATGAGAAATACCAATGCATCGAGGGGATGTAGTGGGCCCAAAACACCTCTAAATCCAATAATTATTTATAAATAGATTCAATACAAGATCAATATGTATTTATATTATCTGTATAGAATAAAGGATATAGATTCATCAGCATTTCCACAATCAAAACAACGTTCAAAATAAATACCGTATGTAAAATGGTAAACAGCTTAGACAATAATAATATCCATGATATGAGAATATGGATATTTAAATTGAATATACTTTCAATTAAAAAGTGATATCAAATTAGTAGTAGGTACACCACATAAGAAAGAGTAGGTGCACAATTACTAAGCAAGTCACAACGAAGTGAAAATTGAGACAAAGCTCGTTACCGTGTTGTATTCAATTGAGTCGTATGACAAGGAGTTAATAACCACCAAAAGAATCACAGAATACAATGAATATAATGATAACCATGATAACATATTCCAAATGTCAGTACACATATACCACATATAAGAAATAAGAGGTGAACAATGGAGATCCCACAAAATTGAAGGTGAGATGAGAAAACATCTTACAAATATTTTGGCACGGTAACGAGTGTTATTGAGAAGGATTAATGAGAGATAAAAGGTTATCCCATGATTTATATATCATAAGGGAAGTATGGGGGATATGAGAAAACATACACCATCATTAGAAATTAAAAACAAAAGCACACAAAATAGGGTGGATTCTTGAATAAAAGTGAGAGAGAGGATCCCTTACTAAAAATGTATCATTATATTGAGGGAAAATCTATGACATAATTATGTGTGACAAACATAAACCCACAAAATAAAAGTGGATATATAGAATAAAACAATAATAGGTCATTCACACATATTCTTGGAACAATTTAACCAATGAAACAGATGTTTAAATCAAAGAATGAAAATTGAGTTAAGCAATCCCTTACCTTACGCTCGAACGTGTTCTTGTTTGTTCTTAACAACCTAAATAATCAAATTTAGATTCATTAATTAATAATTCAATAACCTCAGAAACTTTTAATTGATATGTTATAACCTTATTAAGTTCATTAATGGCATTTTTTATGGGTTTAAGATATTCAATTTTATTGTTTTGGAAGCATTTTCTTACTTGGTTTTAAATGATCAGTTCACTTATATTCATGTTCGGATAAATATATAAGATGGATGTGGTTGTACAAAAATGAAGTTATATTATTTTATTGAACATCCAGAAGATTACATGGTTTTAAATTTAATTTTTTTACTTAGAGTGAAGTCCAATTATTATATATATAACCTTAGTGACAACTGTTTTGGCTAAAAGGTGGGTTTGATTACAATGAACATGTTTTGCTTTATAACTTAATACCATTTTTAAAAAAGGATTACAGAACTAAACATATTATATATTACATATATAATAATCTGGTTCAACCATAACATGAATGGTTTCATGACCATAATTAAATATTATAACAGAAATCAATAAACCGTTGTCCTTGAATGTGCTAAATTAGCACATCTCAAATGATGCGTTCATTTCTTTCAAATAAATGGTGGGGAAAAGAGAAGAGGTAATGAAATATACCATTAGCAGGAAAAAATTCCATTACATGTATGTTACTGGATTTTTCATACCATTATGGTGAAGGGAGGAAAGAAAATAACCAAAAATAAATGAACTTAAAAGAAAAGAAGGGATTTGAAAGAGGAATTTACCTCTTGAGACTTCCTCCTTTGAGAACCTCCTAAGGAGAGAGGTTTTGGTCTTTTTATGAGACCAAATCTTACTGGAAGTGGGGGAGGAGGTTGGGAAGGTATTTGGATAGAATTTGGAGAAGGCACAAGGCTTGATAGGAGTGAATGGAAGGGGGTGAGAGGGGTTTTTATAGTAGAGGGGAGAGAGGGTTTCTTAATATAAAACTCATTAATTTATTATTTCTTCTCAAGACAAGGAATAGTGAGTATTCCATGACAAATAATAGTAATATATTCTTGTGAATTTGAACCAATTGGGCTTACATCAGCAGATCATCATCAATGACTAAATTAATCCATTATTTAGCATTTATTGTGAATTATTGGATTTTACTATTTATCAAAAATTCAAGTATTTCAGAAAAATCCCAAAAATTCACCCTAACCATTTTTCAACATGTAGAATTCAAAAATGAAGTCCATTTTTCAAAAATAATTTTCTAAATATGATTAATTAAATATTTAATTTAATCATTATTTAATCAAGATATATAAACACTTAAAATATTAATCTTCATTTTTAAAGGTGTCCAAATTCATTTATACACTCAAGGGTATAGATACCATTCATAAGAGTCATATTACTATTCATAAGGGTAATTTACTATTCATAAGATTATGTTATTATTCATAAGGGTAGGTTACTATTCACTAAAAATTAAGTTAATTCTATCAAACTCTAAATATCATCTTGAACACAACCGTGTATGTCAGATTTTCAAAATTTAAATCACAGAGTTGGTAAATATAAGTTTAGTGGCTAAGTTATGATTATCCCCTATAAGTAACCATGTTTTGTTACATAGGGGCTCAGGGATTCATGAAATATAGGCTACCTAATGAATACAGTGTATTTAAGAGAAAAATACCATAAGATGTTTGGGGTGATAAATTATTCCCTCATTCGGAGAATTGCATCCTTGCAATTCATTTCATAACCACAAAAGAAAGCTCTCTGATGTTCTTACCACATCTCCCATCATAGAGGATCCTCAGGTGCATTCAGCAAAAAACCCAAATTGATGCTCAACTCCTCTAGTTCTCTGACCCAGACACACCTCGAACATAAGGGGTTGAAATATTTCATCAAACACTCGGGCTTCCAGAGGGAGGCTCGAACGGTAGAAAGTTTGGAAATGTCTGAATGGACCAACACACGAAGAACTCACCAAACTATGTCTCGACTGAGAACATCAAAGTCGTAGATGTTGTTGTAGAGGCTAAAACTGAGGAGTTAGTACATGTAGGTTGTACAAAGGTTTCCCTCCAAAGTTGCCTCTTGAAAACATAACCTGGCCGTGTAGTTCTGGCCTAGGGTAAAACATAGAAAAAGCCCTTCGTGGTATTTTCCTCTTCGCCTATACTCAACCAATTGTGCCATGGCTATGCGGTAGTAAATGGAAGCATTCCCTTGACAGGTTCGGAGAATGTCTAGACTGTTTTTCACATAATATAGTTGTTTACATGTTTTTCGCAAGTTTACGAGAGGTAGGTACTCCTCTTCACAGGTTTTGATCGCAATAATCTACAGTACCACTACAGGAAGAGATAACATATGGGTTTGTCCTTCCATCTGAAAATTTATTATGAAAGTTCACTTAGTTATACTCATTAAAAAGTATAACTGATGAAAGGATAACAAAAATAAGAGACAACAAGTTTTATTCTTATATAAACACTGGTTCAAAAAGTAAAACAGGGCTAATGGTTTCCCCAGTCCCCCAATACATGAATCCCCAAAACTAGTTCAAAAAAATCAATCTCCCAGAACCATATGCAACACTAGACACACGTCACTCCCGAAGTCCCTTTACTGGTAATACCACCAATTATAGGGTGTTGACGACCTCAGGTGGATTCCTAAGGTAGTATTCAACTGCTCGATTTCCTTATCCCATACACACTACAGATAGCTAGGGTCGAATCTGTGCTTAAAGCACTCTGGATTCCATATAGAGGCACGAGAAGCGTGGAGGTTGGAAATTTCAGTGTGGACCAAATCCCTATAATTCCCACTCACCGCATCATTCTTGAAGATATTGATATTGTAAAGTTCTCTGTACATACAAAAACTTGGGATCTGGAATAGGTAGGCCGCTCGATGGTCACCATCCAAAGAAGCTTCTAGAAATTTACCCACAGCTCGGTAGTTATCAGGAAGAGTGAAACATAGAAAAAGAGCTTCATGATACTTCCCTCTTTTCCTATATGCAGAAATTTGTGCATATGAAATACGATAATAGAACAGATTGATTCTTTGGTAAAGATGGAGAATGTTTGGATGATTTGATACTCTATGGAGTTGTTTACAAGTTAGACGTATGTTGTCATAAGGATGGTCCTCTTTAGAGAATATCTTGATAATTATAGTCTCTAATATCTTGGTAGGTAGTGATAAAATATTGGTTGGTTGACTCATATCTTCTATCTGAAAATTTTTAGTAAATCAACTTTCAGTATGGAAAATCTGTTTTAAACAAAGTTATAGTTTTATATAAAAAAACATATCAAAATAGAGAATACAACATCGTTCATTTAGACATGATTTATAAAACTCTAGAAAGTACGCAATCTCTTGCTCCATTTCACAAAACACTAGTATGGAAATCCTGACATCCTCTAAGATGACTCCTCGTATATTCCACTGATGTTGGATATTTCCCCAATTTTCACACAAATAGATGCCCAAAGAGATTCCAAATTCCTCTATCTCCTTGGTCCAGATGCAACGTGTGCAACTAGGGTCAACTGCATGTGGACATCTAGAATTCAGATTGAGAGAAGCATGTTGGGTATCAAGTTGAGTGATATCAGTAAGAACTTGATGCAAATAATTCAAATGGGTAGTCTCATCCTCAAGGGCTTCAAAGTCTACAACTCAACCACGGAATCTGTAGGTCAAAATCTGACATAGATATGCTACCCGGAGGTCGCCCCCTTGTGCAGCCTCCTCAAAGTTCTTAAGAGAAAAGAAATTATTGGCTAGTGTAAAACATTTAAAGATACCCTCAAAGTATTTACCTTGTCATTAATATAATGGGAATTGTGCACTCATCATGTGGTAATTGATGAAACCTGCTCCATGGTGAAGTTGGAGTACTTGAGGAGAATTGGATACTCGGTAGAGGGTTTTGCATGATAAACGAATATTTTCAAAAGTCTCATTGTTTTCTAGACATGATTTTACCACTATGGTCTCTAATACTTCTGTTGAAAGAGTAAAAAGACAATTACTTTCATTTTCCATCTGAAAAACAAGAAAACATCACTCTTAGTATTGTTTAAGTAAGTGTTTTCATTGCTCAGTTCTAGTTTCCAAAGTTATCCAAACCAAAACCTCTGAGGAAAAATTTACATTAAACTCCCTCATAATGGATTGTAAATAAAATGAGAATTATCCTAAGAATATCCCCCAGGAGTGTCGTAACCAAGAGTGTAGCAAGGCCCATTGTCGTGTACCAGGATACCCCGGGTCAAGCCCGAAACTCCTTGTCAGTGCTTTTACTCCTAGGTACCTCTGTACCAGAGCCACCTCTACCTACTCATATCTAGACAAGGATGTATTTGCTATAACGATTCACATAATCTATTCCTTACTAAAATACCAAGATATTCTTGTACATTTATCCTCAAATACTACCTTAGGGCTCTGTTCCCTACTATAAATTTCCTACTCTAGTTTCCAACTTTCCTACTAAACTTCCTCTGATACCAACTGTAACACCCCGACTCCACTAGGCTGGAGCCGATGCATTACTTGTGATATTAGAATGGTTAGAAGGAATGAAAATCCTGAAGGAATGATCATTTTAGTAGTCTTGAAGAAACTATATACATAGATGTAACTCAAATTACATTGGAAAAGGTTACAAAATATAATACATAAAAAAAACTCAAAACTACATCCATAGGAACTCAAAAGAAGATCTTATCTTTATCACATGTTGAAGCTATAAAATGAAAGGGGTGAGCTCAAATGCTTAGTAAGGGTTAAAAATAGAGGAACCATGAGTACAATAATAACTGAATCACAATCGATCTTCCATAATCATTATGGCATAGTGAATAAATGAATAACTAATGCCAATAATAAACTGAGAATGAAACTGCATCCATAGATTTTGTCATAGTGAAAACCTCATGGATAATAATAATAACTAACAATGAATAAATATAATTCTTATTAATTTGACGTCATGTATCTGGCACATGAAACCATAATACCGTAAAAATGGTTTACTGCTGTGGGTAGAAACCCGTCTGATTTTTGGAATCAAACTCGAAGGGTTTGTCGCCAAATTGTTTTGTCTCATGAGACCTACCGATGAATCAAGGGGTTTTAGTGGGCCCCAAACACCTCTACATCCAAGCATTATTTATAAATAGATTCAATAAAAGAGCAATATGTATTTACATTATCTGTATAGAATAAAGGATACAGATTCATCAACATTTTCACAGTCAAAACAACATTTAAAATAAATACCGTATGTAAAATGGTATAAAACTTAGAAAATAATAATATCCATGATATGAGAATATGGATATTTAAATTTAATATACTTTCAATTGAAAAGTGATATCAAATGGGTAGTAGGTACACCACATAATAAAGAGTAGGTGCACAATTACTAAGCAAGTCACAACGAAGTGAAAATTGAGACAAAGCTCGTTACCGTGTTGTATTCAATTAAGTCATATGACAAAGAGTTAATAACCACCAAAAGAGTCACAGAATACAATTAGTATAATGAGAACCATGATAACATATTCCAAATTTCATTACACATATACCACATATAAGAAATAAGAGGTGAACAATGGAGATCCCACAAAATTGAAGGTGAGATGAGAAAACCTCTTACAAATATTTTGGCACGGTAAAGAGTGTTATTGCGAGGGATTAATGAGAGATAAAAGGTTATCCCATGATTTATATATCATAAGGGAAGTATGGTGGAGATGAAAAAACATACCCCATCATTAGAAATTAAAAACAAAAGCACACAAAATAGGGTGGATTCTTGAATAAAAGTGAGAGAGAGGATCCCTTACAAAAAATGTATCATTAGATTGAGGGAAAATATATGACATAATTATGTGTGACAAACATAAAACCACATAATAAAAGTGAATATATATAATAAAACAATCATAGGTCATTCACACATATTCTTGGAACAATGTAACCAATGAAACAGATGTTTAACTCAAAGAATGAAAATTGAGTTAAGCAATCCCTTACCTTACGCTCAAACATGTTCTTGTTTGTTCTTAACGACCTGAATAATCAAATTTAGATTCATTAATTAATAATTCCAGAACCTCATAAACATGTAATTGATATGGTATAACATTATTAAGTTCATTAATGGCCTTTTTGATGGGTTTAAGAGATTCAATTTTATTGTTTTGGAAGCATTGTCTAACTTGGTTTTAAATGATCAGTTCACTTATATTCAGGTTCAGATAAATATATAAGATGGATGTGGTTGTACATAAATGAAGTTATATTATTATAGTGAACATAAAGAATATTACATGGTTTTAAATTTAATTTTTTTACTTAGAGTGAAGTCGAATTATTATATATATAACCTTAGTGACAACCGTTTTGGCTAAAAGGTTGGTTTGATTACAATGAACATGTTTTGCTTTATAACTTAATACCATTTGTACAAAAGGATTATAGAACTAAACATAGGATATATTAATTATATAATAATCTGGTTCAACCATAACATGAATGGTTTCATGACTAGAATTAAAGATTATAATAGAAATCGATAAATCATTGTCCTTGAATGTGCTAAATTAGCACATCTCAAACGGTGCTTTCATTTCTTTCAAATAAATGGTGGGGAAAGGAGAAGAGGTAATGAAATATACCATTAGCATGAAAAAATTCCATTAAATGTATGTAACTGTATTTTTAATACCATTATGGTGAAGGAAGGTGAAAAAAGAAACAAAAATAAATGAACTTAAAAGAAAATAAATGATTTGAAAGAGGAATTTACCTCTTGAGACTTCCTCCTTTGAGAACCTTTTAAGGGGAGAGGTTTTGGTCTTTTTATGAGACCAAAGCTTTCTAGACATGGGGGAGGAGGTTGGGAAGGTAATTGGACAGAATTTGGAGAAGGTACAAGGCTTGAGAGGAGTTAATGGAAGGGGGTGAGAGGGGGTTTTTATAGTGGAGGGGAGAGAGGATTTCTTCATATAAAACTCATTAATTTATTATTTCTCCTCAAGACAAGGAATAGTGAGTATTCCAAGACCAAGAATAGTAATATATTCATGTGAATTCGAACCAATTTGTCTTACATTAGTAGATCATCATAAATGACTCAATTAATCCATTATTTATCATTTACTGTGAATTGTCAGATTTTATTATTCATAAAAAATTCAAGTATTTCAGAAAAATCCCAAAAATTCACTCTAACAATTTTTTGACGTTTAGAATTCAAAAATGAAGTCAATTTTTTAAAAATAATTTTCTAAATATGATTAATTAATTATTTAATTTAATCATTATTTAATTAAGATATACAAACAGTTAAAATATTCATCTTCCTTTTTAAAGGTGTCCAAATTCATTTATACACTCAAGGGTATAGATACCATTCATAAGAGTCATATTACTATTCATAAGGGTAATTTACTATTCATGAGGGTAGGTTTCTATTCATAATGGTGGGTTACTATTCACTGAAAATTAATTTAATTTTGTCAGACTCTAAATATCATCTTGAACACAACCATGTATGTCAGATTTTCAAAATTCAAATCAGAGAGATAGTAAATTTAAGTTTAGTGGCTAAGTTATGGTTATCCCCTATAAGTAACCATGTTTTGTTCCATAGGGGCTCAGTGATTCATGAAATATAGACTGCCTAATGAATACAATGTAGTTAAGAGAAAAATACCCTAAGATGTTTGGGGTGTTACACTTACTTTCTTTCCATCATGTTCATTGAAAATGGAAACGTTACTCATGCGTACGTATGACCTACCGTCTCTATGATTGTAAGATCTTTAATTTTTCATAACTATCTTTCATGGATGATTTTAGAAACATAATTGATTTATAAAATGATAATTATTTCATGATTATTATTCTATAAATTATTTAATAATTACCTCTTTGAGCATAGTCAAGTTACCAAATTCATTTTGGAAATATGAGTCGAATATCATCAAAACATCTGACATGAACTTAATTGATTAAGTAATTAAATATAACGTGTAATAAATAAAATAAAAGTAATAAAAACCCTAAAATAATTTCTTAAGAAATTAAATAATTAACATTAGTATATTATTTTGGGAGATAAATAACATATGCAATGAGTCAGACTCATAGTAAGTCACACTTTACCTTAAAACCCTCATTTTAAATGTTTTAAATATTTATTTTCTAAATATTTTTCTTCCATGTACATATTCTTAAAACTATTTTATTGATATATTTTTATAGACATAAATGAATTATAAAGGACATTTTATAATTATTTTTACATTATTTCAAAGGTTTTTAGAATTAATCTTGTAATGTATTTTATATGAAACATTTTGACTTTCTTTACAAAAGGAAAAAAGTAATGTTTTATTTTAATGTATATGGAATAAGTAGATTTTTCCACCACCATAACTATTATTTAATTTTTGGATTCCTTTTTAATATTTCTTGTTTTATTCAAATAAAAACCCTCCTTAATTTTTTTAGGTATTTTAGTTTTAAAAATTATGTTTTAAAGGAGAGGGATGTATCGATATCCGAATTTTTTTTTATGGGTTCAAAAGTATATTTTTATGAGTTTGATGATGTAAATGAAAGATTTTATATGTTTCATTATTTTTATAACCCTTGGAATTATTTAGGATGATGGTTGAGCCCGACATAGCTCATGATGAGGGGTGATCCCGATATATCTCATGATGATGGGTGATCCTGATATAGCTCTCCAATGCATTGGGTAATGATTATGTTATTCAGATAATTGTATTAGAAGACGACCATATTGGTTATTATACTTGTAAGGGTTCTTATAATTTTTATATTAAGATGATTTCCCAAGGAACTTGCATAAGCTTTCTATGCTTTTAAATGAGTTTTTATGGAAAACATTTGATTTCAAAAGGTAAGCTAATGAACTTTTGTTTTAAAGGAAGGATTATCCCCTTTTAGGATAAAAGGCATGTTTTGTGAAAAAAAATCATGTGTTCTATTGTTTTCTAATAATCCCTCATTATTATGATTTTAACTTTATGGTTTCTTATAAATTATTTTAAGAAAAAAAATTGGGCAGTAAAGATAAATTCACGAGTAAGTAAATGATTACTTGAGCTCAAAGTTTATTAAGTTAAAGATAATTTATCTTTTATAATCTCATAGTTTTAAAATTTACTAATGAGTTTCTTTATTTTTTTATGACCCTTACTAAAATTTTTGTTCTCATCCCATGTTTTCAAATGTTTTTACATCTTTTAAGGATGGTTTGGAAAAAATAACAAGTCATGTTGAAAATCTTAAATATTCTTCATGAAAAGAAAAATGTTTTATTTTAAAAATATTTTATTGTGATAGATGAATACTAAGATGAATTTTCCAATTTGTAATGTATGGGGTTGTTATGTAAGAGTTATGAACTAATTATCTAAGACTATAAACCTAAAAAGATATTTGGTAATGAGATAAAAAGTATGTCACAACCCGTCCCCCGGGGCCCATGTTGTGACTACCCAAGCCCACCTTCCATAGGCCAGGGGCTGGCGACTAGCACCAAAAGGTGTATTCTCTATAACTGGGAATGCATTTACTTTATATCCTGTAAGCACACTCAACCAAGCACACATCAAGATATGAACACAAGTAAACTATATAACAAAAAGAGTGCTGAAAGTAAAAGGGGATGAAAATACAAGCCCAACTATAAAGGTACAAGTACAACTAAAATACAACCGAAAGAAAAAGGAAAATAGTTATTGGGTCGTCCTCCAAGGTTCCTACCTAAAGGGTAGGTATAGATCGCCTCCTCAACACTCCACGTCCGTCTGTATCCCCAATGTACCGTCACATCATATGGTCCACCACCAGGCACCATCCAATCCTGGTATCCTCAGCCTTGATCAAAGATCTTCGTCATCTACACCAAACACAACAAGGTGCGGGTATATCCTATGCAGGGGTGTGTATAACGATACTCAATAGGGACCCCAAGACCCTCAAGGTCTCATAAAATCCACAAAGGATAAATCTCAAAGCATGAAGTCAACTGTCAACCCTACTTAGGTATATGCCCATACATATACCTAAGTTATCAAGTATACCCATCTTAATAATGAGGGAAAAAAGGGTCCAACCCAAAATCCCAAAACTCAACTGTTCCACAAAGGAAGGAAAACCACAAAGGCAAGTACCACACAGGTACGCCACACTGAAGAATACCACCAAGGTATTACCATGAAGGAAAGTACCTCACTAGTACGAACTCAGCTCATTCTAGGTATAACATAAGTATAGTAGTAGAGATGATTAGATGTAACTACTGAATCATCTTACTCTGTTAAGTGGCAGACCCACACAGGATTGCAAGGTGATGACCCACACAAGATCTCTATGTTCTGACCCACATAGGATCGCAAGGTGCTGACCCACACAATATTGTTAAGTTCTGACCCACACAGGATCGCTCTAAGTGCTGACCCACAGAGGATCGCTCTAGGTGATGACCCACATAGGATCTCTCTACATTCTTCACATCACAGCCTGCTACTTGGTTCATACACTATGCTCACTCGTCTCCAGGAGGATCCACTCCACAAGCTACTGATAGATACTCCAACTGCCATGAAGTTTCATGAAGAAGTATCTCAAAAAACCACCACATCATAGGGGCCTCAACGCAACAAACAACACGTCATTCGGACGCTCGGTTTGTGAGTTATTAGCCTTTTAGTCACGAGGGTCCGGTTAGATTCGTGCTCAATCCAACTTGGCCATTTCCCAATGTTATCCAAATATCCATTGGAGTATACCAAAGGGATCGGGTCACTCCAAGGATTACATTGACACTGGGGGTTCATCAATCAGACTTCTGATGCCAAATTTATGTCCCAAGTAAAGTATAGGGTCGTATCTGGTCCGGGTTCTATCCGACTCGGTTGGACCGACCCGGCTCGACCCGGCCTGGGTCGACTCGGTTCGGGTCGACCTGGCCTGACCAGCTGGGTGGCCTGGCAGGCCGTAAGGGCGCGGGGCGGCATGGCCGCGAGGGTGCCGTAGGGCGGCCTGGCCGGGAGGGCGAGGGCCGCGGGGAAACTCGGCCAGAGTGGCTCGGCCGAGAGGGTAGAATCCGCGGGACGACACTGCTGGAGCAGCTCGGCCGAGAGGACAGAGGCCACGAGGAGGCTCGGCCGGAGCAGCTCGAGTGGGAGGGTGGAGGCCGTGGGGTGGTGTGACAGGCCACAGTGACTGAGTTCCACGGGACACGGAGGCCGCGAGCAGTGGAGCACCATGGGGCGTGGAGGCCATGAGCGGTGGTGGACACGAGGTGGTGTTGTTTCCTTCATCGCCTTCATCGCCTTCATCATAGTTGATAGATGTCCTCCTCCATCATAAAGAACACAAGAATTATCCCAAAAAATTCGGAGAGGATGGTTCATGTTTGTTTGGCCTGTACTCTCTACATTAGAGTGGTAGCATGCGACTATAATACATAAATCACAAGAATAATAAGAACGGGTAAGGGAAATAATTCAAAAACTCTCCCTACCTCGTTTGATTCATCGATGGAGGTTGCGAGGAAGGAAACAACGTCGTTGGGAATAGATGTATGTCGGTGATGTCGAAGTCTCCTCGATCGTTGTTGGAGATGTTCCTCGTTGGCAATCCTTCGACAGAGTTCGGATAAGAATTCGTCGAAGTTGAAGCATTCTTCATTGGCATTCTTCGTTGGAGAGATTTTCTCCTAATATTTCTCCTCTCCCAATTCCACCAAATTCTAAAGTATCCAAATTCTGATATGTTTCCCCAATATAATTGTTGACATAATTTTAGTTGTCTCTACTTAATTAATTTATGAAGTTGGAAAAAAATTAATTAAAAGGGGGTGGCACCATTAAAATGGGGGAAATTTAAAAGGCTTCCCCACACTTAAGAGGGAGTTCATGGGATTTTAGCCTCGGGTGGTTCCCACCACCATAACCTCTCATGGAAGGATTAGGTTTGGTTTTCCCCACCTTCATAACCTCTCAAGGGAGGTTTTAGTTCAGTGGTCCCCACCCGTGAAACATCCACATGAGATTTTCAAAAGAAAATAAAAATAAAATGTTACACCATTTTATTTTATTTTATTATTTCATGAATATGTGAAAATATAACTTCCACCCTCAACCTACTGGGGTCAAGGTGAAGGCCTCCTTAAGTGAATACTAGCGCTTCGAGTTCAATAGTGCCCTCATATTTCAATTCTGAGCACCGATTCAAAAGTTAGAAAATCATGCTCGTACATTTACTGAACGTACCCAAAATAAAGTCTAAAAATTCATTATGGGAACTTTGATCCTCATAATTATGTGCCATAAATTTTAGCAGACTCATAAAATTCCCATATATTTTTAAAAAAATTACATAGAAATTATGGGTCTTTACAATCTCCCCACCTCAGGGATTTACATCCCCATAAGCCACAACATGAAACTAGGAAAACAAGTGGGGGTACTGAGCACGAATCTGAGCCTCCCACTCCCATGTGATCTCCTGGAGGTTCCCGTTCTACAAATGAATGTGTACCAGAGGTATCGAACGCCCACGAAGGACCCACTCCAGTCATTCCTCAATCTCCACTAGAAGCTCTATAAATTTTTCTATATTGTCTATGGAGGTTTTGAGGAAGGAGACGACGTCTTTGAGAATAGACGGATGTCGGTGACGTTGGCATCTCCTCGATCGTCAATGGAGATGTTCCTCATTTGCGATCCTTCTATGGAGTTTGGAGAAGAATTTGTCGAAGGTGAAGCGTTCTTCATTGGCGTTCTTCATTGGAGAGATTTTCTCCTAATATTTCTCCTCTCTAAATTCTACCAAATTCCAAAGTAGACGACTTCTGATATGTTTCCCCAATTTAATTGTTGACATAATTTAAGTTGGATCCACTTAATTAATTGATGAGGTTGGCACAAAATTAATTAAAAGGGGGGTGGAACCATTAATGTGGGGGAAGTTTAAAAGGATTCCCCACACTTAAGAGGGAGTTCATGGGAGTTTAGCCTCAGGTTGTAACGACCCGAAATATTGAATAAATCTTGTTTCCTAATTTTATGTGTTATTTTATTTTATTTTTATACTCAACAAAAATGTTTCATTTGATAACATGAGTATAATTAAAATGAGACTATTGGGTTTTGACTGTTATTTGACCATTGGTCAATATGACCGCTAGAAACTAAACGTTTTGATTATTATCTCTAAATACAAGCAATCTTGGTTAATTAAAATAGAAAAAATATTCGATGGCCTCACCCAGTAGTCTTGGACCGATCGAAGCCCATGTAACAGAACTTGGGAAGGAGGTAACACCATTGGGCTTTGCTCTGGACCTAACCCAAGCTAAACTTCATCATGTGAAGCTAGAACGGGATCGCCTTCGCGAGAAGTTCAAACTGATAGAAATTACTACTCGTGCGATGTTGGCCGAGCCTCCCTCAGATTCTCTCACCTTAGCACACCTTACACTTAGGTCCTATGCTGGTGTGATAAGGGGCTATGTAAGGAGACCATAACTGCCTTGTGTAATCCTTTGTTTTAAATAAAAATTGGGATTTCTTATTATGATGAAGTTTATGAATTTTCAAATGTCCAGATAAATATAGTATGCATATTTTTGATGAATTTTAGAGAAATGATATTTGAAAAATGTTTATGTAAACCTTAAATAAATAAAAATGTGTAATGATTTTCAAAAAATGGTCCTCTACAATTATGTTCAGTACGAAATTTCGAGTCTAATAAGATCAACATGATTTTTGATGAATAGTAAATTATGAATAGTGATTTTACGCTTAGGATTAGTAATGTGACCAAATGGATTAGTAATTTCACTCAAAGAAAGTTTTAATATAATTTAGACACCTAGATTAAGTAATGAGATTCAATAAAATGGGTAAATAACAGTTTCATAAATTATTATTCAAGTATTAGTTTTTTCGGGTGAATAGTGTTTTTAATTAAAAATTAAATTAAAAATATTTAGAAAATTATTTTTATAAAATGGATTTCGTTATTGAACTCAGAGTATCGATGTTATGTTAAGGTAAATTTTGGGTATTTTTCTGAAAAAAATGAATTTTCGGTGAATAGTGTGTTTATTTAAAAAATGAGTTAAAAATATTTAGAAAATTATTTTTATAAAATAGAGTTCATTTTTGAAATCAGAGCATTGATATTTGGTTAATGTAAAATTTTGGGATTTTTCTGAGAAAGTTGAATTTTCAGTGAATAGTAAAAATATAGTTTTAGGGTTTCGATATGTTTAATGACATCATAACTGGGTCATGATGATGTCATGAGATATTTTAAGGGATGGTCGACTAAAGAGGATGAATTATTTTGTGGGGGTCCCCATGTGGACTAACTCTATGGGAAGTACCATGGGAGGGCCCATGTTTTTGAGAAAACCACTTTTGAGGTGTCCCTTGGCCATTAATGCCTTGTCCCCTCACTTTCCCTATAAATACCAAGCCCTCCTCTCATCTTTTCGACTCCAAAAACATCATCAACGAAGTTATGGTCTCCTTAACTCCCAATGAGTCCTCCCAATGTTCCCCCAAGCCCTCAAGGTCCCAACCTTTGAGTTTTAAGAGTTACGTTTTAAGGTAAGGGATCCGACCTCTCTCTTTCTTTTCAAGAAATCTCTTTTATGTAATTTCTTTTATGCTTCATGTTATTATGTTAAAGGATGTTATTTTATACTCCTCTTACTGCCCTTTTCATGTTCATATAATGAGATATCCCCTCTTACTCCCATTATTTAGTTTTATAAAGTTTTAAGTGGTGCCGTTAGGCTGCCGAAATTTTTGTAACGGATTCTTTCTCCCTTCTCATTTTCAAGATATATTTCCATGTAAAGTATTTCAAGTTCCTTTTTATTATGTTGGGTTATTATCTCTAAATTTATCATACTGATCTTTTATGACCATATGATGAGAGACCCCATTTGATCTCTTCAATTCAGTATTTTGAAGTTTTAAGTGACGTCGTTAGGCTGCCGAATTTTTAAGTGGTTCTTCACCCTTCTCATTTTGAAGTTCTACTTTCATGTCAATTATTTCAAGTTCCTTTTATTATGTTGGGGTATGATCTCTATATCTATCATACTTATCTTTTATGACCATATGTTGAGAGACCCTATTTGATCTCTTCAATTCAGTACTTTGAAGTTTTAAGTGGCACCATTAGGCTGCCGAATTTCTAAGGGGTTCTTTCACCCTTCCCGTTTTCAAGATCTATTTTCATGTCAAGTCTTTCAAGTTCCTTTTTATTATGTTGGGGTATGATCTATATATCTATAATACTTATAATTTATGTTCATATGATGAGAGACCCTATTTTATCTCATCAATCCATTTTTGGAAGTTTTAAGTGACGTCGTTAGGCTGCCGAATTCTCATAAGAGAAATCTTATTTTTTGTCTTCCTTTCAAGTTCTTCGTTTCATATGGTATATCATTCAAATTTCATTACCATGTTCTTAAATACTTTATATTCTATTACCCTACTTTTTTATGTATCATTTTTGATTGGGTGACCCATGTCCCCTCTCTTTTCAATGTTTTCTAAAACCATGTATCATAGACGTTATGCTGCATGGTTTTCGTCTCAAAATGCATCTCTCTTTTCTCAAAATTATTTTATGTTATAAAGTGAATACTCAAAGCTCTTATTTCTACAGTGGTATTCACATATATACCAAAATGTTCTATTTTAAATTCTTGGATTTACATACATGAAACCCTCTCCCCCCTTCCGTGGGTTTAAAGTGACGTAAAGATCATGTCTTTAAAGCAGTTTTTAAAACGTTATGATTATGAAATGAAACCCAATTATTTTATGCTATATGGGTTATTTATGAAATGTTTGATGATGATATATGTGGATCACATGATAATAAAGGAAAATTTAAGGGTGCACCCTGATAGCGCTCCAATGCATTGAGTAATGATGTAACCACTAGAGATTAAAATTTTCACGATATCTTGGTGAATAACCTTGGTAATTTTCAAATGACACCTTGGGGATGGACCTTGGTGATATGTTCATGATTGTCTATATTAAATGTTGCATCCACATCTTCAAGTTATGAAAAATGTTATTTTTATTATGATATGCCTCATGATTTCTTTCTCATGCCTTAATGTTCTTTTCATGACCTTATTGAAGTATCTCAAGTTCACATGTAAAATGTTTCTCTTGTTTCCCTTACTGGACCTTCTGCTCACCCTTTCTTTTGATGTATGTCCTCAGGTTATGAGATGGAGTAATGAACCTAGGATGAACACGAGGATAAGCCTTTAAAGTGTTTAAGAATAATATTTTATGTTTTCATGTTTAAAGTTCATGGTTTCCAAGACACTAAACCTTAAAGATCCTCAGTTTTGTAAAATGTAATGAAAGTTTATGTGATAAAAAGGCGGGATGCTATAGTTGGTATCAAAGGATGGTTTAGTTATTTGTGGAAATTAGGATATGAAAACTTTAGGAAGAACCCTATAGAAAAGTTTAAATATAGGAAATATTCCAGATATTTTGGTGAGTATTGAGTAAGGGGTTGCCAAGAAAATACATCCATGTCTGGATACGAGCAGGTAGAGGTGGCTCTGGCATATATGTACATAAGGGTAAAACCCGAAAACACCGCTTTGAGCTAGACTCGAATGGGAACTGGTACACGACAACGGGCCTTCTGCACTCTTGGTTACGACACTCCTGGGGGATATTCTTTGGTAAATTCATAAGATTAGTATGAACCATTATTAAAGGAACAAAGATAAAATAAAATAAAGATTCACATAAAAATATACAATCAGGGATAACCTAGATTGGAACCTAGGGGATCACAATTTAGGATATACTTTTATTATACAAGTTTATCCTTTTATTCTTAAAGTTTCCTTTTCATGATTATTGGAGAAGTATTTAAGCCCCTAATTATACTTTATCTTCTTAGTTAATGGTGGGAAATGGAAGAACATGTCCCAACAACCAATGTGATAGGAAATACGATGATTGCCATATTAATATGACAGAGATGATTAGGGGATTAAAAGATGATTATTATTTTGGAAGATGTTCACTATTTTTGGGATCCTCTATGATCAAGGTAAATAGATTACTATGGTATTTTCATTGAGGATTAAGGTTGACTTATATTTTGAAGAATCGATGAATTTAAGGCGGACTTATAGTAATTTAGGTTACTTATGGAAATGATTAACCTATGTTGGGGTAAATATGTTTAGGTTGGTTACTTTTGTTATAAGATGTTAGGAGTGGTTGATGTTGTTTGGAGATGAATGATAAAGTTTACCTTGGAAGACTTTGTTATCAAATCCTTCTTGTATTTGGGTTTCAATCTTAGTTTGGTTTATTTTGAGGATTTTTAAGGATAGTTATTTACGGAATGGTCTATGATGAACTCTGGTTAGTACCATGGAACTTTGAAGATTTAAAAGTAGTTTCCATTCCTATGAGATTATTTCTTTTTGAAGAGTTGTTTTACCTTACCCTTTCTGTTTTTGGGATAATGTTTAAAGATAGATGAAATAGATGGTTAATCTTTTGTGGATTATGTGATTCTCTAAAAGATGATTCTTGTTTTTTGATGAGACCAAGTGTTTTTGAATGCTCATCGTTTGGAGAAAAGATTATTTTTGGGTAGAAACTTATTAAAGGATGAAACTCTACATGAAGGTAGGTATATTTTCTTATGTTTTTGTTCTATGTAGTAAATGAATTCCTCAAAATTATGAAAAGAAACTTAAAAAAAATGTTGTTGGTTTACGTTTCCTACTAGGTAATCAAAGACCGTTTACACACATCATAAGTTTGGGATTTTCTTATGGTTAACTTTCTCCTAATCATGTTCTCTATCACTCTCCCTCAGAACTTGACCCTTTGTTTTCTCCTCCATGTCCATGTTTTCCTACATGGAATCCTATTGTGGATTAACTCAGGTGACCTTTGTACTTCCCTTTATTTCTTTTAAAGTAATAGTTTTACTGACTCCTTTTCCGATGTGGGACTTTCAATGAAATTTCAAAACCCAATTTTAAAAATTGCGAAGATGAAATTTCTTAAGGGGGGAAGATTGTAATGACCAGAAATATTGAATAAATCTTGTTTCCTAATTTTATGTGTTATGTTATTTTATTTGTATACTCAACAAAAATGTTTCATTTGATAACATGAGTATAATTAAAATGAGACTGTTGGGTTTTGACTGTTATTTGACCATTGGTCAATATGACTGCTGGAAGCTAAACGTTTTGATTATTGTCTCTAAATACAAGCAATCTTGGTTAATTAATATAGAAAGAAGATTCGATGGCCTCACCCAGTAGTCTTGGACCGATTGAAGCCCATCTAACAGAACTTGGGAAAGAGGTAGCACCACTGGGCTTTGCTCTGGACCAAACCCAAGCTGAACTTCATCGTGTGAATCTATAACGGGATCGCCTTCGCGAGAAGTTCAAACTGATAGAAATTAATACTCGTGCGATGTTGGCCGAGCCTCCCTCGGTTCTCTCACCTTAGCACACCTTACACTTAGGTCCTATGCTGGTGTGATAAGGGGCTATGTAAGGAGACCGTAACTGCCTTGTGTAATCCTTTGTTTTAAATAAAAATTGGGATTTCTTATTATGATGAAGTTTATGAATTTTCAAATGTTCGGATAAATATAGTATGCATATTTTTGATGAATTTTAGAGAAATGATATTTTAAAATTTTTTATGTAAACCTTAAATAAATAAAAATGTGTAATGATTTTCAAAAAATTGTCTTCTACAATTATGTTCAGTACGAAATTTTGAGTCTAATAAGATCAACATGATTTTTGATGAATAGTAAATTATGAATAGTTATTTTATGCTTAGGATTAGTAATGTGACCAAATGGATTAGTAATTTCACTAAAAGAAAGTTTTAATATAATTTAGACACCTAGATTAAGTAATGAGATTCAATAAAATGGGTAAATAATAGTTTCATAAATTATTATTCAAGTATTAGTTTTTTTGGGTGAATAGTGTTTTTAATTAAAAATTAAATTAATAATATTTAAAAAATTATTTTTATAAAATGGATTTCATTTTTGAACTCAGATCATCGATATTATGTTAAGGTAAATTTTGAGGATTTTTCTGAAAAAAAATGAATTTTTGGTGAATAGTGTGTTTATTTAAAAAATGAATTAAAAATATTTAGAAAATTATTTTTATAAAATAGAGTTCATTTTTGAAATCAGAGCATTGATATTTGGTTAATGTAAAATTTTGGGATTTTTCTGAGAAAGTTGAATTTTCAGTGAATAGTAAAAATACAATTTTAGGGTTTCGATATGTTTAATGACATCATAACTGTGTCATGATGATTTCATGAGATATTTTAAGGGATGGTAGACTAAAGAGGATGAATTATTGTGTGGGGGTCCCCATGTGGCCTAACTCTATGGGAAGTACCATGGGAGGGCCCATGCTTTTGAGAAAACAACTTTTGAGGTGTCCCTTGGCCATTAATGCCTTGTCCCCTCACTTTCCCTATAAATACCAAGCCCTCCTCTCATATTTTCGACTCCAAAAACATCCTCAACTACGTTTTGGTCTCCTTAACTCCCAAGGAGTCCTCCCAATGTTCCCCCAAGCCCTCAAGGTCCCAACCTTTGAGTTTTAAGAGTTACGTTTTAAGGTAAGGGATCCGACCTCTCTCTTTCTTTTCAAGAAATCTCTTTTATGTAATTTATTTTATGAACCATGTTATTATGTTAAAGGATGTTATTTTATAGTCCTCTTACTTCCCTTTTCATGTTCATATAATGAGATATCCCCTCTTACTCTCATTATTTCGTTTTATAAAGTTTTAAGTGGTGCCGTTAGGCTGCCGAAATTTTTGTAACGGATTCTTTCTCCCTTCTCATTTTCAATATCTATTTTCATGTAAAGTATTTCAAGTTCCTTTTTATTATGTTGGGGTATGATATCTAAATTTATCATACTGATATTTTATGACCATATTATGAGAGACCCCATTTGATCTCTTCAATTCAGTATTTTGAAGTTTTAAGTGACGCCATTAGGCTGCCGAATTTTTAAGTGGTTCTTCACCCTTCTCATTTTGAAGTTCTACTTTCATGTCAATTATTTCAAGTTCATTTTATTATGTTGGGGTATGGTCTCTATATCTATCATACTTATCTTTTATGACCATATGATGAGAGACCCCATTTTATCTCTTCAATTCAGTACTTTGAAGTTTTAAGTGGTGTCGTTAGGCTGCCAAATTTCTAAGGGGTTCTTTCACCCTTCTCGTTTTCAAGATCTATTTTCATGTCAAGTATTTCAAGTTACTTTTCATTATGTTGGGGTATGATCTCTATATCTATCATACTTATAATTTATGTTTATATGATGATAGACCCTATTTTATCTCATCAATCCATTTTTGGAAGTTTTAAGTGACGCCGTTAGGCTGCCGAATTCTCATAAGAGAAATCTTATTTTTTGTCTTCCTTTCAAGTTCTTCGTTTCATATGGTATATCATTAAAATTTCATTACCATGTTCTTAAATACTTTATATTCTATTACCCTACTATTTTATGTATCATTTTTTAGTGGGTGACCCATGTCCCCTCTCTTTTCAATGTTTTCTAAAACCATGTATCATAGACGTTATGCTGCATAGTTTTCGTCTCAAAATGCATCTCTCTTTTCTAAAAATTATTTTATGTTATAAAGTGAATACTCAAAGATCTTATTTCTACAGGGATATTCACATATATACCAAAATGTTCTATTTTAAATTCTGGGATTTACTTACATGAAACCCGCTCTCCCCTTCTGTGGGTTTAAAGTGACGTAAAGATCATGTCTTTAAAGCAGTTTTTAAAACGTTATGATTATGAAATGAAACCCAATTATTTTATGCTATATGGGTTATTTATGAAATGTTTGATGATGATATATGTGGATCACATGATAATAAAGGCAAATTTAAGGGTGCGCCCTGATAGCGCTCTAATGCATTGGGTAATGATGTAACCACTAGAGATTACAATTTTCACGATATCTTGGTGAATAACCTTGGTAATTTTCAAATGACACCTTGGGGATGGACCTTGGTGATATGTTAATGATTTTCTATATTAAATGTTTCAGACACATATTCAAGTTATGAAAAATTTTATTTTTATTATGATATGCCTCATGATTTCTTTCTCATGCCTTAATGTTCTTTTCATGACCTTATTGAAGTATCTCAAGTTCACATGTAAAATGTTTCTCTTGTTTCCCTTACTGGGCCTTCTGCTCACCCTTTCTTTTGATGTATGTCCCTAGGGTATGAGATGTAGTAATGAACCTAGGATGAACATGAGTAGAAGAATTTCAAGTGTTTAAGAAGAATCTTTTATGTTTTCATGTTTAAAGCTCCTGGTTTCCAAGACACTAAACCTTAAAGATCATCGGTTTTGTAAAATGTAATGAAAGTTTATGTGATAAAAAGGCAGGATTCTATACAGGTGGTCCCCACCACTATAACCCCTCATGGGAGGTTTAGGCTCGGTGGTCCCCACCTCTATAACCTCTCATGGGAGGTTTTAGTTCAGTGGTCCCCACCTATGAAACATCCACATGGGAGTTTCATAAGAAAATAAAAATAAAATGTTACACCATTTTATTTTATTTTATTATTTCACGAATATGTGAAAAGTTAAATTCCACCCTCAACCTACTGCGGTCAAGGTGAAGGTCTCCTTAAGCATATAATGGTACTATGAGTTCAACGGTGACATCAGATTTCAATTCTGAGCACCGATTCAAAAGTTAGAAAATCCTGCTCACACGTTTACTGAACATACCTGAAATAAAGTTCAGAAATTCATTCCAGGCACTCCGGCCTCATAATTACGTGCCATTAATTTTCATGACCTCGTAAAATTCCAATGTATTTTTTAAAAAAAATTACATGTAAATTGGGAGTCTTTACAAAGTAATTCTTGTTTTAAAAATGAAATTAGGGATTGAGTAAGGATCTAGTCTATATAAATGAAGTTTTATTATATCAATGTAATATAATTTTTCCCACACTCTCCCTCTATTTAATTATAAAATAAAATCATCACCCATATTATGTCTAGTTCACTACCTCCATGGATTATGTGTTTCAATTCCCATTACCACATTACATGGATGGATTTACAAACGTATTAAATAAATAAATAATATATATAACAATATCAATATTCTGGAAAAGAAAATTCGTTTTTATATTAAGGATAATAATGAATAATATCTAGAGTAATTTTAACTATTGAAAACAAGAATATCGAGATAAATTTCTTGGTTTGAATCTATTTTGTACAAACATAAAACCATGAAAATTATATTCTACTAGAATGATAATGTAACAACCAGATATTTTAAAATACATATATTTTCCTTTAAAACCGAATGTGTTCAATAACATGTTTCATGTGTAACATCGAACAAAAACAAATCACGAAATGTTATGTAAGTATTAAAATGTAACCTTTGAATTAGTGGGAAAATATAGAGTTAAATGAATTATGAAATATATATAGAAAAAATATTTCATTTTTGATACCATTTTATTGATAAAATTAATTTATTATTGCTATATAATAAATAAAATCACCTTATGTGTATAAATATATTTTCATAAAAAAATTACATTTTCATGCACTATGAATTTTATTATATTATGGTTAAATAATGGTTTAAATGGAAATTAATGATAATATATATAATAAAATAATTTAACCATCATCCAATAGTTATTACTAAGAAAGTAATAAATTTATTTCATGCTTAGAAGATACATTTTTTCCTAAATATGTATTATGTTTCATACGTGCTTATAATAAAAAAACTAACAATTTTTGAAATTGAATGATAAAAAATTATTGTCACATTTTTAATGAACTTAATCATAATAATTAATGGGTTAAATTTCATTTTTTCATAAAATTATGTTACCAAGGTAAAAATTAGTTACCACAATAAAACTGTTATTTTTTCAAAGAATGATCCTTTTCTAAATATTGTGTTTTTAAATTAAATTTATATTTTAAAATAAATACTCTAATATTATGTTTAAACATAATTATAAATAAATTAACACTAATTTAATTATTAATCAATGTTAAATAAGATTAAGAACACTTAATGATTAAAACAACATTTTTCAATAAAAATAGTTTTTCAATACATTATATGTTTTAATTTAAAAGTTAATTTTTATCATATTTGGAATTTTAATTAGATTAAATTGAGTCCAAATTCCAATTAATCAAATTAAAATTTGGTAAGAAATTTCATCATTTATTTTTTGTAACAAAAAAATTACCATGGTTAAGTTTAAATCAAGATTAATAAGTGTTAAATGGGTAATCTAATGTGGCTTGAATTTTACTAAATAAATTTGACCCATAGACCATATATAATACATTTTTTGGTTTTAAAGTCATAAATACATATCTAAAAAACATTTACCAACCTAAACCACTTAAATATCAGACAATTTTATTCTTACTTCTTACTTAACATTCTTTTCCAAAGATTTGTCCCTATTTTTCACCTATAAAAGGAACTCACTTCCAACCATTTCAAGCTGCATCCATAGTTCTAAATTACCATGAAACTCTGTATAATTTAATTATTATAGATACCTTATACATTTTTGTAAACCTCTATCCTCAAAAAAGTTCCCCAAGTCCTTCATTTTTAAAAGATACATAAAGAGAAGACCAAAGTTCTCAACGTAAGTCTTACTTACCATTTAACTTCCTTTCTTTATCCTTCTCATCCAACCTCCTCAAAACCCATTATAACCATTTGTATATAATGAAATAAATCTAAATAATATATTTAGATTTTATTATATTGATGGTATAACCACTATTTATTCCTCTCTCATTCAATTAAAAAAATGAAAATAATGCTCATGTGTGTGTGCGAACTACTGCATCCATGAACTACAAGTTCTATTTTCCATCACCACCTTTTAAGGTTGGTTACATAAATGGATTTATTGAATATATATATTATTTATTTCATGATAATATTCTGGTAATATAAGTTAGGCATTCTATAAGTAATATTATCAATAATCAATCATTGTAAAACTGACCACCTAAAACAAACATACCAAAAGAAAACTAGTTTATTTATAAGTGACAACATCTTTTTCATTTACCTTATTTTTATAAATCTACCCAATTATGATTCATCACCTCAATAATATCTAAATAATTTCATTATAATTTTTGGATAATGTTATTATAATAAAATAATCTCTTCCATAGCTATACTCACACATAGATTGTAGCATGTTCTTGTTGGGTTGGTTTAACAACCTACATCAACATTGCTATAAATTTCTATAAAGGATGGATTTGGAAAATTATTATTGGATATTAATAAGTAAATAATTATTTGATTTTTTTTTGTTTTTGAATGATAATATAAATATTTAACACATTAATTAATACAACATTAGTCGTTTGTTATAAATTACCAAGACAAGTTTGTCGCCAAATTTTTCATTATTGATAATAAAAAAATAGTTATTAAATGAAATTAAAACATTGAAAATAATTATTAAAAATTAATTCCCAAACCTTTTATGATATTTTAATGATGAAATGTTGGAGAAAAATGCATAACAACACCGCTATTACGAAACTAGTTAAAAATGATCAAGATTACTCACACCCAATATTAAAAATAGATAAAAACTAAATAATATAAGAGAATAATTATAAATGAAATTTATAAAAGTTTATTGATTTAAAAGTTTTCTGAAATATTTGATTAAAATATTTATTTTTTATATATAGGAGATACTGGTGCTTTATTGGAAAGTCGTGACATAAAATAAGGGGTTCTTTGCCTCAAATTAAATTTCTTATGACATAATTTTTATTATGTACCATGATATATTTAATATGGTGTGATTAATACCCAATAAATATATTTTTACCATATTCATGAAATTCATGGAGTTTTAAGACTCATTTTTTGTTCCTTTATCAAATGGATTTCATTTCAAATGATACCAAAGTTTTAAGGATTTTTGTAAACTCAACTCCAATCATTGAGTTAAAATGATTCTTCTTGAAATTATTTCTTACAGGATTAGTTTCTTCCACCCAAATATTTTATTTTTGGGTACTTTATCTTCATCTCTAGTGTAAAATTAAATTTTAATTCAAATATTTTACCTTGATATATTTCTTTCTCAAAAATTGTATCATTTTTAGAATAATTCATATCCTTTTTAATGAATGTTTCCCATCCTTTTCTGTATTTTACATTCCCACCAATTTTATACTTTAAAATTGGATCCTAATTATGTGTTTTCTCATGTGAACTCCATATTCCCCTTATCCTCTTTTAAAAATTAAGTTTTGTTACTCTATTTATGATTTTAGTTTCCGATAAATATATTTCAAAATATTAAAAATATTTTCCATCCTTTCAAAATAAAATGTATTATACTTAACCTCACATTTCTCTTGATAACCATTATTTCATTTCTTGGATCTATTATTGAAGCATAGTTTTAAATTTTATGTTTTTTCCAAAGTTTTCACTTCACCTTTTTTGAAAATAACTTTTGAAATTGATTCATAACTTTATATTTTTATGAAAATGTTAAAAATATTTTATAGAATATCTTTTTAAGTTTTTTTGTGTGGACACATATTTCTATAATTTTTTACTTTTTATATGAAAATTCATATCTACCCTTTTATGGTTTCTCAAATAAATTATTACTCCCCTGGTTTTGTAAATAAATTTTTTCAAATGGTCAAGTATAATTCTTATTTGCAAAGTAATTTTATTAATGATCCTAAAAATGGGCATTTTCCATCAATGTCAATAGCTACTATTCATTCCTATGATATTATATTATAATCAAATCCACCTTATTTATTGTGAAGTCCTATGATTATGTTGTATATTATTATATAACCCATTTACTTGTTGGTTTAATTATGATTTGATGAAATTATGTATGATTTCCTTACATGACACACATAATGCTAGACATATGAAGGGATTTCCCTGGTGGTTCTCTAATGAATTGGGTAAAGAATTAATCTCTAGAGATGAAATGTTTGTGATGCCTTTTCAGTATTTCTTGGTAATGTTTTATTATACCTTGGTAATTAAGTTTTCACCCTAATAGTGCTCCAATGCATTGGGTAAAGAATTAATCTCCAGGGATGACATGTTTATGATACCTTGGTAGTATGCCTTATTAATGTTTTAAAATACCTTGGTGAATAGTCTTTGTAATATTCATCAATGAAATCTTAGTGATGAACTTCAGTGATTGTATATGAATGTCTCATTTTTATGTTATAGCCACATTTCCATATTATTCCTCATGTACTTATGATAATTTTATGCCTCATATACTTATCTTCATGGTATTATTTTTATATTATTATGTTATTCCCCAATTCCTACCCATGATATATTACTATTTCATTGATTACCCCTTATTGAGCATCTGAGCTCGCTCATTTCTTATGTTTCAATTTCCTTGGGTTATAAAGAAAAGTAATACATAAGATTTTTATAGAAGAGTATTGTGTTTGGAGAATTTTTGGGAGATATTAAAGACTTTTTATATATTAATAAATTATTTATATAGTAAAAAAATTCCATTAGTATAAAAACACATGGGTTTATTAGTTAATGTTTTTTCCTAACTCTCTAAAACTCTAAACCTAAAAGGTCTTGGTAATTTATGTAATGAAATATTTTCTATAAGTAATGTAATTATGAGATGTACACATATTTGGGTTTAAATAGGTAATGAATCTATAACTCTATAATTCTAGAGATTTCAGAACTATTTGAAAATATCTTTGACCAGAATCAAAATACTGAAGTATTTTTGGGGAAGTTGACAAAATAGCCTCAAGTGGTCAATGGGATAAAAATACAATATAATAAATGGAGGATATATAATAATAAATAAACTTTAAAAATTAAATATACTTGAAAAAGTTTCTAAAACAAGTATTTGATTAACTTAATCGGTTTATTCAGGAATGTGGACACACGTACTAAGGGAGTTGGTACCTAAGTTAAGGGAACTTTTAAACCACCCTCTTCTATTTTGGGTTAAGTTTTTTCTCTATAAACATCACTTTAAATATCTATTAATCCCATTTATTTATTTTATTATATATATATATATATTCTTAACATATATACCTAGTTTAACTTACCCTTATTTACTAGAGATATATACTATTTTAATGTTTCATTCTAAATTTATTCTTTTAGGAAAACCCAATTAAAATAAATTTGTCTATTTCTTATCAAATTCCATGTTCTTATCCATATAATTTTTATTAAGAAACATTCAATTCTAAAATCACTCATTATTTTATATAAAACCATTCCAGTTCAATTATGGTTTTAAATCAAAAATCATGTGCTCACCTACTTTATAGATTCTTTATTATTTTATTAAAAACCCTTCTTTAGAAGAACATTTCAAACCTACTTTTCCACTTATTTCTTATAATAATTATTCAAATATACTTAATCTTCATTAACTATTATTTTTTATTCATTTATCATCGTCCAAAAATACTTTAATCCCTTCTTCTCATGGGAAATTTTATTATATGACATTTTTTATTCCCTAAGACAATATTATGAAACCCATATAATTTTCATGGGTTTTATTATTCTCATTACTTGTGTATGATTTTATTATATGTAAAATATATACATGTATATATTATGAATGTGATGGGTAGTCCTGAAATTATATAGCCCTATAATGCATTGGGTAATTTTTTCATATCACGAGATACCATGTATGGTGCACATACTATTATCCAAGAACCCTGTATTATGATGTCTTGGTAGTGATCCTTTACTTATAATTATGATTTCATGTTTTTTTGTTTTTTTCACATATTTATGATGCCATAGTTTTATGATATTATTTCCACTACTCCATGATCTCATGGTTATGATATGTTTCCTTGTGATATCATGATACGTCTCTTGACTTGTACTTATTACATCATCATCATTATTTAATCTTATTATTACCTTAACGGGATCTATATCTCATCCTTTTCCTTTATGTATTTACCCAAGATAAAATATTTTTTAATAAAAGATCAATGGGATTTAGGGTCATATTATGTAAAATTAAATAAATATGTAGTAGTTTATTTTGAAGTTAATGTATCTTGTATCCAATATCCAAAAGGAACTAAAACTCTATAGTTTTGGGTTGTATTTTATGTAAATTTATGTTAAAAATCACATAATACAATTTATATGATAATGGGGTTGTTTTATCTAATTTTATAGTAGCAATAATGACATGAAAAATGGATTTCCTATAAAATTCCTAACTACAGAGCATGTAGTCCTAGTACACACATCGTGAAAGTCACCAACCATAGTTTTGACATCAAATGAATGTCACATGATATGTAATCTATATAAATATACTTGTGTGACTCTAATATTAATATATATTGAAAAAATGTTCCATTTTAAAAGATACATGTCATGTGAATCTTGGTTACATGTCATATAACACAGGACCATTCCCCTTATCATGTACTGCATGTACACACCTAATTTATAAAGGGAGAACCAAATAATGTGTACCTTGGGAAAGGAAGCTCAAAATGTACAAACTGTACATGCAAAATGGTCACATAATACCTACACATCATATATTTTATAGAGATTTCATCTATTATACACTTGAAATGTTTCCTTGAAATATAACTAGGAACACACATCGACCACCCCATATAGTATCACTCTCCATGTATCTAGTAGTATACGTCGTGTACTTACCAAATCACATGTCCTGTAGCCTTTATAAGAATATATTAGAATTAATTTGGAATTTAAAAGATTAAAATAATATGATTTATAACTATACACATCATTTACCCTACTGGAGACACCATGGATTTTGACTTCACATGAGTCAGGCGATGAAGGTTCATTATTGAGTTAATGAATAACTTCCTTTATTTGTTTTATAAAACACAATACACTTCACATAAACTTAATTTAACTTGAAATTGTTTTATTTTTTGTGTTTATACATAATTGATTTAAATTAATTGAAATAATGGAGAGTGTAATAAGGTTTGTGAAAATGTGGTACTCTAAATTTCTTTGATATGTTACTTTCACTGGATTCAAGATCATTATAGAAGTGTTGTATTAACTCATTAGTAGATAATTAAAAATTTCAGGATCATCAGAAATGGATAAGATGTTACTGATATAATTAAAAATGAATCTTAGTATTATAGAAATCTAATCATTCTAGTTTGTTACAACACCATCTATAAATAGATATACATTTAGATAATTATAAGAACAAAAAAAACAGAGAATTTTGAAAGGTACTGGACATTTTGAAGTGGTAAAATTTTCTTATTTCTAAGAGAGATTCCAATAATTGTAATAATTATCTTTATGGGTTTTTTCACTAAGATCCATGTTTTGTGAGGATCCTTTGCAAAGATTTAATTATTTTTATTGTAATTGTTTTAATACTAATTGTATCTAGTTGAGGTCTTCTAGGGATATAAAGATAGAGTGATTACTGCCAGAACAATATACCTACCAATATGTTAAGTCAAGGTCTTATAGGGATAGGTAGATAATCCTTCTAATAGGTTTAAATTCAAGGATACCTAAAGCTGGGTCTATATAATTCATTACCAATAAAGTTAATTCATGTGGTTTTATAATATCCCTTTAAAGGAGTAATTTTTTAACCAATACTTTGTTTATTGTTTTTAAACTTTCTCTATATTCATTTTTGAATTACCATCATGTTTAAATTTTAAATTTTATTTCTTATGAAAAAATTTCATAAAATTATAATAGAAATATTTCCACTATATTTATTATATTTCTTATAGTTTTTATTTCCACTTTAAGAATTGTTTTTACTATGAACTTTAAGTTGATTGATGTTTAATAAATATGGTCAACTTAAAACTTGAGGGATTGAAAATTGTTAGCTAAATTTTTAAACTACAATTCACCCCCACCCCCACTTGTATATTCCCTACATTACATCATTGGGATAAAAATTGGCATCATATATGGTATCTATGTGATTCTAAGATTGTATTAATTTTCAATTATTTCATCAAAATTTCCTCTTAGTTTCTGATTTAGCCTTTATTTGAGTACTTTTTTCCACATAAATGTTGGGGATTTCACTACACCGTCAATGTTAAAATATTATTTAAATAATAATGTAATGACTATATTTTTTTCATGTATGACTTTATAAAATTTTAATAAATATTTTCAAACATAAGAACTGAGTCAACGCAGAATTCTGGAGCCTAGAGAGCCTTGGTGCGGTGATATTAAATATATTATATCACGTGAACATAGTTTTTTGTAAATATTGGATTAATTCATAAACATAATTTTGGATTGGAAATCTGAGATCACCATTAATTCAGGAAAGTGAGTTTTACCCTAGGCGTGACATAACATTTGTCAGTGTCGGGTGTTTGGTTAAAAAAAAATTGGTCACAGACAGATTAGAAAATTTATTTATTTATTTATTTTGTATGACCTGACCCCCCTATATTTAAACCCTATTATAGAATATTTCCTAGGGTTAGCTACATAACCCTATATAATTAGATGATGTAGATATCCAGTGTAAAGAGAATTGGTGGATGGTTATGGGATCAGGGATCAATGATCAGAGTAGTAGGGGGATTGTCGTAATCAAAGTAGATCATTGATCTCACTAATAAAAACAATGTGGAACCATTATTTGTCAGATATCAATCCCAACTTGAGGTAGGGAATTTTTTATGTGTATTTATCCCCATTTGTTTATCTCCTATAGAACACAAATCAAACCTCCTAACAATTTGATTTATGGGTTGACCATGGCTTACACGTTTGGGTTTATCTTCCTTGGTTTAGAATTGATTATATTTTTTGTTTGTTTATTGATTATTAATTTTTCATTCTAACAAAAATGAATCAAGTCCAACTCAAAAAATGACTGAGGTTAATTTATCTTGTTTGTTTTATGATTTTATAAAACCTTTTATTGTTTGTTTGTTATTTTCATTCCATTTGGTTGTCGATTCAAAAAATACCCAATGAAAGATCATTGCACAATCAATCTTCAGTGCAACAGAACTTCACCACAGGTTCATTATTGGGATTGATGACATGATCAGGGTGTGGAAGTGACTACGGGAGATCATAGTTTAGATTAAAGACCTGGTGTTCATGGTTTGGTGTGCAATACTAGCATGGTGTGACGATGGGAATTTCCTGACCAGTGGAAGTGTCCGGAATCCATCCATCAATGAAAAATAAGATTCAGTCAACCAAGATCCACTATTTTGGGAGATAAACATGGAAGAATAAGTAGTGGTAGAGGTGTGAGAGGATTCATGTGAAGAACTAAGGATTCTGGAGAAATTCCAACTACAAGGCATGTATTTTAGGAAAACATGTTGTGTAGTCCCATTAGTGCAGTAGATATGGTTTATTTATGAAGATAAATATCACACATTGCATGGTGTGTCTACATTCCATGTGACCCTTAGTCATCCATCTCATCACGTATGTGGAGTACACAACTAAAAGGCCATGTAGCGATACACATTGTGTGTTCCAAGTAACACGCCATGTAATCCTTGGAAGATGGCTCGGTATATAGAGAGAGTACACACTAAGGATCCCATGTATCCCCATGCGCTGTGTATGGCTGGGTACACATCGGGTACTTAAAAAGGTACACATGCATGGGAATATGGAACATGCTGAGTGTCGGTCCGGACCCTACACATTGTGTGACCCGGGGAGATGTTGTATACCTAAAAAGGTACTAAAACATGAACATACTACATAGTTATGGCTAGAGTACACCATATATACCGTATGAAATGAAAATTTCCTAGATAACCTATATAATCCATGTACTACTAGTGGGCACATCATGTATCTAAAGGAAGAAATTATTTGTGAGACAGTGAGATAAGGTTAGTTCTAGGATCAGATAGAATCATTGTGTACCCCATGGTACATGTTGTGTACTACTTCAGAGAAAGTTGGATACCTTGATCTTCTACCATGTGTATCCTCTTTTTAATAACTCCAATTTGGGCTCATGAATAGCCTATCCTGAGTATTTTTTCTTTTATAATGTGATGGTGGCCTTTGTTTTGGAAGAAGAGATATGTTTTGAGGTGATTTTTGCGATACACGTCTCTTAGTGATTCTGAGATGATAGAAATGATTGGTTGAGATCATCAGAGTGTTATTAGGGTTGGAAAACCCACTGTTACACCAGGGTTTGGTCCCCCATAATCTTTATATAGGTAATATTGGAAAATCCCATACTATATTGTGCGTGGTTACTCTATTTGTAAAGTGGAATCCCACATTTTTTAGCTTCAGTAGGCACAGGTCCTCTATTGGAGTTAATGTTCCCTTAGTTATATAGAATAGTGGAAATGTGTGGTCTCTCCATACTATTTCTGGTGAGATTCTACATGGTTATTTTATGGATTTTTTCTTCCATAGCTATGGATCTGATTGCGTTTTCGTGCATGTCAAATTTGATGTTTAGTTTACTATAATTTCTGTAGTATAGCAGTAACCCTAGGTCGTCTCTCGACGGATCCTTAGATCATTAACTCAAAATTATGGTTTTGATTATAAAAAGATAAGGGGAATGGGATTTTGTAAAACTTGGGGTTTTATGATTGAATATTACAAAATAAATAGGAAAGTGATAAAAACAAAGTGGAAATTAACAAAAGTAATTAAACGTGATCAACCTGGAAAAATCTTGTGATGACCATCCTTCATGACTTAAAGAGATTGAGTTATGATCTTTTAATATTTGGTTTATAACACCTAGAACCCGAATTCTACTGAGTTTATAATAGGATACATCCTAGGTTTCATTTGGAAACACACAATGATTTATCACATACCACTGATGATTGGGTGATATGTGTTCGACTTCATAACTGAAACTCACCAAGGCAACACACGAATAACTTAATACACTATCTAGGTTTTTATTTTAGATAAATTTGTTACCATGACTTGAAATTACGTGGACGTGATAGTATTTATGTGAGTTCAATTAAAAAATATTAACCACACAAACACTACAATTGAAAGGGGGAATAAGAAGTGGTGAATGCTGTGTGAAACATCACATGAATAGGTACCCCCAAACATGATCATATGAGTTGAGCATGATATACCAGTACATAAATAAATAAAATAATAAAATAGAATGATGAAAAACAAAATAAAAACCTAGAATTAAAAATATAATTTAAATGTTACAAACATGAATCTTGAGATTTACATCACGTTCCTCCCCGGGTGATCACAAGAAGTTTAGAAATCCATGGAAGGGGAGGAAGAAGAAGATATTGAAGTAGCACTTACCATATTTTCCAAAAAAAACTAGGGATGATTAGAAGACTCCTTTGAGACTCCAAAATGGTAGCACCTTTCCTCCTGGTCAAACTCTAAAATGGGGTGATGAAGGTGCCAATTTATAGGCAATGTGGGAAGTTGTTTTGGGTACCCCAATTTCTATAATCCAATTCGTCCTTGGTTTTTTTGGTAATAAAGTATTAAATAACTTTGGAAAAAACTAAAAAGTTTTTAGTATACATATTTTATACCTCCTTGTCAAATTTTTCTACCAGATAAGGTATATAATAAGAGATATGTTTAAAATATATAGGAAATGTTTTGACCCCGTTAAGATTCATTTTATTGGATAGATCAGTTTGTATGGGATTCTTAATGGACTAATTGGTCTTGGGTTCCTTGATGAAAGTTGTAGCCCATAGATATATGGATCTGAATAAAAAAATTTAGCTCATTTAGATTCACTTCATTATTGTATCATGAAAAATAGTGGACATGTTTTCATGGGATTCCATGCAGTTTGGCCCATTTTCCATCTACATCATTGTTGGGTCTCTAAATCACCTCCACCTTCAATGAAATCATCAAAACAAGTGAAATTTCATTTTTAACAGTGAAAAGAGAAAAATTATTTAATCAATAATGAAGTTAATATTTTTGTTATAATTATAATTTTCAATAAAAAACCAATTTAATACATTGGTATAAGTGTGAAATAAAACAGTGAATTGTGGTGCGATCACACCCCCACACCTAAACATTTTCACTTCTGGGAAAAGTATAATATCCTAATCATTTATCATTCCTAAATCAAAGGTGTAAAAACATCAAATACTCTTTTGAAATTAAATTCATCATGTCTCGTTTATGGAATCAATTTTCCTATCATCTTTCTTTTCTCACATTTGAATTTGTTCAACTTCATTTGTTTACCCATGAAACATGTCGCAACCTACCTCACCTAAAAAATTTTCCTCTTCACTCAAGGAACATATAAAAATGTATATATATACTCTTTTCCCAGATTTCATGTGATATTACCATGTAATTTCCAAGATTTTAAGTTCTCTACCAGCAAAAACTAGTGTGCTACTAAAGAGGACATCCAACAGGTTATTATAAGGTTCAAGGGTTGGTAGGATTTAATGTTTAAAAATCTGAGGTAGAAGATGAGTGTTCAATATCTTATGTACAAAACATGTAAAAATTAAGCAATTGTTCACAATGAATGTACACACTCAACCCCTCACAAAGTTTATTACATCCAACTCACTGTACCTATTTTCTATTAGTGCAGGTCACAACCAAATAGTGAATAATAATGAGTAAACATCCCCATTTCTCCATTTTATTCTTTAGTTCTGTTTTTTTCAATGTACAGAACTATTTTTTTAATATATAGTTTTTTGGAGATAAAGAGGGAAAATGTGTAAAATAATGATGTTATATGGCTTGTGAACCCATTTCCCAAGGAAAATGTAGGCACCCTTTATCTCAACCCATAATAATGATTCTCTTCCTAAAATTCCCATGGAAACACCCTATTTCTCAAATTTTCTAAAAATAAAACAAGAATATACACAAGATATGGATAGGTAGGGATAAATTAGCTTGTAATGTGGATACCTAACAGGAATTTCATGGTCTTTAAGGATTAAAAAGGATAAAATGTAAATGTGGCTAAAAATAGAGGATAATTTTAAAAGGGATTTTCAATTAATGATTTCCTCTATCATTAATGTATTATACATGAATCTTATGTCTTCAAACAGAATCAAGGAAAGTTCTAGTTTCTCTACATGACTTGAGACTCTTAAGAAGGGGCTTAGAATGTCTCAAGGGTAAGGGATTAAAAGATTGGTCAGTGCTAATGAGGCATGGGATTCAAAAATCAATTAAACACCTAACAATGATTTGAAAATACAAATTCTAGAAAAATATTCTATATACACATTCATTTGAAAAACATTTTTCCAAAAATGATGGAATTTTCTGCACAATCGAGTCAAGCATGAAAAATGATTTTGAATATTATTTTTAAGATCAATTTTTATCTAAAACAAAAAATAAAGAAAAAGAAATCAAAAATGAAAAAACATTCTTTTAAAAAAAATTGTTTATTTAATACTAACTATGACATGTCACCCTCCCCTACACCTAAAAGTTACATTGTCCTCAATGAAAGTATTTTAAATAAATAGACAAGTAAATAAAGACAGTGAGAAGGGATAATCTGCAAAGTGGTGTCATATGTGGCATCTATCAATTGGATTTCCTCCACGAGATGATTTAGAAAATCCTCATATAAGTGTTTGAGCCTCTTCCCATTGAAAATAATCTTTTTTCCACTCTTCTCATGCAAAACATATATAGCACAAAAAGGGTAAACATCAGTAATGATATACGGACCAAGCCATCGAGAATGAAGCTTACCTGGGTGGAGCTTTAGCCTGGAAGTGTACATGATTACCTTCTCAAAAATATGGAACTTCTGATGATGAATCATGTTATCATGGATATCCTTTGTCTTCTCTTTATAGATTCAGGAGTTCTCAAATGCATCATGTCAAATTTCTTCTAACTCTTAAATCTACAGCTTCCTATGCTCACTTGCATATGAAAGATTCATATTACATTTTTTAACATCCCAATATGCATGTTGTTATACCTCCACTTGGAGGTGAAAATCCTTTCCAAATACAATTCTGTATGGTGACATTCTGATTGGGGTTTTAAAAGCTATACGGTATGCCCAAAGTGCATCATCCAAGCACAAACTCCAATCTATCCTATTATATTGTACCTTTTTTTCCAAGATTCCCTTAACTTCCCAATTTGAGATTTTTGTTTGTCCATTAGTTTGGGGGTGATATGTTGTAGAGAATTTATGAACAACCCCATACTTAAGAAGAAAATGTTTCATGTTTCGATTTCAAAAATGTGAACCCTGATCACTAATGATGAATCTCGGTAAACCAAACCTACTGAAAATTTGGACCTCACAAAATCAACTACCACTCAAGAGTCATTAGTGTTGGTGGACTTTACTTACACCCATTTAGATACATAGACAATATCCAATAATATGTATACAAATATAAATGAATTTGGAAAATTCCCCATGAAGTCAATGCCCCAGGCATCGAAGATCTCACAAAATAACATGGGATGTTGGGACATTTCATTCCACTTGGAGATATTCCCTGTCAATTGACATATAGTACATGACTAGAAAAACCAATGGGCATATCTACACAACTTTTTCCAATAAATACCTGAGTCTAAGACCTTTCAAGCCGTACGTTGAGAGCCAAAGAGATCCCCACAAGCCAAAGTGTGGAAGTAGGTCAAAACAGAGGTAAACTCATGGTCAGGGACACACTAACGAACAACTTGGCCACTACAAATTCTCCACAAGTATGGGTCATCCCAAATGTACCATTAAGAATCATGTTTAAGTCTTTGGTATTGTGAAGTTCTGAAATCAGTGAGGACCTAGATGTTTCTAGAAAATTTACAATGTCTGCATACCAAAGGGTAAGGTCTACAACATCACAAAGGTTCTAAGGAGGGAAGAATTATCCAATGGGGAGGGGTGAGTCAACATGATGGTCCAATGGTGGGTAAATCCTACTAAGGTAGCCAGCTACCACATTTTACACTCCTATCTTATCTCTAATCTCAAGGTCAAACTCTTGGAGGAGGATCATCCACCAAATGAGGCGGGGCTTAGCTTTAGGTTTCTTTAGGAGAAAATGAAGGGTATTGTGATAAAAAAAGACAATGATTTTTGACCTGAGAAGATATAAATAGAATTTTTCCAAGGAAAACACAATATAAATGTAAAGACCCGAAGCTTAACGTACATGGACATTACATTACATTTGCGGAATACTTAGTACATAACAAAAAACACACACACAAGGATCGTAATAGTTTAGTGTCTTTGGAAACTCGGAATATAATCTTCTAATCGTGGTGAAAGATCTTCAAAATCTCCCATAAAGATCTTCCTTTTTTTACCTAAAACCTTTCTTTATATCCTGGGGAAAAGAAAACATAAAAGGGTGAGCTCAAATGCTCAGTAAGGGTAAACAAAAGAAATATCAATCACATCATATACATAAGCACATAACTTTTGAAAATCTTAACCTGCAAAAGAGATCATAATTTCATAACATGGGGTAAATCATGGCAGTGAAATGTAATCACAATAATCATAACTTAAAACATGAAACTTTGTGGCATTAACACATAATCATAGAGAATCATTTCTTGTTAGTCAAGACTCATTGCCAAGACTATCTTAGTGGACAAAGTCCCTTTCTGAATCGAGTAACCCTCGTTTCAGTCCTGTTTCACTGAACTGGTATAACCTACCATTCCAGCCCTGTCTATCTCATGAGATATAAAATCTTTACCCAATGCATTGGAGGGAGATATAGGTCCCACCCATCTTATAATTAATCCTTTCTTATGTGTGCCACATAATCATAAACCATACATCATAGCGTAACCCATGTAATAAAAATGGGATTCTTAAACAACATGACATCATAAAACAATCCATATAAGATAAAGGAATTAATAAAAATATTTCCATCACAACATGATCAAATCAATGTAATAATAGGGATAAAAATATAACCCTTTATTATCTTAGATGGAAAATAATTTTGATAAAACACTTGAACTCCATTCTTGAGGAAAATATCCTTTCTTCTTCAAAAACACTTTTATTTTCTTAACATGTCATACAATTATAAACTAAAAGAAGTTGATTAAAAATAAACTTGAAAACTTTTAAAGGAAGATTCTTGGAAATAATGTTTTAAAAATCCATTCATGCCGTATAAGTTAAAAAAACATTCTTCTCGTACTTTTGTCGGAAAAGTCAAAAAGTACCTCGTACGAAAAACGCAAAAAGATTCCTTTCATATCTTTTACTAAAATCTCACCAAAGGGTAAAATTTGATATAAACTATTGTATAAATATATATAAATATTACATATTGGGGAAACATGGATGTGGATGATAAAATACACCCCAGTAAATACCAAAGTATAAACAATCTCGGATAAAATGAGATCGTGACATTTCCCTTACCTTAGGTCCGATTTGCTTTGTGAGTGTCCAAACCTCCTGTATATGATTTAAATCATGTTATTGACTTATTCCAGAATCATATTCATTGTTATTATATCATATATGGTCCACTTATGACTTTATATTACCCGTTCTTTTGTAAATTCATGTTAAAGTAGCGTTTTGGGTAAAATCGTCTCATTTGTCGTTCGTGTTTTTAACTTGTAATTATTCATATGATTACTTAGATCGTGATTACTTAATTACAGAATATAAAACATGATTTATATATATATATTCATAATACACATATATAATAAATCAGTAAATGGAAAGAAATACACCGTTCATGGAGACGGTAGTCCGTACGTACGCATGAACGCTGTTTTCGTTTCCTTATTGAATTGAATGGAATTAAGTAGATGACATACATATAAATATAAATAATTCCAGTATCATTATTAGGTCATATATTTCATTATTACTTATTATATATACTTTATAATCATTCATGAATGGTTAATCATTGAGAATGAATCTCATCGCGTCGTGGAGACGGTAGTCCGTACGTACGCACGAGCGATGATATCGTTCCCATGGTCATGGAATTGTGTTGAAGTGTATGTATACTATTTCAGTATCAATATAACTTTATAATAATCATATATAGTTACTCATTACACCTTTATACCCATCCAATTAATGTGGTGGCGGAAAATATATTACACCACGGCGTGGAGACGGTATTCCGTACGTACGCACGCGCGGTGATTTCCTTTTTCCGTAGGATGGATAGAAGGTTAATTAGAGTTTTTTAATATTCATAATAACATATCAGTATATAAGAAATATTGATGTTATTACTTTATCATGAAACAACTAAAGAAGAAGAAGTTGAAGAAGAAAGAAGTTGAAAAGATTGGTAATGGATATTACCTCTTCTTTGGAACGCCTCTTTGAATCCTCCACTTAGGAAACTAAGATTGGTATTTGAAGAAGACCAGGACCTCTAGGATTATTATAGGGAAGTGGAGAAGGGATTTTGGTAGGGGTTGGCCGAGCTTGAGCGCTCAAATTGGTGTGAGGAGGAGGGGGAGGAGGTGTCCTTTTATAAGGGAGGAGAGGGGCACCTTAGGAATACCTCAAAATATTATTTTATATTAATGTCAAAATCGGTTTATAATGGTTCCAAAGGGTCTTATTTCGAAGATAAAGTGGGGATGGGTCTAAATCCTATCAACCAATAGGATTTAGACAAGTTTAGGGTATTATTTTAACCTTATCAATTAGATTTAACTCTAAGTTAAATAATTTAACTTTTACCGTGTCTTTTTGTTTTCTTTCACTATATGGTTAATACACTTACTATAACATGCCAAACGAACCCCAAATTGTATATTATTAATACATATATCCTTATCTAAGTCATTTGGCCGAACATTAGATTTTTAGGAATAAAATAACAATTAATAATATAATATTTTATTTAAAAACTATTTTGTGTCAATTTTGACACTATTTGATATATGATTTTTTTGAAAGTCATAACAGATTATATGTTCGAACCAAATTGATTAAATCAACACTAATATATCATAGTAACCTAGAAAATTAGTGTAATTCATAAAAAGTCTCAAATTACATTCATTTGAGCATTTATAACATCAATTATGTTAATATTTCCTTAAAAGGGTAATTACTGCATCATCGTTGTGTCATAAATAAATTAATTTATTTAAGGTCTAAAAATTATAAATAAAATATCATTATGTAGGAAATCTTTTTAGATTTATAATGAATATTTATAGTCGAATTTATCTTATGTATAACACCATATTAAAAATGTTTAAGTTATTAAACTTTGATTTTAACTATTTTAACAATTCATTAAATAAAATAATATTAAATGTCATAATCTAATCCAAGTGGACCTAAATGGTCATATTATATTCATAAGGTTGTTTTTGGTCGAATTACACTTATCCAATAGAATTAGGACATGTGTTAGGGTAATAGTAATATCATATTTACCCTTAGTTACCCTATTTACTATTAACCGTGGTAAATAAAAGTAAAAAGTTACTATTCACCAAAAATTATTTTCATCTCATTGAACCACATTTTACTTACTGATATCAACCGTGTCTGTCGGATTTTCGAAATTCCATTCACAGAAGCGGTAAAATTAAGTTTTATGCAAAATTTAGCTTTTAACCTACCACTTAGTGGTTTCACTATTCATCAAAAATTGAAAGTTTTCAGAAAAATACCAAAATTTCACCCTAGGCTAATTTCGGTATTTCAAATCGAAAAATGAAGTCCATTTTGAAAAATAAAATTTATAAAATTTCAAAAAGTGGTTATTATTATTCATAACGGCTAGTTTTAATAATATTTTAATAGCATATCGTTGTTTAGTGAAACTCGGTATTGCGTACGACGCAAACTATCGAGGAAGGTCGCGATTGCGTGTAATGCAAGGCAAGTCAAGGATGCGTGTTGTGAAAGCTCCTTTTGGTGTAGCGTACAACACAAGACATTAGTGAAAGAATATTTTTCATAAAATCTCGGGCTGTTACAATAAAGAAGTCATTTTATTGGTTTTTTAGTTTTCTTGGGCAGGGTCAAGAGTACATGAGGTATACACAATGACATGAAGAGCCTTCTCAACCCTTTGTGATAAAATTTTCCCAACTGCAAAGATAAAGGCATCACACATAAGCTCAAATGGGAGATCCCACCATAGTGGTTGGATGAAGGGAGGTGATTTTATAATCCTTTTTAGTGAATTGAAATCACCCTTAAAATTTTTAACAAACACAAACTCAGAATATTTTTGTAATAACCAGGACAAGGGAAGTGCGATCTTACTAAAGTCTTTAATGAATCAGTGGTAAAAACCAGAATGACCCAAGAAAGATCGCACCTCACAAACACAATTTTGGATGTGGAAGGGTTGAAATTAATTCAATTTTTGATTTACCCACTTGAATTAACACTTTTTAAATAACATTTCCAAGAACTATCCCCAGTTCAACCATGAAATGGAATTTCATATAATTTAATACAGGATCTTTTTCTATGAAACGGTAGAGGATAGAACCTATGTGAGCCAAATATTAATCAAAGTAATTTCCATAAACTTCAAAATAATCCCCAAAAACTTCCATCAAATTCTCTAGCTAATCATAAAAAATACTCAATATGCATCGCTGAAAAGTATCGGGAGTATTAAATAGACCAAAAGGAATCCTTCTGTATGCAAATGTGCTAAATGGATAGGTAAATATTGTATTTTATTGATCCTAAGGGGCTATATGTATTTGAAAATAACATGAATATCCTTAAAGGAAACAATAATGGGACTTACTATCCAATATTTCTAATATCTGGTCAATGAAAGGTAGAGGAAAGTGGTTCTTTCTTGTGGATTGATTCAGTCAACGGTAGTCAATACAGACTCGCCAACTGTTTTTCACACATTTTGGAAGCAATTCATTCCTTTCATTAGACACTACTATTATTCTAGTTTTTTAGGCACAATTTGAAACGGGATAACCCATTTACTATCAGATATAAGATAAATAATCCCAGTAGAAAGTAATTTATTAACTTCCAATTTTACCGCTTTAGGGAGAGTGGGATTAAAATGGAATTTTGCCTACCTTATGGTCTTATCCTAATCATCCAAAAGTATATGGTGCATACAAATATATGGGATAATCCTGATAATATCAGACAATGTCCATCCTATTTCCTTTTTATATTCTCTCAAAAGATCAAGAAGTTTTGATTCCTAGTATTGAGAGATGTCATAGGAAATAAATATGGGAAATTGTTCAATACCATCAAGATAAGAATATTTTAAATTAGATGGAAGTGGTTTTAATTCCAACACTAGGGGTTTTTGGATTGAGGGAGGAGAATTAGGGTGAGTGAGGTCCATTAAATTGTATATCTTCTCATGTTAATTCTCTAAATATAGAGAAACTATTAAAATGAGATTTTCATAATCATTGATGGTCATGGGTACCTCATAATGAACACAATCATCTATTAAAACAAAAAATATTCATTTTTTAGAACCCAAAAAACACTGAAAACATGAATCAAATCACAAATCATTGAAATGTGAAGAATAATAAAATCAATTAGAGTATGGTTCAAGGAGATAATTTTGTGTGTGTGTGTGTCATTTGAGAGAACTTACATAGAATATACAGGAAGAGTGGAGTTCTCTTCAATGGGTTTCTTCATAGCCTCAAGGATGTTAAAACATACCTTTTCTCCACTAAACTCCATGGATAGCGTACCATTGTGAACATTGGTGATAATCTTTTCTATTTTAAAGAAAGGCCTCCCAAGTATGAGAGAGGCATGTCCTTAGGTTTAGGTATCCTCCATCTCAATAATATAGAAGTTAGAAGAAAATATTATATTCTTCACTTTTAGAAGGACGACCTTGACCATTCGTGATGGGTGTGTTGTGCTATGGTTGATAAGTTTCACTATGATTCATATCCGTTGAAGATCTCCAAACTATAGATAAGTGTATATGAATTAAGGAATTACATTAATTTAATCACCTAAATTAATCACTTAATCTAAAAAAATGTATCCCCTATGGTTCAAGGTATCATGAAAGTTCTCGGATCCTTGCACATGGTTGGAATTGATGGTTGAGTCAAGGCCGATACATTCCTTCCCAAGTTGACTCTCTCATTCCCCTTCAGTCTCCTTCTATGGGTGAAAATATCTTTATGAAATTTGGAATATCTAGGGATTTGTTTAACTACATCCAATAAAGGAATGTTAACTTTCACCTTTTTAAATGTATCCATTATTTATTTATCAATGTCATTATCAAAATTATTCTTAGATTTATAGAGTCCTTGGGGGGAAATAATGAGGAATGAATTGTTAATGGGAATCCCCAATGATAATTAGTTTACCCTTTTGGTTTTGTTTTTCTTCACTAAAATAATTTATGGGTAGAGAAATAGTGTTTTCAAGAGGGGGGAATACCTTTTGTGTAGAATCAGTAGAAGGAGAAACTTATTTACCACTAAAAAGTGTAATTGCACATACATTACCTTTGTTCTTCGGATTAGAAATGGGTTGGGATGGTAATTGTCTATAACGTTGCATCTTGATCTCACTGATAGTGTTTTCCAATTGTCCCACTTGATTTTGTAGGTCTTGAATAGACGATTGTGTGGTTTGTTGGAACTGGAGGTTTTGGGATTCAATTTTCTTCACCATGTCCTCAGGGCTTGGTTCACATTTTGGAGGAGTATGGGGATAGTTCTAAGAAGTTTAGGGATAAAAATATTTCATTCCTTGTCCTTTTTGATAGCATTTTTTCTTAGGGTAGCTCGAGTTTCCTCCTTATTGGTGTTGTGGTTGTGCTTTCCACCCAGGGTTTGGATTTGGGCTAAATGTTTCTTGCTTGAAGGGTGGTGCTTTCCAAAAAGGATGCCCTAGGAATACTGATACACAAGACTCACATGAATCTTGAAGTTGTGGGCACTGGTAAGAAAAATGAGTGTTATCAGAACAAATACCACAATGTAATGTAATAAAAATAGAGTGTGAGTTACCTTGTACTTGAGCTAATTGCCTTAGAAGGGCATGAATCTCATCAAGTTTATTATCTACCTTTTGTTCTATGGCTTAATTAATTACCTCATGAACTCCTCAGGTTGGTTTGATTTCTCGTGTACCAAATTATTGTGAATTTTGAGCCATGTTGTCTATTAAGTCATGAGCAGGGGAAGGAGTTTTATCAACAAGGGAACCACCAGCTACAGTATCTATCATTACACAATACATGTGGAAAATCCCTCATATTAGTATTGAATTAGAAATTTTTCTCTAATTTGGGGGTGGGGTAAACTTGATTAAAGTCTTCTGAATCTCTCCCAATATTCACGAAGGGTCTCTCCTTGTGATTTCCTAATTCCATAGGTTTCTTTTCTAATTGATACAATTAGGGAGGTAGGGAAGAAATTATCTAAAAAGATTCATTTAATTTCATTCCATCCCCCACTTTTGGTAGGTAGATAGTATATCAAGTCTTTGACTACATCATTAAGGTATAAAAGGAAGGCCCTAAACTTAATTAGGTCCTCAGATACATTTTGGGGTTTCATGGTCGAACACACTATGTGAAACTCTTTGAGATGTTTTTGAGGGTACTCACCCGGAAGACCATGGAATTTAGGAATTAGGTGGATGAGGCATGATCTCATCTTGAATTTGGATGCTTCTTTAGGATATTGGATGTACGCAGGTTGGTACTCCATATCTAGGGCGGTCAGTTCTTTTAAGGTTCGATTATTTGCAGCCATATTTTCTTGGGTTTGAGTGGGTTCAATTTTTGAGTAGTGTAGGACCACTAGAGGTTTCAAAATGGGTTCTTCAGTGTTAATTTATTAACCTAATCTATATTCTATGATTTTTGAGTGAAGTTTCTTTTCAATTTTAGGTTCAAATTCAGCATTTTTTCTTTTCCAGATCTTGTCTTGCAACATTGATGTCCATTTTGAGTGATTGATTGTTTTTGGGTTTTTTTTTGATTTTTTAAAATATTTTTTTGGAAGATGAATGAAATAAAAACACTTAAGAAATGAAAGGATAAAATAAAAGAAAATTTTATACTATATATTTAGAGAGAGAGAGATAAAAATAATAAGAATAAGAAAAGACAGAGAGCGAAAGAACACACAAAAAACAAACAAAAATAAAAACAAAAACAATAAAATCAGGGGATGGGATATTAAAAGAAGTACTAATAAAAAAGAAAAATAAATATATAAAAATAATTAAATAGAATAAAATGATCTTGGCTCTCCAGAAATAGTTCTAAAATTTGATCGAGTTGTCGAGCACGTTAAATTAGATGTTTAGTTTACTAGAATTTATGCAGTATAGCAGTAACCCTAGGACTTATTTCGATAGAGCCTTATATTATTAATTCAAAATTATAGTTTTGATTATAAAATGATAAGGGGAATGGGATTTTTGAAAACATGGGATTTTATTATTTAATATGCCAAAACAAAGAGGAAGGCGATAAAAACAAAGTAGAAGTTAACAGAAGTAATTAAATGTGATCAACTGCAGGAAATCTTATGATGCTCATCCTTCATCACTTAAAAAGATAGGGTTATGATATTTTAATCCCTGGTTTGTAACACCTAGAAATAGAATGTTGCTGAGTTTATTCTAAGATACCTCCTAGGGTTTGGTTGGAAACATACAATGATTCACCAGATACCGCCAATGATTGGGTGATTTGTGTTCGACTTCATAACTGAAACTCACCAAGGAAACACATGAAGAACTCAATTCATTGTGCAGTTTTGTATGTTATTTCAATGTGTTACCATGAATTGAAATTACATTTCCATGATAGTATTTATGTGAGTTCAATTAAATAATATTAACCACACAAACACTACAATTGAAAGGGGGAATAAGAAGTGGTGAATGGTGTGTGAAACATCACATGAATGGGTACCCCCAAACATGATCATATGGGTTGATCATGAAATACCAATAAATCAATAAATAAAATAATAAAATAGTATGATTAAAAACAACATAACAACCTGGAATTAAAAATATTGTTCAAATATTACAAACATGAAGCTTGGGATTTACATCATGTTCCTCTCTGGGTGATCACAAGGTATTTAGAAATACATGGGAGGGGAGGAAGAAGAAGATATTGAAGTAGCACTTCCAATGACCTCAAAAATGTCAAGGTATGATTATAAGACTCCTTTGGAACTCCAAAATGGTAGCACATTTCCTCTTGGTATAACTCCAAAATGGATTACCCAAGGTACCAATTTATAGGCAAAGTGGGAAGTAGTTTTGGGCACCCTGATTTTGAAAATCTTCTTGTTCCATGGTTTTGGCCAGTCATAAAGTCTTAAATAAAATTATAAAAAACTAAAAATTTGTTGAATGAAATATTTTATACCTTCATATCAAATTTGTAGGTCATATCTGGTATATTATAAGAGATATTTTTAATATACAGAGGAAAAGTTTTGATCCCGTGCTGATTCATTTTATTGGACAGATTAGTTCATATGGGCTTCTTAATGGACTAATTAGTATTGGGTTCCTTAATAAAAGTTCTATCCCAATGAGATATGGATATTATTACAAAATTTCAGATCATTTGGATTCACGTAATTCTCGTATCAAGCAAAATAGTGGACATGTTTGGATGGGCTTCCATACAGTTTGGCCCATTTTCCTTCTGTATTATTTTGGGCTCTCCGAATCACCTCCATCTTCAATAAAATCATCAAAACAAGTGAAATTTATATTTTTAAGAGTGAAAATATAAATATTATTTAATCAATCATTAATTTAAATTTGTTATTAGAATTATAAATTTCAATACAAAACCAGTTTAATACATTGGTATAAGGGTGAAATAAAACAGTGAATCGTGGTACAATCAGGATCATATTGGTGAGGTGTGGTCTCTCCACCTAGATTCTTGAGGGATTACATGAGATATATGATGGAAGATTTTGCCCCCTCAATTGTGGAGTGTAGTGGTGTGGTGCGATTCCTCCACACATATTCTTGCATAGTTTCACATGATGTTAGGCATCAGAAATAGAAATTTAGAGATCTAGGATGACTCTTCATTCATAGCAGGGAAGTGGAGATGGATATCCCCTTTCTCTCTTTTTTGGGCTTCTTACTGAGCATACTTGGGTTATTATTATAATTTTGTATCATGTTCTGATTTATATGCCTTCATGGTATTGAGATGACTACTCTCTATTTATGGTTTATGTTTCATAATTTTATAGTGTCCTATTGTGTATGTTTATACCCACCCCATCATAGGATCATCCCACACATGTCATGTCTTATGTAGATAATGTGATTTTCATTGGATTCATTTGTGGACCAGGATAAGGAGGTGCTTATTTGGAGATTATTTATGCTATACAAACCTTGGATTGATCCATGAGTTAATTTTGGTTAGCTTCCCCCCACCCCATCATGTTGTTAGGAGGTTAGGTTCTTTTTAGTTTTGGTGGGCTTGTATTTAGTCCTTTTTCATTAATTATACTTCTTATTTTACTATAATGTAGGATATATGTTATGAATGCATTTCGATTATGTTTTTTTTACCTTTCTACATTATACTAGTGTATGTAGATGTGTGTGTGGGTGTAGGTACTTAGGATAAAGACTCTTATATGTTTTATATGCCTAATTGATGCTAATCACTATCCCTTAGCCTATTATAGGTGGGATTGGGGTTTCTTACTTGTCTTACTGCTGGACAAGAAGGCCCAGATGGGTTGGGTCATGATAGGGTGGTATCAGAATGGTCATCTTAGGACCGAATTTTAGAGATTTTATAGCTATGAGGATTAGTTTGGGAAATATGGAAGAAATTTTAAAATGTCATGAGTTTAGATTTGATGATAGGTAACCTAGTGTTGGTGTGGAAGCTAATATATCCATTCAAAAGGGTTCTGATAACTTTCTTTTTGACTTGGAACATATAAGAACTTGTTATAGGGAAAACATTTTCATATGAATCATCTAACATCCTGACCCAGATAACCCATCCATCTAGGCTCTGAACCAAAATTCAGCAAGATCCAAAGGGAATTCTTAATCCACATAGGTTGGAGACTAACACCTAATAATCAAACAAAAACCAAAGATAATGATTTTTTATAACTTGAAAAATAAACATAACATATATATATAGACACACACACACACATAGAAGAAATAACTGATGGAATAAAAACCATAATAAGTATATTATCTAACTGAAAGATTACAATAGAACTGATAGAACTCAAAAAAGTCTAAAAAACCCAAATTATGGGTCTAATAGAAAAGGAAAATTGAAACAAAGACAACTAATCCTTGATAAAATGTGGGAAATTCCCCACCAGCTACCATATCCAACTGACATAAAACCTCACCACCACAATGCATCACTTTTCCTTTTCTTGCATCAAAAGTCATAACTAGGTATACACATCACCAATAGGGTGTATATGGTGTGATCTAAAAAGGCTCAGTAGGATCCCACATGGCTATTCAATATCAAGTATCTATAAAAAAAATCCAAATATTCTCAATTTAAAGAAAACATGGCATGATAAATGATAAATTATTTTATATCAGAAGCAAGGAAAATATTTTCCTTTTTTTCTAAATTTCACAATAAAAGCTAGGAAAAACAATTTTAAAGAATTATTTCAATACATATTTTCCAAGGTCAAAGTTGGTATATCAAATCTAGAATAATACAAATCCAAATAATAATGGTTAATAGGACACGAATCCCAATATTTTAGGCTATAAGACTAATCATACTATGATCATTTACTAGTAAGAACTCAAGCCCCTGGAATAATAGGCCTAGGGAGAAGAGGAACACCTCATGAGTAAACCCCCCCTAATAATGGAAATATCAAGTCCCTAGAATAATTGGACTTGGGAGTGGAGGAACACACCATGAGTGAACCTCTCGATAGTAAAATGGATAATGGCTCTAATATACACCTTCTAACTATGTAACAACCTAGCCCCAGACAGCTTAAAGCCAGTTTCTTCTATCAATTACATTGGCATGATTATAAGGAATCAAGCCCTGAAGGACCAGTCAGTTTAGTAGTCTTGGAAAACCATATACATAACTGATAATTGTATTACAAATAGATACACTAATTACAAAACATATTTTTTCTTCTAAAAAAATAATAAAACATTTTGGATAACTCTAATCCATCTAGTATATTCCTGTATATCTTTCATAGTATGCTTCTTAGATTCCTGGGGAAATAAATATAATAAGGGTGAGCTCAAATTCTCATTAAGGTAAAAATATAGTAGAAGCAATAATAAGTCAATGAGAATAGTCAATATGGAAAGGTAAATAACCTTAAATACATTCCATTAAAATAACTAGATAAGGAAAAATAAATATGACAAGGTATGAAACAAAAACACATGAAATTAATCAATGAAGTAAAATGAAATGTATCCATTGATATGTCAATGAAAAATCTCATTGATGAATAATAATTGAAACTATTATGAGGGAAATGATTTATTAATGGAAGTCGTGTCTAAGGAACAAGAGGGTCTATTACAGTCAATACCTTTCACAATACGGTTTAAAACTAAGGTTAAAAACCCATTTGTATAATTATTCATCTCATGAGAACATGTTGATTCATTGAGGAGCTATATAACATCTGGGATCCACCCATAATTTCCAGTCCAAAGACTTTCTCATATTTAATAACCCATATAAATAATATTCCTTATCACATAAAATTATTAAATGATGAATACAGATCTATCAATAATTTCAAAATTAATCAAATAACTATAAAATTATGCACCATATGTATAATGGTATATGGTTTAGGCAATAATAATATCCATTACAAATGTTATGGATAATTAGGATAAATTCAATTCTCAATGATCGTATGAAGTTGAATATTTCAAGGGGACTTCAATAATGAATCGAGTAATTGAATGTGAATATTATCCTTGGTTAAATCAACAATAAACTATCCAGAGGAAGAATAATTATGGTATCAATACAACAAACCCCAGTGGAGTCAAATAGAGGGTTGTTTTCATTGATGAAATAAAATATTAACTTTTAAAAATATTCTTGAGGAAAATATCCTTTATTTTGAAAAATATTTGGAAAATATTTTTCTTTAAAAATAATCCTTTTAAACATGAAAATTAGGCTTCAAATAAATGGAAAAGAATGAATTCGTACATGTCTTATGAGGTAAAAAATATTCCTTTTGTATGGAAAACGGTTAGAAAATGCCTTATTTGGAAAGCGATTAGAATATTCTTTTGAAAACATTGGTAAAATAAAAAAATGGAAAAATTTTTGTTACCAAATAATTTTAAAAACATTTTGGAAGCATTTTAATAAACAATGGTTTTTAGAAGAAAATAGGTTGTTTAACTAAAGAGACAAATAAAGTAGGGTGTTTTGAAAACATTTTCTAGAAAATTTTGAGTTTAAAATAATTGAAGATTTGTGCTAATAATTAAATATATTCATAAATAAATATAGAATAATGAAAGGGTATTTTTAATAATGTTTATATAATTTCCTCGAATGGAAATTCCATTGAAATATTATTAAAGTTATTATTGAGGTTAATAATCTTTAAACATTCCAAAGTGTCCCATTCCACTTTGAAACATCCTAAATCATAACCTAATTAAGGTATAAAATAAAATGAAAGTCATAATATCATTATATTAATGATATTAATGATATATCATGTAAAGGTTAGTACATACACCATATAAAAGAAACTAGGTGCATAATAACAATTAAGCCTCAATGGGATGTAAATTGAGACAAAAATACCTTACATATGAATCAAAAGACTCAAAAGTGATAATAATAAAATGAAACATCTAAATACCATGAATATAAATTAATTCATGATATAATATATCAAAATCAGTAGTATTTACACCACAAAAAATAAATAAGTGTTGAATATGACATTTATCTCACTAATGTAAAAGTGGTATGGAAATCATTATCTTGTGTTTCCTTTCGGGTGAAAGTCCTTTAACTTCCTATATAATAAACTTTTGTTAATTTTATACTTTATTCAAAACATTTTTCATGTTTATAATTAATTTTATTTTACTTATTACCATGTTTTTTATAACTACTTAAACAACTAAGTTTACAATGGGTGTTTTTGACCAAATTCGGTTTATGTGTCAGAACAACTACTGTTGGTCAAAAATGGTCAAAGAGGTTATTATATAACATCTTCAGAATAATAAAAATGACATAATTATCATATTTATACATCAATTATACATTTAAAATCAATCATTAAATATGGTTATAAAAATAATCCAACGTTACAATCATAGAGATGGTAGGTGGTACGTACGTATGAGTAACATTCCTATTTTTTAAATGACCATTGTGGAAAGAAGGTAAGTAACTCAAATATTTACAGAATTATCATTATATAATAAATACCATATTATTTAATCATATGTAATTATATATATAATTCAGTTATATAAAATGAATCACATCATGTCAAGGAGGCGATAGTCCATACGTCTATGAACGATATTATCCCTTTTAAAGTGTGTGAAAGGGTAATAAAGAAGGTGATATATATATATATATATAATTTAAAGAAATATAATTATGTAATGAATATATTATTTAGGTTTTTCATGTCACTTATGTTTAATTATAACCATTAATTTATACATTCCATGTCTCATGTGAATGAATCATATCGCTTTGAGGGGGTGGTAGTCCACACTTCCTCAAACGATGTTATCGTATTAACATAAAATGGAATTATTAAATTTATTTTTTATAAAAGGTTTAAATAAGTATAAATACATAATAAATATCATATATAATATATATAAACAAATTTTCCATCATAATGACCACCATGAGAGGCGATAAGGGAAAATTGAATAATTAATGTTTTGTGATGCAGTAGTCTGTCGTACATAGAAACAGTATGTTCACATCCTTTAGATGGAGGTGTAGGTATAAACCTTATAATATAAACATCCTAGTATCATTAGGATACTATATTTTTGTACAAGAATATAAAAAATAGATTTTAGAGGGTGGAGAATGGAAATGAATCAAAAAATCTTGAGAGAAGATGTTACCTCTTAATTGGGTAACTACCTTTATTTTCAACCAAAATCTTCCTTGGATTAATTTCTACCAAAATCTAGGCTTATAGGTATAGGGTAGGTATGTTGGGAGACTATTTGGGATGTTCATGGCCTAAACTAAGAGGTTTGAGGGGTGTGAAGAAGTGAGAGAGGTGGTGGGCTTTTATATGGAAGGAAAAGGACTCACTTGGAATTTTAGAAAACAAGTTAGGTGTGAATAGGTTATTACCTAATAAAAGTCAAAAAAAAATCAAAAACAAATATATAATGGAAGGTTTTTGGACTAATTATGGAAATCTAATGTGTGTTGGACAAGTTTCTAGGTCATTTAGGCCCTCAAGATAAAGGTTTAGTCCATTATTATGTTCAATTTAACCTTAATAATTGTAATTAATTTTAATCACTTTCACTAATATTTTTGGTCAAAAACAATGTTTTCCTTATTGTAACATATAAATTATTCTGATTAAAAAATATGAAATCCATTTTTATAAATTCTAATCACAGAAGTGGAAGAAATTAAATTAAAATTAATCCCGCAGACGAGACGACAATGCGGGTTTTTAAATAAAAATATCTGAAAGTTTAGTATATTTTGTATAATAAATTTCAAAGTTAAATAGATACCATTAACCTAAATTTTATTAATTTATAAAAATATTATCTAATTAAACTTTAAAACCAATCAAAAACATAAATTAACCTTATAAATTAATTATATTAAAAAGTAGTTTTGAAATAAACTTCAGTATTTTCAACTATTCATTAAAAAATGAAATGTCTCAAAAAAATATCAAAAATTCATCATAACCTAATTATTATGTTTCTATTTCAAATAATAAGTTTATTTTGACATATTAAATCAATTAAAGTATTAAAATTCATATTTAAAATGGGTTCACCATTAAAAGGAAGTAAAATTTCTTTTATAAAAATATAGGTTTTTATGTGTAAAATAGGGTTTTTATTATCTTATTCATATCAAACCTAATTTATGAATACCAAAAACATTTTATTGAATATATAACATATTTATTTAATTAAAATAATTAAATAATGTTAATTACATTCATTTATTAGGATAAAATAGTTTCTTGAGCATAAAAATTGTTTTATATATATATAACCATTACATTTATATTCAATTGGTTCTTATATTAATTTGTAATTAATTTTTAACCTATGAATTAATTTTATATTATTATAAACCATATATTTTCATAAGTTAATTAATAATATTCATAACTTATAACATAACAGTTATGTTATATCATATTATATTAAATAATAAAATTTTAATAATAAATTGTTATTTGGTGAAACTCGGTCTTGCATGAAATGCAAGATATCAAGGAAGGTAGCTATTGCATATAACACAAGCTACTGAGAAAGGTTTATATTATGTGTAACACATTTTAGCTCGGTGTTTCAAGCATGAAATTTATTATAAATATTAAACATATTATAAAGTATCCAGATATTATATTACCTTACACGCTTGATGTTGTGTGTCACACATGCTATTGAATACAAGGTTCTTACTTCATTTTTTGGGGAGTCACATTCTCCTCAAATTATTTAAATTACATCCTCACAATTTAAACTAGATCATGGTGATAGATTGTTTGATACTTCCAATGTTTGAAATCCTATATCATGAGAAGGGTTTATAAGTCATCCTTTATAAAAGAGAGAATGAAAATTGAAAATGTCACATGGACTACCTTGTAACTAGGTCTCTAAGTAGGAAAAAATAATAGGAAAGTAGAGATACATACATGGAGGGAAAATGTAAATATTCATAGGGAGTTATTAATTTCACCAATCACAAACAAGTAATTGATCAATGGAAATTTGAGATCCTCATAGCCATAAATTTGAGATGGTTTAGTAGACCATTGGTTCAACGGAAATTAAGGTATTAGGGAAACCCATTTTTTAATCATTTTTCTATTATTGTTTATTTCTTTTACTAAAAAATAATATAAAAAACTATTATCACTTGATAGGTTTCAATTCCATATGAATAATCCTAACTTTTGGTTGTGATTCGATCAAATTCTAATTCATCCCTTTAATCCCAAAAAATTAATTACCAATAATGAATTTTTTTATTCCTGAATGACTAAAAGAAACTTTTAAAGGATCGTAAGGCCTATAAAATAGTGAAAAGTATTACTATATATATTTTACTATCTCCCAAAATAAATATGGTTAATATATTAATTTCTAATCCTCAAAAGTGTTACTATTAGTTCATCATTAATATTTATTCATTAAATTATTTAACTAAAAACAATGAAAATTAATAAGGATATTGTGTAGGTCCATGGTTGGTGTGAAACCCTTTTCGTTCTTCGATCATGGGTTCAAGACCTGCGGCCTTGTAGGATTTTATTGGTTATCACTTGGCTTATATTTTGTTCTTTTCAAAACCATATTAATATAATTTCCAAAAAATATATGATGGAAATCCTTGAAATTAGGTTAATCACTAAATAGAATTTTAACTAAGGTTTTCAATACAACCTTAATACATAAATACATCATCCACTTATTTCTACATAGATCTTTCCATGTTATAGATTTTATCCTATAGGATATGGAATTGAATTGGGTAATTTGTAGGTTTCTCACATTTAAAACAAAGAACTATAAAGTATTTCTTAGGATTCACTAAATTTACTTCCATCATACTCTTCATTTTTTCCTCAGCAATACTTTTCTTTATGTCCTTCTTTCCCACACATAAATCATTTATATGTTCCATTGAGACACTTTCATGGGTTTCTCCTTAAACACTTATCACATGTTGAAAGTTGATCCTTTGTTTCTACATGGTCTCCACCACTCGAGCTCTTATCATCCTCCATCCTTCTCTTATTTGGTGCGCTCGAGAGTTGGTAAAGGTATATATTATTAATAATATTTTGGGAAAAATGATTTGGAATAAAAATAATACCCTTCACTCCTGTAAAAACATCATTTGGTTTCTCATTTTCACCACCTTTTCCTTCATTTTATATGTTATCTTTAATCCTTCGGGTTACATCCATTGACTAAAACTAGAAATAATAGTGTGAGAAACAATAGTCATAATGAGAAAAGTGTATAATTATCTATAAGATATATAAATCATGACACATTATTTTTAAATATAAAACACCTTAGGTTTATCCTTAATTATTCATTTTCAAAATACTTTCAAATTTTTCATAATGGTTTGTAAAGAGAACGTGGATTATCCTAATAATATCCCCCATGAGTGTCTAACTAGGTACGTAGTAAGGCCCATTGTCATGTATCGGGTTATCTTGATTTAGGCCTAGAACACCTTTTTGGAGTTGTGTTGGTCAAAAATCCCTCAAGGTATCATTGAAGAATTTTTGAGGTGATTGTGTTTGTTGACAAAGTGGACAACTGTATTGTGATTGTTGAAAAAGCAAACCATGACATACAAATTTTTTGAAAAAGGGGATTTCATGGTGGAATGCTGAGTTCAAGAGTTGTGGTTAACGATCAATGTTTGATTCATGAATTTTGATAAAGGAATAGGATGATCTGGAGGCGGTACAAAAAAGAACAGATACAAGGTGGCGCCATTTTCCAGTGTTTGCCAAATTTTTGGTCCTGAAAATCGAAAAATGAAGAAAAGTGGTTTTTGGAAAAGGGACTTGCACGCCATGTACTTGATGGATTGAAAACTTGAGCGCCATATGTTTTTCAAGATTAGATCATCAAAATATGGAAAAGGGATAAGGGTCGTGCAAGTATTGAGTTGGTCATGCAGGTGACTTGCGTGCCAAGACAAAGGACTTGCGCGCCGGTGCCTAGGAGGATTGGAAACTTGCACGCCTATTTTTTTCAAGATCATAACTTCAAAATATGGAAAAAGAAAGAGGTTTGCACAAGTTTGGAAGTGGGTCGCGCAAGTGACTTGCAGGGGAAGAGACTTGCGCGCCGAGACTTGCGCGCCGAGGGTTGACTTGCACGCCGTCGCGCAGGGTGGTCAAATTGCCTATAAATACTGGACCACCCCTCCTCATTTCTCAACGGAGTTCAACACTTTGAGAAATTAGAGCTCCCTTCACACAGGTGTAGTGGTCGCGCAAGTGGTGGTGTGTCACGCAAGTGGAAGTTGCACGCCATATTTGAAAAAGGGAAATTGTTGGTAGTTGCGTGCCAATATTGAATTGGGCGTAAAAGGAAGTGTGCCGCGCAAGTTTGGAGTTGAAGAAGCTTGTGTCGTGCAAGTGTGTGAGGTGGAATTGCACACTAGTTGTGACTTGGGCACTGATACTTGCACGCCGAGATAGACTTGCGTTCCAAGTAAGGTTTATTTCCGAAAGTGATTTTCGGGCTGCGTGGAAGCTGGAAGTTTGCCCGATACCTTCGGTGCAAAGAGAGATTCATCTACGGGTGAAAGTTGGACTTCAACAGAGCATCCACATACGATAGAGGATGCATTATTTCATGAAAATTAAGAGACCTATAGGTCTATAAACTATGAGTGGATTCCTTCTAGTGCAATGAGCAAAGGAAGAGGAAGAAGGTGATCCTCTCCACCGACAGTGATCCAGAGAGAGAGAAACAGGGAGTGACCCTTGGGAAAGTAGTAAGCTGACCCTAAACCTTGTAAAGGTAGTGAGCCTGGGACATAGTGACTGCTCCCCGATCCTTGTATCCACATCTAGTGAAGATTAGTGGAATTTGGTATGACCGGAAACTTGTCAGCGTATGCTCCTTAGACGTAGCCCAGTGATGGTGAACCAAGTAAAAATCGATGTGTCCTATGCATGCTTTAATTTATGTTTATATTTTGCAATAGTAAAAAGAGAGAAGAGTGTTTTTCTTAACAGCGAAACAAGATCAGAACAGGCTTTAATTTTAAATTAGTCATACCTGATTCACCCCCCCTCTCAGGGTATTCAGCCTTGTGAACATAACAAGTTGTTACTTCTAGGTACATATATTATAGAACCACATCCACTTATAGTATTAATACAAGGATGTATTTCTAGGAATACCCACATAATCTACACATCACCAAAATTCTTGGGTTTTCATATATACTTGTCCTAAAATTCTATCTTTGGGTTATGTTCTATAACAAAATTTTTACTAAATCTAGTTCTCAAGGTTTCTACTAAACATTAATTGATACCAACTATAACAACCCATCCCCAAATAGCCTAGATTTGGTGTCTTCTATCAATTACACTAGTATGATTACAAGTAATCATGCCTCTAAGGACCGATCATTTTAGTAGTCTTGAAAAAATAGATATATAAATGAGAATTGTATTAAAAATGGATACACTAATTACAACATATTTTTTTCTTATAAAAAAATAAACAACTTCAAGGATAACTATAATCAATCTATTATATTCCTTAATACTTTTTATTGTAATCTTCTTAGATTCCTATAGAAAGAAACATAATAAGGGTGAGCTCAAATGCTCAGTAATGGAAAAATATAGTATTAGAAATAATAAATAAATGAGAATAGTGAATAAGGAAAGGTAAATAACTAGAAATACATTAATTCAAATAAATATATAAAGAAAAATAAATATGGAAAGTTATGAAACTGAAACAGATTCCATTAATCAATGAACTAAAATGAAATGTATCCACATATATGTCGACACAAAATCTAATGGATGAATAATAACTGAAACTATTATGAGGGAAATTTTTTCTTAATGGACATCATGTATAAGGCATATGAGGACCTATTACCATCGATACCTTTCACACAAAGTTTTAAAACTAAGGGTAGAAACCCATTTGTAAAATTATTCATCTCATGAGAACCTGTCGATGCATCGAGGGTATATATAAAGTCTGAGCTCCACCCATCATTGTCGGTCCAAATCATTTCTCATATTAAAGAACCAAAATAAATAATATGACATGTCTAATAATCATATTTAATGAGGAATAAATATCTATAAAAAATTCCCAAATTAATCAAATAACTTTAAAATAAGGCACTATATGTACAATGGTATACGGTTTAGGAAATAGTAATATCCATGATAAATGCTATAGATAATTAAGATAAATTCAATGCTCAATGATCATATGAAGTTGAATATTTCAAGGGGACTTCAACAATGAATCTATGAAGTGAATTTGAATAATATCCTTGGCTAAATCAATAATAAACCATCCATAAGAAGAATAAGGATGGTATTATACAACAAACCCAAGTGGAGTAAAATAGAGGGTTATTGTCGTTGATGAAATAAAAGATTAAATTTTAAAAATAATCTTAAGGAAAATATCCTTTTATTTTGAAAAAAAATTGAAAATATTTTTATTTAAAAATAAAACTTTTAAACTTGAAAAGGATTCTTCAAATAAATGACAGTGGATGAATTGATACATGTCAAATGAGGTAAAAAAAGAATATTCCTTTTCTACAACAAATAGATAAAAAATACGTCATTAGTAAAGAAACAAGACGATTACTTTGAAAACAATGGTAAAAGAAAAAATGTTACAATTAATTTACTTAATATTTTTAAAAAAAATTGAATTTTTTTTAATAAATAATGGTTTTTAAAAGAAAACAGGTTCTCCGACTAAAGAGAGAAATAATGTCGGGTTTTCTAAAAACATTTTCTAAAACATTTTGAGTACAAAATAATTGAAGATTGGTACTAATACTTGAAAATGTTCATGAATAACCATATAATAATGAAATGGTTTATTAAATAATGGTTATATAATTTCCTTGAATGGAAATACCATTGAAATATCATTAAATTTATTACTAAGGATAGTAATATTTAAACATTCCAAAGTGTCTCAGACCACTTTGAAACATCCCAGATCATAACCTCATAAAGGTATAAAATTAAATTAAAGTCATAATATCATTATCTTAAGTAGATTCATGATATATCATTATATAACATATACAGAATAATAACCGTGACATAATTATCAAATTTATACATCAATTATACTTTTAAAATCAATCATTAAATATGGTTATGAAAATGAGCCAATGTTACAATCATAGAGACAGTAGGTCGTACGTACTCATGAGTAACATTCCTAATTTTAAATTATCATTGTGGAAAAAATGTAACTAAAATCTTTACAAAATTATCATTATATAATAAATACCATATTATTTAATCATATATACTTATATATATAATTATGTGATGTAAAAGGAATCACATCATGTTGAGGAGGCGGTTGTCTACACATCCACAGACAATGATATCTCTTTTAAAGTGTGTGAAAGGGAAATAAAAGAGATGATATATATATATCTATATTATATTACCCTAAATATAATTATGTCATGAATATATTATTTTTGTTTTTTTTCTGTCACTTATTTTTAATTATAACCATTTATTTATACATTCCATTTATCGTGTGAATTAATAACATCATTTTAAGGGGGCAGTTGTCTACACTTCCTCAAACGATGTTATCATATTAAAGTAAAATGGAAAGTATTAAATATATATATTATAAAAGGTTCAAAGAGGTATAAATACATACTAATTATCATATATAACATATATAAATAAACTTTTCATCATAATGGCCACCATGAGAGGAGGTAAGAGAAAATTGAACAATCATCATTTCATGAGGCAGTAGTTCACCGTAAAAAGAAACAGTATGTTCATTTCCATTAGATGGAGGTGTGTGTAAGTGTAGGAAAAAAATATATTAAAAACATCCCAGTATATTTATAATATTTTTTTTGTACAATAATATAAAAAAGATATTTTTGGGGGTGGATAATGAAAATGAAACTAAAAATCTTGAGAGAAGACGTTACCTCTTAATTGGGTAACTACTTTTGGTTAAAACCAAAATATTCCTTGGATTTATTTATACAAAAATGGAGGCTTATAGGTATAGGGTAGGTATTTTGGGAGACTATTTGGTCTGTTAATGGTCGAACCTAAGAGGTTTGAGAGGTGGGAAGAAGTGGGAGAGGTGGTGGCCTTTTATAGGGAAGGAAAATGACTCACTTGGAATTTTTGGAAACAAGTTACGTGTGCACATGTTCTTACCTAAAAAATTAAAAAAACAAAGAAACTCAATAATGGAATGTTAATGTCATAATTATTGACATCCAATGAGTGTTGGACAAGTGGATAGGTCATTTGGGCCCTTAAGATAAAGGTTTAGTCCTTTATTAAGCTCAATTCAACCTTAATAATTGTACTTAATTTTAATAACTTTCACTAATATTTTTGGTCAAAAAAAGGTTTTTCACATTAGTAATTATAAATTATTCTAATTAAAAATATGGGATCAATTTTTCCAGAATAAAATTAATCCCGCATATGGGACGACAATGCATGTCTTAATGTAAAAACATCTGAAAATTTGCTATGTTTTTATAATCAATTTCAAAGTGAAATTGATCTAAATAACATAAATTGTATTAATTTATAAAAAGATTATCTAATTAAACTTTAAAACAAATAAAAACATAACTTAACCTTATAAATTAATTATATTAAAAAGTAGTTTTGAACTAAAATTCATTATTTTTAACTATTCATTAAAAAATGAAATGTCTCAGAAAAATATCAAAAAATCACCCTAACCTAATTATTATGTTTCTATTTCAAATAATAAATTTATTTTGACATATTAAATCAATTAAAGTGTCAAAATTCATATTTAAAACGGGTTCTCCATTAAAAGGCATAAATTTCTTTTATAAAAATATAGGTTTTTATATGTAAAATAGAGTTTGTTCTTATCTTATTCATATCAAACCTAATGGATTAATATAAAAAAAATTGATTGAATATATAAAATATATATTTAATTAAAATTATTAACTAATTTTTATTACATTAATTTATTAGGATAAAATAGTTTCATGAGCATAAAAATGGTTTTATATATATATAAACATTTTTTATATTCAATTGGTTCCAATATTCATTTATAATTAATTTTTAACCAATGAATTAATATTATATTATTATAAACCATATATTTTCATAAGTTGGTTAATACTATTTATAACCACTAACATAATAGCTAGGTTATATCATATTATATTAAATAATAATATTTTAATAATACATTATTATTTGGTGAAACTCAGTCTTGCATGTAACGCAAGATATCAAGGAAGGTTGATCTTACGTGTAATATAAGCTATCAAGAAAGGTCTCACTTACATGTAACACATGCTAACTCAGTTTTACATGCATGGGATCTATTATAAATAGTAAACATATTATAAAGTATCTGGATATTATATTAACTTATGTGCTTATTGTCACATTTCATACTTGTTATCGAATAAAAGGTTTTTTACTTCAGTTTTTTTGGGGTGTCACAACCTAAGTACTCAATGATTCCCATGTTCTCTATTTCACAGAAAAAATTAAAATGGTTTTTCACAATAAATTTTAAGAAATGATTTTCTTTTATCAATTCGACTTTGAAAACACCCATTTTCCTTTACCAAAACCAAGAAAAACCATATTTTATAAAAGAACCATTTATTCACACAAATAAATCATGCTAGTTTATTTATAAATTAATTTATAAAACAATAGAAATAATGGTTCATTCAAAAAAGTCTAGATACAGAACCACCCACATCAACTTGGGTTGAATTCTACCCATAATGGGATCCAACAAAACCATAAGGAAAGCAAAAAAAAATAATGGAGGTCCTAGAATTTATTTCCACATCTTAGAATTTTGTTACATAAAAGAAATTGTTGACAGAGAGGTTAAATCACCACATACCTCAAGAACCACACACGTCGCACCACAACCAAAGTAAGTAATGAACCCCATAAGAATATCACACAATAGATCTAGAAGAATCACATGAAAATCAATACATGATCAAAAAATTCCATAAATGTGGTCTAAAACCACTACTGCGACCAATGAAGATTAATAAGAAGAAAGGTCTCTTACCTAGAGAAATGCAGACCAACCACCACAGAGATCAAGTTATGAACGATGTGATCCAAAAGGAGCAGAGACACCCAAAATCACCTAAAACAGCCAAGGTTTTGAGGTAAGGATGATTGAGAGAGAATGAATTGTGATTCAAGCTTGCAGCACATAAAACCTACTAAGCATAAAGGTTTTATGTCATAAACTATGAATTTACAACATAAAATCTCCATAAAACATGTATGCTAAAAAACACATCACCTCAGGTTAAAAATCTTGGTCGATATATTTACAATGTAAAATGGGGTTTACAACATAAATATATATACAATTAAAACTGTTTCATTGATTGTTCCCAGTGGCACATTTATAATGTAAATATGTCTAATGGTGTAAAATGGTCTCGTGGGCAGTACCAGACCTAGGTTCTACATAAATTCCCAAAAATAGCTAATAATCCCTCTGAACCTGAAAACACAATCTTAAACATAAAAAGAGAATACCTTAAAATCCATGATGTTATAATCTCCACATCATAAGACTTTCCATCCCATGGAATTCGTGTGAAATAAGGGAGATCAAGAAAGAGGTAAGGTCACTGCTCCCTCAATAATTATTTTCACTCTCAAGTCTCGTGATTATTTGATTTGTGTCATAATAATACTATAAACAATGGGATAAACTTCCCACACAATACTTTCACTTGAGAAGAAATGATCTCCACCAGCTTCTCTATAACTAAAACATCTGGCTCCAACTAGATCTCTTACCAACTCAGAATGTGAGAGGGATTATGATGGTACTTCTTGAGCTGAGATATATGAAAAAATCATGGATCTATCAAATCATATGGAAACTCCAACGAATAAGAAAACTATCCAAGATTATTAGAGACCAAAAATGGTCCAACATATCATAGATATAGATTTAACTATTTTCCAAGATAATAGTTACCCAACTAATGATAAATTTTTAGTAAAACCTATTCACCTATGAAAAAATCCAAAGGACAGTATTGGTGATCTGCATTTGATTTTTTACCAATTTTTCTCTATAACCAAACACCAATGTATATCTTTAATCCCCACTAATGTCTCCTAAAAAAGACTTAGTCCCACAAAATATGCCTCACCCACCTCTTTAAAATAAATAGGTGATCTACACAAGCAACCATACAAATAATTTAAGCGAGATATTCTGATCAATGAATGATAACTATTGTTATATTAAAAAATAACTGGTCCCATATGGATATCCCATGATCCACTAAATCCCAAGATGCATGCATAGAGAATATCCTCTAGGATATGAGTAGCATGCTCTGTATGAACACCTGTCTATGGATGGTAAGTTGTGCTCAACTAAACCCAGGTTCCAATCACCACTTGGAGACTCTTCTAGAATAGGGAGATAAATCTGGGATCACTATTTGAAATAAAGGTAGAGAGAACCCCAAGTAACCTCACAATATCCTACACATATAGCCTACCAAGATATTCAAACTTATTGGTGTTCCTGATCAGAATAAAATGGGTTAATTCCATCAACCAATCAACTACTACCTAGATAGCATTCTTCCATTAGGGAGTCTATGGAAATCCAACAATGAATTCCATGTACTCCTTGTCTCATTTCCAAAACTAGAACTATAAGAGGCTAGATAAAAAGAAAAGGTTTCAAATGATCAACCTTTATCTATGTTCTAGTGTAACAGTGAGACATATAATCTACAATGTCGAACTTCATACCCAGCCACCAGAAACATCATCTAATATCATAATAAATCTTCATGGTTCCCATATTAATGGACCATGAATATCTATCACAACCATAAAACATTGATCTCCGAAAAGATATCAGGCTGAAAACCAATCTCCAAATCAGAGAATACTATCAGAAGTGAGAGACCAACCAAAAATAGTCTCCCCACTATAAATAGTTTCTTTGATCCCCCTGAACTCATCATCTTGTTACTAACCCTAAATAATATACTCAATGAGAGATGATGATAACTGAAAAATGGTCATAACTATACCTAAAACATTCTCTTAATAATCTATATGCAGCTAAGTGAAGAGTCCCATGAGGATACACTCTTCCTTTGATTCTAAGAAAGACTATGATTATACTTTCCATTTAGGAGAATTCATGGGGACATTCCCATTCCACAGGGAATATGCGATGTTGAAAATTGAAAGTCTAAAGGTATTCAACCCACTTCCTCTATCTAAGATTAAATTAATTTTAAGAAAATATATGTTTTATGATATTATGGCTAGAAAATACTGTAAATCTCTCCCATAAAAGATAATGTTTCCAAAACATAAGTGCATTAATAACCATGAAAATCTATAAATCATGAGTGGGGTAGTTATTATCATGTGTCCAAAATTGACGTGAATAATAATCCACCACATGATTATCCTGTATAATCACACAACCCAAACCATTATAATAATCATCATAGTATAATACATACCCCTTACCAAGCTCAAGTAAGATCAATATAGGTTCCAATATCAGAAGTATTTTCAACCCAATGAAAGAAGTCTGACACTTGTAATCCCATATTAATTTAACCCCTTTATTTTTAATAGAAATCAAAGGTGATTCCAACTTCAAGAAATCATTGAAGAACCACCGTTAGTATCTAGAAAGGGAAAAGAAGCTACATATCTAAAAGACTTTTTATCGATTCTCCCATGGAAAGGTAACCTTCGCCTTTTCAGGTTTAACTGATAATCCACATTCATAAATCACATTCCCCAAGAAATTTAATTCTTGGACCCAAAAAATAAATTTCAAAATATTTCAATACAAATGGTGACTAATTATGATTTCCAAAACTAAACTCAGATGGTGCTTATGCTCACGCTTATAACTCAAACAAACAAAAATATCTTCTATAAACACAACCATAATGGTTTCAAGATACCAGTGGAATATCTTATTTTTCATAACAATAAAAATGATTGGATAATTAATCAGAACGAAAGGAATCACATATATTTATAATGACCATACCTTCTTCTAAAATCTGTCTTTGGTATATCATACTCCCAAACCTTGAGTTGATGACAACCTGAACTAAGGTCAGTCTTCAAAAACCACTTCACCCCTTTTAACTGATCAAAAAAAATCCACATGGGGTAAAGGATACTTATTCTTAAATATCACATATTTAAACCTCTGATGGTCTATGCAAAATTGAAGTGAACCACCAACCATCTTGGAAACGAGCATTGGGGACTCCCATGACGAAACACTAGGGTGAACAAAACCTTTCTTTATTAGATCATATAATTGGATATTGAGATATTTCATCTCCATTGGATCCTTACGATAGGAGGTTATCAAGATCAGATATATACCTAACAATAGATCAATCATAAACACTACCTCTATCTCTAGAGAATGTCCAGAGAAGTCATCTTGGAAAACATTAGGAAATTCCCAAACAACTGTAGGAAGATCACTTAAAGAGGAAACATCATCAGGCTCAACTACAATGGAAGACAATAAACTACTCATCTCTGGATGGGATGGTCCTATACAACCAGACCTTGGATCCTAATATCCCTAAAACATCCAAGAGCTCTTATCAGTAGTAAAGAAAATTACATACAGATGAGAACAATCATCCTCAACCTAATGAGTGGTAATACAATCCATACCAATAATTATGTCAAACATATCTAGATCAATAATGAGAAAATCTAAAACTAAATCCATGCCATCTATCGATAGAGAAAAAGGACATTGAAACCCCTACTCTATCCTTATCCTAAGAGGTGTCACTAACTCTATGATAAAGGACATGATATCAATTATAAGTTTCCACACATAAATAAAATGGGTAGATATAAATGTGTGGGATGAACTAGTATCAAATAAATATTTTCATATAGAATATGTAACAAAAATGGTGCCTCTCACTATTGTTGGGCCCACATAAACCTCTACTGGAAACTCATCTACTGTGTGAAGGTGGTTCACTCATGAGGCCTATGGATAGATCCCTATAGACTTCGAAGCTTATGACTGCATTGTAGTGGACATTGGAGTTTATGATAATAGAACATATCTAGGAGTATACATATCCTAAAATAATTTTTGTATATGTCTGAAGTGTCCATAACCATTACACATTTTCATAGGAGTGGAACAAGAACGTCAGGTGTGCCCAACCTTGCCACACTGATAGAAAGTTGAGGGAACACTACTGGATATAGGTAATGGTTCATAGGTGTGATATTATTGAGAACTACTTTCACCACTTCTATGATGCTCATGAAACTTCCTCTTCTTTCCTTTTTCACCACTAAAGCTTCCACTAGGGAAAATAGAAGGGGTATAGAAGCCAATATTTCCTTCCATGTTCATCTCTACAATCATATCCTTGTGTACCATATCTTCATAGGTAGAAATATTTAGCATAAGTAACTATGATTTGATATTTTGTTGAAAACACTATAGGTACTTTTGAGTTTTCAACTCATCATTATTTACCACATCTAGAGAAAAAAGAACCAGCTCTAAAAACTGATTGGGATATTCTAACATTGATTGCTCTCATTACTACAAAGCGAGAAACTCCAGATACTTTCCCATCATGAGAGACTCTAGATAAAATTTATAGAATAAAGGGTTATTGAAACCCTTCCAATCCAAACTCATGTGTCTATCCTCCAATACCATGGAATCCTACCATCGCTTACTAGGACCCTCAATTCAGAAAGCCCTGAACTTCACCTTGATATTCTCAAGTGTATCCAAGAATTAAAAGATATGATAAATCATATCCAGCTAGTACTATACCTATTTAGGTTCATTCTTACCCTTAAATAATGGTGGTTTCTTGCATAGGAACTCTCAAGACTGATCCCTTTCTCCTCAATATTTTGGTTTCACCTCAATAGCTATATTCTAGACTTGAAATACATTATGTTCTACATCATGAAGTGTTATAATAATAGCCTCTATAAGATTATAATCTAGAGGTGGATTCCCTTGAGGATCATCCCTTGCACCCTTCTGTGAAACCTGTGGAAGATGTCTTAGAGGAATATCGCTGGATTCCAAAAATAGGAGAAATGATTAGGTAATAGGTAAATCTCAGTTCAAAATAGAAAATATATCCATAAAATGAGATCATGATCATGAACTCAACATAGAAGACACACATCCCAATATTCCATTGGTAACTTCTATCTTAACATGGAAAAAGTTGGCCAGTCACTCACAATAACCTACCTCTCATGTCCCGGTAATCTTATCCCATGCCAACCAACATCCCATGATTGAGAATAACAAGGATCTGTTACCAAAATTATTACATCCCAACCTAGATAACCTATCCATCTGATCTTTAAACCAAATTTAGGCAAGACCCAAAGAGCGTTCTTGAACCCCATAGGTAGGAAACTAGTGCCTGGGAATCAAATAACAACTAGAGGGAATGTTTTCAGCCAACCTAAACAAGATACATGGAATATATATATATATATATAACTAGTGGTATAAAAACAAGAATAATTATATGTCATAACTAAAATAAAACAAAACAAGTGATAAAACCCAAAACAGCCAAGACAAACCCAAAGTATGCGCCCAACAACAAAGTACAACTGAAACAAAGACAACTACTACATGTGATAATGAGGGAAACATACCAACATCTCACCACCAACCATCATACCCATATAACATAAAACATTACTACCTCACTATGGTGTCTTTCCTTTTCTTATATCAAAATACATAACCAGGTATACTCATTGCTGAAGGGGTGTGTAGGTTGTGAGCTAAAAAAGCTCGGTAAGATCCTAATCAGGTGTTTTATATCATGTATCTATATAAAAAATCCAAATATTCTTAATTAAAATAAAATATGGCATGATAAATGACAAATAATTTTATATAAAAAGAATTGTAAATATTTCCCTTTTTTCCACAAATCACAAAAAAAACCCATACAAAAAAGTTCCAAAGCATAATTTCCATAAAAAATTTCCATGGTCAAAGAAAGTATATCAAAGTTAGAATAATAAAAATCCAAAGAACAATGGTAAACATGACACAAATCACAAAAGTTCAGGCTAAAAGACTACTCATACCATAATCAATGACTAGTTCATACTCAAACCCCTAAAACAATATGCCTAGGGAACGGAGGAACACCACATGAGTGAACCCACCAACAATGTCAATTTAAATTCCTTGAAACAATAGGTCAATGGAGCAGAGGAACACCCTATGTGTGAACCCCCCCCCCCCACCCGATAGTAAAATGGACAGTGGCCTTAAATTGATCCTTCCACCTATGCATCTAAGTCTTCCCATGTGATGAATTTACCAAATTATTTTAAAAGGTATTTTCACAATAAATTTCAATAAAACTTTTTTTATTAAACCTACTTTGAAAACTCAGTTACTAATGCTTTGAAAAAACCCATTTTCCTTTAACAAAACTAGTGCAAAATACATATTTTATAAATTAATACATTTACAAACACAAATCAATCATTATAATTTATTTATAAATCAATTTATAAAACAATATAAATCACATTTCATTGAATAAAATATAGAGATAGAACCACCTACCACAACTTAGGTCGAATTCTACCCATAATAGGATACACAAACACTAGAAGGATAGAAAATAAAATAATAAAAGTCCTAGAATCAATTACAATAATTTTAATTTTATAAAAGAAACAATCAATAGAGTGGTTAGATCACCACATACCTTGAGAAACACACATGCCACACCATAAAAAAATAAAGGACTAACATGTAGGTTCTGGGTGAAATGATAGTTTCCTTTGAAGTTATGACCAACTTGTATTTTATTCTTAAATAATGTTTAACTATTGGTTTACATGATCATGATATTATTTCCAATGAAAACAGTAGATTAATGAACTACATTAACATGCCAGAACTAGAGTGAGGATATCTTCACATGTAATTTATAATTAATTTATAAGATGATAAATAATTACCTCAACCTATAATTATTCTTTCATTTATGATCCAATGGAATATATTTCATCACACCATCATTGCATAGTAGGATTCAAGTATAGAATCCCTATAACTATGATCCACACATACACTACAATCTATGATCAATGATATCAAATCACTGAGTGCTAGCATGGCTGATCCTGATCAATTTCATTGTTCATGGTTGACCACAAAAATTTTCTTCTTGAAGAGGGAGAACTCTTGGTAATCTCTCAAAGACGTAAGATATGATGAAGAGAGATATATTTATTTACTCAAGATATCTATCTAGATATATCTCTAGATATATCTCTTGAATATATTTCTAGATATATCTCCCTATATATACCTCAAGATATATTTATAGATATATCTATATAGATATCTCTTTATATATCTCTATTATCCATTGTGAACCCCCAAAAAATTAACTTTAGGAAATTGATATATTTATATATTTTTAAATATAATTAGATATTTATTATTGAGGGTTTAGGGTTGGAAAATTGAACACAAGACCTATACTATTTCTACAATTATTAATTAACCTTGTTTCATTAATAATATTTTTATTATTATTAATTTCTTGACATGTGTAACACATTAAGAATAAAAAAAAAATATTATTTCTAATTGAACCATTAAACTCGATCCTATTTCTCTTTTTAACATTTAACAATCCTAGAATAATGATTATTTAATTGAATAAATGTCACTGCATTATTTCTATGATAAATATAATAAATATTATATTATTGGAACTTGTTAACAAATATTTATTATGTATAACTTAATATAAACATTTACCATGTAATATAATCCTTTTATCATGATATCTCTAATCAAGCAAGTTTTATACATGTGTTATAAACCTATATATTTGATTTATCTTTCTTTGAATTTCCAAAAATGAACTCATTCACCAAACATCATATCCTTGGATTTATATTGACAGCTTTATTCCATAAAAGGTTTTAACATATCAACATCCATTATAGGATAAAAGGTATAAATCCATTCTCGTATTATCCATTAATAGAATATCACTCATGACGCACCCAACATACCCTACCTAGCTGCTAACATATGTCATAATGGTTTTTATCAATACATCAAAGTGCACAAGTCATGATATCCTTTTATGATAATATTGAAGTCTAAGGATCAATAAACATGTCTACATATATTAATATTCAATGATATTTAGAAATAAGGATTTCATATTTGGTGGGTTTGTTCTCATAACCTCTTATCTTGAAGATCACCAAGAGAGAACGCCATGATAAGGTGTCTTGATGTGTTATGATCCTCCTACCCCTAATATCTTGTATCTACTATGTATCATTAGATAATATCATCTATCCATAAAATAAGATTTGATAATAATGTTGTGGAACCTTTAGGTTCTCATTATAGTAGGGAACTAATATAACCTTTTCGTGTGACATATATTGTTAGGAAATTATCACATAAAAATATCATGTAGATAAAAAATAATAATGTGATAATAAAACTCCATTAAAAACATGTAATTAATTACTAAACAAGTTGGTTCTAGGGAACTAACTCCAATAGACTCCCAGTTTTACTAGATCCAACTGACAATATATTTTAGTCCACTAGATCTCATATAAAATTAATGATTATACTAAGATAAAGCCTTGGTTAAGGGGTCTTTCATGTTTTCCTCTATGGATACTCATCTCATCATAACTTCACCACGTTGAGAAAAATCCTTCAAGAGGTGAAACTTCTGAAGTTTTTTCCTTTTTTCTTTAGGGTGACCTTGTCTCCTAGGAAAGATCCATTTTTTGTAGTGTTTTCACGGTAAACTGTGTTAAGTTATTCATTTCTAGGTACCAAATAAAGCTCTTGGAAAAACTTTTGAATCCATATTTGTCCCTTGGCTTCATCAAAATCTAAAATATACTAGGAATCCACTATATAATCAGCGATAACTAGCTACTTTAAACTCTTCTAGCTCATATCTACTCTATTGAGATAAAATATATATCTAGACTATGACTTCAGATCATTTTGATATGTTTGAAAGATATAATTTGTATAACTTGTAATGACTATCTCTTGATCTCCCCCATACACCAGGAACATATCCTTAATTCACCTCAAATACTTATGAATGGTCTTTATAGAAGTCCAATGTTGTTCACCAGGATCTACTTGATATCTGTCTATAATGATCAAATCATAAGAAACATTAAGCCTCATACATAACATGACATACATAATAGATCCTATCACATAAGTGTATGGGATATTACTCATTATCTACCTTTCCTCCTATGTCTAAGGATGCATCTTCTTGAAATTATGTATACTCTGTGACATTGGAACCAATCCTCTATTGAATTGTTCTATACTGAACCACTTCTGTATCCGAACAATGTATGTACCCGGAATTAGTCCGAGCAGCCTCTTGGATATATCATGTATGATCTTGATCCCTAGAATGTAAGCTATTTCACTTAAGTCCTTCATGGATAAGCACTTTCTCAACCATATTTAACCTCTTTTAAGATTGGTATATCATTTATATTTAGTAATATTTCATCAACATGTACTATTATGAAAAAAATTGTACTCCCACTAAACCTCTAGTAAACACATGTATCAAATTCATTCTTAATGAAACCAAATTCCTTTATGGCTTCATCGAATCAAATGTTATATAATCTAGATTCTATCATTAATCTATAAATGGATATCTATAACTTTTCTACCTTTTTGAAAGTTCCTAGAGTCTCAAACCCTTTAGGTTGTTTCATATAAAAATCCTCTTGAAAGATCCCATTAAGGAATGTAGTTTTGAAATCCATTTTCCAAATATCATTGTCATGGTAAGATACAACAGAAATCAAAATTCTGATGGATTTTAACATGGAAACTGGACAAAAGGTTTCATCATATTCAATGACTTGATATTGACTAAAACCTTTATCCACTAGCCATGCTTTATAAGTATTCACTTTACCTTTCATGTTCAACTTTCTCTTCAATACCCATTTACACCGAGCATGTTTTACATCAATATGATGATTGATCTAAACCCAAATTTGGTTTTGATGTATGGAATACATCTCATAATTGATGTATTATTTCCATATTATAGCGTCTGATCTCTCTACTACCTCCTTTTTGGAGATAGGATCATTATTTTCAACCAATAATGATTCAGCATCATCAATGACTAGAAAACAATATCTCTCTAGTTCTCTTACCTCTCTATTACTCCTATATAGTACTTGTGTTTCAGGAACACCTTCTTCCATGGGGACCTATGTAATTGGTTTATGTACCAACCCTTGTGTATCTTGAGCATCAACTTTATTCAAGTCAATCTTACTCCCACTATCCTCCTTGAGGATATCCATAATAGAAAACTACCCTATACCCATGATTTAGAACTATCGGTATAGACTCTAAAACTGTGGGTATAGATTATACCCACGGTTTTAGGAACCATGGAATTGGGAGCTATCAGTATAAACCTATACCCATGATTTAAGCCAAACTATGGGTATAGATATTCTTATAACAAAAAATATATCCATGGTTCACCAAAACATGGGTATAAGAAGCTACCCCCAGCAGTAGAATCTCTTCCAGCCCTTGAACCTGTAAATAATTTAAAAAACACAGTACACATTCAAGGAAATGAAAATATTGTATATTTATTATTCAAAAAAATCTTGTAATAATTTTCAAACCATTTACAAAACTATAAAATAAATATAAATTCATACAACCAATAAATTCAATTAATTAAACAACATCAACATGTATCTTTATTGATAAGTCAAAAATGGAGGGGATCAATATCTCCCCCATAACTATCATCCTCATCCTCATAACCATCAGTAACATACTCATCACCAACAACATTATCTGAAGTATCATCATCATCATTATCATCAATAACATTGCCACCACCACCATCTCAATCACCACTGATACCCTCATTATAATCACTTGGGGAATTATTTAAAGAGTGCATTGATTACATATATTAATCAACAGTAGTATCAGCCTCTTCTGGAATTGATTGACATATAACTGACATAGATTTCAGGGAGTGTTATGTGATCAGTTTACTTCTTTCATGCTCCTGTAAAGCTATTTTTTTGGCCTCACCTTCTTCTTCATGAGTTATTTAAAACTTGGTGGTCTAATAGATTTTTTTAGGATCTTAATGAGGGCCAAAAACAAGTGGGGACAATATTTTTCCTAGGTTGACATCAGACTCTCCCCTAGTACACCTCACCTAATATCTGACTCAAATGATCATTTGGTTTAAAGTTGTCATCTTTTTTATCATCAAGGACCTCAAGGGAAGGCCATTTAAAATATAAATGGTATATTTAATTATTAATTTAATATAAATATTTTAAATGTAAATTAAAAAATTTATAATATTTTCTTGTATTTGTGAATTTACTACACTTCCATCCTTTTTCTTCCTACTCGAGCAAAATAATTTTTCTCGAGGCACATAGCCTTTGATTCCCAATACATCTTGCTAAAAATGAAATTGATTAGTATACACATATTAAAAATATAAAAATTTTAAAATCTTGAATAATAATAAAAGGGAATAACTTTTAAATGAATGAAAAAATCATAAATTTAAACATGTGATAAACCTTAATGAAAAATTCATAAAAAAAATATAATAATAAACACTTTATAATTTTAGATACTTATTATGAACATTTCATAATCTTGGATATGAATTATTTATATTCATTTAATAATATGAACTTTATATTATTCATTATATGTAATTTCCTTTATATATATAAATTTTTTATTAAATATAAATATTTCATATTTCAATTTATTATTCAAACTATTTAAATAGTCTAAATTTAACATAGTTAATGATATTTAATCTTTGATCAAATCAATTATTAAAAATATTTTTATTTGGTTTCAATAATATTCAAATAATTCCCCTAATTTGAATAATTAAAATTATGTATTTATAAACAATTCATAATCTTTAAATATAAATACTTTATTTCTAATTCATAAGGAAATACAATTGGCTAATGGCTTAATGGTCATTAGGACAATTGGAAATTTGGACTTTAGGATAATTTGAAATTATTCCATTATGTGATTAGGTCATTATGAAAATTGGCCAATTGTCCATTGGAAGATTAGTCCATTATTTCAATAGGCCAATTAGACATTAGGCCATTAGGCCAATTGGCTGTTAGGCCATTATGTTGTTAGGGAATTTGGAAAATTGGCTAGTTTTCCATTATGTTGTTAGGCTAATTTTCCATTAGGATGTTAGTCTAATTAGTCATTAGTCCTTTAGGACAATTTTTCATTAGAACATTAGGTCATTAGGATAGTTGGTCATTAGGCCATTAGCCAAATTGGTCATTAGGAATTTAGGCCAATTGGCCATTAGGTCGTTAGGATATTAGGTTGTTAGGCTATTAGGCCAATTATCCAATTCATGGTTAGGACGTTAGGCCATTAAGCTATTAGTCTGTTAGGCCGTTAGGTCGTTAGTCCATTAGTCCAATTATCCATTAGGCCGATTACACATTGGGAAGTTAGGCCAATTGGATATTAGGCCATTAGGCCAATTAACCATTAGTCTGTTAGCCAAATTGGCCAATTAGACAATTGGTCATTATTCCATTAGCCCAATTGGTCAATTATCCATTAGTCCATTAGGCCAATTGTCCAATTGGCCATTAATCCATTAGGAAAATTGGTTAATAGTCCATTAGGTTAATTGTCTAATTTTACATTTAGGTCATTAGTCCACTAGGCTATTAGATAGATAGGTCAATTGGTTATTAGGACAATTGATCATTAGGCCATTATACTATTAGGAAAATTGTCCATTAGGTTGTTAGGTCAATTTTCCCTTATAAATTTAGGTCCATTGGCCAATTTTCCATTAGGTCATTAGGACATTAGGTTGTTATGAAAATTTTCCATTAGGCCATTAGGACATTTGGATGTTTTGTCATTAGGCCAATTGGGTGTTATGCTATTAGGACAATTTTTCATTAGTAAAATTAGTTTTTAGGATGTTAGGACAATTGTCCATTAGTTATTTAGGCCAATTTCCAATTAGACCGTTAGAACAATTTTACATTAGGCCATTAGGCCAATTGGACTTTAGGATTTTAGAAAACATTTCCCTTAGTCCATTTGGAAAATTGGCCATTAGGCCATTCTAGGAGGCCTATGTTAAATCAACATGAGAAATCAACCCAACATGTTCATTCCCCCTAAATCAAACCACTATCCAAAATAATCAAAATGATTTAAAAAAAATCCTCTTTTTAAAACTGTAGAACCCCTTATTCAACAAGTTCCAAAACCATATAAGTGATAAACACAAATAATTAAACAACCAAAGTGAAAAAACCTGTGAAAATAAATTCAAAAAATAACAACCTTTTTTAATTACAAAACATTAACATTTAAAAACAAGTTAAAACCACCCATTAATGGGATAAATCCCCATTATGCTGAAAAAATATACTTTTGGAAATCACTAAATATTTTTAAAAATATTAATAATTATATAAGTTTTTTAAAAACACCATTGTATCATGGTTATGAAACTAATTATCATTAAAAAATATATTATAACAATATATTTCTATTTCATAAGGTTTCCAACTAGTTTAATTCCAAAACATCCCCTATACGTCACATGTTAAAAATATGGTCTTGAAATACCCTTCAAGAGGGTATAATTTCCTTTGAAATAAAACTCCAAATAGTATTAAAAACATATTTCATTTCACACAAAAACCCTAAGTAATCACATAAAATAAAAAACATTTATTTCATGGAATCCATTTTTCACACAAAAAAAAATCCATTTTTTTAAATGATGGCATAATCATAACATGCCACAAACATACTTGATACCTCATGAGAAAAATAACACTTGTCCTCTGGATAAGACAAGAGAATAAATAAGAGGACTGAAATAAATCTTACCTCTCAAATATTTCAACAAAAAAAAACTACCAAAAATAGAGGAATAACACTTGGCCTATGGGTGCAATTTTTCCTGAAGAGGAGAGGGGGTTCCAAAGTTTCCTGAGGAGTGGAGGGGGGATGACAAGGTCACCTAGCCACTAGTGTTATAGGATGGATAAGGCTTCTAATGAAAAATTGGGGAGGATCTCGAGCGAGGCTTCTCTATTAAAGTGATATACCCATGTTTTTTAAAAAACCATTGGTATAGTTAAACTTTTACCAACTACTTTTTAAAACTATGGGTATAGGTTTGGGTATACAATCTATATAAATGGTTTCTCTAAACTGTGGGTATAGATCCATGGGGATAGAGGTAGTTTCCAATAGTGTATTCTCATTCTAAAGAAATATGTCTTTTCTTTCTACAATCACATTATTATCTAAAGGGTTATATAGGAAGTATCCCATAGTATCCTTGGGATACCCTATAAAGATACACTTCATGCCTTGGGGTGCTAGTTTATTGTTTGATATAACCTTAAAAAACACCTCTTAACCCCATTCATGAACATGTGACAAAACTGGTTTCCTTACACACCATAACTTGAAGGGAATAATGTTTTCTAATTTAGTTAGTACTCAGATTAGTAGGTATAGTATTTTCTGTAATGCATATCCCCAAAAGGATAATTGAAGACTTGAGTGACTCATCATCAACCTTACCATGTCCAAAAAAGTATGTTTCCTTGATAAATCTAATATTTTTAATTATTTTATTCTTAATTTCAGTGTTTTTAATCCCAACAATGTGTTATTTTAAGAGTAATCATCACATTTTATGTTTTTGAAGCATTTTTTTAGCTTAATTAGAAAAATGGACTATTTTGGATTTTAAATATTTTAATTTATTTTTGTATTTAGGACATGAAATTTTATTCACTAATCCAAATTAAAAAAAAAATCTTCTTTTATAGGTTACTATGTTAGATGGTATTCATTCCATTCTTTTTGACCCAAATCTCAATCTACCATTTTAAGTCCCAAATCAATATCACAAGATAGGCCTCAAAGACTATGCACAAATATGGATAATTTTATTATTGGGATCATATCTCTTAAATTGTATAACAAAATGATGTCAAATTCAACAAAAATAAAGGTAACATCCTGGGTAACAAATTATTTAACTATGTCCCCACCTGATACGGCCTTACTCATGGTCATTAATGAATGGTAAAGTGAATCATTGGAATATGAAGATTCACATTCCATAATTAATTAATCAGATCGAATTAACTATAACTCCTAAATACAATGTTAAACTATGCTAAAATTTGGAGTCTAGATGTGGATAAATTATAATAGAAACTTTAAAGAAGAAATTTTTTTCAAATTCATCCATTTATTTGGGATACCACGTGTCAACTTTCAAAGAATATTTTTGGATCCAATTTTTCACTCCCTTTGCCTATAAAAATGTGTTTCTTCTTTATTTCTAATGGTTGTCACTCTAAGTGGAAATTTTCTATAGTTTTTTAGTTTAATTTATATTTTAAAATTATTAAGAATTTTTATTATATTTTAGTGTTCTTATTCCCCTTATTCTCTCATTTTTTATCTTTTTTGTTTCCTACTTCGTTCTTTTTTCCACTGTGATCTCTAATATTCATGATCATGAGTAACTAACAGGAGGAAGTTATGTGGGATCAATATAGTGTTGAACCCAAGTCACTAAAAATTCATTTTTAGTGTTTCTTATTTTCTTAGAGTTAGGCTGAGAGTGATCTTATTGGGAAAGAATCTTTTGTGTCTCCACTTGTCACCTGAGGATTAGCTTTCACTTCTGAAATATTCTCCCTCAATCAAGGAGAAGGATGTGTGGTCACTCAAAAATTGTTGAGTGTACTATATATTATAACCATATGGAAATGGTATGTTCATTCATATGATGGATAATATTAATAAATTAAATTTAAAACTAATTAAGAGGTGATGAAGGTTCACTCTAGGTGTTCTACTAGGAGGATCTCCTTTCTATCTAACATTATAATGTCTATATTAATTATATTTTCAATGAATTTTAATATTTAATTTTTGTATAAAATTCTCAAAATCAATGTATTTTATTTTTATTTCATAAATGAAAAAAATAAAAAAATTGAATTATAATTAGTTATTGATTGACTGCAATAACTCCATAAGAGAATGACCTAGGTTAGACAATGTGTTTCGCTTAGTTATAAAAACTTTTGAGAGTGTGCATGAAAATTCTTAATCATTCCTCCTTTTACTAACATCATTCTATTATGGGGTATAAAGTGGTGTGAGTTAAGATAAAATATCATGATCCCCTAAAAATTTTACAAAATTTAGGTTAAGATATCCTCAATCATGATCTGATTTAAGTTTCTTTATCTTAATACCAAGATGATTCTCAAACTCATTCTTAAACTCTTTGAACTTATCAATTGATTTATACTAGTACCTCATTAAGTAGATATAGACATACCTACTCAAGTCATAGATAAAATTAATAAAGTATGAGAATCCACCTCTAGATTCAAAATGAAAAGGTACACACACATCATTGTGCACCAATTCTAGAAGATTTGTGGCCCTTTCATCTTTTCCACAAAATGGTATTTTGGTCATCTTTCCTTGTAAACAAGAATGAAATCTTTCAAGTGTATTTATCTTAAAAGTGTCATAATAACCATCTTGACAGAGGTTTATCAAATTCTTCTCATTTATGTGACCAAGATGAAGATACCCCAACTTGGTGTTACATGATTCATGCATATTAGTTTCATTATCAATTGCCAATTTTTTTAATTCAATACATAAATATCATTATTAAATTTTTCCATGAAATTACATATGTTATCTTTATAAAATTTACAACCTTTATTTCAAAAGCTAAAAATAAATCCAACCATATCTAAACAAGAAATAAAAAAAATGTTCTTAGTAACTCTAGGCACATAATAAGAGTTATTTAAAACCAAAATCAATATTGTTGGAGATTTGAGATGGTTCCCTCCAATGGAAAGATCAGCCATTCTTACTCTATTGTCAGCCCATAGATACACCTCACCTCTTTAAACCTTATAAAATATACTCGGTTCTTGTATTTGGATACAAATATGAGCACCAAATATAGTATCTAATGCCAAAATTATAGATATAGAAAGATTAAACGTGATAAATAATTCACCAAAATATTAAACTTACTTATTTGGATGGGTTCAATTCCTCTTCCAGTAGCCCTACCTTCCACATTCGAAACATACCTCATCCTATTCATTTCATTACCTCTATATCTTCCACTTCTTAGAGGGATGGTGCTTCATCTCCTTAGACTTGGGATGATTATTTTTCCCTTTTCTATGTTCCACTTATTCTTATTCACCATAAGGACAATAAGTTTTTCACACCCCATGTATTTATCTACTTGGAGGATAAGATTAAGAAGTTATGATAGTGTCTTCTTTATATTGCTCATATTATAATTCGTAATAAAATTGGAGAAGTGTTTGGGTAGTGAGGAAAGTATGAGATATGTGCTCATCTCATTAAGTATCTTAAAACCCAAGATGTAAAGTAACTTAATGAAGCCAGTCATCTTAAATACATGTTCTATATTTGGATCTGACTCTCCAATCTTGCTTGTGAATAGTGTATTAGAGATCTCATATCTCTCTGATATTTTATTCTCTCAATAAAGATATTGAAAGTGAGAAATTATGTTATACACATCTATATCCTCATATTTCTTTAAAGTATCATTGGACATGGTAGATAATATAAAATATTGTACATCCATTTAATCATCCACATGCTTCAGATAGAGAGATACCTCTTCATCACTAGCCTATTTGGTAAGCGACTTAGGAAGTGGGGTTTCCCGCACATACAATTTCTGTTCATGGTTTAGTATTATGTGAAAACACATATACCATTTTTTGAAATTCATTTTGGTGATAAGGTTATCCTTCTATAGTATGGATCATAGTTATATTGTTTATGTCATTTTATTTGTAACTTTCTACAAATTTAGAATAAATAATTTTTACTTGTTTTGATTAAAAAAATAGATTAATAAATTTAAATTTGATTAAATTCTTTTTTAATTACACACTATTTTTTGAAAACTAATAACCATCACTATTAGTTTAGAAATATCTTATCATTTAGATATTCTAGTGGAAAGGATTCATATTCCCTTCTAATAACCCATACTTGGTACTGATAAGTTATTTTAAGTGTTTTAGGTAGGTGTAACTTGACAACTATATTAACTTATAGTTCCTTAATCTGTTGAGTGGACTCCCCAATCTTGAAAAATTATTTTAGGATTTTCTAAAACTTTGAATCTTAGTTACGCAAATTTATACTTGGGTAGTTATCTATTTATGTAAACTAAGTAATTCAACCCAAAAATTCAAGCTAAATTTTCCATGATAATTGAAATCACCACAAATTGGGTTGGTCAAGCACATTGAACTATGAGGTTGATTCTAAATTAAGTAGTAGAAGGCTAAGTCGAATTAATATTTTAATTGATTTATTTTTATACTTATGCATAAATCCCATTTTTATCCTTGTTTATGCCTTTCTCATATTTCATGGATTTTAATTAAGTGATTAACCATGTCAGATAAAACATTTATGCATAATTTGATTATATTTTATTCTATCTTGAATACTTGTTAATTCACTTATTAGGTGATTGTGAATTATCCACAAACATAAATAATCAACCATGCAACTAATAGAAATAAAAAATAAGTGGCATGATCATGATATTTTTCTAGTGTTTAGTTTATCTAGTGGATGATAAACCAACCCTTGACTCTAGGGGAAAACATCATGAACCGAGCTTGGTTCATGTTGCATCATTCCTCCTTTAGATCCTTTGTATTACCTTGATTGGTTTTTTCCTTGACTCCTTGACCATGTATGACTTCAATCACTTAGTACCTCCATCCTTACATAATATTTTACTCAAACATAGGTGATGGGAATCAATGGGTTGGATAAAAGGGGGTTTACATAAAAGAAACTGTGGACACATGGGCCCTTACATAATAAAGGGTAGGGAATGAAACATAGACCATCAGTAATAATTTTACCATAATAAATTAAAAGAAACCAATCACACATAATGGATGGTCTAATCTCATGATCATCTACACATACATAAATAAGCACAAATTATTAATCTTGTTATCAATTACTTCAATTATATATTTAATTAAGATAATGATACATGAATTTATCCAAATAATTTAATTTATCATAATTACATCCAAGCATACCTAACTTACCATCATTAATAATTTTCTAAAAAAATACTCTCATTTAAAATTAATGAATTACAAAAGTGTACTCAGAGGAAACCTTGTGTATTTATAGAAATTTTAAATCATAAATTAATTTAATATATAATTGTTAATCCTATGACATGGCATGTAATGCCAAATAAATGGTACATAGAACACATAATCAATAGGTTTAATTATGAATTTAATTCTTCTTTCCATGAAAATTCAATAACACTACTAGTATCACACTACACGACATATAGTATTTACATGATTCGTACTTATCTTCTTCACGTGTCCACAACATTTCAGCCCCTGTGTTATGTATTATATATATAGAGTTCTTGGTAAATCCTAAGTATTATCTAGATGAATCTTTATTTCTAAACATTAACTGGTTAATGATTATGTTATTGATAATGAATAAAAGAAGGGATGGTGATGTTATATTATTAAAAAGAATATTTTTAAGTAAACTAAAATGAAAATTCATTCAATCAACCAATGAATAATAAATAATTATAAATTAAACATGTAACCTCTATCTAATACCACTTATAGGTTCTAGGTTCAGTAGAAGAATCCTTTGAAGGTATGACCAACTCAACTTTTAGTCTTAAATCATGTATAATCATTGATTTACATGATCATGATATCATGTCCAATGAAAATAGTAGATTAATGGACTACATTAATATACTATAACCGAAGGGGGGGGGATGTTCACATGTAATGTATAATTAATTTATAAGAGAAAAAATAATTTTCTCTACTTGTAATCTTACTTTAATTGATAATCTAATGGAATAGATTTCGTCACACTATAGTTGGGCTACGAGATTCAAGTGTAGAATCCCTCTAATAGTGATCCATATGTGCACCATAATCTCTAATCAACATCATCTAATTTTAGATTTCTATAATAGCTGATCATGATTGCTTGTATTGTTCATGGTTGATCACAGTAATTTTATTCTCGAAGAGGGAGAACTCTTGGTGATCTCTCAAAGACGTGTAAGAGGGGTAAGTGGGAAATATTTATAGAGCAATAGATATCTCTCTAGATATATCTATCTAGATATATCTCTCTAGATATATCTTTAGATATCACTCTTGTCAATTATGCATGCCCAAAAATTCACTTTAGGAAAGTGATATATTTAGATATAATTAGATATTTATTCTTGTGGGTTTATGGTTGGAAAATTGTACACAATACCTTAACCATTTCTAATATTCTTGATTTACTTCATTTACATTATTAATAATAATGATATTTTTAATCACTTGAGATGTGAAACACATTAAGAATATAAATAAATATCAATTATTTCTAATTAGACTGCTAAACTCGATCTAATTTCCCTCATTAACATTTATTGATCCTCGAATAATGAAAATTTAATTAAATAAATATCACTGTATTATTTATATGATAAACATAATAAATATTATATTTTTCAAACTTTCAAAATAATATTTATTTTTATTATTTAATTCAATTTATTCTTTTGAATAAATTGAGATTAAATTATTGTGATCAACTAAAACTAAATAAATATAATTTATTATAACTTATTAAATTCATTACTTGAATTTTACTGAGATTGAAAATACACTTAGTATATGACCCTCTAGGAATCATTCTCAGTGACATTAGTACTAATCACATTAAGTCCAAAGTTAACATCTAGCAACACACCAAGACACCCAAAGAGAAATAAGTTAATGTTGAAAAATCATCCAAACTCCTATGAATGTTTACCTTGAAATATAATTCTTTTATCATGATTTCTCTAATTATGTAGGTTTCATACCAGTTCCATCAAGCTATATACTTGATTTCTCTTTCCTTAAATTTCTGGAAATGAAATCACCCACCAAACACCATGGCCATGTCTTTATGTAGGTAGATATATTCCATCAAAGGGCCTAATATATCAACTTCCGTTATAGGATTAAAGGAATAAATCCTTTCCGATTCTATCCATTAATAGAATATCACTCGTGATTCACCCAATGTACCCTACCTAGTCATGATCATATGTCAGCATGGATTTAAAAAATACATCAAAGTTTGTGAGTTGTGATATCTATTAATGATAATCTTAAAATCTAAGGATCAAGACACATGTCTATATATAGGAATATCAAATGAAACATAGAAATTTGGATTTCTTGTTTGAAGGGTCTATGTTCATAACCTCCTATATTAAATATTTATAAGGGTAAAGACCATGATAAGGTTTCTCAATGTATTATGATCCTCCTATTCCTAATAGCATGTATCTCTTGTGTCCCATCAAACATATCATCCATCCATAGATCAAGATTCAAGAATAATGTTATGGAACCTCAAGGTTATCATTATAGTAGGGAACTTCTATAACCTTTCATTGTGACGTATATTCTTTAGAAATTATCACATAAAAATATCATGCAGATAAACAATAATAATGTGACAATAAAACTTCATTAAAAGAATGCAATCAAGAAAAAAACAAGTTAGTTCTAGGGAACCAACTCCAATATAAACCCCAGAAGAAGATCACATGATGGATCAAGAAAAATCAAATGAAAATAAATACATGATCAATGGATTATATAAATGTGGCACAATGATACTATCACAACCAATGTAAATGAAGAATTAAAAATTTCACTTACCCAGAGAGATTCAGTGCAACCACCACAGAGATCAAGTTATAAACGATGCAATCTGAAAGGAGAAGAGACACCCAAAATTTCCTAGAAGTGAATAGGGTTTGAGGTTGGTAAGATAAATATAGAATTAATTAGGATTAAAACTTTTAATGCATAAAACCTAATGGGTATGAAGGTTTTATGTTGTAAACTAGGGATTTACAGTGTAAAATCCCCATAAAATAAGTATGCTAAAAAGTACATGTCTCGGGTTAAAAATCTCGTCTCATATTTTTATGAAGTAAAATAGGTTTTATGGTGTACATAGACTTACATTGAAAACCATTTTCATGGTTTGTGATCAGCAACACATTTACACCCTAAATATTTCTTATATCATAAAATAGTTCTACAGGTAGTACCAGACCTAGGTTTTACAAAAAAACCAAAAAATAGTTCCTAAGCCCTCTAAACCCAAAATCACACTCTTAAACATCGAAAGAGAATAATTTAAAATCTGGGATTTTAAACATCATATAGTAATGGGTTTTGGATTCCATGTCCTTTTTTAGTCAACTCCTTAGATATGGTCATTGACCATGGTACATCTTGATAATTGTCAAGATGCCTCTGTAATGAAAACCATATAGGATTTCATCAAAGTGGAATAACAATGAGTGGTTGAGTAATGAGGCCTTGGTTCAAGGACCAATTATTTAGTTTTTTCTCTAGGAAGGAATAAAGTAGTATTTACCCCTATCAAGCAGTTCATGGACCCACCTCTAGTTGTCTAGGAGGGTGATCGTTCATGTGTTGAGTAGTTGATGGATCCAAAAATACCAGACGATGGTACACGTAGGCTAAGCATCTTGTATGAGTTACAATGATAAAAACCTATTAGGTTTTTTGATGTTCCATGTAACAACATGAACTTTTATAAATGAAATTCCCATTTTGAATAAATAAATTCCTTATTAAGTAGTGAATTTATAGAAAACACATGCAATGCTTTGGTTATTTTGAACAATTATATGGTTTTTTACATTTAAAAATACCATTATGAATCATAACCATTATAAATATATATGTGGTAAATTAACCATTAATATTAGTATATTAAGGGTTATGATAAATTTTAAATGATACAGATGAAATAAGTGATGGCCTTGACCAGTAAGATCATACCCTATGAATCAAATTTATTAGAGATTTTGAGTAAGATAGAATCATTGAGATTTTCCTTTTATCAATCGCAAGAAAATACTCAAAAACTAAATCATGAATTTAACCATTTATATTAGAAGTTCAAGCTCATATATATCAAATCCCAAACTATGTATCTCGAACAACAACAAGAAAATCTCACCACCGCACACGTTACCCTTTGAACTTTCACTGGTGTAATAAAGGAATGTGTATCTAGACCCTAATAATATGAATTTTTATATTATTATTTTAATAAAAAAATTATTATATTTATAACTTTTTTAATATTACTTTTTAAATAGTTAGATAATGAGTTTGATAAAAATTATATTTTGATACGATGAAACAAAAATTGTTTTTTTGGGAAATGCATAATTTCAATCAAGACATTATATTTTAATGAATTCAAGAATTTTTTAAATAAATTATATTTTAATAAAATCTTATTATTAAATAATTTTTATTAAATATAAATTATAATATAATTTTACAAAGTCAAAAATAATTTTTATAAGGGTCAGAAAACTATTATTATCAAAAAATCAGTATTTTTCAATAAATGCAGATTTTTTATTTAAAAGTTTAAATTCTCATACTTGGAGAATTATTTGGAAAAAATAAATAATATTTTTCAAATAATCATGTCTAAATTATCCAAAAGTAATGTTTTCATAATTTTTGGAGATAATTAATTTTTTGGGTGAAAATTAAATATAGTATAAATATAAAATGTGTATTATGACATCATAATGACCCAAAAGTGATGAAATATATGACATAAAATGTATCCATGATAAAATATATATTTACCATTTAAAACAATGCGTTTTTGAGGTTATAGTATTAATTTTATAAACCTTTAATTGATCCTCCAAAACCTATGTTATATTTTAAGGTTTTAAAATCAAATCTTGGTAAACATGACTCGCTTCCACATCACTAGGGGAATTATTTTAATGATATCAATTCTTATAATTTTAAAATAATTAAAACCAATTCAATTTAGTATAAACCTTGGTAAAATAATTAGGTAAAGTTTTGGGTTTTGATTACTTTAACATATAGAGTCCAAAACCTATGTTTGGGAATTAATAAAGAATTTCTCCCTCTTTTACTATATAAACCCACCCAAAATCCCATTAATCATCACTCAAAACACTTTTATAATGAATAAAGTATTATATTACTTCTATATATCCTCACAATTTTTCCCTAATATCTTAATAATATTCTTCAAATCTTTTGGAAACACCCTCTCAAGGTCAGGGATCCCCTCCTTCTCCTCCTTATTTAGGCACCTCCTTTATATTATGCCCTTTGTTTTCCAATTTTTCATGTTATGATATGATTTTACACATACCTATTACTTAACTTATGATTTTCAAGAGATGAGATAACCCTTTCACTCTCATTAAGACCTCTCTTGAACCTTTATGTACCCATGTTATGTTGTCGAAATTATCCTATGATTTTACCTTGCCAAACATTTTTATTGTGAATAACCATCCTTATTTTGACTAAATAGTGTCCACCTAGATGTAACTATACTTCAATGATTATTAAATTATAACTATATAACCCACACTTCTTTATCCTGGTATTAAAATTTATTTGAAGGAATCTTAATATTGTATGATTCATATGGCACACTTATGCATGTATATGATATAAAAATGATGGGTGTACTCTAATGAATTGGTTAATTTTTTAGTCTTATGAGACGTCATGTATGGTATTTGAAAGAAAACCTAATCCATTATGGGACTTTTTCCATAATTTTATGATGTATTGGTGGTTATCCTTGACTTATTTTTATGATTTGATGTTTAATGTTGTCGTTTCATTCCCACGTTTCCTTTATGTTATCATGTTATACCATGCCTTATTATTCAATATAATGATTATAACTCGTCTTATGGTACCTTGATATGACTCTTAGATCACATGTACTACTTTACCTTATGTTATTATTTTTTTATTCCCTTATAGGGATTTATATCTCACCCCTTTCTAATGTATGTCCCCAAGTTATCTTATGTTGTTTTAAATGAGAAATGAAATTTTAAGAGCATGTTAATGAAATTTTCAATAATTTTGTTTTATCGATGTATCAAGTTTATTTTATATGTAACTATTTTCCAAAATACACTTGTATTAATTATTTTTTTTTTTGATTTTGTAATGTGTACCTTTATGTAATTAATCGTGAATTAAAGTGTATTAAAGACATGGATTGTCATAGTTGGTATCTGAGAAAAGTCTAGTTATTTTTGGGATTAATATTATAAAACTCCAATAAAATCCTTAGGAATAAGAATAATTATAAGAAACCATCCCTAATTTTTTTAAAGTATATATTAATTGTTTTCTAAGAAAATACATCTTCTTTTAGATACTACAAGTGGATGTATCTCTAGTTCAGATTTATATTGGGATAATAACCCCGAAATTTGCATATTGAGCTAGAATTGATCGTCACCTAGTGCCCAAAAATAGTTGTTGTTGCACACTTTGTTTGAAACTCACTAGGGATATGCTTTGGTAAATTCACAATATCCTTATAAACTATTATTAAGGGAATAAAAATTCCCATAAAATTTTATATTAGGAAATAGATCAAAGAAAACTTAGATTGAAACCTAGAAATTCATAAGTTAAGGAATATATGTCATTTATGAGTTATTCCTTTAATGTTAATACCTTACCTTTTATGTGTTTAATAATTTAAAAATTATCATCCTTAATTTTCCCTTTATTATAATCAATGGATGGAAATAAGAGAAACTGATTTCGCAACCAATATGATTAGTAATGTAATGGCTATCCAAATGAGATGCTCACCCTAAAAGGAGTAGGAATTAGGAACTTTATAAAAGTAATTTTTCATTTGACTCACTTTTTTAATAGAAACATGAATCAGGAGTAACTCCTAAATCCTCCTAAGAAAGAACAAGTTGAAATTGAGACCTTTATGCTATAATTTCCTCTGACATTCAATGGATCTTCCAATCCCTTAATTATGGAGAAATGGATCAAATATATTGAAAATATATTCTTTATAATTTAATTCTCTAATCACAATAAGTTCGTGTTGGATATTTATTTTATGGGGGGAGAAGATGATCAATGGTGGACATTGGTCAAAATATGAAGCGTAAGGTGAAGATCAAAGCTATAGAGTTGAAGGAATTTCATAAAAAAAAATTCAACAAATATTTTTCTCACACTCTTTGACTAAAAATGGATAGGGGCTTCCTTAATCTCAAGAAAAAGGATGATTAATCCATCAAGGTGTATAAGGAAAACTTCAAAAGAGTTTCATGATAGGCCTTTATCTTTTTCATTACCCCTAGAAGTAAAGTTAACTACTTCTTTGGTGGGATGAATAAAAATCTATGAATAGCCTTATCTAGTTATGACTTTAACATCTATGATGAAATTTACAATGTACCCTCAAAGTCAAAATGTAAATCAGTGAATCTCAAGGTTTTCACTAGGATAAGAAGCAAAAAATGGATTTTTTTTCATGTGGTATGATGGATAAATATAATAGTGTAAAGAAATCCCAACATCCCAATTGTAAAAATTTTGGGAAGAATCATCCCAAAAATTCCTAAGGGGGAGAGGAAATTATTTAGGTGTGGGGAGGATGGAAATTTAAATAGTGATTACTAATGGAAAACCCCCACCAATGTGATTGAATAAATAAAGGATCTAGTCATCCCTCATCCAACATTGTAGTGTTTCAATTACAATGAACATAGGAATTATGAAATCCAATGCCCTAAGACAATGTTTATGAGAGAAAATAAATGCCAAAAATCTCCAAGTAAGAAAGGGAGAGATTATGACACCATAACTACTGAGGTAGATCCCAAAAACAAAGTGGTGATGGGTATTCTAGTTATAAATTCATGTATAGTGAATGTACTTTTTAATTCTGGTTCTAATAATTCTTTAATATCTCACAAGTTTAGTATAACTATTCAAACACCACCTCAAAACATAGAAGTTGAGCTATTGTTGAAGATGGAGAATGGTTCAATTTTTTCATCTCAATAATATAACTCATACCCTATCCATATTTGTGGGATGAACTTCCCATAAAATCTTGTTATACTTCATTTAGCTGAATTTAATTATATTTTATTCATGGATTGGTTTTTCTTATATAGCGCCAATATAAATTTCTAAGAGAAGTAAATCACCCTTCATATCACAAATCTCCTTCTAGTTCTATACATGTGCAAGGAGGAGGTTGAATATTTATTGGTAAAAACATCTCAATCATGGATATTATATCCTTGTGAGAAAGAATATCTATCTCAAATTATTGATACTAAATAAAATATCATCCTTAAATACATTCCTATTGTGAGGGAATACTTTGATGTGTTTCCTAAAGAATTTTCTACCCTCTTAGCTAAGAGGTTTAATTTTGAATAAATCTTCTACTCAGAGATTTACCAATATCCAAGACACTATATAGAATGGTTGTTATTAAACTTGGTGAGTTGAATAATCAAATATAGAAGAATATAGATAAGGGTTCACACGCCCAAGTGATTCCCTATGAGGTGCACTGGTCTTCTTCATTAAGAAGAAGAATGGGTCAATGCACCTATGTATTGATTATCATGATGTCAATAAGACCATGAAAAAGAAAATGTATCTTCTCCCATGTATTTATGGCTTATTAGATCATCTATGTGGATCTTAATACTTCTATAAGGTGTATCTTGTCACGACCCGTCCTCGGGGCCCGTGCCGTGACTACCCCAAGCCCGCCTTCTATAGGCCAGGGGCTGGCGACTAGCACCAAGGCGTAAATCCCAACAAAAAGGGAAGGCATTGCCTTTGAAAAGTAAACAAGCACCACAGAGTAAGCAAGCGGAAAAGTAAACACTAAGTAAAACTGTACAAGCTGTGCTGAAAGTAAAAAGGGGCCGGAAATACAAGCCCAACTGTAAAGTACAACTGAAAGGAAAAACAGCAACTGAAAGGAAAGACTGCAGCGTCGAGCCGTCCACTGGAAGTCCCACCTGAAGGGTGGGTACAGATAGCCTCCACTGCTCCTCGGGTCCACCTAACCGCTCCGAGTACGTCCCGCCCAGTGGTCCACCTCCAGGTACTGTCCTGCTCCGCACGCCTCCTCCACGATCAGCGCTGTCCGTCGTCTGCAACCAACACCACGAAGTGCGGGCATAGCCCGTGCAGGGGTGAGTATAAGCTACTCAGTAGGGACCCCGAGACCCCCGAAGGTCTCCCGAAATCCACAAAGGATAAATCACGAAAAGAGATGCAATCACGAAGTAACATCTGACACGGCTTAGGTATATGCCCATACATATACCTAAGTCTGCAATTCCCCGTTCGGCTCCAACGTCCGAGCCCAAGCACAACCCAGTCCACACAGGAAAGCAAAACGCATACCCACGCAGGATAGAACAACACAATCCACAAAGGAGAGTAAACAGTAAATACACACAGGATAGCTCAACACAATCCACAAGGAGAGTAACACAAGATTCATCTCACACAGGTATACTTCTTCGGATGACGACAAAGATGATCATTGAACCATCTAAGTCATCGGACCCACGAAGGATCGATAGGTACTAACCTTGCAGTGACCCACACAGGATCGGGCCCACGTAGGACCTGTAGGAGTTGGCTCACACAGAACCGCTGAGAGATGACCCACACAGGATCGGGCCCACACAGGACCGGTAGGCGCTGGCTCACACAGAACCGCTGAGCGCTGACCCACGTAGGATCGGACCCACGAAGGATCGGTAGCACTGATCCACGTAGGATCGCTGAGTGCAGTAGTCGTCGCAGTCCGCTGAGGATCTCTGCACAGTCGTCGCCGCAGTCCACTGAGGATCTCTGCACGGTCGTCGTCGGAGTCCACGGAGGATCTCTGCACAGTCGTCGCCGCAGTCCACTGAGGATCTCTGCACGGTCGTCGCTGTCGAAGTAGCAGTCGCAGCCAGCCTAGGGTTCCCGCACACAGCAAGCTCGTTCGGGAGGGTCCGCTCCACGAGCCGAGAGGCTGATACATCAACTGACACGAAGTCCGAAGTTGATGTATCCAAAAGTTCCGTATCGTCAACAGGAACTCAACGTCGCAGACGGCGCGTCAATCGGACGCCCGGTCTGAGAGATATTGGCATTTTCGTCCCAGGGGCCCGGTTGGTTTTTAAGGCAAAACCAACCCGACCGCACTCCACCTGCGTCCAAACCTTGGGCGGAGTATGCCAAAAGATCCGTCTCACTTAGAGGAACTCAACAAAGCTGACGGTACGTCAATCGGACGTCCGTAGCTCAAGATATGAGCGTTTCCGCTCCCGGGGGCCCGGTTGGTCTCGTGTACAAACCAACCCGGCTGAACTCAAAGTATTCTGAAACCTTGAGTGCAATATACCGAAACGACAGTCTCGATCCAAGGATCGCGTTGCCGTTGACGGCGAGTCGTTTGGAGGCACGAAGCTCAAGATACGGGCGTTTGAACGAAAACGTCCGAAGATGGGGGGTACGGGCCCGGGCCGACCCGGCCCGACCCCCCCTGGGTCGGCCCGACCCGGTTGGCCTGGCCCGGCTCGGCCGGCCGAGCGGCGCGGGTGGAAGCCGCGGGCGCCGACCCGCGGCCTGAGAAGAAACCGCGGCCCGCGTGCGGGCCGCGCTGGTGAACCGCGGACGCGGCTCTGCCGCGTCCCGCCTGAACGGACCGGACCCGCGCGGCCGCGGGTCCGTCGGCCGCCGCCGGCAACTTCCGCGGGCCGCCGGCGTCGCTCCGGTGGCCGTTTTCCTTCCCGTCTGCGTCGTTGCTCCTCCCAGGATCCGTTCTTTACTGCGGGATCGTCAAACGTCCGCTGCGGCACGTTCCGTCGTCGTCCGTCAAATCCGCACAAAACGAAGAACGACGAAGGGTCGTCGGGCCGTGTTCGTTTGGCCCGAACCCTCCGCGTTAGAGATAAACAACCGGGAGAAATTTAATAGAATGATCAACACATGATCCAACAATTTTAAATAAATAAAATTGTTTCTTTGATTCCAGTTCTTAAATTTCTTTAAGAAACATTGACGGGAAAATAAATTAATAAAAGGGGTAATTCCCATAATGAAATCCCTACCTCGTCGATCGTCGCACGCAGGCGTTCTTCGCGGAAAGGATCGTCGCGGAAGAGAGGGATCGTCGCGTCGTCGCGGGGAGGCGTCGCGTCGTCGCGGAAACCGGTGTTGAGTCGGCGAACTCAACGAACCAAGAACAACAGATTTAAATTATAATTAATTAAATCTGTGTTTAAACGTAAAGAAAAGAACCTTGAGCAAAAATCTGAAATCACTCACCTCAAATGGTCGGTGATCGGAGATCGGAGATCGGAGATCGGAAGAACGTCTCGGGCGAAGGCGTCGTCGATTTCCGGGTTCGGCGTTCTTCGCGTTCTTCGCGTTCTTCGCGTTCTTCGCGAGGGAGAAGAAGTTACGAGGGTTCTCGCAAATCTTCTCAAGCGCAAATAACCAGAGGTTAAGCGTTGGCCTTATTTTATTATTACGCCAACGAATTTGAAAAACTGGTTAAGAAACGATCCATCAATTCGTTGAATTAATTCAACGGAAGAAACGACCCATTTAATTCACGAAAGAAACAGCCCATTTAATTCACGAAATAAACCGCCCAATTAAATGGTCTGTTAAGAATTTAGAAAACGCGTCGGTTGACTTTCATTAAGACGGGTTTTCACGGGTGCGTTTCTTAGCGGAAAGAAACGGTGGGGCTCGTGCGGGCCCCACCTCACAAATATCCTACCAAGGGGGTAGGATATTTCTGGATAGCATCCTATTCAGTTCAACTCAGTTCAAGCCGCCTTAAAGTGGCTTCAAGTGGCTTCCAAGTGGCTTAAGTGAAATAAAATAAAGTTGTCGCAAAATTATTTTATTTCTTAACTTTAATCCCAAAAATTAAAAACCACACCCGAGCAAACGCAACTCCGGAAGAGGCGTTTCTAAGTGAATACCAGCGCTGCGATTTCATCGGTGCCCTCAGAATTCGATTCCGGGCACCGGTTCAAAAGTTAGAAAAACCCGCTCGTCCGTTCACTGAACGTACCCGAGCCAAACTTCAGAAAATGATTCCGGGCACACCGGGCCTCGGAATCAGGCGCCGTCAGAAACTGCGTTCTTGTAAAATTCCAAAGAAAATTAAGAAAAAAAATTTCCTTGAAATTTACGGGTCTTTACATTACTCCCACCTCAGGACTTTACGTCCCCGTAAAGATACATCAAAAACTAGGGAAACAAATGTGGGTACTGAGCACGCATCTGAGCCTCCCGCTCCCAAGTGCTCTCCTGGAGGTTCCCGTGCTGCCATCTGATGCGCACAAGTGGAATCGATCGCCCACGTAGGACCCGCTCCTGTCGATCCTCTATCTCCACTGGGACCTCCGCAAAAGTCGCTCCATCATCCACGTCTAGCTCCCCATAGTCAATGATGTGCGTCGGGTCGTGCACGTATCTCCTCAGCTGGGATACGTGGAAGACGTCGTGCACCCGGTGCAACTGAGGTGGCAGAGCCAGGCGATAAGCCACCTCGCCAACCCTGCTAAGGACCTGGAAGGGTCCGATGAAGCGTGGAGACAACTTGCCGCCTCGGCCAAATCTCCTCAAACCACGTCGAGGTGAGACCCGCAAGAAGACGTGGTCGCCATCCTCGAACTCTAGTGGCCTCCGCCTCCTGTCAGCATATGACTTCTGCCGGCTCTGTGCTGTCCTCATCCGCTCCTGGATGACCTGGACCTTCTCTGTCGTGGCCCGGACCATCTCTGGTCCCACAAGTGCTGACTCTCCAGGGTCTGTCCAGCACAAAGGAGATCTGCAAGGCCTGCCGTACAACGCCTCGTAGGGTGCCATCCCGATGGTGGAGTGGTAGCTGTTGTTGTACGTGAACTCCACCAAGGGTAGGTGGTCCTCCCAGTTGCGACCAAAGTCGAGGACACATGCGCGGAGCATGTCCTCGAGAGTCTGAATGGTCCTCTCCGTCTGACCATCCGTCTGAGGGTGAAAGGCGGTGCTCAGACGTAGTCGCGTCCCGAACGCCTCCTGCAACCCCTTCCAAAGCCGGGAAGTAAAACGAGTGTCCCGATCGGAGACGATAGTCGATGGCACACCGTGAAGTCGTACAATCTCCTGAACGTAGAGACGCCCCAAGCTCTCCACTGTGCCTTGCTCTCGGATGGGTAAGAAGTGTGCCGACTTGGTGAGTCGGTCAACAATCACCCAAATGGAGTCGTGACCTCTGGAAGTGCGTGGAAGTCCAGTCACAAAGTCCATAGATATCCCGTCCCACTTCCACTCCTGGACCTCCAAGGGCTGTACCAAACCTGCTGGTACCTGATGCTCTGCCTTCACCTACTGGCAGGTGAGGCACCGTGAAACGAACTCTGCCACAGCCTTCTTCATGCCCGGCCACCAGTGCTGTCGTCTGAGATCCTGGTACATCTTCGCCACTCCAGGATGTACCGCCAAAGGAGAAGTGTGAAACTCTCTCAGAACCTCCTCTCGTAAGGCAACTGGTACCAAGGTACATCCTCTGAAAAGAACATCGTGCTCTGCTCCAAGGGAGAAACCATCAGGTGCCTGTCCCGAGGATATCTGTGCACACTGCGTCTCACAGTCAACGTCCCCATGCTGTGCCTCTCTGACCCGCTGAAGAAGCGGAGGAGAGACTGTGAGAGACTGAAGGAAGGCTGCTCCGTCTCTATCCACAAAGGATATCTGCAAAGCGGCTAGCTGCTCTGTCGCCTCCTCAAGTAGCTGGATGCCCGTCCTCCTGCTGAGGGCATCAGCCACTACGTTCCCCTTCCCAGGAGTATAGACTATCTCAAAGTCGTAGTCCTGGAGGAACTCGAGCCATCGCCGCTGCCTCAGGTTCAGGTCCTTCTGAGAGAAGATGTACCTGAGACTCTGGTGGTCAGAAAAGACTGTGAAACGCTCGCCCATCAGATAGTGTCGCCATGTCTTCAGGGAAAAGACCACTGCTGCCAACTTCAAGTAATGGGTAGCGTAGTTCTGCTCATGAGGCCTCAACTGACGTGATCCGTAGGCAATCACGGCCCGTTCCTGCATCAGGACACACCCGAGTCCGGTCCCTGATGCATCGCAGTAGACTACGTATCCAACTCCCTCCTCAGGCAACCTCAAGATAGGTGCGCTGGTCAACCTCTGCCTCAGCTCCTGGAAGCTCTGTTGACATCTGTCTGACCACACGAAGGGTTTCCCCTTCTTCTTCAACGCAGAGAGTGGTGCCGCAACTCTGGAGAAGTCCGGAACAAATCTCCGATAGTATCCGGCTAGGCCCAAGAAACTCTGCACCTCTGTCACGCTCTTGGGTGGCTCCCAAGCTAGCACTGCCTCGATCTTCGCGGGATCCACTGCAACTCCCGCCTCAGAAATGATGTGCCCCAAGAAGTGGACCTCACGTAACCAGAACTGACACTTCGAGAGCTTGCCATAAATCTGGTGCTCTCGGAGTGTGTCTAGTACAACACGCAGGTGGTAGGCGTGCTCCTCCTCCATCGTCGAGTACACCAAAATGTCGTCGATGAAGACCACGACAAATCGATCGAGGTATGGCTGGAAGATCCTATTCATGAGGCTCATGAACACTACTGGAGCGTTGGTCACGCCGAAATGCATAACCAAGAACTCATAGTGGCCATACCGACACCTGAAGGCCGTCTTCTGCACATCCTCGTCTCGAACTCTGAGCTGATGATAGCCTGACCTGAGGTCTATCTTCGAGAACCACCGTGCTCCCTTGAGCTGGTCGAAGAGGTCATCAATCCTGGGTAGCGGATACTTGTTCCTCACTGTCACCTGATTCAGGCGACGATAATCGACACACAGTCGCAAGCTCCTGTCCGCCTTCTTGGCGAACAAAATCGGGGAAGCCCAGGGCGAAACACTGGGTCGGATGAACCCCTTGCCCTGCAAGTCCTCCAACTGTACCCGCAGCTCTCGAAGCTCAGCGGGGGCCATCCGATATGCTGGAGTGGATATCGGGGCTGTCCCGGGGTACAGGTCAATATAAAAGTCTACCTCTCTGTGAGGAGGTAGTCCTGGAACGTCGTCGGGAAAGACGTCCGCGTACTGATCCACCACTGCAGGAAAACTGGGACTCCGCACGTCAACTGCTCCCAGGATGAGGCTAGCCAACTGATGAGTGATGGGCTGACCTCTCCTCTGCGTGAGTCCATCCTGTGCTGCTAAGGCTCCCTTCTCGCTGGTGAAGGTGAACCTGCTCCCGTCGGTGCGCACACATCGCACATTGCGCCTAATGCAGTCAATCTGAGCATGGACCGTAGATAACCAATCCATGCCCAAGATGACGTCGTAAGGCCTCGACGCTGCTACAAGAAGATCCCAGCCGAAGTTCTCGCCTCCTAGAGTAAGCTCACACTGCCGGCACCAGTGCGTAATCATCGATTCTGCTCCCGTAGGAGTCTCTAGCCGTAAGGATCGAGCCAACGGCTCTGTCGGAATCTCCGAGCTCCGAACAAGGGCAGTGGCTATGAAAGAGTGACTCGCTCCTATGTCTATCAGAACTGCAGCAAGGGTGGAATAGACACAGATCGTACCTCGAATCATCTCTGGCGCGCCGTGGTCGTAGGCCTCTGCTTCCTGGAGCTGAGCCTGTCTCTACCCGCCAGCTCCCTGTGGTCGGGGCAGGCCTCCTGGTGGTGGTGGTGGCAGAGCCTCAAAGCGTCGCCCACCACCTACTGCTCGGCCAGCTCCTCTGCCTTGTCCGCCTCCTCCCTACGGACCGCCACGGTCGACCTTCTGCCTCTGCCTGGGTGGTCGCTGGCGCTGGAACTCGTGCAGAGCTCCGAGGCATCGTGCGTTGTCAGCTGCCAGTGCTGGAAGCATCGGGGGCTCGGCGGGTAAAGGTACCGCCGGTGCCTCTGCTGTCAACGGGCCCTGTACCGAGGCCTAGTCACTCGGCGGGCTGTCGTCGCGCCATCCTGAAAAGGAAACAAGTATGTCACGGTCAGAACAGTATACCTGGTGAGATGACACAAGTAGTCACAAAGAAAACTTGAAACACACATGCAATCAATGTTTTCGTGCATTAAGTCGGAAATCAGAAGTCAGGGTCCTGGTGTATGGATACGTCGGTCGCCGCACCAACACTGGACTCCCTGGACTGATAACCACACTCAATACACTAAACACTATTGCTTCACATAGAAGAAAGATCAGAGTCTGTGGTAGAACCGACCACCTTTGATACCAATTTGTCACGACCCGTCCTCGGGGCCCGTGCCGTGACTACCCCAAGCCCGCCTTCCATAGGCCAAGGGCTGGCGACTAGCACCAAGGCGTAAATCCCAACAAAAAGGGAAGGCATTGCCTTTGAAAAGTAAACAAGCACCACAGAGTAAGCAAGCGGAAAAGTAAACACTAAGTAAAACTGTACAAGCTGTGCTGAAAGTAAAAAGGGGCCGGAAATACAAGCCCAACTGTAAAGTACAACTGAAAGGAAAAACAGCAACTGAAAGGAAAAACTGCAGCGTCGAGCTGTCCACTGGAAGTCCCACCTAAAGGGTGGGTACAGATAGCCTCCACTGCTCCTCGGGTCCACCTAACCGCTCCGAGTACGTCCCGCCCAGTGGTCCACCTCCAGGTATTGTCCTGCTCCGCACGCCTCCTCCACGATCAGCGCTGTCCGTCGTCTGCAACCAACACCACGAAGTGCGGGCATAACCCGTGCAGGGGTGAGTATAAGCTACTCAGTAGGGACCCCGAGACCCCCGAAGGTCTCCCGAAATCCACAAAGGATAAATCACGAAAAGAGATGCAATCACGAAGTAACATCTGACACGGCTTAGGTATATGCCCATACATATACCTAAGTCTGCAATTCCCCGTTCGGCTCCAACGTCCGAGCCCAAGCACAACCCAGTCCACACAGGAAAGCAAAACGCATACCCACGCAGGATAGAACAACACAATCCACAAAGGAGAGTAAACAGTAAATCCACACAGGATAGCTCAACACAATCCACAAGGAGAGTAACACAAGTTTCAGCTCACACAGGTATACTTCTTCGGATGACGACAAAGATGATCATTGAACCATCTAAGTCATCGGACCCACGAAGGATCGATAGGTACTAACCTTGCAGTGACCCACACAGGATCGGGCCCACGTAGGACCTGTAGGAGTTGGCTCACACAGAACCGCTGAGAGATGACCCACACAGGATCGGGCCCACACAGGACCGGTAGGCGCTGGCTCACACAGAACCGCTGAGCGCTGACCCACGTAGGATCGGACCCACAAAGGATCGGTAGCACTGATCCACGTAGGATCGCTGAGTGCAGTAGTCGTCGCAGTCCGCTGAGGATCTCTGCACAGTCGTCGCCGCAGTCCACTGAGGATCTCTGCACGGTCGTCGTCGGAGTCCACGGAGGATCTCTGCACCGTCGTCGCCGCAGTCCACTGAGGATCTCTGCATGGTCGTCGTCGGAGTCCACAGAGGATCTCTGCACTGTCGTCGCCGCAGTCCACTGAGGATCTCTGCACGGTCGTCGCTGTCGAAGTAGCAGTCGCAGCCAGCCTAGGGTTCCCGCACACAGCAAGCTCGTTCGGGAGGGTCCCCTCCACGAGCCGAGAGGCTGATACATAAACGGACACGAAGTCCGAAGTTGATGTATCCAAAAGTTCCGTATCGTCAACAGGAACTCAACGTCGCAGACGGCGCGTCAATCAGACGCCCGGTCTGAGAGATATTGGCATTTTCGTCCTAGGGGCCCGGTTGGTTTTTAAGGCAAAACCAACCCGACCGCACTCCACCTGCGTCCAAACCTCAGGCAGAGTATTCCAAAAGATCCGTCTCACTTAGAGGAACTCAACAAAGCTGACGGTAGGTCAATCGGACGTCTGTAGCTCAAGATATGAGCGTTTCCACTCCCGGGGGCCCGGTTGGTCTCGTGTACGAACCAACCCGGCCGAACTCAAAGTATTCCGAAACCTTGAGTGCGATATACCGAAACGGCCGTCTCGATCCAAGGATCGCGTTGCCGCTGACGGCGAGTCGTTTGGAGGCACGAAGCTCAAGATACGGGCGTTTGAACGAAAACGTCCGAAGATGGGGGGTACGGGCCCGGGCCGACCCGGCCCGACCCGGGTCCGACCTGGTTGGCCCGGCCCGGCCCGGCCAGGGCCGGTCCGGCTCGGCCGCCCAAGCGGCGCGGGTGGAAGCCGCGGGCGCCGACCCGCGGCCTGAGAAGAAACCGCGGCCCGCGTGCGGGCCGCGCTGGTGAACCGCGGACTTGGCTCTGCCGCGTCCCGCCTGAACGGACCGGACCCGCGCGGCCGCGGGTCCGTCGGCCGCCGCTGCCGCGGCGGGCTCGTCCGGCGGCGTGCCGGGGCGCCGCCGCCTCCGGCCGCCGGCAACTTCCGCGGGCCGCCGGCGTCGATCCGGTGGCCCATTTTCCTTCCCGTCTGCGCCGTTGCTCCTCCCGGGATCCGTTCTTTACTGCGGGATCGTCAAACGTCCGATGCGGCACGTTCCGTCGTCGTCCGTCAAATCCGCACAAAACGAAGAACGGCGGAGGGTCGTCGGGCCGTGTCCGTTTGGCCCGAACCCTCTGCGTTAGAGATAAACAACCGGGAGAAATTTAATAGAATGATCAACACATGATCCAACAATTTTAAATAAATAAAATTGTTTCTTTGATTCCGGTTCTTAAATTTCTTTAAGAAACATTGACGGGAAAATAAATTAATAAAAGGGGTAATTCCCATAATGAAATCCCTACCTCGTCGATCGTCGCGTGCGGGCGTTCTTCGCGGAAAGGATCGTCGCGGAAGAGAGGGATTGTCGCATCGTCGCGGGGAGGCGTCGCGTCGTCGCGGAAACCGGCGTTGAGTCGGCGAACTCAACGAACCAAGAACAACAGATTTAAATTATAATTAATTAAATCTGTGTTTAAACGTAAAGAAAAGAACCTTGAGCGGAAATCCGAAATCACTCACCTCAAATGGTCGGTGATCGGAGATCGGAGATCGGAGATCGGAAGAACGTCTCGGGCGAAGGCGTCGTCGATTTCTGGGTTCGGCGTTCTTCGCGTTCTTCGCGAGGGAGAAGAAGTTATGAGGGTTCTCTCAAATCTTCTCAAGCGCAAATAACCAGAGGTTAAGCGTTGGCCTTATTTTATTATTACGCCAACGAATTTGAAAAACTGGTTAAGAAACGATCCATCAATTCGTTGAATTAATTCAACGAAAGAAATGACCCATTTAATTCATGAAAGAAACAGCCCATTTAATTCACGAAATAAACCGCCCAATTAAATGGTCTGTTAAGAATTTAGAAAACGCGTCGGTTGACTTTCATTAAGACGGGTTTTCACGGGTGCGTTTCTTAGCGGAAAGAAACGGCGGGGCTCGTGCGGGCCCCACCTCACAAATATCCTACCAAGGGGGTAGGATATTTCTGGATAGCATCCTATCCAGTTCAACTCAGTTCAAGCCGCCTTTAAGTGGCTTCAAGTGGCTTCCAAGTGGCTTAAGTGAAATAAAATAAAGTTGTCGCAAAATTATTTTATTTCTTAACTTTAAGCCCGAAAATTAAAAACCACACCCGAGCAAACGCAACTCCGGAAGAGGCGTTTCTAAGCGAATACCGGCGCTGCGATTTCATCGGTGCCCTCATAATTCGATTCCGGGCACCGATTCAAAAGTTAGAAAAACACGCTCGTCCGTTCACTGAACGTACCCGAGCCAAACTTCGGAAAATGATTCCGGGCACACCGGGCCTCGGAATCAGGCGCCGTCAGAAACTGTGTTCTTGTAAAATTCCAAAGAAAATTAAGAAAAAAAATTTCCTTGTAATTTACGGGTCTTTACATATCTTCAGTCTAGATATTATCAAGTAAGGGTGAAGAAGGAGGATATCATGAAGACTACTTTTTGTATGAGGTACGGGAAATATGAGTTCATAGTGATTCCATTTGGACTCATTAATGCTCTAATAATATTCATGGAATTGAAGAATATATTCTTTAGGGATTACCTTGAAAAAAATTTGTAGTCTTTATAAATTATATTCTTACCTACTCCAAAATAAACGAGAAAAATGAGAAGCATTTGAATTCTATACTGAAGACTTTCCAAAAGGAAAATTTATTTGTGAAGTACAATAAATGTGATTTATTTTTAGATAAAGTAACATTATTATGAAATGTTTTCACCAGTAAAGGTATATTTATGGATCCTTCAAAAACTAAGGTAATTAAAGTATGGCCAAGTCCAACATATATGATGTAAATACTAAGTTCCCTTGGATTAACATGGTACCATCATCGGTTTGTAAGAAACTTATTACGATTTTCAAGACCACTAAACAAGATTACTCTTAAGGGATTTGAGTTTGTATAGACTGATGAATGAAAAGAAATTTTTAAAGATATGAAGAATAATCTAGTCACTAATACTATGCTCACATTACCCACCAGTGGAGAAGTATTTTTGATCTACAAGGATGCATCCAAAAATAATTTGGTTGTGTACTCATGAAAGATGACAAAATAATGGCCTATGCCTCCCTAAAAATAAATATCTAGGAGCAAAACTACCTAACTCATAATCTAGAATTGGCTATAGTGATCTTTTAATTGAACATATGGTGAAATTACCTCTATGGAGAAAAGTGTTACATATATATGAATCATAAAATCCTCATCTATATATTCACACAAAATGATAGTAATATGCACCAATGAATATGGTTAAATATAATCAAGGATTGTGATTATTCAATTCATTACCATATTAAGAAATAAAACAAAGTAAAAGATGCTATGATTAGAAAGGATCCCACAACTCTATCCATGATGTTCATTTCAAGGGATCTAATCCTCTTGGAAATTAAAATAATGGACATTGGAATAATAATTGGATCTTCAACATAACTTTCTCAAATAACTACCCAACAATATATTCTTGAGAGGATCAAGTAGGCCCAGAAAGATGATGAGTTTCTACAAAATAAGGTATAAAATATTCTAGAGTTCAAATTTTCTGAATATGGAGTTATAAGGTTATATGGGAAGTGGTAGACTACATGGAGTTCCACTATCTATTTTATTTGAACATGTTTTGAAGTTTACCTTGAGGTTTTGGAGAATCCATCAGCAAAAATTGGATACAAAACTGAGCTTCAATGGTACCTATCACCCTTAGATTGATGGTCAGTCTAAAAGGATCATTTAAACATTGGATGATATGTTTAGATCATGTTCAATAGATTTACAAGGATTTTGACACCAGAACCTTCCCTTAACATAGTTCTCATATAAAAAAAGTTTACATTCTAGAATTAAAATGGAACCTTATGAGGCTCTATATGGGAGAGGTGTCAGACTCTGATATTCTATGATAAAATTAGAGATCTTATGGGGCCTGGTCTTATCTGAGAAATGATAGAGAAGGTTCAAACCATTAAATTTCATATGAAATCATCACAAATTCGATAGAAAAGGTATGCAAATAATCATCAGAAAGATATATAGTTTGAGGTCATAGATAAAGTGTTCCTTTGTATATCACCATGAAATAATTTTTTGAGGTTTGGGGAAAATGGAAACCTTATTCCTAGATACATTATCCCCTTTGATATCCTTAATCATATCAGAGTAGTGACCTACCTACTAGCACTTCTACCTAACCTATCTCAAGTACATTATGTGTTCCATGTATCCCTCTTGAGGAAGTACATACCAAACCCCTCACATGTACTAAATCAAGAGGTGGTAACATTATAAAAATATATTTCATATGAGGAACATCCAGTGAATAACTTAGATCATAGAGATAAAGTTATATGAAATAAGAAAATCACTTGGTCAAAGTCTTATAGAGAAACAACAAGTTTTAGGAAGTGACATGGGAACTGGAAGAGGCAATGAAACAAAAGTACCATCATCTATTCTAGTGTGTGAAATGAAAATTTTGAGTGAAATTTTTTTAAAGGGGGGGATAATGTAATGACTCAAACTTTTATAAATTAAATTCCCTTTTTGAATAAACAAATTCCTTATTAAGTAATGAAATTATAGAAAACACATGCACTTCTTTGGCTATTTTGAATAGTTATATGGTTTTTCAAATTTAAAAAGACTATTATGAATCATAACCATTGTTAATATAGATATTTTAAAATGACAATTAATATTATTATTAACAGTTAGGATAAAGTCCAATTGATACAGATGAAAGAAGTGATGGTCTCAACCAGTAAAATCATACCATATGAAGCCAATTTATCAGAGATTCTAAGGGAGATAACATCACTATTTTTAACACCCCAAGCTTCCACGATATGCTTCTCTTTTAATAATACAGTAGCGAGTGTTGTACGTAACTTCGAGTTCTAACACACACCACAACCAATCAAACTAGCCATTATGAATAGTAATACCCACTTTTTGAAATTTTATGAACTTTATATTTTAAAATGGACTTCATTTTTGGATTCAGAATATCAAAATTAGCTTAGGGTGATTTTTTGTTATTTTTCTGAAAACTTTCAATTTTTGATGAATAGTGAAAAACACCGAGTTATAGTTTAAAACCGAATTTTTATTTAAATATTTATTTATTTTAATTAAATTTATTTTAAGAAAAAATAGATACATAATACATATATAAGTTCAATTTAATTCATTGGAGTTAGTTTATAATAATTTTAGATATATAAAAATTTTATTGAACTTTTCACCGTCTTTTACCCACCTCCTAGGAGAATTTGCAAATTCACATAAAACTTAATTTTACCACTTCTGTGAGTGGAATTTAGAAAATCTGAGACATGCGGTTAATATTAAGGAGTAAAATTTGGTTCAATAATATAAAAATAAATTTTAGTGAATAATAACTTTTTGCTTTTATTTACCACGGTTAAAAGTAAATAGGGTAATTAAGGGTAAAAATGATATTATTATTACCCTAAAAGAGGTCATAATTCTATTTTAAAGTATAATTCGACCAAAAAACCCTTAGGAATAAAATATGAACATCTTTGGTCCACTTTGATTAGATTAGGACATTTATTATTATTTAATTCAAAGAAGAGTTAAAAGAGATAAAATCAAAGTTTAATAACTAAAACATTTTTAATATAGGTTTATACAAAATATAAATTCGATTATAAATATTCATTATAAATATAAAAATATTTCATAAATAATGGTATTTTATTTATAATTTTTAAACATTAAATAATTTAATTTATTTATGACACAATGGTGATGCAGTAATTACTTAATTAATGAAATATTAAAATAATTGATATTATAAATATACAAATAAATTTAATTTGTGACTTTTTATGAATTCCACTAATTTTATAGGTTAATATTACAAATTAGGGTTTTTTAGATGAATTTTTTTCGATGTAATAATGCTATTATTAATTTAGAAAAAACAAAATACCAAATAGTGTCAAAATTGACATAAAAGAGTTTTTAAAACAAATATTATATTATTAAGTAATATTCTATTCCTAAAAATATAATTTTTGGCGAAAAGACTTATATAATGATAGTTTTATAATTAATTAACCACTTGGGGTTCTCTTGTAAGTATATATTAAGTTTATTAACTATATAATATAAAAATACAAAGAGACATGGTAAATATCAAACTATTTAACTAAGAGTTAAATCTAAAAGATAAAGTTAATATAGTGACCCAAACCTTTATAAAACCTACTGGTTGAATGGTTTTTGACCCATCCCCACCTTATAATTTAAATAATCCATTTTGGATCCATTATAAACTGAAAATTATTTTATTATAAAAAAAATATTTCTGGCTTTTCCTAAGGTGCCCCTCACCCCTCTTATAAAAGGGCACTCCCCCTTATCTATAATTCACACCTTCAAATCCATTTGGCTCGACAAAACTCTACCCAAATACCCTCTCAAATAACCTAACTTAATCCTAGAGTTATTCCTCTAGTCAGAAAGCCAACTTAAGGACCCTTTAGATAAAATCAAAAGGAAGAACCCGTAGAAGAGGTAATAATTTCAACACCCTCTTTGAAGTTATTTTCTTCTTACACTTCTTCTTTATTTGTTATTTCCATTATAAAATAATAAATCCAGTATCTTCTATATAATGTTATTTTATTATAAATATGTTACAACCATTTTCAGTATTCTATCCACCCTTTTAATGACATGTCCCCATAGGTGCGTACGTACGGATTACCGTCTCCACGTCGTGGTGTAATAGTTATTCAATACATTATTATTTGGATGGGTATAATAATGATGTGTAATTCATGTAAATAATAAATATAAATGATAATTATTCTGTATATATTATATACCATCCAATTATATATTATTTTAATATCAAAAGAATGATATTGCCACTCATGCGTACGAACAGATTACCGTCTCCACGAACGCAATGAGATTCATTCCCCATCATATCCATTCAAGAATAATTTTTATTAGATGGTTAGAAATAATGTTTAAATACTTGATATCATTATGGATATGAATATTATACATCCCATCCCTAACAAATATGACTCACATAACAAATAATATAAAGAAAAACGAATCTGTTAACACCCGAAACAACGATAATACTAAGATATTATTAACAAAGCTATGTTAAAAGATCATATATGATATCATATTAATGTATATGATTCTTGTATAATTTAATAACAATTATTTCACCATTATAAAGGAGGTTAACCTACCATCGACCAAGTAAAAGTACAAGGTAAGGGGTTTCTTATCTAACTTTTAATTCCGTGAGATTTCCATTGTTCACCCCTTATTTATTGCATGTGGTGTATTTTGTACTACCATTATATATATATATATATATTATCATGATTATCTTTATATTCATGATATTTTGTGATTCATTTGGTGTTCAATAACTATTGTTCATATGACTTGATTGATTACAGTTAGGTAAGGGTTTATTTCACAATCTCTTCATTATTCGAGGTTGTTTATACGTAATTATCTACTGGGACCTCTCTATCATCCACATCTATGTTCCTTAAAAATGTATTTCAAACATTATTACTATTTTATAGAACATGGGTTAAATTCATTTATACCATTGTTTGACTTTTTATAAGATGTTTATAAAGTAATCTTTCCATCGTTTTCCAAACAAGGTTCTTTTTAACCTTTTCGACAAAATTAAGGTAAGAATGTATTTTTTAACTTATACGACGGGTGCAGATTTTTTCCATCATTATAAAATAATCGAAGTTTCCCTTACAAGATTATAAGAATATTTTCAAAGTAAATGTTTTCTTTTATAATTATGTGACTTTTAAATGATTTCAAAAAAAGAGATATTTCTCTCAAATAGTTTTGATTTCATCTACGTCAACATCCTTTGATGGATTTTAAGCTTATTTGAAGTTGATTTATTATGATACAAAAAATTCCATATTGTATTGAAGGTTTTGTGCTATGTTTCACTGTGGATGTTTTATTTTTTATACCATTCATGGTTTATGGAGAAAGTATTTACATTTCGTATTCTAGTTTTAATACAAATGTTTATGTTATGTTTAAACTTATTTATATGAGGAATGCATTAGACTTAGTAAGTTATGGGTGGAACCCGATATAGCTCCTCGATGCATCGGTAGGTCTCATGAGACAAACTAGTGTCTTGGCACAAGGCCTTGACAAAATATTATTTTTAGTCTTGGCCCAAGGCCTTGACTATGTGGTTATGATAGTCTGGCATTATGCATTCCATCATTATGATAGTGGTTATTGATATTTAATTTTATTATTCGACTATTAGAATATCCATGTGAATAAGTAAATGACATTATTTCATTTTATTTTTTCCATATTATGCTGAAGTTCAAGTTTAAAAGGATTTTGTTTTAGTTATACATTGCCTTAATTGTTTATGCTTATTTATGAAAGTTTCCTCTATATTGTTATCCTTACTAAGCATCTGAGCTCACCCCTTTCTATGTTTTATTTTTCCTATGATGTGAAGAAGTATTTTATGACTGACCTACAGGGATAGTTTAAGGGGATATGAGTGTGGACTATGGAGACTATATTGTAGTGGTTTTTCACTTTATGATGTAATGTAAGACTTATGAATGTATCTAGTGTTTCCAAGGCTACTAAACTAATCAGTATTTTGAGATTAGATATTTTGTGATCATGACAATATTATGTAATAATGCACCAACTCTAGGTAACTTGGGTCGGGGTGTTACAGTTGGTATCATAGGAAGTTTAGTACAAACCTTGGAAGCTAGATTTAGATAAACTCGGATTAGAGCATATAGACCTAAGATGGACTTTGAGGATTAGTATATAAGAACTTCCTATAATTTTGGTATTGTAGAGATTTTTTGAGTTTTCTGAGCAATAAATCTCTGTCTAGATACAAGCAGGTAGAGGTGGCTCTGGCACAGATGTACCTAGGGGTAAAAACCGAAAACACCGCTTTGATCTAGACTCGAACGGGAACTGGTGAACGACAACAGGCATTGTTGTACTCTTGGTTATGACACTCCCTGGGGATATTCTTAGGATAATTCTCATTTTCTTTACAAACCATTATTAAGGGTTTATGAGTATATAATTCCTCAAAGAAAACATTTTTATGATTATGGATTATATCCATAAACTGTTCAATTTATGTTAAGTGTTTTACAAGTTTGGATTTATGTATTGCGATTCATAAACTAATCTAGTATATGCCATTTTTTAGAAATGGTGCCTAGTGGAAGGAATGGGAACTGTATCAATGTACTCACTTCATATAGTTATTTCCCTCCTACTCAATATAATTATAGTGGAGCTGGTGATGCAACTGGTGCTGATCAGCAAATCACCATATTGGGACAACTCACTCGGGTTATGAATAATAACCTTACCCGTATGGAGAACCCTGATCCGCAGTGTGGAGGATCAATGTTAGATCGATTCATGATGCAACAACCACCAAAATTCAATGGGGGTAAAAAGACACTAGTAACTAAGCAGTGGATAAATTCCATAGAGAAAATATTTCATACCTTGGGGAGTAGTGAAAGGGAAAAATTTATCATGGCAGTTTACCGCCTCATTGGAGATGCTGATCAATGGTGGTCATTGATTCAAAACACAAAGGAAGATGATGAAGTATCAAATATGGAATGGAGGAAGTTTAAAGAAATTTTCTTAGAAAAATACTTTCCTCGTGACCATCGAGTAGATATAGAAAGGCAATTTATGAGTTTGAGGAAAAAGGAGGATGAGAATGTCACAAAGTATGAGGCTATCTTTACAAGGTTAGAGAGGCATGCTACAGATTATATACGTAACCCAAGAAGTAATATTGATCATTTATTTTATGGGTTAAAACCATTTCTCAGTCGAGCATTAGTCTCACAATCCTTCTCGTCGTACAAAGATATTGTCTCATGTGCTATCAAGACAGAAAAGGAATTCTCTAAGTCTTATGACTTTAAAGAAAAGAAAGAGAAGAAGAGATCTACTGATCACTCTAGAAATGGAAATAAGGGGAAGAAGGGAAAAGTTTAATATCCATCTTGTAGTAAATGTAGGAATAAACAACCTGATACTTGCTTGAATGGAATGGGAGTCTATTACAAGTGTGGTGAAAAAGGCCACCAAGCTCGTGATTGCAGGGGGAAGAAGGAAGCTACAGATGCTCAGTGCTAAAATTGCGGGGAGATGGGACATTATGAAAATGAATGTACTAAGGGTCAGGTAAAATTACCTCAGAAAAGGCCAAGGGATCAAGGCCAATCTTATGTTATCACTAATACTAAGGTTGAATCTCCAAAAGACGTGGTGGCAGGTAATTTAATGGTTTCCTCAAGTTTAGCCAATGCTTTATTTGATTCTGGATCATCGCATTGTTTCATATCTTCCTAGTTTTCTAAGAAAATTAGATATTTTCAATTTGATTTAACAAAGGAGTTTTTAGTCAAAACTCCTAAGGGAAGTATCATCGCAACAAAGTTTTGTGAATCCATTCCCATTAGAGCAAATAAATGTTCTTTATCTGCTGATCTCATCATCATACCTATGATTGAATTTGATATAATCCTCGGTATGGATTGTATTTCAGACCATGATGTGAAGATTTATTGTAAGAAGAAGGAGGTTACTATTTTTAATGATGATGATAAAGAACACCTCATCTTTAGAGCAGAATCATCACCACCTAATTCTTATCTAGATCCACCTCCAGTAGCTCAACTAAATTCAATTATTTGGGAGAAAGAGAATGAAATGACTATGGGTGAGGAAAGTAATGTTCAAATATAGTATGTACCTATTGTAATACAATATTTTGATGTGTTTCCAAAAGATTTACCTGGACATCCTCCAGAATGAGAAATTGAGTTTTTCATTGAATTAATTCCTGGTTCAAGGCCTATATCAAAGAACCCTTATAGAATGTCCATTGTGGAATTAGTAGAACTAAAGAAACAAATAGAATAATTGATTAATAAGGGATTTATTAACCATATTGTTTCTCCATGGGGAGCCCCTGTCCTTTTTGTAAAGAAGAAAGATGGATCTATGAGGTTGTGCATTGACTACTGGGAGATCAATGCTATAACAATAAAGAACAAGTATCCCCTACCTCGCATTGATGATTTATTCAACCAACTTCATGGAGATCAATATTTTTCCAAGATTGAACTTTGGTATGGATATCATCAATTGTGTGTGAATAAGGAAGACATTCCGAAAATAGCATTTTGAACCAGGTATGGGCATTACAAGTTTACAGTAATGTCTTTTGGGCTGACTAATGAACCCTCTATTTTCATGGATCTAATGAACAGAGTTTTCAAGGAATATCTTGATGACTTTGTAGTGGTATTTATTGATGATATCTTGGTATACTCAAAAAGATAATAAGATCATGAAAATCACTTGCGTGTTATCCTGAAGACTCTAAGAAGACATGAATTATATGGGAAGTTTAGCAAGTGTGAATTTTGGCTTCAGGAGATTTCTTTTCTTGTCCATATTTTCTCTAAGGATGGAATCTTTGTTGATCCTTCTAAGACAAGAGCAATCCAAGAATGGCTAGCACCAACGAGTATAACCGAGGTATGCAGTTTTATTGGTTTAGAAGGTTATTATCGACGTTTCGTCCAGAATTTTGCCCGGTTGGCTAACCCATTAACAAAGATCACACGTAAAGGGGTTAAATTTGTATGGAAAAAAGAGTGTGAAGAATATTTTGAAGAAATAAAGAGAAGATTACTCAATGCCCCTATATTGACTCTACCATTGGGGAATTATGGGTTCGTTATTTATAGTGAAGCATTAAAGAAAGTACTTGGTTGTGTCATTATGTAGAATGATAGGGTTATTTCCTATACATCACGACATCTGAAAATTCATGATAAAAACTATCCTACTCATGATATTGAGTTAGCTGCTATAATATTTTCTTTGAGGATATGGATACATTATATCTATGGTGAAAAATGTGAGATATATACTGATCACAAGAGTTTGAAGTATATTTTCTCACAAAAAGAACTCAACATGAGGCAAGGCCGATGGCTTGAACTACTCAAAAATTATGATTGCATGATACACTACCACCCGGGGAAAGAAAATAATGTGGAAGATGCTTTGAGTAGAAAGGATCATGGAGTTTTGAACAAGATGAGAGTTGAAAGGGATCCTATTTTCATGGATCTAGTAAAGATGGATATGGGAATAACCATGGAAGGTGAAACATCAATGATTTTTCAAATTGTTGCCAAACTATCCTTACTAGAAAGGATAAAGAGTTCTCAGACTGGTGGTGAAGAGTTTCAAAAGAATATTAAAGCTGTGAATGATGGGAGATTGAGTGACTTTGTGTGTGAAGATGGAATTTTGAAATTTGGGAAGATACTTTGTGTTCCCAATATACCCAATCTAAAAAGAGAATTATTGGATTATTCTCATAGTTCCAATTTCTCTATACACCCTGGGAGCACCAAAATGTATAGAGATCTGAAGGAACAATTTTGGTGGGACAACATGAAGAAAGAGATCGCTGATTTTGTGTCAAGATGTATGGTTTCTCAATAAGTGAAATCTGGAAGGCAATAGCCTGGAGGAGTCATGCAACATCTTCCCATACCAAAGTGTAAATGGGATAATATTACTATGGACTTGGTCACGGGACTACCAAAAACTCCTAGAAGGAATGATGCAATAAGGGTCATTGTTGATCGTCTTACCAAGTCAGCACATTTTCTTACTATAAGAGAAGATTTACCACTTGAATGATTGTCAAGACTATATATTAATGAAGTTTTCAGACTTCATGGAGTACCACTATCGATTTTTTATGATCATGATCCACATTTTAAATCAAGATTCTAGAAAAGTCTTCAGAAAGCCCTGGATACTGAACTTCATTTGAGCACTGCCTACCACCCCCAAACTAATGGACAATCAGAACGGACTATTCAAACCTTAGAAGACATGTTGAGATCTTTCTCACTTGACTTTCAAGGTATGTGGGATCAATATTTACCTCTGGTAGAATTTTTCTATAATAATAGCTTCCATTCAAGTATTCCAAGGCACCATATGGAGCATTATACGGAAAGAGATGTCGCACACCAACCTATTGGGATGATGTTGGTGAAAGAAAACTCGTAGTCCAAGAACTTGTGGAGGAAATGATGGAAAAGGTGAAGTTAATCCAAAACCACTTCAGAGCATCTCAAAGTAAGAAGAAGAGCTATGCTGATAATCGAAGGAAGGATTTGGTATTTCTAGTAGGAGAGAATGTTTTCTTGAAGGTATCTCCATAGAATGGTGATATACGTTTCGGTAAGAAGGGTAATTTGAGTCCCAGGTGCATTGGACCTTTTGAAATTCTAGAACGAATTGGGGCAGTAGCTTACTGTTTGGCAATGCCGCCAAATCTATACAAAGTTTGTGATGTGTTCCACATATCACTATTAAGAAAATACATGCCTAACCCAACACATGTACACACTTATGAGGAATTAGAACTGGAACCTGATCTGTCTTATTTCGAAGAGCCTGTCAAGATTCTTGATACCAGAGAACAAGTGTTGAGAAACCGGACGACTCATCTGGTAAAAGTTCTATGGAGAAACTATAAGATAGAAGAGGCAATGTGGGAACCTAAGGAACTTATGATGAAGAACCACCCGAGTCTTTTTATGTAGAAATATTCTAGAAATTTCGAGGATGAAATTATTTGAAGGAGGGGAGAATGTAACATCCCAAGCTTCCACGGTACGCTTCTCTTTGAATAATACAGTAGTGTGTGTTGTACGCAACTTCGAGTTCTAACACACACCACAACCAATCAAACTAGTCATTATGAACATTAATACCCACTTTTTGAAATTTTATAAACTTTATATTTCAAAATGGACTTCATTTTTGGATTCAGAATATCAAAATTATCTTAGGGTGAATTTTTTATATTTTTTTGAAAACTTTCAATTTTTTATGAATAGTGAAAACACTGAGTTATAGTTTAAAACCGAATTTTTATTTAAATAATTATTTATTTCATTTAAATTTATTTTAGGTTAAAATAGATACATAATACCTATATAATTTCAATGTAATTCATTGTAGTCAGTTTATAATAATTTTAGATATATAAAAAATTTATTGAACTTTTCACCGTCTTTTACCTACCTCCTTGGAGAATTTGCAAATTCACATAAAACTTAATTTTACCACTTCTATGAGTGGAATTTATAAAATCCAAGAAACATGGTTAATATCAAGAAGTAAAATTTTGTTCAATAAGATAAAAATAATTTTTGGTGAATAATAACTTTTTACTTTTGTTTACCACCGTTAAAAGTAAATAGGGTAATTAAGGGTAAAAATTATATTATTATTACACTAAAACATGTCCTAATTCTATTGGATAAGTATAAATAGACCATAAAAAACCTTAGGAATAAAATATGAACCTCTTCGGTCCACTAGGATTAGATTAGGACATTTATTATTATGTAATTCAAAGAAGAGTTAAAAGAGATAAAATCAAAGTTTACTAACTAAAACATTTTTAATATAGGGTTATACATAAGATAAATTCTATTATAAATATTCATTAGAAAGATAAAAATATTTCCTAAATAATGGTATTTTATTTATAATTTTTAGACATTAAATAATTTAATTTATTTATGACACAATGGTGATGCAGTAATTACCTAATTAATGAAATATTAAAATAATTGATATTATAAATATCCAAATAAATGTAATTTGAGACTTTTTATGAATCAAAATAATTTTATAGGTTAAGAGGACATATTATGGTTGGATGTAATAATTCAATTATGAATTTAGCAAAAACAAAATACCAAATAGTGTCAAAATTGACATAAAAGAGTTTTTAAAACAAATATTATATTATTAATTGATATTCTATTCCTAAAAATATAATGTTAGTCCAAAGGAATTATATAATTATAGGTGTATCATTAATGAACCACTTAGGTTTATCTTGGAAGTATATAGTAAGTTTATTAACTATATAATATAAAAATACAAAGAGACATGGTAAATGTCAAACTATTTAACTAAGAGTTAAATCTAAAAGATAAAGTTAATATACTGACAAAAACTTGTCTGAAACCTATTTTTTGAATGGTTTTTGAACCATATCCACATTATCCTTTAAATAATCCATTTTGGAGCCATTATAAACCGAAAATGATTTTATAATAAAATAATATTTCTAGGTTTTCCTAAGGTACTCCTCACCCCTCTTATAAAAGGGCACTCCCCCTTCTCTCTAATTCACACCTTCAAAGCCATTTGTCTCAAAAAACACTCTACCCAAATACCCTCTAAACTACCCTCACTTAATCCTATAGTCCTTCCTTTAGTCAGAAAGCCAACTTAAGGATCCCTTTAGATCAAATCAAAAGGAATAACATGAAGAAGAAGTAATAATTTCACCGCCCTCTTTCAAGTTCTTTTCTTCTTCCACTTCTCCTTTCTTTGTTATTTCCATTATAAAATAATAACTCCAGTATATTCTATATACTGTGATGTTATTATAAATAATTTACATCCAGATTCATCATTCTGTCCATCCTTTTAATGACATGTCTCCATACGTGCATACGTACGGATTACAGTCTCCACGTCGTGGTGTAATTGTTATTCAATACATTATTATTTGGATGGGTATAATAATAATGTTTAATTTATGTAAATAATAAATATAACATGATAATTATTCTTTATATATGATATACCATCCAATTATATATTATTTTAATATCAAAAGAATGATATTGTCGCTCGTGCGTACGTACGGATTACCGTCTCCACGAACGCGATGAGATTCATTCTCCATCGTATCCATTCAAGGATAATTTTTATTAGATGATTAAAAATAATTTTTAAAGACATGATATAATTATGTATATTAATATGATACATCCCATCCATAACAAATATGACTCACATAACAAATAATATAAAGGAAAACGAATCCATTAACACCCGAAACAACGATAACACTAAGATATTATTAACAAAGCTATGTTAAAAGATCATATATGATATCATATTAATGTATATTATTCTTGTATAATTTAATAAAAATTATTTCACCATTATACAGGAGGTTAACCTACCCTTGACCAAGGAAAAGTACAAGGTAAGGGGTGTCTTATCTCACTTTTAATTCCGTGAGATTTCCATTGTCCACCCCTTATTTAGTGCATGTGGTGTATTTTGTACTACCATTATATATATATATATATATATATTATCATGATTCTCTTTATATTCATGATATTCTGTGATTCATTTGGTGGTCATTGAATATTGTTCATACAACTTGATTGATTACAATGAGGTAAGGGTTTATTTTATAATCTCCTCATTATCCGAGGTTGTTTGTACGTAATTATCTATTGGGACCTCTTTATCATCCACGTCCATGTTTTCTTAAAAATTTATTTCAAACATTCTTAATATTTTATAGAACATGGGTTAAAGTCATTTATACCCTTGTTTGACTTTTTATAATATTTTTATAAAGGAATATTTCCGTCGTTTTCCAAATATGGTTCTTTTTAACCTTTTTGACAAAATTAAGGTAATAATGTCTTTTTTAACTTATACAGTGGGTGCATCTATTTTCTGCTATTATAAAATCGTCGAAGTTTCCCTTAAAAAATTATAATAATATTTTCAAAGTAAATGTTTTCTTTTAAAATTATGCGACTTTTAAATGATTTCAAAAAAAGAGACATTTCTCTCAAATAGTTTTGATTTCATCTACGTCAACATCCTTTGATGGATTTTAAGCTTATTTGAAGTTGATTTATTGTGATACAAAACTTCCATATTGTATTGAAGGTTTTTTGTTATGTTTGACTGTGGATGTGTTATTTTTATACCATTCATGGTTTATGGAGAAAGTATTAACATTTATTCTGCTAGTTTTAATACAAATCTTTATGTTGTGTTTAAACCTGTTCATATGAGGAATGCATTGGACTTTGTAAGTGACGGGTGGAGCCCGCTATAGCTCATCAATGCATCGGTAGGTCTCATGAGACAAACTAGTGTCTTGGCACAAGGCCTTTACAAAATCTTATTTTTAGTCTTGGCACAAGGCCTTGACTATGTGGTTATGATAGTCTGGAATTATGCATTCCATCATTATAAAAGTGGTTATTGATATTGCATGTGATTATTCGACTAGTAGAATATCCATGTGAATAAGTAAATGGAATTATTTCATTTTATTTTTTCCATATTATGCTGAAGTTCAAGTTTAAAAGTATTTTGTATTAGTTATACATTGCCTTAAATGTTTATGCTGATTTATGAAAGTTTTTTCTATATTGTTATACTTACTAAGCATATGAGCTCACCCCTTTCTATGTTTTATTTTTCCCAAGATGTGAAGAAGTATTTTATGACTGACGTGCAAGGATAGTCTGAGGGGATATGAGTGTGTACTAGGGAGACTATGTTGTTGTAGTTTTTCACTTTATGATGTAATGTAAGATTTATGAATGGATCTAGTGCTTCCAAGGCTCCTAAACTAATCGGTCTTTCGAGACTTGATCTTTTGTGATCATGCCAATGTTATATAATAATGCACCGACTCTGGGTAACTGGGGCTGATACGTTACACTATTATTCTCCCATGATCAATCCCAAGCTGATATTCAACAACTAAATAATGAATTAAACCATTTATGGTAGAAGGTAAAGCTCATCAAGATCATGTCCCGAACCATGTATATCGAACTACACCAAGAAAATCTCACCATCGCACACCTTACCCTTAGGTCTTTCACTAGTGTAATAAAGGTATGTGTATCTATACCATAGCACTATAAATTTTTATATTAGTCTTTTAATAAAATAATTATTTTGTTTATAACTTTTTAATATTACTTTTTAAATTACTAGATAATGATTTTGATAAAAATTAGATTTTGATGTGACGAAACACAAATTTTATTTTTGGGAAATGTATAGTTTCAATCAAGACACTCTATTTTAATTAATTCAAAAAAAATTATAAAAATATATTTAAATAAAATATTATTATTAAATAATTTTATGAAGTAAAAAATAATTTTTATCAGGATCAGAAAAATGTTATTATAAAAAAGCCATTATTTTTCAATAAATGTGGATATTTTATTTAGAAGTGTAGATTATTATACATTTAGTATTATTTGAATAAAATAAATAATAATTTTTAAATCATAATTTTGAAATTATCCAATGGATATGTTTTCATAACTTTTAGAGATAGATGAATTTTTTTGTCAAAATTAAATACGGTATAGATATATGGTGTGTATTATGAAATAATAATAACCCAAAAGTGGTGAAATATATGACTTAAAAGGTATCCATGACCAAATATATATTTTCCATTGAAAATAATGTGTTTTTGAGGGTATTTTATTAATTTTATAAACCTTTAATGAATCCTCCAAAACCTATATTATATTTTAAAGTTTTAAAATCAATTCTTTGTAAACATGACTCACTTACACATCAATAAGGGAATTATTTTAATGATTTAGGTTCATAAACTTTTAAAATAATTAAAACCACTTCACTTTTGTAGAAACCATGGGAAAAAATGTTAAGGTTTGTGGTGTTTATTACTTTATCATATAGTGTCCAAAACCCAAGTTTGAAAATTAATAAATAATTCTGCTATCTTTTTCTATATAAACCCACCCAAAATATCATTTATATTCACTCAAAACCCTTATATAATGACTATAATATACCTTTACCTTTATAGATACCTCCTATGGTGTCCCCAAGCTCCTATAAAGATTTTGAAAGCACCCTCTCATGGTAAGGGATCCTCTCCTTCTCCTCTTTATTTAAGAACCACCATTATATTATGCCATTTGTTTTTGAAATTTTTCATGTTGGGATATAATTTAACACGTCCCAATTACTTCCCTTATTATGTTCAGGTGATTAGATATACCTTTCACTCTTATTAATCCCTTCCTTGTACCTTTATGTACCCCCGTTATGCTACTAGAATTATCCTACAATTTTATCATGCCAAATATTTTTATTGTGAATACCCATCCTTATTTACACTCAATAGTATTCTCCTATATGTACCTATCCTCCACTAGTTTGGGAATTCGATTTATATAATGTAGACTCCTTGATCATGGGATTAAAATTTATGAAATACATCTTTATGTTGTATGATTCATGTGGCACACTTATGTATGTTCATGATATGAAAATGACGGGTGCACCCAGATAGAGCTCCAATGCATTGGATAATATTTTAATCTCATGAGATGTCATGTATGGGATTATGGAGTAAACCTAATACATTATATGACTTTTTACACAATTTTATTATGTCTTGGAGGTTATCCTTGACCTATGTTTATGATTTCATGTTTAATATTGTCTCTATATTCTCATGTTTCCTTTATGTTATCATGTTATATCATACCTCATTATTCAAGATTATGAATATCACCCCTATCATGTTGCCTTGATATGCATATTGGCTCACATGTACCAATTTACCTTATGTTGTGATTTTTTATTCTCTTACTGGGATTTATATCTCATCCCATTCTTATGTATTTCGCCAGGTTATCCCATGTCTTTTTAAAATAGAAATGGAATTTAGGGATTGTGTTAAGGAAAATTTCAATAATTTTGTTTTATCCATGAATCAAGTTGATGTTCTATATACCTAATTTTGTAAATACACTATACTTAATGATATTTTGTAATTTTATAATGTGAATATTTATATAATTAATCATGAATTAATTTGTATTAAATCCATGGGTTTTCATAAGCTAGACGCTTGGGAAGTGGAGGATTGGATCGAGGTAGTGGTTCGAGTTTTTTAGCTTGTGCGTACCCTGACTGACAGAATAGTTGTGCTAGAAACCAATAGTCTTCATGGATCAGTAGGTTATTTTATCACTGGAAGATGATTCACATCTGCATATTGCTCCTCATGAGTTTTAGAGATAGAGATCGCCTAGGTTTCATGGTGATCCAAAGCCCCTTCTCAAGTGGTAGAGGATGGGCATGAGCTTGTGGTGAGAATGTATCACTTTGATAGGACCCATCTTGATGGTGGCCCTGGAGGTGACACTTCTCTTAGGTGACACAAGGCATCGGTATAGACCAATTATAGTGGTGTTTGACATAACTTTAGGAACATAAATAAGAGAGACACTTCTCCATCAAGTCACGTTCTTTTGGCGCGATCCAACACCGTGTGGGAAAGTCAGTGACACCCAAAGTAGAAAATGTAAAAGTGTGGAATATGGGTTCCTTCAACATGTGTGTTTGAGGTTTTTTTAATGTTATAATGTGCCTAAGTGAGTCATGGTAAAGGAGGATAGGTGTGAAAGAGGAAATATGGCTTTAAGAAGTAGTGGATTATGACCCCAAGGCTTTGGGTGTATTTGATGTAGGATGTGTGTCTTCTATTATCTAGTTGTAGTTGTGGTACATGGTAGTAAGACACTTTTCCATGGACGTATCCCATTTTCAAGACCTAGAGATACTAGTGGATCCTTTTAACTTGACCCTTGTGTTCATAGGCTCCTTTAGAGAGGATTAGTGATTGAACATTTTATTAACAGTGTGACTTTACTCTGATAGGAGAGAGAGCCTCGTATGGAATATTTCTATGGTGAAGAAAATTATATATTATTTTTTACTTGGTATAGACCATTTTATTACTTTTTATGCCCATGTGAATACTCCCAGTGAGGATTGTAGTAAACTGAAGTTATTGGGATGGAATTTTCTTTCTATTTTAAGAGGGAATCCCAGGTGGAGCAAGATGATATCATATATATGATAATACTTATAATTCATTATCATTTGGATAGTATAAACCTTGGATCTTCATATTCTATGATATTTTAGTTTCTTACAATGATGGTGGAGTTCAAGGACGTCTTCTGTGAGGATGTTCCAGGATTACCACCCCCACAAAATTTTGTTATCTGTATATATTTTTACCCAAGGATGGACTGATATTTTTGATATCATATTGAATGACCCCATTTAGTTGTGATATATGAAGGTGAAGTTGGAAAAATATGTGGATTAGGTTCATTGTTAGATGTAGCGTATTCACCTAGGTAGCTTTGTGTTGTTCTTCTAGGAGTCATATGAGAGCTTGAAATTGGGTGTAGGTTGATGTCACCTGAATCATGTGACTATCGGTGTGGAGTATCCACCTCAAAAAATTGATGACATATTAGAACAGTGGTTAAGGTTGAATTGGTTCTTGGAGTTTAAACTTAGGAAAGGTTATCACCAATTATAGTTTCATGAGAGGATATACTAAGGGTGGATTTCTAAATCTGATACAGTTTCTTAAGTTCATGGTGATACCTTTCAGTATGTTGAATAACCTAGCATGTTGTGAGACTCTTGGACCAAGTCCTTCAAATCTTCTTGTATTGGTTCATGTTATTATTCTTAGATGTAACCCTCTTATACTCAGCATTAGTGGTGGATCACAAGAGACACTTTAGGATGGTTTTAAACATACTTTGAGAGTACCATCTTTACAAGAATCTCTCGGAGTATCAATTCTAGATTCATGAGGTCCACTTCTTGGGATATGTCTTCTCTATCATGGGATTGATAGTGGACCCAATAAAGTTTTTGGAAGTTCTATTATTGAGATCCACCTAAGGGAATGGTTGTGGTAGTAGATTCTCATAGTGAATTTCTCCATCCCCTATTATTGACTGAGATGATGGAGCAATTATCCCTTTGAGGATGTGGATGGTGTAGAGTACCTTCAGTCGATGGTTGTTACCCCTCTTCTTCTTTAGCGATTTAGGGAGGCACTTATTAGGGATATTTATTTTAAAGTCTTGTGTGACTAGATATCTACTGAACATGTTCTTGATGGATTTTATTAAGGTGAGGAGTAGTCATACTTATTTAAGGATAGAGAATGACACCAGTAACACCAAGAGAGGAAACATTAAAGTGGTTTCATGATTTCCCTTAGTAGTTCATCTAGAAGAGGTGAGGATATACCAGGATATCTTGTCATTGGTTTGGGTATCCATGAATATTGTATCATGTTTTCAAGTTTAAATCTCGATGTATAACCTATTAGTAGGTGGAGACCGTGGTACTCGGATGGAAGTTGAAATGGGGTGGTGTCTTGTGGTTTTCGTGATGGGGGATTCCATGACCGGTGATAGATCATGATTTTGTATGAGTGATAATAGACTGACACAAAGTTTTACCACTCCCTAACTACCATATATCAAATATTTATAGAAATTTTAGGATGCCTGTTCGTGCAGGGTGTAGTCTGAATTCATCAAATTCCCTTGATAATCATTCCAAACCATTATTCTCACTTCACATCAGGATTATTAAGAGGATACAGAATGATTTTGGACTCATTTGTGGTTGATCATGACTTTTATACCCCAAATATATGGCTAGTTTAAGAGGACCATTCGTGTTTTAGAGAACATTATTTGAGATTTCATGTTAGTTTTAGGCCATAGCTAGGAGGATCATCTACCATCAGTGGAATTTTGAATTACATAAGTTACCACTAAACCCTTAGTACAAAACTATTTGAGGTTTTGTATGGATACCCTATAGATCACTACTGTACTGGTTGTATTTGGTGGGAGACAGAACTTTTGGGCCTATATTTGGTGCTAGAAATGGTAGTAAAGGATTTAGTTTATCCAGAGGAAGATGAGATGAAAATGTCAAGATTCCTTTGTGAACCTATGAAGGCTTCCTTTGGAGTTGGATGAGGATATCTTCTATTCTGAGAGATCTTACCACATTAAGGATTAGTAAGATTTTGATGGGATGGTGGGATATCTCTAGGGTTCATATAACCTTTTCCTAGTCACTCAATTGAATTATCGAGGTAATGTACCACTTAACCCTATGACCATAGTTATATCAGGTGCTTGGTTTTTTCCACATTTCATAGTTGAAAAGATGTTGACAGAACTCATTTCATGGTTTCAACTAGGATGAGCTGGAAATTGATGGTAGATATATCTTTTCAAGGAGTTTGAGGTTCCCATTGGTGTTTGGGAACCAAAAAATTAAGACCCTTCATGAGTAATTTTTTCCATTGGGTGTGTGTTTATTAACAACATGAGAAAGTTTAGCGGAGATTTTGGGAGTGGGAATCCCAGTTGAGAGCTCAGTATCCTTACTTGTGAGTAGGTTTTTCCCTTTTGGGATGAAAATCCTTAAATGTGGGGAGAATGTAATGAATCTTTTTTCTGGTATAAGACTTTGGAATATTTTGAGGAATATTTTCAAAGTTATGAGCTGAGTCAACATGGAATTATAGGACCTTGAGATCCTTGATGCGATGATATAAAAAATATTAAATATATTATATCATGCACGAGTAGTTTTTTATAAATAATGTATTAACTCATGAATAAGTATCTGATTGAAAATCTCATACCAATATTAAATCATGAACATGGGTTTTACCCGAGTCTTAACATACCCTTTTTTGGTGTTGAGTGTTTGGTTAAAAAAAGTGGTTGTGGGTGGATTTGTAAATTTATTAATTAATTTGTTTATTTTCCATGACCTAACCCCTCTCTATTTTTAAATATTGTTGTGGTTAATTCCCTAGGGTTAGATTTATAACCCTAGAGAATGAGAGGATAGAGAGATCTGGTGGAAAGAAATTTGGTAGATGATGGTGGGATTATGGATTGAATATCGGTCGCTATAGGGCTCTAGCGGCCACCTAGCGACCGCCATTGGCGGTCACTTTAGCCTCGTCGCTAGAGGCCTATAGCGACAGCCAATGGCGGTCGATATAGGAGGCTCGGATTTCGGCCTCCAACGACCGCCAAGCGGTCGCTGCAGGCCTCCTGTCGGGCAACCTATAGCGACCGCTTTTGGCAGTCGCTATAGTGAATTTTTTTTTTAAAAAAAAAATTCCACTGAAATAAATAAATATATATATATATATATATATTAAAAAAATATTCACATATATACTATTAAATACAATATTTTAAATAAATATATATATATAATATATTTTAAATGTTTTAATATATATAATATTAAATATATGTATAATATCAAATCATTGTGCTATAATAATTTAAAACCCCCGATTTAAGAAATGCTATCATTTCAGGTTTTTCGGAGCACGTTTGCTCTGAATTCGACCGCCGCACGCCGTTTTGGTGTTTTATGACTCCGGAAATGCGTTTCCGGCCGCCGCGGTCAAACGACACCTCCGATTGATGTGTTGTCTCTCCGACCATTTTACAATTCACGCAACGGATGTTGTCGTGAGGTTTCGTGGCATTCGGAGGTCGTTCTGGTGGTTTTGACCCCCCAACGCGCCATTTCAGCGCGCGCTGAGCTGCTGAAAACGACGCATTCGGTCGTGCCACGCGCACCGCACGTCCGATGAACGTGCCTCCTCCTCCTGCATCTTAGGAATAATATTCCTATCATTCTCGTGCGGTTTCAGGTTTTTCGGAGCACGTTTGCTCCGAATTCAACCGTCGCACACCGTTTTGGTGTTTTATGACTCCGGAAACGCGTTTCTGGCCACTGCGGTCAAACGGAACCTCCGATTGACGTGCCTTCTGTCCGACCATTTCACAATTCACGCAAAAGATGTTTTCGTGCGGTTTCGTGGCATTTGGAGGTCGTTTGGGTGGTTTTGACCCCCCAACGCGCCATTTCAGCGCGCGCCGAGATGCTGAAAACGATGCATTCGATCGTGCCATGCGCACCGCATGTCCGATGGACGTGCCGCCTCCCCCTGCATCTCAGTAATAATATTCCTATCGTTCTCGTGCGGTTTCAGGTTGTTCGGATCAAGCTTTCTCCGAATTCGACCGTCGCACGCCGTTTTGGTGTTTTATGACTCCGGAAACGCGTTTCTGGCCGCTGCGGTCAAACGACACCTCCGGTTGATGTGCCGTCTGTCCGACCATTTCACAATTCACGCAACGGATGTTGTCGTGCGGTTTTGTGGCATTTAGAGGTCGTTCGGGTGGTTTTGAGCCCCCAACGCGTCATTTCAGCGCGCGTTGAGCTGCTGAAAACGACGCATTCGGTCGTGCCGCGCGCACCGCATGTCTGATGGACGTGCTGCCTCCTCCTGCATCTCGGGAATAATATTTCTATCGTTCTCGTGCGGTTTTAGGTTTTTCGGAGCATGTTTGCTCTGAATTGGACCACCGCACGCCGTTTTGCTGTTTTATGGCTCTGGAAACGAGTTTCCGGCCGCTGCGGTCAAACAGCACCTCCGATTGACGTGCTATTTGCCCGTCCATTTCACAATTGACGCAACGGATTTTGTCATGCGGTTTCGTGGCACTCGGAGGTCGTTCGGGTGGTTTTGACCCCCCAACGCGCCATTTCAGCGCGCGCGAGCTGCTGAAAACGACGCATTCGGTCGTGCCGTGCGCACCGCACGTCCGATGGACGTGCCGCCTCCTCCTGCATCTCGAGAATAATATTCCTATCGTTCTCGTGCGGTTTCAGGTCATTCGGAGCACGTTTGCTCCGAATTCGACCGCTGCACGCCGTTTTGGTGTTTTATGACTCCGGAAACGCGTTTCCGGCCGCCGCGGTCAAACGACATCTCTGATTGACGTGCTATCTGCCCGACCATTTCACAATTCACACAACGGATTTTGTCGTGCGGTTTCGTGGCATTCAGATGTCGTTCGGGTGGTTTTGACCCCACAACGCGTCATTTCAGTGAGCGTCGAGCTGCTGAAAACGACGCATTCGGTCGTGTCGTGCGCACCGCACGTCCGATGGACGTGCCGCCTCCTCCTGCATCTCAGGAATAATATTCCTATCGTTCTCGTGCACTTTCAGGTTTTTCGGAGCACGTTTGCTCTTCATTGGACCGTCGCACGCCGTTTTGTGTTTTATTGCTCCAGAAACGCGTTTCTGGCTACCGCGGTCAAACGGCACCTTCGATTGACGTGTCGCCTGCCCGTCCATTTCAAAATTCATGCAACGGATGTTTTCGTGCGGTTTCGTGGCATTCGGAGGTCGTTCGAGTGGTTTTGACCCCCCAACGCGCCATTTCAGCGCGCACCGAGGTGCTGAAAATGATGCATTCGGTCGTGCCGCGCGCACCGCACGTCCGATGGACGTGATACCTCCTCCTTCATCTCAGGAATAATATTTCTATCGTTCTCGTTCGGTTTCAGGTCGTTCGGAGCATGTTTGCTCCGAATTCGACCGCCGCACGCCGTTTTGGTGTTTTATGACTCTGGAAATGCGTTTCCGGCTGCCGCGGTCAAACGGAACCTCTGATTGACGTGACGTCTGCCCGACCATTTCACAATTCACACAACGGATGTTGTCGTGCGGTTTCGTGGCATTTAGAGGTCGTTCGGGTGGTTTTGACCCTCCAACGTGCCATTTCAGCGCGCGCCGAGCTACTGAAAACGACGCATTCGGTCGTGCCGCGCGCAACACATGTTCGATGGACGTGACACCTCTTCCCACATCTCAGGAATAATATTCATATCGTTCTCGTGCGGTTTCAGGTCATTCAGAGCACGTTTGCTCCGAATTCGTCTGTTGCACGCCGTTTTGGTGTTTTATGACTCCGGAAACACGTTTACGGCCGCCGCGGTCAAACGGAACCTCCGATTGACGTGCCGTCTACTCGACCATTTCACAATTCACTCAACGGATGTTTTCATGCGGTTTCGTGACATTCGGAGGTCGTTCGGGTGGTTTTGACCCCCCAACGCGCCATTTCAGCGCGCGCCGAGCTGCTGAAAACGACACATTCTGACGTGTTGCGCACACCGCACGTCCGATGGACATGCCGCCTCCCCCTGCATCTCAAGAATAATATTTCTATCGTTCTCGTTCGGTTTCAGGTCGTTCGGAGCACGTTTGCTCCGAATTGGACCGTCGCACGCCGTTTTGGTGTTTTTTGGCACCGGAAACGCGTTTCTGGCAGCCGCGGTCAAATGGCACCTCTGAATGACGTGCCGTCTGTTCGACCATTTCAGAATTCACGCACCGGGTGTTTTTGTACGGTTTCGTGGCATTCGGACGTCGTTCGGGTGGTTTTGACCCCCCAACGCGCCATTTCAGCGCGCGCCGCGCTGCTGAAAACGACACATTCGGTCGTGCCGCGCGCACCGCACGTCCGATGGATGTGCCGCCTCCTCCTACATCTCAAGAATAATATTTCTATCGTTCTCGTGCGGTTTCAGGTCATTCGGAGCACGTTTGCTCCGAATTGGACCGTCGCACGCCGTTTTGGTGTTTTATGGCGCCGGAAACGCGTATCCGGCCGTCGCGGTCAAACGGCACCTCCGAATGACATGCCATCTGGCTGACCATTTCACAATTGACGCACCGACTGTTGTCGTATGGTTTCGTGGCATTTGAACGTCGTTCGGGTGGTTTTGACCACCCAACGCGGCATTTCAGCGCGCGCCGCGCTGCTGAAAACGACACATTCGGTCGTGCCGCGCGCACCGCATGTCTGATGGACGTTTCGCCTCCTCCTGCATCTCAGGAATAATATTTCTATCGTTCTCGTGCGGTTTCAGGTCGTTTGAAGCACGTTTTCTCTGAATTGGACCGCCGCACACCATTTTGGTGTTTTATGGCGCCAGAAACGCGTATCTGGCCGCCGCGGTCAAACGAAACCTCCGAATGACGTGTCGTATAGCCGAAATTTTCACAATTCATGCACCGGATATTTTCGTATGGTTTCGTGGCATTCGGAGGTCGTTCGGGTGGTTTTGACCCCCCGCCGCGCAATTTTAGTGCGCGCCGCGCTGCTGAAAACGACACATTCGGTCGTGCCGCGCGCACCGCACATCTGATGGATGTGTCGCCTCCTCCTGCATCTCAGAAATAATATTTCTATCATTCTTGTGTGGTTTCAGGTCGTTCGGATCACGTTTTCTCCGAATTGGACCGCCGCACGCCGTTTTGGTGTTTTATGGCGCCGGAAACGCGTTTCCGGCCGCCGCGGTCAAACGGCACCTCCGAATGACGTTCCGTCTGGCCGACCATTTCACAATTCATGCACCGGCTGTTGTCGTATGGTTTCGTGGCATTCGCAGGTCGTTCAGGTGGTTTTGACCCCCGGATGCGCAATTTCAGCGCACACCGCGCTGCTGAAAACGACACATTCGGTTGTGCCGCGCGCACCGAACGTCTGATGGACGTACTACCTCCTCCTGCATATTAGGAATAATATTTCTATCGTTCTCGTGTGGTTTCAGGTCGTTCGGAGCACGTTTACTCCGAATTGGACCGCCGCACGCCGTTTTGGTGTTTTATAGCGCCGGAAACGTGTTTTCGGCCGTCGCGGTCAAACGGCACCTCCGAATGATGTGCCGTCTGCCGACCATTTCACAATTGACGCATCGGCTGTTGTCGTATGGTTTCGTGGCATTTGAACGTCGTTCGGGTGGTTTTGACCACCCAACACGGCATTTCAGCGCGTGTCGCGCTGCTGAAAACGACACATTCGGTCGTGCCGCGTGCACTGCATGTCTGATGGATCTGCCGCCTCCTCCTGCATCTCAAGAATAATAATTCTATCGTTCTCGTGCGGTTTCAAGTCGTTCGGAGCACGTTTCCTCTGAATTGGACCGCCGCATGCCGTTTTGGTGTTTTATGGCGCCGAAAATGCGTTTTCGGCCGTTGCGGTCAAACGACACCTCCGAATGATGTGCTGTCTAGTCGACCATTTCAAAATTCACGCACCGGCTGTTTTCATACGGTTTCGTGGCATTTGAAGGTCGTTCGGGTGGTTTTGACCCGCCAACGCGCCATTTCAGTGCGCGCCGCACTGCTGAAAACGACACATTCAGTCGTTCTGCGCGCACCGCACGTCCAATGGACGTACCTCCTCCTCCTACATCTCAGGAATAATATTTCTATCATTCTCATGCGGTTTCAGGTCGTTCGGAGCACGTTTTCTCTGAATTGGACCGCCGCACGCCGTTTTGGTGTTATATGGCGCCGGAAACGCATTTCCAGCCGCCGCGGGAAAATGGCACCTCCGAATGATGTTCCGTCTGGCCTACTATTTCAAAATTCACGCACTGGCTGTTGTCGTACGGTTTCGTGGTATTCGGAGGTCGTTCAAGTGCTTTTGACCCCCAATGCGCCATTTCAGCGCGCGCCGTGCTGCTGAAAACGACGCATTCGGTCGTGCCGCGCGCACCGCACGTCCGATTGACGTGCCGCCTCCTCCTGCATCTCAGGAATAATATTTCTATTGTTCTCGTGCGGTTTCAGGTTGTTCGGAGCACGTTTGATCCAAATTGGACGGCCGCACGCTGTTTTGGTGTTTTATGGCGCCGAAAACGCGTTTCCGGCCGCCGTGGTCAAATGACACCTCCGAATGACGTGCCGCCTGGCCGACCATTTCACAATTTACGCACCGGCTATTGTCGTACGGTTTCGTGGCATTTGGAGGTCGTTCGGGTGGTTTTGACCCCCCAACGCGCCATTTCAGCGCGCGTCGCGCTGCTGAAAACGACCCATTCGGTCGTGCCGCGCACCGCACGTCCGATGGACGTGCCGCCTCCTCCTGAATCTCAGGAATAATATTTCTATCGTTCTCGTGCGGTTTCAGGTCGTTTGGAGCACGTTTGCTCCGAATTGGACCGCCGCACGCCGTTTTGGTGTTTTATGGCGCTGGAAACGCGTTTCCGACCGCCGCGGTCAAACGGAACCTCCAAATGACATGTCATCTGGCCGACCATTTCGTAATTCACGCACTGGCTATTGTCGTACGGTTTCGTGGCATTCGGAGGTCGTTCGGGTGGTTTTGACCCCCCAATGCGCCATTTCAGCGCGCACCGCACTGCTGAAAACGACCTATTCGGTCGTGCCGCCTCCTCCTGAATCTCAGGAATAATATTTCTATCATTATCGTGCAGTTTCAGGTCGTTCTGAGCACGTTTGCGCCGAATTGGACCGCCGCACGCCGTTTTGGTGTTTTATGGCGCCGGAAACGCGTTTTCGGCCGCCGCGGTCAAACGGCACCTTCGAATGACGTGCCGTCTGGCCGAACATTTCAAAATTCACGCACCGGCTGTTTTCGTATGGTTTCGTGACATTCGGAGGTTGTTCAGGTGGTTTTGACCCCCCAACGCGTCATTTCAGCGCACACCGCGCTGTTGAAAACGACACATTCGGTCGTGCCGCGCGCACCGCACGTCCGATGGACGTGCCGCCTCCTCCTGCATCTCAGGAATAATATTTATATCGTTCTCGTGTGGTTTCAGGTCGTTCAGAGCACGTTTTCTCTGAATTGGACCACCGCACGCCGTTTTGGTGTTTTATGGCGCCAGAAACGCGTTTCCGGCCGCTGCGGTCAAACGGCACCTCCGAATGACGTGCCGTCTGGCCAACCATTTCACAATTCACGCACCGGCTGTTGTAGTATGGTTTCGTGGCATTCAGAGGTCGTTCAGGTGGTGCGGGGGTGCGGGGAGCTGTTCGGGGGTGCGGGGGGGGGGGGGGGTGTACGGGGGTGCGGGGGGGCTGTCCGGGGGTGCGGGGGGCTGTACGGGGGGTCTGTACGGGGGGGGGGGGGGGTGTACGGGGGTGCGGGGGGCTCTATGGGGGTGTGGGGGGCTGTACGGGGGGTGCGGGGGGGCTGTCCGGGGGATGTGGGGGGCTGTCCGGGGGTGCCGGGGGGGCTGTACGGTGGTGCGGGGGGCTGTACGGGGGGTGCGGGGGGGCTGTACGGGGGTGCGGGGGGCTGTACGGGGGTGCGGGGGGGGGGGGGGGGGGGTGGGGGGCTGTTTGGGGGTGCGGGGGCTGTACGGGGGTGTCGGGGGGGGTGTACGGGGGTGTCGGGGGGGGGGGGGGGTTGTACGGGGGTGCGGGGGGCTGTACGGGGGTGCGGGGGGCTGTACGGGGGTGCGGGGGGCTGTACGGGGTGCGGGGGGCTGTACGGGGGTGCGGGGGTTAGAGTTTTTAAATGCACGCCTTAGATAATATTAGCTATCATATAATAAACAAGAAAAGAAAGAAATTATAAGTACACAACCTTCTAATTTAAATTAAATGAATAAATACAGTACATCAATGTCAACCCCACCAGTAAAAACAAAAAACATATCTCGTGAATATATGATGCTTCACGCGTTGTCATCACTGTTTCCTCCTTCTGGTGGGCCAGGGGCCTACAACAAATAATCATTATAAATATTTTAATAACAAAAATAATTTAAATTAAATAAATAAATACAATATATACCTGCGTCGTATGATCCCCTGCACCATCAGCTCGACGCACATATTCCCGCAGTGCTCTAACCTGAGCTGTCAATTGCGCATTTGCCTCCTCCGAAGCGCGCAGTCGTGCCTCAAAATCTGACATCTGCTATGTCATATGAGCAACAGCAGGATCGACAACCGCAGTGCGTGACACTACAGAATGAGGAATCCCTGCTCCATAGGTCAAACTATAGCCATCCCCATCCCGACCGATAATGCGATGAAAGATCTCATCCCGTCGCATGGGAAGTTGTCGCTGGTCCTCTGGTAGATGTTCTAACTCAGCTTCAAATTGAGCCTGTGAAATATTTAAATATATATAAATATATATATGTTAATATATAGATTTATGTAATTATTGGTAAGTACAGACACTTACTATCAATGCTGCAACCTCTGGATCATTGCGATCACAAGTCCTAATCCACACCGACATTTTATTAGTTGCTGCACCTTGCTCTCGCAACTGTATATTAAAATAATATAAACACAAAACCATATTAATTAATAAATTAAAAAATGAATAATATATACCTCATGTCGGATCTGAGACACGTGACGGGTCCTGAGCCTGTGAGGTGGTCCCTACAACGCTCGATTCTCATAATGGCGTGTTGACACCTCCTACATTCAATTCATTCAAATTTCAAACAAATCACATATTCTTGAAAATATATATACACCAAAATAATTAATATACAAACCGCAACACCCTTAGTAGACCAATATGCAACCAAGTCACGCCACTGAGCCGGGAGGACACCTCTCGGGACTTTTTCCAAAATGTCTAGGGCACCCACATTTGGTACCCAGTGGTCCCTCTTCACTTTGCCTTTATAATCTTTCCACATATTATGGAATTTGCTCATACACACGGGCCGAAACTCTTCAGGGCATACTTTTAAATTTTTCTATAAAGAAAATAATCAAACATATTAGTATTCTTTATACATAGAAAATAAAGTAAAATGATTTTCTTACCTGAACCTCCCTCCATAGACGATCTAATGTGTCCTGAGGGATAGAAGCCCAGTCACGCGTGGTAAATGGAAATCGATGTGGGTCACGTATGATATGACCCAGCTGATGAATAAATTTCGGGGCATTCGGTCCCACAGGATGAAAAACCTCATCAAATGAAACATCTATCGTCGTGTCGGAATTCCATGATAATATGCCACGACTTGGGCCTCTCCTGCGAGAGGAAGAAGCAGCCGAGTCTGATCCTGTTGAAAACAATTTTATATATAAATTGACAAATGTTATATATATATATGTGTATGTTAATTACATAAAAAAATAGACAATGAAATTCAAACATACCTCGACCCTGAGACGTAGATGGCTCAGATGGATGATGTGGATCTTCTACCTCTTCCCCTAACATGTCTGCAGTCATAGAAAACATTAGTAATGTGTCCAAAGTGTTTAAAATATAAATTGTATTGTTCTTAAAAAATAAAACTTGTACAACTGTTAATCAAACAAAAAATGGATTGAATAATTAGTTGTGAATGAATTTTAAAAAATCAGAAAGTTAACAAAACAGATATACAAATTATGTACAAAACTAGTCAATGCATAGCCAAATTTCAGATAGAACTAATAAAAATTCAAGCAGCACATGAATCAGATGAAGAATAACACAAAGGGATGATACACCGACCATAACATCAATAAATCAAGAGTAAAAACAAACTAAATATTTATGATTGAATTAACTTACAAAAGTGAGGATTAAAACTTATAAAGATTTATAAAATGATTAGATAATTTATGATATCCTAGGACATTCTACTGAATAGCTGGAAAACAATTATACCTTTCATTAAGCATGAAAATCGACCGTTTCTCCTTCAACAGCTGCTCTGACCCAATAAATATCTTCTTCACGTTGAAATAAGGTATGTTGATCAAGTTGTTGGTAAACAAACGGAACAGTCTCGGGTTCATCTTCTTCAAATAAAAACACTCCTCGCCGAGACATTTTGACAACAACTTGCCAACTTGGATCCGAAGGAAAAGTAACGAAGAATACTTGTTCTGCTTGTGATGTCAAAATTAAAGGTTCATTCTCAACTCATTCATTATTTCTGTATAACATATAGTTAAAATTCACCAATGAAAACTGATATTGATCGACTTTACATCCACGCACTGGATCAACCCAATTACACTTTAACAATATGTACTTCAAACCGCGTGTGTATACAACTTCAATAATGTCTATCAATTGACCATAGTAATAACTAGAATCAATAAAGGGACAACCGATGCCACTGTTTTGTGTTGCTCTTTTGTCATCAACATCTTTAATGCGAAATCGAAAACCATTAGCATCAATAGCTTTATAACGACGAGCCGTTATAGATGGACCCTCAGCCAGTTGGATAAATACTTCAGGTAGCGTGGGGTCCCCTAACTCCCTCAGCTTACGAACCTACATAATTTATAAAAATCAATACTGATATATGTAGAAAGAATTAGTATAATACTTCACTCATAATGAAAATCAATTTATACATACATAATCCTTGAACCAATCATGAAATGACGCATAATGAGATTATTGAATTTGCAACTCAGTCGCACGATGCATCTCTTCTTTTATCTCATTAATGTGTTTCCTACAAATGATAACGCGATGTTTAAAAGATCATCTTATGCAAACAAAACATGTAAAAGTTATACAAGCACATTGATAAGATACTTACTGCATTAATGGTGCAACCGATGGAGTATTGAACAAGATATATCGATGTTCTTGTATCCACTCGATGTTGTCCATATCAAATGTGGTTCCTTCTCCAACTGGACCATCATGAATCCGAGAGGGCTTATATAATTTTGTTTCAACATCCGTAATATATTCTGCACAAAAGGTAGTACACTCATCCATCAAATAACCATTGGCTATTGATGCCTCTGGACGAGCTCTGTTGTGTACAAATCTTTTCAATGTACTCAAATACCATTCAATAGGATACATCCACCTGAATTGCACTGGACCAGCAGCCATTACTTCATCAGTTAGGTGCACTGTCAAGTGGACCATAACATCTAAAAATGAGGGGGGGGGAAAGTTTCTCAAAGTGACAAAGCGTAAGTACAATTCGGTCCTGCAAACTTTTTAAATCACTCATTCATTGATTTCTTAAACAAAGCTGTCTAAAAAAATTACTCATCTCAATCAAGGGCTGAAAAACATTGGGGGATAAACAATCACAAATTTCGATTGGAATCAACTGCTGTAGTAATATGTGATTGTCATTACTTTTCAACCCTTGCAATGTCTTGATCGTCAGATTTACACACTTTGAAATATTAGAAGAATAACCATCAGGCACCTTGACCATCTTCAAAATGGAAAGAAATGTATCTTTCTCCTCTGTAGTCATCGTATACTGTGCAGCAAGAATATATACCTTGTTTCCCTCAGCTAACTGTAAATGCAACTGTTTCCTTAAACCCATTTCTTCCAAATCACGACGTGCATTAACATGGTCCTTTGATTTTCCACTGACACCAAAAATGGTGCACAATATGTTATCACAAACATTTTTTTCAATGTGCATGACATCCAAATTATTCCTCAATATGTTAGTTTTCCAATACGGATGACTATAAAAAATACTTTTCTTTTTTCCAATTGTGACTGCGCTGCCTACCCGCAGCACGAATATTACGTACTGGAGGAGCCACCAAATCCTAAATTTCATATACCGTGCAGATGTTTTCTTCCTCAATCTGTGATAACATTTCGACTCCTGTCATGATCTTTGGTGCTAGGCTGAACTCTCTAGAACCATAAAATGCCACTCTGTCCTTTCTGAATCTGTGCTGAGGAGGGAGAAAATGCCTGTGACCCATGTATGCCCATTTTTTGGAATGTTTAAGCCATACAGATTTTTTACTTTTATTGCAACAAGGGCAAGCAAATTCCCCTTTCGTACTCCAGCCTGATAAATTTGCATAAGCTGGGAAGTCATTGATTGTCCACAATAAAGAAGCATGCAGTTTGAACATTTCATTCATTTCGAAGTCATAAGTCATCACACCATCGCCCCAAAATTCATTCAACTCATCAATCAATGGCTGAAGGTAAACATCAATCTTATCCCCCGGACTTTTAGGTCCATCAATAAGAGTGGAAAGTAATATAAATTGTTGCTTCATACAAAGCCACAGAGGAAGATTATATGGAACCAACACCACGGGCCATGTGCTATGAGTTGCACCAACGATAGACTTGAATGGATTGAAACCATCTGCTACCAATCCCAATCGGACATTACGAACATCTTTAGCAAAGTCGGGATGTCTCTTATCAAAATCCTTCCATGCATGAGAGTCTGCCGGGTGGGTTAACATATCACTTTCATGAACTCTTTCTGCATGCCATCTCATTAAATTAGAAACTTTAGATGACATAAAAAATCTTTTCAACCTCGGTTTAAGGGGAAAGTAACGCATTTGCTTTATGACAATCGGTTTCCCCTGTATCGCAATCTGACTTTGATGAGTATTATTTCCCCTATTCTCTTTCCACCTGGAAGCACCACAAACCGTACAAATATCCAAATGGGTAGTTTCTTTTCTAAACAACATACAGTTGTTTTCACATGCATCTATGGTCTCATATGTAAAACCTAAGTTCTCTGTCAACTTACGAGCATAGTAATACGAATCAGGAATCTTAGCGTTGACAGGAAGAACTTTTTTCAATAAAACCAAAAGCATGTCGAATGATGTGTCTGAACAATTATTCAAAGTCTTCAAATGCAACAACTCCACGATAAATGACAGTTTATTGTAAGAAGTACATCCAGGATATAATTCTGTTTTCGCATCATCAAGTGCTTCATAAAACCTCCTCGAATCCCGATCTACACCAGAGCAAAGATTTATCTCACCGGTCTCAAGATTCTGGATGTTAATGCCTTCAGGATCAAACCCATGTACCATTTCAGTAAGCATTTCATGCATTGGATCAGTCATCCTTGCATCAACATCCATCTGAGCTGCATCTGTATTTTGACAATGAACATATTCTTCTCCATGACGAGTCCAACTCTTATAATTTTTCAGAAATCCATTAAATAAAAGGTTCTCCCTCACAGTATCTCATGTGAATTGATATCTGTTAGCACATTTTCTACATGGACAACTAATATAGTCACTTTCAAATCCTCTTGTGAAGTCAATAAACTGCATAATGCCATTGAAATATTCTCTAGACATTCGATTTGGAAGATCAATCCAACTCTTTTCCATAATTATATCTGTGTAATAAACATTTACACAATACTTATTACATTTACATTTTTCAAATCAACTATATTTAAAATAAATATTAATCATTTTTTTATGAACCATTGATAAAATAATAATGTAACTAAAAGCCCATGTTACCTGATTGATCTACAAACCTGAAAGGGAGGGGAGACGAAGGCGGTGCAGCGAGAGAGAGGAGGCAGCGAAGGGGAGCTGGAGCCAAAGGCAGTGCAGCAAGGGAGGGGATGGGCGGCGGCGGCAGTGGGGGGGAGCTGGAGGAGAGGAGGCGGTGAGGGGACGGGGGACGGGTAGCGAGAGGGGGGGGGGATGTCCGGGGTCGGGGGGGTGGGGGCTGTTCGGGGTCCCGGAGCCGTCTGGGGTGGGGGGGAGGGCTGAGGGGGCGGAGGGCGGATGGTGGAGGCAGGAGGGCGGAGGGCGTGCGGCGGGGGAGGCTGGGAGGCGGGGGGAGGGAGGGCGGCGTCGGGGGGGGGGGGGGTGACAGGGGGGCGGCGGGGGAGCCCGGGAGGCGGGGGGGAGGGCGGCGTCGGGGGGGCGGCAACGGGGGGGGGGAGCGGGGGAGGCCGGGCGGCGGGGGAGGCTGGGAGGCGTTGGGAGGGAGGCATCGGGGGGGGGGGGGGGTGACGGGGGCGATCGGGCGGCGGGGGAGGTCGGGAGGCGGGGGGGGGGGGGGGGGAGGGCGGCATCGAGGGGGGCGGCGACGGGGGGGGGGGGGGGAGAGAAGGGTTCGATCGAGAGGGGGCGCGGGGGGGGGGGGGGTAAAAGGCTCGGTTTTTTTTATCAAGGCCAGTGACTGCTATTGGAGGTCACTATTAGATATCTATAGCGACCGCCAATGGCGGTCGCCCGATTCTGGGGGGCTTCAATGCCCCCTTTTCTAGTAGTGCTATGAGGATCATCATCATCAAAGGAGCTCATGGATCTTTCCAATGACACCAATGTGGAATCATTCTTCATTAAAGATCAATCCAAACTCATGGTAGGGAATTTTTTTATGTGGATTTATCCCCATTTTATTATCCCATATTGAACGAGAATCAAACCCCCTAACAATTTGATTCACGAGTCATCCATGACTTGCATGTTCAAGTTTATCTTCCTTGGTTTGAATTGATGAAATTTTTTATTTGTTTATTGGTTCTGCATTCATAATTTTAATTGAAATGAATCAAGCCTAACCCAAAAAAACATTCAAGGTTTTTCCCTTTTTTTTTGTTCTTGTATCCCAACTTTCATCATGCATTCATCATTGAAATATCATTTGAATAATGATTCAATTAATACATGGTAGACCATCATTCTGTAATTGATCTTTGGTGTAATGGAACATCATTGTAGGTTTACGATCGGGATCAATGACATGATTGAGGTGTAGAGATGATTGTGGGTGATCGAGGTTCAAAATAAAGAACTGTGGTTTGTAGTTTAGCATGTGGTAGTGGTGTAGTGAAATGGTTTGTGTTTCCCAACTGGTGGAAGTAGCTGGAATCTAGCCATCGGTGGAAAACAAGGTTCAATCAACCTAGATCCATGATTCTATGAGAGAATCATGGTGGAACCAGCAGTAGTGGAGGAGTGAGTATAACTTCATGGAAAACAATTTTTTTTTGAAAATTTATGATTACACAGTGTGTAGTTCAAGAACACACATCATGTGGTACCATAAGTTTGGTGGTTAGGGTTTCTATATGGAAATAAATATCACACACTATGTGGTGGGTCTACACATTATATGACCCTTAGCTGGCCATCTTGGCATGTATAGGGCATAAACACCCAAGAGTTTGTGTAGATATACACACCATGTTTACCAAGTAACATGAAATTTAATCATTTTTGAATGAATTGACATGTATACAGAGTACAATCCTAGGATCCCATGTGGCCCCACATTCTATGTTTTGTGGGGAACATGTAGTATACTTTGAAAGGTACACCATCATGGTAAAATGACACACACTAAGAGTTTAAAATCCCCTACATGTTTTTTGGCCTAGGAATATTCCTTTTACCTTAAAAAATTACTAATAGATGGCCATAGTATAAAGGAATGGCTAGAGTACATAGGCTAGACCAGATGTCATGTCAATTGTTAGGCTGACCTCTAAATGTCGTTTACCCCTAGTGGTCATACTGTGTATCTGGAGGATGAAATTTCATGTGATATGGTGAGACACAGGAAGTTCCAAACTTAGAGAGACACACCATTTACCCTATGGTACACATAGTGTGATCATTTAGGGAAAGTTAGATACCTTGATCTTTTACCTTACATATCTCATTCCTCGGGACTCTAATTTGGGCCTATGAGTAGCCTATCCTGAGTAGTTTTCCACATAAAACATGATTTTGGACTTAATTTTGGTAGTAGAGATATGAAGTGATGTTATGATAGTGTTAAAATTATCTTAGCAATGCTTCACCGATAGTAGTGATTTGGTGTGATCATCAGAGTGTTATCGGGGTTAGAAATACCCTATCACACCAAGATGTGGGTCCCCGATACTCTTTAAATAGGTAGGGTTAGAAAACCTCATAATACATTTTTCATGGGTCCTCTATCTATGGAGTGTAACCCCTATCTTTGATCTATGGTGGGCATGGGTCCTCCATTATAGTCAGTGTTCCCTTGGCTATGGAGTGCAGTGGCAAGGTGTAGGCTCTCCACACTTTTTTTAGTGATATTTTGTGTGATTCTTGGTTTGAGTTGGTGATACCTTGGTTTTGGAGTGCAGTGGCGAGGTACGGGATATCCACCCATATTCTTGGCAGGTTACACAAGATGCATGACTAGAGATTGTACCACCTCATTTGTGGAGTGTAGCAGAGAGGTGTGGGTCCTCCACATGTATTCTTGTATAGTTTTGCATGATGTCAAGCATCAGAGATGGACCTTTGGAGTTACGGGATGAATCATTATTCTTGTCTAGGATTTGGAGATAAATATCCAATTTCTCTCTTATTTGGGATTCTTGTTGTTTGTATCTAGGTTATTATTATGGTTTTGTTTCATATGTTGATTGACATGCCTTCTTGGTGTTGAGACGACTAATCTCTCTTAATTATTTGTTTTTAGTGATTTAAGGGTGTCCTACTAGGTATGTTTATACTCACACATATCTGGGATATGCACATATATTTAATGTCTTATGTAGACGATGGGGTTTTTGTTGGATTCCTTGGTGAACTTGAAGTGGGTGGAGCTTAGTTAGAGCATAGTTATTCTAGACCAACCTCAGATAGATCTAAGAGTTGATTTTGGGTAGCTTCCCCGATGTTGTTATCCATTTGAGTTCTTTCCAATTTTACTGGGCTTATATTTGGACCTTTTTCACTTTCTATACTTCTTTCTATACTCTAATGTGGTATATATTTTATGCATGAATTTACAGTATGTGTATTTTACCTTTCTTAATTATACTAGTGTATGGAGATGTGTGTGTGTGTGTGTGAAGGTACTTAGGATAATTAATTAAATGTGTGTGATATGACTACTTGGTGTTAGTCTCCAACCCGTGGCCTATTCTAGGCAGTCTTGGGGTGTCACACTTAGCTTAATGATGGCCAAGAGATCCCTGGTGGGTCGGGTCATGGTAGAGAAATTAATTTAATCTTTATAAAAATATGATGGGAATTTGATTTTTTAAGAATTCCTTGAAAAAAAGTTATTTTTATGCTTAGTAGATTCAATGTTCATGTATTTTATTTTCCAAATATTTTTTAGATAACAAATTTTTGATTATTAAGTCAACATTATTTGAAAATATAATTTTCAAGACTTTAGAATTAATTCTTTCATAATTAAATATTTTTATTTCATAAACATATTTGGGAAATTTATTTCTTTTAATTTTCATTTCTAAATTAAATAGTTTTATTCTATACTTGAAGATGTTTGTTTTAATTTTGGATTGATAAATTTCTAATTAATGTTAATTTTGTTTCAAGGTTGAAACCTTCCATAGAAAACTGACCGTGGGCATCCTACCCCAAGAAACCTATTGTGGACAAGTGACTATAGAAAACCTATTTTGAAGCACAATCTACCATGGAGATCTACCATAAGTGACCATATGATACCAAATCTGTTATCCCTATGAATGAGTAACTATAAGAAGATTCTTGAGATAAGACTGTGACTTGGAGAAGATAAATCTAGAGCTCGAATCTCCCTGACGATGAAGACCCACAAAGCTAGAGAACCATGGCTAAAAAAAGGTAACCAATATCAAAATCAGGAATCTAACATAAGCTTGTAGAAGCCAAATTAAATAGATTAGGAGATTGATTGTGGGATCTTGATAGTAATCTAAGATGATGGGAGCTCAACCCATGCTGTGTGAGCTCAATAAAAAGTTGCTGAAACTAAATCTAAATAAAGATAAATGGGATATCATGATTTTATAAAGGATTCCAACTGAAAACAAGGATCAATTTCAAAGATTTTAAAATAAATCATAGGATTATGACATTTTGATATGAAGGAATTGAAGCTGAATCAAGACTCAAGATCAAATATATCAATTAAGAAGATTAAGTTTAGCCTACTAAACACATCTACAAACTTGATTGGGATGATGATCAAAATGGATTCTAAGGTCATACTCTAACTGTGATTATTCTCTAATTTGGAAATCGATATTAGTTGGGATGATTTCAATAAATTTAAGTAGGAATATTGGTACTAAGTTGTGGTTGTTGATTTAAAGATGATTGAATCCAAATCGAAGAACTATAGGTATATAGACTCACTATAGATTGATTCGTTGAATACTTTATATCATTGGGTATTGTTTTCTGTATATGTTTGATGAAGAAGAAAATGGAGGGGGTCTCAATGATATTTATCCCTATAGTTTATTAGATATAGTTCTATATACACTTGGTGTTTGGTAATTTTCCTATGTGAATATTTAAAAACACTTTTGAAAATTATTGAATTCATTGAATGAATCCTTGTTTGATAGAAGCTTGTTGATAAGTCCATTTGAATCTAATGATTAGAGAAAGGTTTATCCCCCGAAATTCCGATGAATTGATGAATAGAAAATTTGTAGAAGGATAACTAAGGCCATGTGAGTTGATAAAATTTCTTCACATCTTGTAAGATTGGATGAAGTTTTTTGGGATCAATGTGTGTGCATTCAAAGCTTATGGGTTGATTATAAATTTTTTTTATTGGATTTAATAGAAACAATGAAGTTGTCTAGAACTGATATGAAGTAGCTTAAGTTTTACCGAATAAATATAACTAATCGAGTTCAAATGAATATTAAATGGAGACACTAATGACTTTGGTTTATTTGTTTTTTTTATTATAGGGAAGACAATGGGTTACCCAAGTTGTTCTTGAGCATATTGGACTGATAAAGATGAGGCCAAACTTAGGAATTCAAAGAATATTGAGGTTGTGTAACGAATAAATCACTAATTTTTGGTGTAATATCAAGGTCAATGGCTAGTTATAGAAAGGTCCACTGCATGCCTCCAAACCCATGGAAAGTTAAATCAATGAAAATTAGGCTATAAAAGGTAACTAAGATTTTTATCAAGCTATAAATGGGTTAGAAGGAATTTAATTGTGTGAATCACTAAATTTTAATTAGAAAATAAAATTTGAAAGAAAATAAAGGGGAGATCAATCTAGTTAACATTAGAAGAATGATAGAGTGCTCAATAAGAGTTTGAGCTTGGAAAATAATCTTGCATGCAAGGAGTGAAATTTGTTAAGGGAGCTTTGCTTGATTCAGGTGAGGAAGAATATTTATAGTGATAGGCATTTCATGTGGAGGTTTATTGAGGCAATGACCAAATCCATCTTCAGAGATGCTGGTTTTACTACTTTATTTGGTGTTCAATTTAAGAGGAGGTCCTATTCATTTTCACTTAGGGGATTTCGATAGGGGGAGAACATTTTGAGGAGCTTTATATGGGAATTTTGGAAGACCATTCACCCCAAATCATTATGACTAATCACTCATATCCTAGAGACACATGATTGAGTGGAGATGAACCAAAGGATAGGAAAATATCAAAATAGGAATATAGAGGTGATTGAGCTAGAGGAAGTAAGTGATCTCAGTAAAGAAGCTTACTCTTATATTTCTCTTCATTTATTGTATTCCTGTATTGAAATTATTTTATTTAATATCTTTTTTATTCTTCTATCAAGAGTAACAAATTTTTTTGGGGTATTTGGATGGTTGGATTGAAATATGTCATTTAATTTTATTGAATAAGTTTAATCATAATTGACTATTTTTCTTCATCTAGAGTTCTCAATTTCTATTATTTATGGGAATATTTTCACTCTACTCTAAATACAGATAGGAAAAAAGTAAAGTTTCTTTACCTTGGAAACTACAAATTAAGTACTAAATAGAAAATATTTTCGTGCAATCTTCTCTATAAAGATTCATCATCATCTTGAGTTTTATTAGAAACAACATTTCTCTTGAGAGTTCTCTAGTGAGGTTTTTTATCTAATTTTAGTCTAAGAAATTCAGTCCTCTATACAACTTTAGTTCTTATGATTATTTCCATGAAATAGAAGAGTACTTATCTAACAATTATATCACATCTAGTTCCCCTAAATCAATAAACTATTTGGTTGCCTCTCTGTTGAAACTTTCACAATTGTATTCTATAATTTCGTTGTCATTCCATCACTGTTTTTATTTTGTGTTTTTTATAGGTTTTTTATTTGTTCTATTCACACAACTAATAATTCCCTATGGTTTTTCCCTACTTACCACAATAATTATAATAGTAGGTTATAAATAATTAATTTCATAGACTAGTCAATGAACTAGAATTGATCAAATTTTTAGCAATGTTTCCTAGGAATTCAGATGTAAAAAATTCAAAAAAAATCAAATACAAAACAAATACAAAAAAATAAAATATATATATATAACAAATAATATATAGAAACTAAAAAAATAAAAATATTTAAATTTAAACATAATTGAAAAAAACATTGTGCTAAATATGAAACTAATTGAAATAAAATTACATGAACACAAGGGGTTATTATTATAAATTAATGCCTATCATTTTAGAAATTGAGAAACACTATACTTACCATGAAAGAGATGGAAGCCTGAATGAAAACCAAAATCGCAATCCACCATAGCCTAGAAATCATTTCCCTAGGATACCTAAACTTAGGGAGTTTTATTTTCCAAAAATTTCCTGTAATCATTCTTATATAAGTATATCTCCTATTTCTAGGAACAATAAAATTAAATAGTCTCAACTCTCTATACAACCATTCATTATTGTTTATCCCAATGATAATTCACTTGAGTTCATTATATATTTTTATAGTTCAGTATAAAAATTACCTTTCTATGGGCTTAGTGAGGAGGATATTAGGTTGTGGTTATTCCCATGTTATCTCAAGGGAAGGGCTGAAATATAGTTATTAAACTTATATGAGTAAATATTTCACACTTGGGAATAAATTTTCAACTCATTTGTTTTCAAAAAATTTCTTAGGAACACCACCATAGAAGTGGGGAATAAAATCATAGGCATTGTATGATATGAGGGTAAACTCTTCTATAAAACATGGGATATGGTTAGATATTTACTTAGACAATTCCACAACTACCAAATTTCTCGCTATATTCTCATGGACACTTTCTATAATATTATTACACCTTACAATCAAAATATTATGGGTCAATATTTTAGAGGTGATATTTTTTACTTGAAAGGTGCGGATATTGAACAACTCTTTGAAAAACTTGATAAAAAGTTACAAAACAAGTGATATATAAAGATAATAATTATTAAAAGTGAAACAAACCCCCAAGATGCTATTTTTTCAGTTTTCACACACTTAGGGAACAATATAATCATTGTGAGATGTTCTATCACACTAAGAACTATTGTCCCAACTTTGATCTGATTTTCCAACCTGATGAGAATTATTTGTTTATAGATTTTAGGGCTAGGAAACATGGAAAAATTATCCTTTTTAAAATAAATATAATTTTGGATACAAAAATCACCCAAACTTTTCTTAGAGAGACCAAAGGGTTATCAAACAACCTGTTACTTCTCCTAGCTACTCTAACCGAAATTCAAATTCAAACTATAGTTTAGAGGTTCTTGTTAGGAAATTTATCACAAATATATAATCCAAAAAATATATAATTTAAAATCTTGAAACAAAAATTATCAAAATATTAAGGGTTTTAGGTCGGAGAGATAAGTAAAATATACCTATCATAACTAAACCCAATCATAAAGAGAATATAATGGTTTCCACCACTAGAAGTGGCCTAAAAACTAAATAATAATTTAGGGTGAATGCTAAGGAAGATGATATATAGGATTTTACTACTTCTAAAAATAAAAATCTAGAAAAAAAATGAATCCAAAAAACTAGAAAACAAGGTCCACTTTAAATAGAATGATGGACCTATACATGAAAAATTTAAAGAAGCAAATTAAATGAAATGGGATCTAATAAAAGAAGGTAAAAATAAAGTGGGTTTTGAGGAGAATGTGATAAACCAAAATTTTCTACAAAATTATGCCCCTCCCATTCCTTTTCTTAAAAGAGTATAGAAAAATGATGAACCTGACTACATGAAGTTCCTAAAAATGCTCATAACCTTTAGTATCAACATGCCTTTTGTGTAAGACTTAAACAACGTGTCATATTATATAAAATTTCTCAGGAGGTTCATGGATAAAAAAATATATTGGAAATAATTAGACCCCACCAATCTTACTTATTAATGTAGTACTATCCTATTGAATAAATTACCTCCAAAACTAAAAGAACCTAGAAGAATTGGTATTTGGTGAATAATAGGAGAAAGAAAGAAACCAAATTGTTTGTGTAACTTGGGAACTAGTATAAACTTGATGCCTAAATCGTTATTTCAAAATATAAGTATAAATAACTATAAACCTACTTTTTATCTTTAGTTTTTCAATAGGTAAATTATTCATCCCATGGGAAGGCCATATGACCTCTTAGTCAAGGTAGTAATGCTTCTATTTCCACCTGATTTTTTGGTTATTAAAATAGATTGTGATGAAAATTTTCTAATTATCTTGGGTAAAACTTTCTTAGCTATTATTTGTTATTTTATTAATGTTTCCAAGGGAAAAAATACCCTTCAATTTGTTGATGATATAGAAGAAATTTTTATTTTTGAGAATCCCAAACCTAATTTTAGATTTAACCCAATAAATATGGCTAAGGATGAGTGTTTCAAAATATAGGTTCGGTAAGAGTTTGGTTATTTCCTTATTAATGTTACAAAAACTAGGTTTTCCCAACCTATTAAGAGTATCAAAAAGAAATTGTTCCACCCACCCACCCACATTTTCATGAGGAAATTCATTCCCCAGAGCCCAACCTTGAGTTAGAGTCACAACTCCTTCATCCTTATTTTTTTAAACCATATTTTAAGATCTTTACATCTGATATTGAGTTTCTGAAAGTACCTCTGGATTGGAAGAGTTCTAGGTCAAAACCTACTGAAAACTTTAATGTTTTCATATTTAATGGGTCTATTTTATTGAATGTTTCTCACACACTATTTTTTATTTTTAGCTTGCTGATATTTAACCAGTTTTTGGAAAATTCACCTCATTTGAGTTAAGATTATAGTCTGAAAAATATATTATGAGATATTAATTTGATTCATCATGAGGTATTCATATATGATTTCTAGTTTTTAAAATATTTTTGACCATAGTGAGAATGTATAATCACTTACAATATCTACTTTTTAGTCTTTTAGAACCCCATGTGTGGGGTGAAACTTTAAGTTTTCTTATATACATCATGTTGAACTTTCTAGGTTGTTATATTCAATCTTGGGTCTTATCAATGAGATCTTAGGTATTGAAATGGTGGTTAATAAAAAACTTAGAACAAGGTACTTGGAAATTTTTGGGGGAATTATTGTAGAAATTGATGTATTAGGAATCTTAGGATAACCTAAAATGTCTTCCAATATAAATAGAGAACTATGAATCATCAATAAATCATACTCACTAAATGACATTAGATATAATTTTAATGGGAAATTCTATATGAATACTCAAAACTTAGTTTCTCATGGGAGGTAACCCATGGTTTTAAGTTTTATGTTATTAATTTTATTTTTATTTATAAATAAATATCTCTAACTCTATTATGTGATATCCCATAATCAACCGCACGATTGAGTTTCTGTGAGGTGTAAAGGACCGACTGTACAAAGGGATTAATCAACCACATGATGAAAATAAGCGACCATGCATGTGAATTGTTCATGGGGTAGTCCAACCAATCTTTATATACATAAACTATAAGAAGTAATTATATATATCATCCCTTAAGTACCCAAGGATCAGTTAGGTACCACTGATAAGAGGGGTGAATCAGTAGTTTTCTATTTTTATGAATTATTTATATTTTAATTCAACCTATGTGACTAATTAATAACTTGATCACTTATCTTTAATTCTAAAACTCACCCATAAAGCATAAGTAATAAATAAAGAACAACACACATGGATTTACAAGATTCAATACAACTACCTACTTCTTTCCATTTTGGTTAGACCCCCCCCCCAACCTGAATTCTCTACTATAATAAAAGGTAATTACAATAGTAACTAGTTAGACCCCCAATTACAATATAGGTATACCCTTATCTCCAATAAACCTTCAACATTTGGTTAGACCTCCCACCCCCCACCCAATTTCACCTTTTTCTCCATTTATTGGTTAGACCCCCCAATCATAATCTTCCAACAACTTGTTAGATCTCACAAATAAAACCTTCTAATTTAGATTTCTTGGTCCATTATATAAAGATCTTTTCCGCATCCTAGTGGATTTTTCATTGATTAATGGTGATCCTCCTCCCCAATATTACTGGATCATACTTTCTCATATACACCTATTCAAGTAATTTTGTAGCTTGTTGGTATTACTAAGGTATTTATAATCACCTAATTGTGATCATTTTCCTCAATACATCAATGATTGGGAAATTATTCCTTCTACTAATAATGTCCTAGCCTCACTGAAATTCAAGAATTTTGGCAGCTGATAATCAACTACCTAGTCTTTCTCATTGTCCGCTAAACTTTAAATGATTTTTTCCTTATTAATACACTGATAAATCAGGTATAAATGTCTTTAGAAACACTAACTATCTTAGTATCAAATTCACTTTACACTATTCATGAAATGTATATTGCATGTAGTTCTCACTCTTCATGAATGTATCAAATAATGAGTGGAATTATCAATTTCAATATGGTGTTTACATGAAGATGTCATTTTATGTGCATGCCCAAATGGCCCGAAGGACTTTTTTTATTTTTATTATGGATAATCCCCCTTTAAGGGTTTAAGGGGAACCCGTACATAACCTGTAGGCCCAAGGCACAAGCCCCGACAAACCCGCAATACATAACCCGAAGGCCCAGAGGCATACCATGCCCAATACATGACTCGTAGGCCCAACCCACTTGAACTGCCCCTCCCTAAAATTTTGTGTCATTGATCACCTATCTCCCCACCTTTCATTTCTGATCGGCTAGCATTGCCTCGTACAAAGCTGCATGGTGCCTGGTCCTGAAGGCGGCTACCATACCCTCTCATTCTACCAATCCGGTTAGCTCTACATCTGGTGGCTTCTACTCCTGTTGCTTTGATCTTCTTCGGGGGCCTGTTCTGTGTGAACTAGGATACTCCATGGTCTAAGTGACTCGAAGGCCCTGTGGCCTGAAGTCCTTTGATGGCTCGAAGACCCTAGAGACCCGTAGGCCCAAACTGGTGGCCCGAAGGGCCAAATCGGGTGAAATAGTTCTGGCTACTACAGTACTGAACAGTAACTGCTACAATGCTGCTACAGTACCCAGAAAACACTACACTACTTGCAACTTCTTTCTACTATATTCAGTACTTATTTTTGTATGTACATTGTATGATCCTTCTTTTTCTTCATGTAACTCACTCAACCTTATGTGTGTGTGTTATTTCATGCATGTAACTAAAACTCCTTCATGAAACAAAATATGTTTTATTATTTTTATTTCTTTATTATTAATGTATCATTAATCATGGAAACTATTCATCTTCTCCTTAAATAAACACAGTGTGGGTATATACACTATCTCATGGAATTGATCGGTCAATATACAATCGATTAGGCTTTGGAATGTGTCACATGAATGCATGGAACCCACTTTGTGAATATAGAATGTTTCTTTCTTCTGTTTTAGTCTCTCTGTGCTCTTAATTTTATGTTTGGATCATATGGTCAAATGACCATGTATGGGGGTATTTATAAAGAAACCCTACTAAATCAACGCTCTAAAAATCACATGCAATCATCCATTGAACTGACTCCAATTCACTTGTGCACCACCTATCTTTCTCTTCCTAATGGAATGTGATGGCTAGGTGGTCTTGCGACAGCTTAGTGGAAAAACCTTTCTTGTGACTAAGGTTGTATGAGGTGGGATATTCTTGAATATGTTTATCCTATGAACTTCCATGTAGATATGTGATTGTATCTTGCGGTCGATGCTTGTTCTTATTATGTATCAATTTAGAATTTTTTTATTTATGTAAACAAATTTTCATGATTCTTTGATCATGTTATAATCTCTAGGAATATCAAATGGAACTCAAATACTTCAACTTTACCATTTATACATCTTGAAATAAAGAACACCTAACGCATGCAGCAAACACTCACAAAGGGTAGAAGATAGTCCCTATGATAATCAAATGACTTGAAGGGATATAGTTAGATAGATTTAATTATTTACATAAGTTTTAATGATGAATCTATTTTATCCCATTTTCATGATTCCCACATTGAGATTTTGATTAGATTCACACTCTTTAATAATACTCACTATTTCTTAATGCACTTGATCCAGAACTGGGTTCAACACCAAAATATATATAACTCACACAAGAGCTTCCATAGGATTCACCTCTCTACATATACCTACTTTCCCAATCCATTCACATTCACTCAAGTTCTTTTATGGTCTCTATATAGCCCATTATTCATGAAATGCCTGACACACTCTTTGTGGGAATTATGCTTCCTACTACCACTATGTTAGCTCATTAAGCTAGCTCTCCCATGTGGTTGAGGCCTCCTCCCACAATGTGATATTAATCTGGTTCTTATACTCTCTTGGTTCACTATATTTTTTTGTAATCTCTCATAAAAACAGTTTAAAAAATTCTCATACATTTCTAACCCAAAGCATACTCAACTTTTCATCCTTTTTTTAATCATGGAATTTATTTCTATAAATACAAAAACTCATCTTCATCACTTAAAATTATTTTCCATGATCTCAATCATCCTCAATTTATTTTCATCATTTATAATCATCAAAATCTTATTCATATTCAACTATTCACATGGTATAAACATTGTACAAACTCCTAAGAAAATTAGAACATTTATTTGGCATGAAGAACATTTCAAAAATTATAACATTTAAGTTGAGGTTGTTTTCATTACAATCCTCCAAGATTCATCACTTAAATCAACACATATTGACATCTTCTCACAACCAAGTCATCCAACCCAATTAACAATAAATTAAATTACTTCAAATGGTACTTCAATCTCCCACTTTATATTTTTTCTTAATACTTATATATCAATATATATGATTTTCTTTCTCCCTTTTATTGACAATAAATATAAAGAATTCATAGAGGACATTTCTTCTCTTCATCTTCTCATTAATCATTGTTTTATCCCTTTTGGATGATACCACATATTTTCTTTTAAAAATATATTTTAGCTTGAAAACTCTAAGTCTATGTGGTAAAACTTAGTATAAAAAACAGGTGTATAACCAAGGTGATCAATGTTGTTCATGATGAAATATAAATGTTATATCAATATAAAATAACTCTCACTTCTTATCTTAGTGCATATCAGATAATCAAATTATGAAAAATATTTATCCTGCACTCATCTAAACAAACACATCAGAAAGTTAAAATAAAAAAACACATAACACCCCCTTTTTAGTTTAATATCAAATATCTTTTAAAAACAGTTTTTTAAAAATATTTAGATTATGAATTTGAGAGATATTCAAAAAAATTGAATATTTGAAAGATTAAAATCATATATGATCCCCCCACCCAAGGGATACATCTATCTCTTTCAATTCCTTGCATGTTAGTAAAAAAAACACACACACACACATATATATATAAGGGAATAAGAAGGAACATATTTGTTCCTCAGAAATAACACTCAGGCTTAGAGTTTCCTCTCAACCTTGAATTTTCCTTCTTCCTCTTGACCTCAAATTTGGAATAGTTATCATTCATTAATTAGGAATAATTAACCTCCATATCTTAGGCTAGTAGGATTATCATGAAATGTTTTATGCCATCCTTAGTTATTTTCATAACTTTCACACTTAAAATTTTTTAATTCGTCATTTATAGATGACTTCTCATCAAATTTAAATTCTTTAACTATCACCACTTGTTTTCCCTTTTCATAAAAATTCTTCTAATATTTTTTTTTTGATCTTATCACTCAATTAATTTGTGACTATAGATTTATTCACTATTTGAATTCTATTATCATTTACATTATGAGGAATCTCACTTGTTAAGGTAACTTTTCATTTCTCATCTTTGTGAACTTCTTAAACACATCTACCATAAACTTTATTCAAACATTCATATTTGTTTTTTGTCGATAGTTTAGATTATTTCTTACTCATAGCATTATCTTTCTAATAATTTTATCCCATAAATTTTTCATTTCCCCCCCTTAATTCATGCCTTTTTCTTGGTAGCGACATATTAAACCATATTGAATAAGATTTATGACCAAATACTTTACAACACCAATAGTAGTCTTTGAACCATGATTATCCAAACTGATAGTGGTTATAATCTAAATATTGTTATTTCCTTATTTTCATGAGACCCAAGTTCAAAACCAGGTGGAAGCATAAATCCAAGTACTGTAGAAGTACTGTAGTAGGCATTGTAGTAGTATTGTATGGTACTGTAGCAGATACTGTAGCAGGTACTGTAGCAGTCGGAACTATTCACCTTGGGCCACCAGTTTGGGTATGGAGTCCTTAAGGTCATCAGGCCACCCCAAGCCTTTGGGTCAGTAAGAATTTTGGGCCACCTCATGGTCTTCGAGCTACCTCAAGGCCTTCAGAACACATAATCAGTGCAGTTTCCCTAGACAGACCCTAAAAAAATGAGCAGCCCCAGAAGAGGATTCAGAGTAGGCGGACTCACCAGAGCAGAACCAATGGATATAATAGAATGAGAGGGTATTACTATGCCATCGAGACCAGCCTTTTCTTGCATGGGAAGCTTAGTCGGATAGTCATACAAAGGTGGATAGCTACCATCATGATGAAAATTCTAGGGAGGGGTAGTTCCTTATGGTTATAATCTGTTGAATTCCCTAAGACCTTCAGGTCATGTAATGTCTCTTAAGCCTATGGGCCATGTAATATCTAAGAATACAGTCTTTTTAAGGGTTCCCCCTCATCCCTTGAAAGGAGGTTATCAAAAATCAATAAAAATGAAGGCCTTTGGGCCATTCGGGCTTCCTTTGTGGAAGTTGTTTTCTCATTTATTCCATTGGTTTAGAGTTTTTTAATATTCCCCCTAAAACCTGTATTTTTAGAGATAATGGATACGAATTATGACTAATTAAAAGTATAAATAATATGTCTCTGTAAACCCTTCTTCTAAACAACTTAGGATGGTTCACCTTTAAGTTCCACTACTTTAGTGTAGTCTTCTTTCATATTTTTCAACACAATTGGAGATAAAAGGTACATTGACTATTTCTCAGATAAGTATTCATCTTCCTCTTACTCAGCAATATTTTAACCTAGATAACTCACCATATTATCAAATTCATCTAATTTCAATCGATTTTGTTTATTTTCTTCAAGAAGTATCAATTATTCCTTGTTAAGATCTTCATTTTCAGCCTATTTTTCTTCAACAGTTTTTAACATTCCTTATAACACAAATATATTAATATTATTTTCTCTTATTTCATTAGGATGTGTCTCCTATTTCTTGAAACAGTCTTTATTCTCAAAGGTGATATTATCAATTTCTTTCTTAAGACTTTTATTTTCCTTGTTGAGTTGAATATTGTCCACAAGGGTAGCTTAAATGTTTTATTTTAACATTCATTCTTTCTCAATTCTCTCATCACCTTCATCACCTTCAAATTTATATACCCAAGGATCAGTTAGGAACCACTGAGAGGGAGGTAAATTAGTGGTACACTATTTTTACAAATTATTTATCTTTTAATACAATTATTGTAACTAATTAAAGTCTCTAAAATCAGGGAAAATCATTTATTTCACCATCTCCAGTTTTTTTTTTCACTTCCTCACTTTCTTAACCTTCTAGTAGGTGAAACTTCTATGAATACATGATCATTTTATCACTTCACTTGATCACGTGTCACTTGGTTGGATATATGATTGAAAATGAAAAATTCTTTATGTGATGAAAGATATAGGTGATGTGATCTTCTTGTGATGGGAGTTATATTGTTCTTCATATAACAGTATCATGTGGAGACTTGAATCTTCACACGATGCTTTGACAGACTTATCTTCTTTAAAGTGTCATATGAATTCAATACAATGATTTAATGCATGGTGTCAAAGTTATCAACCTTGTATTGATGTATAGGATTTTTAACTAGTGATGGTTGGGATTCATGATCATCGGTTGTCTCAAGCACGTACAGATATCTTTTGAGGTCTAAAGGTTGAAGATAAACCCTCGGTTGAGATCAAATGACTTGGATCAAATAGATCTAATGACCATACTTATTTACATATATTTTTAAATGGTTCAACAATTTAGTGAAAATTTGAGTCCCACATCAAATATTTATTTAGCCTGCCTATCATTAAAAAGACTCGTTTTTCCTTCTTCTTCTCAAGCTCACATCGGGGTTGGCACTCAGACACAATCTTCACCCATGGGCTTCACAGGATGCACCTCCCTATATAGGCCAACTTGACCACCTCCATGCATACCCTCACTCGAGTGCTCTTTTAGGAACTATGTGCCCACAATAAACCCTGATCACCTCTTCCATATTGTGGTTGATCCTAGTGCCCACCTCAGTAGTGGATGCACATGGGTCCCACAGCTGGTTAGATGGAAAACCCATTTTTAATAAAGTATAATAAAAGTGTTAGCTAAATTATTCAACATTAATTCCATACCAACTTTCTCATCAAACATATTCTTCTCTAAATGTTGTAAACAATGTGAACTTCACCTTGTACAATTGGAACATGTCTTTGACATTAGGAATTGTGTAAAAATCATCCCAATTAAGTTGAGGATGTTTTTATGACAATCCTCATCATCACTTTATCATTTTTTTATAACAATACTCATCATAACTTCATCACTCACATATTGACATAATCTTCAGATCAATTCAATCATCCTTATTGATAAAAATTAAATTAAACTCAAAGGGTACTTCAATATCCCCTTTTGGATTTATTATCAATACCATAAAACATCATCTATGTCAACGTGTGTATTTTTATTTATCCCCCTTATTGAAATGAATACAAATAATGTGTAGAGGACATATATTCTCATCAATAATCTTCTCCTCCCTTTAAAATGATACCACATATTTTCTTTTGTAAAGAACCTTTATCTAGACAAATCTAAGTCTACATGTGAAAACCATGTGTAGAAAAGAAAATTCTATAACTAAGGTGATCAATATTTTCCATGATCAAACATACATGTGATACAAATCTTAGACAACTCTCTCTTCATTCCATGGAGCTTCTTGGTCATGAAAATGATTTATCCTGCACTCATCTAAACAAACACATTAGAAAGTTGAAGTGAAAAAACATATAGATCCCCCTTTTTATCTCAATATCAGCTCTATTTTGAAAGTAATTTTTAAGAATATTTGGATTATGAATTTGAGAGTGATTATAATATTTACAAGATTTATGAATATTTAATAGCTTCAAATCATCTATGCCCCCCTCAAGGGATGCATCCATATCCTCTAATTCCTTGCATGTTAGTATAAAAGCATATATATAAGGGAATAAGGAGGGAATTGTTTGTTACTCAAAAATAGCACTCATCCTAAGATTTTCCTATCAACCATTCATTTTCCTTCTTCCTTTTGACCTCATATTTTGAAGAGTTCACCTTTATCACTTGGGATGGAAGGATTTTCATGAAATTTTTTGTGCTATTTCCAGTCTGTTTACACCTTTCAAACATCAAAATTTTCAAGTAGTCATTTTTAGATTAATTATTATCATATTTAACTTATTCAATTGTTACCACTTTATTTCATTTTGACTTGGAAGGCTTTTTATTTTCTTTATTTGTTTGGGATTCTCACACAATTCTCTAGTGATTGTATCTTTCTTTACTATCTGACTTCCCTTCTCATTTACGTTGTGAGGAATATCAATTGGTAATCTAACTCTAAATTTCTCATCCTTGTGACCTTCTTGACCACATTTTCCATAAACTTCATTCAAAAATTCATATTTTTTTTGTCGATAGTTTATATAATGTCTTTTTTATAGGCTTATCTTTTTGATAATCTGATTTCATCTATTTAGCTTTACTCCCCCTTGATTCATCCATATTTCTTAGTAGTGACATGTTATACCAACATGAATAATATTTATGACCAAACACTCCACAACACCAAAAGTAACCTCTAAACCTTGATCTTCTAGGTAGATAATAGTTCTTTCTAAAGATTGTAACTATTTATTTTTCATAGATTCTAGGTGTATCTTCATGGGAGGAAACATCCTGGATGAATTGGTCCACTCATACTTTGTGGAAGATGTTTTCTCATTTTTTGTTTTCGTCTAATTAGATTTGATCTTTTATTTTAGGCCTGAACTATTAGAAATAAAAAATTTAAATTGAGATTAATTGGGTCTAAAATCAACCTTTTTCTGAAAAACCTTCTTCTTAGTAGCTTTATAAGATTCATCCTTAATCACAACAGCTTTGGTGATGTCTTATTTTATCTTATTCATATCACTATAAGATGAAAAGCACATAAATTATTTCTCAGATAATTCTTCATCTTTCTCAAAAATTATTTCTTTAAGATCATACACCATATTCTCAAATTCGGCTAAATTAAATATTTTTTATTCATTTTCTTCAACAAATGATGATTTTTCCTTGAAAATATCTTCTTTTATAGCTGGGTTTTCTTCAATAGTTTTTATATTTCATTCTAACTCAGCTATATTTATCTTATTTTATTCTTTTTATTAATTTTTTTATCATATTTCTTGACATATTCTTTATTATCAAAGGTTATCTTATCAATTTTATCTTCATAATTTTATTTTCCTTCTTGAGTTGCATATTTTCTATAAGAGTAGCTTCAAGATTTTATTTTAACATTTATTATAATTTATTTATCACATCATCTTCATCATCTTCAAATGAGACTCTAGATTTATTGGATTTTCCCATAAAACACATATGATTCTTAGAATATTTTTCATCTTATGGATCACTACTTGATTATGAAAATTATCCATTTATCTTCTCATAATATTTATCTTCTTGGAAGTAAAAATCTTATTGTACTTATTTTACTTATTTCTTTGGGACTTCTTATCTTCTTCATTTGAGTAAGTTTCATTAGCCTTCTTCTTTAGATAATTACGAGTAAAATGACCACTATCATGGAAATTCTTGTACTTTGGTGGCTATTTGTCATTTCCTTTCCATATACCCATTTTGAACATTATTTTAAATAAAGAAATAATTTTATTGAAGTACTCTTGTACTTCATAATCCTCAGAATCACTTGATTTTGGTCCTTTATTAACTCTAGATTTACCTTTTATCATGGAATCAAAGGCCATCTCATATTTTGTTGTAAGATCTCAGCCTATTATAGAGTCATCTAGGTCATGTTTTTAGGTACTTTTGAGGTTTTTAAGAACCTTTGTTTTGTATTGGTGGCTTGGGGTGCGTTTGGGTGAATTTCTTAAAAAAATAATGGATGGTGGGTTGTGCACAGTTTGCGCACAGTTTGAAAAATTGTGCGACTAAACAGTGCCAACCGTTCAAACTTGGGCAGAGAGGTCTGTATGGTTTGTGTGTGGTTTGAAAAACTATGAAACTAAACTGTTCCAACCATGAAAACTTGTATAGAGACGTCTATGTAGGAACCTAAGACACCCTGAGAGGGGAGGGGTGAATCAGGGTGTCAACTTTTTCTTCTTAAAGTTTTGGATCTTGTTCCCACGTTTGTAGGAACTACTTAAACCTGTATGATGGATATGATCAGAAATGAAACATTCACATGCAAAGAGATAACACAGCAATTTTACTTGGTTCACCACTAAGGGCTACGTCCAAGGAGCATATGCCGACAAGTTTTCAGTCATACAAAATTCCACTAATCTTCACTAGTTGTGGAATACAATGGTTTGGGAACAGTCACTCTGTCCCAGGCTCACTTCCTTTACAAAGGTTTAGGGATAGCTCACTGCATCCCTCGAGTCACTCCCATTGACTCCCCTTGGCTCACTGCCCTTGGTGAAGTCACACTCAGTTTATAGACGTGAAGGTCTCTTCAATAGGTTTGCATTGAAGTCTTTGTCTCCTATTCATCATGAGACAATGCTTGCATCAGAGTAATAATTTGATGCTCTTTTGTATTCAATATTCTTCTTTAGTGTAATAACTGAATGTAATGTATCTTATTCTTCTCTTCCTTTGATTCCCAATAACGACACTAGAGTGTTTTTGAAATAATCCCCTCTTTCTGTGCAGATTTTAGTTTAGATGCACGAATCGTTCTTCTTCTCTTCGCAAAGCACAATGAGGGTGTTAAACACCAGTCATGTGTGTGTAGAACCACTTATCTTCAAAGAACCAAATTGTTCATTTTTCTTTCGTCTTCGCAAAGAAGATTTGAGAGTGCTAAGAACCTGTCAAAAGGAATGCAAGACCCCCAATTTTTCACTCACCCTTCCTGGTGTCTTGTGTGTAAAATTCAAAACTTGCGCATAAAAATACCTTTTGGAGTGAAAAAGGATTTTCACGCAACTCTTCTTTTTTGCGCAGAACTTCCCTTTTTCGCGCAACACCTCCTTTTTTACGCAATGATTCTTCTTTTCGCGCACCACTCTATACCTCAATTTTTCAGCACTTCAGAGCTCGGGATTTGTCTAAGTGTCAAGCCACATGAATGAGAGGGGTTCACCTCATATTTATAGGCATTTTTGATCCTATGCATAAAACCCCTTCCTATGCGTAAAACTGTCTCTCAGTTCTTTGAATTACATGCACCTTCCTTTTATTCTCGTGCACTGCCTTGGTTTTTCGTGCATCTCATTACTTCTCTATTTTTCATCATTCTGAACAAGAATCCTCTCTTGCATGTAATACTTCAAACCCACACTTTGTGCACAACCAAATTTACGTGCACTAGTTTGATTTTTCCGCGCATGTGGCGTGAACGTCTCCAATTTTTCACGCTCCTCTTGCCTTTTCCAGTTTTCTGTATTTCTGATTCGATACACTGCTTGCGTGAAAAAATTAACCCAGCTGTTCTGTGCATAACATTTTTCCGCGCACATTCCCATTTTTCCGCCCACAGCTCTGGTTTTTTTGCAAAGTCCATACCTTTACCATTTTTCAATGTTCTGATTCTGAAACATTATTTGCGCGAAAAACTTCGCTCCACTATTTCTCACACCATGCTGTTTTTTGCGCCCAACTCAAGTATTTTGCACACAACCCTTATTTTCCACGCACCAATTCCTCTTTGTGCACACCTCCTTTTTCAGAAAATCCATGTCTTCATTTTCCAATTTTGAGATCCAAAAATTTGGCAAACACTAGGAAATAGTTCCACCTTCAATATATGCTTCGGCCGTAACCTTAATGCTTCTTTTTAGTGATTTTCCTTATTCAAAAACTCTTCTTCTTTCATCACAAACTCCACTGTCGTGATATATATCCTTTGATATAACAGTTTTGGCATCATCATATGTTGAGACAATGTGAAGTGCATGGCCATCTCATAATTTCAATCTCTGCATGGCCATCTCATAATTCCAATCCCTTCCACATTGTCTTCTTCTTCAACCGTCATTCTCTACTTCATGAAAAACATATGATTCAATTCTTCAAGAAGTCTCTTTCATGGTTCTCATGAAATCATGAGGAATTGCATGGTCTTCATCAAAACCTCATTCTTCTTTAATCATCCTCAGATGGATTATACCTCACATTCTTCATTGTTGTAAACAATGTGTCACCTTTGACACATGTTCTTTGAACTAATGATCAGTACAACAATCGTCTGAATTTCCATTCCTCTATTTCATTGAAGTACTTCTTGATTACTTCTTGATCTCCTTCATTTTGATCTTCATTGACAACTATTGAAAACAAATAAAACCTTATACACAAAGTGGTTCCAACAGTCTACATGGTTGGTGCATGATTTTCCCTAACTGTGAGCCCCTGCCTAGGAAACTGTGCACGTGGGATTAATTATCTAAAAATCTATTTTAAAACCACCTAAACCCCTGAGACTCCCATATTTATACCTTGGATCAGTATTAAAAAATTATAGGTGATAACATATCCATCTAAAGGTATTTCAAGGTGAATTTAACATCATACCTCAATATCAAAAGCCTGGATTGAAGACCCGCTCTCTTCTTAGTAAGTGGATTTCATCCCATTGCTTCTCTCATTCTTTCCTCTATATTTTCTTGATCTTTTCATGGAAGATCACCACCATTTCCATGGATCTAAACTTATGAGTTGATATATAGATCTAGGATTTTGGATATATATATATATATTCAAGATCTCGATGCCTTTGATTGTAATTATTTTTAGAGATTTATATCCAGAGCTTGATCGACGATGTTGTGCCACTCAGATTTTAGTGATTTTTATTGGGATAACATCCATAAATAAACCAAGGTAGGTGGTCTAAATAAAACTCCCATAGTCTTGGATTTGAAATGTGAATGTGGGTTTATTTATTTTTTAGATTCCCTTGATAATTTATTTCCTAAATTAGAGTAATTTGGAATGTGGAATTTACTTGTTCTTTCCTTGGTGATTAATTGATAATTCAATCATGGAAAAAATAAAGGAGGTTGACCAAATATATGTTTGTTTTGGAGATTGGTTATGGATTGAGATATTTAAATTGATATATTGAATTTTTTGTGTTAATATAATTAATTTGGAGAAATTAATTATGAAATGATGATTGGATATTTGAGATAATTAATAATGAGAATTAATTATGTGCCATGATGTTGATAAAAGATAATTAATTGCGAGAATTAATTATTTTCCATGATGTTGATCAAATATAATTAATGGAATGATGTGGAAAATTATTATGAATTAAATAATGATTAAATATCTGAGATTTTTGTGGTGCTAGACATGGCGTTCTAGACTGATTAGAAGTTGGGACTTGGAAATGGAATTCCTCCCCAATAGTTATCCAAGCTTGAGATTTTGGGGTGCTAGGCATGATGACCTACACCGAATGAGATATGGAGTGTTAGGCATGGATACCTACACTGAATGAGATTTGGGGTTCTTTAAATGATGTTCTATACCAAATGAATGATAATAATGAATGATGATTCAATTAGAAACATGAACTAAAATTGGGCTTAATGTGATGAGTAGAGATTAAATGACAATGTGATAACTCTTTAATTATGCATTGTATTTATTGATTTATAAAACTGCATACACTATCTTTTGAATAGACTTGTTTTAGATACCATTTATGGTGGCCTACTGAGTTGTTCTCACACCCTATTTGGGTCGCCTAATCGGAACCCGAGTGGACTTTTTTGTTGTAGGACAGGATAAGGGAGAGGCCCTAGGATAGGTTTTTGTTTGGGATTAGAGCATGGGAGAGGTAACTAGACATGGTTCAGGACCTGTTTGGGATTCATTGTGTCTTTGTTTTTAGTTTCATTATAGACATTTGTCATTCTCATTTTCATGGCTTGTTTTACCTTTTAGTTGAGTATTGTATTTTATTGTTTTGAATATCATATGACATGGTATTGTTATAGTTATTTATAAGCTTATTTACTTGGTTATTGTTTTTTCTTCTATTAGTGTTTTATTCAGATAAAATAGAGTATAGTATCCCTAAGACTGACTTAGAATACCCTCACTACTATTCGATACCCTCTGGTGTATAGGGAGGCGCGCTTGAGGGCTTGTGGCCAACCGGATCGGGGAACCATTTAGTGGAACCCAGGTGGGGATGTTATGAAGTGGTATCAGAGGAGTTTTATTTTCTTTCTTCTTCTTTTGTCTTACTATTTTGGGAAAGTTAGATAGGAGACTAGAATGAGTTGAAGCTTGGTAATGAGCTCATTCATGGGAGTTGTAAACCCATGTATGGGGAAAAATCCAAGTAATTAGGGTGGGATTGTTGTGATTGATGTATGTTGTTACAGTTGGATATTATTTCACCTTGTATGATGCACTTGTGGTGTGATGTGATATTTGTTTTGATAGTTGTTGGATTTTAATTCATGGCCTAAAGAGGAAAGACACTTGAGTCTGCATGCATCATTCTAGACACTCAGGTTTTTTGTGACATGCATCATGCTAGGCACACTACTAGAAATCCTGGCTTATGCGCCCACATGCATTAGCGACCGCTTTTGGTGGTCGCAAAAGGGGGTATTAGCGACCTCCAATGGCGGTCGCTAATTTCGTCAAAAATCTGGCGGGATTTTTCCCGCATCCAGTCGTCTTCTTCACGGGTTTCATGTTACAGCACACCGTCGCCGCCCCCAACTGCCTCCGTCATCACCCACGTCACCACGGGTGACCTCCAAACAACCCTCAAAGTCCATTGTAGTTCCTAATAGGTCCTTGCATCGCTGTGGAACCTCCCCACGACATCCGCCTATGAAGCTTCTTCCTTCCGACCACCGTTCATCCGCCATGGATGGCGACCAAAGCTTTTGGTTTCCCTCTCTGTTACCCCCCGTGTCTCCTTATAAAATCGACACCAAGCCACACACAAACCGGCTGTTTTCATGGGGGAGTTTTAGCGGCCGCCATTGGCGGTCTCTATTGAGCTTCACCGACGAAGCAACTGCGACCGCCAAAAGCGGTCGCTGAGTGGCCGCTAAAGGCCTTTAGCAACCGCTTTTGGCAGTCGCTAAAATCTGTTATTCTAGTAGTGGCACTCATAGGATAATGGGTTATGGGTAAGTTGTTGAATGTGAACTATTTTTCCTTGTTGTGATATTGGAATAATGATGCAAAATGAGAATAAATGGGTGTCTAATGAGAACCATGATTGATGAAATGAGTATGATTAATTAATTAATTGTCGAATTAATTAATTTTAGATAATGTGATTAATTCATGGTTGAATTAATTAATGAGAATGTATGTACCCTTGTTAACCAAGACCTAAGAGTGGGACAGTTAAGGGTAGTGATAAGGCCTTGATGTTGACTGTTTGGTGAGAAAAAGGGGGAAAGGACATGTTGAAACTTGTTTTGTTAGTTTATCTTCTTACATAAATGTTATAAGGTTGAGTTATGAGACCTAAGATGTATGTTTGTCTTTATAAAGATATGCCTCCATTATGCTTGTTGTGGGAGAGACTATGGGGTATGTCCTAGAACGAACTTCTAGGAAGGAAACATGAGGCACCATTGGTGAAAGATGAGGAGGAATGGGATCAGTTCTAAGAGAATGTTTCTAGTTTCATGAAATTTATGGAGAAAGACTTAGGGCGGGTTCAGAAAAGCATGTCTAAGTTGACAAGGGAGTTTCAGTTGCAGAACCCTCATACTTTTACTAGATAGGGTGGATCTGAGGGATATGGATTATGAACTAAATCTATAAAGACGATACTTGACCATTTGGAGACTCTGGCTGGGAGGAGGGTCAAGTTGGATGCTTATATGTTATGGGGGTCAATGAAGCACGGGTGGGATATTCAGGTACAATCTGGTTGGACTGATGATATGTTATGGAAGGACTTTCTGGATAAGTTCTTGAACACTTCTATCCAGAGATCTTGAGACAAGATAAGGCTCTAGAGTTTTTCATCTGATTCAAGGAATCATGTTCATAATGGATTACACTGAACATTTCACATATTTATAGTGTTTTGCTCCATCTTTGGCAGTAGATGAGGATTCTTTATAAAAATGATTTCAGGATGAACTTAGGTGTGAAATTAAGTTTGAGGTAAATATCTTTGGGCTAAAGAAATTCTCAGAAGTGGTTAATCAAGCTCTAATTTTAGAGGTGAACCTGAAGGAGGCTTCTAGTACATGACATGTAATTTCCAATGGATGATTAGAGAGTGTGCCTTCCGAGAGTATAAAGTGTCGTTATGAGAACCTTAGTCATCATAGTGGAAAGCAAGGTGGACTTCTAGGAGAAATAGTTACACAGGATCTTACTCATATTCCTTTTCACCATTATGGTAGGTAGGGACACAATCATACACATTGTACTTGACCACTAGTAGTGTGCCAGTTTTGTGGAAAGATGGAGCACCTACAGATGTTCTGCAAGAAGCGGCGACATACTGGTACTGAGGGAGCAGCTGCTCAGAGTCAGAGTGTGGGAAGGGGGTCTTCTACACCATATAGGTCTGGTAGCTGGAGTTTTACTGGTAGAGTTGGTAGAGGTATTGGACATGGTACTTCATGGTATGAGTGTTTGTATCATCAGAGTGGTACTACTCAAGTGAGTCATAAGACACCATAGGGAAGAGGGGCATGGCAGTTACATGAAGTGTAGCCTGCACTTGTGAAGAGCGAGGCTAGTCCATCAATAGTGATAGGTACTATTATAGTTGTTTCTACTTTATCTACTACCTTGTTTGATACTGGTTTTTCTCATTCCTTTATATCTGTGAATCTTTTTAATGGTTTGATCCTGTAGGTGGAGTCCATAAAAAGGGTTATGAGTATTGATACACCATTGGGAACATGGTCTAGGGATATATATTTATGCAAGGAATGATCACTAGATATCAAAGAGTATCATTTTTTTGGGATATCTAAGTCCTTGATATAATGGTCTTGGACCTAATTATGGGTATGGACTGACTAGTCACATACCGATCCCACATAGATTGCTACCACATGAGATTGACCTTTGTATCTCCTAAGGGTGACCAGTATATTCTTTGTGGAGAACTGGATATCCATGCAGGCCGAACTAGGTCAATCACTCAACAACTTGGAGAGCACACAACACAAGTTTCTAGTATTTTTATGGATGATGGGAGTGGTAGGAAAGACACCCTTCCACCATCAGTAGAACTGTTTCAAGATTTATATCCTGAAGACTTTTCAGGGTTGCCACTAGAGAGAGATGTGGAATTCACTATAGTGCTCATGTCGGGGGGGCTGAGCTGGTATCTATTCCACTTTACAAAATGGCACCGACTGTAATGACCTGAAATTTTGAATAAATCCTGTTTCCTAATTTTGTGTGTTATTTTATTTCATACCCAACAAAACTTTTTCATTTAATAAAATGAGTATAATTAAAATGAGATTGTTGGATTTTGACTATTATATGACCATTAGTCAGTATGACCTTTCGAAACTAAATTTTCCGATTATTGTCTCCAAATACAAGTGATCTTGGTTAATTAATATAGAAAAAAGATTCGATGGCCTCATCCAGTAGTCTCGGGCCAATCGAAGCCCATCTAACAGAACTTGGGAAGGAGGTAGCACCACTAGGCTTTGCTCTGGACCAAACCCAAGACGAACTTCATCGTGTGAAGCTATAAAAGAATCGCCTTCGCGAGAAGTTCAAACTGATAGAAATTACTACTCGTGCGATGTTGGCCGAGCCGCCCTCAGATTCTCTCACCTTAGCACACCTAACACTTAGGTCATATGCTGGGGTTATAAGGGGCTATGTAAAGAGACCTTAACTTCCTTGTGTAATCCTTTGATTTGAATAAAAATTGTGATTTCTTCTTATGATGAAGTTTGTGAATTTTCAAATGTCCGAATAAATATAGTATGCATATTTTTGATGAATTCTCGAAAAAGGATATTTGAAAATATTTATGTAACCCTTAAATAATTAATTATGTGTAATGATTTTAAAAAAATAGTCTACTACAATTTTGTTCAGTAAGAAATTTAGAGTCTAATAATATCAACTTTATTTTTGATGAATAGTAAATTATGTATAGTTATTTTACGCTTAGGATTAGTAATGTGACCAAATGGATTTGTAATCTCACTAAAATAAAGTATTAATATAATATAGGCACCTTGATTAAGTAATGTGATTCAATAAAATAGGTAAGCAACTTTTTCAAGAAATTATTAGTCAAGTATTAGTTTTTTCAGGTGAATAGTGTTTTTTAATTAAAAATTAAATTAAAAATATTTAGAAAATTATTTTTATAAAATGGAGTTCATTGTTGAAATCAAAGCATCGATATTTGGTTGACGAGAAATTTTGGGGATTTTTTTGAAAAAAATGGATTTTCAGTGAATAGTGTTTTTATTTAAAAATTAAATTAAAATTATTTATAAAATTATTTTTATAAAATGGAGTTCATTTTTGAAATCAGAGCATCTATATTTGGTTAAGGTGAAATTTTGGTATTTTTCTGAGAAAGTTGAATTTTTAGTGAATAGTGAAAATACAGTTTTTAAGTTACGGGTGTTTAACGACATCATTAAATGATGTATTAATTATGTAATCAATATGGTAGACTTATGAATAGTAAGATAAGTTATAAGGTATCCCAAGTGGACAATACCATGGACAAATACCATGGGCAAGCCCATGGTTTTGCCAATACCACCAATGAGGTGTCCCTTGGCCATTAATGCCTATCCCCTCATTTTCCCTATAAATACCAAGAAATTCTCTCATCCTTTCCATTCCAAAATCCTCCTCAACTAAGTTATGGTCTCCTTACCTCCCAAAGAGTCCTCCCAAGGTTCCCTCAAGCCTCCCAATGTCCCAAACGTCAATATTTTGAAGTTACTCTTCAAGGTAAGGGATCTTACCTCTCTCTTTCTTTCTAAGTACTCTCTTTTATGTCATTTCTTTTATGCTCCACATTCTTATGTTGGAGGATGTTCTTTTATATTCATCCTAATATCCTTTTAATGTTCATATAATGAGATACCCCCTCTTTCTCTCATCAATTTATTTTAAGAATGTTAAAGTGGCGACGTTAGGCTGCCGAATTTTTAAGGGATTCTTTCACCCTTCTTGTTTTCAAGATCTATTTTCATGTCAAGTCTTTCATGTTCTTTTTTATTATGTGGGGGTATGATATATATATCTATCAAACTGATATTTTATGTTCATATGATGATAGACCCTATTTTATCTCATCAATTCATTTTTTTGAAGTTTTAAGTGACGTCGTTAGGCTGCCAAATTTTCATAAGAGAAATCTTATTTTTGTCTTCCTTCCATGTTTTTTATTTCATATGGTATGTCTTTTAAATTTCATTACCATTTTCTTATATACTTTATATTTTGTTACCATACTATGTTATGGATCATTTATGAGTGGGTGACCCATGTCCCCTCTCTTTTCAATGTTCTCTAAAACCCTGTAACAAAGCCGTTATGCTGCAGAATTTTCGTCTCAAAATGTCTCTCTCTTTTTCTCAAATTCTATTGTTTTATTAAGTGAATACTCAAAGATATTTTTTCCACAGGGGTATTCACATATACATAAAAATTTTCTATTTTAATTCTGGGATTTACATACAAGAAAACCACTTTCCTTTTTCTTGGGTTTAAAATGACATAAAGATCATGTCTTAAAAGCAGTTTTTAAAACGTTATGATTATGAAATAAAACTGATTTATTTTATGATATATGGGCTATTTATGAAATGTTTGATGATGATATATGTGGATCACATGATGATAAAGACAAATTTAATGGTGCACCCTGATAGCGCTTCAATGCATTGGGTAATGATGTAACCACTAGAGATTACAATTTTAACGATAACTTGGTGAATAACCTTGGTAATTTCAAATGACACCTTGGGGATGGACCTTGGTGATATGTTCATGATTGTATAAGTTAAATGTTTTAGCCACATATTAAAGTTATGAATCATGTTCTTTCCATTATGATATGCCTCATGATCTCTTTCTCGTTCCTTAAAGCTATTTATCATGACTTTATTGATGTATCTCAAGTTCACATGTTAAATATTTCCCCTTGTTTCCCTTACTGGGCCTTCTACTCACCCTTTCTTTTGATGTATGTCCCCAGGTTATGAGATGCAGTAATGAACCTAGGATGAACATATGGATAAGACTTTCAAGTTTTTAAGAATAATGTTTTATGTTGTCATGTTTTAAGTACCTGGTTTCCAAGACACTAAACCTTAAAGATCCTCCGTTTTGTAAAATGTAATGAAAAGTTATGTTATAAAAAGGCGGGATGCTATAGTTGGTATCAAAGGATAGTTTAGTTATTTTTGGAAATTAGGATATTAAAACTTTAGGAATAACCCTATAGAAAATTTTAAATATAGGGAATATTTCGGGTATCTTGGTGATTATTGAGTTAGTGGTTTATCAAGAAAATACATCCCTATCTGGATACGAGCAGGTAGAGGTGGCTCTGGAACAGATGTACATAGGGGTAAAACCCAAAAAGACCTCTTGATCTAGACTCAAACGGGAACTGGTATAGGAAAATGGTCCTTGATGCACTCTTGGTTAGGACACTCCCAGGGGATATACTTTGGTAAATTCATAAGCTTAGTATGAACCCTTATTAAAGGAACAAAGATAAAATAAAATAATGATTCACATAATAATATATGATCATGGATAACCTATATTGGAACCTAGGGGATCACAAGTTAGGATATACTTTTCTTCTACAAGTTTATCATTCTATGCTTAAAGTTTCCTTTTCATGATTATTGGCTAAGTATTTAAGCCCCTAATTATACTTTCTTTTCTTAGTTAATGGAGGGAAATAGAAGAACATGTCCCAACAACCAATGTGATAGGAAATGTGATGATTGACCTATTAATGTGACAGAGATAACGAGAGATCAAGTTGAACATATTGTGATTATGCCAAACTAGCTATCAAAAATCACAATTAATAATTGGTACCTTGTTGAATGCCCAAATTCATCAAGGAAGAACAAGATGAAGTCTCAAGGCTCCTCATCTGATAAAGTTGAAAAGTGAAAGAAGACCCAATTTCCTTTGTGCAAAAAGTGTGGAAAGGGGCACCAAGGAGAATGTCACAAAAAAACCGATAGATGTTTTAAGTGTGGGTTGATAGGGCATAAAGTAGCCAATTTCTTCAAAAAAATGGATAATGTGATGAATAGAGATAAGGTTCGATCTAATGTACCATATAATTTTCAATGTCATAAATGTGGAGAAGTTGGACATTATCCAAGGCAATGCTCTCTTGGAAGGGATGAGAAGCATGATGAGCATCAACAATCTTCCAGGACAAGGGAATAATGCAATTCCTATGCTGAGATGAATCATGATGACTAAAGTACAAGCAACTTCTTCGCAATAATTGTCTATATCATGTTGTATTTTAGTTCATGCTCTATGAGCATATCTTTAATGTTTTCTAAGAACATCGTGTAACTACCTAAGATGGTTTTATATATTTAAGGAAAAAATCTATTGTTATGTACCACATGTTGATGTTGTGAAGATATTCTTCTTGAAAAAAAAAGATGATTAGGGGATTAAAATATGATTATTATTTTGGAAGACAGTCATGAGATCGAGGTAAATAGATTACTACGGTATTTTCTTTGAGGATTAAAGGTTGACTTATATTTTGAAGAATCGATGAATTTAAGGTGAAATTATAGTAATTTAGGAAATGATTAACCTATCTTGGGGAAAATATGTTTAGGTTAGTCACTTTTGTTATAAGATATTAGGAGTGATTGATGTTGTTTGGAGATGAACGATAAAGTTTATCTTGTAAGACTATGTTATCAAATCCTTCTTATATTTGGGTTTCAATATTAGTTTGGTTTATTTTGAGGAATTTTAAGGACATTTATTTATGGAATGGTCTATGATGAACTTTGGGTAGTACTGTGGAATTTTGAAGATTTAAAAGTAGTTTCCCTTCCTATGGGGTTCTTTCTTTTTGAAGAGTTGTTTTATCTTACCCTTTCTATTTTTGGGATAATGTTTAAAGATAGAAGAAATAGATAGTTAATATTTTTTGGATTATGTGATTCTCTAGAAGATTATTCTTTTGCTTTTGATGAGACCAAGTATTTTTAAATGATCATCGTTTGGAGAAAAGATTAGTCTTGGTAGAAACTTATTAAAGGATGAAACTCTACTTGAAGTTAAGTATATTTCCTTGTGTTATTATTCTATGTAGTAAATGAATTCCTCAAAATTATTAAAAAAACGTAAAAAAAAACGTTTTTGGTTTAAGTTTTCTACTGGGTAATCAATGACCGTTTAACCCATCACAAGTTTGTGATTTTCTGGTTGTTAACTTTCTCTTAGACATGTTTTCTATCACTCTCCCTCAGAACCTAACACTTTTTTTCTCCTCCATATCCATGTTTTCCTACATGGAATCCTAGTATGGGTTAACTTGGGTTACCTTTGTACTTCCTTTTCTTTATTTTAAAGTAATAGTGTTACTGACTCTTTTTCCGATGTGGGACTTTCAACGAAATTTCCACGCCCAATTTTAAAAATTTCAAGGACACAATTTCTTAAGGGGGGAAGATTATAACGACCCGAAATTTTGAATAAATATTGTTTCCTAATTTTGTGTGTTATTTTATTTCATACTCAACAAAACTTTTTCATTTAATAAAATAAGTATAATTAAAATAAGACTGTTGGGTTTTGACTATTATATGATCATTAGTCAATATGAGCTTTGGAAATTAAATGATGCGATTATTGTCTCTAAATACAAGTGATCAAGGTTAATAAATATAGAAAGAAGATTTGATGGACTCATCCAGTAGTCTCGGGCCAATCGAAGCCCGTCTAACAGAATTTGGGAAGGAGGTAGCACCATTAGGCTTTTCTCTGGACCAAATCCAAGCCGAACATTATCGTGTGAAGCTAGAACGGAATCGTCTTCGTGAGAAGTTCAAACTGATAGAAATTACTACTCGTGCGATGTTGGCCAAGCCGCCCTCAGATTCTCTCACCTTAGCACACCTTACACTTAGGTCTTATGCTGGGGTTATAAGGGGCTATGTAAGAAGACTGGAACTGCCTTTTATAATCCTTTGATTTAAATAAAAATTGTGATTTCTTCTTATGTTGAAGTTTGTGAATTTTCAAATGTCCGGATAAATATAGTATGCATATTTTTGATGAATTCTAGAAAAAGGATATTTGAAAATATTTATGTAAACCTTAAATAATTAATTATGTGTAATGATTTTCAAAAAATGGTCTTCTACAATTATGTTCAGTAAGAAATTTAGAGTCTAATAAGATCAACTTGATTTTTGATGAATAGTAAATTATGAATAGTGATTTTACGCTTAGGATTAGTAATGTGACCAAATGGATTAGTAATCTTACTTAAATAAAGTATTAATATAATATAGGCACCTTGATTAAGTATTGTGATTCAATAAAATAAGTAAGCAGCTGTTTCAGAAATTATTAGTCAAGTATTAATTTTTTCGATTGAATAGTGTTTTTTAATTAAAAATTAAATTAAAAATATTTAGATAATTATTTTTATAAAATTGAGTTTATTTTTGAAATCATAGCATCAATATTTGGTTCAGGTGAAATTTTGGGGATTTTTTTGAAAAAAATGAATTTTAGTTGAATAGTGTTTTTATTTAAAAATTAAATTAAAAATATTTAGAAAATTATTTTTATAAAATGGAGTTCATTTTTGAAATCATAGCATTGATATTTGGTTAAGGTGAAATTTTGGGATTTTTCTGAGAAAGTTGAATTTTCGGTGAATAGTGAAAATACAGTTTTTAAGTTACAGGTGTTTAACGACATCATTAAATGATGTATTATGTATGAAATCAATATGGTCGACTTATGAATAGTAAGATAAGGTATAAGGTGTCCCAAGTGTTCAATACCATGGGCAAATACCATAAGCAAGCCCATGGTTTTGCCAATACCACCAATGAGGTGTCCCTTGGCCATTAATGCCTTGTCCCCTCACTTTCCCTATAAATACCAATCCATTCTCTCATACTTTCCATTCCAAAATCCTCCTCAACGAAGTTATGGTCTCCTTACCTCTCAAAGAGTCCTCCCAAGGTTCCCTCAAGCCTCCCAAGGTCCCAAATTTCAAGATTTTGAAGTTACTCTTCAAGGTAAGGGATCCTACCTCTCTCTTTCTTTCCAAGTACTCTCTTTTATGTCCTTTCTTTTATGCTCCATGTTCCTATGTTCGATTATGTTATTTTATATTCATCTTAATGTCCTTTTCACGTTCATATAATTAGATACCCCCTCTTTCTCTCATCAATTCATTTTAAGAATGTTAAAGTGGCGTCGTTAGGCTGCCGAATTTTTAAGGGATTCTTTCACCCTTCTCGTTTTCAAGATCTATTTTCATGTCAAGTCTTTCATGTTCCTTTTTATTATGTTGGGGTATGATCTATATATCTATAATACTGATATTATATTTTCATATGACGAGAGACCCTATTTGATCTCGTCAATTCATTTTTTTGAAGTTTTAAGTGACTCCTTTAGGCTGCCAAATTTTCATAAGAGAAATCTTATTTTTATCTTCCTTCCATGTTTTTCATTTCATATGGTATGTCTTTCAAATTTCATTAACATGTTCTTATATCCTTTATATTCTGCCCCCATACTATTTTATGGATCATTTATGAGTGGGTGGCCCATGTCCCCTCTCTTTTCAATGTTTTCTAAAACCCTGTAACATAGCCGTTATGCTGCAGAATTTTTGTCTCAAAATGTCTCTCTCTTTCTCTCAAATTCTTTTGTTTTATTAAGTGAATACTCAAAGATATTTTTTCTAAAGGGGTATTCAAATATATATCATAATTTTCTATTTTAATTATGGGATTTACATACATGAAACCCACTTTCCTTTTTTGTGGGTTTAAAATGACATAACGATTATGTCTTAAAAGCTGTTTTTAAAACTTTATGATTATGAAATGAAACCCATTTATTTTATGATATATGGGTTATTTATGAAATTTTTGATGATGATATATGTGGATCACATGATGATAAAGACAAATTTAAGGGTGCTCCCTAATAGCGCTCTGAGGCATTGGGTAATGATGTAACCACTATAGATTACAATTTTAATGATACCTTGGTGAATAACCTTGGTAATTTCAAATGACACCTTGGGGATGGACCTTGGTGATATGTTCATGATTGTATAAGTTAAATGTTGTAGCCACATATTAAAGTTATGAATCATGTTCTTTCCATTATGATATGCCTCATGATCTATTTGTCATTCATTAAATCTATTTATCATGACTTTATTGATGTATCTCAAGTTCCCATGTTAAATGTTTCCCCTTGTTTCCCTTACTGGGCCTTCAGCTCACCCTTTATTTTTATGTATGTCCCCAGGTTATGAGATACAGTAATTAACCTAGGATGAACATAAGGATAAGCCTTTCAAGTGTTTAAGAATAATGTTTTATGCTTTCAGGTTTTAAGTTCCTGGTTTCCAAGACATTAAACCTTAAAGATCCCCTGTTTTGTAAATTGTAAGAAAAGTTATGTTATAAAAAGGCGGGATGCTATAGTTGGTATCAAAGGATAGTTTAGTTATTTGTGGAAATTAGGATATGAAAACTTTAGGAATAAACCTATATAAAAGATTAAATATAGGAAATATTCATTGTATTTTGGTGACTATTGAGTAAGTGGTTTATCAAGCAAATACATCCCTGTCTGGATACGAGCAGGTAGAGGTGGCTCTGACATAGATTTACATAGGGGTAAAACCCTAAAAGACCACTTGAGCTAGACTCAAACAGGAACTGGTTCACGACAACGGTCCTTGATGCACTCTTAGTTACGACACTCCCAGGGGATATGCTTTGGTAAATTCATAAGCTTAGTATGAACCCTTATTAAAGGAACAGAGATAAAAGAAAATAAAGATTCACATAAGAATATATAATCGTGGATAAGGGGATCACAAGTTAGGATATACTTTTCTTCTACAAGTTTATCCTTCTATGCTTAAAGTTTCCTTTTCATGATTATTAGCCAAGTATTTAAGACCCTAATTATACTTTCTTTTCTTAGTTAATGGTGGGAAATAGCACATGTCCCAACAACCAATGTGATAGGAAATGTGACGATTTCCCTATTAATGTGACAGAGATGACGAGATAACAAGTTGAACATATTGTGATTATGCCAAACCAACTATCAAAAATTAGAATTAATAATTGGTACCTTTTTGAATTCCTAAATTCATCAAGGAAGAAGAAGAAGAAGTCTCAAGGATGCTCATCTGATAAAGTTGATAAGGGAAAGAAGACCCAATTTCCTTTGTGCAAAAAGTGTGGAAAGGGGCACCATGGAGAATGTCACAAAGGAACCGAGAGATTTTTTAAGTGTGGGGTGATAGGGCATAAAGTAGCCAATTGCTTCAAAAGAATATATAATGTGACGAATAGTGATAAGGTTCGATCTAATGTACCTTATACTTTTCAATGTTGTAAATGTGGAGAAGTTGGACATTATCCAAGGCAATGCTCTATTGGAAGGGATGATAAGCATGATGAGCATCAACAATCTTCCAGGACAAGGGAACAATAAAAGTCCTATGCTGAGATGGATCATGATGACTAAATTACATGCAACTTCTTCACAATAATTGTCTATGTCATGTTGTATTTTATTCCGTGCTCTATGAGTATATCTTTAATGTTTTATAATAACATCGAGTCACTACCTAAGATGATTTTATATAATTAAGGAAAAAATCTATTATTATGTACCACGTGTTGATGTTGTGAAGCTGTTCTTCTTGAAAAAAATGATTAGGGGGTTAAAAGATGATTATTATTTTGGAATACGTTCATATGATAGAGGTAAATAGATTACTATGGTATTTTCTCTAAGGAGTAAAGGTTGACTTATATTTTGAAGAATCGAATAATTTAAGGTGAACTTATAGTAATTTAGGAAATGATTAACCTATCTTGGGAAAAATATGTTTAGGTTAGTTACTTTTGTTATAAGATGTTAGGAGTTATTGATGGTGTTTGGAGATGAACGATAATGTTTATATTGTAAGACTATGTTATCAAATCCTTCTTATATTTGGGTTTCAATATTAGTTTGGTTTATTTTAAGGAATTTTAAGGACAGTTATTTATGGAATGGTCTATGATTAACTTTGGGTAGTACTATGGAATTTTGAAGATTTAAAAGTAGTTTCCCTTTCTATGGTGTTCTTTCTTTTTGAAGAGTTGTTTTATCTTACCCTTTCTGTTTTTGGGATAATGTTTAAAGATAGAAGAAATAGATCGTTAATCTTTTTTGGATTATGTGATTCTCTAGAAGATGATTCTTGTGCTTTTGATGAGACCAAGTGTTTTTGAATGCTCATCGTTTGGAGAAAATATTAGTCTTGGTAGAAACTTATTAAAGGATGAAACTATAATTGAAGGTAAGTATATTTCCTTGTGTTCTTATTCTATATAGTAAATGAATTCCTCAAAATTATTAAAAGGAACGTAAAACAAAAACATTGTTGGTTTAAGTTTTCTACTGGGTAATCAAAGACCGTTTAACCCATCACAACTTTGTGATTTTCTGGTGGTTAACATCCTCTTAGACATGTTTTCTATCACTCTCCATCAGAACTTGACCCTTTGTTTTCTCCTCCATATCCATGTTTTCCTACATGGAATCCTAGTATGGGTTAACTCGGGTGACCTTTGTACATCCTTTTCTTTCTTTTAATGTAATAGTGTTACTGACTCTTTTTCCGATGTGGGACTTTCAATTAAATTTCCATGCCCAATTTTAAAAATTGCGAGGACACAATTTCTTATGGGGGGAAGATTGTAATGACCCGAAATTTTGAATAAATCTTGTTTCCAAATTTTTTGTGTTATTTTATTTCATACTCAAAAAAACTTTTTCATTTAATAAAATGAGTATAATTAAAATGAGACTGTTAGGTTTTGACTATTATATGACCGTTAGTCATTATGACCTTTGAAAACAAAATGTTGCAATTATTGTCTCTAAATACAAGTGATCTTGGTTAATTAATATAGAAAAAAGATTCGATGGCCTCATACAGTAGTCTCGGGCCAATCAAAGCCCATCTAACAAAACTTTGGAAGGAGGTAGTACCACTAGGCTTTGCTCTGGACCAAACCCAAGACGAACTTCATCGTGTGAAACTAGAATGGAATCACCTTCGCGAGAAGTTCAAACTGATAGAAATTACTACTCGTGCGATGTTGGCCGAGCCGCCCTTAGATTCTCTCACCTTAGAACATCGTACACTTAGGTCCTATGATGGGGTTATAAAGGGCTATGTAAGGAGACCGTAACTGCCTTGTGTAATCCTTTAATTTAAATAAAAATTGTGATTTCTTCTTATGATGAAGTTTGTGAATTTTCAAATGTCCGGATAAATATAGTATGCATATTTTTGATGAATTCTAGAAAAAAGATATTTGAAAATATTTATGTAAACCTTAAATAATTAATTATGTGTAATGATTTTCAAAAAATGGTCTTCTACAATTATGTTCAGCAAGAAATTTAGAGTCTAATAAGATCAACTTTATTTTTGATGAATAGTAAATTATGAATAGCGATTTTATGCTTAGGATTAGTAATGTGACCAAATGGATTAATAATCTCACTTAAAGAAATTATTAATATAATATAGGCACCTTGATTAAGTAATGTGATTCAATAAAATAGGTAAGCAACTATTTTAGAAATTATTAGTCAAGTATTAGTTTTTTTGGGAGAATAGTGTTTTTTAATTAAAAATTAAATTAAAGATATTTTGAAAATTATTTTTATAAAATGGAGTTCATTTTTGAAATCAGAGCATCGATATTTGGTTAAGGTGAAATTTTGGGGATATTTCTGAAAAAAATGAATTTTCGGTGAATAGTGTTTTTATTAAAAAATTAAATTAAAAATATTTAGAAAATTATTTTTATAAAATAGAGTTCATTTTTGAAATCAGAGCATCAATATTTGGTTAAGGTGAATTTTTTTTGATTTTTCTGAGAAAGTTGAATTCTCCGTGAATAGTGAAAATACAGTTTTTAAGTTACGGGTGTTTAACGACATCATTAAATGATTTATTAAGTATGTAATCAATATGGTAGACTTATGAATAGTAAGATAAGGTATAAGGTGTCCCATGTGGCCAATACCATGGGCAAGACCATGGTTTTGCCAATACCACCAATGAGGTGTCCCTTGGCCATTAATGTCTTGTCCCCTCACTTTGCCTATAAATACCAAGCCATTCTCTCATCCTTTCCATTCCAAAATCCTCCTCAACAAAGTTATGGTCTCCTTACCTCCCAAGGAGTCCTCCCAAGGTTCCCTCAAGCCTCCCAAGGTCCCAAACTTCAATATTTTGAAGTTACTCTTCAAGGTAAGGGATTCTACCTCTCTCTTTCTTTCCAAGTACTCTCTTTTATGTCATTTCTTTTATGCTCCATGTTCCTATGTTGGAGGATGTTATTTTATATTCATCCTACTATCCTTTTCATTTTCATATAATGAGATACCCCCACTTTCTCTCATCAATTCATTTTAAGTATGTTAAAGTGGCATCGTTAGGCTGTTGAATTTTTAAGGGATTCTTTCACCCTTCTCGTTTTCAAGATCTATTTTCATGTCAAGTCTTTCATGTTCGTTTTTATTATGTTGGGGAATGATATCTATATCTATCATACTGATCTTTTATGTTCATATGATTAGAGACCCTATTTGATCTCATCAATTCATTTTTTTTTTGAAGTTTTAAGTGACGCCGTTAGGCTGCCAAATTTTCATAAGAGAAATCTTATATTTGTCTTCCTTCCATGTTTTTCATTTCATATGGTATGTATTTCAAATTTCATTACCATGTTCTTATATCCTTTATATTCTTTCCCCTACTATGTTATGGATAATTTATGAGTGGGTGACCCATTTTCCATCTCTTTTCAATGTTTTCTAAAACCCTGTAACATAGCCGTTATGCTGCAGAATTTTCTTCTCAAAATGTCTCTCTTTTTCTCAAATTCTTTTGTTTTATTAAGTGAATACTCAAAGCTATTTTTTCTACATGGTTATTCACATATATATAAAAATGTTCTATTTTAATTCTGGGATTTACATACATGAAACCCACTTTCCTTTTTCATGGGTTTAAAATGACATAAAGATCATGTCTTAAAAGCAGTTTTTAAAACGTTATGATTATGAAATGAAACCCATTTCTTTTATAATATATGGTTTATTTATGAAATTTTTGATGATGATATATGTGTATCACATGATGATAAAGACAAATTTAAGGGTTCACCTTGATAGCACTCCAATGCATTGGGTAATGATGTAACCATTAGAGATTACAATTTTAATGATACCTTGGTGAATAACCTTGGTAATTTCAAATGACACCTTGGGGATGGACCTTGGTGATATGTTCATGATTGTCTAAGTTAAATGTTGTATCCACATATTAAAGTTATGAATCATGTTCTTTCCATTATGATATGCCTCATGATATCTTTCTCATTCCTTAAATCTATGTATCACGACTTTATTGATGTATCTCAAGTTTACATGTTAAATGTTTCCCCTTGTTTCCCTTACTGGTCCTTCTACTCACCCTTTAATTTGATATATGTCCCCAGGTTATGAGATGTAGTAATGAACCTAGGATGAACATAAGGAGAATCCTTTCAAGTGTTTAAGAATAATGTTTTATGTTTTCATGTTTTAAGTTCCTGGTTTCCAAGACACTAAACCATAAAGATCCTTAGTTTTGTAAAATGTAATGAAAAGTTATGTTATAAAAAGGTAGGATGCTATACCGACTGAGTTTCAAGATCTCAAAATGCAATTAGAGGAGTTGGAGGATAAAAGGTTTATCCATCCAAGTATATAACTTTGGGGATCACCTATATTGTTTGCAAAGAAGGTTGAAGGGAGTTTATGCATGTGTGTTGATTACCAGAAGTTGAATAAAATGACTGTGAAGAACCGATAACCTATTCCGCATATCGATGATCTGTTTGAACAGATGAAGGGGGATTTTGTGTTTTCGAAGATCGATATGAGATCAGGGTATCATCAAGTGATAGTTATGACCTCTAATATACCAAGAACTTATTTCAGAAGCAGGTATGTCCTTTATTAGTTTGTTGTAATGTTGTTTATATTGACAAATGATCCCACAGTATTTATGGCCTTGATGAACAGGATCTTTCATCAGTACTTAGATCAGAATTTGGTGGTATTTGTGGACGACATCTTGGTTTAATCTAAGACTCATTATTTTCATGCCCAAAATCTTAACATCATCATGGGTACACTGAGAGATCATCGGCTATATTCCAAGCTATCTAAATGTCATTTTTTGATTGATAGGGTACAATTTTTGGGGAACATAATCTTGAAAGGAGGTACATTAGTGGACCCAAAAAAAGTGCAGGAAGTGATTTCTTAGGATCATTCCAAGATTTTTTTTTGATATCTAATGCTTTTTTTGATTAGCTGGATATTACAGGAGGTTCATCCAAGATTTTCCTGATTGGAAGCACCTCTTTTGGGTTTGGAAAAGAAAGAGGTAAAGTTTTATTGAATAGAATAATGCGAGAATTATTTCCAGGAGTTGAAGAAGTGCTTCAAATCAACACCAATTTTTATCTTACCTGAGTCATGTGAGGAGTACATGGTGTATTGTGACACTTCTGGGATCGGACTCAGAGCTATGTTGATGCAAGGGGATCGAGTTGTTCCTTACAGGTCTCGTTAGTTGAGGACACATGAATGGAATTACCCTACGCATGACCACGAGTTGGAAGCAGTGGTTTATTCTCTTAAGTGTTGGTGACACTATATTTTGGGTGAAATTTTTACAATTTTTACAAATCACAAAAACTTTAAGTATATATTTTCACAACATGGCTTGAATCTTCAGAAGTAAATATGGGTAGAGTATATGTATTCCTTTGATTTTGATCTGGCATACACACCTAGAAAAGGTAAATAGTGTCGCTAATGACTTGATAAAGAAAACTCAAACTCTTGGTATATGTGTCAAGTGTAGAGTATAAGATGATGACCTTGCTTGTGGAAATGCATGTGGTAGTTCAGGAGAGTCAAAATATGATAACTCTGGTTTTTGTACCAGTGTTGTCTACACTCATGAGATGGATCTAAGATAGGTAGTGTGAGGATTTAGTGTGTTTATCCTTAATGGAAATCCTTGAAGGTGGGGATACACCTTCATCATGGATAATAGATTAGGATCAGATCAACTATGTGAAAAATATGGTTGTTGTTCCTATGAGTATGCGAGAGGAAATCAGGTGATAATTTCATGCCTCAAAGTGGGCGGTACATACTGGGGTGACCAAAATGTACTGTGACCTATGAAAATAGTTTTGGTGGTTAGGCATGAAAAAGGAGATAGTAGGGTTCATAACAAGATATTTCACCTGTCATTAGGTGAAGGCAGAGCATCAATGACCTGGAGGTCTATTGCAGTCGTTGCCCATTTTTGGAATTGAAGTGGGATAACGTAACTATGGATTTCATGGTAGGACTTCCAAAGAAGTTTAGGAAGAATTATTATATTTGGGTCGTTGTAGATCAACTAAATAAGGCAGCACATTTATTTCCTAACAGGTAGATATTTATATTAGAACAGTTGGGAGAACTGTATGTACGAGAGATAGTATGTTTGCATGGGGTGACATGGACTATAGTTTCATATCGCTATCTGCGCTTTACTTCATGATTCCAGTAGGGATTAAATAAGTCACTTGGTACACAATTTTTGTTAATTACAACCTTCCACCCATAGAAATATTGGTAGTAGGATCATACAATACAAGTGTTAGAGGTTATGATGCGAACATGTGTGCTTGACTTTACTGGTTCTTGGGAGAAGCACTTGGCTTTAGTGGAGTTCGCCTATAACTACAATTATCAAGAAAATATATAGATGGCATAAAATGAGGCACTTTATGTTTGACCTTTTATATCAAATCTATGTTGGTTAGAGGTGGGTGAGTCATAACTTTTGGGACTGAGTCTCGTTCAGGAGACCTCAGAGCAAGTGCAGTTGATTCGAAAACGTATTGCTACAGCTCAGAGTAGGCAGAAGTCATATGTTGATAGATGAAGATGACCCCTAGAGTTTATAGTGGGTGATCATTTATTCCTTTAGGGTTCACCTAGATTGGGTCACCACAGGATACGGAGGCAGGGTAAGTTGGCACCCAGGTTTATAGGACCGTTTGAGGTGATGGAGAGAATCGGGCCAGTGGCGTACCAATTAGACCTTCCACAGAAATTCAATGTTATGCATGATTTTTTACATATGTAAAAACTATGGAAGTATCACCCTAACACTTCTCATATGATTTATATGGAAGAGTTTGACCTCGATATACATGATTCCTTTTAGCATCATTTGATACATGTCCTAGGTCGCAGTGATAAAGTGTTATAAGAAAAGATCGTGTTGTTAGTTTGTGTGTCGTGGCAACATGGAAGTGTTCAAGAGGAAACTTGGGAATGAGGATTAGACATGAGAGATAAATGGGCCAATATTTTTGGCTTGGAATCTTAGATAAGTTTAGGATTATAGCTCGAGGATGAGTTTTTATAAGGTTGGGAGATTGTAAGATACCATCCTTTTCTGGAGTCATCCCGGGCGTGTTTTTAGGTACTTTTTTAAGTTTTTAAGTACCTTTGTTTTGTAGCAGTGGATTGGGGTATGTTTGGGTGAATTTTTAAGAAAATTTAATGGGCAGTGGGTTTTACAAGGTTTACACACATTTTGAAAAACCGTGTGACTAAATTGTGCTTACAGTGAAAACCGAGGCAGAGAGGTCCAAACAGTTTGTGCACGATTTGAAAAATGAGATTAATTGTCTGAAAATCAATTTTAAAACCACTTAAACCTCAGAAACTCCCATATTTCAACCTTTTCTCCAGATTGAAAAATTCTAGGTGATCCCAAATCCTTCTGGAGGTTTTCCAAGGTTATTTTAACACCGTTCTTCGAGATCAAAAACCAAGATTGAAGATATGCTCTCTTCCCAGTAAGTGGATTTCATCTCGTTGATTCACATGTTCTTTACTCTATCTTTCCTTAATATTTTCATAGAATATATCAACTATTTACATGGATATAAACCTATGATTTTAGATCTATATCTAGGATCATGGATCTAGATCTAAATTTTCAATATCGTGATGCCTTTGATCTTAATTTTGGTTTAGGGATTTAGATCTTGGTCTTGATCAACAACGTTGTGCCACTTGAATTTTGGGGATTTCTGTTGGGATATCATCCATCAATAAATTGAGGTAGGTGGTCTAAATCAAACTCTCATTGTCATGGATTTGATAAGTGAATGTGATTTTATGGATTTTCTAGCTTCCTTTGATAATTTATTTCCTAAATTTAGAGTAACTAGGAATGTGGAATTGACTTGTGATTGCCTTGGTAATTAATTGATAATTGAATCACAGAACAAACAAAGGGGGTTGACCAAAAAGATATTTGTTTTTGATATTGGTTATGGGTTGAGATATTGAAATTGAGATATTGAATTGTTTGTGTTAAGATAATTAATTTGGGGAAATTAATTGTGAAATGATGTTTGGATATGTGAGATAATTAATTGTTAGAATTAATTATGTGACATGATGTTGATCAAAGATAATTAATTGTGAGAATTATTTATGAAAAGTTGAGATTTGATATGTATAATTAATTTTTAAGAATTAATTATGGAAAGATAATGGTATTGATTGATTAATTAATTGATGAATTAATTAATGGGTTATGTTCTTAGTTAATTGTTGAGTTAACTAATGGCCATTCAAAAGTTTAACTAATAATTGGATTAGTAATGGAATGATATGGATAATTATTATGAATTAAATAATTATTAAATGGATGAGATTATTGTGGTGCTAGACATGGCATTCTAGATCGATTATAAATTGGGACTTGGACATGGTGTTCCTCCCCAATAGTTATCCAAGCTTGAGATTTTTGGGTTCTAGGCATGACTACCTACACTGAATGAGATATGGTGTGTTAGGAATGGAGACCTACACTGAATGAGATTTGGGGTTCTTAACATGAAGTTCAACACCAAATTAATGATAATAATGAATGATGATTCAAATCGAAACATGAAATGAAACTGGGCCGAATGTGATGAGTGAATATTGAACGTCAATGTGATAACAGTTTAATTATGCATTGTATTGATTACTTCATAAAACTTCATAAACTATCTTTTGACTGGAGTTGTTTTAGACACCATTGGTGGTGGCATACTGATTTTTGCTCACACCCTATTCGGTTTTCCTTATCGTAACCCTAGTAGAATTTTTTGTTTTAGGAAAATATAAGGTCAAGGCCCTGGGATAGGTTGTTGTTTGGGATTAGAGCATGGGAGAGGAAACCAAACATAGTTCGGGACCCTCTTGGGAGTCATTGTGTCTTTTCTTTTAGTTTCATTATAGACACTTGTCGTTTGCATTGTTATATCATATTTTAACTTTCATTTGAGTATTGTATTTTCTTATTTTGAATATCATATGACATGGTATTATTCTGGTTATTTATATGATTCCACACTTGGTGACTATTGTTTGCTTTTTTTGGTGTTTTATTTTGATAAAAGAGGGTATAGTATCCCCAAGACTAACTTACCAGACCCTTGCTACTAGTCGGAACCCTCTAGTATACGGGGAGGCACACTTGAGGTCATGTGTCCAACCGGCTTGGGGAAATGTTTAGTGGAACCTGAGTTGGGACATTGAAAAGTGGTATTAGAGGAGTTCTCTTTTATTTATTCTTATTTTGTCTTAATATTTTGGGAAAGGTAAACAGGAGACCTAGAAGAGTTGAGGCTTGGTAATGAGATCATGCATGGGAGTTTCAAACCAATGTATGGGAGGAAATCGAAGTACTCGGGGTGGGATTACTATGATTGTTGTTTGTTGTTATATTTGGATATTATTTCACCTTTGGTGATGCACTTATGGTGTGATGTGATATTTTTTTTGATAGTTATTGAATTTTTAATTTTTGCCTAAAGAGGTACGATACTTGAGTCTGCATGCATCATTCAAGGCACTCAGGGTTTTTGTGACATGCATCAGTCTAGACACTCACAGGAAAATGGGTTATGGGTAATTTGTTGAACTTGAACTATTTTTCCTTGTTATAATATTGTAATAATGTTTAAAAATGAGAATAAATGGGTGTCTAATGAGAACCTTTATTGATGAAATTAGTATGATTAATTAATTAATTGTTGAATTAATTGATTTGAGATAATTTAATTAATTAATGGTTAAATTAATTAATGAGAATGTATGTACCCTTGTTAACCAAGACCTAGAAGTATAATGGTTAAGGGTAGTGACAAGGCCTCAATGATGACCATGTGGTGAGAAAAAGGGGTAAAGGAATTATTGAAACTTGTTGTGTTGGTTTAACCTCTTACATAAATGTTATAAGGTTGTTTTATGAGACCTAAGATGTGTGTTTGGATTTTTAGAGATATGCCTCCATGATGCTTGTTGAGGGAGAGACCAATGGGTATGGCCTGGAACGAACTTCCAGAGAGGGAACTTATGGAACCATTGGTGAAAACTGAGGAGGAAGGGGATAAGTTCCAAGATAACTTTTGTCGTTTCATGAAATTCAGGGATAGATACCTAGGAGGGGTTCTAAAAATCATGTCTAAGTTGATAAGGGCGTTTCAGCTACAACACCCTCATACTTTTACTGGAGAGGGTGGACCTAAGGGAGCTGAATTTTGGATTGAATCCATAGATATGATACTTGAACAATTAGAGACTCCATCTGGGAATTGGGTCAAGTTGGCTACTTATATTCTATGGGGGTTAGTGAAGCATTGGTGGGACATTCAGGTACGATTTCGTCAGACTGATGATATGTTATGGAAGGACTTTCTGGATAATTTCTTGAAGTACTTCTATCAAGTGATGTTGAGACAAGATAAGGCTTCAGAGTGTATTCACCTAACCCAAGGAAGCATATCCATAATGGATTAAGCTGAACATTTCACATATTTACTTCATTTTTATCCAACTTTGTTAGTTGATGAGGCTTCTTCAGGAAAAAATATTTCAATATGGACTTAGGTGTGAAATTAATTCCTAGGTAAATATATTTGGGATGAAGAAATTATCATAAGTGGTTAATTAGGATCTCATTTCATAGGGGAACCTGAATGAGGATTATAGTACTGGACAGATAGCTATCACTGGATGATTAGGTAGTGTGCCTTCTGAGAGTAGGAAGCGTCGTTATAAGAACCTTAGTTAGGATAGTGGAAAGCAAGGTGGATAGCTAGGAGGAATAGTTACACTGGATCTTACTCATGTTCTTTTCCACCAATGTGTTAGGTAGGGACACTATCATCAACATTGTCCTTGACTACCAGTGGAGTGCTAGTTTTGTGGCAATATAGGGCACCTACAAAAGTTTGCAGGAAGCAACAACAAGCTGGTGCTGAGGGAGCGGCTGCTCAGAGTCAGAGTGTGAGAAGGGGGTCTTCTACATAATATAGGTCTGGAATCTGGAATTCTACTGGTAGAGGCGGTAGAGGTAGTGGATGTGGTGCTTCAGGGTATGAGCACCCATATCTTTAGAGTGGTGCTACTCAAGGGAGTCAGAAGACACCACAGGGAAGAGGGGCAGGATAGTTACATGTAGTGTATCCAACACTAATGGGTAGCGAGGATGGTCCATTGTTAGTGATAGGTGCTATTCTAGTTGCTTCAACATTATCTACTTCTTTGTTCAATATTGGTTCCTCTCATTCCTTTATAGCGGCAAATCTTGTTAATGGTTTGATCCTAGAGGTAGAGTCTGTAAGTGGGGTGATGAGTATCGATACACCATTGGGAACATAGTATAGGGATATCTGTTTATGCAAGGAATGTTCCCTAGAGATCAGAGAGTATCTTTTTCTTTGGGATATCTATATCCTTGATATAATGGGATTCGACCTGATTATGGGTATGGACTAGCAAGTTATATACTAAGACCACATAGATTGTTACCGCAAGAGAGTGACCTTTGTATCTCCTAAGGGTGACCAGTATATTCATTGTGGAGAATGGGATATCCATGAAGGCTGATCTGGGCTAATTACTCAGCAACTGGGAGAGCGCACATCACAAGTTGAAAGTATTTTGCTGGATGATGGGAGTGGTGGAAAAGATTCCCTTCCACCAATAGTAGAATAATTTTAGGATGTATTTCCTTTTGTGTAAGCCTTAAACAAGGTGTTCTATTATATAAACTTTCTCAGGAGGTTCATGGATAAAAAATATATTGGAAATAATTATAATCCACCAATCTTACTTAGGAATTTAGTAATATCCTTTTGAATAAATTACCTCCAAAACTAAGAGAACCTAGAAGAATTGTTATTTGGTGAATAATAGGATAAATAAAGAAAACAATTGTTTGTGTAATTTGGGAACTAGTATAAACTTGATGCCTAAATAATTATTTCAAAATATAAGTATAAGTAACTATAAACCAACTTTTTATCTTTAGTTGTTCAATAGGTAAATTATTCATCCCATGGGAAGGGAATATGACCTTTTAGTCAAGTTAGGAATGCTTCTATTTCCACATGATTTTTTGTTTATTAAAATAGAGTGTGATGAAAATTTTCTAATTATCTTGGGTAAACCTTTCTTAGCTATTGGTTGTGCTTTTATTAATGTTTCCAAGTGAAAAAATACCCTTCAATTTGTTAATGATATAGAAGAAATTTTTATTTTTTAGAATCCCAATCCCAATTTTATATTTAACCCAAAAAATGTTTCTAAGGATGAGTGTTTCAAAATTTAGGTTTGGTAAGATTTTGGTTATTTCCTTATTAAGGTTACAACAACTAGGTTTTCCCAACCTATTAAGAGTATCAATCATAAATTGTTCCACCCACCCACCCACCCACATTTTAATGAGGAAATTCATTCCCCAGAGCCCAACCTTTAGTTAGAGTCACAAATCCTTCATCCTTAATTTTTTAAACTATATTTTAAGATCTTTACATCTGATATTGATTTTCCGAAAGTCTCTCTAGATTGGAAGAGTTCTAGGTTAAAACCTGCTAAAAACATTAATGTTTTCATATTTAAGGGGTCTATTTTATTGAATGTTTCTCACCCACTATTTTTTATTTTGATCTTGATGATCTTCAACAAGTTTTTAGAAAATTCCCCTCATTTGAGTCAAGATTATAGTCTGAAAAAATATATCATGAGAGATTAATTTTATTCCTTCAAGAGGTATTAATATATGATTTCTAGTTTTTAAAATATTTCTAAACATAGTGAGAATTTATAATCACTTACAACATCTAAATTTTAGTCTTTTAGAACCCCAGGTATGGGGTGAAACTTTGAGTTTTCTTCTATACATCATGTTGAACTTTCTAGGTTGTTATATTCAATCTTGGGTCTTACCAATGAGATCTTAGGTATTGAAATGGTGGTGAATAACAAACTTAAAACTAGGTCCTTGGAATTTTTTGGGAAAATTATTGTAGATATTGGAGAATTAATAATCTAAGGATAACCTAAAAGGTCTTCCAATCTAAATAGAGAACTATGAATCATTAATAAATCATACTCACTAAATGACATTAGATATAATTTTAATGGGTAATTCTATATGAATATTCTAAACTTAGTTTTTCATGGGAGGTAACCCATGGTTTTAAGTTTTATTTTCTTAATTTTAGTTTTATTTATAAATAAATATCTCTAACTATATTCCATGTTATCCCATAATCAACCGCACAATTGAGTTTCTGTGAGGTGTAAAGGACCCACCGTACAAAGGGATGAATCAAACAAATGATGAAAATAACCAACCATGCATGTGAAGTGTTCATGTGGTAGTCCAACCAATCTTTATAGACATCAACTACAAGAAGTAATTATATATATCATCCCTGAAGTACCCAAGGATCAGTTAGATAACACTAATAGGAGTGGAGAATCAGTGGTTTTATATTTTATGAATTATTTATATTTTAATTCAACCTATGTGACTGATTAATAACTTGATAACTTATCTTTAATTCTAAACCTCACCTATAAAGCATAAGTAATAAATAAATAACAACACACATGGATTTACGAGCTTCGATACAAATACATACTCCTTTCCATGTTGGTTAGACCCCCCCACCAACCTAGATTCTCTACTATAATAAAAGGTAATTACAATAGTAACAAGTTAGACCCCCCAATTACAATATAGTTATGCCCATATATCCAATAAATCTTCAACATTTGGTTATACCTCCCCCCACCCAATTTCACCTTCTTCTCCATTTATTTGTTATACCCCCCCCAATCACAATCTTCCAACAACTTGTTAGAGCTCCCAGATAAAACCTACTAATTTAAATTTCTTGGTCCATTGTATGAATATATTTTCCACATCCTAGTGGATTTTTCACCAATTAATGGTGATCCTCCTCCCCAATATTACTGAATCACACTTTCTCATATACACCTATTCAAGTACTTTTGTAGCTTGTTGGTCTTACTCAGGTATTTATGATCACCTAATTTTGATCAGTTTCCTTAGTACAAAAATGCTTGGGAAATTCTTTCTTCTACTCATAAAGTCCTAGCCTCACTGAAATTAAATAATTTTGGCAGCTGATAATCAACTACCTAGTATTTCTCATTTTCAACTAAACATTAAATGATCTATACCTTAATACACAGATAACTCAGGTATAAATGTCTTTAGAAACACTAACTATCTTAGTATCAAATTCACTTTACACTATTCATGAAATGTATATTGTATGTAGTTCTTACTCTTCATGAATGTATCAAATAATTCATGGACTTATTAATTTCAATATGGTGTTTAAATGAAAATGTCATTTTATGTGCATGAAATCACATATATACTATACTGTTCTGAAAAACCCTATCCCATGTATGGATTCACTTTTTCAATTACACCTCAAAAATGCATATTATCACATGCATGTTGTTTCTCATGTATTATAAAAAACTCATTCTCAAAACACTACACTAATTTCAAATTCTTTCTACTATATTCTGTACTTTTTTTAAATTACACTGTATGATCCTTCTATTTCTTCATGTAACTCACTCAACCTTGTGTGTGTATGTTATTTCATACATGTAACTAAAACTCCTTCATAAAATAAAATATGTTTTATTATTTTTATTTCTTTATTATTAATGTATCATTAATCATGGAAAATATTCAACTTCTTCTTAAATAAACATAGTGTGGGTATATACACCTTCTCATGGAATTGATCGGTCATAATACAATCGATTAGGCTTTGGAATGTGTGACATGAATGCATAGAACCCACTTCGTGAATATAGAATGTTTCTTTCCTCTATTTCAGTCTCTTAGTGCTATCAATTTTATGTTTGGATCATATGGTCAAATGACCATGTCTGGGGGTATTTATAAAGAAACCCTACTAAATCAATGCTCTAAAAATCACATACAATCATTCATTTCACTTACTCCAATTCACTTGTGCACCACCTATCTTTATCTTCCTAATGGAATGTGATGGATAGGTGGTCTTGCAACAGTTCAGTGGAAAAACATTTCATGTGACTAAGGTTTTCTGAGGTGGGATCTTCTTGAATATGTTCATCTTCTGAAATTCCATGTAGATATGTGATTGCATCTTGTGGTCGATGCTTGTTCTTATTATGTATCGATTTGGAATTTGTTTATTTATGTAAACAAATTTCTATGATTCTTTGATCATGTTATAATCTCCAGGAATATAAAATGGAACTCAAATACTTCAACTTGACCATTTAGACATCTTGAAATGAAGAACACCTAAAGCATGTAGAAAACACTCACAAAGGGTAGAAGATAATCCCTATGATAATCAAATTACTTGAAGGGATATCATTAGATAGATTGAATTCTCTACATAAGTTTTAATGATGAACCTATTTTATCCCATTTTCATGATTCCCACATTGAGATTTTGATTAGATTCACACTCTTTAATAATACTCATTGTTTCTTAATGCACTTGATCCAGAACTGGATTCAACACCAAAATACACATAACTCACACAAGAGCATCCATAGGCCACACCTCTCTACATAGACCCACTTTCCTAATCCATTCACACTCACTTGAGTTCTTTTATGGGTGCCATATATCCCATTATTCATGAAATGCCTCAAACACTCCTAGTGGGAATTATGCTTCCTCCTACCACTATGTTATCTCATTAAGCTAGCTCTCCCATGTGGTTGAGGCCTCCTCCCAAAATGTGATATTAATCTGGTTCCTATACTCTCTTGGTTCACTATATTTTTTAGTAAACTCTCATAAAATCAGTTTGAAAAAATTATCATACAATGCTAACCCAAATCATACTTAACCTTTCATCCTATTTTTTAATCATGTAATTTATTTATATAAATTAAAAAACTCATCTTCATCACTTAAAATTATTTTCCAAGATCACAATCATCCTCAATTGATTTTCATCATTTATAATCATCAAAATCTTATTCATCTTCAACTATTCACATGGTATAAACATTTTAAAAACTCCTAAGAAAATTATCACATTTATTTGGCATGAATAATGGTTCAAAAATTATCACATTTAAGTTAAGGTTGTTTTCATAACAATCCTCCAAGATTCATCACTTAAAATAACACATATTGACATCTTCTCACAACCAATTCATCCAACCCAATTAACAATAAATAAAATTACCTCAAATGGTACTTCAATCTCCCACTTTATATTTTTTGTCAATACTTATATGTCAATATATATGATTTTATTTATCCCCCTTATTAATAATAAATATAAATAATTCATAGAGGACATCTCTTCTCGTCATCTTCTAATTAATCATATTTTTCTCCCTTTTGAATGATACCACATATTTTCTTTTAAAAATATATTTTATCTTGACAAATCTAAGTCTATGTGTGGAAAATTGGTATAAAAAACAAGTGTATAACCAAGGAGATCAATGTTGTTCGTGATAAAAAAAATGTTATATCAATATCAAATAACTCTCACTTCATATATTAGTGCTTCTTGAATAATTAAATTATCAAAAATATTTATCCTGCACTCATATGAACAAACACATCATAAAGTTCAAATAAAAAAACATATAACACCCCCTTTTTTAGTTGAATATCAAATATCTTTTGAAAATATCTTTTGAAAATATCTTTTTAAAAATATTTAGATTATGAATTTGAGAGATATTAAAAAAAATTAATATTTGAAAGATTAAAATCATCTATGATCCCCCACCCAAGGGATGCATCTATCTCCTTCAATTATTTGCATGTTAGTAAAAAACTATATACATAAGGGAATAAGGAGGAACCTATTTGTTCCTTATAAATAACACTCAAGCTTAGAGTTTCCTCTCAAAATTACATTTTTCTTCTTCCTCTTGAGCTGAAATTTGGAATAGTTCTCATTCATTAATTAGGAATAATTCACCTTCATATCTTATTGTAGTAGGATTATCATGAAATTTTTTGTTCCATGCCTAGTTATTTTCATAACTTTCAAACTTAAAATTTTTTAATTCATAATTTATAGATGACTTCTCATCAAATTTAAATTCATTAACTATCACCACTTGTTTTACCTTTTCATCAAAAAACTTCTGATCTTTATCTATTTTTTTGATCTTCTCACTTAATTAATTTGTGACTATATATTTCTTCACTATTTAAATTCTATTATCATTTACATTATGATTAATCTCACTTGGTAAGCTAACTTTTCATTTCACATCTTTGTGAACTTCTTAACCACATCTGCCACAAACTTTCTTCAAATATTCATATTTGTCTTTTGTAGATAGTTTAGATTATTTCTTACTCATAGAATTATCTTTCTAATAATTTGATCCCATCAATTTAGCATTTCTACACATTAATTCATGACTTTTTCTTAGTAGCGACATATTAAACCATCTTGAATAAGATTTATAACCAAATACTCTATAACACCAGTAGTAGACTTTGAACCCTGATCATACAAACTGATAGTGGTTCTACTCTAAATATTGTTATTTCCTCATTTTCACTAGACCTAAGTTCAAAACCAGGAAGAAGAATAAATATAGGCACTGTAGAAGTACTATAGTAGGCATTGTAGTAGTACTGTATGGTACTGTAGCAGATATTTTAGCAAGAACTGTAGTAGCTGAAACTATTCACCTTGGGCCACCAGTTTGGGTATGGAGTCCTTAAGGTCATCAGGCCACCCAAGCCTTCTGGTTCGTAAGAATTTTGGGCCACCTCATGGTCTTCGGGCCACCTCAAGGCCTTCGGAACACATGATCAGTGCATTTTCCCCAGACATACCCTAAAAAATGAGCATCCCCATAGGAGGATTCAGAGTAGGCGCACTCACCAAAGCAGAACCAATTGATATAGAAGAATGAGAGGGTATTACTAAGCCATCGGTACCAGTCTTTTCTTTCATGGGAAGCTTAGTCGGACAGCCATATGAAGGTGGAGAGATACCATCATGATGAAAATGTTGGGGAGGGGTAGTTCCTTATTGTTATAATCTGGTTGAATTCCCTAATACCTTCAGGTCATGTAATGTCTCTTAAGCCTATGGGTCATGTAATATCTAAGACTACAGTCCTTTTAAGGGTTCCCCCTCATCCCTTGAAAGGGGGTTTATCAAAAATCAATAAAAATTAATGCCTTTGGGCCATTCTAGCTTCCTTTGTGGAAGTTGTTTTCTCATTTATTCCATTGGTTCTAAGTTTTTTAATATTCCCCCTAAAACCTGTATTTTTAGAGATAATGGATATGAATTAAGACTAGTTAGGAGTAGAAACAATATGTATCTGTAAACCCTTATTATCAACAACTTATGATGGTTTACCTTTAAGTTCCACTACTTTAGTGTAGTATTCTTTCATATTTTTCAACTCAATTTGAGATAAAAGGTACATTGATTTTTTCTCATATAAGTATTCCTCTTACTCTTACTCTGAAATATTTTCACCTAGATAATTCACCATATTATCAAATTCATCTAATTTCAATCTATTTTGTTTATTTTCTTCAACAAGTATCAATTATTCCTTGTTAAGCTCTTCATTTTCGGCCTGTTTTTCTTCAACAGTTTTCAACATTCCTTCAAACACAACTATATTAATATTATTTTCTCTTATTTCATTAGGATGTGTCTCCTCTTTCTTGAAACATTATTTATTCTCAAAGGTGATATTATCAATTTCTTTATTAAGACTTTTATTTTCCTTATTGAGTTGAATATTGTCCACAAGGGTAGCTTATATGTTTTATTTTAACATTCATTATTTCTCAATTATCTCATCACCTTCATCACCTTCAAATTTATGTACCCAAGGATCAGTTTGTAACCAATGATAGGAAGGTAAATTAGTGGTACACTATTTTTACAAATTATTTCTCTTTTAATTCAATTATTGTAACTAATTAAAGTCTCTAAAATCATATAAAATCATTTATTTCACTTCCTCACTTTCTTAACCTTCTAGTAGGTCACACATATATGAATACATGATCATTTTATCACTTCACTTGATCACGCAACACTTGGTTGGATAGATGATCGACAATGAAAAAATATTTATGTGATGAAAGATATAGGTTATGTGATCTTCTTGTGATGGGAGCTATGTTGTTCTTCATATGATAGTATCATGTGGAGGCTTGAATCTTTACGCGATGCTTTGACATACTTATCTTCTTTAAAGTATCATATGCAGGAAATACAATGATTGAATGCATGGTGTTAAGGTGATCAAGCATGTATTGATGTATATGATTTTTCACTAGTGATGGTTGGGATCAGTGATCATCAGTGGTCTCAAGTATGTACAGATATCCTTTGAGGTCCAAAGGTTGAAGATGAACCCTCAGTTGAGATCGAATGACTCTGATCAAATAGATTGAATGACCATGCTTATTTATATATATTTTTAATGGTTGAACAATGTAGTGAACATTCGAGTCCCACATCAAATATTTCTTTAGCCTGCCTCTCATTAACAATACTCGTTGTTCATTCTTCTTCTCGAGCCAACATTGGGGTTGGCACCCAGACACAATCTTCACCCATGGGCTTCACAGGTCGCACCTCCTTATATAGTCCAACTTGACCACCTCCATGCATACCCTCACCTGAGTGCTCTTTTAGGAAGTATGGACCCACAATAAACTCTGATCACCTCTTCCATGTTGTGTTTGATCCTAGTGCCCACCTCAGTAGTGGATGCACATGGGTCCCATGGCTGGTTAGATGGAAAACCCATTTTTTAATAAATTCTAATAAAAGTGTTAGATAAATTATTCAACATTAATTTCATACCAACTTTCTCATCAAACATATTCTTCTCTAAATATTGTAAACAATGTGAACTTCACCTTGTAAAATTGGAACATGTCTTTGATATTAAGAATGGTGTAAAAATCATCACAATTGAGTTAAGTATGATTTTATGACAATCCTCATCATCACTTCATGATGTTTTTATACCAATCCTCGTCATAACTTCATCACTCACATATTGACATAATCTTCAGATCAATTCAATCATCCTTATTGATAAAAATGAAATTCAACTCAAAGGGTACTTCAATATCCCCTTTGGGATTTATTATCAATACCATAAAACACCATCTATGTCAATGTGTGTATTTTTATTTCTCCCCCTTATTGAAATGAATACAAATAATGTGTAGAGGACATCTCTTCTCATCAATCATCTTCTCCTCCCTTTAAAATGATACCACATATTTTCTTTTGTAAAGAGACTTTATCTAGAAAACTCTAAGTCTACATGTGAAAACCTTGTGTAGAAAAGAAAAGTGTATAATTAAGGTGATCAATGTGTTCCATGATCAAACATACATGTGATACAAATCTTAGATAACTCTATATTCATTACATGGAGGTTCTTGGTCATGAAAATGATTTATGGGGGAGTTATTCTCAAAGAGGTGTTTCCTAGGGAGCTTCCATGGAGGTTCTGATATAGTGCTTGGGAGTCGTGACCAAGGGTTTCCACCTCCCACCCCAGCCACACCTTCTGCCCTAGCGCCGCCTCCAATCCCTGATCCTCTTCATCCCTACGACTCCAATCCATAGATCAACTGTCGAGCTTCTGGATCCTCCACCACAAGACTTCCACCCCGTGTCGTCCTCCCAGATCTGAAGGTGCATCGCCCTACTGAATCCCGCATCCATGAGGCGCCCCTCCAGAGTCTGACGACGTCCGAGATCCCACCACTTCAAGTTTCCCTCCTGGGTCTAATGCCACATCGCCCTTCGAAACCCCACCGTGCGAGTCTCCCTACCAAATTCCAACGACTCTACATCTCTATTGTCCGTGGGAATACACAAATGACATCTCCCCCTCATATCCCATCATTTTGAGTATGTTGTCATTGACGGATTGCTCGAAGATAATGTCTGCGACGATGACGACTCCCCTTTCCCACCACTGTGAGGTCGCCGACATCGACGGATCCACCTTCCACTCCCCCACTGGAGTTTCGCTTTTCTCTCTCAAAGGAAGAATAGTAAACCTAAGATTACCTTACAGTTCACTATGCCACACTCCCACTGATGTATTCAGCTTGTCAAATGGTGCACCCTGGCCTGAAGCTTCCCTGAATGGACGATGTGGCATCTGGTGCTCCACACATAGGCTTGGCACAACTTCTTCAGGTGGCGTAGTGTTCCAAGTGGACTTTTTGTTGTGTTCTTATTGAGGACTGGTTTGGTTTCGTTGGATTTATATTGTGGTAGGTTCATCATCGACAACTTGGGCCTGTATGCGGAAATGAAGGGTCGTCACAGGAACACTCGGTGTCGACGTTCTTCTTCTCGCCAAATGGATTCACAATTCCCTACTGTTTTGTCCTCAGATGTTTTTGTTACTTTTTTTGTGGCACGATGGCTCTACTTCTCCTTGTTTCCTCTGCCATTTCATTGTGATCCTTCCCACATGACCCCATATTGTATGGATTCGATGGATTCCACAATGTTTTGGATTGTGTTGGTGTCTTCGGTGAAGGCAGATATGTTGGGGGTTCTCTTTTGTCATGGTGATGTCTTTTCAATGGTTTGATGCTCTTTCCATTGGTCATCCTCTTCCTTTTTTTAGTGTTTTGGTCTAGTTTTGTCATGTGTCTTCAATGGTGGATCCCCTTGGACACACTACGTTGCTTGTGGTTCTTCTTGTTTTGGTTATCACTTAGCCTCAAAGTGATTTTTGTTAGGTTCTCACTCAGACATAAAGTGATTTATTTGAAAATACAAAAAAAAAATTGGCTCATGAAAATGATTTATCCTGCACTCATATAAACAAAAACATCATAAAGTTGAAATGAAAAAACATATAGCTCCCCCTTTTTATCTCAATAATAGCCCTATTTTGAAATTAATTTTTAAGAATATTAGGATTATGAATTTATGATTGATTATAATATTTACAATATTTATGAATATTTAATAGCTTCAAATCATCTATGTCCCCCTCAAGGGATGCATCCATCTCTTCTAATTCCCTACATATTAGTATAAAAGCATATATATAAGGGAATAAGGAAGGACATGTTTGTTACTCAAAAATAGCACTCATCCTAAGATTTTCCTCTCAACCATTTCTTTTCCTTCTTCCTTTTGACCTCATATTTTGAAGAGTTCACCTTTATCACTTGGGCTGGTAGGAATTTCATTAATTTTTTTGTGCCATTTCTAGTTTTTTTACACCTTTCAAACATCAAAATTTTCAAGTAATCATTTTTAGATGAATTATTATCATATCTAACTTCTTCAATTGTCACCAATTTATTTCATTTTTACTTGGAAAGATTTTGATTTTCTCTATTTGTTTGAGATTCTCACACAATTCATTTGTGATTGTATCTTTCTTTACTATCTGACTTCTCTTCTCATTTACACTGTGAGGAATATAAATTGGTAAGCTAACTCAAAATTTCTCATCTTTGTGACCTTCTTGACCACATTTTCTATAAACTTCATTCAAGTATTCATATTTTTTTCGATAGTTTATATGATGTCTTGTTTATAGGCTTCTCTTTTTGATAATATGATTTCATCTATTTAGCTTTACTCCCCCTTGATTCATCCATATTTCTTAGTAGTGGCATGTTATACCAACATGAATAAGATTTATGACCGAACACTCTAGAACACCAAAATTAACCTGTAAACATTGATCTTCTAGGAAGATAATAGTTCTTTCTAAAGATTGTACCTATTTATTTTTCACAGATTCTAGGTGTATCTTCTTAGGAGGAAAAATCTTGGATGAATTAGTCCACTCATACTTTGTGGAATATGTTTTCTCATTTTTTTTTAGTTCAATTGGATTTGATCTTGTCTTTTAGTCCTGAACTATTATAAATAACAAATGCACATTGAGATTAATTGGGTCTAAAATAAACCTTTTTCCACAAACCCTTCTTCTTAGTAGCTTTAGAAGATTCATCCTTAATCACAACATCTTTGGTGATGTCTTATTTTATCTTCTTCATCTCACTCTGAGATGAAAGGCACATAAATTATGTCTCAGATAATTCTTCATCTTTCTCAAAAATTATTTCTTCAAGATCATACACCATCTTCTCAAATTAAGTTAAATTCAATATTTTTTATTCATTTTCTTAAAAAAATGATGATTTTTACTTGACAATATCTTCCTTTATATCTTTTTTTTCTTCAATAGTTTTTAGATTTCAATCTAACTCAGCAATATTTATCTTATTTTATTCTTTTTATTAATATTTTTGTTATATTTCTTGATAGATTCATTATTCTCAAAGGATATCTTATCAATTTTATCATCATATTTTTCTTTTTCTTCTTGAGTTGCATATTGTCCATAAGAGTAGCTTACAGGTTTTATTTTAAAATTTAGTCTAATTTATTTATCACATCACCTTCATCATCTTCAAATGAGACTCTAGATTTATTGTATTTTCCCATAAAACACATACGATTCTTAGCATATTTTTCATCTTATGGATCACTACTTGATTATGAAAATTAATCCACTTATATTCTCATAATATTTATCTTCGTGGAAGTAAACATCTTATATTACTTATTTTACTTATTTTTTGGGACTTCTTATCTTCTTCATTTGAGTAAGTTTCATTAGACTTCTTCTTTAGATAGTTAGTAGTAAAATGACTACTATCATGGAAATTCTAGTAATTTGGTGGTTTTTAGTCATTTCCTTTCCATCTACCCCTTTTAAACATTCTTTTAAATATTGAAATAATTTTATTTAAGTCCTCTTATACTTCATAATCCTCAGAATCACTTGATTTTGGTCCTTCATTAACTCTAGATTTACCTTTCTTCATGGAATCAAAGGTGATCTCATCTTTTTTTGTAAGATATTGGCCTATTCTGGAGTCATCTCGAGCATGTTTTCAGGTAATTTTTGAGGTTTTTAAGGACCTTTGTTTTTTAGTAGTGGCTTGGGGTGAATTTGGGTGAATTTTTATGAAAAAATAATAGACAGTGGGCTGTGCATAGTTTGCGCACAGTTTGACAAACCCTGCGACTAAACTGTGCCAACCATTCAAACATGGATAGAGAGGTCCACATGGTTTGCGCATGGTTTGAAAAAATGTGTGACTAAACTATTAAAACCATGAAAACCTGTATTGAAAGTTCTACACGGTTTTCGAATGGTTTTCCCTAACTGTGATCCCCTACCTAGGAAACCGTGCACGTGGAATTAATTATTTGAAAATCCATTTTAAAATCACCAAAACCCCTGAGACTCCCATATTTCTACATTGGATCAGTATTGAAAAAATATAGGTGATACTAGAGCCTTCTAGAGGTATTTCAAGGTTAATTGAACACCGTTCCTCAATATGAAAAGCCCGGATTGAAGATTCGCTCTTTTCCTAGTAAGTGGATTTCCTCCCATTTCTTCTCTCATTCTTTCCTCTATATTTTCTTGATCTTTTCATGGAATATTACCACCATTTCCATGGATCTAAACCTATGAGTTGATATCTAGATCTAGGATTGTTGATCTAGATATATATTTTCAAGATCTTGATGCCTTTGATCGTAATTATTTTTAAGATTTATATATGGAGCTTGATTGACAATGTTGTACTGCTCAAATTTTGGGGATTTCTATTGGGCTAAAATCCATCAATAAACCGAGGTAAGTGGTCTAAATCTAACTTCAATAGTCTTGGATTTTATATGTGAATGTGGGTTTATGTATTTTTTATCTTCCCTTGATAATTTATTTCCTAAATTAGAGTAATTTGGAATGTGAAATTGACTTGTGTTTTCCCTGGTGATTAATTGATAATTCAATCATGGAAAAAATAAAGGGGTTTAACCAAATAGATATTTGTTTTGGAGATTGTTATGGGTTGAGATATTGAAATTGATATATTGAATTTTTTGTGATAAGATAATTAATTTGGGGAAATTAATTATGAAATGATGATTGACTATTTGAGATAATTAATTATGAGAATTAATTACGTGCAATGATGTTGATCAAAGATAATTAATTGCGAGAATTAATTATTTAACATGATGTTGATAAAGTATAATTAATGGAATGTTGTGGCTAATTCTTATGAATTTAAGAATGTTTAAATGGATGATATTTTTGTGGTGCTAGACATGGAATTCTAGACTGATTAGAAGTTGGGAGTTGGACATGGCATTCCTACCTAATAGTTATCCAAGCTTGAGATTTTGGGGTGCTAGTCATGACGACCTACACCGAATGAGATATAGAGTGTTAGGCACAGCGACCTACACTAAATGAGATTTGGGGTCTTTGAAATGATGTTCTATAAAAAATGAATGATAATAATTAATTATGATTCAATTGGAAACATGAAATAAAATTGGACTTAATGTGATGAGTAAAGATTAAATGAAAATGTGATAACTGTTTAATTATGTATTGTATTTATTGCTTTATAAAACTGCATACACTATCTTTTGAATAGACTTGTTTTAGACACCATTGATGGTGGACTACTGAGTTGTGCTCACACCCTGTTTGGGATGCCTAATCGGCACCCAAGTGGACTTTTTTTGTAGTACAGGATAAATGAAAGGCCTTAGTATAGGTTGTTGTTTAGGATTAGATCATGGGAGAGGTAACCGGACGTGGTTCAGGACCCGTTTGGGAGTAATTGTGCCTTTGTTTTTAGTTTCATTATAGACACTTGTCGTTCTCATTTTCATGGAATGTTTTACCTTTCAGTTGAGTATTGTATTTTATTGTTTTGAATGTCATATGACATGGTATTTTTCTAGTTATTTATAATATTCCATACTTAGTTGTTGTTTTTTGCTTCTGTTAGTGTTTTATTCTGATAAAATAGAGTATAGTCTCCCAAAGACTAACCTAGAAGACCCTCACTACTAGACGACCCCCTCTGGTTTACAGGGAGGCGTGCTTGAGGGCATGTGGCCAACCGGCTCAGGGAACCATTTAGTGGAACCCAAGTCGGGATGTTACAAAGTGGTATGAGAGGAGTTTTCTTTTATTTCTTCTTCTTTTGCCTTACTATTTTGGGAAAGGTAGATAGGAGACTAGAAAGAGTCGAAGTTTGGTAATGACCTCGTGCATGGGAGTTGCAAACCCATGTATGGGGGAAAATCCAAGTAATCAGGGTGGTATTGTTGTGATTGATGTTTGTTGTTACAGTTGGATATTATTTCACCTTGGGTGATGCACTTGTGGTGTGATGTGATATTTGTTTTTACAGTTGTTGAATTTTAATTCATGGCCTAAAGAGGCAAGATACTTGAGTTTACATGCATCATTCTAGACACTAAGGGTTGTTGTGACATGAAGCATGCAGGCACTCATGGGAAAATTGGTTTTGGGTAAGTTGTTGAATGTGAACTATTTTTTCTTGTTGTGATATTGGAATAATGATGCAAAATGAGAATAAATGGGTGTCTAATGAGAACCTTGATTGATGAAATGAGTATGATTAATTAATTAATTGTTTAATTAATTAATTTGAGATAATGTGATTAATTCATGGTTGAATTAATTAATGAGAATGTATGTACCCTTATTAACCAAGACCTAGGAGTATGATGGTTAAGGGTAGTGGAAAGGCCTCAAGGTTGACCGTGTATCCAGAAAAAGTGGTAAAGGACACGTTGAAACTTGTTTTGTTAGTTTATCCTCTTATATAAATGTTATAAGGTTGTGTTATGAGACATAAGATGTATATTTGGCTTTATAGAGATATGCTTCCATGACTCTTGTTGAGGGAGAGACTAAGGGGTATGGCCTTGAATGAACTTATAGACAGGGAACTTGAGGCACCATTGGTGGAAGATGAGGAGGAAGGGGATTAGTACTGAGAGAAAATTTCTAGTTTCATGCAATTCATAGAGAAAGGCCCATGGCGGGTTCTGAAAAGCATGTCTAAGTTGACAAGGGAGTTTCAGTTGCATCACCCTCATACTTTTACTAGACAGGATAGACTTGATGGATATGGATTATGGATTGAATCTACAGAGACGATACTTGACCATTTGAAGACTCTGGATAGGAGGAGGGTCAAGTTGGATGCTTATATGTTATGGGGGTCAGTGAAGCACAGGTGGGATATTCAGGTACAATCTGGTTAGACTAATGATATGTTATGGAAGGACTTTCTGGAGAAGTTCTTGAACACTTCTATGCAGAGATGCTGAGACAAGAGAACTCTCTAGAGTTTTGTATATGATCTAAGGAATCATGTTCATAATGGATTATGCTGAACATTTCACATATTTACAGTGTTTTTCTCCATCTTTGGTGGTAGATGAGGCTTCTTTAGAAAGATTATTTCAAGACGAACTTAGGTGTGAAATTAAGTCTAAGATAAATTACTTTAGGCTAAATAAATTCTCAGAAGTGGTTAATCAGGCTCTCATTTCCGAGGTGAACCATAAGGAGGCTTCTAGTACAGGACAGGTAATTGCCACTGGACGATTAGAGAGTGTGCCTTCCAAGAGTAGGAAGTGTTGTTATGAGAACCTTAGTCAGGACAGTGTAAATCAAGGCAGAATTCTAGGAGAAATAGTTACATAAGATCTTACTCACATTCCTTTTCACCATTATGGTAGGTAGGGACACTATCATACACATTGTCCTCGACTAATAGTAGAGTGCAGGTTTTGTGGCAAGATGGGGCACCTATAGAAGATCTGTAAGAAGCAGCGACATGCTGGTACTGAGGGAGCATTTGTTCAGAGTCAGAGTGTGGGAAGGGGGTCTTCTACACCATATAGGTCTAGCAGCTAGAGTTTTACTGGTAGAGGTGGTAGAGGTAGTGTACATGGTGCTTCAGGGTATGAGTGCCTGTATCATCAGAGTGGTTCTACTCAAGGGAGTCAGAAGACAGCATAAGGAAGAGGGGCATGATATTTACATGAAGAGCAACCTACACTTGTGGAGAGTGAGGTTGGTCCATCAATAGTGATAGATACTATTCTAGTTGTTTCTACTTTATCTACTGCCTTGTTTGATACTGGTTTTTCTCATTCCTTTATATCTGTGAATCTTTTTAATGGTTTGATCCTGGAGGTGGAGTCCATAAGCAGGGTGATGAGTATCGATACACCATTGGGAACACGGTCTAGGGATATATATTTATGCAAGGAATGTTCTCTAGAGATCAGAGAGTATCATTTTGTTTGGGATATCTATGTCCTTGATATAACAGGCTTCGACCTAATTACGGGTATAGACTGACTAGTCACATACCGATCCCACATAGATTGTTACCGTAGGAGACTATCCATTGTATCTCCTAAGGGTGACCAGTATATTCATTGTGGAGAATGGGATATCCATGTAGGCTGAACTATGCCAATCACTCAACAACTAGGAGAGATCACAGCCTAAGTTTCTAGTATTTTGATGGATGATGGGACTGATAAGAAAGACGCCCTTCCACCAGTAGTAGAACTATTTCAAGATGTCTATCCTAAGGACTTTTTAGGGTTACCGCCTGAGAGAGATGTGGAATTTACTATTGAGCTCATGTCGGGGGATGAGTCGGTATCTATTCCACTTTACAAAATGGCATTGACTGAGCTTCAAGATCTTAAAACACAATTATAGGAGTTGTAGGATATAGGGTTTATCCATCCAAGTATGTAACTTTGGGGATCACCTATATTGTTTTCAAAGAAGGCTGAAGGGAGTTTATGCTTGTGTGTCAATTATTGGAAGTTGAAGAAAATGATTGTGAAGAACTGATATCCTCTTCTGCATATCGATGATATATTTGAAAAGATGAAGGGGGATTTTGTGTTCTCAAATATCGATCTGAGATCAGGGTATCATCAAGTGAGAGTTCAGACCTCTGATATACCAAGAAATTATTTCAGAAGTAGGTATGGCCTTTATGAGTTTGTTGTAATGTTGTTTGGGTTGACAAATGCTCCAATAGTATTTATGGCCTTGATGAACATGATATTTCATCAGTACTTAGGTCAGTATTTGTTGGTATTTTTGGACGACATCTTGGTGTAATCTAAGACTCATGACGATCATGCCCAGCATCTTAACATCATCCTGGGTACACTGAGACAGAATCGGTTATATGCCAAGCTATCTAAATGTCATTTTTTTATTGACAGGGTACACATTTTGGAGAACATCATCTCGAAAGACGGTGTGGTAGTGGATCCAAAAAAAGTGCAGGAAGTGATTTATTAGGAATATTCCAAGAATGTTTTTGATATCTGAATATTTTTTGTGACTAGCTGGATATTACAAGAGGTTTATCCAAGACATTTCTTGATTGCAAACATCACTTTTGGGTTTGACAAAGAAAGGGGTAAAGTTTGATTGAACAGAAGCATGCGATAATTCTTTCCAGGAGTTGAGGAAGCGCTTGACATCAACACCAATTTTGATCTTACCTGAGTCACGTGAGAAGTACATGGTGTATTGTAACACTTCTGGGATCGGACTCAAAGCTATGTTAATGCAAGGGAATTGAGTTGTTGCTTACAGGTCTTGGAAGTTGAGGTCACATGAATGGAATTACCCTATGCATGACCACACGTTGGAAGTAGTGGTTTATGCTCTTAAGTGTTGGTGACACTATCTTTTGGGTGAAAATTTTACAATTTTTATGAATCACAAAAACTTTAAGTATATATTTTCACAACGTGACTTGAATCTTCAGAAGCAAAGATGGGGAGAGTATATGAAGTCCTTTGATTTTGAACTGGCATACAAACCCAGAAAAGGGGAATAGTGTGTCTAATGACTTGAGCAAGAAAACTCAGACTCTTGGTATATTTGTCGAGTGCAGAGTGTGTGATGATGATCATGCTAGTGGAAATGCATGTGGTAGTTGATGAGAGTCAGAATAGGATAACTCTAGTTATTGTACCAGTGGAGTCTACACTCTTGAGACAGATCCGAGATAGGTAGTATAAGGATTCAGAGTGTTTATCCTTAAGGGAAATCCTTGAAGGTGGGGATACACCTTCATACTGGATAATAGATTGGGATCAGATCATCTATGTGAAAAATATGGTTATTGTGCCTACGAGTATGTGAGAGGAAATCATGAAATAATTTCATGCCTCGAAGTGGGTGATACATACTGGGGTGACCAAAATGTATTGTGACCTATGATGATAGTTTTGGTGGTTAGGCATAAAAAAGGAGATAACAAGTTTCATAACAATATATTTCACCTGTCAGTAGGTGAAGGCAGAACATCAATGACCTGGAGGTCTATTGCAGTTATTGCCTATTTTTGGAATGGAAGTGGGATAACGTAACTATGGATTTCATAGTAGGACTTCCAAAGAAGTTTAGGAAGAATGATTATATTTGGGTCGTTGTAGATCGACTAAATAAGGTAGCACATTTATTTCCTATCAGGTAGACATTTATAGTAGAACAGTTGGGAGAACTGTATGTGTGAGAGATAGTCTGTTTTCATGGGGTGACATGGACTATAGTTTCATATCGCTATCTGCGCGTTACTTCATGCTTCTGGTAAGGATTACAGAATTCACTTGGTACACAATTTTTGTTAATTACGGCCTTCCACCCATTGAAATATGGGTATTCAGATCATAAAATACAAGTGTTAGAGGTTATGATGCGAACATGTGTGCTTGACTTTGCTAGTTCTTGGGAGAAGCACTTGGCTTTAGTGGATTTCGCCAATAACAACAATTATCAGGGAACTATATAGATGGCATCAAATGAGGCACTTTATGTTTGACCTTGTAGATCACCTCTATATTGGTTATAGGTGGGTGAGTCAGAACTGTTGGGACTGAGTCTCATTCAGGAGACCTCAGAGCAAGTGCAGTTGATTTAGAAACGTATGGATACAGCTGAGAGTAGGCAGAAGTGATATGTTGATAGATGAAGATAACCCCTAGAGTTTATAGAGGGTGATCATTTATTCCTTTAAGTGTCACCTAGGTTGGGTCACCACAGGATATGAAGGAAGGGTAAGTTGGCACCCAGGTTTATAAGACCGTTTGAGGTGATGGAGAGAATCGGGCTAGTGGTGTACCAATTAGACATTCCACATAGATTCAGTGCTATGCATGATGTTTTCCATATGTAAAAACAATGGTAGTATCACCCTGACCCTTCTCATATGATTTATGTGGAAGAGGTTGACCTCGAGATAGATGGGTCCTTTGAGGAGCATTTGATACATGTCTTAGGTCATAGTGAGAAAGTGTTACAAGAAAAGAACGTGTTGTTAGTTTGTGTATCGTGGCAACATGGAAGTGTTCAAGAGGAAACTTGGGAGTGAGAATTAGACATGAGGGATCAATGGCCCAATATTTTTGGCTTGGAATCTTAGAGAAGTTTAAGAGTGTAGCTCGAGGATGAGTTGTTATAAGGTGGGGAGATTGTAAGATACCATCCTTTTCTGGATTCACCCCGGGCGCGTTTTCAGGTACTTTTTGAAGTTTTTAAGTACCTTTGTTTTGTAGTAGTGGATTGGGGTATGTTTGGGTGAATTTTTAAGAAAAATTAACAGGCAATGTGTTTTGCAAGGTTTGCACACATTTTGACAAATCGTGCGACTAAACTATGCCAACAGTGAAAACCTAGGCAGAGAGGTCCACACGGTTTATGCACGGTTTGACAAACGAGATTAATTATCTAAAAATCAATTTTAAAACCACTTAAACTCAAGAGACTCCCATATTTCAACCTTGTCTTGGGATTGACAAATTCTAGGTGATCCCAAATCATTCTGGAGGTATTCCAAGGTGATTTGAACACTATTCTTCGAGATCAAAATCGCGGATTGAAGATATGCTCTCTTCCCAGTAAGTGGATTTCATCTCGTTGCTTCTCCCGTTCTTTCCTCTATCTTTCCTTAATCTTTTCATAGACTATCTCAACTATTTACATGGATATAAACCTATGATTTAAGATCTAGATCTAGGATCGTGGATCTAGATCTAAATTTTCAAGATCTTGATGCCTTTGATCTTAATTTTGGTTTAGGGATTTAGATCTGGAGCTTGATCAACAACCACTACGGGAAAAAGGACTTTTTGCGACGGGCTTTTTGCAACAGTAATAAATCTCGTCACAAAAAAGTTCGTCCAAGAGGTTATTTGCGACGGGGGTAACAACCGTCGCAAATAACCGATTTTTTGCGACGGGATTTCGTGTCCCGTCGAAAAAGGTTTGGTGCGGGTAGCGCGCCAAACCGCGCGAAGGTTATTTGCAACGGGGGGATCCCCCCGTCGCAAATACCCAGTGACGGTTAATAGCTTTTTGCGACGGGATGTCCTCCCATCGTAAAAGGTGTGTCGGCAGAGACTATTTGCGACGAGACCCGTCACAAATAACTTTTTAACCGCCGACAGTAATTAATGCGGGCGTAGGTATTTGCGATGGGTCCCGTCGCAAAAGATACTATTTGCGACGGGTAACCCGTCTCAAATAGTCCCGTCGCAAATAATCTAACCTATATATACCCCTCATCCGCTTTTCTTCTCATTCCACTCAATTTCTAGATCTTGTTTCTCTCTGAATTCTGATTTCAGAGGGAAAATTTTTCTAAGTTAATTTTTTTGGTCACGAAGAAGTTGTGAAGCCGTCTATATCAATAGTAAATCAAGTTTAAATGTATTTATGTTTTATTTAATTTATTATTTATTTCAATTTTTTATGTTAATTTTTATTATTGTTGATTAGTTGTTATTAAATTGAATTTAAATTGTTTTGTCATGACTATTTATTTGTACTAATAAATTGAAATTTTTAGTATTAATTTTTAAAAATTAGTAGTAATTAGTAATTATTAACGATAATTAGTAATGTATATAATTAATTTGTAGTAATTAATAAAAATTGGTAATAAATAATAATAAATACTAATAATTATTAATAATTATTAATAATTATTAATAAATAGTAATAAATAGTAATAATGAGTAATAAATAATAATAAATTGTAATAATTAGTAATAAATTGTAATAATTAGTAATAAATAGTAATAATTAGTAATAAATTGTAATAATTAGTACTAAATTGTAATAATTAGTAATAAATTGTAATAATTAGTAATAAATTGTAATAATTAGAAATAAATTTTAATAATTAGTAATAAATTGTAATAATTAGTAATAAATTGTAATAATTAGTAATAAATTGTAATAATTAGTAATAAATTGTAATGAATTGTATTAATTAGTAATAAATTGTAATAATTAGTAATAAATTGTAATAATGAATAATAAATTGTAATAATTGGTAATAAATTGTAATAAATTGTATTAATTAGTAATAAATTGTATTAATTAGTAATAAATTGTATTAATTGGTAATAAATTGTAATAAATTGTAATAAATTGTAATAATTAGTAATAAAATGTAATAATTAGTAATAAAATGTAATAATTAGTTATAAATTGTAATAATTAGTAATAAATTGTAATAATTAGTAATAAATTGTAATAATTAGTAATAAATTGTAATAATTAGTAATAAATTGTAATAATTAGTAATAAAGTGTAATAATTAGTAACAAACTGTAATAATTAGTAATAAAAATTAATAATTACTAATAAATTGTAATAATTAGTAATAATTAGTAATTTTTATTAATAAATACTAATAATTAGTAATAATTAGTAATATTTATTAATAAATAATAATAACTAGTAATAATTAGTAATATTTATTAATAAATACTAATAATTAGTAATAATTAGAAATAATTAGTAATAATTAGTAATAATTAGTAATAATTAGTAATAATTAGTAATAATTAGTAATAATTGTTAATAAATTGTAATAATTATTAATAAATTGTAATAATTATTAATAAATGGAAATAATTAGGAATAACTAGGAATAATTAGAAATAAATAGAAATAATTAGCAATAAATAGGAATAATTAGGAATAAATAGGAATAATTAGAAATAAATATGAATAATTAGCAATCAATAAGAATAATTAGGAATAATTAAGAATAATTAGGAATAATTAGCAATAAATAGAAATAATTAGAAATAAATAAAAATAATTAGGAATAAATATGAATAATTAAGAATAAATAGGAATAATTAGCAATAATTAGAAATAATTAGCAATAAATAGGAATAATTAGCAATAATTAGGAATAAATAGTAATAATTAGGAATAATTAGGAATAATTAGTAATAATTAGGAATAAATACTAATAATTAGGAATAAATACTAATAATTAGCAATAATTACTAATAATTAGAAATAATTAGTAATAATTAGGAATAATTAGCAATAATTAGTAATAAAGAGAAATAATTAGTAATAAATAGGAATAATAGGTAATAATTAGTAATAATTAGGAATATTTCGGAGTAATTAGTATTAAATAGGAATAATTGATAATAATTAGTAATGATTGATAATAATTAGCAATAAATTGTAATAATTAGTAATAAATTGTAATAATTAGTAATAAATTTTAATTATTAGTAATAAATTCTAATAATTACTAATAATTATGAATAAATACTAATAATTAGGAATAACTAGCAATAATTAGAAATAAATAGGAATAATTAGTAATAAATAGGAATAATTAGTAATAATTAGTAATAATTAGTAATAATTAGAAATAATTAGTAATAAATAGTAATAATTAGTAATAAATTGTAATAGTTAGTAATAAATAGTAATAGTTAGTAATAAATAGTAATAGTTAGTAATAAATAGTAATAGTTAGTAATAAATAGTAATAGTTAGTAATAAATATGAATAATTAGTAATAAATAGGAATAATTTGTAATAAATAGGAATAGTTAGTAATAAATAGGAATAATTAGTAATAAATAGGAATAATTAGTAATAAATAGGAATAATTAGTAATAAATAGGAATAATTAGTAATAAATAGTAATAATTAGTTAGGAACAGTTAGTAATAATTAGAAAGAAATTTTAATAAATTTTAATAAATTTCAAGAACTTAGCAAAATTTCCAGTGGATTGACGACACTCCTTTTACTCGATGACTTTTCTCCTTTCAATTCTCACCGACTCAAAACATTATGAAAAATGTGCTGCTATATAGGCATATTCAATCTCGTATTCATGAGATTGGATATGCATTCGTAGGATCACATTTTTTATAATGTTTTCAGGTGGTGACAGTTGGAAGAAGACGATTCATCGATGAAAAGGTGGCTCTTTTGTTCGACGGCTCATTTACTTTCATATTTCTCACACTGAAATCACAATGAATAATGTGGTCAGAGCTACACATATTCATTCTCATGCATAAGAGAATGAATATGCGTACCTCCGACCAGATTCTTCATTGTGATTTCAGTGTGAGAAAGATGCAAGTAAATGAGGTGTTGGACAAAATAGTAGCAGTCAATCCACTGGAAATTATGTTGCCCTTAATTAATGGTAATTATTAAGAAGTAGTGGTAATTAGTTATTTTTTTTTCAGATAGTGTTTTTATAATTTCAAATTATTCAAAAATAGTGATGATTTTATATTTTGTAGAAAAATATGGAACAAGGAAGTCGACATCAGTCATTATTAGATGATCGTGCATGGATAAATCAGCACAGAAATCCAAATGGTTCTGGTTTAAATATTGTATATATTGAGGGTGTTGAAGCTTTCTTAGAATTTGCATCATCAAAACCAGAATATGTTTCAGAAGGCACAATTATGTTTCCTTATAAAAAATGTGCTCTGAGAATGTTTGACACATTTGAAAAGGTTGGGGGACATCTCTTGCGGTTTGGTTTTCAACCAGATTATGTTTTTTGGTATCAACACGGTGAACACAGTTCCAGAGAAGATACTAATAACTTGATTCCGGATCCATCATGGTTCCAATATTTAGTACATGATGTTGCAGGTCCATCTCTTCAACAAACTGAAACTCACGATGATATCGATTTAACTTCTGAGTTGGAACCATCTTAATTTTATGAGTTGTTGAGGTCTGTTGAGGATGCATTATATCCTGGTTGCAAGATAAGAAAATTAGAAGCGGTTATTAAATTTATGTCTATTAAATCAGATAATGAAATATCAAACAACTGTTTTGATCAGATATTTTCTTTATTTAAAACACTGTTACCTAAAGGAAATGTGTTGCCTACAAATTACTATGAGAGCAAGAGGGTGGTTCGTAATTTGGGCCTTAGTTATCAGAAGATTCATGCATATGAAAATGATTGCATCTTATATTCTGGTGAAAATGAGTCATTGGATAGTTGTCCCACATGTGGACAATCGAGGTCTAAAGAAGCTCAACTAGGGAAGTCTCAATCGATTCCTGTAAAATAGTTGAGATATTTCTCCCTTACATCCAGGCTGCAATGTTTATTTATGTCTCATAACATAACATCAATGATGTCATGGCACAAAACCAATATTTCAACCAATAAAAGATTGAATCATCCATCTGATGGTGATTCATGGAAACATTTTGATCGTCTGCATCCGTCTTTTGCTTTAAAAGCCTGAAACATGCGATTGGGTCTTTCTACTGACGGTTTATGTCTGTTTGGTTCTTATGGTAGTCAGTATTCATGTTGGCCTATCTTTATAACTCTGTACAATCTACCTCCATGGATTTTGATGAAGGATATCTATATCTTTTTGACCTTATTAATCTCAGGACATCCGAAAAAAGAATATTGATGTTTATTTGAAACCATTGATTGATGAGTTAAATTCATTATGGAGTAATGGTGTTAGTACATATGATGTTGCTGCGAAACAAAATTTCACATTAAAATCTGCATTGATGTGAATGATTAGTGACTTTCCAGCATATGTAATGTTATCTGGCTAGAGTACACATGGTCTGAAATCATGTCCTTACTATATGAAAGACAACAAAGATTTTATGCTCATCAATGGAAAAAAACCTTGCTATTTTGACTATCGTCGAAAATTTCTTCCAACCGATCATCCTTTTCGAAGGAACAAATCTCTTTTCAGAAAAGGCACAATTGAAAGGGATGAACCTCCAAAAATGATCTCAGGTACAGAGTTAAAATCTGTTGTATTTTCATTACCTCTCATCACATTTGGGCCAATAATAAACCAACAAAAAATTCATGTCTTTGGGAAAGAACGTAATTGGATAAAACGAAGCATTTTTTGGGATCTCCCATATTGGTCTGATTTGTTGGTCCGCCACATGTTGGATGTCATGCATATTGAGAAGAACTGTTTTGATAATTTATTTCATATAGTTTTAGATACACCAAGTGAGACCAAAGATACTATAAAAGCATGATTAGATCTTGCCCAAATTTGCAAGCGACCAGAACTTGAACTATTTGAAAATATCAGATCATAGAGGTTAATGAAGCCAAAATCAGCTTATACATTATCCAAAGAGATTCGCTTATTATTTTGTCAGTGGATTGAAGATTTGAGACTTCCAGATGGCTATGCTTCCAATTTGGGAAGATGTGCTAAGAATGGTCATATTACCGGATTAAAAAATCATGATTGTCATGTTATAATGGAAAGACTTATGATGATTAGATTCAGAGGTTTGTTTAATTCTATGATTTGGGATTTGATAACAGACATATCATATTTTTTTTCAAGACATTTGTATAGAGAAAACAGACTACGGTGCGCTAAGAAAACTGGAAGAAGATGTTGTAATTATATGTAAACTGGAAAAAATCTTTCTGCCTGATTTCTTTGACTCAATGGAACATCTGATATTACATTTTCCACATGAAGCTAAATGTGGTGGTCTAGTACAGTTTCGATGGATGTACCCATTTGAGATATGCATGTAGAAATTGAAGAAAAAGTACGTAACAAATCATCAATTGAAGGCTAAATTGTTGAAGCTTATTTGTAAGAGGAAATTGTTTTTTTCTGCTCTCACTATTTTGACTCTGAATATCCCTCAAAACAAAACCGTAGGGGATGGAATGAGGGAAATGTTAATGATGAAATGGACAATAAATTATCAGTTTTTAATCAGCCAAATCGTGGCTTCAGTGGAGTTCAAGAATGATGGCTTTCAGATGATGAACATCATAGAGCTCATACATATGCTCTGCTCAACTGTGAAGAAATGACAGCATTTGTACTGTGAGTGCTTCTATCACTTATTTTATAATTTCTGTTATAGTATGTAAACTTATTTTATTTTTAAGTTATATGACAATCATATTAAGAAACAACTTTCACAAATTACAGCAGCAGCTCTTGAGGAACACAAACAAAAAAATTTCTCAATGGTTTCAAAAACTGGTAATATAAATTATTGATGGTTTAATATCAATTTAGTTTACTATTTATTATATTGATAATTGTTTTAAAAAAATTCACGTGTCTCAACATACTGATAAAATTGATAAGCAACTGTGTATATTGACTAACCCACCATCCAAAATGGTCAAATCTTATAATGCATATGTAGTGAATTATTTTTGATTTCATACATGTGCATATGGGGAATAAAAAAACAATGAAAAATGGAGTTTTTTTAGAGGATCACATCATAGAGAAACTGAATTTGACTTTTATGGAATTCTGGATGAAATTATTGAGTTATGTTATCTTGGATAGAATTACATAATGATGTTTAAATGTTGGTGGTTGGATACTGAGAGAGGCTTGTGTGTTCATTTGACTCATGGAATCGTCGATATTAAATATAAAAGTCTTCTTACAGTAAATAAACCATTTTTATTGGCTCAATAGGAAAACCAAATTTATTACGAAAAGTACTGTGCTACTTCAAGAGACCTGAGTGATTGGTGGAACATAATAAAAATGAAATCTTGGGAAAATAAATTTACTCAAACTGAATGTGTTTCTGATGAAGTGGAAGAAATTGAAATTTTTCAAGAGACTACTCAAAATCCGTCTTTTTAATAAAGAAACATGAATATTGATGATGACACCCTATAATTAAGGGTTGATGGTGATGAAGATATTGATGATGGTACAAATGAATTTGAAATGACAAGGGATGGTGAAAGTGAAACTCATATGGATATTGATGATGCCGAGGAGGAATATGAAGACATTGACATCATCAGATATGAAGATGATGATGAAGGTGAACATTGACACAGTTAAATGCTGGTTATGATCATAACTAATATATATCTATATATGATAGTTATTTTCAACTATCTGCTAACAACAATCATTTTTTGTTTCAGATGGATCCTGATCTATTTCGCAAGTTGCAGGAGGATGATCTACCTTTGGATGAGGGGGATGTGGGATTGTCTAACCCTCAACCTACTGGTGGTTCAAGAGGTACGCGAAGGGGGCACGGTCTTGCACGATTGATGATTCCTGACCCTATCCCCGAGCGACGTCCATGTCTTGGCTTCGATCCACACACACAGAGGTATGATAACCTGTATATTTTAGTTAGCTTTTTCATTAATTTATTTATATATATACTAATTATTTGATTATTTATTCTTTTTTCACAGTTTTGCGCATGTAGCTGTTGGACAGGGGAGTGCTATCTTGCGCAATTATTTTTCTCAGCCATGGATCACATGGGAAAAGATTCCTGTTGATGTACATCTCGCCATGTGAAATCATTGGCTGATACGTAAATAAATAATTTTTATTTTGAAATTATTTTATTAATAACTTAATATTATAAATTATTTGTACGGTTTATGGTATCTCATCGATGATATCATGCATGACGCTATCCATTCAGCATGGGAGGTGGCTATGCATGAGTGTTTGCATCAGTTTTTGCAAAATTTGAGAAATTCGGCCATTAAGAAAGCAGGAGTGACAATATTTGATGAGTCATGTAGATCCCACCGACCAGAGTACATTTCATCTCAAGTTTGGGATGGATTATGTGCACACTGGTTGGGTGGTGGATTTCAGAGGAGGTCTTAATTGGGTCGGCAGAACTGGGGGAGACAGGAGGTGACACATCGAGCTGGTAGTCATACATTTAGTACGCATAGAGAGAATCTGGTAAGTATATTTTTTAAAAAATTTATATAACTTTTAATATAAAAATTTTATTTTATATTTCAGTAGTCAGTAGAGCATCTTGATATTACGGAGTTCAACATTTATCAGAGGATGTATAGTGATCCAGCCACTAGAGAGATTAGAGGTGATCGCCAGCATCAGATTGTGGTTAGTATTATTTTTTAGTTTGACAATTAACTTCATATAATATTTTCACAATTTTAATTTCAAATTGGAATTCAAGGAGTCATATGAGGCTGAGACCTCTCAGACACAGGCTGAGGGTCAGGACGAGGCGACTGATCAGATCAGTGCACACCATTTCGACGAGGCGGCATGGATTTAGGCGACTCAATATGGCTTTGAGAAGGGTCGAATAGTTGGTATCGTCTCTCATGTGACTCCTGGTACTTATTATGGTACTGCGGCGATGTCAGCATCCAGATCGAGAGGAGCTCGTGGAGAGGCATATTCTTCTGCCTCATAGTATCAGGAGCAGTTACGAGCTCAGAATGACCATATAGAGAGTTTGCAGAAGCAGCAAGAAGAGATGCATCAGCAGCAGTAGAAGCAGAAGCAGCAGCACATGGAGGAGATGTGTCGATAGCAGCAGAAGCATCAGGAGAATATGGAGTACATGCATCGTCTAACTCATAGTTTGGGGATGGAGTTTCCTCCACCATCTTCTTCATCTCCTCCACCTCCTCCAGAACATGATCCCCAGTGATTTTTTTATGTTAAAAACATTTGAATTTAGCATCTACTATATCTACTAAACCTGGGTGTTTCTATACTGATATGTCACTTCCACAATGCACCACATCACTAAATTTACCAATCCAATTACCAAATAACCCTCCGCTTTCTGGTTGAACCCCCACAATACCCTTCACAAATCGACTCTGAGCGATGCATCCCCGCAACCCATCTTCGACATTAGGGTTCCTCACATCTAGCTTCTTCCTCCAGCATCTTCTCACGCTACCCCTATCCTCTCTGTATCCCTAGGGTTCCTGCTATGGTCACCCATCCCGATCCTACTTCTACACCTGCAATTCAGTGACCATATCTACCTCACGGTTTCAATTCCTCTTTACATCACGAGATTCCTCGACAATCAACTGGTAAACTTCCTGAGGTTCTCGCATTTGAATCCCACCATCAAGCTCACGATGTCTGCTCAATACGACTCACTTTAGCATCCATCCATTTCCAACGAAAGCATTCCATTCCTCTGAAACAACGTCATCTTGCCATTTGTGCCACCTGTATATAAGGTAAACGTTAATTTACAATGTCTTAACCTTGACGCACTTCAAATCTCCCTCCATATCATGATTAGTTTTCCATATATATATGGTAATAATTTTTTCTTCTATCATTCCCACCTTCAGCTCACAATTACTTCTCATTCTATTTCACATTTATCTTCTTTGCATCAATGTGCTGCTCACCAAGTTATAGTTCTGAGGAGGCCTTATGTGCCAAAGTCAAGTTCACTTTGCTTCACCATTATATCTATATATTCATTAAAAAATATTGAACTAATGAATCAACATGTAGTAACTCATTCTTTAACACATGTGTATTTGAAATTCTATATAATTTCTAAAATTCCTAAGATTGGTGGTACCTATCACCTATCCTGATTCAGTATAAACATCTTTACTTATTTTGGTTGTTTTGACTGCATATGTACCTGAATTTCTGTCTATCTCTTGTAGTACATCATACAGGAAAGTGTGGGTAAGATTAATTTATTTTAAACATTACCTAAATTTCTATATATGTATCATGCATGCTTTATCTATTGGTCATTTCAATTAAAAAGATGTTTACTTATGTGTTTTTTTATCTAGAATTCTATCAATCCAATATATATTTCATTCACTACAGTGGACCAAAAACATATTTTCATCTCTTGGAAAACAATGACATTTTAGAAAAAAACCAATCAGAAGGTCGATTATTTTTTTGATTTATTATAACTGAGTCCTTCAATGTCACCAACTTTATCTTTTCATCATTTTCTGTAATTTTTCCTTAAAAAATTCATGTATATCACGTCTATTCCTTCCCTCAAAACTTGTATTTATATATTTTCATTTTAATTGATGAAAATCTAACTTTAAAACAAATTTCTTTCACTCATTTATAGGTTCAATTAGAGCCTATATCTTCATGGGTTCTCCTTGGAAGAGCATTCTATGGAAAATCAAAGTATACTAGGATGTTCCAAGCTTGTAATGATATGGTTAGATAAGAAGGTCTATGGGTAGCCCTTCCTTTTTATTGTTTATTTTTTCTTTATAGTGTGTTGACAGTGTAATATATATGAATTTTGGCCTCTGTTTGTTCATTTATGAACACATTCTAAAAGAAAAATTGTAAGAGCACCATCCTGTAGTTTTCTTATTAAATTGATCAACTTTTCCTGATGCTGGATTTGGAATGATTTCACATAACAAAAACAGTAAATTTATGGATGATTATATGAGGGAAAATTTCTTTTCCAAGGTTTCTGGATAGGCAATGTCCCTACTTGAATCATGGTTATTCCATACAGGACTATATAGTTTTCAGTGTTACAAAAGATCACAAAAATTTTGGTTGGATCATCCACAGGTTAGTTCTTTTTCGATGATCATCACAAATGTATTGTAGTAAATGTTGAAATTAGGGGCCCGATGGTGATGTTGTGCTTACAAGAGAGACCGATGATCGTCATATCAATAGGTAAATGAAGCTATATGTAATTTTTCCAAGATTACTCATATATAGTTGCATGAATGGGTTTTCCCCATTCTGCTGTTTTTATGGTAATGTTTTTCAATTTCAAGTAATTTTTTTTTAATTTCCATAAACATTTTACAGTTTCTTTATTGTGTTTTATTTTCCATACTATTTATATTTATGTTTTCCTAGATTACTCATATATAGTTACTTCTGCATTTCTTTTGCAATTTTTTCCCAAGTCCTCATTCACAATTTTGTTACAGCTTACATATGAATAATTATTTCTAGGTTTTTTATGCATAAGTGTTTCCATATTTCTTATGATGGCCATATTAGGTTGATATGGATGTTTTCTTATCTGTATTTAGTATATGCTAAATGAATCCCTATTTTAGTAAATTTATTATAGTAAATGTTGAACTTGGGGGCCTGATGGTGATGTCGTTCTCATAAGAGATACTAAGGATCGTCGTATCTATAGGTAAATGAAGCTATATGTAAGTTTTCCCAGATTACACATATATAGCCGCATGAATTGGTTTTCCCCGTTCTGGTGTTTTTCTGGTAATGTTTTTCAATTTCAAATATTTTTTTTAATTTCCCTAAACATTTTAAAGTTTCTTTATTGTGTTTTATTTTCCAGACTGTTTATATGTTTGTTTTTCTAGATTACTCATATATAGCTACTTATGCATTTCTTTTGCAAGTTTTTCCAAAGTACTCATTTACAATTTTTTTACAACTTACCCATGAATAATTATTTCTAGGTTTTTGATGCATAAGTGTTTCCATATTTCTTATGCTAGACATATTAGGTTGATATGGATGTTTTTGTATCTGTATTTAGTATATACTGAATGAATCCCTATTGTAGTAAATGTATTGTAGTAAATGTTTAACTTAGGGGCCTGGTGGTGATGTCATGCTCACAATAGAGACTAATGATCATCGTATCTATAGTTAAATGAAGTTATATGTATGTTTTCCCAGATTACTCATATGTAGACGCATGAACTGGTTTTTCCAATTCTTGTGTTTTTCTGGTAATGTTTTTCAATTTCAGGTAAGTTTTTTTTAATTTCCATAAACAGTTTACAGTTTCTTTATTGTATTTCATTTTCCAGACTATTTATATGTATGTTTTCCTAGATTACTCATATATAGCTACTTCTTAATTTTTTTTTCAAGTGTTTCCCAAGTCCTCATTCACAATTTTGTTACAACTTACATATGCATAATTATTTCAAGGTTTTTGATGCATAAGTGTTTCCATATTTCTTATGATGGCCATATTAAGTTGATATGGATGTTTTCATATATGTATTTAGTATATATTGAATGAATCCATATTCATTGAACTTTTATGCATTCGGTTAATGTTGTACTATTTTATTCTATAAAACATATGCTTGCAGATTCCATAAAAAACATGCTTACAGATTCCTTTTTCTTCTTGGATTAATACTCTATTGAATTTATTCCATTACATATGTGGTTCCCTTATCTCATTTGTTTCCTATGATTTTACTACTTACATATTCCTATATATTATTCGATGATTTTATTAGAACATAAGATGAAAATATTCTCAGTTAATTCCCTTGTATTAATTTATCTAGAAGGCTGGGTATATAGCATTGAATCATAAGGTAACACCTCACCTCCTATCTTCAACATTATTTAATTCTAATAGGTAATGTTAAGTTACATCTAGCATGTAGACTTCATTTCTTATTATGTGTTAAAATGTTTGTTAAGCCCATTTTCTTCAGTTTTGAATCATATTAATAAAATTGCTTATCTTTGTAAATTTATAACTATCTCGGTTATTTTGATTAACTATTTTTAGATTTAAAAGGATGTCATTATTTATTATTGTGTGTTTTCCCCCATTTTCGAAATGTCATTAGACCAATGTCCTCTTTTTGAGCGGTGATCATTTTATTCTATTTTTTAGTTATTAGTTTCTTTTAGAATAAATGGTCTCACATATATTTTTTCCTTGACATATTTTTGTTAATTTTTATGATTCGGTAACTTACTTGAAAGACCTTAGTCATGAAGAAATAATTTTGTGGTACTGCGACATGGTATAGCATTCTAATCACTACAACAATTTATTTCATAAACAACACTAATAGATAAACAACACTAATAGAAAAGGAACATATGATATGTGTATCTTATAATCAAAACATGCTAAATGAATGTGATTCAAATGAATAAATCATGTTAATCAAAAGTATTCACGATTTGGTAATTGGGACAAAATTTCTTTTACCTTCAACCTTTCTCATGCAATAATCAAGGTATGAAATTATTTTTGCTGAGAGGGTTCAATGATAGGTGTTGATTGAATAAATTCTTACCAAATGACTGTCCATAGGAGAAAAGTTATTGGACTGATTTTTTAACTCACAACTCATTTCTTGGGTTCATTACTATTTGGATAGGAATGGAGTTATCTTTGGATGATTTTGGAAGTCACATGTCATTCATTATCTTTTTCCTAAAATTCCTCACAAACATCTAATATAATAAGTGAGTGTATATATATTTCTTCACTTAAATATAGTATGTAGAAAAAATAATAATTGTTTTTAATATTTTGATTCAAACCATGTATATAGAGTCAGATAAGCTGTTACTTGGGAAATACTACCAATAACCCAAGAAATCAGGTCCCCTCCCATGATACCTCTTGGATATTTGATCAAAAGTTTCCACATGATCATTATGTTAGTGATGATGGAGATGTAGTGTACTATGAAACTGAGCCTAAACTACAGAAATGAATGATAATTCTTTCCAGGTTTCATTGATGGAGAAATTGAGGGTTTTTTTGGAGGAAGAGAGGCTCGGAAATGATCCCTAGCAGCCAGTCATTCTGTAAAAATGAATGAGAATCTAGCTGTCACTTCTGACACAACTTATTATAGTTGATACAAATAATTTTTTTCCTCCTTCCCTAAATGTAATTTAGTGAAAGTCTTGGAATTTAAATTTATGATTATTCTAATTGTTCAAACAATGGATATTTCAGATTATTCTAATTGTTCAAACACCTCATGCATGGAGAAGGTGAAGATTTTAAATGGAAGATTTTGCTGCCAGTCCTACAAATTTTGTCCTACTAGCATCACTCCAAGGTGAAATTATATCTATTGCATTTTAAATTTTTCATTTTCACTTTTATACTACATAAAAATTTAAGCTAAATAGTAAATAACACTTAATTTGTTTTCACTACAATTTTTCGAATTCCTTTTTGATGTGAAATAATTATAACATTATAGATTGGGTTCTAACATTTTTTACTAAAATTAATCCTATGCCCATAATGGCATAGAAGAAGGACTTGTATGCATTTTGAAATGACTTGCAAGCATCCTCTAAAAACAGAAACTGATTTTCCTGTTATCTGTTCTATGTTCAAATTTTATTTTGTTGTATCCAGATTTTTTTCCGCTTCTTTATATTATTTTTATTCAACCTTTCTGTTTCTTAGTGTTTAATTTTTCAATTTATTCTTGGGTAAATTAAAATATTTTTATCAAGAGTGATATTGATGATGAATACATGATGAAAGACCAAGTAGAGTCTCTGTAATTTGAATAACCTAGCAGTTATGGAAACCCAGGTGGAGTCACTTCTTTAAAGAAAGGTCCATGGACATCAGCTGAAGATGCAATTTTAATGGATTATGTTAGTAAGCATGGTGAAGGGAATTGGAATGTTGTCCAGAAGCACTCAGGGATTTTTCATTCTGGGAAAAGCTACCACATGTGATGAAAAATTCATCTGAGACCAGATTTGAAGAAGGGTGCATTCACCCCGAAAGAAGAACATCACATAATCGAGTTGTATGCTAAGATGGGAAATAAATGGGCTTGGGTGGCTGCAGAGGTATTTTTTCCTGTTTTATATTAATTACCCAATCATAGAACCCAAAATAAATCTTATGTCTTGATGCCGTATGTATTCTTCGATTAACTGCAATTGAACCTTATTTTTTCTATTATTCTAGCTATATTAATTTTAGAAATAATCAGTACTGCATTTTTTTGAGTTTGTTACTATCCAATATACTGTGCATTTTCAAAACATTCACTTCGGTTACTACTACATTGTTTGGTTTATTTTTTAGATTGTATTTTCATATTTAAATATTCATTACTACTTATTAATCTATATAATTGAATTTTCATCTACAGAGTTCATTTTATGGACAATGAATGTGAAGAGATGCTGCAACGACCCTTTGTTCCTGGAACACTTCTCAAAAATCATTTAGCTAATGTTTTTTTACAAACATGCAGTTCATAGACTATTGTGTAATTATATATTGGTGATGATATTTTTTACTCAAATTAATCCTTTGTGCACAATGGCAGAGAAGCAGGACTTGTATGCATTTTGAAATGATTTGCAAACTTCCTCCAAAAACAAAAACTGTTTTTACTGTATTTGTTCTATGTTCAAATTTTATTTTATTTTTTGTATCCAGATTTTCCCATTATATTCCATTTATATGTACCAATACTATCTGATTACAAATTAAAAAACATGATTATTACTAGGTAACTTTTACAAATATCATTCTATTTTAAATTAAAACCCATTAATTTAATATGTCATGCGTACGCACGAGTGAGGACTAGTTTGTTGTAATATGAACTATTTACAGTTTTTGTCTTTTATATTGGTGCGAATATTAGATAATTTAATTTTTAATATTTTATGATTTTTTTGTGAATATTGAGAATTTTAATAATTTTTTTTATTTTAATAATATTAATATTATTGTTTCATTAATCATAATTCTATTAAATATATTTTTTTAGTATTATATTTTTTAATGTTTTTTTATTTTACTAATAATAATAATAATAATAATAATATTTTTTTATATTTTTTTTATATTTTTTTGTGAATGTTGAGAATTTTAATATATTTTTATTTTGATTATTTTAATAGTATTAAAATTATTTTTTCAATAATCATAATTTTATTAAATTTATTTTTTTTAAATTTATTTATTATTTGCGACGGGATCTGTTGCGACGGGTTCTCTTCGCAAATAGTCTAAATAATTTTTTTTAAAAGTATTTACGATGGGATTAGGGACCCGCACAAAAAGTATTTGCGATGGGCCCGTCACAAATTGTATAAATAATTTTTTTAAAAAAAAATTATTTGTGATGGGACTATGAACTCGTTGCAAATACTTTTTTGCGACGGGCCCATCGCAAAAAGATTTATATATATATATATATATAAATTATATAATCGAAGACTTATTTGCGATGGTGAAGTAGCCCGTCGTAAAAAAAATTATTTGCGATGGGCCCATCGTAAATAATATTTTTTTGCGATGCTGTTTTTTGCCATGGGCTATTTGTGATGGGACCCCGTCGTAAAAAACTTATTTGCGATGGGATCCCGTCGCAAATACCTAGAATTATAGTAGTGAATGTTGTGCCACTCATATTTTGGGGATTTCTATTGGGATAACATCCATCAATAAACTGAGGTAGGTGGTCTAAATTAAACTCTCATAGTTGTGGATTTGATAAGTGAATGTGATTTTATGGATTTTTTAGCTTCTTTTGATAATTTAATTCCTAAATTTGGAGTAATTAGGAATGTGGAATTGACTTGTGATTACCTTGGTGATTAATTGATAATTGAATCACAGAACAAACAAAGGGGTTTGACCAAATAGATATTTGTTTTGGATATTGTTTATGGGTTGAGATATTGAAATTGAGATATTGAATTGTTTGTGTTAAGATAATTAATTTGGGGAAATTAATTATGAAATGATGTTTGGATATGTGAGATAATTAACTGTGAGAATTAATTATGTGCCATGATATTGATAAAAGATAATTAATTGTGAGAAATAATTATGATAAGTTGAGATTTGATATGGACAATTAATTGTGAAGAAATAATTATGGAAAGATAATGGTATTGATTGATTAATTAATTGATAAATTAATCAATGGGTTGTGTTCTTAGTTAATTGTTGAGTTAACTAATGTCTATTGAAAAGTTTAACAAATCATTAGATTAGTAATGGAATGATATGGATAATTCTTATGAATTAAAGAATGATTAAATGGATGAGATTTTTGTTTTGCTAGACATGGCATTCTAGATCGATTATAAGTTGGGACTTGGACATGGTGTTCCTCCCCAATAGTAATCCAAGCTTGAGATTTTGGGGTTCTAGGCATGACAACCTACACCGAATGAGATATGGAGTGTTAGGAATGGAGACCTACACTGAATGAGATTTGGGGTGCTTAACCTGAATTTCAACACCAAATGAATGATAACAATGAATGATGATTCAAATGGAAACAAGAACTGAAACTGATCCTAATGTGATGAGTAAAGATTAAACGACAATGTGATAACTGTTTAATTATTCACCATATTGATTTCTTCATAAAACTGCATACACTATCTTTTGATTGTACTTGTTTTAGACACTGTTGGTGGTCGCCTACTGAGTTGTGCTCACACCCTATTCGGGTTGCCTTATTAGAACCCGTGTAGAATTTTTTGTTGTAGACAAGATAAGGTCAAGGCCCTGGGATAGGTTGTTGTTTGGGATTGGAGCATGGGAGAGGAAACCAGATGTGTTTCAGGATCCGCTTAGGAGTCATTGTGTCTTTTCTTTTAGTTTCATTATAGACATGTGTCGTTTGCATTTCCATGTCATGTTTTAACTTTAATTTGAGTATTGTATTTTGTTATTTTGAATATCATATGACATGGTATTATTTTGGTTATTTATACGCTTCCACACTTGGTTATTGTTGTTTTCTTTTGTTGGTGTTTTATTCTGATAAAAGAGGGTATAGTATCCTCAAGACTGACTTACCAGACCCTCGTTACTATTCGACACCCTCTGGCATACAGGGAGGCACACTTGAGGGAATGTGGTCAACTAGCTTGGGGCACTGTTTAGTGGAACCTGAGTCGGGACATTACAAAGTGGTATTAGAGGATTTTTCTTTTCTTTATTCTTATTTTGTATTGATATTTTTTTAAATATAGATAGGAGACTTAGAAGAGTTGAGGCTTGGTAATGAGCTCATGCATGGGAGTTGAAAACCAATGTATGGGGGGAAATCTGAGTACTTGGGGGGATTGCTGTGATTGTTGTTTATTGTTACAGTTGGATATTATTTCACCTTTGGTGATGCACTTATGGTGTGATGTGATAATTGTTTTTATAGTTATTGAATTCTAATTTGTGGCCTAAAGAGGTACGATACTTGAGTATTCATGCATCATTCAAGGCAGTCAGGGTTTTTGTGACATGCATCACTCTAGGTACTCACATGAAAATGGGTTATGGGTAAGTTTTTGAACTTGAACTGTTTTTCCTTGTTATGAGATTGGAATAATGTTTCAAAATGAGAATAAATGGGTGTCTAATGAGAACCTTTATTGATGAAATGAGTATGATTAATTAATTAATTGTTGAATTAATTAATTTGAGATAATTTGATTAATTAATGGTTGAATTAATTAATGAGAATGTATGTACCCTTGTTAACCAAGACCTAGGAGTATGATGGTTAAGGGTAGTGATAAGGCCTCAATGATGACCATGTGGTGAGAAAAAGTGGTAGAGGACATGTTTCAACTTGTTGTGTTAGTTTATCATCTTACGTAAATGTTATAAGGTTTCGTTATGAGACCAAAAATGTGTGTTTGGATTTATAGAGATATTCCTCCATGATTCTTGTTGAGGGAGACACCAAGGGGTATGGCATGGAATAAACTTCTAGACAGGTAACTTGTGGCACCATTGGTAAAAACTGGGGAGGAAGGGGAGAAGTTTCGAGATAAATTTTATCATTTCATGAAATTCATGGATAGAGACCTAGGGTGGGTTCTAAAAAACATGTCTTATTTGACAAGGGAGTTTCAGCTACAACACCCTCATACTTTTACTAGAGAGGGTGGACCTAAGGGAGCTGAATTTTGGATTGAATTCATAGAGATGATACTTGAACATTTGGAGACTCTGGTTGGGAACAGGGTCAAGTTGGCTATTTATATGCTACGAGGGTTAGTGAAGCATTGGTGGTACATTTAGGTATGATCTGATCAAACTAATGATATGTTATGGAAGGAATTTCTGGAGAATTTCTTGAAGCACTTCTATCAAGAGATGTTGATACAAGATAAGGCTTCAGAGTGTATGCACCTAACCCAAGGAAGCATGTCCATAATGGATTACGCTGAACATTTCACATATTTACTTTATTTTTATCCAACTTTGGTAGTAGATGAGGCTTCTTCAGCCAAAATTATTTCAATATGGACTTAGGTGTGAAATTAATTCCTAGGTAAATATCTTTTGGCTGAAGAAATTCTTATAAGTGGTTAATCAGGCTCTCATTTCAGAGGGGAACTTGAAGAAGTATTAAAGTAATGGACAGATAGCTATCACTGGATGATTAGGGAGTGTGACTTCTTAGAGTAGGAAGTGTTGTTATGAGAACCTTGGTCAAGACAGGGGAAATCAAGGTGGATATCTAGGAGGAACAGTTAAACTGGATCTTACTCACATTCTTTTCCACCAGTGCGGTAGGTAGGAAAACTTTTATAAATATTGTCCTTGACTACCATTGGATTGATATTTTTGTGGCAAGATGGGGCACCTACAGAAGTTTTGCAGGAAGCAATGACAAGCTAGTGCTGAGGGAGTAGCTGCTCAGAGTCAGAGTGTCGGAAGGGGGTCTTCAACATCATATAGGTCTGGAAGCTGGAGTTTTACTGGTAGAGGCGGTAGAGGTAGTGGACGTGGTGCTTCAGGGTATGAGCACCCATATATTCAAAGTGGGGCTACTCAAGGGAGTCAGAAAACACCATAGGGAAGAGGGTCAGGATAGTTACATGCAGTGTAGCCTACACTTGTGGGGAGTGAGGATGGTCTATCGATAGTGAGATGTACTATTCTAGTTACTTTACTTTATCTACTTCCTCATTCAATACCGGTGCCTCTCATTTCTTTATGGCTTAAAATCTTGTTAATGGTTTGATCCTGGAGGTGGAGTCCATAAGTGGGGTGATGAGTATCGATACACCATTGGGAACATAGTCTGGGGATATCTGTTTATGCAAGGAATGTTCTCTAGAGATCATAGGTAATATTTTTCTTTAGGATATCTATGTCCTTGATATAATGGTATTTGACCTAATTATGGGTATGGACTAGCTAGTCGTATACTAAGCCCACATAGATTGTTATCGAAAGAGAGTGACCTTTGTATCTCCTAAGGGTTACCAGTATATTCATTGTGGATAATGGGATATCCATGAAGGCCGAGCTGGGATAATTACTCAACAACTAGGAGAGTGCATAACCCAAGTTGTTAGTCTTTTTCTAGATGATGGGAGTGGTAGTAAAGATTTCTTTACACCATTAGTAGAACGATTTCAGGATGTATTTCTCAAAGGGAGTTTATGCTAGTGTGTAGATTACTGGAAGTTGAATAAATGATCATGAATAACTGATATCTTCTTTCGCGTATTGATGATATTTTTGACCAAATTAAGGGGGATTATGTGTTCTCAAATATCAATGTGAGATTAGGGTATCATCAGGTGATATTTCGGACCTCTGATATACCAAGAATTTCTTTCAGAATTAGGTATGGCCTTTATGAGTTTTTTTAATATCGTTTGGTTTGACAAATGATTTAGTAGTATTTATGGCCTTGGTGAACAAGATCTTTCATAATTACTTAGATCAGTTTTCGGTGGTGTTTGTGGAATACATCTTGGTGTACTCTAAGACTCATGACAATCATGCCCAACGTCTTGACTTCATCTTGGGTACACTGAGAGAGTATCTGCTATATTCTAAGCTATCTAAATGTCATTTTTGGATTGAAATGGTACACTCTTTGGGGAACATCATCTCAAAAGAACGTGTGTAAGTGGACCCATAAAAAGTATAAGTAGTGATTTCTTGGGAAGATCCCAATAATATTTTTGATATCCAAAGATTTTTTGGATTAGTTGGATATTATAGGAGGTTCATCCATTACTTTTACTGATTGGCATCACCACTTTTAGGTTTGACAAAGAAAGGGGTAAAGTTTTATTGGACAGAAACATGCGATAATGCTTTTGAGGAATTGAATAAGTGCTTAACATCGACACCACTTTTGATCTTTCCTAAGTTGGGTGAGGAGTACACGATGTATTGTGACACTTTTGGGATCAGACTCAGAGTTGTGTTGATGAAAGGGGATTGATTTGTTACTTACAGGTCTTGGTAGTTGAGGCCACATGAACAGAAATACCCTATGCATGACCTTGAGTTGGAAGTGGTGGTTGATTCTCTTAAGTGTTGGTGACACTATCTTTTGGGTGAAAATTTTATAGTTTTTACAGATCACAAAATCTTGAAGTATATATTTTCACAGTGCGAAATAAATCTTTGGCAGTGAATATTGGAAGAGTATATGCAGTCCTTTGATTTTGAAATGGAATACACACTCGGAAAGGGGAATATTGTGGATGATTCCTTGAGTAGAAAAACTCAGACTCAGTTGTTATATGAGTCAAGTGCATAGTGGAAGATGATCACCTTGCTAGAGGAAATGTATGTGGTATTTCAAGAGAGTTAGGAGATGATGACTCTGGTTTCTTTAGTAGTGGACTCTACACTCTTGATATGGATCAAGGATAGGCAGTATGAGGATCTGGAGTTTTTATCCTTAATCTAAATCCTTGAAAGTGGGGAGACACCTTCAAACTGAATAATATATGAGGTTGAGATCATCTATGTGAAAAATCGGGTTGTTGTGCCTATGAGTATGTGATAGGAACTCATGCAAGAATTTCATACCTCAATGTGGGTGGTACATACTAGGGTGACCAAAATATACCATGACCTACGATGAAAATTTTGGTAGACAAGCATGAAAAAGGAGAGAGCAGGGTTTGTAACAAGATGTTTCACTTGTCAGCAAGTGAAGGTAGAGCATCAATGACCTGTAGGTCTATTGTAGCCATTTCCTATTCTGTAATGGAAGTAGGATGACATAACTATGGATTTAATGGTTGGAATTCCAAATATTCTTCGGAAGAATGATTCTATTTGGGTTTTTTTGGATCGACTAATGAAGCTAGCACATTTCTTTCCTATTAGGGAGACCTTTACAATAGAACAGTTGGGATAACTTTATGTGCGAGAGATAGTCTGTTTGCATGGGGTACTAAGGACTATAGTTTCAGACCATGATCTGTGATTTACTTCACACTTTTGGAAGGGATTATACAAGGCACTTGGTAAATAGGTTTTATTAACGATGGCATTCCACCCACATAAATATTGGTAGTCGGAGCATACCATACAGGTGTTAGAGGATATGATGTGAGCATGTGTGCTTGACTTTGTTGGTTCTTGGGATAAGCACTTGGATTTAGTGGATTTCTACTATAACAATAGTTATCAGGTAACTATACAGATGTCACCATATGAGGCAATTTATGCTAGACCTTTTAGATCACCACTATGTTGGTTAGAGGTGGGTGATTCAGAGCTGTTGGGACTGAGTCTCATTCAAGAGACCTTGGAGCAAGTGCAGTTGATTCAGAAATGTATGGCTATATCTCAGAGTAGGATGAAGTCCTATGTTGATAGATGGAGATGATCCCTAGATTTTACAAATGGTGATCATATATTCCTTTGGGTGTCACCTATATTGGGTCACCACAGGACATGGAGGCAGGGAAAGTTGGTGCCCAAGTTTGTAGGACCGTTTGAGGTGCTGGAGAGAATCGGGCCAGTGGCATACCAATTATCCCTTCCATAGATGTTCAGTGTTATGCATGATGTTTTCCATGTGTCACAACTATAGAGGTATCACCCTAAAACTTCTCATGTGATTGATGTGGAAGAGTATGACCACAAGATAGATGCGTCCTTTGAGGAGCATCTGATACGTGTCCTAGGTCGCAATGAGAAAGTGTTATAAAGAAAGACTATGTCATTAGTTCATGTGTTATGGAAACATGAAAGTGTTCGATTAGAAATTTGAGAATGGGAAGCATACATGAGGGCTCAATGGACCAATATTTTTGTCTTGGAATCTTATAGAAGTTTTGGAGTCCATCTCGAGGATGGGTTGTTATAAGGTGGGGAGATTGTAAGATCCTGGCCTTCTCTGGAGTCATCTCGGGCACATTTTCTGGTATTTTTTGAGGTTTTTAAGTACCATTTTTTTGAAGTAGTGTCTTGGGGTGAGTTTGGGTGAATTTTTAAGAAAAACTAATGGACAGTGGGCTGTGCATGATTTGCACATGGTTTGACAAACCGTGCGACTAAACTGTGCCAACTGTGCAAAGCTGGACAGAGAGGTCCACACAGTTTGTGCACCATTTGACAAACCATGTGACTAAATTTTTCTGACTATTAAAACCTATATAGAGAGTTCTACATGGCTGGTGCATGATTTTCCCTAATCGTGTGCTCGTGCCCAGACAACTGTGCGCACGGGATTAATTATCCAAAAATCTATTTTAAAACCACCAGAACCATCAAGACTCCCATTTTTCAACCTTGTCTTGGTCTTAACAAATTCTAGGTGATCCCAGAGCCTTTTTTAGGGATTCTGATGTGATTTGAACACCATTCTTTGAGATTGAAATCCCGAATTAGAGATTCTCTCTTTTCCTTGTAAGTGGATTTCATCTCGTTGCTTCTCATGTTCTTTCTTCTATATTTCCTTGATATTTTCATGGAATATCTAAACCATTTCCATGGATCTAAACATATGATTTGATATCTAGATCTAGTATTGGGGATCTAGATCTATATTTTCAAGATCTTGATGCCTTTGATATTAATTTTGGTTTAGGGATTTAGATCCAGAGCTTGATCGAAAACGTTGTACCACTCAGATTTTGGGGATTTTCATTGGGCTATAATCTATCAATAAATCGAGGTAGGTGGTCTAAATAAAACTCCCATAGTCTTGGATGTGATATGTGAATGTGATTTTATGGATTTTCTAGCTTCCCTTGATAATTTATTTCCTAAATTAGAGTAATTAGGAATGTAAAATTGATTTGTGATTGGCTTAGTGATTAATTGATAATTTAATCATGGAACAAATGAAGGGGGGTTGACCAAATAGATATTGGTGTTTGAGATTGGTTATGGGTTGAGATACTGAAATTGAGATATTGAATTATTTGTGTTAATATAATTAATTTGGGGAAATTAATTATGAAATTATGTTTGGATATGTGAGATAATTAATTGTGAGAATTAATTATGTTCCATGATGTTGATCAAAGATAATTAATTGTGAGAATTAATTATGAAAAGTTAAGATTTGATATGGATAATTAATTGTGAATAATTAATTATTGAATAGAATGGTGTTGATTGATTAATTAATTGATGAATTAATTAATGGGTCATGTGCTTAGTTAATTGTTGAGTTAACTAATGGACTTTGAAATGTTTAACTAATTATTGGATTAGTAATAAAATGATGTGGAAAATTCTTATAAATTAAAGAATGATTAAAAGAATGAGATTTTTTTGGAGATATACATGGAGTTCTAGACTGATTAGAAGTTGGGACTTGGACATGGAATTCATCTCCAATACTTATCCAAGCTTGAGATTTTGGGTTGCTAGTCATGTTGACCTACACCAAATGAGATATGGATTGTTAAGAAATTAAACCTACACTGAATGAGATTTCGGGTTCATGACATGAAATTCTACACCAAATGAATGATAATAATGAATGATGATTCAAATGAAAACATGAAATGAAAATGGGCCTAATGTGATGAGTAAAGATTAAATGACAATGTGATAACTGTTTAATTATGCATTGTATTTATTGCTTCATAAAACCTCATACACTATCTTTTGACTGGACTTTTTTAGACACTGTTGGTGGTGGCCTACTAAGTTGTGCTCACACCCTATTTGGGTCACCTGATCGGAACCTGAGTAGACTTTTTTTTCTATGGCAGGATAAGGTAAAGGCCCTGGGATAGGTTTCTATTTGGGATTGGATCATGGGAGAGGGAACCAGACGTGCGTTGAGAACCACTTGTGATTCTTTGTATCTTTGATTTTAGTTTCATTGTAGACACTTTTCGTTCACATTGTCATATCATGTTTTACCTTTCCATTGAGTATTGTATTTTCTTGTTTTGAATATCATATGGCATGATATTGTTATTTTTATTTATACACTTCTGCACTTAGTTATTTTTGCTTTCTTTTGTTGGTGTTTTATTCTGATAAAAGAGGGTATAGTCTCCTCAATACTGACTTACCATACCCTCACTACTAGTCAGCACCCTCTAGCATATGGGTAGGTGTTCTTGAGGGCATGTGGCCAACTGACTTGGGGCGCTGTTTAGTGGCACCCGGGTCGGGACGTGACACTTTCCTTCTTCTTGAATGCTTGTACTTTTCTCATTTAATATGCTATGAGAATATTATGAAGTTTATCAAATGATATGTCTTCTCATAATTCTAGAGCTAAAACCTTTGGATCAAATCTATATATAAAATTTCTCATTAGCTTCTTCACAGTAGTAGAATCATCCAACTTCTCACCAAAACCTTTTATATTTCTCACAATATCATTTAATCTTGTAAAGTATTCATCAAAAAAAATTCATCATCCATTTTTATATCCTCAAACCTAATTCTCTATATTTTGAACTTAACTTTTTTTAATTTAATATTCCTTCATAATGGAAAATTAGTTTATTCCACATTTACTTGGTAGTTTAGAGACCCAACACTTTAGTGTATACCTTTAATGATAAAGATATCAAAATTTCATTTTGATAGTTTCCATCAACTTCTAGATTTATATAATTATCTTAATTTATATATAAATCCTAAAAAATAGGTGGGAATCCCAATATTGTTGCATCTCTCACTTACAAACCAAGAAATAAAAGTAAATAAATCATTTTATTCCTCCAGTTACGGTAGGTATTTTCATAAAAAAATAGTTATTCCTCATCTTGTTTTCACTAAATTATGATTCTCCTTTTATCATAAGGTTAAATATCTTCATAGGAGACCTTCTTTTCATACCAATTAAAGTATCCAAGGATCGGTTATGTACCACTGAGAGGGGATTGAATCATTAGTATGTTATTTTTAAAAATTATTTCTCTTTTAATTCAACCTCTGTGACTGATTAAAGTCTTGAAAATCATGGACAACCATCCAATGGAGTATAAACTATAGTATTGACCTGTAAGACTTTGGAATATTTCTGAAGCTAAGTGCTAAGTCAGTGTGAGATTTTGGGGCTCGAAGAGCCTCAGTGCAGAGATATTAAAATTATTAAATATATTCTATCACACACACACACACGGGTTCTTTGTAAATATGGAATATATCCCAAGTGGAGTCTCAAATCATAAATAATTTGGTTGAGTTTACAATGTGGTTTTTACCCTAGCTGTGACATAACGTTCGTCATTATCGGGTACTCGAATGGGTGGAAACGTTGGAGGGGTGTTAAATGGAGTTTATTGATTTAATAAAAAAATCAATAACCCTATTCCACTCCCACCCCTTATTCTCATTCATGGTATAAGGTATAGGGTCCCCCTTAAGTGACAAACAACTCAAGGTAGAACTAAAGTGTGGAGGTGTTGTCGATCCCCATTTCTGAAGTTGATCATCACTAGATCAAGTTTCAATGGCTCTTGAGCATTGTTTTGAACCCAGAGCTTCAGAATTTCACCATGAGGTATGTGTATTTGAGTTTTAAGTCTTAATATCCCTTTTTTATTTGTTTTTGTAAAGATTTAGATCCCTTTTAAAACTGTTAGTGATCCCCAAGGATTAGATCTGTGGGTTTTGGAGGAAACCGGGCATTTTGTGTAACACCCCAAGCTTCCACGATATGCTTCCCTTTGAATAATACAGTAGCGTGTGTTGTACGCAACTTCAAGTTCTAACACACACCACAACCAATAAAACTAGCTGTTATGAATAGTAGTACCCACTTTTTGAAATTTTATAAATTTTATCTTTCAAAATGGACATCATTTTTAGATTCAGAATATCGAATTTATCCTAGGGTGAAATTTTGGTATTTTTCTGAAAACTTTCAATTTTTTATGAATAGTGAAAAACACTGAGTTATAGTTTAAAACCAAATTTTTATTTAAATAATTATTTATTTTATTTAAATTTAATTAAGGTCAAAATAGATACATAATACCTATATAAGTTCAATGTAATTCATTGGAGTTAGTTTATAATAATTTTAGATATATAAAAATTTTATTGAACTTTTCACCGTCTTTTACCCACCTCCTAGGAGAATTTGGAAATTCACATAAAACTTAATTTTAAAACTTCTGTGAGTGGAATTTAAAAAATCCGAGAGACATGATTAATATCAAGGAGTAAAATTTGGTTCAATGCGATGAAAATAATTTTTGGTGAATAGTAACTTTTTACTTTTATTTACCACGGTTAAAAGTAAATAGGGTAATTAAGGGTAAAAATGATATTAATATTACCCTAACACATGTCCTAATTCTATTGGACAAGTGTATCTCGACCAAAAACAACCTTATGAATAAAATATTATCATTTAGGTCCACTTGGATTAGATTAGGACATTTATTATTATTTAATTCAAAGAAGAGTTAAAAGAGATAAAATCAAAGTTTAATAACTAAAACATTTTTAATATAGGGTTATACATAAGCTAAATTAGATTATAAATATTCAATAGAAAATTAAAAATATTTCCTACATAATATTATTTTATTTATAATTTTTAGATATTAAATAATTTAATTTATTTATGACACAATGGTGATGCAGTAATTATATAATTAATGAAATGTTAAAATAATTAATATTATAAATATCAAAATAAATGTAATTTGAGACTTTTTATGAATTCCACTAATTTTATAGGTTAATATGATATATTATTATTGGTTATATAAATTTTTTTCGAAGTAATAATGCTGTTATGAAATTATCAAAAATAAAATACCCAATAGTGTCAAAATTGACATAAAAGAGTTTTTAAAACAAATATTATATTATTAATTGATATTCTATTCCTAAAAATATAAGGTTCGTCCAAATTACTTATATAATGATATTTTCATCATTAATGGACCACTTGGGGGTTTCTTGGAGGTATATAGTAAGTTTATTAACTATATAATATAAAAATACAAAGAGACATGGTAAATGTCAAACTATTTAACTAAGAGTTAAATATATATGATAAGGTCAATATAGTGAACCAAACCTGTATAAAATCTATTGGTTGAAATTATTTCGACCCATCCCCACCTTAAACTTTAAATAATCCACTTTGGAGCCATTAGAAACCGAAAATGAATTTATTATAAAATAATATTTCTAGCTTTTCCAAAGGTGCCCCTCACCCCTCTTATAAAAGGGTACTCCCCCTTCTCTCTAATTTACACCTTCATAGAATTTTGGCTCAGCCAAACCCTACCCAAATATTCTCTCAACTTCCCTCAATTCAACCTGGAGGCCTTAGTTTGATTAGAAATCCAACCTAATGATCCCTTTTGATCAAGTCAAAAAGAAGAACCCGAAGAAGAGGTAATGTTTTCACAACCCTCTTTCAAGTTCCTTTCTTCTTCAAATTATTCTTTATTTGTTATTTCCATTCTAAAATAATAAATCCAGTATCTTTTATATACTTTGATATTATTATAAATATGGTACAACCATATTCATTATTCTATCCATCCTTTGAATGACATGTCACCATACTTGCGTATGTACGGCCTACCGTCTTCATGTCCTGGTGTAATTGTTATTAAATACATTATTATTTGGATGGGTAAGATAATGATGTGTAATTGATGTAAATAATAAATATAACATGATGATTATTCTATATATATGATATACCATCCAATTATATATTATTTTAATATTAAAAGAATGATATTGTCGCTCGTGCGTACGTACGAACAACCGTCTCCATGAACGCAATGAGATTCATTCCCCATCGTATCCATTCAAGAATAATTTTCATTTGATGGTTAAAAATAATGTTTAAAGACTTAATATCATTCTGTATATTAATAAGATACATCCCATCCATAACAAATATGGCTCACATAACAAATAATATAAAGGAGAATGAATCTGTTAACACCCGAAACGAAGATAATACTAAGATATTATTAACAAATAAATATTAAAAGATCATATATGATATCATATTAATGTATATTATTCTTGTGTAATTCAATAAAAATTATTTCACCATTATACAGGAGTCTAAACTACCCTCAACCAAGGAAAAATTACAAAGTAAGGGGTTTCTTATCTCACTTTTAATTCCGTGATATTTCCATTGTTCACCACTTATTTATTGCATGTGGTGTGTGTACTGCCCATGTTTGTATTAATTTTGTAATATACTTTAATTAATGGATATTTACATCATCTTTGTATGATCCTTCTTTCATGGTTGTATGTTTCGTAAGTTACCAAATCAATAAGGAAATTTGAAATTTCAATTTTCACTCATTCGGCTTTGCGCATACTTCATTGATTATTTTACTCCAAGATTATGTGTTGAATCAGTATTCATTTGATTATGTCATAATTTTCACTCCCCTTTCTATGGATATAATTTTGATACACATAATCACTCCATTGATAAATTCTCAAGTCATCGGTATGAACTTGATAAGAGTAATTTTAACTCAATCTCCATTTGTTGAGTTAAACATCTAATTCATTGGTGTTGTTTTTACAAGAATATGTGTGAAAGTACTTTGATTGTTTTACAGTGAATATCCAATCATATTGAGTGTATTTATAATTTTCACACATAATTATGTCGTTGATTTATCCTTAACCTAAAGATACGGCCTTTATGAGAGATTTCATCTCAATTTACATTCCATTGAGACTTCTTTGTTGTTATACACCAAATCACTGATGTATATAATGTACTTTGCCATAGTATATCACAAATACCTTTATTATCATGATATTAAAATGTTTTTATTACCTCAATTATTTTTATTCAAGTGTCTCTCTTTTGGTTAGGAACTCTAACTAAAATATCATTTTAAAATGTTTTTAAGATTTATTATTATAAATCTTTCTCATTAATATCCATGTTTTAAAAATGGTTTTAAGGATTTATTTATATGGACATCAAATTTTTAAAATTTAAATTCCTTTTAAAAGTTTCAAGGTGGTATGGGACACTTTGATTCAAAAATATATTTTAAATGGATTCTTGAAAAATAGTGTGACTTTTAAATGTTTTCAAGAAAAAGGGGAATATTTCTCTCAATAGTTTGATGATTATTTTAATCTATGTTAATATCATTCATTATTCTCGATTGAGGTTAATCTGATATAGTACAATCTTCCATATTGTATTGAATGAGTTATGTTTGACTATGGATGTTCTATTTTTATACCATTCGTGGTTGTGGTTAAATTATTGACATTTCATATGCTAGTTTTAATACGAATATTTATGTTATGTTTCAAACTTTTCATATGAGAAATGAATTGGACTTAGTAAGTGACAGGTGGAGCCCACTATAGCTCCTTGATGCATCTATAGGTCGCATGAGACAAACTAGTGTCTTGTCACAAGGCCTTGACAAAATCTTATTTGTAGTCTTGGCACGAGGCCTTGACTATGTGTTTATGATAGTCTGGCATTATGCATTCCATCATTATGAAAGTGGTTATTGATATTGCATGTGATTATTCAACTAGTATAATATCCATGTGAATAATTAAATGGAATTATTTCATTTTATCTTTTCCATATTATAATGAAGTTCAATTTTAAAAGGCTTTTTTTAGTTATACATTGCCTTAAATGTTTACTCTTATTTATGAAAGTTTCCGCTATATTTTTATCCTTACTGAGCATCTGAGCTCACCCCTTTCAATGTATTATTTTTCCCAGGATGTGAAGAAGTAATTTATGAATGACCTTTAGGGATAGTATGAGTGGATATGAAGACAAGATTGTGTTGTTGTTGTTTTTACTTTATTATGTAATGTAAGACTTATGAATATATCTAGTGTTTCCAAGACTACTAAACTAATAGGTCTTTCAAGACTTGATCTTTTGTGATCATGCCAATGTTATGTAATAATGCACCGACTCTGGGTAACTGGGGTCGGGGCATTATAGTTGGTATCAGAGGAAATTTAGTAAAAACCTTGGAAACTAGATTTAGATAAACTCTGATTAGAGCACATGGCCCTAAGAAAGACTTTGAGGATTAATATAGAAGAACTTATTAGAATTTTGGTATTGTATAGATTTTGTGAGTTTTCCAAGAAATACATCCCTGTCTAGATACGAGCAGGTAGAGGCAGCTCTAGAACAAATGTACCTAGGGGTAAAACCCAAAAACACCGCTTTGAGCTAGACTCAAACAGGAACTGGTGCATGACAACGGGCCTTGCTGCACTCTTAGTTACGACACTCCCAGGGGATATGCTTAGTATAATTTACATTTTCTTTACAAACCAATTTGAAGTATTTTAATATAAGATGAGAATAAATGACCTTGGTTAATCCTAAGGTTTTTAAAATTGAGAATATGGTTCCATGATATTATCTAAATGATTTTATGACTACTGTTACTCACACAATGATTTCTGGTTTTAGTCAATGGCTAGAGTCCAAGGAAGTCATGGTAACTTTGAGAATGATGTACAAGGTGGAAACAATGATGGAAATGAGCAAAAAAATGGAATGTTGATAGGCGTAAAAGATATCGTGTTCATGCCAAATCAGTTTTCCAAAAATATGATCAACAATATATATATTAACCAACTCCCAGACTCAACAAAGAAGAGAAATGTGATGAATGATAAGAGCTCCAGAAGTGGAGACCATGGAGAAAATAATCCTAAATTTCCATCATGCAGGAAATGTGGAAGGAGACACCCAGGAAAGTGTCTCAACAGAACAAATAAATTCTTTACGTGAAGGAAAGAAGGACATAAAGTGAAGAATTACCGAGGAAAAAGGAAGATTACTATGGAAGAAAATAAAAATGGTCCCAAAAATCCATTTACAGTCATTTGCCATAAATATAGGGGACCTGGCCATTACCCGAGTGAATTCCCTATTCTATAGGATATTTTCTTGGTCAAAGAAGAAGCTATATGGAAATAAATGGCTCGAGAAATGTTTAAATGTATTAGTGCTCCTTGTTGATGGGATTACTTTGGAATAATTTTCTCTTGTATTTGTAACCCCACAGTTTGCCCTGTGAGAATGATATTTGAGGAAGAATTATATTTTACCTTGTGGATATAGTTATAAAAAACCATTTGGTTTTATATGATCATTGGGTTTGAGGCAATTACAAGTTTTTATATTTTGGTATGAAAATGCAAGGTATGAGATAACATTTCTGGTTAAAATTATGTTATGGTTATTTTGAGGAATTTATCTCAATTTGGTAATGTTATAAAATATAGTTTTTGAAAAAGGACAACACGCAGACCGTGTGACAACATGTCACATCGAACAAAGCTATGGGAAATCGAACCCACAACCAAAGTGCGATTGGGATTTATCGCCTGCCACTGGACTACATAAAGTCACTGGTTAGTGTGACTAATTATTTTTAGTTAAATGATTTTATTGATCAATAATAAGTTGATTTTGGTTCTTATATCTTATCAAATGAATACCATTAGTATATGAAAATGATTTGGTGATTAAGTGATAAATGTTATTTTGGAAGATGTTCGCTCTGTTGGGAACACTATATGCCCAAGGAAAATAGAATACTATGGGATTTCATTTGAGGAGTAATGGTGTATTTTTATCTATGTTTTTATTGTGGATTTATAGTGATTTGGGTAATTTATGGAAATGATTAACTAATAATAGAGAATATTTGATTAGGTTAATTACTTTTAAGTATGTGACTTTAAGAGTAGTTGATGTCATTTGAAGATACAATTTAATGTGGAAGACTACATAACCAAATTCTTCTAAGTTTTGGGTTTCAATATTAGTTTGGATTATATTGAAGGATTTTAAGGACAATTGTTTATTTAATGGTATTTATTTAACTTTGGGGTATTGTTGGTTTAGTTTTAGAAATTAAGATTAGTGTTTCTTTCTCTAATGGAATAACCTTTTGGGGGATCATCATATCTTATACTAACTGTTTTGGTTTTGATTAATCTCTAAAGACAAGGTAAATATATAGTTCATCCTTCATGGATCATGTGATTCTATAGAAGTTTATTCTAGCTCTTCTAGTGTAACCATGTCTTTTTGAATACTCATCATTTAAAAAAAAATGAGTTAGTGGTATAAATTTATTAAAGAATTAAACTTTACTTAAAAATTAAGTATATCCCTTTATGTTCTTAGTCAATCTCAGAAATGAATTCCTCGTCTTTATGTAATGTAACTTAAAAAAAATGTTGTCCGTTTACTTTTCCTACTGGGAAACTAATAACCTTTTTCCCCATCACAAGTTTGTGGTTTTCTTGTTGTCAACATTCTCCTGATCATGTTTTCTATCCCTCTCCATCAAAACTTGAAACTTATTTTATCTTCTATATCCATGTTTTTCTTCATGGAATCCTAGTGTAGGCTATCTCGGGTGACCTTTGTACTTATCTATCTTTCTTTTAAAGTGATAGTTTTATTGACTCTTTTTTTGATGTGGGACTTTCCATTATATTCCCAAGCCCGATTTTAAAAATTGCAAGGATGAAATTTATTGAAGGAGGGGAGAATGTAACACCCCAAGATTCCACGGTACGCTTCCCTTTGAATAATATAGTAGCATGTGTTGTACGCAACTTCGTGTTCTAACACACACCACAACCAATCAAACTAGTCATTATGAATAGTAATACCCACCTATTGAAATTTTATAAATTTTATCTTTCAAAGTGGACATCATTTTTGGATTTGGAATATCGAATTTAGCCTATGGTAAAATTTTGGTATTTTTTTGAAAACTTTCAATTTTTGATGAATAGTGAAAAACACTTAGTTATAGTTTAAAACTGAATTTTTATTTAAATAATTATTTATTTTATTTAAATTTAATTAAGGTAAAAATAGATACATAATACCTATATAAGTTCAATGTAATTCATTGAAGTTAGTTTAGAATAATTTTAGATATATAAAAATTTTATTAAACTTTTCACCGTCTTTTACCCACCTCCTAGGAGAATTTGGAAATTCACATAAAACTTAATTTTACCGATTCTGTGAGTAGAATTTCAAAAATCCGAGAGACATGGTTAATATCAAAAAGTAAAATGTGGTTCAATGAGATGAAAATAATTTTTTGTGAATAGTAACTTTTACTTTTATTTACCATGGTTAAAAGTAAATAGGGTAATTAAGGGTAAAAATGATATTAATATAACCCTAACACATTTCCTAATTCTATTGGACAAGTTTATATTGACCATAAACAACCTTGGGAATAAAATATTATCATTTAGGTCCACTTGTATTAGATTAGGACATTTATTATTATTTAATTCAAAGAAGAGTTAAAAGAGATAAAATCAAAGTTTAATAACTAAAACATTTTTAATATAGGAATATACATAATCTAAATTAGATTATAAATATTCATTAGAAATATAAAAATATTTCATACATAATATTATTTTATTTATAATTTTTAGACATTAAATAATTTAATTTATTTATGACACAATGATGATGCAGTAATTACCTAATTAATGAAATATTAAAATAATTAATATTATAAATATAAAAATAAATGTAATATGAGACTTTTTATGAATTCCACTAATTTTCCAGGTTAATATGACATATTAGGATTGGTTATATAAATTTTTTTCGATGTAATAATTTTGTTATGAAATTATCAAAAACAAAATACCCAATAGTGTCAAAATTGACATAAAAGAGTTTTTAAATAAACTTTTTTATTATTTATTCATATTCTATTCCTAAAAATCTATGGTTCGGAAAAAGGAATTATATAATGATAGTTGTATCATTAATGGACAACTTGGGGGTTTCTTGGAGGTATATAGTATGTTTATTAACTATATAATATAAAAATACAAAGAGACATGGTAAATGTCAAACTATTTAACTAAGAGTTAAATAAAAATGATAAGGTTAATATAGTGACCCAAACCCGTCTAAAATCTATTGGTTTAAATGATTTCGACCCATCCCCACCTTAACCTTTAAATAATATACTTTGGATCCATTAGAAACCGAAAATGAATTTATTATAAAATAATATTTCTCGCATTTCCAAAGGTGCCCCTCACCCCTCTCATAAAAGGGTACTCCCCCTTCTCTCTAATTTACACCTTAAAAGCCTTTTGGCTTGACCAATCCTGCCCAAATATTCTCTAAACTTCCCTACATTCAACCTATAGGCCTTAGTTTGATCAGAAAGCCAACCTAAGGAGCCCTTTTGGTCAAGTCAAAAGGAAGAACCCGAAGAAGAGGTAATGTTTTCACAATCCTCTTTCAAGTTCCTTTCTTCTTCAACTTATTATTTCTTTGTTATTTCCATTCTAAAATAATAAATCCAGTATCTTTTATATACTGTGATGTTATTATAAATATTTTGCAACCATATTCATTATTCTATCCATCCTTTGAATGACATGTCACCATACGTGCGTACGTACGGCCTACCGTCTCCACGTCGTGGTGTAATTGTTATTCAATACATTATTATTTGGATGGGTATAATAATGATGTGTAATTGATGTAAATAATAAATATAACATGATTATGATTATGTATATATGATATACCATCCAATTATATATTATTTTAATATCAAAATAATGATATTGTCGCTCGTGCGTACGTACGGACTACCGTCTCCACGAACGCGATCAGATCCATTCTCCTTCATATCCATTCAAGAATAATTTTCATTTGATGGTTAAAAATAATGTTTAAAGACTTAATATAATTCTTTATATGAATAATATACATCCCATCCATAAAAAATATGGCTCACATAAGAAATAATATAAAGGAAAATAAATCTGTTAACACCCGAAACGATGATAATACTAAGATATTATTAACAAATCAATATTAAAAGATCATATATGATATCATATTAATGTATATGATTCTTGTGTAATTAAATAACAATTATTTCACCATTATACAGTAGGCTATCCTAGCCTCAACCAAGGAAAAAGTACAAAGTAATGGGTTTCTTATCTCACTTTTAATTTTGTGAGATTTCCATTGTTCACCACTTATTTATTGCATGTGGTGTGTGTACTACCCATGTTTGTATTAATTGTGTAATATAATTTAATTCATCGATATTTACATCATAATTTTATGATCCTTCTTTCATGGGTGTATTTTTCTTAAGTTACCAAATCAATAAGGGAATTTGAAATTTCAATTTCCACTCATTCGGCTTTACGCATACTTCATTGATTATTTTACTCCAAGATTATGTGTTGAATCACTATTCATTTTCTTATGTCATAATTTCCACTCCCCTTTCTATGGATATACTTTTGATACACATAATCACTCCATTTATAAATTCTCAAGTCATCGGTATGAACTTGATAAGAGTAATTTTAACTCAATCTCTATTTGTTGAGTTAAACATCTAATTCATTGGTGTTGTTTTTACAAGAATATGTGTGAAAGCCCTTTGATTGTTTTACACTGAATATCCAATAATATTGAGTGTATTTATAATTGTCACACATAATTATGTCATTTATTTATCCTTAACCTAAGGATATGGGCTTTATGAGAGATTTCATCTCAATTTACATTCCATTGAGACTCCTTTGTTGTTATACACTAAATCACTTTTATATGGTGTATATAATGTACTTTGACATAGTATATAATGAATCCATTTATTATCATGATATTAAAAGGTTTTTATTACCTCAAGTATTTGTATTCAAGTGTCTCTCTTTTGGTTATGAACTCTAACTAAAATATCATTTTAAAATGTTTTAAATATTTATTATTCTAATTCTTTCTCATTAATGTCCAAGTTTTAAAAATGGTTTTAAGGATTTATTTAAATGGAAATTAAAGTTTTAAAATTAAAATTCCTTTTAAAAGTTTCAAATTGGTATGGGACACTTTGATTCAAAAATCTATTTTAAATGGCTTCTTGACAAATAGTGTGACTTTTAAATGTTTTCAAGAAAAAGGGGGATATTTATCTCAATAGTTTGATGATTATTTTAATCTATGTCAATATCATTAATTATTATTGATTGAGGTTAATCTGATATAATACAATCTTCTATATTGTATCGAATGAGTTATGTTTGACTGTGGATGTGCTATTTTTATACCATTCATGGTTGTGGTTAAAGTATTGACATTTTGTATGCTAGTTTTAATATGAATTTTTATGTTATGTTTAAAACTTTTCATATGAGGAATGCATTTGACTTAGTAAGTGATGGGTGGAGCCCGTTATAGCTCCTCTATGCATCGGTAGGTCTCATGAGACAAACTAGTGTCTTGGCACAAGTCCTTGACAAAATCTTATTTGTAGTCTTGGCATGAGGCATTGACTATGTGGTTATGATAGTTTGGAATTATGAATTCCATCATTATAAAAGTGGTTATTGATATTGCATTTGATTATTCGACTAGTAGAAAATCCTTGTGAATAAGTAAATGACATTATTTCATTTTATCTTTGCCATATTATAATGAAGTTCAAGTTTAAAAGGCTTTTGTTTTAGTTATACATTACCTTAAATGTTTACGCTTATTTATTAAATTTTCCACTATATTGTTATCTTTACTGAGCATCTGAGATCACCCCTTTCAATGTTTTATTTTTCCCAGGATGTGAAGAAGTAATTTATGAATGACCTGTAGAGATAGTATGAGCGGATATGAAGACAAGATTTTGTTGTAGTTTTTTTTACTTTATTGTGTAATGTAAGACTTATGAATATATCTAGTGTTTCCAAGACTACTAAACTAATCGGTCTTTCGAGACTTGATCTTTTGTGATCATGCTAATGTTATGTAATAATGCACCGACTCTAGGTAACTGGAGTCAGGGAGTTACATTTTGGGTAGCTCGTAGGGAATTCTCATTTGAAATTCTCAATCACATGTCATGTAGTTCAGGATAATATGTTTTTTGTTCAACCTACTCAGAGAATATGGTCTTTTGGTGACTACACAACATGTACTTGGGGTACACTGTGTATATTGAGCCCAGGTTATGTGCCCGAGAGACATGGCCTGGGTATCCATGTTAGGGGACATGGTCATATAGAAGTACAAGGTTAGAAGACATGGACACAGGTTTCTATACATGGGAATGGGATGAGGACATGGTTAGGGGCCTAGGTAAGGTGATACATACCATGTATTCCATGTACATGCCTTATAAGCTCACATGTCCAGCCAATCTTTGTGGCAGAGGATGCGCCTAGTTATCCAAGTGGGGTTATTGACCATGTGGACTCCAATACATGTCGTGTATTATTATTAGGAACTTAGGCCTAATGTATCTCCTTCTTCAGGGCTAGGATTCAAGCCTATGAGTAGCATATCCTAAGCAGTTTTCAACATATAATGTAATGGTATCCTTCTTGGTGGATTTAAAGATACGATGTGGTATGATTCAAGCATGACACTATATTAGAGGTTCTTAATCATGGGTAGTGATTAGGGTGGATCACTAGAGGGATTTTAGGGTTAGTACTCATCCATTTCATCTCAAGATATGGGTCCCCCTAGACTCTTTAGTAGATCAGTGTTCCCCTATCATATTAGGGTGTGGGTCCCCTTCCCATGGTAGTGTTGTGACGTGAGGTGTGATGAGTGTGATGCTCCTTCCAGTGATGAATGACCGATACTGGAGGTTGTATTGGTTTATTAGAGAGGTGCAAGGATATTTACTCCCCTATCTTACTAGGTCATGGATTTCTCTTACCTCTTGGATTGATAGAGATGGATCTCCCCCATAGTGGGCGCAAGTCCTCTACCCATGGAGTAGTTCTCCCAGGATTGGTACTCCCCTGAAGAACTAGGGTAAGGGTCCCTATATCATTTGAGTTGATGAAGACAGAGATACCCTATCATATTAGGGCATGTACCCTCCATACTAATTGTGTAGATAGATTAAATACTCCCATGTGGTACTAGGGTGTGGTTCTTCTATCCATGGAGTTGGTACTCCCCTATCATACTAGGGAATAGGTCCTCCATATGTGATGTCCTAGAAGAGTTGGTACTACCCTGTCGTACCCGGGTTTAGGTCCTCTATTCTGAGGTAGGTGCTCCCCTATCTTGTCAGGGTGATGATCCCCCATTATAATCATAAAGGTTGAGATGTTACTCACCCACATGAGGTTTGGGTTCTCAATCTATGAAGTGGAACTCCCCCAACTTTGAGTCACAATGTAGAGTGGGTCCTCCATTGGAGTTGGATCTCCCTTAGCTATAGAGAAAAATTATGAGGAGAATGAACTTCCACATGTTATTTGTGATACCTAGTTAGTATTTAGTTCTACCTTGATTTGGTGAGGTTCAGGCCTCTCCCTGAGATAGCTAGGCTAATCGAGGTGTGTTCTGGTGGTTTCATTTGATAGTGGTACCCTCCTTCGAAGCAGGTTAGATGCTTTTCTTGTTTTGGTGGGCTTGTATTTTTCCCTTTTTTGTATTTATAGTACTTATTCTATACTCTGATTTTGAGATAGTTGTATTCATGCATTTTTTTATTCCGAATTATTTATCTCTACACTATTTCATGGAGATGTATATGGGTGTGTTCATACAGGTACCATAAGTTAAGGCCTCCCATATGTTTGATATTTCTTCTCAGTGTTGGTCGCTAGAACCTGGCTTATTAGAGGTAGGATTAGGGTATTTGTGGCTTGGGACCCAGTAGGTCAGGTCATGACAGAGTGGTATCAGAGTAGGTCATTCCTTATGACTGAAGTTAGTGAGTTTGGTTTAGGATTTATGAAAATAGTGTTTAAGTGTTTTGAGTTCAGCTTTCAGGATAGGGAATCTAGTTTTGGTGCGTCAGTTGACATATCCAATCACCAAGACTCTAATAACCTAATTTTTGACTCAGTACATTAGGGAACTATTCATATTGAAATATTGGTACATACATTATATAGGGTTGGGTTGTGGGTTCCATGCCCTTCTTGATTCAACTCCCCAAATATATTCTTTGAATGTGGCATGTCTTGATTCTATTTCAGGATGTCGCCATAATGACATCTAGATAGGGTTACATAGTGGGATTGTGTGATAATCCTCCCAGTGGTGAGGCTTCAGTGCATATCCTTAGTCATGAGGCAATACCTCTGGGTGGTCCGCTAGTTGAGCCACCACCCGATGAGGATTAGGTTAAGCTGATAGTTTAGGCTAAAGATGTGTGTAGTCTAAGTGTGCTACATGACTTTTAGATGAAAATACCTCCAAATTATTGGGGTGAGCTAGACCCCTAGGTAGATGATGACTAGATTGATTTATTCATTCTTGTTTTCCACCTTGTGAGGACACCTCCCAATCAGATGGTGGTCCTAACAGCGAGTATTCTATAGGGCTTGGCTGAGAGATGGTGGATTCTAGTGACATAGACCCATGATGAGATTATTCTAACATAGATGGAGTTTGATAATCTCTTTAAGGAAGTTTTTTATCTAGACACATTGAGATTGGTGTGAATTCAAGAGCTTTTGCAGCTTTGATGGGGTATCATTTCCATGGAAGAGTACTCAATGAGGTTCATAAACTAGTCATGATACTCCATGGATATGGTTCAGGATCCATTTTTCAGAGCATGGACATTTGATTAGGGATTCCACAGATAAATTTGTGTAGATGTGGTATCCTTGTTCCTTCCCTATTATATAGGGGTACTGGAGTGATCTTTGGTGATAGAGATATTCCTTGTGGAGGGTCAAGAAGATGGGGTCATTAGTTGTGATCATGGGGCTGAGTCGTCTATAATAGCCAATAGATGACAATTTATAGGATCACAACATAGGAGGAACACCCATGCCCAGACTCATACATGTGATTTTGTAGCACATGAGTCGTGTTAGGGATCTGGTCAATCGTAGGAGAGGTGGTGTTATACATGTGATAGATAGGGACATATTGTATGATATTGTCCAACCTGTCATGCTGCTAATAGGGAGATGGTCAATAGACCACACTAACAGAGGAAATTTCTATAGAATAGACTTCCTTGTGATAGAGAATGTATTGAAGTATTAGGGATAGTAGTAGGACATGGAAGATGATTAGAGATCTTTCCACCACCACCCCCAGGTGGTCCGTACCAGGATCAGGGAACTAGAAGATGGGGGAAAGGATAACTAAAGGTTGTAGTGGCCTATGACCCGGAGGCTTTGAGGATGATTAGAGGTACACTCTATGCCATTTCTACTTTTTCAGTAGTATTAATAAACATTGTTGTGAGGTACTCTATTCTTTACACTTCTTTCTTGAGGCTTATCCAAGGTGATGTGGGGCATCGGTAGAGGCATGTGATAGTGTTTTTTTATGTAGCTTCAGAATCATGAGAAAGATGAAAATTTCCACCCACTAAGAATATTTCTTGTGACATGATGCAAAACCATGAAGGAAATTTAGTGCTAACCAAAGTTGATAGTGTTTAGGTGTAGAGGATGAGTTCCTTTAACTTGTGTGTTTGGGGAAGTGATGCATGTTTGAGTGTTGGAGCAGGCCCTAGAGTTACCAGTGGATCCCTTATGATCAACCCTTATGTTAGAGGATCCTAAAGAAAGGATTATTGACCAAAATCTTCTATAAACAATTTGAACTAACTCTGGGAGGATATTTTCTCACATAGGACCTTTCTGTAGCGGTAGAGTGAGTCCTTATAATGTTTCATCAATGTGGATTTTTTTTCTATCATCCACGCTTAGATGGTTTCCAATGGTGGATGTGGAATTTTTGCTATATTTTGGGATGGAGTTCCTCATTTTTGTTTTATTTAACCTAGGACAAACAAGATGAGCTCTGGTGCAGGTAGATATAGCCTACTTTTACCATGTGTCTACTCTAACCCTTGAAGTAGTGGTGCTGTGAGATTTTAGTTTCCTATAGTGTTTGTGTAATTGAGGTTGTCTTCCCAAGTATGTTTCCATTTTTCAACCCCATTAAGAGCTTTCTTCTAATTTGAATGGCACCCAAGCACTGCTTGATATTTGCATTGGCATATCAATCGAATCCTATAGATCTTGGTTAGCTATGATGTAGTTAGAATTATAAAATCAGAGGGCTTGGTGTGTTCTTGTGTGGCCCTATATTATTTTCTGGTACCCTCATATGCTCATAATCAGAGTTATATGCGAGACGCTTTAATTTTACATGGTACATTTCATCCATGGGTGGATGAGAACTACTAGGCTATGTCGGTAACTATGTTAGGTTAGTGAGGCGATGTACTGCTAGACCCTATGACCATATATGGACTGAGTGCTTGGTGTTTTCCACCTTTTGCAGCTGAAGAGTCATGTACATGATTTTTTGCATGATTTAGACCTGGTTTGAGATTTATTTTGGGTATAGTGTCCTTTGAGGTTACTGTAAGTGTGTGTTTGTAGATAGCATAGAAACCCTTTGTTGCGATCACTAGCATGGGAGTACCGGTTGAGAGCTCAGTTTACCCCTTGTGCCTAGTCTTTCAATTTTTGGGGATAAAAATCCTTAAGGTGGGGTGATTTTAGTGACTCTAGTTTTGACCTGTAATACTTTGGAATATTTCTAGGAATATTTATGAAGCGAGGCACTTGGTCGGTGTGGGATTTTGGGGCCTGTAGAGCCTTGGTGCAGTGATATTAAAAATATTAAACATATTATAGCATGCACATTCAGTTTCTTTGTAAATGTGGGATAAATCTCGAGTGGAGTCTTGTATTTGAAATATGATACCACAATTAAGTTCAAAATGAGAGTTTAACCCTACACACGACATAAAGTTTGTCATCATCAGGCACCCAGCTGAGGGTGAACATTGGCGGGGTGTTAAATGGAGTTTATTGATTTAATAAAAATTAAATTAATAAACCCTCTTCCCCTTATTATCATGAACAGAAGAATGGATAGGATCCCCCTTGTATGACAGATGACTCAAGGTTAACCAAAGTGTGGAGGTGTCATTAATCCTCATTTCTGATGCTGATCATCACTAGATCAAACTATAGTGGCTTCCAAGCATCGTTCTGAACCCAAAGCTTTGGTGTTTCTCTATGTGGTATGATGATTTGAGTTTTAAGTCTTAATCCCCTTTTTATTTATTTTCTAAGATTTTAAATCCCTTTTACAACTACTAGTAATCCCCTGGGGTAGATCTCTAGGTTTTAGAGGAAACTAGGGAATTTCGGGTGGCTCATAGAAAATTCCCATTTGGAATTCCTGATCACACAATGTGTCGTGCAGGATCACACATTGTGTGTTATTCCCATTTTGGGAAGATGATATTTTTGGGACTATATTTCATGTAGTGAACTCAGGTCATGTGACCTAGGTACATGTATAGGGTACCATGTCAAAGGAAATGGCCATGTGGAAGTACACGGTGAGAAGACATGGACATAGGACGTCATACATGGGAACAAGATGAGGACATGTTCAGGGGCCCTAGTGAGGTGATACATGACATGTACACCATGTACACACCATGTAATCTCACATGTCCAGCCAATCCATGTGGAAGAGCACACTGACAATGGTCCAAGTGGGGTCACACACTGGGAGGAACCTAGTGCAAACCGTGTATTGTTCTTGGGAACTTATTCCTAGAATATCTCCTTTTTTGGGGCTCATATTTAGTCCTACAAGTAGCCTATATTGATAATTTTTTCACATAGAACATGATGGTATCTTTAATGATCTATTTGGAGATACAATGAAGAATTATTCAAGAACTGTTCTTTATTAGCAGTTCCTAATCATGGGTAATGATCAAGATGGATCACTAAAGAGATTTTGGGGTCGGTACCCTTCCTTGTATTCTTAGGATGTGGGTCCCCCTAGACTCTTTAGTCCAATAGAGTAGTGTTCCCCTATTGTATCATGGTGTGGGTCCCCTACCTCTATTATAGTTGTGATGTGAGGTGTGATGAGTGTGATGCTTCTTCCAGTAACACATGACTGATGTTAGAGGTCAGATTGGTTTATCAGAGAGATGCATGGATAGGTACTCCCCTATCATAATAGGGTATGGGTTTCCCTTACCTATCTGATCAGTAGATAAGGAACTCCCACAACGTAGGTGTAGGTCCTCTACCCATAGATTAGTTATCCTAGGGTTGTTACTCCCCTCAAGGACCTGGGTGTGGGTCCCCCATATCATTTGTACAGATGGAGATGAATATCCGTTTTCATATTAGGTCAATGGACCTCGATACTCATTGCTCAGATAGATTCAGTACTCCCCAGTGGTTTTAGGGTGTGGATTCTCTATCCATGGAGTCGGTACTCCCCTATCGTACCCGGGCGCGATTCTTCCATATGTGATTTCATGGAAGATTCGGCACTCCCCTATCATACTAGGGTGCGGGTCCTCTATTATGGGGTTGGTACTCCCCTATCATGTTAGGGTTCGGGTCATCCATTGCGATCATACAAGTATAGGTAGAATTTCCCAACAAACAGGGTGTGGGTCCTATATCTATTGAGTGGAAATCCTCCGTCTTTGAGTCGCATTGGGGATTTGGGACTCCAATGGAGTTGGAGCTCCCTCGGTGCAGTGATATTAAGAATATTAAATATATTCTATCACACACACGTAGTTTCTTTATAAACAAGTAATAAATCCAGAGAGGAGTCTCTAATCATAAATATTAGACTTTTTTGAGTTCAGAATATAGGTTTTAACCTAGGTGTGACATAAATTTTTTATCATCGGGAACCTTGTTGGGGGCGAACGTTTGATGGGTGTTAAATGGAGTTTATAGATTTAATAAAAATTAAATCAATACCCCTATATTCTCATGCATGGTAGAATGGATAAGATCCCCCTTGTGTGATGGATGACTCGAGGCCGAATCAAAGTGAGGAGGTGTCATTTATCCCCATTTCAAATGATTATTGTCACTGGATCAAGCTGCAACGGCTCACAAGCATCATTCTGAACCTTAATCTTTGGAATTTCTCCATGAGGTAGGAATATTTAAGTTTTAAGTCTTGACCCCAACCCCCTTGATTTGTTTTTTAAGGATTTAGATCCCTTTTACAATTTCTAGTGCTCCCTGGTGGTAGATCTGTGGATTTTGGAGGAAACTGAGGCATTTTGGGTAGCTTGCAGGGAATTATCATTCAGAATTTCTAATCACATAGTGTGTAATGTAGTATAACACATTGTGTGTTATTCCTGTTCAAGTAATATGGTCTTTTGGGACTAAACTCCATGTATTAATTCTAGTTCATGTGGCTGAGGGACATGGTTAGGGTAGCTGTGTTGAGGGACATGGTCATGTGGAAGTACACAGTCAGAAGACACGAACGTGGGGTTTCATACATAGTCACAGGTTGAGGACATGGTTAGTGTTACATGTGAGTAAAGACATGACATGTACACCATGTACATTCCTTGTAAGATCACATGGTCATCCAATCCATGTGGCATAGGACAAGACTAGTTGTCCAAGTGGGGTCACAAACCGTGTGGCCCCAATACATGCTATGTACTATTCCTGGTAACTTACTTCTAATGTATCTCCTTCTTCAGGGCTAGGATTCAGGATTGTGATTAAATTATCTTGAGTAGTTTTCCGCATATAACACAATGGTACCCTTCATGGTGGCTTGGAAGATATGATTCAGTATGATTCAAGAACAAAACTGAATTAGTAGTTCTTAATCATGGGTAGTGATCAGGGTGGATCACTAGGGAGATGTCGGGGTCAATACCCTTCCATTTCATCTTAGGATGTGGGTCCCCCTAGATTATTTAGGCTTGTAGAATGGTGCTCCCCTTTATATCAGGGTGTGGGTCCCCTACCCATGGTAGTGTTGTGATGTGTGGAGTGACGAGTGTGATGCTCCTTCCAATGATGCATGATTGATGTTATAGGTCATATTGGTTTATTAGATATATTCACAGATAGGTACTCACCTATCATACTAGGGAATGGGTTTCCCTTACCTCTCAGATAAGTTGAGACGAAACACCCCCACAATGGGCATGGGTCCTCTACCCATGGAGTAGTTCTCCCAAGTTCGGTACTCCCCTAACAGACCAAAGTACTTATCCCCCATATTGTGTGTGCATATGGAGATAGAGATACCCTAGTTTATTAGGGCATGATCCCTCCATAATCATTATGTATATAGTCTCAATACTCCCCCTATGGTGTTAGGGTGTGAGTCCTCTATCCATAGAGTTAGTATTCTCCTATCATACCAGGGCGCAGGTCCTCCATACGTGATGTCCTGGAAGAGTTGGTACTCCTCTGTCATACCAGGATGTGGGTCCTCTATTCTGGGGTAGGTACTCCCATGTCTTTTCAGGGTGATGGTCCCTCATTATGATCATAAATGTAGAGACAGAACTCCCCTACACACATGGTGTGGGTCCTCAATTTATATAATGGCACTCCCCTATCTTTGAGTCACAATGGGGAGAAGGTCCTCCACTGTAGATGGAGATCCCTCAGCTATAGAGAATAGTTGTGAGGAGTGGGCCCCTCCACATTTTATTTGTGATACCTATTTAGGATTTATTTCTCCTTCGATGTGGTGAGGTACATGCCTCTACCTACGAGTACTATAGAGGTTATGAGGGATGCTTAGAAGTTAGTACTCCTTAAACTATGAGACAATGCTGAGGTGTAGGTCCCTCCTTATTCTCTCTTTAGAGAGGTTTCATGGGGTTCATGGGCTAGAGTAGTGATTCCTAGATTGTGTGCAGTGTATTGGGGCATTCCTCTCTATTTGGGTTTCTATGAGCTTGCGTAGGGAGTAATATAGTGGTGATAGGACCTATGGTGATGAGAACTAAATTTGGATCCTCAGAGCAGTTCCTGATAGAGAATGTTCTCACAGATGTTCCATTTTGGATGGTAGGGATTATGGAGTATGATCTTTTAGATGTGAATTACCTTTGATCCTTGAGTAGAATCTTGTAGCTGACTATGAGGTTAGAACCTCATGAGACTTAGAGTCTGAGATGAGTATATCTAGGTGTATTCTAGGATAACTTGAGGTGATGTCACATATCTTTTTTGACAGTCCATATGGTAGAGATTACTACCCAAGTATATTTGATAATCGATTGAGATGGAGTTTCTATATCTTCTAGGTTACCACCTCTAGCTGGGTTGAGTAGATTGTTTCCTTTCAATTTCCCCCTCTTATTTTGGGGTTTTTGGGGTGCCTTACGGGTATTGTTATACTCAACCCTACATAGAATTTAACTATATATGTCATGTATTTTTTAGATGATAGGATTATCAATGTAGTCCTAGGATGACCTAGAGCAGGTAGATCTTAGAGAGCGAGACTAATCGAGGTGTGTTCTAGTGATTTAATTTGATAGTGGTCCCCTCCTTCTGAGCAGGTTAGACGCTTTTCTAGTTTTTGTGGGATTGTATTTTTTTCCTTTTTGTATTTATAGTAATTTTTTTATACTATAATTGTGGGATATATGTATGCATGAATTTTTTTTATTATGTCTTATTTATCTATACACTATTTCATAGATATGTATGTGGGTGTGTGCATACAGGTACCATAGGCTAAGGCCTCCCATATGATTGATATTCCTTCTTAATGTTGGAATCCATCACCTAGATTATTGGAGGTAGGATTAAGGTTGACAAGGCTTGGGACTCAATGGGTCAGTTCATGACATAGTGGTATCAAAGCAGGTTCTTCCTTAGGACCAAAGTTAGTGAGTTTTTTCTAGGATTTATGGCGACAATGTTAAAGTGTTTTGAGTTCATATTTCAGGATAGGGAATCTAGTGTTGGTGCTTCGATCAACATATCTAATCACGAATAATATGATAACCTTCTTGTTGACTTGGTACATTTGGGAACTAGTCATAGGGAAATGTTGTTACATGCATCATATAGGACAGGGTTGTGAATTCCATGTCCTTCTTGATTCATCTCCCAAGATATATTATTTTACTGTGGAAAATATTGATTCTCTTTTAGGATGTAACCAAGATTACATATAGATAGGTTTCCATAGAGATATTGTGATGATGATCCATCTAGTGATGAGGCTTCATTGTATAGCCCTGGTCTTAAGGCAGTACCTTTAGGTTGTCCACCTATTAAGCCATCGCCCATTGAGCAACAGGTCATGTTGGTAGTTTAGGTTAAGGATGAGTGCAGGCTGAATGCACTACATGAGTTTCAAAGGAAAATATATCCAAGGTATTTGGGTGATATAGACCCCCAGGTAGATGATGATTGGCTTAAGGTAGTCATGCATGTTTTCCACCTTGTGATAACACCACCTAATCATATGGTGGTCCTACCAATGAGTCTTCTGTAGGGGTCAGCTAAGAGATGGTGAAGTTTGGTGATGCAGACCTATAAAGAGATGGTTCTTACCAAGATGGAGTTTTGATATCTCTTTAGGGAAGTTTTTATCTAGACACATTGAGATTAGTTCATATCCAATAACTGTTACAACTTTGAAAGGGTATCATGTCCAAGGAAGAGTACTTAGTGTGGTTCATGGACCTATTATGATACTCCATGGATATGGTTTTGGGTCTTTTTTTCAGAGCATGGACCTTTTAGAAGGGCCTCCACTAATACATCTGAGTATATGTGGTCTCCTTGTTCATTCCCTCTTATGTGGGGGTACTAGAGTGAGCTATGGTGATAGAAAGCTTCCAAGAATAGGGTCGAGCATATGGGGTTATTAGTAGTGATCATGGGGCTAAGTTGTCTATAGTAGCTAGAAGATGATAGTTGATAGAATCATAGTGTAGGAGGCACACCAATGCCCAAATGTAGATACATGATTCTGTAATACATGAGTTGTATCAGGGATCTAGTTAGTCTAAAGAGAGGTGGTGTTATGCTTACGATGGACAGGGACATATTTCATGATATTTTCCAACCCACCATGCTGCTAAGAGGGAGAGGGTAAATAGACCTCCCTAGTAGAGGCAATGTCTGGAGAATTAATTTCCTCATGATGGAGAAAATAGTGGAGGAGTGAGTAGAGAGGAAGGATGTGGAATATAGTTAGAGATGTTTCCACCACCACCCATATGTGGTCTGTACTGGGATTAGGGAGTTGGTGGAAGGGGAACGGATAGAAATAGGACATAGAGTCATGTGACCTAAAGGCTTTAAAGATGATTATAGTTACACTATGTGTCCTTTGAATTTTTTTACTAGTATTAATATACATTTTTGTGAGGTACTCTATTATTTACACTTCTTTCTTGAGGCTTATCCAGGGTGACATGTGGAGTTGGTAGAGGCATGTGATAGTGTTTTCTAATGTAGATTCAAAATCATGAGGAAGATGAAAATTTCCCACACTAATAATATTTCTTATGAAATTATGAAAAACCACATAGGTGAGTTAGTTCCACCCAAATCATATAGTGTTGAGGTGTATAGGATGATTTTCTTTTACTTGTGTGTTTGGGGAAGGGTTGTGAGTTAGAGTGTTGGAGCAGGCCCTGGAGTTACCAGTGGATCCCTTATAATCAACCCTTATGTTGGAGGCTCCTATAGAAAGGATCATTGACCACACTCTTCTATCAATAGTTTTAACTGACTCAGGGAGGAGAGTTCCTCACATAGTACCTTTATGTAGCGGAAGAGTGAGTCCCTATGATGTTTCCAAAGTGTGGATTTTTTTTCTATAATCCATGATTATATGGTTTCCATTGGTGTGCGTGGAAGCATTTCTAGATTTTAGGATGGATTTCCTTCTTTATGTTGGAGTGTTTGTAGGCTGAACAACATGAAATCTGGTGCAGGTAGATACAGTCAAATTTTACAAGTGGATAGTCTAACCCTTTGAGAAGTGTTTCTATGAGATTTTAGTTTACTGTGATAGTGGTGGAGTTTAGGATGTCTTCCCTAGGATGTTTTAATTTTTCCTCTCCACTGAGAGCTTTCTTCTACTTCAACTGGTACCCAAGGACTACTCGATATTTTTTTTGTCATATCGATTAACTCCCATGGATCTTGGTGAGATATGGTGCAATTAGAGGTATGAAATCAGAGGGTTTGGTAAGACCTAATGTGTTTGATTGGGTATCCCTATATTTTTCATTGGTACCCTTATGTTCTTAGAATCAAATTTATATGTGAGATTCTTGAGTTTGACATGTAACATTTCATCCATAGGTGGATAAGAACTTCTAGGTTACATCAGTATCTATGTTATGTTACTGAGGTGATGTACCTATAGACCCTATGACCACAAATGGAATGGGATCTTGGTGTTTTCCACCTGTCATGGATGAAGAGACATGTGCATGATTTATTGCATGATTTAGACCTTTTTTGAGTTGGACATTGGGTGTGGGGGCCTTTGAGGTACCCCTAAGTGTGTGTTTGTAGATAGCACGAAAACCCTTTGTTGAGATCACTAGTATGGGAGTCCCAGTTGAGAGATCAATTTTCCCCTTGTGCCTAGTCTTTCACTTTTCAAGGATGAAAATCATTAAGGTGTGTAGAATTTAGCGACTCTTGTTTTGACCTATAAGACTTTTTATATTTCTAGAAATATTTATGAAGCCAGGAGTTGAGTCAGCATGGGATTCCATGGCCCGGAGAGCCTCGATGCGGTGATTTTAAAAATATTAAAAATATTTTAACATGTGAACATTGTTTATTTATAAATGTGGAATAACTCTTAAGTGTAGTCTTAGATTAGAAATTTGAAACTGTGGTTGAATTCAAAAATATAGGTTTTACCCTATTCCCATCATAATTTTTTTCATCATCGGGCACCCAGTCAGGGGTGAATGTTGGCAGGGTGTTAAATGGATTTTAATGATTTAATAAACATTAAATCAATAAACCCTCTCCCCTTTATTATTATGCATGGAAGAAGGGAGATAATCTCCCTTGTGTGGTAGATAACCTGAGGGAAAACCGAAGTGAGGAGGTGTTGTTGATCCCCATTTCTAGCACCGATCATCACCAGATCGAACTAAAGTGGCTCCTAAGCATCATTCTGAACCCAAATCTTTGGTGTTTCTCCATGTAATAGGAGGGTTTGAGTTTTAAGTTCTAATCCCCCATTTGATTCATTTTTTAAGGATTTAAATCCCTTTTATGACTATTAGTAATCCTCTAGGATTAGATATGTGGGTTTTGGAGGAAAATGAGGCATTTCAAGCTACTCATAGGGAATTCCCATTTGGAATTCTCAATCACACGATGTGTAGTGCAGAAGTACACACCGTGTGTTCTTCACATTTGGTGAAGATGATGTTTTTGGGACTACACACCGTGTAGTGATCCCAAGTTGTGTAACCTTGGAACATGGATAAGGTACTATGTTAACAGACATGTGGATGTGGAAGTATATGGTCAAAAGACATGGACATGGGGTGTCAGACACGGGCATGGGTTGAGGACATGTTCAGGGGCCCCAATGAGGTGAGTCACACTGTGTACACCATGTACACACTATGTAATATCACATGTCCAGCCAATATATGTAGAATATGAAATGGATAATTGTCTAGGTGGGGTCACACATATCATGGACCCCATTACACACTATGTATTGCTCTTCAGAACTTTGTCCTAGCATATATCCTTCTTCAGGGATCATATTTAGACTAACGAGTAGCCAATACTGATCATTTTTCAACGTAGATCATGATGGTATCCTTCATGGTGGATTTTGGATATACAATGCATCATGATTCAAGAATGATGCTTCATTATAGGTGCCTAATCATAGGTAGTGATTAGGGTAGATCATTGGAGGGATTTCAGGGTTGGTACCCTTGTATTCTCAAGATGAAGGTCCCCCTAGACTCTTTAGGATAGTAGAGAAGTGATCCCCTATCGTATCATGGTGTGGGTCCCCTACCCGTGGAAGTGTTGTGATGTAAGGAATAATGAGTGTGATGGTCCTTCTAGTGACTTGTGACCAATGCTGGAAGTCAGATTGGTTTATCAAATAGATGTACGGATAGGTACTCCCCTAATGTACTAGGGTGAGAGCTTCCCTTACCTCTTGTATTAGTTGAGACAGAACTCCCCCATAGTGGGTGTGGGTCCTCTACCCATGGATTAGTTCTCTTGGGGTCAGTACTCCCCTAAAGGACCAGGGTACGGGTCCCCATATTATTTGTGCAAATGGAGATGAATCTCCCCTATCATATCAGGCCACGAAACCTCCATACTCATTGTGAAGATAGATTTGGTACTCCCTTTTGGTTTCTAGGTGTGGGTTCTCTATCCATGGAGTTGGTACTCCCCTATCGTACTAGTGTGAGGTTCCTCTATATGTGATGTCCTGGCAGATTAGGTACTCCCCTATAGTATCAGGGTATAAGTCCTCTATTCTGGAGTCAGTACTCCCCTTTTGTGTCAGGGTTTGGGTCCCCCATTGTGATCATATAGGTATAGATAGAAATCACCTATACACAGGGTGAGGTTCGTATATCAACAAAGTGTAACTCCTCCATATTTGAGTCATGGTAAGGAGTAGTTCCTCCACTAGAGTTGGAGCTCCCTCAGCTGTAGATTTCATTTGTGAGGAGTGGCCCCCTCCACTTTTTATACATGATACCTGGTTAGGAGTTAGTGCTCCTTCAACATGGTGTGGTGCGGGACTCTCCCTAGGGGTACTATAGAGGTTATAAGGGATGGTTAAGAGTTATTACTCCCTTTTCCATAGGGAATCACCAAGGTTTGTGTCCCTCCTTACTCTCTCTTTAGAGAGGATTCACATGGTTCATGGGCTAAATTAGTGCTCCCTCTACTATGTGTAGTGGTGAGGGGTGATCATTTCTAGTTGGGTTCTCATAAGCTTGTGTGTGACTAAATACAATGGTGATAGGACCTCTAGTGTTGGGCACTACATTTGGATCCTAAGAGAAATTCCTAATAGAGAATTTTATCACAAATGTTCTATTTGGAATGCTATGGCTTGTGGAGTGTGATCTCCTAGATGAAAATTACCTTTAATGCTCAAGTAGAATCTTATGGATGGCTATGAGGTTGGGACCTCATGAGACTTAGAGTCTAAGATAAGTATATCTAGGTTTATTTTGGGATACCTTGTGATGATGTCACATATCTTGTTTGACAGACCATTTGGGTAGAGTTGAATAGCCATGTATAGTCGAGGATTAGTTGAGATGAATTTCCTCTCTCATCTTGGTTACCTCCTCTGGCTAGGTCAATCATACTATTTCCTTTGAGTTTCTCCCTTTTATTTTGGTTTTTTGGGGTTCCTATAGGGTATTGTTAAACTCACACCTACATGGGATTTTCCCACACATGTCATGTATTGTGCAGATGATGGGCCTATTGATGGAGTTTCAGGAGGAGTCAGAGCAGATGGAGATTAGAGAGAAAGACTGACCAAGGTGTGTTATGGTGGTTTCATTTGACAATAGTCCCCTCCTTCTGAGCAGGTTGGACACTTTTCCATTTTTTCTAGGAATGTATTTTTTCCTTTTTTGTATTTAAAATACTATTGTTGTACTATGATTGTGGGATAGATGTATGCTAGCATTTTTTTATTCCAAATTATTTATCTCTACACTATTTCATGGAGATATATATTGGTGTGTGTGTAAAAGTACCATAGGATAATGCCTCCCATATGTATAATATGCCTTCTCAGCATTGGTCGCTTTCCCCAAGCCTATTGGAGGCGGGATTGGGGTAGTCGTGGCTCGGGCCCCAGTGTGTCAGGTCATGACAAATGGACTAACTCAAATGTATTTTCACGCCACCTCACTTTCTCAACCTTATGGTATGTGATAATTTTATGAATACAAAATCATGTGATCACTTATCTTGATCACATGACACTTCACTAGAAAGACACTCAACAATTCCAAATTCTTCATACGATGAAAGTTATAAGTGATGGGATCTTCTTAAGATGGGAGTTACATTTCTCTTTATATGAAAACATTATGTAACGAGTCAAATATTCATGTGATGATTTGAAAGACTTATATTGTTAAAAGTATCACATGCATGAAATAAAATGATTAAATTTATGTTGTTAAGGCGATCAACCATGTCTTATCATCTAGGATCAATCACTAGAGATGGTTAGGATCAGTGATCATCAGTTGTCTCAAATGTACACATATTATCTTTGAGAACTAAAGGTTGAAGATTAACCTTCAGTTGTGATCGAATGACTCAAATTAAAGAGATCATATGATCATGATTCTAATATATGTTTTCAAATGGATGAACAATGTAGCATGCAATTGAGCCCCACATCGAATATTTCTTCACCTTGACTCTCATTAATAATATTTTATGTTCATGTTGCTTCTCAAGCTGACACTAGGGTTGGTTCATGAACACATTCTTCACCCATGGGATTCATGGGTTGTGCCTCCCTATATAGGCCCACTCACCCACCTCCATACACACCCTCACATGAGTTCTCTTGCATACACTATTCCCACAATGATCTCCTACCACCACTTCCATGTTATGGTCAATCCAAGTTCCCGCCTCAGTAGTGATTATACATGGGTCCCATAGATAGCTAGTTAGCTGGCATATTTTTTAATAAAGGCCAATAAAAATGTTATAAAAGTTATTCAACATTAATTCCATGATGACTTTATCATCAAATATATTATTATATAAATGTTGTAAACAATGTATACTTATCCTAGTTCAATTGGAACATTTATTTGACAATATTAATGGTTCAACATTCATGATAATTAATTTAAGTATGTTTTCATAACAATCTTTATAATCACTTAATCATTTTTTCTTAACTATCCTCATCATCACTTCATCACTAACATATTAACATCATCTTCACATCAAGTCAATCATCCTTATTGACAAAAATGCAATTAAACTCAAAGGGAACATTACAAATGAGTCTTTATATTTATTGTATTTTCTTATAGACCAATCATGATTATTAGAAGACCGTCTATCTTCCAACTCACTACTTATTGATGAAAATTATTCCATTTATCTACTCATTGTTTTTTTATTCTTAGAAGTAAAACTCTTCTTGTGCTTTTTTCACTTCCTATTCCGGGACTTCTTATCCTCTTCATCTATGTCATTGTCAATATCCTTCTTATTTAGATAGTTACTAGAAAAATGACCACTGTTGTGGAAATTCCAACACTTTGGTTATTTACCTTTTATATTCCATTTGTCTATTTTGAAATTTTTTTAAATAAGTCCATCATTTGATTGAATTCCTATTCAACTTCCTTATCCTCATAATCACTTGACTATGGTTCTTGTTTTGCTCTAGCTTTACCTTTTTTCATAGTTTAAATGGATATCTCATATATTGACTTATTCTTGAATGCTAGTACTTTTCTCATTTCATATTCTATGAGAATATTATTAAGTTCATCCAATGATAGATTTTCTTGGTATTCTAGAGCTGAAAACTTTGGATCAAATGTATCTAGGAAATTTCTCATTAACTTCTTCATGATAGTAGAATCATCCAACTTCTTACCAAAACCTCTGATATTGATGAAAATCTCATTTAATATTGTAAATTAGTAATCAATAGTTTTATAATAGGCCATTTTGATATCCTCAAACTTTCTTCTCCATATTTTCAATGTATCATCTTTTACTTTAATATTGCCTTCATAAATGCTTCTTAGTTTATCCTAGATCTCCTTCTAGGTTTTGATACCCATAACTTTAGTGTATACATTTTCTAATAAATATATAAAGATTAAATTTTGATCCTTTCCATCAACTTAAAAGTTCATCTTTTCAGTTTTAGTCCTAGAAACATCCTTAGTAATAGGTGGGAAGCCCACTTTTATTGTATCTTTCACTTCTAGGACAAGTGATAGAAGGTAAATAAGCATCATATTCCTCTACTTGTGGTAGTTCTTACCATCAAAAGTAAATATTTTTTATCTATTAATCAAATTAAAATTATTTATTTCTCAGAAACTTATTATATGTTTAGATGGAACCATACTCAGATACCAATTGAAGTACCCAAGGATCAATTAGGTACCACTGAGAGGGGGATAAATTAGTGGTACACTGTTTTAATGAATTCTTGCTCTTTTAATTCAACCTCTATGACTGATTAAAGTATTGATCCCTTGTATTTAATTCTTAGACTCACCCTTTAAGTATAAATAATAAATAAAGAATAGCACATGGATATTTAAAAGGTTTGGTACAAATACCTACTCCTTGTTGTGTTGGTTAGACCCTCCAACATAGATTCTTCACTATAATAAAATTTGATTACAATAATAAATTGTTAGACCCCCCCCCCCAATTATAATATTTTATACCCCCTTATCCAATAAAACTTCAATAGCTAGTTAGACCCCCAACTAAACCATATTCTCTAGTTATTGTTAGACCCCCTTAATCACAATCTTCTAGCAACTAGTTATACCCCATATTTATAGCCTTCTTCTTCATATTTTTTTATCCACTGTAGAAATATATTTTTAACCTCCTAGTAACTTCTACACAAATTGATAATGATCCTCCTCTATGAGATTTTTGGATCATACTTTCTCATGTACATCTATTTAGTTACCTTTTCATCTTTCCAGTCTTGCTTAAATATTTCTGATCACCTAAGTATGATTAGTTTCCTCAGTGAAACAATGATTGGGAAATTATTCCCTCTTCTGATGAAGTATCAGCCTCACTAAAATTCAAGAATTTTGGAAACTAATAATCAACATCCTAATCTTGCATACTATCCATTTAACTTCAAATGATCTAGACCTTCTTAATGCACTAATAACTCAGGTATAAATGTATTATAAAACACTAAACAACTCAATCTCAAATTAAATTCACACTATTCATGCAATGTAAATTATATGTTGTTATCATTATTCATGCATGTATAAAAAAATGCACGAAAATAAAAATTTCAATATGTTTTTTACGTGAAAATTTCAATGTATGTGCATGAAATCACACATATATTGTACAGCTTTTCAAAACCTTATCCCATGTATGGATTCACTATTTCAATTTCACCTCATACATTCATATTATCACATGCATGTTGTTTCCCATATATTATACAAAACTCATTCATGAAACTTTGCATTGTTTGTAGCTTCTTTTTATTGTATTCAGTACTTATTCACATGATCACATCACATGATACTTCTATTTATTAGAATAACTCACTCAACCTTGTGGATTTATGTTATTTTATACATGTAACTAAAACTCCTTTATTTAATAGAATAAATGATATTTTTTTATTTCTTTCTTATTTTCTTATCAATATATGAGGAAATTTTTCTTATTATATTTTGAAAAGCACAATTTGGGTATATACACTATCTCAAAAAATCAATCAGTCGTCATGTGATTGAGTAATCCCTAGAAAGAATAACAAGAATTCATGGAACCCACTTCATGAATATAGATAATTTATTTGATTTGTTTCATTCTCTAAACACTCTCAATTTTACATTCATATCATATGATAAAATGATAACATCTGAGTGTATTTATAGAGAATAACCACTGACTCATTGCTCCAAAAATCATATACAAACATTCATTTCACTGACTCTAATTCACTTTTTTAAAACTTCACATTCTCTTCCTCCTGGTATGAAATGTCCTCAACCCAATACTCCCTTGTGTGACTGAGATGGGTGGCTATGTGTGTCACGACCCATCCCCTAGGGCTCATGCCATGACTACCCCAAGCTCGCCTTCCATAGACCAGGGGCTGGTGACTAGCACCTAAAGGCGTTTTCCCTAAAACTGGGAATGCATTGCCTTTATGACCTCCAAACTCACGTAACCAAGCACACAACAAGATACAAACACAAGTAAACTATATAACAAAAATAGTAAGTGCAGTAAGTAACAGGGGCCAGAATAAAAGCCTAATAGTAAAGGTATCAGTACAACTGAAATACAATACAACTGAAGAAAGAGAAAAAGGTAGCTACTCGGTCATCCTCTGAGGTTCCTACCTGAAGGGTAGGTACAGATCGCCTCCATAGAACTCCAAATTCACCTGTCTCCTCTGCGTACTGACATGCCGTATGGTCCACCTCTAGGCACTACCCTATCCTGGTACTCCCAACCTTAGTCAGTGTTGTCCGTCGTCTGCATCCAACACAACAAGGTATGGGCATAGCCCGTGAAGGGGTGAGTATAACGATACTCAGTAGGGACCTCGAGACCCTTAAGGTCTCACAAATACACCAAGGATAAATAAAAAAGTATGAAATCAACATATAACCATACTTAGGTATATTCCCATACATATACCTAAGTTATCAAGTAATCCATCTCAAACATGAGGAAAACACAGAGATACTGACTCAACTCACACCATGATTTATTCTAGGGGTAGTAACAAGTAACATCTCTAGTCACATCATCGAACACCTCAGCTGCTAAAGAACCCCTCCTTTATCGAGTATAGTGGACCTACCACATTACACAGAGGTACTTCCCACTAATCTTGGACTGCTGAGGTACTCCTCCTGTCGAGTACCATGGGTCTGCCACGTCACACAGAGGTGCTCCTCACCATGGGTCTACCGCGTCACACAAACGCGCTCCCCCTCATGACTTACTTAGGTACTCCTCCTATCGAGTACCATGGGTCTTCTGCGTTACATAGAGGCAATCCACACCATGGGTCTTCTGCATCACACAGAGGTTCTCCCCACTGGGCCTGTCAAGTCACTCCGAGTCTAAAAGGTCAGCAGTCATCAAGTCTCAGCCAGCTATTGGGTTCCTGCACTATACTCGCTTGTCTTCGAGAGGATCCGCTCCACAAGCTACTGGTCGATATTCCAACTACCACAAAGTCTCATGAATAATCATCTCAAAGGTCCACCACGTCATAGGGGTCTCAACGCATCAGAAGGCGCGTCAATCAGACACCCGGTCTATGAGTTATTATTCAATTATTCCTGAGGGCCCGATTGTATTCGTGCTCAATCCAACCTAATCATTACCCATCTTAGCCCTAAAACTCTAGTGGGGTATACTCAAAGGGACCGTCTCGCTCAAATATTTCCAGCGCTGATGACGGTTCTTCAAACGGACGTCTGGTGCCAAAGTTATGGCCAAAAGAAGTGAATGTGTCATAGTGGGCCCGGGTCCGGTCCGACCCTGTCAGACTGACCCAGCCCCGCCCGTAGTACGGCCCAACCCATTGGGTTCGGCCCAGCCCGCTGGGTCTGGCTCGGCCCACTGGGCGGTCTGGAAGGCCTCAAGGGGTCGTGGGGGTTCAGCCACGGATGGCGCGAGGTCGTGGGGAGACTCAGCCAGGGTGGCTCGGCCAGGAGGGTGGAGGTCGTGGGTTGGCTCAGTAGGAGCGGCTCGGGGCCACGGGGCGGCTCGGCCGGAGAGGCTCCTGGCCATGGGGCGGTGCGGCCGGATAAGCTCCGGGCCATGGGGCGGCTCAGCCGGAGTGGCTCCGGCCCACGGGGCGGCTCGGCCGGAGTGGCTCCAGGCTGCGGGGCGGCTCGGCCGGAGTGGCTCAGAAGGCCACGGGTGGTGCGGCCAGGGCGGCTCATCCGGTAACTTGGTGGGATGGCTATAGCTCGACGAACGGCGGCGGCAGCTTGGCAGACGGCAGTGGTGTCTTGACAGATGGCAGCGGAGGCTCGGCCCGGACGGTGGTGACTCAGTGAATGGCGGCGGCAGCTCGGCTCGTATGGTGGCGACCATGGGTGGTGCGGCAGGGCCGCGGGTGGCGGAGCCACGGGGTGCGATGGCCATGGGTGCTGTGGAGTGGCTCAGCCGTGGGGGTGTCACGTGGGCACGAAGGTCACAAGGCGGCGGTGACTGCGGGGAGGTGTCATTGCGTCGTCGCCTTCGTCACGTTCAACACCACAAAACATCACAAGATTTGTGGAGGTTTTGGGACACATTCATTTGGCCTGTACCCTCCACATTAGGGTGGTAGCATATGACTCAACAAGAACTTTAGGAAGAACATCAAGCTTTACAACCTTCCTTAATGATTTATTCCCAATCCCGAAAAGAATTCAAGGGTAGAACATAGGAAAAGTATTCATACACAAATAAACCCCAACCTTGGATTGTTCGTTGATGGAGATTGCGAGGGAGGAGATGACATAGTTGGGGTGGGAAAGTCAATCGTCGATTGAAGTCGTCCCACACTGGAAGATGTCCCAAGGAATAAAGTCAAAGTTGTGTGTTGGCGTTCTTCATTGGAGATATTTCCCCAAATTCTCCAAAGCTCTCCCCTTTTCCAACCCTTATCCCCAATTCCACCAAAATGAAAATATAGCCAACTTCTTAATTTAAGTTTTCAAATTAAATTATGTTGGCACAATTTCAAAATAGTTTAATTAATTAATTGATGGGTGGAATAATAAATTATGGGGAGGGTTGACATAATTAAGTGGGGAGCTCAAGAGGTTTCTCCCCATTTAATAGGGAGTTCAAGAGGTTTCAATCCTCAGGTGGTCCCCACCACCATAACCTCTCATGGGAGGTTAGGCTCAGTGGTCCCCACCTTCATAACCTCTCATGGGAGGTTTTAGTTTAGGTGGTCCCCACCTGTGAAATATCCACACGGGTGGTTACAACAAATAAAAATAAAATGTGTGATTATTTTATTTTATTCTTTCCACAAAAAAACCCAATAATTAACATTCACCCTTGAACAACTGCCGTCAAGGTGAAAGTCTTCTTAAGCGAATATCAGCGCTGCGAGTTCAACAGTTCCCTCAGATTTCAATTTCGAGCACCTGTTCAAAAGTTATTAAAACCCGCTCGTACGTTTACTGAACATACCTGAACAAAAGTTCAGAAATTCATTCCTGGCACTCTAGGCTTCAGAATCATGTGCCGTCAATTTTCACGAACATGTAAAATTCCCATATATTTAAAAAAATACGTGGAAATTTTGGGTCTTTACATTCTCCCCACCTCAAGGATTTATGTCCCCATAATCCACAACTCA